>JAUIMM010000368.1:4970000-6431250 GCA_031769625.1 Taudactylus pleione | reverse complement strand
AAGGTGTGCTGTAGTGTTGTCCATCAGGGGTGCTCCCCCCAAGTGCAAAAAAATATATATTTTTTCTGTGTTTGTGAATTGTGCGCGCAGTAGCCACACGTGCATCAACAAAGTAGCGCCAAGCGTGCGCTATGTCATAAGTAAAGGGCCGGCTGGCTCGTCCGTTAAAGGGTGCTGTAACCCCCAAATTGCACTCCAAATAATATATATTATTTTCTGTGTTTGCGAATTGTGTGTGCAGTAGCCGCACGTGCATCAACAAAGTAGCACCAAGCGTGCGCCTGTGTCATAAGTAAAGGGCCGGCTGGCTCATCCGTTAAAGGGTGCTGTAACCCCCAAAGTGCAATCCAAAAAATATTATTTTTTTTCTGTGTTTGTGAATTGTGTGCACTGTACGTGCATCCTCAAAGCAGCAGCGCCAAGCGTGCGTCTGTCTGTTAAAGAGTGGTGTAACCCCCAAAGTGCACTCCAACAAAAATAAAATAATCTTTTTTTCTGTGTTTGTGTGTGAAATGTATGCACAGTGGCCGCACCTGCATCCTCAAAGCAGCAGCGCTAAGAGTGTGTCTGTATGTTAAAGGGTGGTGTAACCCCCAAAGTGCACTCCACAAAAAATAAACAATTCTTTTTTTTCTGTCTTTGTGAATTGTGTGCACAGTAGCCGCACGTGCATCAACAAAGTAGCGTCAAGCATGCGTCTGTGTCATAAGTAAAGGACCGGCTGGCTTGACCGTTAAAGGGTGCTGTAACCCCCAAAGTGCACTCCAAACAAAATAAAAAATTATTTTCTGTGTTTGTGAATTGTGTGCACTGTGGCTGCACGGTTATCAACAAAGTAGCGCCAAGCGTGCGCCTGTGTCATAAGTAAAGGGCCGGCTGGCTTGTCTGTTAAAGGGTGGTGTAACCCCCAAAGTGCACTCCAAAAAAAATAAAAAAATATATTTTTTTGTGTTTGTGAATTGTGTGCACAGTAGCCGCACGTGCATCAACAAAGTAGTGCCAAGCGTGCGCCTATGTCATAATTAAGGGCCAGCTGGCTCATCTGTTAAAGGGTGGTGTAACCCCCAAAGTGCACTCCAAACAAAATAAAAAAATATTTTCTGTGTTTGTGAATTGTGTGCACTGTGGCTGCACGTGCATCAACAAAGGAGCAGCGCCAAGCGTGTGCCTGTGTCCCATAAGTCTGTTAAAGGGTGGTGTAACCCCCAAAGTGCACTCCACAAAAAATAAACAATTCTTTTTTTTCTGTGTTTGTGTGCGAAATGTATGCGCAGTAGCCGCACGTGCATCAACACAGCAGCAGCGCCAAGCGTGCGCTTGTGTCATAAGTCAAGGGCCGGTTTGGACATCTGGTCCGGACTGAAGGACGTGCCAACAATTTCTGACATGTCTACTGTCACTGCATATGATACTGTCACCACTGACAGAATGGTGGAGGAATTATTTTCTGTGTTTGTGAATTGTGTGCACTGTGGCTGCATGTGCATCAACAAAGGAGCAGCGCCAAGCATGCGCCTGTGTCATAAGTAAAGGGCCAGCTGGCTTGTCTGTTAAAGGGTGCTGTAACCCCCAAAATGCACTCCAAAAAAATAAAAAATTCTTTTTTTTTCTGTCATTGTGAATTGTGTGGGCTGTAGCCGCACCTGCGTCCTCAAAGCAGCAGCGACAAGCGTGCGTCTGTCTGTTAAAGGGTGGTGTAACCCCCAAAGTGCGCTCCAACCAAAATAAAATAATCTTTTTTTCTGTGTTTGTGTGTGAAATGTATACGCAGTAGCCGCACCTGCATCCTCAAAGCAGCAGCGACAAGCGTGCGTCTGTCTGTTAAAGGGTGGTGTAACCCCCAAAGTGTGCTCCGACCAAAATAAAATAATATTTTTTTCTGTTTGTGAGTGAAATGTATGCGCAGTAGCCGCACCTGCATCCTCAAAGCAGCAGCGACAAGCGTGTGTCTGTCTGTTAAAGGGTAGTGTAACCCCCAAAGTGCGCTCCACAAAAAATAAAAAAATCCTTTTTTTTCTGTCTTTGTGAATTGTGTGGGCTGTAGCCGCACCTGCATCCTCAAAGCAGCAGCGACAAGCGTGCGTCTGTCTGTTAAAGGGTAGTGTAACCCCCAAAAGTGCGCCCCACAAAAAAATATATTTTTTTTTTCTGTCTTTGTGAATTGTGTGGGCTGTAGCCACACCTGCATCCTCAAAGTAGCAGCGACAAGTGTGCATCTCTCTGTTAAAGTCAAAGTGCATCAACAAAGGAGCAGCGCCAAGCGTGCGCCTGTGTCTCATAAGTCTGTTAAAGGGTGGTGTAACCCCCAAAGTGCACTACACAAAAAATAAACAATTCTTTTTTTTCTGTGTTTGTGTGCGAAATGTATGCGCAGTAGCCGCATGTGCATCAATACAGCAGCAGCGCCAAGCGTGCGCTTGTGTCATAAGTCAAGGGCCGGTTTGGACATCTGGTCCGGACTGAAGGACGTGCCAACAATTTCTGACATGTCTACTGTCACTGCATATGATACTGTCACCACTGACAGAATGGTGGAGGAATTATTTTCTGTGTTTGTGAATTGTGTGCACTGTGGCTGCACGTGCATCAACAAAGGAGCAGTGCCAAGCGTGCGCCTGTGTCATAAGTAAAGGGCCAGCTGGCTTGTCCGTTAAAGGGTGCTGTAACCCCCAAAATGCACTCCAAAAAAATAAAAAATTCTTTTTTTTCTGTCTTTGTGAATTGTGTGGGCTGTAGCCGCACCTGCATCCTCAAAGCAGCAGCGACAAGCGTGCGTCTGTCTGTTAAAGGGTGGTGTAACCCCCAAAGTGCGCTCCAACCAAAATAAAATAATCTTTTTTTCTGTGTTTGTGTGTGAAATGTATACGCAGTAGCCGCACCTGCATCCTCAAAGCAGCAGCGACAAGCGTTCGTCTGTCTGTTAAAGGGTGGTGTGACCCCCAAAGTGTGCTCCGACCAAAATAAAATAATCTTTTTTTCTGTTTGTGTGTGAAATGTATGCGCAGTAGCCGCACCTGCATCCTCAAAGCAGCAGCGACAAGCGTGCGTCTGTCTGTTAAAGGGTAGTGTAACCCCCAAAGTGCGCTCCACAAAAAATAAAAAAATCCTTTTTTTTCTGTCTTTGTGAATTGTGTGGGCTGTAGCCGCACCTGCATCCTCAAAGCAGCAGCGACAAGCGTGCGTCTGTCTGTTAAAGGGTGGTGTAACCCCCAAAGTGCGCTCCACAAAAAATATATATATTTTTTTTCTGTCTTTGTGAATTGTGTGGGCTGTAGCCACACCTGCATCCTCAAAGCAGCAGCGACAAGCGTGCGTCTCTCTGTTAAAGTCAAAGTGCACTCCAACAAAAATAAAACATTTTCTTCTGTGTTTGTGAATTGTGTGAACTGTACGTGCATCAACAAAGGAGCAGTGCCAAGCGTGCGCCTGTGTCTCATAAGTCTGTTAAAGGGTGGTGTAACCCCCAAAGTGCACTACACAAAAAATAAACAATTCTTTTTTTTCTGTGTTTGTGTGCGAAATGTATGCGTAGTGCCGCACATGCATCAACACAGCAGCAGCAGCGCCAAGCGTGCGCCTGTGTCATAAGTCAAGGGCCGGTTTGGACATCTGGTCCGGACTGAAGAAAGTGCCAACAATTTCTGACAAGTCTACTGTCACTTCATATGATACTGTCACCATTGACAGAATGGTGGAGGATTACATCGGTGACAGCATCCAAGTAGGCATGTCAGACAGTCCGTACCTGCACTGGCAGGAAAAAGAGGCAATTTGGAGGCCCCTGTACAAACTGGCTCTATTTTACCTGAGTTGCCCCCCCTCCAGTGTGTACTCCGAAAGAGTGTTTAGTGCAGCCGGGAACCTTGTCAGCGAAAGGCGTAGGAGCTTGCTTCCACAAAATGTGGAGAAGATGATGTTCATAAAAATTAATTATCAACTCTTCCAGGGAGACCAGCCTCCAGAACGTACAGAGGGACCTGTGGTGGTGGATTCCAGCGGGGACGAATTAATACTCTGTGAGGATGAGGATGTACACAACACTGAAGAGGGTGAGGAATCGGTGGATGACATCTTGCCTCCGTAGAGCCAGTTTGTGCAGGGACAGATTAATTGCCAGCTTGTTTTGTGGGGGCCCAAACGAACCAATCATTTCAGCCACAGTCGTGTGGCAGACCCTGGCGCTGAAATGATTGGTTTGTTAAAGTGTGCATGTCCTGTTTTTTCAACTTAAGGGTGGGTGGGAGGGCCCAAGGACAATTCCATCTTGCACCTCTTTTTTTTCTTTGCATTATGTACTGTTTGGGGCCTAGTTTTTCAAACTGCCATCCTGTCTGCCACTGCAGTATCACGCCTAGATGGGTCACGTGTTTGTGCCGCCCACTCGTGTCGGTTAGCATAGTCATCCAGCTACCTCGGTGCAACCTTTTGGACATAAAAACACTATTGTGAGGTGTTCAGAATAGACTGTAAATGAGTGGAAATTAAGGTTATTGAGGTTAATAATAACATAGGAGCAGAAAAACCCACAAATTCTGTGATTTTAGCTATTTCTATGCTTTTTAAAAAAAAAATACAGATCCAAAACACAAAACCCAGAACCCAAAACACGGAAGGGTGGTTTTGGCAAAACCAATCCAGATCCACAACACGAAGAAAGATCCAGATCCAAAACCAAAACACAAAACACGAAAAGTGGCCGGTGCACACCCCTAATTCAGATATTCCATACAATCATGTGCATCAATATACCTGCAGAACTCACCTTTCGCCAGCGACTCACCTCTCTCCACCCTTTGTGCATCATGTTGCACATATGGTAAATACGTAGCTGGATTTAACATAGTACACCTTTTGATGGTGATGTTTGCAGGTGCTATTAGGGCTAGTTCCCATATTGTGAACCTAGCTGAGGAGACATGTCTGGTTTGGGCAGAGTTTAGCAAAGCAGATACAGCATGGGGAGTATAGACAATTATATCATGGCCTAATACCACATGCTCACTCTTAATGACCAATAGAGCAGTTGCTGCTACACTTCTTAAACACATTGGGAGTGATCTTGCCACAGTGTCCATTTGTGCACTGTAGTATGCTACAGGCCTACTGGCAACACCATGTTTTTGTGTGAGGACACCTGCTGCACAACCATTACAAATCAAAAGGTTTTTCATAATCAGGTATTCCCAATGCAGGTGCTCTTGTCAGACTATCCTTAAGATTAAGGAAAGCCTGCTCTGATTCCTCTGTGTATATGACACGATCAGGCTTTGAGGAAGAGACTAAGGGCCTCATTCAGAGGCGGTCGTTAGATGCAAGCGGTCGCTCTGAATCAGGGCGGCCGCTTGCATCCTGAACGGCCACCTCCTTGTCGATCGTTAAGCTACCTTCTTCACCTTACAGTTCCTACTCACATGTCCCACTTGGCTGCAGTTAAAGCAACCTTCGTGAGTGGGGTGGGTGAAAGAGTTGCTGTGTGGGTTGAGTGGTAGAGAAATATTGTGGGTGAGGGTAATATGGTGGTTGTGGATAGTATGGGTTTTGCGGCTGTTTGTGATAAGTGGGGTAGGGTTGTGTTTGTGGTGGTGCAGGGTTGGTGAGGGCGTGTGGCTGTGATGTTGCATTCATTCCTTCTAGAGCTTAAATACTAACAGCCGTTAGCTTCTCGCTCTGGGTCTTTCTTTTTTTGAGGATGTTTTTATCATGTTCAATAGCGGATTCCATGAGTGTGTCCACAGTAACTCCTCTCCAGCCAGGTAGTGAGGTCTGAACTTGGGTCTTTAGATTGTCTTTTAGACTATCCATAAGTACCGTGATGATCATTCCCCTGTGATGAGTGCTATCTTTAATATACTCTATCCCAGTGAACTGGGTGATAATCCTGCAGAGCTCGGTTACAGTAATCCTCTCCAGATTCACTCTCTTTTTGTTTTATGGTGACAATTTTACTCCAGTTAACTATTACCGGAAAATATACACCTAATTGAGTTATTATGCGGGTAATTTTACCTTGGTTACCCTTGTCTGTTAAGGGACCATCTCCATCCAATACGCAATCCGTGATAAACTTTTTCACATCGGTATTGTGTGGAAGACAAGCCCTTAACACTACTCGCCAATCTTTATTGGTTGGCTCGTGAGCATTACCCAAATTTTTCAAAAATCTTTAGCATTTCGCTAATTCCTTTTTAGGGTCAGGGAAATCATTCATTATGGAATTTAGCTCAGCTATTGTCCAAGGACAATGCATTGCTACCTCCATTGTGGGCACTACACCGTTCGCATCCGCATTCCCATTTGGAACAGTTATTGTCCAGATGGGATGCAGACCGTCCGCATTGCTACTTTTGACCTTATTACCTGGCTGGGGATTTAGTCTACTACTGCTACGTATATGGTTAACAACTTCCTCTACGGGTGCAGTGGATGTTAACACTTCCTGTACCATCACTGATGAAGATGGGGCCACCACTCGTGATTGTTGTGATGGAGCATCTAACATGTGTACAGCATGGGAAATGGCAGACATAACAACAGGTTCATCATCTGCATCATAAACATTTTCTTTGTGATTACTGAAGAGAGGGTACAAGTTACTTGTTAAATTTTTATGGGTTTTTACATCGACTGTATCTACACCTCCATCCGCGTACGGCGGTGGTGGTGCGCGTGAACCACTGGCAATACCTTCCGCAATGCTACCTTGCTGTGCGCACCTCAGTTTAGTGCCGCGTGTGCACTCTCCTGTATCGTGCTCGTGATGCTAGTTTGCATCGCTTGCACACTTTTAAGCCACGCATCCCCCTCATGCTGCCACAACTTTAAACACTCATTATATTTTACCTTTTTCATTCGAGAGTGCATCATACAGATGCTATCTCGGACATTGTTCAATACCTCCTTATCAAAGCTGCCAATTTTGGGGAACGGTCTAACACTCTTTCTCGTCATTTTAAACCATATATCACAGTACCTAGTTGCATAAGCACCGTACCTAGGGCCTGATTCAGACCCACTCGCGAGCGGCTGTACGCTCGCAAGTGGGTCGATGGTCTGCACTGAGCATGCGCACGACGGAGGGAGCTCCGTCGTGCGCATGCGCCAGACACGACGAGCGAAGGACTTTCCTTCGCTCGTTGTGTCCGATCAAAGGGGGCGTGCTGTCAATGTTGATTGACAGCACGCCCCCTTTGGTGGGCGTGCCGGGGGCGTGCCTCCCTGACGGGGGCGTTCCCACGGGAACGCCTCCCGTCAGAAGCCGGCCCACTGACATCACTAGTGATGTCAGTGGGAGTGATTTTGGCTCTGATAGAGCCAAAATCACTCCGGAGCTTGCGGTTGAAAACCTCAACCGCAGGCTCCGGCTCGCAATTTCGATGGTCGCGATGGTCACGACCATCGCGGCCATCAAAATGCACGCTCGTATAGCCTGTGGGTGGTGACCCACAGCTATACGAGCGTCCATGAGGACGCTCCATGAAAAAGGAGCCCGGCCCTCATGCAGAGCGTGCGCTCTGCTCAGAGCGTACGGCTCTGAATGAGGGCCCTAGTATGCATAATATGCCATGCCGACCCAAGCGGCGCTTCCCACAGCAGCACATCATCTAACATCTCTACCGTTTGCTTGGCTCCCATTTCTGAGAGAATAACCTTAAGCTTTTCAATAGAGATTTAGATCGGTGAAAGAACGTCAACATACTTTCACTTACCTGTGGACGATATTAACAGGATACGCCCACACACCTATGGAAGAATAACCAGGCTGCTTCCACGCACCTAATCCCTTTTTGAGTACCTTTTTGAGTACCTTTCAACTGCTAGCATGTATGCTATCCAATAACACTTACCCTTTTCAGTGATTTCGTCCACCCTCTACTCAGTTCACAATCACAATTTGCCACATCTGTGCGGTTCAATTACAATGCTCAAATAACCCTAACTGAATACTGCAATCACACTGAGAGCCGATACCTACAACAAAAACTACACCTGCTTATGTGTATAGACTGTGGTATCTACTACCGAGCCACTAGGCCGACACCAAGCGCCTAGCACGTAGGACCCCTACGATACCCTTAACTAGGGAACATGTTACCCCTACCAACAAATACTCACTGTTACACACCCTTTTCCTGCGCAGAAAAATACACGTTTTCCCAGATTATGGCAACACTGATCAAGATACTTACAACAATGCTATCTATCAATATCACAATGCATTCTCAACGGCTTTGTTTGAAACACGTGGCAGCAATACAGGAAATAC
Source organism: Taudactylus pleione (assembly GCA_031769625.1). Classification (NCBI taxonomy): domain Eukaryota; kingdom Metazoa; phylum Chordata; class Amphibia; order Anura; family Myobatrachidae; genus Taudactylus; species Taudactylus pleione. Next base: position 6,422,987 of record JAUIMM010000368.1, on the reverse strand, counting down.
GTATACGCTATTATGCATCATTAATAGCTCCATCCCCCTTACACTCTCTTTTCACTTTGGTATCTAACAACAAGTATAAACTTAAATATTTATACAATGATTTGCTATCTAAGGATGTATTGGGTTTATGGAAATGAGTCTGGTCGTCCTGGCATCAGGATTTCCCAGACTTCAACTCTCCAGAACGTGTTATGTCATTATTCCCATCTACTATGAAATAGTTAAGCTCAGCCAAATTGCAGGAAACTCATATTAAGTTTTTGAACAGAGCATATATATCCCAAGCACAGCGGAGTCATATGCTCCCAAACGAATCGAGCAACTGCCCAAAATGTCATGCAACCTCAGCGAATTTTATACAAAATATTTGGCAGTGTCCTAAAGTAAAGAAGTTTTGGTATAAAATACACACTTTCATTATTCAGATTGCTAACGTTAGATTGCCATTCTCTTGGGAAGCATTCCTTTTTGCTGACTTCACTCCTTGGTCGCCAACACCGTCAAGACCATCGCGACCATCGGGCTTGCGACGAGACCCTTATGGTAGGGTCTCGTTGCCGCAAGCCCCAGAGTGCTTTCGGCTCTAACAGAGCCGAAAGCACTCCCACTGACATCACTTGTGATGTCAGTGGGGCCGGCCCCAGACGGGAGGCGTTCCCATGAAAACACCTCCGTCTGGGTAGCCACGCCCCCAGCCCGCACACCGACACTCAACATCGACAGCACGCCCCCTTTGGTACGAGAACCTGATAGCGACGGCTTGGCCGTCGCTATCCGGATCTCGTACATGCTCACAACGGAGCCGGCTCCGTCATACGCATGCGCACTGGGCCACCATCGACCCGCTTGCGAGCGCTTAGCGCTCGCGGGCTGGTCTCGATCAGGCCCTCTGTTCGCTCACTACAAGAACTTAACACTTTAATTGCTAATATTTGGGCTGGCTCTCTGGTTTCACAAAGCATACTGTATTTTATGCCAATTCAGTTTATCTCTTAGAAATAATGTCTTTCTACCTTAGTTCTTTTCCTAGCCTGTCATCTAATACAGTTTACTTTCATATTAAATTTCTTCCCCATTAAATCTCCACTTTTCCTCCTCTCAATAATACATTTTTGTAATTGTGCAGACACCTTTTTCTCCACTGTACTTTTACTTGCTTCTCTGCTAATCTCCTGTACTTTCTCTCACATTCATACTTTATTCCTACATCTAGGTTTCCTCCCCCTATTCAACTCCATACTATACCCATGTGTTCTGCCACTTCCCCCTCCACTAAGTGTCTACCTAATCCTATACTCTGACCCCTTCCACCTTTATCATTTCCCCCTTGTCTCCTCCACCTCCTTCCTTTATCTTCCCAACTCTGTCTGCCTTCCTCCCTCTCCTATCCCATTACTCCACTTTCATTCTCTTCTACCCCTCCGAGGTCCTACTACCCCACTGCTAATCCCTCCTCCAAACCTCCTCTCCATGTCACCCCACCTCCAGCCACATCTCATTAAACTCCCTCCCTGCCCACCACTTACAGGTGCCAAATTGATCTCACCTTGTTACAGCAATCCTGATAATCTCATTCACATCTCTCCCACAAACACTGTCCCTCTATCCTGTGCCCTCTGCAATGCCAGATCAGTCTGTAATAAACTCGTTCCCACCCATGACCTTTTCATCTCCAAAAATCTGCATCTCCTAGCAATTACTGAAACCTGAATTTTACCTTCTGACACCACTTCCCCTGCAGCTCTCTCCTCTGGGGGGCCTCACTATCTCTCACACCCCTCGGTGGTGGTGGTGTGGGGGTCCTTCTATCCTCAGGTTACTCCTATCCTTTGAACCATCCCTTAATGTCTCTACATCTGAGGGTCATGTCATATGCCTCTTCCAAACAAGTACACCTGAGAGTAGCTGTCATTTACCATCCCCCTGGCCCTCCTTCCAAATTCCTTGACAAATTTGCTTCCTGGCTCCTTCACTTTCCCTCCATTATCTTAGGTGACTTCAGTATTCCAAATGATATCCCCACGGAATCCTCTGCCTCCAAACTCCTTACCCACACATCTTCATTTGGTTTCTCAAAATGGACCTCCTCACCCTCTCATGTGAGTGGGCATTTGCTTGACCTGTTCTTCACTAACCATTGTGATATTTTTGATTACTCCAATTCCCCAATCACCCTCTCTGACCATCACCTCTCTTTTAACATATCCCTCTCTCCTTCCCCTCCTCTACCTCCTAAGGCCACCATCACTAAGCATAACATTGAGGCTATTGACACAGTTTCTTTTTCTTCCTTGCTTGACTTCTCTCCCCTATCTGCTCTCCCTCCTGCCCTGAACAAGCTGCTTCCCTATACAAGCCTCCCTTCTGCTCTGGACTCTGGTGAGCACTACTCACCCTCGCAGATCTACACCTCAACCCTGGCATTCCAAAAGCACCAGATACCTGCAAAAGTGTTCACGAACTGCCGAACAACAGTGGAGAAGATCACGCTCTAAGGCAGATTTTTTTAATTTCAAATTTATACAGTGCTGACATTTCCCTCTAAACAGTCATATTTCAAGACCCTCATCTCCCAGTCCTCAAATCCCCAGCGTCTCTTCACCTTCAACTGCCTCCTCCGCCCACTCCCACCTTGCCTCCTCTCCTCACTCTCTGCCCTTGACTTTGCTACCTACCTTGCATCTAAAATTGATTCCATATGTCAGGACATCATATCCCACCAGTCCCCCAGCTCTCCACCTCCTCCTTTCCTGGATCACCCCTCCCCATCCATTTTACCGACTCTGAAATCTTTCTCCCCTGTATCTGGAGAGGAAGTCATGTCCCGCATTCGGTCCTCCCCCCTTCCACCTTCCCCTTGACCCTATCCCTTCATGTCTCCTCTGCTACCTATCTCCTGTCTGCTCCCACCTTGCCCACTTCCTTAATCTTTCCCTCTCATCAGGCACTGTCCCTTCTGCATTCAAACATGCCCTTGTCCCCCCATTCTTAAAAAAAACTTTCCTTTATTCTAACACTCTCTCCAACTACCGTCCCATCTCTCTCCTTCCTTTTGCCTCCTAGCTCCTTGAGCATGTTGTTTACAACCGCCTTACCACCTTTCTTTCCTCCCACCCCTTCCTTGACCCTTATCAATCTGGCTTCCATTCTCTCCACTCCACTGAAACTGCCCTTGCAAAAGTCAGCAATGACCTCCTTGCTGCTAAATCCAAGGGCCACTGCTCTCTGCTCATTCTCCTTGACCTCTCTGCTGCTTTTGACACTGAACCACCCTCTCCTGCTGCAAATTCTTCACTCCCTTGGTCTGTGTGACACTGCCCTCTCCTGGCTATCCTCCTACCTCTCTGACCGATCCTTCTCTGTCTCCTCTTATGACTCCTCTTCCCCTCTGCAGGCTTGTACAGTAGGTGTTCCCCAAGCTTCTGTTCTTGGACCTCTCCTATTCTCTATACGTTCTCACTAGGTGAACTCATCAGCTCTTTTGACCTCCACTATCATCTCTATGCTGATGATACTCAGATCTATGTTTCCTCCCTTGACCTCTCCCCCTCTCTCCTAACTCGTATCTCCAACTGTCTTTCTGCTATCTCTTCTTGGATGTCCCAGCTATTTCTTAAACTTAATATGTCAAAGACTGAGCTAATCATTTTTTCACCCTCCAACATAACCGCACTTTCCACCATTTCTTTACCAATTGATGACACAACTATCTCCTATAGCACAAAAGTGCGCTGTCTTGGAGTTATCCTAGACTCCTCCCTCTCCTTCAAACCACATATCCAGAATCTCTTGCAGTCCTGTCGTTTCCATCTTAAAAATATTTCCAAGATTAGACCCTTTTTCACCCAGGATGCCACTAAAACCCTCAAACACTCACTGGTCATCTCCAGATTGGACTACTGTAACTTCCTCCTTTCTGGCCTTCCCAACCTCCCTTCTCTCTCCTCTCCAGTCTGTCCTCAATGCTGCTATTTGGCTCAACTGCCTCTCCAAATGCTCTGCATCTGCCTCCCCTCTCCTACAAACCCAATTCAAGGTTTTCACACTCACAAAGCCCTCACCCATTCCTCTCCCATTTACATCTCTGACCTCATCTCCTTTCACTCTTCTGTCCGTCCTCTCTGTTCAACAAATGCACGCTGCCTCTCATGCCAATTGATTACTTCCACTCCTGCCTCCAAGATTTTGACCGCGCTGCTCCCCACCTTTGTAATGCACTCCCTCTTCCCATCAGACTCTCCACCTCCCTACAATCCTTCAAACGGGCTCTCAAGACCTACTATTTCATCAAATCCTTCCAGCTCTCATCTTAACTTGCTGCTACATGCTCCTTCCACCCTGTTTAACCAATCTGTGTCACACCTGTTTGTCTGCCCCTCCCCTTTAGAATGTAAGCTCTTACGAGCAGGGCCCTCTACCCTCTTGTGCTTCTCCTTTCTTTACTTTCATCTACTTCTTACACCCCACTAGGGCACCTAACACTTAGTTGCTTTGCTCAGTTGCTTATCTGGGTGTTATGGTTGCTAATGTAGCAATGTATATTATCCTCAACCTGTAATGTATTGTACTGTACTGTATCTCACTGGTCAACCTATTTGTTTTTGTACTTTGTAAGGAGCTGCGAAACACTTGTGGCGCCATATAAATAAATGATAATAATAATAATACTGTACACCCTTACAAATCTCCTAACTCTTGAATAGGCCAAAACAATAATAATACCATTAAAATAACTGTTGCTGCATATAATGAAATGGAGAGGGGAAAAAATTATAAAATTCATAATTCAAGAAACAATTACAAGTAATAAGTAGCATATTTTTAATGGTAGCAGGGGTGCCCCTGAGTCAAGGGATACCCACCGCACACACCCCATACTCATGGCATATACTTATCTGGTGGTCACCCTCACCATTATTCTGGTGAATTCTACAGAAAGATGGCGACGGAGACATATTTCTTAATAAAAATCATGGCTGATATCCTTTGACTGGATTACTTTAGTGTAGATAAAAAAAAGAGAGTACCATTAATCAGGTAATAAAGCACATTGTAGTTATAGCCGTATCAATGTCCACTTCTAGGAAATTGAAATGGAATGTTCCTATACTTCTTATCCAGAACATTTCAAGAAAAACACTGGATTTCATCAGGAAATAAAATCTTTACAGGTGCTAACTTACTGAGACAAAGCAAACAGCAGCTGTTTAATAGGGTTCTCCTAGCTCCCAATACCAACATAATATAATAACAATTATAAAAAAGAACAGCACAAACAGTTTACTCTTACTGAGTGACAAAATTCATATGTAACATATGGACGAGCATTCAGGATAATTCTAATAAAATAGTTATAGCCTGATTAGATAATAATATTGTTCAAATTAGAGATGAAAGGTTCAGTTCTACTCGGGTTCTTTTCTTCAAATTAGCGCAAGCTCGGATTTATGTTATTGGTTATTCAAAACACGTGAGAGCCGGATAGCTAATATGATTCAGTTTTTAGATCTGAACTTAACCGAGCCAAAGCCGAACCGCTTATCTCTAGTTCAAATTATAATAATAAGATATCTCTATCTAATATTCATCATAATTATTGCAGCAGTTAAACATATTAACTAAATCGACCTAAACAAATTAAATCAAAAGAAATGCCGGCTCAAATGTTACAGTATACTCCAGTCATTTGTTAAGGCTTTATAACCATCTCTATCAACAGAGTAATGTTAATGTACAATGACTCCCAAGTAGGATTATTCTGTTTATCACGCTTTTTACTCAAAGATCCTTTCTCCTTAGCAACAACTTATTATTTTATTATTATTCATTTGTAATGTGCCACATTGCTCTGCAACACTGGACAGTGTAGAAAAGAGAGTAAAAATAAAACAAGGACATACAAAGTGAAAAGAAAACTGCAGATATGAAAACTACAAAATATCTCTGGTTAGATTGGAATATGTCCTTTTTTTGCCTCACTGCATTACTACATGCTTGGCATGGTAGCAGGCAGGGCCGGTGCAAGGATTCTGGGCACCCTAGGCAAAGATTCACGCTACTACCCCTGCTCCTCCAATACACTATTCCCAGCCATCTACAATAAACCTCACCAGCATACTTTTAACTAAGCCTTGGGAACAACAATATATAACTATGCCACACATCAGTGTCCCAAGACATAACTATGCCACATATCATCGTCCCAATACAAAACTATGCCACACATCAGTATCCCAATACATAACTGTGCCACACATCAGTGTCCCAATACATAACTATGCCACACATCAGTGTCCCAATACATAATTATGCCACAGATCAGTGTCCCAATACATAACTATGCCACAGATCAGTGTCCCAATACATAATTATGCCACAGATCAGTGTCCCAATACATAACTATGCCACAGATCGGTGTCCCAATACATAATTATGCCGTAGATCAGTGCCCCAATACATAATTATGCCACAGATCAGTGCCCCAATACATAATTATTCCACAGATCAGTGCCCCAATACATAATTATGCCGTAGATCAGTGCCCCAATACATAATTATTCCACAGATCAGTGCCCCAATACATAATTATTCCACAGATCAGTGTCCCAATACATAATTATTCCACAGAACAGTGCTCCAATACATTAATTATTCCACAGATCAGTGCCCCAATACATAATTATTACATAGATCAGTGCCCCAATACATAATTATTCCACAGATCAGTGCTCCAATACATAATTATTCCACAGATCAGTGCCCCAATACATAATTATGCCGTAGATCAGTGCCCCAATACATAATTATTCCACAGATCAGTGTCCCAATACATAATTATGCCGTAGATCAGTGCCCCAATACATAATTATTCCACAGATCAGTGCCCCAATACATAATTATTCCACAGATCAGTGCCCCAATACATAATTATGCCACAGATCAGTGCCCCAATACATAATTATTCCACAGATCAGTGCCCCAATACATAATTATTCCACAGATCAGTGCCCCAATACATAATTATTCCACAGATCAGTGCTCCAATACATAATTATTCCACAGATCAGTGCCCCAATACATAATTATTCCACGGATCAGTGCCCCAATACATAATTATTCCACGGATCAGTGCCCCAATACATAATTATGCCACAGATCAGTGCACTCAATACATAGTATGCCACACAGCAGTGTCTCCTATCCAATAAATATACAATAATACATGTAAATATATGAGTTTATCACAGGCGAGGCTGATGCAGAGGCTGAAATAGGCTGTGGATTGAAGCTGGCCATATAGCTGAGATTCAGAAATGTCCATGGTGGAAAACTGAAATCACTATGTGACTTTCAAGCCCAGCCCTGCAGTCTCTCACTACAAGAGGCGGTGTGGCTCTGCTTGCATAGCACTACAAAAGGAGGCACGGTGCATTGTTCCATCTGCAAAATGGCCAGGGAGTGGTGCCATGCTAAAACAATCTAGCGTGAACACTACCCATCACACATCCTATTAGTAAATGTATTAAACTCTGTTGTATAATCATAGCACCCAATATGCCCATCCACCTACATTTACCTCAGCAACCCACCCCCTCCATTAACTCAATCCCTCAATAACCCATCAATTAATCTCCACTAATCATCCATTAACCCAATCCTCTCCAATCCATTATCAATTCACCTTCCTAGCGCCCATTAACACAACTCCCATAAAGATCTTTCAACACAAGACACATCAACCTATTCACCTGCAACACCTATTAACGCCCCCAATATCTACCTATTAACTTCCTCCCACCCAGTACTGATTAATCATTTCTCCCCACCAAGCGACCATTGACACACTTACCCTGTCAGCATTCATTAACCCCCCCACCACACACACACACATGCATACACATTTCCACACAAATTTATTCTCTTCACAAGAAGCCATTCAGCAACAGCTCCTCAACCAGTAGTGTAGTCTGGAGGGGCAGAGCTTCTTATGTGAGTGACAGACTGGGACTCCAAGGGTAGGAGGAGAAGACCCTAGGAGAGGGGGGAAGGGACGGCCACTACACTGCATGCATGTGCCATAACACTGACAGCAGTGTACTGTCAGGGGCAGGGTTTGGAGGCTTATGAGGACCACAGCCCAGGCTCTTCTCCTCCCCCAGCAGTTTTGTTGTCAGTCTTCATCTGTGTGTAAGAAGAAATCATATCCTCTTCCATTCAGGAGTCGGGTTGTGAGATCAGTGGTCCATGACCAGCAACATCGCTTGTCCTTTGTGCGTCCAAGAATGCCTTACAATTATCATTCTGGATGCGGAGCTCCATACACAATTACTGCACAGTGTTTGGAGGGGAACTAAAGTTCATCTCCCTGAGCACTGTATCACCAATCCATGTAGTGCACTCATTAAGGGACGAATTTAACAATGAGATATAACCCCTTTAGCATTCACAAAAGGGGTTATGTCCTCCTTTCAGTATTTAACATACAGAGGTAATCTGTTACTGTACTAGTAATGTTAAATACCATCGGCATATTCATTGGTATAACTATGCTACTAAACAAAATATGCTGCTGATAATAAGATTTTTAGATAAGATAAGATAAGTATTTGTTATCAGCCCCTCTGAGTCTTGCTCAAAGGTGACTTATAAGTTTCCCCTGAGCTGCATGTCACATGCATCACTGTGCTGTGCACATATGTGGAGGGGATCAAATAGGTGGATCCATGCCCACTGGAGTGGTAGGATAGTGTCACATTGGGATTTATGGCCACTGGGGTGGTGGCATAACGTCACATTGGGATTTATGGCCACTGGGGTGGAGTAATACTACAAGGGGGATCAATGGTTACAGGGATATATAACAATGGCAGGGGATAATATCTGGGGCATCAACAGTACAGGAGCAGTAATGCTAAAGGCAGAGCCATAACTAGACTTATTGGTGCCCTGTGCCACAAAGAGCATTGGCGCCCCCTCATTTTCCAAAGGGACATAATGCACCCAAAAAAGGGGAATGGCCTCATGGGGAAGGGCCAGGGAAGAGATAGGGGAGGCCAGGAGATGCTGGGGATGAAATAAGAGGAAGCTACAAGTGAGAATGATAATAAACAGAAATTTGACAGGCACAAACAGCGCCCTATGGCCTGTGGTGCCCTGTGCGATGGCACCGGAGGCACTACCCTAGCTACGGCCCTGGCTAAAGTGTGGTCTACAAGAGTGATTAGAAAATGCTAAAAGGATGCAGGATAATTCTACCGAGGTCTAGACACGCTCACAGGGTGGCGATAGACACTCACTAGGTGTATTTATTGCAGAATTACTGTTAAATAAGTTCTTAAATATATATTATCTACATAATTAATTAGTGGTTAATGGACATCGGAGCCGATTCCTTACTAATCGTAACTGCAACAGCGTACGCAGATCGGCATGTGTATGCATCGCAGTACACGTGCATGAGTTAGCATTGCAATCGCCCTGCTATCACGGACGCAGAAAGAAAGTCATCGCAGAGTGAGTGATGGGATGTCAGTGTTTGGGGGTGCTGATGTGGGAGTGGTGGGTGAAACCCAAGCGTACCAGTTCATTTGAATGCTGTTTCCTGGGCGTGCATAAATTAACCACTGCAACAGCATACAGTATGTAGCACTCACTGCGTGTAACGAGAGTTGTAATTTCTGAGACAGGTCAGGGCTGCTGTAATTATGTATGAGGGGCCAAAGTTACCTGATGGTACCGATGTATACGTAGGACTGCGAGGTATTACGGATGTGAGATAGCGGTAGTGGGCCTCTCTATGCTGGCTTTGCAAACAGCATATTTTCTCATCAGTACTGCATGCGTAATCGCAGCTGTGATTGCAATAGCGATGCGTAGTGAATCAGGCCCATCATACAGGAATCGGTTCGATTCCGGCAGCGCCTGGCCGACAAAAGCAGAGTTCCCGGCAGCGGAAGCCCGACAGCGCTGGAAATCCCGATCGTCGCTAACCTAAGTATAAACTAAAATAACCTCCTAACCCTAACCCTCCTTAGGAGTGCCTAACCCTAACCTCCCCCCAAGTGCCTAACTCTAACCCCCCTTCCCCGCTGCCTAAACCTAAGTCCCCCGGGGGGGTGCCTAACCCTAAGTCCCCCCCGGGTGCCCTAAACCTAACCCTTCCCCCCCGTGGCTGTCTGCTCGTGGCGCCCCTTCGATCGGGATGCCGGGCGCCTATCTCCTGGCGTCAGGGAAATGAAAGGCGTCTAGATATAGACGCCCGGCATTTCACCCTCGCCGGGATATGACAGTCGGGAAGCCGGCTGTCGGTATTAAGGCAGCCGGTTTCCTGATTGTATACCATCATACAGATATGTCCTCATAGATCTAGCCTAAATACGCAACACAGCGAGATTTGCCTGGCATGAGTGGGTTGCAAGGTCCAGTGCAATTCTACTAGCGTCGAAAATGCAGATTATGCTGATTAATTTTCATATGCAATACTTGTATATCTGTGTGCACCTGAGTCTGTATATGAACCACAACGGAACTCGGAATGAAAAAAGCTGCGACTGCTAGCACTTCGTATACAGAATCAGAGACTTAGTCGCACATAGATATACAAGTGTTGCATATAAAATGAATCAGCACAGTCTGCTGGTGCATCCTAGTCGCATCATATTGCGGCTTTATATACATTTTGGGCAAAAAAAGACTCCCTGGCTAACAGAGTCTCACAGAGTGCTCCAATTCATTCCTATAGCAGAGTCTGTTATGAAGCAGTTTAGCAACATTTATCAGGATTCTGTTTTTTCCAAGACACACAGCCCTGAGGAAGAGTCCTAGTGGTTTGCAACGCGTCGGCAGAGTATGTTACTTACTTGCATCTACCTAGATCTACCTGGTTATCTGACCGGTACATCTGGAGGGATCCATGGGTGGCTGCTCCTGCATTTGTCTTTGAGGTGAAGGGAAAGATTCCGGAAATTAACAATTGCATTTGCTTCACTGCTCTTTTTTAAGGAGCTATCACAGTACTGTTCCATTTAAACTATACTATCTGAGCCATGGATGCTAGATTTATGTTATGTATCTGCTGGGTAATTTTTTGTGTGACCAATGTTTTTATTAAATAAAATAATTGTTTGTTTTAAGCTTATTTCACTATAAAAAAAATTTTCTTTTTCGGATATAACATGTGAAAATTGATCTTCCAACTGAAAGATTGTGTAAAGAAAAAGGAAAGAAAGAACAGATGTCGACATAACCAATTGCCCTCCTGTGAAAAAGAAGAAAACCATGGAAGTAAATTGAATAGACTAATTCAGTGGTTCCCAAACTTTTTTGCACCCTAGAGTATCAGCATTGTCCTAACGGCACTCCTAAGCCAAAAGTTTGTTGTTGAGAAATTCAGAAAAAATGTAGTAAAGTAGTAAAGTGAAGTAAATTGTGCTGACCTGTCATCCTTAGGGTCAGTTATGTGATAGTAGTCAGGTTTGAACTACTGTTTGTCCACATATTTACATTACATTGACCATAAATAATTTGATTTGGTGCTGGACCACCAACCTGAGACACCCCTGCAAGTGTCCCGAGGCACCCCAGGGTGCCACGGTGCACAGTTTGGGAACCACTAGACTAATTTAAGGAAAGTCCAGTATACATATGTTGTACTTAATTGTGGTGACTAGTAGCTCCTTATATAGTGGTGGCCAAAATTGCAGACACTTTTTGAAATTTGAATGTTTTTCAACTTCAAATGCTTATAAAAACTGTTACACTTCATGCAGTGCAATGATTCATATATCAAATGTAAGGAAATTTAATGCTGCATTCAACACAATAAACAGAGGTCAAATATTTGCATTCCAAGGGAAGTTATGCAGTGAAAACAACACTTAGGGTGAAAATCCCTGTGTACTTATGATGTTACTGTCCTATCAGTATTTCGTTGGGTATCCTTTATTTTTCAAGACAGCAGCACAGCGACGTGGCATTAAGTCAACCAATGTTTGGAGCTCTTCCTTCTTTATTATGTGGTGCCATGAGACAGTTATAGCCTCAATTAATTGTCTTTTATTGGATGGATGCCTCAGATGTACCAGTTTTTCAAATGGAACCACAAATGTTCTATGGGGTTCAGGTCTGGGCTGTTTCCTGGCCATCCCAGCACCTGTATGTCATTCTCCGTGAATCACTGTTTGCATTTCCATGCAGTGTGGCAAGGTGCTGAATCCTGCTGGAAAAAAAATGGGGCATTAACTGGAAAAAGATCCCTGATAGAAGGTAGAAGTTTTGGTTGTAGGATGGTGTCAATGTACTTTCTGTTGTTCAGTGTGCCATAATGGCGGCCTTCAGCATCTGCTGTTATACATGCCCAGATCATAACACTTGTAGGATTCTTTGTTGTCGCTTGAATGCAATCTGGATGTACTTCTTCCCCGATGCGACGTCTCACACATTTTCTCCCATCACTACCAAATATGGATATCTTAGTTTCGTCACTCCATATAACTTGTTTCCACTGACCTTCTGTCCATGCAATGTGTTCTTTTGCCCTCTGTATTTGTTTTTGCCGCTGCTTTTTATTCAGCAATGGCTTTTCCGGGGAATCCTACCTTTTAGGCCAACCTCCATTATTCTTCTCCGTTTCGTTCTTGCACTGACAAAAACACCAGTTGCACTCAGTTCACTGCTAATGGCCGCAGATTACATCCATCTGTCCCTGACACAAATTCGTTTTATTCTCCTATCATCAACAGCTGTTGTGCACTTTTTCCGGCCTTTTCCTTCTTTGTTTTGTATAGATTGTGTTTCCTGATAGCGTAAACAAAACTTTCGTACTCCTGATGTTGTCACATTCCCACCAACTTCTCTTGCAATTGCTGCATACGAAAGACCATTTTCACGTAACGCCACAATCCTGGATCTCTTCCTGGGTGACCAGTCACCACTTTGCCTGGACGATATTGTTGTATTTATTTTTTACACCGTCAATAGCAGTAAACAATACACACAAACATCCAACCGTAATCCAGTAACCAACTTTATTCTGCAAAATGAAACAGCCAAACTGACCTTTCCCACCTTTGAACATGACCTTGCACCTGCTCATAAACGACAGCTGATTGGTCCTCAGAACGACGATTCCGATTGGCTGGTAGTAGCTGTTACTACAATCCGCTTCTTGAATCTCACGCATCTGTGCTTCTTTGTCTGACTGAAAGTAGCAAAACTTCCCCTGTTATGCAAATATTTGACCTCTGTTTATTGTGTTGTATTCAGCATTAAATTTCCTTACATTTGATATATGAATCATTGCACTGGGTGAAGTTAAACAGTTTTTATAAGCATTCAAAGTTGAAAAACATTCTAATTTCAAAATCGGTCTGCAATTTTGGCCACCAGTGTATGTTCTTCAATTTTCTTGCTGTACAAGTACCTGGATGCTTACATGGAACAAAGAGGACCTTTCCCAAGGGATATATACAGTAAATAGTATTAATGGTGAACAAGGGGTTTAGGAGTGTGGTTACTTAGTAAAGTAACACCCCCTTTGGTGTGTGAGTGTGGATGTCATGGGGATGTCAGTTTTGGATTTGAAGTGTTGCTGTATGTTTTTATTTATATGCGAGGTGTACGCACATATGCGCAGTTGCTATTCAGATGTGCAGACACAGAAATGTATTGTAAAGGTATTGGGCGTTCCTGGGCGATAATTGGGAGGTGGCTATTCAGACGCACAGAGATTTACTCTTATGGGCTTGTTATGGGGGAATCGCTGAAGTGGTTGAGAACTGAGGGTTGATTCAGAGTTGTATGGCATTGCACAGCTGCAGGGAAGCCCCGAGACACTATATCGCTAATGCTGGTCTTACATTGTCAAATAAAGTGTCTGTCAGAGATTTTGGCCTGATTCAGAGGTCCTAGGCCCTAGGCATTCTAAGTAAATGCCTAGGGCGACTGAAATGCCTTGGGGCATTAGAGGGCTCTGATGCTGCCCCTCAGCATTGCTCCTGCACATCCCCCCTGCGACGCTGCCCCCCACCCCCTTCGCGACGCTGCCCCTACCCCCATCGCGACGCTGCCTTACCCCCTCCCCTCCCATTGCTGCCGCGATCGGAGATCAGCTCTGATAAGGCAGTACAGTAGTCAGCCAGTCAGCTGACTCACTGACTGACTGTGAGCCAGGTCAGAATGAGCTTCTGCACAGAAGCTCATTCTGGCTATTGGTGACAGCTGAAGACAAGATGGCTGCGGGAGGGCATGCTGCGCATACCCAGCCGCAGCCACTCCTCCCATGGGCCTTTGCGGAGCAGAGCCGTGAGTGACCTCACGGCTCTGCTTCCAGACTAGCCGCCGGCCCGCCACCTGACACTGCAGTGCCCAGCGCCTAGCATTTGTACCAGGCGTCAAGAGCGTCATCACAGCGTGCATCACAAAGTAAGTGTATATATATATATATAATTATATACACATACATATAGACATCTCTAGATATAGATATATATCCACAAAAGCGCAATACCATATATATATATATATATAAATATATATAGGCATATCTATGTATATATATATATATATATATTATATATAGGTATATGTGTGTATATATATATATATATATATATGTGTGTATATATATATATATATATATATATGTGTGTGTGTGTGTGTATATATATATATATATATATATATATATATAGGACAGCACAGACCGTGTAATGGTTAGCATTACTGCCTCACAGCACTGAGGTCGTTGGTTCAGTACCCACTACGGCCCTAACTGTGTGGAGTTTGTATATTCTCCCTGTGCTTGCATGGGTTTCCTCTGGGTACTCCGGTTTCCTCCCACACTCCAAAAATATACTGGTAGGTTAATTGGCTCCTAACAAAATTACCCCTAGTGTGTATGTGTGTGATAGGTAATATAGAGTGTAAGCTCCACTGGGACAGGGACTGATGTGAATGGGCCAATATTCTCTGTAAAGCCCTGCGGAAAATGTGTGCGCTATATAAATATCTGGTAATAATAATAATAATAATATGTTTTTCATTGGTACCTGTAGTACCTGACACACACACACCTGTATTGGTACCTGTAGTACCTGACACACATATATGTATATCTATATATATGTGTGTTTGTATACATACATATGTTTTTCATTGGCACCTGTACCTGTGCTACCTGACACACACACAGCGTGTAACTGACTGTACTTTACTTGAATAATACTTTGTGCTTTGGAACACATGTTCAAGGTCTAAAGTTTTTATTTTACTGTATGACTGCGTACGCAAATAGCGTAAATTTTAGAGGTTTATAGGCAGGGTTTAGAAGGTATAGGTAGGTGCATATAGAGGTTGAAATCTAGAATCCTTAGTTGGGGGCTCATAGTGAAGTCACGTACCTAATCACACGATATATACACGGATATCTATATCTCAGCAAAGGGTGGATAGTGGCCACAAGCAGTCTTACCTGCAACCATTCGATGCTGAGAGATCACTACCCATTATCGTGTGACCAAGAGACGCTGACTAGAATCCAGGGACAAGAGAGGAAGAAGTTTGTTTTCCTTTGTTGATAGTATTTTGCGTTTAAAAGGGGTGTCGCAGTATTGCACACGCGGCTGTCGCATTTTTGCGCACAATAGGGACGCACTTTTGCGTACGCAGCTAAGGGTACGTCATACGGTTGTGTGGTGGTCGTATCATTGTGTATGCGACTAGTCGCACAATAGCGTATACGCATTTCCGGTTGTGCTGCCACGTGTTTAAGCAAAGCCATTGAGTTTACATTATCAATTGTTGGTAATATCTGGGTTAACATGTATTTTTCTGCGCAGGAAAAAAGTGTGTATCAGTGAGTATTTGTTTAGGGTGTAACACGGGACCTAAATGTTAAGGGTATCGTAGGACCCTAAAGTGCTAGGCGCAGGAGTTAGCCTAGTGACTCGGTAGCAGCTTACCGTTTACTTTACACAAAGCAGATGTAGGGGTTGTTATTTTTGTTAGGGTTCGGCCCCCAGCGTGATTATAGAGTTCAGTAATCAATGTGTGTGATCTGTTAGGCTTATTTGAACACTATAATCGAACCGCATAATTTTGGTTAGATTATGATTGTGAGCTGGTGGGAGGGTGGACGAAATCAACTGGAACACAAAGGGTACTTTGCTGCCCCCTAGCAGTTGAAAGGTAGTCAAAAAGGGATTGCTGAGCGGAAGCGGCCTTTACTTCCATAGGTGAGTGGAAGCGTCTAGAAGTCCTCTATAGGGTTTGCGGATACACCCTTTTTCAAAGGCATCCGCAGGTAAGTGAAAGTATCTTAATTGTCTTTCACCAGTTTAAATTTTTATTGAAAAACGTAGGAGTTGTCCCAAGATGGGAGCCACGCAAACAATAGAAATGTTAGACAATGATGTGCTGCTAATGGAGGTGCCGCTTGGAACGGCCCGTCATATTATGCATACTAAGCACGGTACTTATGCAATAAGGTATTGTGACGTATGGTTTGAAATAATGATGAAGAGTGTTAGACCGTTTCCCAGGATTGGTAGTTTTGATAAAGATGTATTGGATAATGTCAGGGATCACATCAGTCTGAAGCATTCTCGAGAGAAAAAAGTAAAATATTATGAATGTTTAAAATTGTGGCAGCATGAAGGGGATGCGTGGCTTAAAAATGTGCAAGCGACACAAACTAGCGTTGCGAGCGCATTGACAGCAAATACACCCGCGGCGCTGGATTGTAATGTGTGCGAGCCACAAAATGGCGCGCATGTGCTGCAAGGTAGCATTGCAGAAGGTATTGCAAGTAGTTCACGCGCACCACCGCCACCTTATGTTGATGGAGGTGCAGCTACATTAAAAAAAAAAAACTCGTACTTGTACCCTCTCTTAAGTAACCATAAAGAAAATGTTTATGATGTGGATGATGAGCCTATTGTTATGTCTGCCGTTTCCCATGCTGTGCACATGTTAGATGCGACACCACGACAAGCTCAAGTGGTGCCACCATCTCCAACTGTAATAGCACGGGAAGTATTAAACTCCTCTGCGCCCGTGGAGGAAGTTATTAATACTATACGTTGCAGCAACAGATTAAACCCCCACAAGGTCGCTAAGGACAAACGGCAGCCATGCCAGGCTAAGATCAAATACTCGGAATACTGTCCAACCCAGGGGCCCAGGCAATATTTAGAGCAGTAGATATTGATGACAGAATTTAAATTGCAGTAATTTGTGTACAAATACAGTATCCCTAGAATAATTGAATATAGGAGGGATACTCATGTCACAAGTAATGTCTTCTATAACATGTGTAAGGTGATGGGTATTAATATCGAGATCATCCCAGACCATCTGTCTACCTGTCCCCCTTTGAGATACTGTTTAACAGGCAGCCTCATGTGAAAATATGATAATGAGGTTACTGTGCAGTGTCTCACGAAGATGAGTAAGAACAACTGAAATTGAAAATGTTATTTTCCAACATGTCTGATGCAAACTGTCATGATGTCAAACCTGGGGAATTTGTTATGATCCAAATTTTTTTTAGCTCAGGTTGTTTGACTGATCGTTGGGTAGGTCCAAATCAGGTGTTGCTGAAGGTGGCCGAGAGAGATACCTGGGTCCATTCCACTCACTGCAGAAAGGTCAACCAACCGGTGGAGATACGGGGCAGAGTCAAGGCAGATAACGTGAACCTGTCAATTGCGAGCCTGTTCCGGGAGGGTTAAAAGGTGCGGTAAGATACGTGAGCTAAAGAAATGTGTAGATCAGTGCTTCCAGCAATGGAGTGGTCTGCTGTGGTCATCCTAGTTCTTTCTTCCAGAGTTTCTGTCGTGACGATATGTTTGGGGATACCCAGTTTCTGTGATGGAGGACCGATAGAGGAGATGGGAGCTGATGGCAGTGCTGATGGAGTGGAGTCAGGAGGAGGAGTGCTATGCCAAATCAGGGGAGTGTCTGACCAATCTTAGTACCGTAATTGTTATGTTATTTGGGAAGACTACTTTCAGAAATTATGACCCTTACACATGGTGAAATGCTTGGTATTCATAAAAACACACCATCACCATATCTTCACACACAGTATGAACACAGAGACCTGAAATATGATACCTGGTTACGTGCATAAAGCCACTCAGTTAATTAGTGAGACAACTGGCTTTCAAGTTTTAGTAGCATTGGATCCCACCAGGATCGCTCGGGGTACACTAAATTTTAGATATATTCAGGATCTTGCTAAATTGATAGATAATATCACAGAGATGTATGATGACACTTTCAGGTATACAGGTAGAGAATTGCAAGCATACAAGAAAGAACTGGTGCAACACAGACTAGTGTTAAATTATTTAACCACTGTCACTGGAGGATATTGCGTAACCTTGGCCACCCAATTTGGAGTGAAGTGTTGCACCTATGTCACCAGCGATCCCAAAGAGGTAATAGATCGAAAGATGGATGAAATTCTGCAGCTAAAATGGGAATTTCGGAAGAACCATAATGCTTCAGTGGCTGAAGTAGAGAAATGGGTGTCATGGTTGAACCCTGTAAAATGGTTCTCAGGCCTAGGGAAATGGGCCCAGGAAATGATCGCAAGCGTAGGCAACTTCTTGATCCTTATACTGGTCATCATCATAGTAATTGGAATATGTGTCCGGTGTGCTCCTATTGTGCTGAAGTGTGGAAAATGTAAGAATAAGGTAAAACAAAGGAACGAAATTATGATGGTGGTCAGTAATGACAATATGAATACTGAGGTAAATATAGAACTGCATTACAACCCTGAACTTGGGAATACCATCATATAATGTATTATGTTTAGACATGCATGAAATGTATTATTATTAAAATGTTATTTTCAAACATCTCAAATAATGGAAGTCCCTGATCCCCCTCAAGACTTCCTTTATAGGACTGGTGCATCCCCACATCTTTCACATGATCTCTCAAGGTCCGCAGTGTGCGTATAATGGTAGTTTTATGTCCCCTCCTAGAGACACATTATTGATGGATTAAGAACCACCTTGTGCCATCCCCTAATAACATTAAGTAATATATAAATGTATACCTAAATTAATTTTAAATTAGACTGTGATAGCATGTTGTTCGCTATCAAAGGGTGGACTGTCGAAGCTGGATTAGTGGATGAGATGGAATCAGCATAAAAATTTGCGTGCGCGATGCCATCTTGTGAATGGTAGCTAGACTCCATCTTAAAAATAAGAATCTGCAAGACGCCATTTTGCGACCAGCGCCATTTTAAGTTACAACTCACGAGCTAAGTACAGATGGCAATGTTTTTGATAATCTTTTTAGAAGCCATGACAGGCCCATTCTGGGGACAACCTTGCATAGAGAAATACCAAAAACAACTAGAAAAACAGCCTCCTGAGAAAAGTAAATAGAATAGACAATACACCAGAATACTGTGAGTGTTTTACATACAAATTGGGAATCCCTGTATATAGACAAGTATAGTTGTGGCAATTGTAATATAACCCAGACATTGATCTACACAATTGAATTTGTCTGAATCCTAAACAGGTTTTAGTCTCGCTCCCAGACAGAATGGTCCCAGCTTCACAGCTGGGGGTCTCCACCTTGTTTGAGAAGTGAAGCTCACTGCCCGTAACACATTTGCATTGCAGTTTGAAACTGTTAGTAAGGAATGAGATATGTGTGTGTGTATATATATATATATATATATATATATATATATATGTTAAGTCCATCATAGATAGAATCTCATGCATAAACACCGCACATTACGCACGGTAGCGAATGCACAATATCCTGCATGCGAACGCTGTTTATTAGCTGCATGCGCGCACATCTGCCCCAAATCAGATAAACCTAACTAGCGTCTTTTCCCATATCACTAATACTTACATAATGCACATTTACACAAAAGGTTCCATAGCTATAAAGTAAAAGATCCAAGTTTTATTCATTTATTACAAATGCTGTGAAATAAAGACTATTTTGGTATCTAAGGTTTAATACGTGTTAAGTAAGCCGTGTTTGATATTATACTGATCTGTACTTTATCCACAGCTTTCCGGTATCATCGGTGTGAAGATCGGAACATGCGTTCGCAACTTTTGGACTGTAAAGACATAAAGAACCAAAATGTACTTTGTAAAACCAACAGTCTAGATTTGCATGAGGTGGGAAAACGAAGGCAACCAGCTGTTGGAGGCTGGACTGTGGTCATTTGAATCAACCTGTTAAATGTCCTGTAACAAATGCACCCGCACTGGGAACCAATGGGATCAGCAACAAACTCCTCTATTGTGTTGTCTATTTCTGGGGGGGTATAAATATGTGTGCTCTGACCCTGGGTTTCTAGTCTTCTTGCTGATTGACGGAGGTTTCTTGCTGATGCCGGTATCTGGTCCAGAGCGCGTGCATATGTATGACTGTATTTTGGGTCTGTATAATTCTTTGCGCTAAATTGTACTTAGATCACAGCGTGTAACCGACTGCACTTTACTTGAATAATACTTTGTGCTTTGGAACACATGTTCAAGGTCTAAAGTCTTTATTTTACTGTATGACTGCGTACGCAAATAGCGTCAATTTTAGAGGTTTATAGGCAGGGTTTAGAAGGCATAGGTAGGTGCGTATAGAGGTTGAAATCTAGAATCCTTACCCCTATGCAACAGCGCATTTGTGCGTACAGTACCATACCTCCCAACATTTGTTTTTCACAACCCAGGCCTTCCACGCGCCTCTGGTGTGCGTTCCTGAAAAGGGGCGTGGTCTACCCATAAAGGGGCATGGCCTAGCGGCACATCCCCGTTTACATCACTAATGGGCATGTCCAGCATCTCCGAGATGCTGGGCTGCCCACGGGCTTCCTCCCTGCACTGTGACTAGATGCTGTGCACAGCGGTGCGTGCTCCCCCCAACTTCCCTCCCACTGCGGGACACTGAAGCCCACGGGTGGGACAGTGGGACAGTTCCCAAAAAACGGGACTATCCCGCTGAATGCAGGACAGTTGGGAGGTATGCAGTACTCACAGTGTAATGAATGCATCGTAGGGGTCTCCAGATTATTTTGTGCGTGTGCAGTAGCATCTCTGAATCAGGCCCCTATATCTGAAATCAGCAGATATCGTGGCCATACACTGTAAGATATTTCACAATCTGGCCAAGATATCTGTGTTCTCCCCTGGGGAGGAAACATTTCCCCATTCCTCACCTGTGAAGGAACAAGGGAGATGTCGGGGGGTCGGCTGCAGCAGCAAATACACTGCCCGATGCAATCGACCAATTATTGGATCTGTCTCACATGCTGGACAATTTTGCATGTCTGACAGACTGATAATTATTGATCGGTTGCAGCAATACACTGTTTATCATCTGCCCGATAAGACAATTATTGGCTGATTAGGCCAATTTGTGCATAGTGTATGCCCACATTTACATTGGAGGTCATCCTATGATGGAGAATCTGCACCTAGCATAGGGCAGGCGCAAGTTTCAATGGTGTGTCTGACAGATAATAGCGTATAAAGACTCACCAAGTGGGTTTGTTATGTCTAAAGATGCACAAACTGGGCGTCTCAGTTCTTGCACAGTAAGATGCACACTTGTACACCAGGGAAAGGGCTGATGCTAGCATTAGCATAAAGTCATAGGCGCTAAAGTGCTCGCAGCAGCGAGTCATGTCACATGCAGAGTGATGGGTGCTGCTGACTGAGTAGCCCAAATTAGTATGAAGTATAGGCGGGGGCAGGCCGACCGCTGGAGCCAGTCAGAAGGTGGTAAGGAAACATTGGACAACACCATCGATGGTGAATACACATTGGCCTGATGAATAGATGAACGGCAGGCAAGTGATATGAGCATTTAAAATACTCTCAGGCACACATCTGACACTTCCATGCCAGTCTGAAGCAATCAGGTTCATCCTATGAAAGTGCACCAGTGGAGAATGTATATACATACATTTATTTATATAGCGTTAAAGGTACACAGAAATATTTGCATACTGTAGTTACAAAAATGTGCAGAATATTATAGAACATGGAATAAATTACCTCCTTTTCCTATTTATTTTTCACGCTTGTTGGCATCATACTTCATTTTCTTAGCTCTCATTATATGCAGCAATGTACTGTATGTACTGTACGCTTTAGGAGACAAACCCGTGGCAGCTCCCAGTGAGGATAGCACAGAAGCTATCAGTAGATATAAAGTGCCACTTTATCAGTGTCACATATGTGCACAGACATCGCTTATGTTTTATATAATAAGTGTTTTCAGTTTTTAGTGCCATCTGTTTTCTCTTGTCATTTTTCTTTTAACCACATTTTGGTTAATTAGTTTCGAAACCTCACTCATTAGCCCCCAGGCATTGATTTTTTTACTGTACATCGAGAACCTGGAAAAACAAACCATGTTTTGTAAGAATGTGCTACTGAATAAAGCAGAATAATATTGCATGGTGGGTATTATTATTCGCTGCCATGGTTTTCAGATGCTACACTCAGGTTTAATAACATCTCTGTTCCCCAGGATTTTTCCACAC
Organism: Taudactylus pleione; assembly: GCA_031769625.1. Classification (NCBI taxonomy): domain Eukaryota; kingdom Metazoa; phylum Chordata; class Amphibia; order Anura; family Myobatrachidae; genus Taudactylus; species Taudactylus pleione. The sequence continues at coordinate 6,400,450 of JAUIMM010000368.1, read as the reverse complement.
GTTTAAGATTAGACTTGTAAATAAGAGACAATGATCTGGAAGAAAGAATACATATGTTTTGCATAAATTCTATTTAAATAATTTGCATAAATATGAATTCTTGTCTTACAATACACCTAGGCAGACATGCACCTGTTTTAAGTTTAAAATACTGAACACCATTAAAATCCCTATTTACATATTCTATGGCAGAGTATAGTATGAAGTAATCTCTTTGGTTTGCTAACATGTGATAAGGTTTTATGGAATCACTTGAGTTTTGTACCAGCATGAAGTTATGGATGAAAGCAGCTGACTATTGTAATATCTATATAGAGATTGGTTCATGCTTCATGTCTCCACCTTCTACTGTTTCTTCACGCTCCACCGTAACACACCACCAGTAGCTGTACAGAAATTCCAGTTGTCAATGACTGCTTTATTATTTTTGACTGATATTGCTGCTTCCATACAATAGCCCAACACACTTTCCCTACATATAACTATGGGCCTTATTCGGCATGGATCGCTATGCTGCTTATACGCACGCAACTGCGTTGGTAATATCAGCGGTGATATTTAAATGTTTGCATTCGCATTGTGATCGCAGCCTGACATAAGGACGCCACTTCCCCTTACTCACATCCATATACTTGACCAACATAGTGAAACAATCAGTAACATCGGACAGTTAGAGAAGCTCAGACCTAACTCAGGAATTGCTTACTTATGCGCACGCTATGATGCCTTAGACGGCACCTGGTATTGCAGTGGATAATTTATGCACGCCCCTGCAACAGCGTTGAAATGCACTGGCATGCCTGCGGTCACCCGACCACCCCCCGGCACCACCCACAAACGGCACTGCTGCCATGGATCTGCGTAGTCACTGCGCATGCAATCCCTAATGCAGCGTATAGCTCGAGCACTGCGATGCATACGCATGCACAGTGAAAATTAATCAACCAATCGTGTGTGCATAAGCAACTGCGTTCCTTGATGAATCAGGCCCTATTATCGGTATTCCACTTAGCGATGACCATTGTTGGTCAACCTCCATGGTATGAAACCATTGATGTGGAACCATCAATAGTGTCATCCACCGATCGTTATCCCTCCTCTAATACTCATGAGCCAATTAGAGTGGCGTGGAGGAGTGGAGCTAGGCTCCATGTACTGGCACCAGCGAGAAAGGAAACAAAACATTGCGGGGCTCTGTGCCATCGATATCGGAGAACCATTGGAGGGTTGCCATCGATGGCAAAAACCATTGGCCATCAGTGTTTAACCATTTATGGTTGTTAACCATCGATGGTCTCCATCCCTAATTCCACTATCTTATGTGTCTGTTGTCCCCTATACTCAGATTGTAAGCTCATTTGGGCAGGGCCATCTTTACCTTCTGTATCATGTATTTTTATGTTTTGTAATAATTTATATTAGCTCTTTACAAGTAAGGGATAATAATAATGGGCCTGATTCAGAGCCAGATGAGGTGGGTTTGCGGACACATCTCACATACGTCAGCATAGTGGGCATATGCTGTGAAATGGGGGTATCTGGGTGGTAAACGGGCGGCGACCATATTGACCCATGGTACTGTTATAGTAGGAGTGTTGTGCATGTGTAAGCCAATTTAGTTGTGTGCGGTCAAAAATGGAACGCCTTTTCTTTAGACGGATCTTTTGCACCCAGCATGATGACTGGTCGGCTGCAGACAGAAAAACGGTGGGCGGGACGGCATTCCACATGCAAACATATACACGCGGCAGATTCTCGCATGAGCTAGTAAGTAGGTTTCTGAAGCCGAACAGAAGAGCGACTGCAGTGCATCCGAATCGGAGACAGCCCCAATATAGGGCTTGACAAACGTTTCTAAAATCTAGGAGCCAGGATGAAAGTGTAGGAGCAAGACCCCCCTTCCCCTAGGGCAGCATTACTGAGCCACTAACAGGGTACCCCAGGTAAACCACCCTTCTTCAGCTACATTGCTGTGCAGCTCCCCAACAGGCAAACAAGAGCTAGGGCACTACTGTGGGGCATAGCCACATTACAAAGTAGCTAACCCCCTCTCCAGGCAACCAACCCCCACAGCCACACAACTAGGGGTGTACCCCCAGGAAGACCACTCCTCAGCAGCCAAAAAAACTTGGGCAAGCAAAGCCAGCACTGGCAGTGGTGAAACTAGAGAGCGGTGGGCCAAGGTGCGAGAATATGCTTTGGGCCCCCCTATGCAGTGCACCCAGTAGTGGTACCCCTATGCAGTGCCCCCCACTATGCATTGCCCCCAGTAGTAGTTCCCCCAGTAGCAGTCCCCCCTATGCATTGCCCCCAGGAGTAGTCCCCCCTATACAGTGCCCCAGTAGTAGTCCCCCCTATGCAGTGCCCCCAATAGTAGTCCCCACTATGCATTGCCCCTAGTAGTGCTCCCCCCTATAAAGTGCCCTCATAGCGTCCCCCCAATACAGTGCCCCAGTTGTGGCCACCCCCCATACAGTGCCCCCAGTAGCGGCCAACCCCCTATGCAGTGCCCCCAATAGTGGTCCCCATATACATTGCCCTCAGTAGTACCCCATTAACAGTGCCCCCAGTAGTGATCCCCCTATGTAATGCCCCCAGAAGTGGTCCCCCCTACGCATTACCCCCAGTAATAGTCCCCCCAGTCAGTAGTAGTCCCCCTATACAGTGCCCCCAATAGTAGTCCCCTCTATGCAGTGGCCTCAGTAGTAGTCCCCACTATGCATTGCCCCTAGTAGCGCCCCCCACCTATACAGGTCACCATGGCGACCTGGCCCCCGGGATTTGTCGAGCCCTGTTCTAAGGAGATTATTATATGTGAATGTATTGCAGAGATGTAAGTAGAGGTGTGTAACCGATGCCGCAAGGGTCTAGTGGCGGCACTGTCGCTGCCTCATGACCCTTGCTTCCAGGGCCGGATTTACCACTATGCATCCTAGGCAGACGCCGGACCCCCCCGCAATCCGGCCCTGGAGAGAGCAGTGGCGTAACTACGGAGGGTGCAGGAGGTGCGGTTGCTATGGGGCCCGGCGGCTTAAGGGACCCGCCAGCCCAGCGATTGCACCCCCTGCACCCTCCATTTGCTGGGTACCCACTGAGAGTGTGTTACCAGTGGGCACCCGGATCCTTCTCTCCTATCTCCCCCCCCTGGTGCCAGCTGGAGGACAGAGCTCACTCCTGAGCTCTGGCTTCCGGGTCCCGCAGTTCACTATGGGAGTGACGTCATGACGTCACTCCCATAGTTCCGAGGAGCGGGCGCTGGGGACGGACGGCAGCAGGCACTGGAGCAGGGTTTAAGGTAAGTATTGTTTCTTTTGTGTGTATGTGTGTGCGCAGGGGGGGCTTACTACTGGGGGCATTACTGGGGCCTTACTACTGGGGGCACTACAGCGGCCTTACTAGGGGCATACAATGGGGGCACTACAGGGGCCTTACTTTTGGGGGTACTACAGGGGCCTTACTACTGAGGGCACTATTGGGAGCACTACAACTGGGGGCACTACAGGGGCCCTTACTACTGGGGGGTTTCAAGGGGCATTACTACTGGGGCACTGCAGGGAGCATTACTACTGGGGGCACTACAAGGGCATTACTACTGGGGGACTGCAGGGAGCATTGATTCTGGGGGGCACTACAAGGGCATTACTACTGGGGGCACTACAACTGGGGGCACTACAGGGGCCCTTACTACTGGGGGCACTTCAAGGGGCATTACTAATGGGACACTGCAGGGAGTGGGCATTACAACTGGGGGTACTACAGGGGCCCTTACTACTGGGGACACTGCAGGGGGCATTACTACTGGGGGCATTGCATAAGGGGCACTACTACAGGGGGCATTGCATGAGGGGAAGGGGGGTCTATGCTGAGACGGGAGATGGGTTAGTGAAAGAGCGGGTCTGTGCTTTGAGAGGAGGAGGGGGTTCTGTGCTGAGAGGGGTCAGTGATGTGAGGGAAGAGGGGGCCTGTGCTGTGAGGGGAGGGGGGTTCTGTGCTGAGAGGGGTTAGGGCTAGGCTGCTGGGGGTGGAAGGTTAGGGTTAGGCTGGGAGGGTTAGGTTTAGGTTGCGGGGAGGGAGGGTTAGGTTCAGGGGTAGGGTTAGGATACTTACCAGCAGGTATCAGTATCCTAACCTTGTCAGGATGCCGGCGTCTGGATTCTGAGTGCCGGCATCCCGTAACCAACCCATACATACATAGCCAACGTTTCAAGGCTGCAGCGGACCTTTTGTTCAGGGTGCTGTACAGGGAAATTAATCAGAAATTAAAATATAGTGCTATGGAATGTTTGAGGGAGGGGGGGCCAAAACTGGCATCTTCCCTAGGGCCCCATGAGATCTAAAACCGGCTCTGATTGCTTCTGGTTATCAGGGTGCCTGGAATGGCACTCTTCAGCCAGGGATCACTGCTGCAGCACGGCCGGAGCGTCCATTAGATTCTCCTGGCAGGCACCCTGCAGCCTGTGCTGCTGATTAGAGCGTCCTCAGGGCGCTCCAGTCAGCGCTGCACTTACTGGCACAGAGTACTCTTAAACCCTGTTATGGCTGTATGCATGTATGCATGGCTATTTCTGTAAGGACTCTCATCCCCCAATATGTTTTATAAAATAATAAAAATTTAATTCTTACAAAGTCAAAAAGTTTTCAGGAAAAAAAAGGTCATTATTTTTTCTCAGGATCAGTGTTCAAATTTCATATTTTTCAACAATTACAAATGGACATAATATGCAATTTATTCTTACAGTAAGACAATATTCACAAGAGAGAGAGAGCATGGAGAGCTATTGGAGTGTTAAAGCTGATATTTGAGAATTAGTATGATCAATTGCACGTAAACTCAGATTAGTCTGTGGAAGCTGCTTGTATTTATATCACAAGATGTTTGATCTGCCCAAAGGAGATTTTCTGCAGGTTAACACCGGAAACAGTGACAGCCTGTAATCTACTGTATCAGCCTCTGATTAAATCTTTAATTATCCCTTCTGCAGACCACAAAAGCCACCAAGATTTACTACTACAGGGAAATAGCTATGTGAGTGGTAGGACAGATGTGAGTTCTAGGTTACTTTTTAATATATATAAATCATTAGGTCCTGTCCCCGAGTTGTCAGATTATAATCTTTGGTTTTTCAGCATTCGGCTTTGTACACACAGTAAAGCCATATGGTGATTATATTATATCTAACTGGCCCAGGCGGAATTCCATTGTAAAGCTCTATGTTTGATTAGCTTGGAGATAACAGAATGTGGTGCGTAGAGCGCCATGACTGTCCCTATGTATATATGTAGACGCAGGGGGCATAACACAAAATATACGCACTTTATTGGAGATTTGGCGCTTGTTTCAGAGCTACATGTAACTCTTTAAGGGAGGGATTAAATACTGATATTTACTTTTATGAGAACTCAAAATGTGTACAGTGCTGTCTATAATACATATACTGTATTTGTAATAATGTTAGTATGTGTAATGTGTCTACCTTTCTCACTCCTGTTATTAACGGAACAGTATGAAGGATTGTTCTTTATCATTTATAACAGCCTGTTGTCATAATTGTGACAGTACAATATCCACCACCTCCCATGAACTATTATCACAACACACCAAAGGCCACAAGAAAAGTATACCGTGCTCCAATTACCATGACCAGAGACTGCAATAGTACTTTATCAGCCACTTCACATAAGCTGACATTATCACATACACACTATAGATAGCACTGTAGGCATTTTATAATTACCAGCATCAGCATCAATCCATATAAGTGCAGTGTTTGGATCTATCACAACTTCTACTATATTGTGGGTGCCAGGCATACGCCCTGTTTCCAGACTGCTCCCCCCTACACTACAAGGGGAACATATTTGGTGTGCAGACCAGACCATACTATACATTTATTTTTATATCTTTTTGCTCTTTAATAGCAAAAGACACAGGAAAACCGAGATTTCATGAAACAGCAGCAGCCTGTTATCCAGGATATACAGAATACAAGGCCAGCATGATTTAAGCAAAGTGCATGTTTCTAATGATTGAGGAAAAGATGGGATCTTATAACACAGCAAACTTTCTGTGGAGCAAATCAGCATAGATTTGGAAAGTAAGGATTTTTCAGGGGAACGGTCCCCTGAATGCCGATATCAGTCTTTTTGTCATCTCCAGCTTTGCAGGTTGTTCAGCCAAGAGTTGGCACTGCACCATATATTCATGGCTAAAATATAGTGTTTCATGGATGAGTAGGTCACATACTGTATCAAATATAAATGTGCCATCTGTACATAGCATCTGTTTATTTTGTTAGGGAATTATGTGCTGGGTTTTTTTTTCTGGCTATTGAAGCTCAATGCAGTGTCTGATGGAGAGGTCAAATGTTCCTTCTCAATCGCCAAGTATCATCATTGAGCCATTCACGGCAAGGACAAAATAAGTTTTAGGCATCCATAAGCTGCTGTGTGCTCTTAATTTTTTATCACTAGTTCTTACCAGTCAGTGGTGGGCAGAGCCAGCCCTAACCAATTTGGTGGCCTCAGCAAGATTTTGGCTGGTGCCCCCTAGCAGATAATCCCACCACTGATTCTAGAGCTCCATTTATTAACGTAACTTTTTACAAGCAGCATATTACATTTAGTAATGCAGTGATACTGATGAATATACCTCTGGTATTCAGCATGACATCTCCGTCAAGGTCCAGCGACGTTCTCCCTCCTCAGTGGCGTCTTCTGCTGCCTGTCGCTGCCGGTGACAGGTTTCTATATCATGCGGATGTGTGACAGTAAGTCTGTACATGTGCATGACTGTTTCATCCGACGGGGTCCCAGCAGTGCCTGTAAGGATTCACTGAAGCTGTAAAGGCTTCTGCTGGGTCCCATTGCACTTACCATCTAATGATGGCGAGAGCAATGCAGTGACAAACAGTGGTAAACTTAGATTACAGCTATTTGTGATATATTGAAAGGATGACATAACCCCTTTATCACTCGCTAAAGGGGTTATGTACAGTATCATTGATAAATTGGGCCCTTATACCTCTTCAAACATGATACTCAGGGGTTTGAAGAGGTAAGCTGCCAGCCAATCAGCTCCCAACTGTCATCTCACAGGCTGTGTTTGAAAAATGACAGTTGGGAGCTGATTGGCTGGCACCTTATAACTTTTCACTCTGTCTCCTAACGCTGCTTAGTAAATAGACCCCTCAATTGTCACTTCCTTTTCTTTCTTCCTTTAATAGTCTGGCAGAGGACACAAATTGGGATTAATTTCCCCCCATTCTAACATATCTATTACATCTCCCTCTCTCTACACATACAAATTTTAAATAAATATTGACAGATATATCCAATTAGCCCCATACATTATTCGGGAGCTAATGGATTCCCCGGGGCTATCCAATAAGCCCCGAAGTCAGCCTGACGCCGGCACTTATCAGAGTTTTTTTTTTCGGGACCTGATGTGTCCCGAAATATAATCCATGATAAATGCAATTTTTTCACCTTAAAAAAGGCGAAAAACACATAGGTCTGCGAGCTTATTGTGGACCCTATGTGTTTTCGTGAGATATATCCTATATATCCTATTATTTAGTTCGAAATAATAGGATAGGGTGAAAAAAACATTGGCGAAAAACGGGGCTAATTGGATACCGCTCATAGTCATATATCTAGATACATATATATGCAGACACATATTATCTATATATAAAAATTCAGATGTCTTGACTGACTGACTGACTGTCTGACTGATCAATGCCCAGGACCAAACCCCTGGACCTAGAAACATGAAAATTGTGGAGTATATTGCGTCCATTATGCAGGTGCCCACTAAGAAGGGATTTTCCAAAGTTCGACTCCTAAGAGGGTGAAAGGGCTAAAATGTTTCCTCCCCCTGTGCAATGTCCTGACTGGCTGACTCATCGTGGCTGCAGCACAGTTCATATTCAAACACCAACTGTCATCCCAAGCACAGGCGATACTAGAGATCTGGCAATGGGTGGTCCCAGTTATAGCACTGTGTCAGAAATGTTTGTCACTGCTTCATGGAAGAAGAATTTTATCACATATGCTGTATATATATTCTAGAGTTTAAAGGGGCTTATAATGAGAAGTGGTGTGGCCACTCAAACAGGGGGTGTGGTTTTGAGATATGCCCCCTTTTCATATTCCACAGCGTTTTGCAGAGAATATTTGGCCATTCACATCAGTCCCTGCTCCAGTGGAGCTTACAAACTATATTCCCTACAACATGTAAACACACATACACTAGGGTTAACTAGGGTTAATTTTTCCGGGAGCCAGTTAACCTGCCAGTATATTTTTTAATTGTGGGAGGAAACCGGAGTCTACTTGCACCCTGTGCAAGAAATTTTGGGACACACATCCCCTCCACCCAAATCCAGCTATTTTCATAATTAATACTTTTATTAACGAAAAAGATATTCCCTAGTTTTTAATTTAACAAATTATTCCACAGAAGACAAATAAAGAAATACAGAGAAGTTAAAACATATTGTCTGCCTCAGAAAAAAAAACACACGTTGTCCACCACAGCAAAAAAAAAAACCACGCACATTGGGCCTGATTCAGACCCGCTCGTGAGCGCACAGCGCTCACAAGCGAGTCGATGTTCCCTCACTGCACATGCTCACGCCGGAGCCGGCTCCGGCGTGCGCATGTGCGAGAACCGGCCAGCGACGGGCGGTCCGTCGCTACGGATCTCGCACCAACAGGGGGCGGCTGTGGATTTTGATTGACAGCTCGCCCCGTTTTGGAGGCGGGCAGGGGGGGTGGCTGGCCAAACGGAGGCGTTCCTGAAGGAATGGCTGCCGTTTGGGGGTGGCCTCAGTAGTGAGCTTCCGGCTCTAAAAGCTCACTGGGGCTTGCGATGCACGAGACCCTACCACAAGGGACCATCGCGACCATCACCTGGCCACTCACAAAAGCTGTGGGTGCACCCACAGCTTAGCGAGCGGCCAGGAGGCCGGCTCACATTAAAAAAAATGCCGCCCTGATTCAGAGCGAGCGCTCTGAAAGAGCCTCCGGCTCTGAATCAGGGCCATTGTACACCACAAGAAAATAAACACACACACTGCCCACCAAAGGAAAAATTAATTGTCCCAACAGGAAAAAAAAATAAAACATACTGTACATTATTAAATTTCCCCCGCAAAAAAAAATTAATTTATAGCCCCACAGAAAAAAAATATATATAAATCATACATTAATTGCCCCCACAAGAAACAAATTTAAACATACATTAATTAATTGCACCCACAGGAAAATAATAAAGAAAACATACATTAATTTATTGCCCCCCACAGTAAAAAAAAAAATACATTAATTCTTTGTCCCCCACCACTCCCAGATATCTGAGAGGCCTCACCTCCTAGAGCTGCAGGATGAACTCCATAGTGACCCTTAGGATCAGTGACTAGCAATCAGGTCCCTCGCTTGCCTCCAGCCCACTGTAGCACTGGCATGAAGTAGCAGCCTCAGTAATAAGCCACTGACTGCATCTGCACTGTGTGTATGGGCTGGACAGCGTGCAGCAGTGTGACCTATGACATCATGCAGCCTATAGGTCACGCACAGCCCGCCTCTGATCTACGCAGAAGAGCCCAGAGCTGCCCATGACAGGAATTTGTATAATGGCATGCTCTACCATGATGCCTGCAATGCATTCACAGATTCTGGAGGACATGGAGGCCTGGGCATAGCAGCGGTCTGCCAGATATGTCCCGGTGGCTGCACTGCGCCCCTGTTCGGCAGCTTCACAAGAACTGCCCTCGAGTTGGCCATGCTGATTGTAGCAGGCAGTGGCACCCATCCCTTAATACTTATTGTGACACCCAGGGCCTTTAGTGATCACTTTATATATCAGTGTGTGTGTCACACTGATTGTAGCAGGCAAAGGTGACTAATGGCCCTGACCCTGGGTGTAACAATAAATATTAAGGGATTGGTGCCACTGTCTACCACATATAGGAGCAGGCCCCCATCTGCTATACAGTATTTAATACCAGCTAAGTAATCAGCGCCACCCAGCCGCTCCTCCCCCTTTCCTCATATAGACCCAGCCCCATCTACTATACAGTATTTAAAAGCAGCTTCCAGCACTCACATTCACTTTGATGCTCATCCTTCACTGGTCCCCAGCTCCTCTCTCTGTGCATGTCACGTCATACGCCTCATGATGTCACAGGCACAACATAGCCCAGAGACTATCACGCGCCCCCTGGAGCCGGCACCTGGTACAACAGGCTGTCATTGTAGCTGCCAGTGTCTTCAGCCAGCCAGCGCACAGCAATCCGACACGACACTGAGGATTCCTTTCTGGAAGGTGTCCTCCTCCATGCATTACACAGCTCCTCTACAAGCTCTTCAGTCAGCAAGCAGCCTGACGTCATGCACTCGGCTAACACATAGAGGGAAGCAGAAATCTGGAGCAAAAATGTTAAACAGGTCCTCCATGTCGGGTGCAGCGGAGCAACCAATACTGTGCATTCCTGACCGAGCGCCGCGGTCAACGGCTCATTAAATAATGCCAATTGGTGAGATGGACTAATGGGTGTTTCTGTGCACCCCCGGACCACCCCCCAGTTTCGCCTATGACCCAAGTCCCGCCAAACATCACTGGCAGTCGGTGTGGCTCTGCTCCTATTGGAATAGCGAGGGAAGGAAATGTGTTACTACAGAGGTGAGAGAGGTGTTCATGTGTTACTACACAGGTGAGGGAGGGGCATGTGAAATATGATAGTAGAGAAAGAAGGAAGGGAATGTGTTACAACAACACGGACGAGGGAGGAGAATGTGTTATTACAGGGGTGAGCAGGGGTAATGTGTTACTACAGAAGCGAGGAAGGGTAATGTGTTACTAGAGTGGTGAGCAGGGCCAATGTGTTACTACAGAGATGAGGGAGAGGAAAATAAGTTACTACAGGTGTGACTAAGAATACTGTGTTATTACAGGTGTAAGGGACAAATTGTAATTCTACACAGGTGAGGGAGGGGAGTGTTGAATGTGCTACAACACGGGTGAGGGAGGGAATTACTTACTATAGCAGTAGTATATATATATATATATATATAATATATATATACTGTATCAAACACTGTGAGAGCATTACAGCTGGGTGAATTCCAACACGTCCCATGCTCTGCTTACACAATCACATACCTCCCAACGTTCATGAATGGGAAAGAGGGTCATATTGCGCGCCAGAGGCACGTGTGACCCCAAAAATGGGGCTGGACATAGCGGTGAGGGGGAGTGGCTTGCAGCAGATGGGCGGAACCTAGCCGCGCACACCCGTTTAGTCACTCTGGGGGCATGCTCAGCACTCCCAGAGATTCTGGGCTGCCTCCAGAGACTATTGTGCAGCGGGGTGTGCTTTCCCCAACTTCCCCCCTCACACCGCAGGATATTACTGCCTGTGGGTTGGATGATGGGACAGTCCCAGAAGAACAGAGTGTCCCGCTCAAAGAGGGACAGTTGGGAGGTATGCAATTAACTTGGTGGTGCAAAATTGTTTATAAAATGACAGGGCCATGCAGGAGATGCTCTCTGTGGCAAAATTGTTTATAAAATGACAGGGCCATGCAGGAGATGCTCTCTGTGGCCCGAAACATTTCTGGACATTTTCACCATTTAGCAGGTGTGTGTTATTGGAGTGGTGAGATATCGAAGGTGTGGGCGGTGATGAGGGGGTGGTCGGCGAAATGCAGGCGTGCCAGTGCGTTTGAATGCCATTGCATGGGCATGCAAGTGACTACGCAGACCCATCGCAGAGTGATTGACAGGAAGTACCGTTTGTCTGTGCATGTGCCCCACAAGATATATGACCCCTGCTCAGCTGTAAACAGCGTCCTGAGGTAACATGAGAAGACAGAAATCACATGCACAGCAGCAATGTACTTATTTTTTTTAAGATCTAAACCAACGTTATTAACATCCGAACAAACAACCAGAAAGGCAAAATGGCAGTATTATACTCAGCAGGAACAGATAATGACAGCAAACGGACACAAGAGCCATCGCTGGAGAAGACAGGAGTCAGTAAGTAACCAGACGGCATAGAAACATCTGAATCACTTATCGCTGCCATAGGAGCCTATGGGAGAGTTGCCGACTCTCCTGAAATGGCCAGGAAGCTCCTGAAAATTGTGTGGTGCTCCAAGCCTCCCCGGAAAGAAAGGGCAAGTCTCCTGGTTCGGGGGCCACCGGTGGAAAGTCCCCCACCCACTCTAGCAGCCGTCCACGAAAAAGTGATAGTGGGCGGCCCAGTTGAGGGCGATGATGCAATTCACGCTGAATCACATAATCGTAGCCCCACCCCCTGCTTTACAATGCTGGAAATGTCGGCATTGTATATCAGGGCTCCTGGGCCGCGATGATTCAATTGCACCGCTACACCCTGCACTGCCCACCATTGCCGCTGACACGCCCTCTGCAATGCCGACCTGGCTGCCCCATCCCAGAGGAAGCAGTCAAATAGTCGGCATGCATCTACTTAGCGCAGGCACCAAAATGACAGAGAAAATCCAATAGTACATATTGAGAAGCGGTATATACATTTTCTCTGCTTTTCAGCCTTTCTTCTCCTAGTACATAGTTTTGGAGGGCTGTCCTCTGACTCCTGCTCAACCTCCTGCCCGGGCGCATCCTGGCCTACAGTAACTTTGGGTCCCTCTACTCCTTCTCATCTTCCCCACCATATTAATACAAAACAGAAGAGACAGACAAGACAAACACTGACACTACACTTCTCACAAGTGGATCCGGTCTATAGATCTACAGTAAAAAGGTCGACAATGTCTAGATAGACACCATATGTTAGACATGCAATAGGTCAACACATTAAAGGTCGACATGTAAGAAGGTCGACAGGTACATATGGTCGACAGTGTCAAAGATCGACACGAAAATGGTTGACACAAAAATGGTTTACTTTTTTTTTATAGGGTTAGGGTCAGGCACTTACCGGAGGGTTAGAGTTAGACACTTACCCCAATGGTTAGGGTTAAGCACCAGGAGGTAGGGTTAGGCACTTGCTGGAGGGTTAGGCGCTATAAGGGACAGTTAGGGTCAGGCACCTACAATGTTGGTTAGGGTTAGACACCAGGAGGGAGGGTCAGGGTTGGCACCAGGGGAAGGGTTAAGGTGAATATTAGGGTTAGAAAAAAAAAGTGTGGACAATTTTTGTGTCGACTATTCTCGTGTCGACATTCAGACCCTGTCGACCATTGTAAATGTTGACCTTCTTACATGTCGACCTTTAGTGTGTCCACCCTTTGTCCCTGTCAACCTTTTGTCCCTGTCGACCTATTGACTGTCTAACATCTGGTGTCTATCTAGACTATGGGGGGGTATTCAATTTGGATGACGTAATTTTTGCATGTTTAAATTATTCCCGTATTCAATTACAAAGACTTTTCACCGGTTCGAAAAGTCTTTGTAAAAAAATGGGGATAAGTTTTCGCCATGTTTTACATGGCGAAAAAAAAGTGCAAAATTGGGGTTTAGGGGTGCAGGCTTAAAAAAAAATAGCCTGCACCCCTGGGAATAGCCCCTAAAAAAGTGTCAAAATTTTTTTTTTTTTTTAAAAATAGGGACACCCCAAAAAAAATATTTTAATTTTGGAGTAAAAAAAAAAAGAAGGGGGAACAGTGTTTAAAACTTGCACAATAGGTTCAGGGGTATACTGTAAGTATGCGGCAAGTGTTTTCTAGAATAGGCTATTAGCGGCAGGTGCATTTTTGCAGAATTTAAAAAAATAAGTTTAGGGACTTAAAAATATGCTAGTACCCATTTTCATGTACTCCAAATTCGATGGGACCACTTTTTAAAACGAAAAAAAAAAAACCTAACTGCATCACTTTAATAAATAAAACACAGAGGAACCTTGCGCAAAACCTTCAATGGGTACAGTGATGGTTAGGGTGGTGAACTATTCATAACCACCACTTAGATCAACTTGTAGAATCTGAAAAAACAATTGTCTAATATGAATGTCTTATTATGATGAGTTCATGCTTATGGATCCTCTTCTTAAATAAAAATGGTTTGCCCAAACGTCACAAAAGTCATAGATAAACTTCTTCACACACACCGTCGTGTCTTCTTTGTTCCTCAAAGATATAAAGGGAGACAAAGAAGGGCCACAATAGTGTAGTACAGTTTTTATTGCTGACAAAATTGTTCAAAACACTGAGGCTACGTACCAGATTTCAAGGTGTAAACAAACACCATCAAACACAAGGGATTTGTAACAACAGGGTACCTCCTGGGTTCTGCTTAGCAGAGCAGCGGGAGAATAGATGGCTTGGGGGAGTTTGGGGGCAGCCCAGCATCTTGGAGAGTTCTGGGCATTCCCCCACAGTGACGTGGACTTAGGATACTGCAATGCTTCGCCCCCTTTCACAGAGGCTTCGTTGGGAGGTATGGCTAAAGTGTGCATGCGCAAAGCTATGACTGCTTCTGCGCATGTGCAAAGTATAATCATCACCAGTGGCCTAACTATAAATTTTGCTCCCCCTGCCAAAAATGTTTCTGGTGCCTCCCCGGCATTTTGGTAAAATAATTACAGGGCCATTTATACACAATTTGGCTCCCAGTGCAAAAGTACAAAATGTGCTCCCACCTCCCCTAGACAGCTTACAGTATTTTTCCTCCTTGTAGTAATGCCCCTTACACAGTATGCAACACACCGTAATGCCCCTTACACATTATTCCACACACCCATTATGCCCATTACACATTATGCCACACACTGTAATGCCTATTACCAAAGTGCCACTTACATATTTGCCCCCTGACACAATTTTATACCCCACAGTAAGGCTTCTAATTACTTTTAAATTACCTGCACGTCAGGGGTCTCATGCTAGTTGTCAGGGGTTTTATGCTCATAACCAGTGGTTTCATGCTAGATGTACGGGCTCTCTGGGTTTCGTGCATGTTGCCAGGGGTTTCATACTTGTTGTCAGGTGTTCCATACCAGTTGCCAGGGGCTCCATGCTCATTGCCAGGTGTTTTTGAATTCACAGAGCATCCCTGCTAGTCACAGAGCACCGCTCCTAGTCACAGGGTATCCCTTCTAGTCACAGGGTATCCCTTCTAATTCACAGCACATCCCTGCTAGTCACAGGGCACCCCTCCCAGTCGTATAAAGCATCCTATTCCACCAGCATCCCTCACACTGCATTTATATGTACAGTACACCATGTACATATAAATCCTGCACAGATCATCCCTCCCGTACACAGAGCACAAAAGCAGAGCATTGCTCCAGTACACAGAGACAGAGCATTGCAGCCTGCACACAGCAGCATCTGGTACACATCCAGCATCCTGAGTGGCCTGGGTGTGGGGGGCGTCAGGTTGTGGCCACTGCAGACCCATCGGCTCCTCCCACCAGTGTCTGACAGCCCAGAGGAAGAGGAAAGAGAGAGCCAGTATGAGTACCTGTCAGACAGCAGGAAGCGGCTCTACTCCTCCGTCTCCTCGGCACAGTACAGTGTGCGGGAGCCCCTGGGTGCAGGGTTGGTGCAAGGTTTCTTGGCACCCTAGGCATTTATTCAACCTTGCACCCTCCCCGCCCCTCTTGGATAGCTACACAAGCCCTTATACAGTGCCCCCAGTAGTGCCCCTTATACAATGCCCCCAGTAGTGGTCCCCCTATGCAGTGCCCCTTATATAGTGCCCCAGGTAATGGTCCCCCTATGTAGTGCTCCTTACATAATGCCCCCAGTAGTAGTCCCCCTTATATAGTGACCCCAGTACTAACCCCCCAGCAGTGCCTCCAGTAGTAGTCCTCCCCCAGCAATGCCCCCAGTAGTAGTCCCACACCTATGCAGTGGCCCAGCAGTAATCCCCACCTATGCAGTGCCCCCAGCAGTAATCCCCACCTATGCAGTGCCCTCAGTAGTGGTCCCACCAGTGCAGTGCCCCCTGCAGTGGTCCCCCCAGCAGTGCCTCCAGAAGTAGTCCACCCCAGCAATGCCCCCAGTAGTAGTCCCCACCAGCAGTGTCCCTTAGTGCCCCAGATAGTGGTCCCCCTATGCAGTGCCCCTTATATAGTGACCCCAGTACTAACCCCCCAGCAGTGCCCCCAGTAGTAGTCCCCCCCAGCAGTGCCTCCAGTAGTAGTCCTCCCCCAGTAATGCCCCCAGTAGTAGTCCCCCACCTATGCAGTGCCCCCAGCAGTAATCCCCACCTATGTAGTGCCCCCAGCAGTAATCCCCACTTATGCAATGCCCTCAGTAGTGGTCCCACCAGTGCAGTGTCTCCAGTAGTAGTCCTCCCAGCAGTGCCCCCAGTAGTAGTCCCCCCCCAGCAATGCCCCCAGTAGTAGTCCCCCCCAGCAGTGTCACCCCCAGTAGTAGTCCCCGTCTATGGTGTCCCCGCAGTAGTAAACCCCCACCCCACCAGACTGACAAACAAAAAAACCCCACCTACCTTGATCCACGCTTCAGCACCTGCTCCTCCGTCCGGCATCCTCCCGGGCCGACCCTCTCTGCATGATGGGAGAGACGTCATGACGTCTCTCCCATCACCCACTGCGGAAGCCGGAAGAGCCCAGCTCCGGCAGTGGGCGCAGGGCAAGCAGCGGATGAGAGTCTATCTGACTTTCATCGGCTGCTAAAACAAACACACAGCTGCCGGTGCTGGCGGCTGTGTGTTTGTTATACTAGTAGTGTAGTGCGGACTGCACTTATGTGCGGTCCACACTACCACCCTGCCTGGGTGACTAACAGTTGCTAGAGGTCCAGTAGGACCTCTAGCATATGTCTCCTCCTAGGCGGCGGCCATTTTGGGAGGGCCGTTTTCAGCAGATTTCATGCGGACGGCTAGTCCGCATGGAATCTGCAGCCACCGCGCCCCACAAGCCTCCGCGCCCCCAAGCCACTGCGGGGGCTGTAGTTGCGCCACTGGCCATCACGATGGTTATACCATTGATTGGTTGCAATTCAATGGCTAGTTGCCATCTCATCACTGGGTTTGATGTTGGAAGCCTGGCAACAGTTCGATGTCAGGCTTGCTATGTCCATCCCTATGCTTTTGTACATTTTATGTGTGGCTTGTGATGTCAGAATAGTTGGTATTTTCAAATCCAATAGAAAATCACCAGGAAGTGTTTGTCAGTTTTTGTTTGGTTTTCATAGTTTTTTGGGTAAGTTTTGCAGGTGCATTTCTCAATTACATCTTTTGAAAAATAGAATAATGATGAGGCTATTAGGGGTAAATTTACTAAGAATCGAGATTGTCCCAATTTACAATGAGATTAATCTCGCTGAACCTTGCCAGAACTCGGGTTATTTTTTTCACTTTTTATTTACCAATAGGTGATTTGTACCTAATCGAGTTGGCCGATAGTGAAGCAAAACGAGATATCTCCCCCGAATAGCACGTTTTGCAGATTACTCACCCGAGATTGCAGTTTTCTCTCTGCGTAACTCTCCAGAGCAAGCAGCTGCACATATCAGTGAGATATGTGTAAGCAGCTTGTGTCTTGTACCTGTAAAAAATGGGTTGTTATAAAAAAAAAAATGAGGCAGGCCCCCCCCCCCCAAAAAAAAATAGCCCAACCAGCCCCGGACTTGTCAGCCAGTCCTGGTTCCAAACATTACGGGGAACAAAACGAGTAAGGGTCCATCATAATTTAGGTACCTGCACCAGGCTGCAGGGCCAGTACTGGTTTTAAATATAGGGGGGAAAACATTGCGTAGGGGTCCCCTTATATTTAAAACCAACACCGGACCCAAACTGACCGGGGTGTAATGCCACAGCCAGGAGACTCTGTTACAGGGTCTCCAAGGCCAAACCATTCTCACCCCAAGCCGGTCAGGCCAAGCTGGGGATCTCAGGGGAGGTGGGGACCCCCACAAGAAGGGGTCCCCCCTCTACCGAAACCCCAGGCTTGGTCTGAAGCTAGGGGCTCTTCCCCGCACCTCTGGGATGTGGGTACGGGGGTAATAAAGTGTAAAAGAGAAGTAAACTATTATATTTTACAGTGGAACTACAGATGCCAGCATGCCTGCCCTGCCAGCACCCGTACCTCCACTGCAAAATAAATAGTTAAACAAAGACACAACACACACACACACACACCATATATAGTACAAGTTTATCACACACATACCTCAATCACACATACTTACCTGTACCAGCTGGTCTTTCCTCTTCTCCACTGTAGAAATCCGTGTGAAATGACCTGCAAAAAAGATCCTATACTCACCTCCATCCTGGCGCTGCTCTCTGTAGCATCCATGATCTTGTTAAAACAACAAACCGACTTATTCGAACCAGGCCGAGCATGTGTAAGTATATGCTGTTACATGTACTAACACCTCGTGAAATGACAGATGACTGAAATCATCTGCAATTTCTCACAGGCCGCTAGCCAATCAGCAGCCGCTTACATGTAGTGGCCGTTTATTGGCTGGTTCCACGTGGGTCCAGGACTGGCTGACAAGTACGGGGCTGGTTATGCTTTTGGGGGCGGATCCTACATCTTTTTTTGTTTTACAAAATTATCCCTATTTTAACTATTTACAGGCAGAAACATACACAAATCACAATGATTTCTGTATGTTACTGCCAAACTCACAGCTCAGGAGGTAGATAGTTTGAAAAGGGAGTTTGGCAGAGAGTTTGCTGTCATCTCACCCGAGCTTGTCATCCCGATTCTTGGTAAATTTGAGAGATGTACTGTATCTTTTAGGTGAAAAGTACTTCAGAGTTGCCCCGAAGGTGACTTGATTCGAGTGTGCTATCTCACCCGAGTTTTACGAGTCAGAAGAGAAAAATCTTTCTCTAACTCACCCGACTTTGCCTTTAGTAAAATTGCGAGATGAAAATCATTCCTAAACTCACCTGAGATTGGCATCTCGACCAATCTCGAATCTTAATAAATTTACCCCTTAGACTTCAAAAGCCGATGGGCGTCGATGACGTATTTGAATTGACAGTCAAAATCAATGCTTAGTAAATACTTTTTTTAGACACCGAACCTCCGTCGATGCCCATCAGTTAGCAATTGCCAGCAAAATTGGCATTTAGTAAATTTAGCAATGCCTGCTTCTATATTTTCTTCTTCTACAGTACTGTATGGGACATTTACATAAGTTGTAAAGATACTGCATAATCATAGCAACATACATTAGCTCATATAAGGCTCATACAGCCTCTCTGTGGAACTACAGTGCAAGAAGCCGATTATTTGTTTAATCATCTTTCATACTGAGTAGTAGATAGGGGCTCTATTTACTACAATCTCTAATTAATTTCTAAATCTCAATCTCAGTTCAAATGAGGTTGTAGTGTGATATTTTCACCTAAATTCGCAAATATCACAGGAATTTATCAAAAATCCCTTGCAGGGACAGAGCTTGCGATAAAGCTCTGTCCCTGGGAATCCCCTCCACAGACTTCTCACTGTATTTTTCGCAGCCCAGGAATTTTTGGAAGCAGCCCTAAATGGGTGGTGGTGGGGAGGCCAAGGAGGGGGGAGGAGTCTATGGAAGGGGTGGTGTCTATAATTTAGAAACATAAACACTTTAGGACTTTCTCTCCTGACTAGCGCCAACATTATTCAGTTGTCGTCATCTACACATTACATTCATATACGTACTATATAACCTTAATAATTTACTTTTAACTCTCTGCCGAGACAAGAGTTCTCGCAAGCTCTGTCCCGGTACCTAAAGACTGACATATAAATTTTCGCTTTGCAATTTTGGGGCGATATTATCACAACTACATTAAAACTGTGGGATGTGATAAATATCCCCCAAAATGATCTGACACCCCTAAACCCAAGCCTTCCATCCCGCAGCCTCAACCTATCCCTGCTCTCCCTGTAGCCTCAACCTATCCCTGCTCTCCCCGCAGCCTCAACCTATCCCTGCTCTCCCCGCAGCCTAAACCTAACCCTCTCCCTAGTGCCAAACCTAACCCCAAATACTTACCCTTGGAATGTCAGCAGTCAGGATGCTGGCCTTTGAGGAAACGGAAAGTGCCGAGAAACGCATCAAGCTTGCCCCATATCGCTTCATGTTTCACAGCCAAGTCCTTTGGGATTAAACATCCTGCACACCGTATACTCCTCCTGCTGCCGGTCCACGCTGCAAAGATCCGTCTGATAAGCTAAGAAGCCCAGTGGCTGAACGGCTGTGGCTGCGAGTGCACTCGTACTGGGTTGACCCTGAACAACCCGCAACTCTGAGCATTAGAACTGGAGTTAAGGTACTCAGGGGCCCATTTATCAAAGTTAATTTGAGGTAAATTCCCCGAAAACACCTGTATCCCCCGGATGTATGAAGAAGGGACCGCAGCAGGTATCTCCGATACCTGCTGCAATCCCTCCATTGCCGCCGGCAGCCGCCTCCCCCATAGGTTTCTATGGCGGATGCGATGCCGCCAAATGTATCAATAACGGGAATGCGAAGCATTCCCAATATTGGCCCCAGCAGCTAACGCCATCTGAAGATAGCGTTAGCCGCTGTAGTCTATGGGCACTTACCACATTTCAGCCGGCGGAGGAATCTCCCAGATCCCTCCGCCGGCAATGGGCGCCGCTCATGTGCAGGCCGCGGGACTGCGCATGCGCAGCAGCCTCCAGCCACATCGCAGGGACGGGCTCCTTTTGGAGCCCATCTCCCTGCATGTGCCGGTACATACATTCAGCCGATATGATCGCATTTTGCAATGCGATCATGGGCGGTACTGGATGCCCTGATCGCATTGCAAAATGCGATCATTAATATACGGGCCCCTAAATTGCTGAGGCATTAACAGACAAGCCTCTTTCAAATACTAGCCACAGTCTCTGTGATCTGTGTCCATGTACTAATATTACAATCTCCAGTGATTGTTAAAATAATATATCAATGTCGGGACTTTCTCTCTGCATGTGACTCTTAAATAGTAAATAGTATGAGATATAACAACTGTGCTTTATTGGGAAAATCCATATATCTTCAGTGAAAACTTTTATCTGAGTTGTTACCAGATGAGAGTATGTACAAAAGGACTGAGGGCCTGATTCAGCAAGGAACGCACGCACTTGGTTGATGTTTTGGCACTGCGCATGCATCGCACTGTGTGTGCGCGAACAAGCCAGTGCGATCCGGTAAGCGTACGCAGACTACACGCAGTGTGTACACAGACCCCTTGATTGACAGGAAGTGCTGTTTGTGGGTGGTGACGGGGGGTGGTCGGGCGACCGCAGGCGTGCCTGTGCGTTGGGACACCGTTTTAGGGGCATCCATAATTAAACCAGTGCGGCGACGGGCACAGTGATGAGACTCTGTGCACACAGGAAGTTGCCAAGATCCTGCGCGAGGTCTGGTCAACCACTATTATGCAAATGTGGTCGATGTTTCTTGATGTTACCGATGTTTACGCTATCTTGCGTACTGATCAGGCTGTGAGTAAAGGGAGATGGGCGGCTACATATAGGGCTGGGTGTCTGCATCTTGTGCTGCTGTCTCCATGCGTATGTATTGATTAGCATATTCTCACAGCGGACGGGTGCGTGCGTTCTCTCATGTACGTTCCTTGCTGAATCAGGCCCTGAGGCCAGTTAAAAATCCCTTTAACAATGGCTAATATATGCATATAAATCCAATCTTTCTGTTCTGATGTTCTACCATTCGAAGCTACGATTCCTTTACATTGTATCTATTCAAGGACACAATTTATACACTGGTACCAGTGTTTCAAACTAGCACAGAATAAACAAAAAGGGTCCTCAGGTCTAATCTCGCTGTGAATGTGAAAGGAGTTTTTTTTACATTTTATACTTATTTGTATATTCCTTTTATATTGTAATATTTGTATATTCATTGCTTTATTTTTTATTATCTGTTTTTCTGTTTGTCTTTAGCATTGTCTGTTACTTTCTATATTATATTATATGTCCACCAAGGATTATTAAAACTGTTTTATATTGCTCAATCCCAGGTAAATGAATAGGCTTTGTGATAGCGCTCCTTTTTTTGTACTTTCTATGCTGGCGCCAGGATTCTGACTGGTGTCGAGATTCCGACGTCAACATTCTGAGCGCCAGCATCCTGATCGCCGGGATCATAACTACATCCCATATGGACATGTTTTGCATAACTTTCTCTAAGATCTGGTAAAACATGACATGTAGCAGCGTAATGTTTCCCTTTTAGACTGTTGGATAGAACACAGGGGAGAGTAGGGGTGATGCAGGACAGTCATTTATACAGGAGCCATAGCTCATTTCCATAGTATCCAGTGCAGTCCATTAAATAATTTAGTGTGCAGTGACCTGGGAAATGTAACGGTTTTTGGATGTTTTTCTTGCCACAAGCTTTTGCTTATTTTATAGTTATTTGGTTCATTCAGCATATTCTCCATGTACAGTATGTGTGGTTTGTTTCCACCCTCCTCATACACTGCAATATATAGAATATTAGACAATCCTGCACATATCACCTGGGTGTCACTACAGTACAGTACATTGACGAAGGCTGGGGATTTGGAGGTGGTTATGATGTCGAAGTTTCAAAGTGGTTTGAGGATTAAACTTAAGGCAGTGACTTCAAACTGTAATAAGAGCCGAAAAGGGAACAGTTTGGAAAGGATGGCCAGTTTGGAGGGTAGAAAGGAGGTAGGTTCAGAGGGGGAGGTAAGGGCCATTATTATTATTATTATTATTACCAGTTAATTATATAGCGCAAACCAGGGGCTGGCTGACAACTTTCAGCCTGGGGGGCAAACACAACAATGTGGCCCCAACTTTTCTATCAGCAAACTGTGGGGGGAATTCAATTCAATGCCATGATAAATATATTCAATACACTGCGCTGTTTGCCTGGTCAAGAATTGGTCAGAGAATGCCGGTTCTCATTACTTAGCCTGGGTGTTTAGTCGTGAGAACCAGCATTCTCTGACTAAAGTGCCGACCGCGCGTCTGTAGCACCACACTAAGCCGGCAAACAGCTGTGCAGCCGGCACTTTTGTTGTAGTTCTCCTTGCATTCCCAGGGTGGTGCGAGAAGAAATCCTTTAGCCCGCCCAAACAGCGCAGTGAATTGAATAGCTGCGGGAGCTCCCTCCAGTCGTTATTCATCATCGCAAATTTATGTACTGAGATCTTTGCAACTACTATTATTATATAGGATACAAATCTCTTTACTGGCCTATGTGCAGAGCGCTGGGGGAATGTTTTTTGTCTTTTTTCTTGTCTAGATTAACCCTTCCCTTACATGCATCTGTAAAGGGTTTATGTATTTATTTGAGCAACCACCATTTTTTGAGTATAATTTATTAAAAAGGTCTGAACTGGTCTGGGACGGGTCGTGGGTGTGTCGGACGACTTCAGTGCTCATTGGCAGAGTGCGGATGGAGATGGGACAGGTCTTTTGTACCCAGCATGAGGCTGGTACAAATACTAATGATGGCGGCATTCGATGTAAGCAAAGAGGGCGGGATAGGATACATAATATTTAGAATACACGGGGCGGATTCTCACATCACCATGATGTAGTAGCAGGCAGCTGCAGCTATACGTAAATGCGGCCATCAGAATCAGCCCCATAATATTTATATATTCATACTTTTCTGCTGTAACCCCAAACACCCACTCCACTTGTCCAGCCCTGTCTGTTTTTTTTTTTTCCGTATTCATTACATTTTTATTTTGCTTATTCACATACAAATGATAATGGAAACAGGTAACAATAAATGCAAATGCCTAAAAAATAAAATCACTGGAAGTCAGTAAAAAGAAAAAACACAAAGAAACATTATAAAAAATGATGTCAGTGTTGTAAAAATGTTGCCTTATTACTTACTGTTATAAGGGATTTATAGCTGATTCAATTTGTAAAAATCATTATTGTACCACTGACTTTCTCTGCACTGCTGATCCCCTGCTGAACGTCCGGGCCATGCTCTCATGCCTCTGCTCTATAGGTAGAGACAGTCACGCTGCAGTGCACAAGTAAACGTGCCTGTGAACGTGAGACTGTAGTTGGCAGCAGCAGCCGCGGTCCGGAGGTGTTGTAACACAATGACAAGCTGCTGGTCGGGCCGCTTGTCATTGTGCAGTGGTGGGACGCAGCGGGCCGGGAAGGATTGGCTCGCAGGCCATATTTTGCCCACCCCTTCACTATACTGAATGGACAAGACACAGACATCAGGAAGTGGACAGCGGGGCCGACAGGTAACAGTGACGTCACTGGCGCTGGCCAGCCCCCGCTGTGGGATTCCCGAGCACCACCAGTCCCGATGTGTGGCACTGAGCCACTGACAACCTTAGTACAGGAGGCAGACTTGGAGCAGCCGGGGAGTTACTTCTTCCTGTCTCCCGGCCAACAAGCATGCGAGTCAAGCGGCCCCAAATCTAAAAAAATGTAACGGCCCATGGTGGCAGCTGGCACCCTGCCCCCCCAGCCCAGCCCGCCACTGGCACAAACATACCCTGCAGCACTTACAGAGTATTTGGGCATTCACATCAGTTTCTGTCCCAGTGTAGCTTACAGTCTGTGTTCCCTACCACCCCACCCCCCCCACACACACACACACACAGGTGTGCTGCATTACGTGCAGCACTTGGCTCCTACCACAGTGAGCGAGCCGGCACTTCACACAGGCTGGTCCCCGGGGGCAGCCTGCACCCCCGATGTGAAAAGGTGCAAAGACAGGTAGGGACGCCACTGCTACCACATACATGCTGGGGATACATTTTGTTAGGACAGGGGTTCCCAAACTGTGCGCGGCGTCACCCTGGGGTGCCTTGGGACACTTGCAGGGGTGCCTCAGGTTGGTGGTCCAGCACCAAATCAAATTGTTTATTGTCAATGTAATGTAAATATGTGCACAAACAGATGCACAAACCTGTCCACCACTATATAACCAAACCTACGGATGGCAGGTGAGCACAATTTACTTCACTACATTTTTTTCTGAACAACAAACTTTTGGCTTAGGGGTGCCGTAAAAACAATACTAATACTCTAGGGCACCGCGATTCAAAAAAGTTTGGGAACCAATGTGTTAGGAGCCAATTCACCTACCAGCAGGGCCTGTGCTAGACTTCTTGGCACCCTAGGCAAAACTTCTGCAGGGGGCTAATACTTTTTGCTCAGGAACAATAGCTGACAAAGGTTTGACACTGAGCTGTATACAGCATTGCTCTGGGAGTTTAATGCTTCACTCTGATAACACTGCAGCCAGTTCCCTGAGCTCCTTACCTTTGCACATTACTGTAGCTGCACTTTGTGTCTGTCCATGCAGCCCACGCCATTCTCTTCTCTTGCAGGCTCCCCAGCATCAGACTCTGAGGGGTCTATTTACTAAGCAGTGTTAGGAGACAGAGTGAAAAGTGATAAGAAAGTGATAAGGTGCCAGCCAATCAGCTCCCAACTGTCACCACACTGGCTGTGTTTGAAAAATGACAGTTGGGAGCTGATTGACTGTCACCTTATCACTTTTCACTCTGTCTCCTAACACTGCTTAGTAAATAGACCCCTGAGTCTCTCTCCCAGTACTCTGTGTAACTCTACACAGACTACACAAAGCTTCTGAGCATGTGCAGATGGTCTCAAGGCTGCCTGATCAGAGCGCAGCTGAGCTCCAATTGCAGCTGTTATTTCCCAGTGCGGCCTGGCAGGGGCTGTCTGTGTAAAGCTGGGTAAGCCACTGAGGTGAGTACATGGCCCGGTCGGTGAGAGGTTGTCTGTGTAGTGCGCGCCCCAGCCCAGAAGGGGGAGGCGGGCTGACTGTGTAAGCCACTGAGGGGAGTGCGGGACATGGCCATGTACCGGCCTATGAATTCCTAATGATCTATACACCCTAAATGTCGCTATTTAGAGTTATAAGTCGCACAAGAAATAATTGCTTTCCAGACTTTGATTGTGGTTCCAAAGCACAATAAGATATTATTCACCAAAAAGTAGATAGTTACACGCTGTGATCTAAATTACAATTAGCGCAAAATATTATACATAAACAAGGTACAGTCAATACATTACGCAGGCGCTCTGGATCCAGATTTCCGGCATCAAAGGTGAAGCATCCGTCAACAGAAAGAATATAATGACTCCCTACTGAATATAGAGCGCCTGAATATATACCCTTACAGAGAGTAGGCAATACAATAGAAACAAGTTGGCATAATCCTACTGCTTCTTCTTCTTGGTTCTTCTGTCATAGGTCATTTGGTACAATGGTAGTTCAGCCCTCCAATGGCTCTTTGTATGTAGTGTCTATTGATCAGTTAGAATGTACTTTGTGTGTGTTTTAACACATAATTCTCTATAATCCATAACTTGCAGACGCATTTTACGAACTCCTTGCCAATGGAACCAGAGATCTGCAAATAAAATGTGGTTTAGAATAGCATCAAACACGATGCGCCTAGTACATACTAAACCTTAGATATCAAATACATGCATTTTATAACATCATACAATAACGAATAAACCTAATATTAGCCTTTATACTAAGGAACCTTTTAGGAAATTTGTGTAAGTGTAAGAGAATATTGCGTAAATATGAGTGGTGCATTTACGTGTAGAGTGCTTATGATAAACAGCGCAACTGTGCGTAATGTGTGGTGTTTATGCATGTAAGTCTATGTGTGTGTGTGTGTGTTATGCAATTCAGTGAATTTGTGATGGATTTAATATATAATATATATATCCATACCTCCCTTTATCTATTTACTGGCATTATTTTAATATTTAGACATTGCTTGTACCAAATTCTAAGTTTCTTGAAGAGCAGGTTTATTTCTAAGTATGGGGAGACTCCCAGCTGTCTGCCGTTGCCACTTCATCTGATAGCTAATTCAAAGGTTTTCCTCTGCCTATTTAGAATACACTTGTCAGTACTTCTTAAGCAAACATCTGACCATTGTTTCCAACTCTTCATTCAGACAAATTCAATTGTGCATATCAGTGTCTGGGTTATATTTCAATTGCCACAGCCATACTTGTCTGTATGCGGGGCTTCTCAATTTATATGTAAAACACTCACAGTATCCTGGTGTATATATTTTTTTTAATTACTTTTCTCAGACATGAATACAGAAGCTGTTTCTCATTATTAACTAAACCCTGCATGAATATTGTGTTTGTCAGTGTGAGAGTGTTGTATATTATTCGCTATTTAGTGTTGTGCGAATGTGTGGATGCGTGCACATGCAATGGTGCGTCGTGGATTGTACCAACATAAATCGTCTGATAAGAGTTGAATTACGGTTGCATGCAATTGACTTCGACAGTCCACCCTTTGATAGCAAACAAGACGCTATCACAATTTTATCCTAGTTAGTCATGCATAATAAATTATTATCTAATGTCCTATATGGTATGACACAGTTAGGTCATTGAACAGTTAGTAATGTGCCTCGGGAAGGGGTAAAACAACCCTTATACGCACTCAGCGGATCTATACGGGACCATGGGCAGGATGTGGGATCTCATCGAACTTATAAGAGTGGAGTGGGGGAAATGGAGACTACATTAGCTAGGATGTTCAAAGGAACATTTGCAATATTTTATCATACATGACCAATCCTCAGCAATCACCTGATTGTACACTTTAGTTCAGGATTGTAATACAGTGTGTCATTTACCTTGGTATCCATATTATTTCTACTAACCACCATCATGATTTCATTCTCCCTGTTAGTTTTAGAAGTACCTTTTCCACACTTCATCACAGTAGGAACAGGAACACACCTGACACATAAGCCAACTACTAAGATGACAACCACCAATGAGAATCAGGAGTTTACCTATACTAGCAACTATTTCCTGGACCCACCAAGATGTGGGGATGCACCAATCCTATAAAGGAAGTCTTGAGGGGGAATAGGGACTTACATTATTTAAGATGTTTTAAAATAACATTTTAATAACACATTTCATGCATGTCTAAATCTTATACATTATATGATGGTACCTTCTAGTTCAGGGTTGTAATGCAGTCCTACATTTATCTCAGTATTCATATCATTACTACTGGCCACCATCATAATTTCATTCCTTTGATTCACCTTATGTTTACATTTTCCACATTTCAACACAGTAGGAACACACCTGACACATATGCCAATTACTAAGATGACAACCAATATAAGGATCAGGAGTTTACCTATGCTCGCAATCATTTCCTGGACCCATTCTCCTAGACCTGAGAACCATTTCACTGGGTTCAACCATGAAACCCATTCTTCTACCTTCTCCTCTACTTCAGCCACTGAACCATTATGGTTCTTCCGAAATTCCCATTTTAACTACAGAATTTCGTCCATCTTCCGGTCCATCACTTCCTTGGGGTCACTAGTATCATTTGTGATCTATGTGCAACACTTTACACCAAATTGGGTGGCCAAAGTTACACAATACCCTCCAGTGACAGCTGTTAAATAATTTAATACTAGCCTATGTTGCACAAGTTCTTTCTTATAAGCTTGTAACTCCCTACCTGTATACCTAAACGTGTCATCATGCATCTCGGTGATATTATCTATTAATTTAGCAAGATCTTTGATATATCTAAACTTTAGTGTACCCCGAGCGATCCTGGTGTGATCCAATGCGACTAAAACTTGAAAGCCAATTGTTTAACTAATTAACTGTGTGGCTTTATGTACATCACCAGGTATCATATTTCTTTTGTCTCTATGTTCATACTGTGTGTGAAGATATGGTGATGGTGTGTTTTTATGAATACCAAGCATTTCACCATGTGTAAGGGTCATAACCTATGGGAGTACTCTTCCCAGATAACACAAACCTTCGGTACTCGGAGAGACCCACTTATACGCTTTCCTTCCACATATAAAATACACATCATCAGGGAGAACATAAGGAATAGTAAAAATCATTATCGTCACACACATTTCCCTAGCCAGTGATCCTATTTCAGGTTCTCCCATTTGACTCATACAAGTTTTTGGCTGTAATACCTTGGCACAATACCCTTCTGGTACCCTACCAACCATTTCTTTGGTGGAACTTAGTGTATATTTACACCGGAAGTGTCTTCCACCTAGTCTAATTGTGCATAAAAGTTCAAGATTTATAGGTTCACTATCAGCTCTTAGTGAGAAGGTCATCGTCTGGTTATTCCCCGTCACCTCCCAACTTCCTGGTTCATTGAAGTTGGTGATGTTCAAACATAAAAGTTATTTATCTACTTGGTACTGGTGGAGTTTAAAATGAGGTGGTTTGGACTTAAGAAATTTTCCATCCAGTGCATCCCCTCTTTCCAATTCTAAAACCTCAGAGACATTTAATGGAAATGGCACTAATCCTACATTATGCTGTCCTTGAGGCACATGAGAGCACACCCAACAGTCAGTCTGGTTTAAGACTTTGCCCACCATGGTATGATAATCCTCTAAAGGATACTCACCCCAATACTGGTTATACTTAGGCTGGCACCGTTGGATGCATCTCTCATCGACTAGACAATAAACCTTCACACTGTCTCCGAGTTTGCAGGCTAACAGACCTCTTAACAATTACTGTACTGGGTTTTGTCAGATACTGCCCTTGTGTCTGTATGGCTCCTTCTCTCAACTCCATCAATACCACCATCGACCTCTCTCTCCATCACCTGCCCGCCGTTATAGAAATGAGACATCCCAAGACAAACTAAAATGAGAAAAACCCAGGAAGAAAGACCCCCCATAATCACAGCCCGCCACTCCATTGCTGGAATAGTGGTCTGTATATTTCTCTAGCTCAGGTGTTCCACTGCAATCACCAACTCTCCCGGAACAGGCTCGCAATCGACAGGTCCACATTATCTGCCTCGATTCCGCCTTGTATCTCCTACAGGTGATTAACCTTCTGCAGTGGCTGGAATGGACCCAGGTATCTCTCTCAGCTACTTTCACAGATGTCGTACTTGTCAGCAGCACCTGACACGGTCCTTCCCACTGGTCAAACAACCTGAACGCAAGAAATTACGGATCATTACATATTCTCCAGGTTCAACATCATGACAATTTGTCTCAGGCATATCAGGTGACAATATATTCTATATTTCTGCTGTTGTTGTTGTTTCAATTGCTTACTCATTTTTATAAGATACCTCACAGTAACCTCGTTATTACCCTTTAAATGATCCTGTGGACTTACAATCAAATGAGGTTGCTTACCGAACAGTATCTCAAAGAGGGACAGATTAAGAGGCGGCCTGGGGGTGGTCCTGATGCTATTATTACCCATCAACTTACACATTATGTGGAAGACATCACCTGTGAAATGAGTACCCCTATCACTTTCAATAATTCTAGGGATACCATATCTGCATACAAACTCCTGTACAGCCTTTTTGTCAGTGAATACAGCAGTAGTAGTGGCAGGTGGATATGCCTCTTATACAATTAGAAAACACATCTACACAAACTAATACATACTTAAGATTCCTGCAGGGTGGTAATTGGATGAAATCAGTTTGTATTACCTAAAAAGATCAGTCTGTCGGAGGGATGTGTGATGACTCGGACAGTATGGTTTTCCTAACATTTTTCCTCAAGCAGGTCAGAGTCAGACCGTGCGCTGCCTCAGCCAAGCTTGGGTAATATGCCTTGGGAGCCACTTACCTTGTCCATCTCTCCAGAGTCCAGAGGACTCTGGCTCACATCCCTTTGATTTCCAGACTGCCTTTTCCTGAATGGAACACAAATTTTGCATCTAAATTAATTTCTGCATATCACCAGTTTGAAAAACCACCCTTTGATCAACCGTCATATTTATTCTTAAACCTGCTGCCCCTTTTTGCAGCTTCGTCCGCCCTGTTATTGGAACAGCTGTTAACAGTAATGTTGTAGCCCCTGGGTTTAGACAAAGTCCCAAGTATTTGACCTAGGTCTGGCATGGCTGTAGTTGTGCCCTGTTTATGAGCAATGAAGCATGACAGTTTAGTATCATTAAACATGACAAACATAATCAGAGCACAACAATAAATCATCTACATATCAGATCCATTGCTTTAAAAACATACCCTGTATAGTTTCACTGCAGATATACTGCAGGGGTTAGTGTGCTTCAGTTCTTAATCTCAATGTTTACTGTAAACAAGGACACTGGATTTTACCAAAATGTACAATGACTTGAGGCCTACACACACTTATTACATTTCCTTAGAGGTGCAATGTCCTAGAGGGGACTTAAAACACATTTTTTATTTTTATTGCTGGACTTACCACGTATGCCCCTTTTGCTGCCACAAGTTTAAACAATCGTTATACTTTATCCTTTTCTTTTGAGAGTTCACCATACAGATGCTATCTCAGACATTGTTCAATACCTCCTTATCAAAGCTGCCAACTTTGGGAAAAGGTTTCACACTCATTCTCGTCATCTTAACCCATACATCACAGTACATAGTTGCATATGCACCGTACTTAGTATGCATTATATGCCGTGCCGAACAGTTAGGCGCTTCCAAAAGCAGCACATTATCTAACATCTCTACCGTTTGCTTGGCTCCCATCTTGGGGAAAAAAAACAAAGCAAAAAAACCACTAAACTTTTCAATAGAGATTTAAATCAGTGAAAGAATGTCAAGGCTACTTTCACTTACCTGTGGACGATTTAACAGGCCGTGCCAACACACATATGGAAGAATAACCAGGTTGCTTCCACGCACCTAAGCCCTCTTTGAATACTTTGCACTGCTAGAATTTAAGCATTCCAATAACACTTACCCTTTTCAGTGATTTCGTCCACCACAACTTAGTTCACAATCACGATATGCCACAACCGTGGGTTCAATCACAATGCCCAATAACTCTAACTGATCACTGGATGCTGCGATCACACTGAGAGCAGATACCTAACACAAACAACAACTACACCTGCTGTGTGTACAGACTCCGGTATCTACTACCGAACCACTAGGCCGACACCAGGCGCCTAGCCCCTAAGGGTCCTACGATACCGCTAGCTAGGGAACATGTTACCCCTACCAACACACGTTCACTGGTACACACCTTTTCTGCGCAGAAAAATAAATGTTTTCCCAGATATGGCAGCACCGACTAAGATATTTAAAACAATGCTATCATGCTATCAACTTCACAATCTAATCTCAACGGCTTTGTTTAAACATGTGGCAGCAATACAGCAATATGTATACGCTATTATGCGACTTGCCCTTTTAACATGAAATTTTATCAACGAAGGAAAACAAACTTTTTCCTTCCTGGTCCCTGGATTCTAATCAGCGCTCCTTGAACTCACACAATAATGGATAGCAGTCTCTCAGCAACAAAGTGGTAGCAGGTATCCGAAGGCACAATGCGTTCTTTACTGCGTATGGCGCCTCCACCTTTGCTGAGAGATCGATAACCGTGTATTACCATGTGAATGGTAGCGTGATTTCACTCTACGAGCCCCCAACTATGAATTCCTAATGATCTATACACCCTAAATGTCGCTATTTAGTGTTATAAGTTGCACAAGAAATAATTTCTTTCCAGACTTTGATTGTGGTTCCAAAGCACAAAAAGATATTATTCACCAAAAAGCAGATAGAGTGAAAAGTGATAAGAAAGTGATAAGATGCCAGCCAATTAGCTCTCAACTGTCACCTCACTGGCTGTGTTTGAAAAATGACAGTTGGGAGCTGATTGACTGGCACCTTATCACTTTTCACTCTGTCTCCTAACACTGCTTAGTAAATAGACCCCTGAGTCTCTCTCCCAGTACTCTGTGTAACCCTACACAGACTACACAAAGCTTCTGAGCATGTGCAGATGGTCTCAAGGCTGCCTGATCAGAGCGCAGCTGAGCTCCGATTGCGGCTGTTATTTCCCAGTGCGGCCTGGCAGGGGCTGTCTGTGTAAAGCTGGGTAAGCCACTGAGGTGAGTACATGGCCCGGTCGGGGAGAGGTTGTCTGTGTAGTGCGCGCCCCAGCCCGGAAGGGGGAGGCGGGCTGACTGTGTAAGCCACTAAGGGGAGTGCGGGACATGGCCATGTACCGGCCTATGAATTCCTACAACAGAAAGAATATGATCACTCCCTACTGAATATAGAGCGCCTGAATATATACCCTTACAGAGAGTAGGCAATACAATAGAAACAAGTTGGCATAATCCTATTGGTTTATCTTCTTCTTGGTTCTTCTGTCATAGGTCATTTGGTACAATGGTAGTTCAGCCCTCCAATGGCTCTTTGTGTGTGTTTTAACTAATCAATAGACACTACATACAAAGTACATTCTAACACATAATTCTCTATAATCCATAACATGCAGACGCATGTTGCGATCTTCTTGCCGATGGAACCAGAGATCTACAAATAAAATGTGGTTTAGAATAGTACCAAACACGATGTGGCTAGTACATACTAAACCTTAGATATCAAATACATGCGTTTTATAACATTATACAATAACGAATAAACCTTCTAATATTAGCCTTTATACTAAGGAACCTTTTAGGAAATTTGTGTATGTGTAAGTGAATATTGCGTAAATATGCGTGGCGCATTTATGTGTAGAGTGCGTATGATAAACAGCACAACTGTGCGTAATGTGCGGTGTTTATGCATGTAAGTCTGTGTGTGTGTGTTATGCAATTCAGTGAATTTGTGATGGATTTAATCTATCTATCTATCTATCTATATATATATATATATCCCGCGCTTTATTTATTTACTGGCATTATTTTAATATTTAGACATTGCTTGAACCAAATTCTAAGTTGCTTGAAGAGCAGGTTTATTTCTAAGTATGGGGAGACTTCCAGCTGTCTGCCGTTGCCACTTCATCTGATAGCTAATTCAAAGGTTTTCCTCTGCCTATTTAGAATACACTTGTCAGTACTTCTTAAGCAAACCTCTGACCATTGTTTCCAACTCTTCATTCAGACAAATTCAATTGTGCATATCAGTGTCTGGGTTATATTTCAATTGCCACAGCCATACTTGTCTGTATGCGGGGCTTCTCAATTTATATGTAAAACACTCACAGTATCCTGGTGTATTATTTTTTTAATTACTTTTCTCAGACATGTATACAGAAGCTGTTTCTCATTACTAACTAAACCCTGCATGAATATTGTGTTTGTCAGTGTGAGAGTGTTGTATATTATTCGCTATTTAGTGTTGTGCGAATGTGTGGATACGTGCGCACACTGGGTGCGTGCGCACGCAATGGTGCATCTTGGATTGTACCAACATAAATCGGACAGCGAACGACCAAATCGTCCAATAACAGTTGAATTGCGGTCGCATGCAATTATTCGACTTAGACAGGCCCAACAGGAAATGTCCCGGTCTCCAGGCGGCCCAATCCGCCCCTGCAAATATAGGAAATGCGATCTGCATACTAAAAATATGCTAATTAAAGGGTTTAGAGTATTTTTTCATGACCCTTTAATAAATGTATGTGATTCTAAAATAATGTGAAAAGGATGTTAAAACACCCTTTTTCAAATTTTTTTGTAAAAATATTATTGATAAATAGGCCCCTAGGTCTTTCATAGGTCTCATTTTTTCTATGGCCATCCCATTGTTTCTTATTAGCAATGCTTATTTTCCAGTAATTCAGAATACTGGTACCCCAAGAACTGTAAGATACAGTAAGTGGGAATAACTACATAGTTACATCATTCGCAAGAAGGAAAAAAGACAAAAGTCCACCAGATACAACCTATTCTTATGTGTCATTTTTCTTCTTTATCCCCATCAATGGGGGCTTGATTTATCACTGGAGGTAACAGCAGGAAAACACAATAATTAATGTTAATGAACAGCAGCATTTTTAATAGTTTCCACCAGCTTTATACTGTGAATGTAGATATGTAAAATCAAATATATTTCCATCATTGATGGAATGTGTTTAGGGTTAGGCACTTACCAGAGGATTAGGGTTAGGCACTAGAAGGGACGGTTAGGGTTATGCCTTTACCCTGATGGTTAGGCACCAGGAGGGAGGGTTAGGCACTTACCCCAATGATTAGGGTTAGGCACCAGGAGGGAGGGTTAGGCACTTACCCCAATGATTAGGGTTAGGCACCAAGGGGAGGGTTATTGTTACAACAGTGGTGCCCAAACTTATTTGAATCACGACACCCTAGAATATCTGCATTTCTTTCAAGGCACCCCTAGGCAAAAAGTAAACTGTGCTTACCTGACATAGTTTCAGATACAAAGTGGTGACTAAATTGCACTGCTGCTTGATTACATACTTTATCATTGGCAGCTATCCTAGACCACCAACCCGTGGCACCCCTGCAAGTATCCCGAGGCACCGCAGGATGCCACACCACACAATTTGAGAAACCACTGTGCTAGGGTTAAGATTAGGGTTAGAAAACAGAAAAAAAACGTGTCGACCATTTTTTTGCGCAGAACATTTTTGTTGTTGCTGTCGACCTTCATGCACGTCGGCCTTTAATGTGTCGACCTTTTGTCGCTGTCGAACCTTTTTGTACCTGTCGACCTATTGCCTGTATAACATCTGTTGTCTATCTACACATTGTCTATCTAGTTCCTGTCTATCTTTTATACCAAACCCAATCAGTTTACTATCCATCTATTCAATTGCCGTCGAAAAGTCAGAATCCGCGATAAAGTATTGCGGATGACGTAATTTTGCCAGACGAAAAAGTATTACTGTATTCAATTGCAAAGACTTGTCGCGTATGCGGAAAGTCAATGCAATGTAATAGGTAAAAAAGCGTACGCAGTTCAGTTTATTTTATCAGGAATACAGTATTCTGCATTCTGACACTTGTGACCTGATTTAGAGGTGGACATAGTGTCGATGCCTAACGCAAGCGTCTGATGTTTTCAGTCTGCGCATGGGTCAAAGTCACACTGCGCATACGTCCCACTGGTTACCGCTCTAAGTCGCAGATTGAAATTTCGGTGGTCTTTTCTGGGTGGTAAAAAGGGGTGATCAGCCAGACGCAGGCGCGTCATGGGTGTGACGTGGTCAGCGACTACAATCTTCGATGATGTGACTGACGGTGCGTCTTAATGCGCACAGCGACTGATTATCCAGTGAGCGTCTCAGGAAGACCATTGGCCACGGCATTGGCATAAGGAGGCAGTCACGGCTGAATGATGTGCACCATTAGGTCACTGAGGGGGGGTCTTTTCCTTCACTACAGAAAAAAATATAAAGTGCTGGTGAGGGATAGAGGGCGGCATTTAATGATCACTATCTCCCCAATCCTGGCACCTACAGACTTGGGAACATCCCCATAAGAGAGATGTACTATCAGATGATGTATCGGTTGGTCTGGTAACACTATACAAGCTTGGATGTCCCCCTGAAATAGGCTTGTGAAAAACATGTGGGTCCCCTCCTATAGGAAAAAAAGCCCTTGTAGGGGTTATAAATCAATCAATAACTTATTATTACCAGTTATTTATATAGCGCAGACGTATTCTGCAGCGCTTTACAGAGAATACTTGGCCATTCACATTAGTCCCTGCCCCAGTGGAGCTTACAATCTATGGGCCTGATTCAGACCCACTCGCGAGCGGCTGTCCGCTCGCAAGTGGGTCGATGTTCTGGACTGAGCATGCGCACGACGGAGGGAGCTCCGTCGTGCGCATGCGCCAGACGCGACGAGCGAAGGAAAGTCCTTCGCTCGTTGTGTCTGATCAAAGGGGGCGTGCTGTCGATGTTGATTGACAGCACGCCCCCTTTGGTAGGCGTGCCGGGGGCATGCCTCCCTGACGGGGGCGTTCCCATGGGAACGCCTCCCGTCAGAAGCCGGCCCACTGACATCACTAGTGATGTCAGTGGGAGTGATTTTGGCTCTGATAGAGCCAAAATCACTCCGGAGCTTGCGGTTGAAAACCTCAACCGCAGGCTCCGGCTCGCAGTTTCGATGGTCGCGATGGTCAAGACCATCGCAGCCATCAAACTGCACGCTCGTATAGCCTGTGGGTGGTCACCCACAGCTATACGAGCGTCCAGGAGGACGCTCCATTTTCATGGAGGCCGGCCCTCATTCAGAGCGTGCGATCTGCTCAGAGCGTACGGCTCTGAATGAGGGCCTATGTTCCCTACCACATGCACATAGACACTAAGGTTAATTTTTGGTGGGGGCCAATTAACTTACCAGTATATTTTTGGAGTATTGGAGGAAACAGAAGCAACCGAAGGAAACCCACGCAAGCACAGGGAGAATACACAAACTCCACACAGTTAGGGCCGTGGTGGGAATTGAACCCACAACCTCAGTGCTGTGTGGCAGTAATGCCAGCCATTACACCATCTTTGCTGCCTGGAATTAGATATTCCAGCAGTTTTCTGGAAGCCCTGTAAGTTATATTGGTACATTTTTTTAGGGTATATGTAACACATT
This sequence comes from Taudactylus pleione, assembly GCA_031769625.1. Classification (NCBI taxonomy): domain Eukaryota; kingdom Metazoa; phylum Chordata; class Amphibia; order Anura; family Myobatrachidae; genus Taudactylus; species Taudactylus pleione. Next base: position 6,363,134 of record JAUIMM010000368.1, on the reverse strand, counting down.
TTTTTTTTTAAAAAGGGGTAAGTTTACTAAATGTCAGTTTTGTTTTTTTGGACAATTTTCCATCTGTTTTGCAAACCCGACCATTTACTAAAGGCAAAACAGATGGATCACCGACAAAAAAATAGTACACTTTCTTTACATAAACAAGAATAGGGTCCAAAGATTTCTTAATGGTCGGTTTGAAAACCTACCAAAAACTGACTGCAAAGCGATGGGAAACTCACCCAAACAATAGACCTGCCAAGTTTGGAAGACGCACTGTAGAGCTCACTATGATCTGTGCAGGCTTCATTAGGTGAAAAAGCCTAGAAATAGTTAAAATAATTAAAAAAATGTGTGCCCCCTCCTCAAACAATGCATTATAACAGTAACTAGCCCCAAACTGGTCAGCCTTGGAATGTCAGGACCCCATAAATAAAATGGGGTCCCCCCTCCTGTGGAACTACCAGCCCCGGGCTGAAAGCTATTTCCTGCATACATAGGCATTGGATGTAGGGTTAATAGAAGAATATTTACTATTATTGTTTATTACATCTGGACTACAAGTACCAACAAGTCAGTCCCGGCATGCCAGAACTTGTGGAGCAAAAAGTGCCAGCATGCCTGGACATTACGTGCCACCTGGTACCTGTAGTCCACCTGAAAAGAAAATATTAAAATGAACATAGTACTCACACACGTACTATTTCATACTTACCAAACCCTTTGGGTGTACTCCTCTTCATTCCATGTAGGCATCCATAAGTCATCTTGGTAAAATAAAAACACTCCAAACACCAAGGCATGCATATATCATATATATATATTCTATATTCTTTAATATGATAAACATGACTTGCTTCTGCTGCTCCAACAAATCATCTGAGATTTCCCTCTGCTGTTCCATTTTCCAGTTCATTTGCTCCAGACTTCCATAATGCAGATTGAGAGGGAAATGGGAGGACAGGCTTCTGTGCGCCTACGTGTGTTATTTTGTCACAGATAAAGGCACAGTATGCGCCCTGAACAATAAAATGGGGTCTGATCATTCTGCAGAAGATCAGGATTTATGTGACAGGCAACCCCCACAGGCATAGGAACTGCTGAGGCTGCTGCTCAGCAGCCACGAGCAGTCTCCTGCTGCAGCTTAGCACACACTGTGTGCTGGGCTGCTGTGAGGGGGGGGCGGTGCCGGGCCCCTGAAGAAGCCGGGCAATCTGCACCCGCCCCCCCCCCTCTCGGCGCCCCAGCATATAATGGGCCTCTGTACCAGATAGTGATAAGCAGCCTTTCCCCTTCAGTACTCGGCTGTCAGCACTACATTCCCATACACAAACAGTATAATGGGCCTATGTACCAGATAGTAATAAGTAGCCTTTCCCCTTCATTACTGAGCTATCAGCACTACATTCCCATACACATATAATGGCCTCTGTACCAGATAGTGATAAGTAGCCTTTCCCCTTCAGTACTGAACTGTTGGCACTACATTCCCATACACATATAATGGGCCTCTGTACCAGATGGTGATAAGTAGCCTTTCCCCTTCAGTACTCAGCTGTCAGCACTACATTCCCATACACATATAATGGCCTCTGTACCAGATGGTGATAAGTAGCCTTTCCCCTTCAGTACTCAGCTGTCAGCACTACATTCCCATACACATATAATGGCCTCTGTACCAGATGGTGATAAGTAGCCTTTCCCCTTCATTACTGAGCTATCAGCACTACATTCCCATACACATATAATGGGCCTCTGTACCAGATAGTAATAAGTAGCCTTTCCCCTTCATTACTGGGCTATCAGCACTACATTCCCATACTCATATAATGGGCCTCTGTACCAGATGGTGATAAGTAGCCTTTCCCCTTCAGTACTCAGCTGTCAGCACTACATTCCCATACACATATAATGGGCCTCTGTACCAGATGGTGATAAGTAGCCTTTCCCCTTCAGTACTGAGCTATCAGCACTACATTCCCATACACATATAATGGGCCTCTGTACCAGATGGTGATAAGTAGCCTTTCCCCTTCAGTACTCAGCTGTCAGCACTACATTCCCATACACATATAATGGGCACTGTACCAGATGGTGATAAGTAGGGATGTGCGCCGGACCATTTTTGCCGGATTTGGATCTAATTAGTCATCCGCCTTTGGATTTGCCAAACTGCGGTACCTGGCTTTGGATTTCTTACAAAAAAAAAAGAGCTAAAATCACATATATTGGGCTTTTTTATCTTCTTAGAGTGTTATTAGCCTCAATAATATTAATTTACAGTCATTTACAGTCAATTTAGACCACCTCACAGCTTATAATATTGTTTTTCACCATTATTGGCCAAAGGTTGCAGTGACCTGACTGGTTACTAAGCGTCAGCGGCACAGACACCACAAAGTCATGGTGCTTGCATTATTATACACAGAGGGCTATGGCCCAAAGTTACGGTGCTTGTATTTTTTTATACACAGAGGGCTATGGCCCACAAAGTCACGGTGCTTGTATTTTTTATACACAGATGGCTAAGGACCCCAGAGTCTCGGTAATTGTATACACAGTGGGGTACAGCACCAAAAAACTTATTTTGCTTTTCTTTTTAAACATTTTTTTTTTTTTTTTACACATAGCCATTTGCAGTCAGTGTACCCTCTTACACAATCACAGCCACTTGTGAGTCTCTGGACAGAGCACTTGATCAGAGTATAGCACAGCATACATCAGTGTGCAGTGTGCCCCCTTAGTCACTTCTGCCAGAGCAGCCAATTGTGAGTCTCTTGACAGCCAGTGGCGTATATAGGGCAGGGCGAGCAGGGTGTGTGCCCTGGGCACCGTGGGACCAGGCGCCGCCGGCAATGGTCCCGGCCCGCCCTAGTTAGCCAGTGTAGCGCTGACCGCAGTGAGTGCGGTCAGTGCTACACATTTCCACAGGACCGGCGCTAGGCTTCCAGCACCGGTCCTGTGCTGCACAGCTGAGCCCCTTCCCTCCCCCTGAGCGCTTGCCCAATAGTGCCAGGAGGAGGGTGGCAGGCGGGCTCAGGCTTTGCTAACACACACATCGCCGCCAGCATGGCAGCAATGTGTGTGTTATTCAGCAGCCAATGAGAGTCAGACAGACTCTCATTGGCTGCTGCTGCTGCACACACACCTCCGCCAATGCTGGCGGAGATGTGTGTGTTAAACAGCAACCAATGAGAGTCAGATAGACTCTCATTGGCTGCTGCAGCGCCCACTGCAAGAGCCGGGCTTCCGGCCGGCTCCTGCAATGGGTAATGGGAGAGACGTCATGATGTCATGACGTCTCTCCCATAATGCAGAGAGCGCCAGCCCAGGAGGGCTGACGTGCGGACATTGCGGCGCCGGGAGCTGGAGCGTGGATGCAGGTACGTTTTTTAGAAATTTTTTATTTTTTTGTTATGTATTGGGAGGGGGGGGCACCCTCTACTGGGGGCAGTAATTGAGGGCACCACTGGGGGGAACCTCTACTGGGGGCAGTAATTGGGGGGACTCCTACTGGGGGCAGTAATTGGGGGGACCACTACTGGGGGACCTCTACTGGGGGCAGTAATCGGGGGGATCTCTACTGGGGGCAGTAATCAGGGGGACCACTGGGGGGACCACTACTGGGGGCACTAATTGGGGGAACTACTACTGGGGAACTCCATCAGGGACCACTACTGGGGAGACTACTACTGGGGGCACTATATAAAGGGCACTGCATGGGGGGGGACTGCTATTGGAGGGACTATATAATGGGCACTGCATAAGGGGGTGTCTACTACTGGGGGCACTATATAATGGGCACTTCATAAGGGGGGTCTACTACTGGGGGCACTATAATGGGCACTGCATAAGGGGGGGTCTACTACTGGGGGCACTATATAAGGGGCTTACTACTGGAGGCACAATGGACACTGCACTGGGGGCACTAAATAGGGAGGACCACTACAAGGGGCACTGGATAGTGGAGACCGCTACTGGGGGCTGCATAAGGGGGATTACTACTGGGGGCACTGTATAAGGGGCACAACTGGGGGCCTGCATAAGGGGTACCACTACTGGGGGCACTGTATAAGGGGAACTAATGGGGAGCTGCACAAGGGGCACCACTACTGGGGGTACTGTACAAGGGGCACTACTGGGGGCCTGCATAAGAGGGACCACTACTGGGGGCACTGCATAGAGCGGACTGTATAAGGAGCACTACAGGGGTTAAGGTGCATATGGAAAGGAATGTTAAGAGTGACGAGAAAGGGTTTATGTGTCCTGTTGACACGCCCCATTGTCAAGTGACCCCGCCCATATTTTTTGCCAGGCGCACACATATTGGGGGTGGGGGCTCCATTTAAAAATTTGCCCTGGGCACCAAATACCCTAGTTACACCACTGTTGACAGCACTTAATTAGCGTGCAGCGTCTTCCCCTATACAGCCACTCCGCGTGCCCCCTCAGCCAGACTGCCCACATGCAGAGTTGCGTGCCGTACGGAGCGTGCAGTAGAAGTGGCACCGAGTAACGGGACTCGGCGCCTTATGTAGAGGCGAACTCTCGCCTCTCGCAAGAGTTCAGCAGTCTCGCGAGATCCGATGTCAGGACACTGACGTCGGGCTCGCAGTGGGGATCCGAGTCGGCGGAACACCAGAGCCTCGGGTGGACTCGGATCCGATTCCACAGAATCCGAACCACTCATCTCTAGTGATAAGTAGTAGCCTTTTCCCTTCAGTACCTGAACCCCGCACTGCCCACCATTGCCGCCGACACGGCCCCCGCAACGCCGACCTGGCTGCCCGATCCCAGAGGGAGCAGTCAAATAGTTGGCATGCATCCACTTAGAGCAGGGTTGCCTACCCTCCCTATTCGACCGGGAGCCTCCCGATAATCGGGTGCAGCTCCCGGCCCCCCTGGAAAGGAAGGCAAGCCTACCGGCGGCCACCGATCCGCCCCTGCGATTAACTGTTAAACCCCCACAGCGGGGGTGGTGGTGATGCGAAATCGCGTCATTTTGGCCCTGCCCCCTGCTTTACAATGCCTGTATTATCGGCATTGTGAAGCAGGGGCAGGGCCAAAATGATGCTATCGCGTGACCCCGTCACTCCCACAAATGGCAGTCATCCGCCCAGCCACGCCCCCTGTTGCCGGCCACACCCCCTTCCCTGCCGATCTGGCTGCTCCCTCCCGGAAGGAGCAGCCAGAAAGCCGGCAACTATGGCTTAGCGCAGGCACCAAAATGGCAGAGAAAATCAAATAGTATATATTGAGAAGCGGTATATACATTTTCTCTGCTTTTAGCGCTTTTCAGCCTTTCTCCTCTTAGTACATAGTTTTGGAGGGCTGACCACTGACTCCTGATGGCGGCCCTACCCCCAAGGGTACATTTAGGAAACATCACAACTTATGGGTATTTACATTTGCAATTTACTTTATTATTTATTTTATTATTTTCTAAATATTCTGGGGTCTATTCAGCATTGATTTTTTTACATATAAAATACGGAAATTATGATTTCTATATTTTTTATGTAACTCTCCTATTTAGCAATGGGTTAATGGAGAAGATAACGCATTTATCTTCTCCACTAACTCCCATCTCGCTGAGTACCGCACTGTAGGGATCAGCCATTGATCTCTACAGTGCTTTAACGCTTTTTGCTATTCAGCATAGGAAAAAGTGTTAAATCACTTGATAAATCATTACTTTATATAATGGCATCTCAGAATGGTGTTATATGAAGAAAATGCCTTAAATTTCCCGAAAACTGCAGGGACAGAGGGAAGTTTACCCATAAGTCCCTGCAGCATTTTGTAAACTTGCCCAGTCTCCGTCCCTGCTTCACGGTTATCGGCGGCAGGTAAGGCCAATTAGAGCCCATTAAACATGCCAAAAGTGATTGATATGTGTATACAGGCTTTATACATGTATATTTATGTGCCAATATATTTAAAATGTATAGCCAGTTTTTGGCAAACAGCTGCATGATCACTCTGCTCTGTCCTGAGCACTGTAAGATGATAGTCCAGGAGAGTCTCCACGAGAGAGTAAAATCACTGTTGCTGGGGGCCTCCTTTCACCAGTTGGACTATCAGCTTACAGCGCTCAGGACAGAGCAGAGTGATCGTGCAGCCGCTTGCCAAAAACTAACAGAGTGAACACTGCTGATAGCAAGTCTGCTAGCTGACTGACTGAACAGAAGATCACTTGGTAGCGTAAGACAGGGAAAGTTTTTCAGTACTGATTGTGCCAGCCCCCGAGAGGTTAATCACCACATTCATACAAAAGGGGCTATAAACATCTTTTAAGTGTGCATTTTATGTGTGTCCTATTAAGCGATTACACCCTGCAGATCTATCTCTATAATATATATATCTCCCTTATTGCGCTGTGACGTATAGAACTTGCTGCACCTCCAATGTAACCCCTGTTAGCGGGAACCCGCCACAACAGACACACAAACAATACTTAGAGGGCGCAATACTGATTGAATATTGTTGCTCAAAATTAGCAAAGTCCAACATTGTCCTTTTGTATAGAACTCTTCTCCTTTTAAGAAAACTTCAGCACAGTTGGTCGTACATTCCACTGCTCCAGATAGGAATTTTCTAGAAAAGACACACTCACCAAAAAACACCCCAAAAAACGGCCCAATGGCCTACTGTTAGATTTAATCAATATTAAATTTATTAAAACACTTTTCTGTCAAATTGACATAAAAATTAATACATAAAATTGCTTACACAGTTAAATTCAATTTTTTATAACAGTGGAAGACAGCATAATTAGTTGTCATGCTTCTTATCCCTTATAGGGTGAATTTCAAAGCAGGTTTCTCCCTTCTGACCAATGGGTTTTAAGAAACACAACCCAATGCGTTTTGTCCGCTTGGACTTCATCAGGGGTATAAACATCTTAAAATAGATAAACAATCAAGGTGAGTTCAAATAAGTAGGGTCTTGCTTTAAAAAAAGCTTATAATGAGAAGAGAAATATTGTACATACCCAAATTGTATGTCATCCCATAGGAAGATGTTGAAATATTATCCCTAGGAAGGACCCGAATCTATATATGGTCCAATGAACAGCTGACGAATAATTGTCACAAAAAAGGACCTATACATTAAGACAATCATCTCTCAATGTAGTCCCAAAGTACATTTACACCATTGCCATCAATTTTACATTATTTTATAAGTGAAATATAGAGAATTAATTCATCATAGATTAAAAAGTGACCTTATCATTATATGCTTAAACTATATTAGCTCAAGCGGATATATAGAAAAAAATCATCAAATCAAAGTGCATGAATACACAGCTAGAATTGGGTCTTCTATAATTAGCATAACCTTAAACTGTGTTTGTCCAAACAAAGCATACAAAGACCAATATCGCCATATTTAAATAGATAAAAATGAACTAGAACAATAACCAGGATTGTACTGGAAGATTACCATATACTCACTTATTCAACTGAGGACAAATCTCAAACTGTGATGCACACTGATCCCAGGCTCTCACTGTAATGATGTGTTCACTCCTACCTCCCTTATATACCTAACCAGGAATGATGTCATTTCCTGTAAAACGATTCCTTTATCCAGTGTAAAACCCTCTTTTAATGCTCTATTTAACCTTCATATTGATTCCTAGGATAGCTCAAATGACTACTAAGCCTTATCACTGAGTATTAGGGGGAAAAAAAGGAATTTAGAAGTGATATTTTCCTTAATTGAAATCACCCACCTATTTCACGGCGTCCCCAGCTAACTGGTAGTTCCGGGTTCGTCACCCGGCAACTGACAAGCTTGCGTTCCAGCAGTCACATGCTCTAAGCGTGGCTGAAAGAGTGATGCTTCTGGGTTTGTCACCTGGCAACTATAATGTTTACATACCCATGGTCATGTGCTCTAAGCTGGCTCGGAGAACAGTAATACAGGGCTAGTCACTTAACCATACACCCGCTTACGTCCCGGTAGTTCACTGTTAGAAGGCTCTAATTACTACGCCACCTCCCAATGAAAAGTATGTGAAGCATCAAATGACCGAATAGGATGCTAAGTTATTATATGGCATCTCATTCAGTACATGGTATAAATGAAACCATATTATGGCAAAAAAAAAAAAAAAAAATATATATATATATATATACCAATAAATTTCAATCTGGATCTCTCAAAAATAGGTTGTTTAACAACCATTTAGTACTATTTTAAATAAACAATCTCCTTAGATAAATAAAAACAATATATTATAATATAAACCACATTAATTAACATGACCATTTCCAATATTTTATATAAATTATACACTTTAAAAAATTAATAGTACTAATACACCCATAAATGAACTACAACTCACCTAAAAATTACCGGTACTAGTATAAATATAAATGAATATGAATATAACACAAATTAATATAAAAGTTTAGGGTGTTTTTTGGTGAGTGGGTCTTTTCTAGAAAATTCTTATCTGGAGCATGTGGAATGTACCACCAACTGTGCTGAAGTTTCCTTAAAACGAGAAGAGTTCTATCCAAAAGGACAATATTGGACTTTGCTAATTTTGAGCAACAATATTCAATCAGTATTGCGCCCTCTAAAAAAAAAAAAATATTATATATATACACACACACACACACACACACACACACACACACACACACACACACACACACACACACACACACACACACACACACACACACACACACACACACACACAGTAGATAGGCGGCACTCTGGTCAGTAAGAGACTCTACACACGGCTGTTATGATCACCGTTTCCAGGATACTTTATTCCCTCATCATCAGAATAATATCAAACACATAAAATCACTCACCTTAAATACCCTCCACCATTACCACATGCAGCGCCGGCCCACAGGGAAACAGGAAGTCGCACCATAGTGACGTCATCCGTCATCACCCGTCGCCAAGGCAATCGCTCTGTGTTCACAAAATACAAAGTGTAATTACAGGACATATTTAACAAAGCTATGCAATACAAACATTATAAAAAACAAACAGACGACCAGCCGCAAAAACAGTACATAATCAGTATCAAAGCTAATATACAAGCATAATATACAAGCAAAAATATGCAAAAACTGACATAACAAATGTCACCGCAACATAACCTCTTGGATGAGGCAATCAATTATAATGATTATTTTACAAATGTTTATACTGTTAAGACCAATAGTGCTATTTATACCAAATCAGGAGCCCCTAAAGACACATACTCCCATAAAATAGATGATTTATTTCCAATCTGGTCAGGATCTAAACAACAATTTGAGGAGTTTATGAATGCGCACAATGCATCTAGGTGACCATTCATCTGGCTACATGGAGTTTGTGAAAGTCGTCTGAGTGCCGCTTCATCTTGTTGTATTACTGGTTAGTGTCCGGTGTTAGCTGGTTCGCTAGAGGAGTGCAACGGACTCGGCTGATTGTTTACAGCACGGGAGTGCCGGCCATTGCACAGTGTGTGTATATAATTATATATATATATATATATATATATATATATATAAATAACTTTCTTCTTTTAACTTAAAAACATTTTTTTTTTGTTTTGCTACTACTCTAGGCATATTTATTACACTCCATTTATAAAGATTTCTGGTACCACACATAATTTAAAACAATTTCTTTTGTTTAAGAAAGCTGCTTTGGTTACAAATTAGAGGCGCTTGACCACATTCTATAACCCTTACACCTACCACTAACCCTCCCTGCCCGATGCCTGACCCTAACCTCCCCCCTAGTGCCTAAACCTAACTTCCCTCTCCCCGCACCCTAATCCTAACACTCCCCCCTTAGTGCCTAACCCAAACCCTCCCCCTAGTGTCTATCCCTAACCCCGCACCCTAACTCTGCCCCTAATGCCCGATACTTAACTTTACAATCATTGTGATCGCTCCCACCTACAGGCAGAGGAGACTGCTGCTGCTACTTAGCGAGCAGTCTCCCACTGCAGCCCAACACACAGCAGCGTGTGCTGGGCTGCAGACAGGTAAGAGAGAGGGGGCTGGCCTCGGACCAGGGACCCCGTACGACCCCTCCACAAGCCCCGGTAATTGGTAACCTCTCCCTTTCGGCACCCCTGATTACAGTATTTAAACGACACTGAAAGTGTTCGTCTCAGTCCTTGCACTGTCAGATGCATAGCTGTACACTAGGGAAGTGCTTGTAGCGGTATTAGCATAAAGTCACATAAGCGATACTGGCTGCATTGTCCCATTCAGAATCAGGCCCTTTGTCCACCAAAATCCACAGAAGTTCATATAAACCAGCTCTATAAATGAGAAGATCTTACATTAACTGAGTTTATCATTAAAGCTGCATACACACACACACGATTTTGTAAATGAACGATTTTCGTTCATTTTTTCAAGGGAAAAATGATCGAAAATAGTTTACTAAAATCGTTCATTTACTAAATGTAATGAACAATTTTTTTTGAATTACAAACGATTTTTGCATATTCCCTTACTGAAAATCGTTGAATTGGTCAGTCTGACTGAACTACAAACGTGAATGCACATGAACGATAATCGTTCATCGTTTTAACTCAGAAAGTGCAACGATTGAATGATAAACGATATCGTTAATGATAATCGTTCAAAAAATCGTTGTGTGTATGCACCTTGAGGCTTAGAAAATTAAAAAATAGCCGTAAACTAGGTACAAATCAATAAAAGGTGCATACACACACACACGATTTTTTATCGATAATGATATCATTTATCGTTCAATTATTGATAAAATCATTCACTTTCTGAGTTAAAAAGATGAACGATTATCGTTCATGTGCATTCACGTTTGTAGTTCAGTCAGACCGACCAACTCAACGATTTTCAGTAAGGGAATATGCAAAAATAGTTTGTAATTCAAAAAAATTGTTCATTACATTTAGTAAATGAACGATTTTAGTAAGGGATTTTCGTTCATTTTTCCCTTGAAAAAATTAACGAAGAGTTTACTAAAATCGTTCATTTACTAAATCGTTGTGTGTGTATGCAGCTTAAAACATAACAGCCATCATTAAGTACATGTCTATCAGTGTACGCAAACAAATGAGACTGCATTATTCACTAGAATGATAGACTGCTATTGTTTGGGCAACTAAATAAGTTTCACATTCCTGTAGCCTAGTAACTGCAGTAAACACAGGCAGCCTACTATTGAGAAAGGGGCGTGAAAAGTGCTGCCAGGACAGGAGGAGGGGAGTCTATGTGAAAGACATGCTTACATATGCAGAATCTGTCACCTGAGCAGAAATAAGGGTAAATGTAATTTTGTAATATTATGTCATGTAGGACTTGAGAAGTGTAAGTTTTAGTAGAAATGACTGGCAGAAGCTGCACTGCCTGGGTCCTCCGTATCTCTTGTCTGATCTCTAGATAACATTTCTGCAAACTGGTTAGTTGTGAAAGAGACAGCACACAGGGAACATGTTTGGTTACTCTGCTGTCCCTAGGATATAATAAATAATACTGTAAGGAGTGCAGGTAAGGCACAGTAGGCTGCTATCAGTGCTACAGTAAGGTAAGGCAATTACTGTTTCCTAATAACTGTAAATAATTTAGTTCTCTAGTTTATAAACACAACCTATGTCTGAGTAACAGTAAGTTCTTTAAGAGATTTTCTTCTACATTGTAAGGGAAATCTTTGCAGTTTCAGGTAGGACTTGCTGTCAAGTTTATTGTGAGAGAGTGATAGAATGTACTAACTTAATGTTTCACTTCATATGTATTTGTAATATATTAAATATGACTTAAAAATATTTTGAGCATTTCTGTAAACAGGTACAAGAGCCCCCTGCAAATCAGCACTAGTTTCTTTCACTAACCAATGGATACTGTACATGTCTTTTGAAGCGCTTAGGGTTAGTACTGTACATCAATTAAATTGTACGCAGAGCAGTCATTATGTTGACACCAGACATGGACAAATGTCAACATAAAGTCAACATTGTGAATGTCGATGGTCAATTTTAAGGTTAGGTTTAGGCTGCGGGTAGAGTTTTGGTTAGGGCTAGGCTGCTGTAAGGGTTAGGCTGCTGTAAGGGTTATGGTCAGGGCCGTAGAGAGCGCCGCCGGGCCCCAGTAAAGAGGGGGATGTGGCCTAATTGCGGGAGGCGTGGCCACGCCCCCTTGAAGAAGAAAAAACAAAAACATTTTTGCAGCGCTGAGCGCCGGGGAGAGGGCGCTATGAGTCCCTCAGCCTGGCACAAAGCCAGAGGGGGGCGCGATTAGTGTGATCGTTACCCCCCCTCAGGCAGAGGAGATTGCTGTGGCTGCTGCTTAGCAGCCGCTAGCAGTCTCCCACTGCTGGGCTGCTGCGAGGGAGGGAGGCGGGAGGAAGGGAGAGGGGGCGGCACCAGACCCGGGCCCCTCTGGAAGCCCGGGCAAAGTGTACCCGCTCCCCCCCCTCTCGGCGCCCCTGGTTATGGTTAGGCTGCTGTAAAGGTTACGGTTAGGCTGCTGTAAGGGTTACGGTTAGGGTAGGGTTAAGGCTACAATCACCTGTAAACACTATGGGCCTTATTCAGAGATGGACGCAGTGCAGATATTTACACAAATGAGCGATGTTTTGCTACTGTGCCTTGCAGAAGAAGTACAGAAATCCCTTACTGCGCAGGCACAAACCCAAGTGTCCTATGCTGTTCGCAAATGTGCACGGAATCACTAACATCCCTTAGCGTATCAGGGTGGGGACTGGGAGGTGACCGAAAGTGATAACAAAACAGGGGTAATTTTATGGGAGTGTCTGGTAATGCTGCTATGTTCCCAATCGCAAGTACAATGCTTCAGAGGCCATGCTATGTTGGATTTGAGGAGAGTAGCTAGAGTAGACCCTAGGCTACAGAATATGTCATTGGCGCAACCAATGTTGCGTTAATGTTGCAGTGTTCACAATTTCCATCACAAATCCACAGACCACACAGCCTTGTACACTCCACTGCACTGCACGGTGGAGCACAAATGAAAGGCAGAGATCATCATTTGCATATATCAGCAAACGCAATTGAGAGAATGGCTGCAAGTGCGGCTGCATTATATCTATGATGACATTACATGTATGTCAACATTCGGACCATGTTGACAATCTGGTGTTGACATTGGGCTCAATCATACTTGCCTACCCTCCCGATTTGGTTGGGAGCCTCCCGAAAATCATGTGCCGTTCCCGACCTCCCAGGAAGGCAGGCAATTCTCCCGGCTGCCGCCCACCCCTCATATCCCCCCCGCAATATTACCTGCAACCCCCGCAGTGGGGGGGGAGGGGGGGCGGTGACACGATTCGCATCATTTTGGCCCCGCCCCCTGCTTCACAATGCCAGTTTCATCGGCATTGTGTAGCAGGGGCGGGGTGAAAATTACGCGATCGCGTGGCCCCGCCATGCCTGCAAGTGCCTGTCACTTACCCGGCCACTCCCCTTGTCCTGGCCACGTCCCCCCCCCCCCCATCCTGCTGATCTGGCTGCTCCCTCCCGGAAGGAGCAGCCAGAAAGTCGGCAGGTGTGGGCTTAATTCAGCAAGGATTGCTATTGCAGAGACATTCAAGGGTCTGCGTGCGACTACGCAGGACCCATTCTGCACATACGCAGAATGGGTCCTGCGCAGATTCCGGATAATCAGGCCCATTGTGTCAACATTTTATACCACACACCATCCTAACACTAGTAGGGAGGCTTACAGCTCAGTTTGTTATTCAGAATATAAGGAACAGGAAAAAAAGCTATTTTTTTTTGCACAAATGAATCAAATGCTTCACCCTTGTGACCCCCCCACAAAAGCTTTCTGCGGACAGTTTGGATATTGCAGCCCCATGTACATTATCATCCATTGCAGCTGCTGATTTTCACACTTGGGGGCATATTCAATTAGGTGCAAAAAGTCGAGAGGTCTTCGCCGTCATCGCTGGTTTTCCATGCGGAAATGTATTGCACGCGTCCCCGCTTATCCCTGTATTTAATTAGAAATCGGCGAAAACAGCACCCGGCGAAACGCAAACAGGCGAGAAGTGCTGTAGGATTTGGGGAAATCAGCCTGACACCCCCCTATAGATGCACTAACATTGGGGATCATTGTAGATGCCCCCGATTAGCCCTGCTGAAGCTATTTGGGGGTACTTAAATGCTCTCAGCGTTTTTGCACAAGTGATGAAGAATAAAATTTAGCAGGTTTTTTTAGTGAAAATAACTAGCAAATTTGGGGTACATGAAAATTGGTCCAAGCATGGGAAAAAAAAAAAAATGAGCAAAAGTGTGGTTTTAAAAAAAAAATGAGAAAAAACGCACCTTCAGCAAGCACCTGCAAACAAAAGAACCCTCCCCCATACTTGCAGACCCCCCCAAAGTCTATTTCGCTAGTTTTTTTTTTTTGATGCAGTTAACATTTGTGGACCTGACCCAAGGGTGCAGGGTGGTTTTCCCACCTTTGCACCCCAAAATCACAATTCTGCACTTTTTTCCACCTGGTTTCATAGGCAAATCTTTTTCGCCTATACCAATGCATTGAATTTCCGCACCGGCGAAAAGTCGCCACAATTGAATACGGGGATAAGTTTTCTATTTGAATATTCCCCTTGATTGCACAATATCACCTGTGATAACTAAGGGCCATTCTATCCAACAGCTAGGTTTTGTTATGGATGTACCTGCACTATTTACATGAGGCCCCTAGAGCTCACTGACGGGGCTCATGCAATGACCATCGCGACCATCGAAACTGCGAGCTGGAGCCTGCGGTTGAGGTTTTCAACCGCAAGGCCCGGAGTGATTTTGGCTCTATCAGAGCCAAAATCACTCCCACTGACATCACTAGTGATGTCAGTGGGCCGGCTTCTGACGGTAGGCGTTCCCTTGGGAACGCCCCCGTCAGGGAGGCACGCCCCCGGCACACCCACCAAAGGGGGCGTGCTGTCAATCAACATCGACAGCACGCCCCCTTTGATCAGACACAACGAGCGAAGGACTTTCCTTCGCTCGTCGCGTCTGGCGCATGCGCACGACGGAGCTCCCGCCGTCGTGCGCATGCGCAGTGCACAACATCGACCCACTTGCGAGTGGGTCTGAATCAGGGCCTTAGTTGTGGCAGGCCAGCTACTCGGGATACAGGTAGGAATAATGTAGGAGCTGCAATACTGGATATGAACTTGCTTGTGGCAGGCCAGCTACTCAGGATGCAGGTGGGAATGATGTTGAAGCTGCAATGCTGGATATGAACTTAGTTGTGGCAGGTCAGCTACTCAACATGCAGGTAGGAATAATATAGGAGCTGCAATGCTGGATATGAACTTGCTTGTGGCAGGCCAGCTACTCAGGATGCAGGTGGGAATTTGTAACAGAACCAGTACTTGATATGGTTGAACTGACAGGCGGATGCAGGTTGAAGTTAGTAACAGAATCAGTACTTAAAATTGTTGAACTGGCAGAATGAATCCACAGGTACCCGCTGTGACTAGACACAAACCAAAGGTGACAAAAAAGGTAAATTGGAGGGTCTTGGCTAGGCACAGAGCTGGGATGGACATGGGAACAGGGCAGAATCCAGCAGGACACAGAGTAGGACTGGCAGGGACAGGGGACTGAGTCCTGAAGCAAAGGTATACAATGGCAGGATACTGAACACAGGAACAAAGGTTAGGGAGCAAGGACCTGCACAGCAACCACGTGAACATCCACTAGGTGCAGAAATGTAGTAATATCACCGGCAGGCAGGAACTGACTTGAATCCCTAATGAAGGGAGAGGTCTCCTGTGATTGGTCCATCAGGCTAAGATCAGGTAACAAGACTACCAACAGGTGAGTAACTGCACGTAGCAGCCAGAATTCAGATAGCTAGGATAGCAACTGAGAGCCATGTAACCGCAGCGTTACATGTAACAGGTTTAGGGCATTAGCATAAAGGTAGCACCAATGTGTCTGATGTTTTAAGCAATATATTTATTTGGAAATATGTGGAAACATTTAGCAATAATTGTATTCCTTCAATATGGTGCCCCAGCACATTATGGTTTAGTAACAATAATCTACTCTTCCAATTTAAAAATCTGTGGCAACAAAATATGCAAAATGTTTTTATTGCTTAGTATTATTTTTCAAGGTAGTATAGACCCCGATAGCTAATGTGCCATTCTGTCTGCAGTACAGATGTGTTATTTGTTATTATGCTATATCTGGACACTGATTCTTTAAGAACTCTCTTTTTTCATATGTTAAGCATGGGAGCTACTGGGGATAAGGAATAATCATTATTTGTGTACTTTACTGTGCAGGTAGAAGGAGGAGAAATGTCACGAGAAAACTCTGTGCAGCTCATTTCTTACCCTGACAGGTAAGAGTGTTCCTGGATGTCTTGTGTTAAGCTTCATACACACGTAAAGATTTTCTGTCCAACCATCCAACTAGTTGATTGGTTGCAGTGAAAATCTGGTAAGGTATGGGAGTAACTGATGATCAGCAATTTGCTCCTAAATGCCAGAAAACAGATGAAAATGGTCGTCAGACAAGTTTGTTAAATGTTTGATCTAAACAATTTGTTCAAACAGTTTTTGTGCATTTTCCAGCATTTGGGAGCAAATTGCTGATTGTCATTTGCGTTCATACGTTACCAGATTTTCATTCCAACCAATCAACTAGTTGGATGGTTGTACAGAAAATCTTTACGTGTGTACCCAGCTTTAGTCTTCCTGGGATGACAGTTGTCCATAAATGTATTTGAGCAATGTAAATATGCATTGTGGTGCAAATAGACAAACTGCATTATGGGGATTGATTCTGAGCCAGTGCAGATATTCTTGGCGGACAGATTTACCACCTTCAACCCGCCACTTGAATCTATCCCATCCCATATCCTTTGCTTATGAGAGTATCCAGCCATCTATTCAGGATTTATCCCTCTTCATTCGTATGGCCGTGCAGCTAATTATTTTTCCATCTGTAGCCTTAGCCATCATCATTAGTATCAGCACTAGCACATATCCAATGCTAGATGCAAACGAACCATCGGAAACAGACATACCATCTCCATCCGCACGCCTGAAACCAGCACGGAAGTTGGCTTACGTGCACATGACACTCCCGCAAGATGGATCTGACGTAACCGCCCAGTTGTTGGACAGAAATGCCCATTTCATGCATGGAGCAAACCATCTACTCTCGTAAACTCCGTCAAGGTGGATATTTATGGTCCAGTGCATGCGCAGTCTGCGATTGCTATATTCGCCACATGCACAGTCTGCTGGTAATCATGGGATGCTTCTGCCTTTGGACTTGCATCCGACTTGGAATCAGGCAGGTGCAGTTAGAAAGGCGTCTTGGTGAAGAATCGATGTCATGCATCTGCTGTAGTAAGAATTACATGCATCTTCCATTCCTGTGCCCTTGGAGAGCAGACTCAGGGGTGATAACATGCAGCTGCAGAACAGTAAACAGATTTATATTACAGTATATTGAGTTACATGGATCTTAGGCCCGTTTTCAATTTGGAGCGAAAAGTCAGTGGCCGGACTTTTTCGACGTCATTGGAGGTTTTGCCAGTGAAAAGTTATCACATGCGTCCCCGCTAATCCCCGCATTCAATTCCAAATCGGCGAAAACGAAATCGGTGAAAAGTCCTGTAATTTATGGGGAAATCAGCCTGACACCCCCCAAAAGATGCTCTGACATGGGGGTTTACTATGGGTACCCCCGAATAGTCCTGCTAAAGGTATGTGGGATCTTTAAACAATCTCAGTAGGTGCTGTTTTGCGTTTTTAAGAAGGTGGTGAAGAATAGCATTTAGGAGGGTTTTTTGGCAAAATAAGTAGTCCCATCAATTTTGGGGTACATGAAAATGGGTGTAAGCATATTTTAAAGTTGCTAATATGAAGTTTTTAAAAACATGCAAAGTCCACCTGCTACAACTACTTGTATTCCAAAAACACCTGGGGCATACTTGGGGACCCCCCCTGAGTCTGTTTCGCTAGTTTTAAAGTTTGTCCCCCAACTTCGTTTTTTTCGCCCCCAAAATGAAAGTACTTTTTTGGGGTCTCTTAAAGTACTTTTAAAAATGTTTTGACACAGATTACCTTTAGGGAACTGTCCAAGGAGTGCAGGGTGGTTTGAGGAAGTCTGCACCCCAAAACCCCAATTCTGCACTTTTTCTCGCCACCTATTCATAGGTGATACTTTTTCGCCGGTTCTGATGCATTGACTTATCGCGAAAAGTTGCACAAATTGATTACGGGGAAAAGTGGAATCAGCGAAAATGACGACATTGGTGAAAAAGTTTTGCCAAGAACGGCTTTTTGCTGCCTAATTGAATACAGTCCTTAATGTATGTTAGCCACAAGATGTAAATGTTGCACTTACATGAATCAGGAGCATGTTTCTGGAATAATGAACATAAAGGCTCCATCTTTGCAATGGATGCTTCTATACATTAGTGTTAGGGCTGCATGTATTTTAAAATCTAAATGCAAGTGTGCAGATGCGTATTTGTTCATTTACAAATGTGAGCTTTTTATGTTCAACTTTACATCGGGCCCATTAGTTGCATCTGTGGTGCACAATATACATGCCATGTAACATAAGAATAGGTAAGCCTCTATGCTTATATATTCCTGGCTGGGAATCATGAAACATGTATTTCAGCAGCAGAGTGAAGCTCCCAATTTCTTGTCCACGTTCCACGTCAAGCACTCAGAGCAGTGAGATTGTCCATGTGTGAACTCTGAGATACTGGTTCCCGCTATGCTGCTGAAACAACAAAACTCGTATATCAGGTCTCATTTATATTAATAAGTAGACTCTTGCTGTGACTGTCGGAGGGGAAATGTATCAAGCCTTGGAGAGAGATAAAATAGAGTAGTTGCCCAAAGCAACCAAACAGCGTCTAACTGTCATTTCAAAGACTGTGCTAGATAATTGACAGTTTAGAAGCGAATTGGTAGCTTTGGGCAACTTCCCCACTTTAGCTCTCTCAAAGGCTTGATACATCTCCCCTAATGAGAATCCATATTAACTATGTGATTTTCTGTTACTGCTGAGGCTTGTGACACCGTAATCTAAGATGCACCGTAATCTAAACATGCACAATTACCACAAAATAAAAACAAAAAAAACAAAAGTTTAAAATAATCATGGAGTCTTTGCAGCTATTTATGTAAATAATGTTTATCATTAGAGAAAATTGCTTGTATTGAACGCAACTAAGACACAAGGAGTAGCTGCTTCCACCTGACCTACTTCCTCACCTAAATTATGCTCTGGAACAGAATGATTGCATTTAGACATCCATTTAGCACTTTGTGCAATAACATTAACTATTCATTCGTACATTGACCCCATACCAAGGGCATAACTAGGACTTTGTGGGCCAAATAGTCAATAGAGCAGTGGTTCTCAAACTCGGTCCTCAAGATCCCACACAGGTCACGTTTTCCAGGTTACCCAGCAGCTGCTCAGGTGCATTCATTACTCACTGACACATTTTAAAAGATCCCCCAGTGGAGTCATGACATCTCTCCCTTCACCCACTGCAGAAATGATGATTCCTACAGCTGTTAGTTACAGGCAGATGTCTGCCAGTAATTAGAAGGCAGCAGGAGATACCAGGAGGGATCATCGCCGCTGGTCCATGATCATGTACATTCAGCTCACATTGGGCTTGATTCATTATGGATCACAACTGTGATCGCAGCTCCGTAATCGCGCACAGATCCACTGCGAAAATATGCTAATGTTTGCAATCCCAATGCCGTCGCAGCCTAACATGAGGACACCCACTACCCTTTACTCACTTCCATAACACTTAGTAAGTATGCAAAAACATTGGTTTCAACAAGTAACATGGGAGCGCAATTACTACGGGTCTGACCATACTCAGAATTTGCTAACCTCATCGCACGCAGTGAAAGCTCAAGCTGAAAGTGCCCATGAAACATCTGTATAACGCACTGACACGTCTGCGTTTCGGTGACCACCCCTCCGTCACCACCCCCAAATGCACACTTCCTGTCAATTACTCTGCGATGGGTCTGCGTAGTCTCTGCGATCGCAGTGAGACCTTCGCACATGCGCACTGCGATGCAGGCGCAGACCGCAACAACTATCCGTCTGCGTGCGGAATCTCAGTTGTGATCCGCAATGAATCAAGTCCATTATGCGGTTATAGGGCCCCGGCCCAGCGGCACCTCGTGTAGCCCCACCACAATGGTGACGTAGTCACCAGGAGCAGGAGAGCTGGGAAGTCTGTGATTGGATATATAATTAACTCTGTGAAATGCTTCGGGTCTGTAGTGGTGAGGATGTTTCCTGAAAACTCTTGAGTATACTGTAAAAGAAACAATAATGGGTCTGTTAGGATTATGAGGGGCCTATTCATCAACACTAAAATAAAGTTTTTAAGGACATTTTCCTTAAATAATGTTATTTTAGTATTCATGATGACACTTAGCAAGGAGATATCAGTGATAACTCCTGTGCTAAGTCCCTCTGCATTCATTTCCACACTCCCCATACATTAGTATGGGGATATGGAAATTATGGTATTCATCAAATTCTGAAAATTATGTATTTTCGGAATTTGATGGAGGTACTATACGGCACTGTGAGGTGGCGAATAGCCGGTAACACTTACCTGCGGCCAGCTGGTCAGGGCCCCCGCAGCTCCCTCCGGCGCTCTGGTCCCTCCTCTTGCTTCGGTGGTTGCTTGCACACTGTGGGCCTGATTCAGAGCCGCTCGTAAGCGGCCGCTCGTTCGCTCCGAGCGATGTTCGCACAACTGCGCATGCGTATGGGTTGTAATTGTAATACGCATGCGCGAACCATTCATTGTGGTCGGAAATTGTGTGCTCGCAAAATAGCGAATGCCTGCTATTTTGAGTGACAGGATGAGGCATTTGTGGGTGGTAACAGGGGAAGGTGCTTGAAAACGGGGAGTGGTGATCCGAACGCAGGCGTGCCAAAAGGTCAAAACGGGCGTTTTAAGGGTGTGCATAATTAACAAAGCAGCGTCATCGACCACGTCACTTGGTTGTTTCTTAGCCTGAACTGTTCGCATGATTGCGGTAGGAAAATCCAACCACAAGCACTGCGAGCAGTTCAGATGCCTTTCGATGTACTTGATTAATCAAATAAATAGCGGAGATGATGTAGGATGCGAGCGGCCAGGGGGCGTCTTTACAAAATAGTGAGCGCATATTTAGTTCGCTCGCTCAGACATAGAGGCGTCAACAGACCGCAAAGAGCGAGTGCTCAATTTAAATAGCCGGCCCCTTTTTCTAAACGAGCGAGCGCAAATAGCGTCCGGCTCTGAATCAGGCCCAGTGTTCTCCCAGCAGAACACTATAAAGTTTAGAAAAAAAAAAAAAGTATTTTATTTTTCTTCTAAACTGTACTGTGGTGTGCTGGGAGACCACGTGCCAGACCAGCAGGACGGAGCCGGAGGCTGCTGCATGACAGGTAAGTGCGGGACGGTGGGGTAGTGAGCGGAGGGAGCGGGGGTTGGGGGGGCACACAAACTTACCGCAGCTGTAGGCAGTGCTGCGCATTCGCTGGGTTTACGAATGTAAAAGCCCATGCGCAGCACGGATTTTATCTGCGGTAACTTAGAGTAGAGGAGGAAAAGTATCTATTTCCCGAAAAGCTGTCATCGCAAAAAAGACAGCTTTTCGGAATAGATACTGATGGAGAGGAGCAATGATGAATTCCTCCAGTAATTAGGTAGAACTCCATGCGAGTTCTAAACCTAATTACCTCCATCGATTTTTAAGGTATGATGAATAGGCCCCTGAGGGGCCTATTCATTATACCTAAAGTTTCTCAGGAGATAATTAGGTTTAGA
This sequence comes from Taudactylus pleione, assembly GCA_031769625.1. NCBI lineage: Eukaryota > Metazoa > Chordata > Amphibia > Anura > Myobatrachidae > Taudactylus > Taudactylus pleione. The sequence goes on along the minus strand of JAUIMM010000368.1, from coordinate 6,341,316 downwards.
ACTCGCATGGAGTTCTGCCTAATTACCGTAGGAATTCATCATTGCTCCTCTCCATCAGTATCTATTCTGAAAAGCTGTCTTTTTTGCGATGACAGCTTTTCGGGAAATAGATAGTTATCCCTGCCTGCTCTAACTTACCGTAGCTGGAAACAGTGCTGCGCATGTGCTGTTACATCTGTAAAACCAGCGCATGCGCAGCACTGCCTACACCTGCCGTAAGTTTGTGCCCCTCCCCCCCCCCGCTCACCTCCCCCCCGTTCAGCACTCCGGCTTCGTCTGCTATGCTGTCATGTGTTCTCCCAGCAGAGCACAGTACTGTTTGGGAAGAAAAAAAAAAACGTTTTTTTTCTCTAAACTTTATTGTGTTCTGCTGGGAGAACACAATGTCACCATAGCAGACGGAGCCAGAGGAGGGACCAGAGCGCCAGAGGTAGACGGCGGGGGATCTGCCCAGCTGGAAGCAGGTAAGTGTTACCTACTATACACCACCTCACAGTGGCGGATAGTAACACCATCAAATTCCGAAAATACATAATTTTTGGAATTTGATGAATAGCATAATTTCCATAACCCCATACTAATGTATGGGGAGTGTGGAAATTAACGCAGGGGGACTTAGCAAGGAGATATCAGTGATATCTCCTGTGCTAACTAAGTGTGTTCATGAATACTAAAATAACGTTAATTAAGGAAAATGTCTTTAAAAACTTTATTTTAGTGTTGATGAATAGGCCCCTGAGTCTTTTAGTTTCAGCATTACCTGTATGGAGTTTGGTTTGGTAGGACATATTATTCCTATGCCACAGCATATCCACAGGAACGAGCAGAATACCCCTTCCTCGGATCCACTCGGATCCCTCTTTGCATCCCCAGAACTACTTCCCATAGGAAAGAGCGGGGCTACGAGAGCAAGCGTCGTCTGAAGATGGAGCTTGTTCTCAGAAGCAAACGCCGAAAATGTTCTGTTTTCGGGGTGTTTGCAGAATAGCAGGGGTCTTTTTCGGACCCCTGATGATGAATGGCCCGGTAACTAAAATATGCGGAAACTAGCATCTCCGCATGGCTACCGACCATTTAGTGTTGATGAATAGGCCCCTATAACTTTTATGCAGATTCTTGGGTCTTACTATTGTATTAGATGTATACGTGTGCTGCTGATATATGTGTGTGTTAACTATTAAAATTTATATTATTATTATTTTTTATTTCAGGGCACAATCTTTCTTACCAGCAATCCCAGCAAGTCGAGTAGAGGTTCTAGAAGATAGGGTATTCAACCAGGAAAAGACCACGACCATACTGCTAGACCAGGCCTTCAAGATAAAAGAGGATGTGTCCATGCTGCGAGGGAACCGTGGCACTCAGTGGGACGTGATGGCTCAACGGTTGCTTGAAAATCATATGCAGACAATCACACAAATAGTGAAGCAACTTAGTAAAGATATTGAGGTGCTATAACACAGTACTGTTCACAATTATATTTAAATGCAATTAGTTTATTCAGCTTTGGGCGCTGCCCTATTACCATTACCTTAGAGGAGGTGAAAAGGTTGTTTTTGATGGGCTAAAAATACTCTGCTAACTTGGGAAGGGTATCAGTATGAAATACCGATGGAGGGGATGCCGGCTATCAGTATACTGACAGCGGCATCCCGATGGTTCGAATCCCGACAGGGGAATGGTGAGTAGTGTTCCCCTGTCCTATTTACTCCCAAATCCTAACCCACCTTTCCTGCACCCTCATACTAACCTTCCCTACCCCGCACCATAACCCTCCCCCCTTAGTGCCTACCCCTCCCCTCTTAGTGCCTAACCCTAACCTCCCCCCGGTGGTGCCTAACCCTAACCCGCCCTGTCTGAAGTCTAACCCTAACCTCCCCCCTCCCGCAACCTAACCCTAAAGTTCCCCTGTTATGCCTAAACTTAACCCCCCTCCCGCAGCTGATACTTACCTTGCCCCGGTCTCCTTGCGATCGTTGGCATCCCCAGTCATGTTGGAATTCTGGTGCCGGTGTTTTCTCAGTGATCGGTATTCCGGCACCGGGATTTCGTCAGTCGGCATTCCGATCGTAGGGATATTAACTACATCCCCTTGGGAATGCCTCCTTAAATTGCCAGTAATTATCCCACTTGCTTTTACAGGTATAAATTCTCAAAACATGACCTGTTGGTAAAATTTTAGGGTTGAGTTTGAGAATCACTGATATAATCTAAGTGTGAATATTATTGACCTGTGCATACAGACCATGACATCCACAAGATGAAGCTATCTATCTGTGTCTCTGCAATTTCGGCATTCATAAATATCCTTTTTATTAGCAGATTATTGCGCAGCGGCCAGCGGGGGTAGTATGCTGGAGTCTGTAACCTATTAATTTATGGCTTCCAGACAATAGACCTGATTCATAGAGGACGCTAATGCAATTTCCACACAGATCAAGCGATTGTTTGCCATTGCGCATGTGTATAAGCAGCACTGTGCGTGAGCAGCGATCGCGCTGCGATTACAGATGCACCAAGGGCTTTATCGCAAAGTGAGTGACAGGCTGTCAGCGTTTTTGGGTGGTAACGGGGAGTGGTCTTAAAAACTGAGGTGTTCCTGTCCGTTTAAACACCGTTACATGGGTGTGCATAAATTTACCACTGCGAGTGCATACGCAGCATGAGAGCCCACTGCGTCAGACTTGCCGAAAGGTCAAGATGGCCGCCGATGTGCGTCGATGTTACTGATATTTAGGCAGGTATGCATTGTCGCACACAGGTAAGAAGGCAGCAGTGGGCGTCTTTATGCTCAGGTGATCTTTGCAAACATATTTTCTAAGTGTGTTAAGCAGTATGTTGGTGCTCTTGGCGGTTAGTCCACATGTGGTACAGCTTAACCAGGTCTTAGGTTTATGTAACCAGGTAGGGTTGTTGTACCGGGCGGTATGATGACAAACTCCATGGTTGTAAGTGGCGCTATGCCCCTCTATGGTAGCGGTGGTGATATAGTGTGCTGGTGGCACTCTGAGGGCTCTCTATGGCTTTGTAATAACAGGAGTATCAGAGGGCAAGTCCATTAATATGGATTGTTGGGGAGGAAGATGGTCCAACATGGGGCAGATGTCAGAGGTATGGCCTCCTTTTGAGCTCTGCAGGTCCTAGATTTGTGATATAACTAGCTTTGTGTGCTAGGTGACTGCAAGATATGATTCATCAATAGATTTAAATGTATATACATGTATGAATTAAACTTAGTATATCACCAATTTAGAAAAAACCTTGCTGACATATTACTGTAAGATATTCTGTTAATTGGCTCTTGTTAGACATAGGGCCTGATTCTGAGTCGCACGTAATTCACAAGCTATGCCGAAGTTCACATAGTTGAGCAAATTTTTCAACTGCGCATGTGTTACCCAGAGTGTAGGGGCACCCAGAGTGTAGGCACAAAGGTGCTGTTGTCATCAGGACAGATGGTATCGGAAATGTGGTGGAAAGTGAAGGGCGTTCCTGGGCGGTGACTGGGAGATGGTACTAGTACACGCAAAAATGGACCAATCAGTGGACGTGTTATGGGAGTGTCGCGAGTGTGCAAATGCATTTGGCTGCGTTCCCAGACTCACACAACTACAGGCATAGGAGGCCATGGTAAGGCGGAGACACTGCACCTTCCATAGGGCTGGTACAATTTTCGATGGTGCGATTGATCATGGCTAATTGATCATTGATAAGGACTCAGCAATTGGTATTCCAGTATGAGCGGGCGCTAAAACTGGGTGTCTGTCCTTGCACATTTGGCCTCACGAATCTTATAAGTATCTGGCTCACAATATTGCAATATTGCAATATTGCATTGTGTTAACTTAACTGTCTTTAGTAAATTACTTGGCCCCACAATCTGTAATAACTACAAATTAGTGTCACAACTTTAATATATATATTATGGTTACGGTTATATAGAAAGGAGTACGTTACTAAGTAAGTGTTCAGCCACCCCTGGATCGGTCATAGGTGTAAGCTAAAGATAATGAGCTTTAGTCAGCAAATCATATGCTTTTATGAGAAACATTTTATTAACACTTGTGATAGGCACTTTTCTTGCACATTGTAATAATGATATGACCAATAGGGAGTGATCATTTGTCATTCTTAGTAGAGTGATGGAAGTTTTTTTTGGCACTGCTGTAGGTTTTGGAAAATGAGATCCGAGCCAGGGATACGGTGAGCACAGGGACAAGCTTTGCCGTACAGAGCCTTGACAAGAAACATCTTTCCGGAATAGGTGACCTGCGCGGTCGTGTGGCCAGGTCAGTATCTGTGGATGAGCTTTTAGGGACTGCCTAGGTAAGATCAGGGCCTAGGGTGTGTCCGGAACCCTTTTTAAGAACCGATATACTGATTTGTTATGTATAATATGATGCAAAACTAGTGTCTGGAGCACATAAACTGTACCAGCAATATGCATATATTGATGATAGGTAAAGTTTACATTTGGCCTATAATGATATATTATGAGGCATCTGAGTTGAGGCAAAGGTAGGGAATCAAAGTTAAATGTGGCTAATTTTCCCATTGATTAAAGTGTCAAGCGTACGTTATGCTAATGCAACATATAATAGTTAACGTATAATATTTGTGTGGTACCAGAGGAAACATCATGTCTAGACACATCGCAATCCCAAGGGCCACATCTAGATGACAATGCCGACCTGCACAGCCTGCATAACCCTGCCACTCTATCCATGCTCATAAATGGTCTACACTCTACAGTACTTGTGTTTTACAATTACAATTGCTAAATGAATCCGGTTGTTCCTTTACATCTAACAAGTAAAGACAATTTTATGTTGCTTTAAAGAACAACACAATAAATCTGTAAGTGTATTCATCACCTACACGTATTGGCGACAGTAATTTTATGGTCTGAACCAAAATACTGGAATGCGGTTTATGAGCCAGCAATAATACCAGGGCAGAAGAAGAGACAAAAAGTGACATTTGCCCTGGGCTACAAGGACAGGGGAGAATTCCTAAACTTCAAACATTTTAATCCCATCCTTAAGGCTACATACACACTGGGGCTGATGCAGAGTGAGACCATTTGTGTAGTATAACTTACATAACATCTCTCTGGGGGAATGGGATAAAAATGCCGGCAGCTAAATCCCGACAGCGGATGCCCGACAGGATCAAGATTTCGACAGGGGCAGGTAAGTACCCTAACCTCCCTTGTCCCCCCCTAACCCTCCCTTAGTGGTACCTAACCCTAACCTCCCCCATTATGCTGGCCATACATTAGTACGATGCGATTCATCGTACTTTTTTCCCTTGAACGCCCCGGCAGTCCAGACGGCACGATTTGGTGCTTTTTAACACACACGATCTGCATACGCTTACGATAGATATGATGGGTTGCACATCTGATCATACGATATGTTTTAAGAGTGGCAGGAGCGCACATCGGATCGTATCCTACCTAAATGCTACACGATTTCGATACGATTCACCGTACGCCGTGTCAAAAATCGGGCAATCGTCCCGAACCCCTAACCCTGCTAGACTTCCTAATCCAAACCCTCCCCCCGCCCTGCGGCTAACGCTAAGGGTGCCTTGGACTTACCTTCGTTCAGGATGGCGTCCTCGGCATTCCAGGCGTCGGGATTATGATAGGTGCCGGTATTTCGATGCCTATCATAAATCCCTAGCGAAAGCATTCCGCTGTCGGGATTGCGACTTGCGGCCGCCGGTCAAATGACTACATCCCTATAAGGGAGCATGGGCAAAAAACTAAATGCCAGTGTATGCACCTATTTGTGTAATTCTGGCACTAACTTCCACTTGCACCTGGGAGGATGAAACAGGGGAGGGTAAATGTGGCATAGAGATGCATATACTCTGCGCTCTGGGCCTAATTCTGATCCGCTCGCGAGCGCAGGACGCTCGCAAGCGGGTCGATGGTGCCGAAGTGCGCATGCGCACGACGGAGGGAGCTCCGTCGTGCGCATGCACGAGACCCGGCGAGCGACGAGGAATCCTTCGCTCGGGGTCTCGCACCAAAGGGGGTGTGCTGACGATGGTGAGTGACAGCACGCTCCCTTTGGTGGGCGTGCCGGGGGCGTGGCTGCCAGACGGAGGCGTTCCCATGGGAACGCCTACCGTCTGAGTCCGGCCCCACTGACATCAGTAGTGATGTCAGTGGGAGTGATTTTGGCTCTGATAGAGCCAAAATCACTCCAGGGCTTGCGGCAGCGAGACCCTACCGCAGGGTCTCGTCGCAAGCCCGATGGTCGCGATGGTTTTGACCATCATCATGGACGCTCGCTATAGCTATGGGTGCGAAGGACGGGGAGGAAGTGGCATGAGACGCAATCAGGAGGGGGCGGAGAACGGTAAAAGTGAGTGAGGTAGACTCAGACATATAGACACAAATACGACTGTCAGGTGTGTATCTCAGGTGGGTGCTGGATAGCTGTAGTTTTTCCTTGCAGTAATAAAACAATTACAAAATAAATAAAAAGTCTGGTTACTGCTGATGTGGGGGCACAGTCAGTGTGGGGTCCCCATGTCAAAAGTCTGAAACAGCATCAAACTATGACAGACAGGCTTAAACACACTTAGGGGCTCATTTATCATTATTTGCATTTGCAATGTGATCTTGGCACCATATTAGCACCCAAAATCACACTGCAGTATGCGATTATACCTCTCAGATGTATTAATTAGCACATACAGGAACAGGGGCTCCGAAAGCATCCCACCCCTGTGATATGCTCAGAGTGAAAACACTGCGGTCTCTTCACTCCTGTGCCGGGACTCCTGTGCTTGTGGGGGCTACATGCCCAGGAGTCATGTACGGCAGCCATTGCCAGGAAGGGTTCCAGAGGAACCTTCCCCTGTTAAACATTACAAAGTGTAGCTCATAGGCTACAGCAGCACAACCAAAAAATGTACAAACCCTATGGTGCTGCACTCCAGTGCTGCAGGGGGTAATAATAAGTCACCACTTTATATCTAATAGCATATAACAAAACAAATCAACCTCACTCTGGATTGTTTCAACAAGTCAACAATAAGTCCATCGAAGGAATTGTCCCACGTCCTCTGGTTCTGGTAATTCTCCAGGTATAAAAAGAACAAATGGGAAACACAATATATAGTGTAATAATGTCCCTGTATGATGTAGCCACCCGGGGATGTGACTATGAGGAGAATATGGTGGTATATGAAGATCTTCTCCTGACTCAGTATGGTCCCAACTCCCGTAAGAATCATCCAGATGTGAGTGAGCATAAGTCTCGTGTAGTTTCTTACATGTATGCTTACTTGTAAGGGCGATGTATGGGCACATAAAGGTATCTTTATCTTCAGAAACCTCGTCCTGTGGTCCTTAACAGAATGTGGGAACTTTCAAGTCATGACAGGACAAGGTAAAAGAAAAGACCGTCATCCAGTACCATGAAAAACAGCTATTTATTATAAATAAAAACAGTAAGCCTATACCATCAGATGGTAATATTATGCAGATTCCTATTGCCCTGCAGAAAATGGACTCGGGTCAATAATGGCAAATGGGTAGCATATAGAATGAATGGGATACTGCGTACAATTGGTGAAGCGACACTTCAACGCGTTTCGGCACGCTGCGGCACCTTTTTCAAGATGAGTGTCCTTTCTACAATATGCACATAATAATCCATATATAATATCCAAATACAATGTATAAACATGCAATACAAGACATATATGCAATAGATAGTTAAAAAGTCAGAATGTAGGTCACATACGTACACAACAGTGGGCAAAATTAAAGCTCCTATAAATTATATAATCAATAATAATAGATAAATTAAAAGTCTGCATGTAGGTCACATACACAACAGTGAGCAAAGTTATAGCTGCTACTAGTATCAATGATATAGGGGCCTATTCATCATAACTTAAAATTTTCTGTAGGTAATTAAGTATAGAACTCGCATGGAGTTCTACCTAATTACCGGAGGAATTCATCATTCCTCCTCTCCATAACTATCTATTCTGAAAAGCTGTCATTTTTGCATTTTTTTCCCTCTCTACACTAATTTACCGCAGCTGGAATCTGTGCTGCACATGCACTGTTACGTCCGTAAAACCAGCGCATGCGCAGTACTGCCTACAGCTGCGGTAATTTTAGTGTGTGTCCCTCCCCCCTCCTAAAACCTCCCCCCATCCCGCACTTACCTGCCCGCTGCAGCGCCTCCGGTGTTTGCTCTGAAACGTGTTCTCCCAGAAGACCACAGTACAGTTTAGAAGAAAAAAAAAACATTTTTCTTCTTCTAAACTTTATTGTGTTCTGCTGGGAGAACACGTGTCAGACCAGCCACCGGAGCCATAGGACGGACCAGAGTGCCGGAGGAAGTCGCCGGGGGACCTCACCAGCTGGAAGCAGGTAAATCTGACCTGCTATTCGCCACCTCACAGTGGCGGATAGTAACTCCATCAAATTCCGAAAATACATAATTTTCGGAATTTGATGAATACCATAATTTCCATAATTAACGCAGGGGGACTTAACCAGGAGATATCAGTGATAAGATACTGTACTTCATGAATACTAAAATAACGGTATTTAAGGAAAATGTCCTTAAAAACTTTATTTTAGTGTTGATGAATAGGCCCCATAATCAGATAACAGTCATGTGTGGTAAACTGTTACCATATAACAAAATGGAACAGCAGCACAACGCCTTCTTCAGCTGGTATGAGCTACTAGGGCGAAGCAGGGCGGCCATCAGAAATTGTGGGGCCCGGTGCTGACAAAATATGGTAAATGTGGGAGGAGCTGTGGATAATGTGGGTGGAGCTACAGCGGAGGTTGGGAATAAGTTGGTGACCAGTTTAAAACTTCACAAAGTCTAGGCTGTTGGGGTGAGTGTTATTATAACATGTAATTCTATCATATAATATAGGAAACTATACAAATATATAGGAGAGAAAACTGCTTTAATATCACACACAGAAAACCAGAATCTATAATAAATATATAGCAAAAGCCACTTCAACTCTACATACATACATAAATAAGAGAAAAGCCGGATTAAAATATATTGAAATAGCCAGGGCTTGAACTATTAAGGGCACAGGGACGGCTAGACATGGTGGGGGGTGGCCTCAGGGCAGGGAAGGCTAGGCCAGGGTTGCCTACCCTCCCGGTTTTAGCGTGAGTCTCCCGGTTTTTAGTAAAGCCTCCTGCTCCCCCGCAAACATTACCTGAACTCACAGATTCTTTAAATCTATTGATTGCGCATGCGTAAAACTGGGGGCGGAGTCTGCGGGGGGGGGATGTCATGACGTCACAACGCGTGACGCCATGATACTTCAAGGCCGGCCACCGCGGGTTTGTGGGTAGCGGTGGCCTGCTAGTGAGCGGTGAGTGCGCACATGGAGTGTGATTGGGCGTGGCGGCGGGCAGAGCAGAGCGGAGACTGTTAATAGCAGCGCTGCACTGACCAGCAGCGCTGTACTGATCAGGGACATCAGCGCAGGTATGGTGTACTTTTCTCTCCTGCGACTGCCTTATTAGCTGCACTTTGAAAGGACACTCACTGACAGCCAATAAATGGATGACTGCCAGTGAGTGCCCTTTAAGAGTGCAGTTAATGCTTGTGACTGGATATATCACAATAAGGAAGCTCTGACTAAAACTACAGCTGCCCCCTCTGAGCACATTTAATTTCTTCACACTGAAATCATTGGCAACTATTGTCTGGGGACATTTTCTGGTTAACAATAGTCAAGAATGTATTAATATTTGATTTATATCTTTATTTAAACAGCTGTACTTTCAGGAGCCTCCTGCTAAAATGCTGCTCTTAGTACTATGGCTTTCACCTGCCACTGCAGGACACGCCCCTAAATGACAATAGACACACCCATAGGTGGAGCTGGACACGCCCCCTGGGTGGGACATGACACGCCCCCTCAGCGGCACATTATACTGCCACCTACAATCTCCCTGAAACTAGTTTTCAAAAGTAGGCAAGTATGGACTAGGCCTTAATGGGGGCAACAGGGCAGGGAATGCTGGACTAGTAGGGAATACAGGACAGGGTGAGGAACTATGCCATAATCCATGTACCTGGATCAGGGGTGGATATAGATGATTGTTATAGGGGGCTGGTATATATATATAGTGTGTGTAATATATATACACCTGCCCTATCCACTCACCTGTCACAGAGTGCAGCCTGTCCCAAGGTCAGTGCTCCGAGCAGCACTCACTGTGGTAACCCGATTACACCTATCCTCTGCTGATCCTGGCAGGCAGGGGGCGGGTTCGGGCTCGGAGACGCCAGAGCTGAGCAGCTGCTGAAAACCCCATCTTTAGCCACTGCCGTGACACCTGCTCGGCCGGAGCTGGACTGCTCCGGCATCAGTACATTAGTGGCTGAGATAGCGGCGGCATTTGGAATATGGCGCTGGCTGCGAGCCAATCACAGCACGCGGACCAGCAGCCATCAGGTGTGCTCACCCCTGATTGGCTGCTGTTCTGTGAGCTGCAATTATCTAGCATCCAGCCCCATATTCATAATGCCGCCGCTGCTGCCGTCTCAGCCACTCCGTGCCGTTTCTGACTGCCCGTCTGCCACCAGCTGGCGGACTGGCACAAATGCGCACTGCTGCTACCTGGGGGGCCCCCCTCTCTGTCGGGCCAGGGACTCCAGTGGCAGCAGTCCCCCCCTGATGGTGGCCCTGGGGCCAAGCATTCCGGAGCTTGGTAAATCTGACAGCATCGTATCCCATATGGGGCTGCGGCTGCTATCAAAAATGGAGGGATCGCAGCAGATATTGGAGATACAGCTCTGCTGTGGTCCCTCCTTTATACATTGGGGTTATACTAAATGTTTGCGGGTAGCATGGGTTTTCAGTAAATATGGAGCAAATTATAAATAGGCCCCTATAAGAGAGATAACAGGCAACGGGAGGTTCCCTTGTGATAGAGGGTCTGTATACAATAGCCAATCAGCTTTCTGATGCTGTAATCATTCAGAGTGAAGCTGCTTTTGATTGGATACTTTCGGACAGGTCAGGTCACTAGGATGTCATTCATGTTGCAGTGAATGAAATAGAAAAAGGATTTATGAGTATAGTGAAGAGGAGAATGAAGGATTGGGGGAGTGTTTACTTAAATGAAAAAACTTTTAATTTGGACTGTGTGGTTTTTTTTTAATGGCACTACAGGACCAAGCAGGCCCAAGGTGTCAGGGCATACCCAAGCAGTTTATTGGAGCCAGGGCTTCCTGGGACCAGAAGTTTACACATTACAATTCTATTTTTGGACATTTTAACTGGCAAAACACCAACTTCTCAGGATCTTCACACGGATAGAGGGGTGGTACATTTTTTCCCCAAACCCAATTCCACTAGCCCCATGGTGGCTGGGACTTTGTCTCACTATGAGATGGGAACCCCATATTATAGTGTGATCAGCTCAAGGCTGTCGTAGCCTGGTTCTGGTTTCATACTCTTCTCCCCCCCATTCCCCAGCATCCTTCTGCATTAGTGTTAAGAAGTCCAGATTATGAGCGCTGGTGCCTGGTTCACAGAGTATCCTGATGCAGGGATATAGTCAGCCCCCACAGACAGAATGCCGACGGTCACTAAACTGACAGCGGGATCCTGACTATCAGAATACCGACAGATTGCAGAGGGAAGTATTAGGGTTAGGGGGGAGGTTTAGGGTTAGGCTGCGGAACAGGAGGGTTAGGGTTAGGCTGCGGGAGTGGTAGGTTATGGTTAGGGTAAGGGTCATAATACTTACAGAAATCTGTCGGCATCCTGACCGTGAGGATCCCGTATCCAACACCCGGGTGCAGCCTCATTCTTAGGATGTGTAATGCTGTAGAACCACATACTAAACTTTTTGTGGCCCGCATTAATATGTACATTTGGGTAGTTAATATGTACATTGTTCTTAGCTACAGATGAGTCTCACTTCTGTTATTTTATTACTACATAAAACCATTGGGCTGAGCTTTGCCCCAGCACAAATGTGAGTGTAAAGTACTGTAAATAGAAAATTTGGACACATTTTGACAGGACTTTGAAGCATTAATGAGAAGCAAAATGCTGATTTTTCTATTTAAACTGCTGACACGCAAAATTGTTCTAATTTGATAAAAAGGAATTTGAATAAATAAGATAACTGTCATTAGTGCTGCCAAAACTAGAAGCGATGCTTGTTGAAATTGTTCCAGAATAAAATCATCTTGCGGAAATAAGATTTAAAGCTTTGGGCTCAAGAAGCAGAATTCTATTGATTGGTGCCGTGTTTGACTGTTAAAGTTTATCTAAAAGTAAAAACAGTTGTTTGTCAAGTGCTTGTACTGTCACCTTTCTGCAGGGCAATGTGATTTGTAGGCTATGGCATTATGTCACTCATTCAGTGTTTTAGGCACCCACAAAGTGTTGGCACTCTAGGTGAGAACTTTCTTCCGCTAGTGGGAGTGCCAGCACTGTCTTATTTGCTAATAGTGTAATAGTTAATCAGATAAAGTAGTCTCCTGTAGCATGCATTGCTAATAAAAGGGTCATTTTTCATTATTTGTCTGTTACTCAACCATATTTCATTTTGTGGGATGAAATATGAAATATTATTGGTGGATATATGTGAAGAGCGTTCATGGTCTTTGGAGGTGAGCGTTAAGGCCAAATGTATCTGAAGTGGCAAAAACTAGCACCTACAAAATCAAGTAAAGCTGCCCCCACACACAAGTAATTCAGATCGCCACTTCGGTTCTTTTAGACAAAATAGAATACTGAAAATCTGTCCTAATCAGATCTTGGTTGTGACTGGTAGAACATTTGACTAAAACATTTGACTAAAAGATTACTGCACAGTATGGGGCATATTCAACTAGGCGCGAGGTTTAGCGAGGTAAAAAAACCTTGCGCCCCATTCTCCCAATTTTGGAATACCGCGGGTATGCGCGCTCCCGATACCTTCGGTATCCAATTAAAAAAAGAATTCTGCACTTGCCTGCCGAGGGGTCTCCGCGGCTCATGGTGGCCTCCCCTCTGCTGGGAGTTCCGGGGGCTGCTGGTAGGTTCCAGGGGCTGGTGGGAGGGGCAAGGGCTGCTGGGAGATGTAGTTCTCCCAGCACCCATTCCCAGGGGGCCACACCAACACTGGACACACACACTCATACACACACACACTCATACACACACACTCACTCATACACACTTACAAACACCACACACAGTGACATACTCACCCTGCTGCAGAAGAGCCGGCTCCCGACCCTGGATGCAGAAGACAGCACTGCAGAAGGTAAGTAATTATGGACTAATTAAGCTAATTGGAAACTTCCATTGCTAAATTACTACTAAGGGGGGGGGCACCGAGGTGCCAGAGCAAGTCCCAGTGTTTTTTCCTAAAATTATCGATTTTAGGAAAAATCACACTTGCTCTGGAGGTGCGAGAATAAAAACCTCCCGGCTCATTAAAAAAAACAAAATCAAAACACACACTTTATTGAATAGCAAAAATCCCGCCACTGCAGGGTCCATGTATGGACGTCCAAATTAGGGCATACAGTACATTGGACAAAATAAAACAAACATCGTAATAATTAGGCTGAAAGGCCCAGCCTACCTGCATAGGGCTTTGCATCATCATTCTAGGCAGAAATACTATGCTATGCACATAAATAAATGCATATAAACAAATGCATTTAAAAAAAAGGAAATTTCAATATTTTTCACTTGATATAAATGCAGTTTCTTCCAATATCCCATTACTGTCAGATTTATAAAACAAAAATTATGGTAAAATGAACTTTATATTGGGAGTAAAGTACAAAAAGTTGAAATTGAAGGTTAGACTGAATGTGAAAGTAGACTTTGCTTTGCGGTTATATTATCAATTGTGTAGACATGATAGTCTAGTAATGGTCATGGGAAAAAAAAACACAGTTTGGATGCACCTTGCTCAGTTGGGACATGTGTGTTCGCAGTCGCACAGATGCATAATTTTCCATATAGTTACATATTTCTTATTTTTGGGGAAAATATTATCTGATGATCTCCAGAATGTGAAGACAAAGATAACGGAGGATTGGGCTAGAACTGAGGGCATATAAACTTCTAGTCAGAGATAGAAGGGTTAATAAAATAAAAAATGTTGTTGTTTGTTTTGACAGTGGGTCGGCAGCTGTGATAGGGCGAGAGGTTAGGGGGAGTGTTATGTGAGAGGGTGTGGGGAATTTACAGTCTTAGCCTCTTTCATTTGATCTCCCACCCTCCCCTATTGTGTCTTGTGTCGGCTTTATTTCATAGCAGGGTAAGACGGCAATATTGAAGCGTCCATCTTGTGGCAGTTTGAGCGGTGCGCACCCCTTTAATGCACTGGTTAGGCTGAGTTCACCCTATTGGGGTCAGCGGCACCTCTCGACCCAGCAGGCTGAATGGTGCATTGGCATGGGTGTCGGAGGCCGCATCACTTGCTTTGAAAGGGATAGTTGGCCCTTGCAAGTTTTAAGATCACACTTGCCCTTGTCTGGGATAGTTGGCCCTCGTGAGTTGTGATATACTTTTGCCTAAAACGAGTGGACGCTGGTTGTTTGCCGTTCTGTCTTCTGCCACCATACCTACCATTGTAACAAAATAAAGCTGACATCTTATCTTTTCAATGGCATAACTTGGTCTCGTGTGTTCATTTTAGCTAAGTATAGTTTAAGTTTATGGGTCACATCTATCATTTGACGATAGAAAGTTTATGAGCACGTGCAGTAGGTAACTGTAAAGCAAAGCAAAACTTGCAGCTACTTTTGTGCACTAAGAGCTGGCATAGGGGGTGCATTTGTGGGCATGCTTAGATTTCACATGGGATAAATGGATCAGTTTTAGGAGTAACTAGTACAGTACAAAACCAATGAAACCCGATAGACAGAGCAGCTTCCTTTACTGTTTTGGACTTGTATGCAATAATAATAAAATGTGTTTATTTGATCTGGTTTCAGGTGTGATGCCAGCATTGCAAAATTATCAGGTGATCTAATGACTACGAAACAGGAGCTGCACACACAGGAGAAGGCGATGCACTGTATCAGCTCAGCGCTGGAAGCACATGTGAAGCAATTAGACTTTAAGGTTAGCATGGGAGCATTATCTGCATTGTGTATTGTGCCTTAAATCAGATTTATCATAGTGACACATGATTCCAATATAGGGGACAATTTCATTAGCGGTGATTGCCGTTTTCTGTCACCTGGTGACCATCAACATTGCAGATTTTTCCTTGCTCCCAATAGAGGTGCTCTGGAAAATCTGCAACATTGGGTTACTGTAAAAAGTACTGTAGTAATGTGCGCTGCTGCACATCACTGAGAGTTGAATAAGGGCCATATATTCCTGATTCCACAGGGTTAGGTTGATCTATTAGGGTGTTATGTTCAGTTTTACTGAAAACAAGGCTGCTGTTCTCATCCTCATTCCACACATTTTCCACTCATTGGGGGAATTCAGTTCATTGGGGGAATTGCACAGCCGTTTGTGTGTGGCCTTGCAATTCCGTCCATCTCTTAATCAGGCCCAAAATACAGTAAGAATGTGACATACTGCTGTAAAACAAAGTTGGGCATAGTTCATCAATTCAGCTCAGTCCTCATTATACAAGAGAGAGCAAAGAATAATATATAAGGATAATTATATTTCCTTTAATCTATTTATTATTATTATTTGAATGTATTAGGTTTTCTAAATCAAAACTTATTACATAGTTATTTTTGTTGTTAATACTGTTATAGCTATCACACTAAACTAACGAGGCAACTAGCAGAGGTAGTTAATAGAATAGGCTAATGGAGGGAATATGAATATGAACCATGAGGGCAGCTGGTAAGCTGAACTAAGGACTTAGAGGCCTATTCATCAACGCTAAAATAATGTTTTTAAGGACATTTTCCTTAATTACCGTTATTTTAGTATTCATGAAGAGACTTAACACAGGAGATATCACTGATATCTCCTTGCTAAGTCCTCCTGCGTTAATTCCCACACAAAATTACCGCAGCTGTAGTCAGTGCTGCGCTTGCGCTGCTTTTACGAATGTACCAGCGTATGCGCAGCACAGATTACAGCTGCGGTAAGTTAGTGTAGAGGGGGAAAACTATCTATTTTCTGAAAAGCTGTCATCGCAAAAATTACAGCTTTTCGAAATAGTTAGTTATGGGGAGGAGGAATGATGAATTCCTCCGGTAATTAGGTAGAACTCCATGCGAGTTCTACCTAATTACCTCCAGAGAAATTTTAGGCCTCTTAAACTTAGTGATTATGGCTGGTATAGTAAGACAAGCTCACCTCAGTAGCCCAAAAGCTAGAATTCACGTTCCAAGGAACCACGCCAAATTAGATTAGCAGCTTTTGATCATCTCTTCAGATCTAATACTATCCATAGTTCATCTTGTTCTTGATGTAACCCATGATGTTTTCTTCCAGTAATTCCCAAATTTTGACCAGGCAGGATTCAGTATACATACATTGTGATGGGGGAGGAGTGGTTTTTCATTTCTTGAAAAAATGGGTCAGGAGTTGGCATGATAAAGGCTCCAAAATGTACATCAGACCTTTCACCACCCTTGCCCTGATCAATTATAAGATGTGATAACACGTGGAAAAAGCTAGCCACCACTTGGCAGCACAGAAATCATAATAGGAAGAGAGAGTATGAAACTATCCACACCAACTGACCTGGGACAGATACCATCCCCTTTACCCGTAGATGTGCTGACTAATACTCAGCTTCTCCAAGTACTTTTTAAGTTAGTTTACAGCAGTTACCCATTCATCAAACACTGTTTGCCCCCTTTTAAAATCCGTCTGGAGGTGGTAAATTCTTTGTGCGGCCCAGCAACGTCACTGCCAGATTGGCCCTCTCTACAGCTCCACCTCCAGTGTTAGAGATCAGTGCCCTGGAGGACTTTTTAATATTGTAAGTAGCATCAGGCGGTTTTGAACTGGCATATAAAGACATGAGGGGAGGGGGGATGAGCTGGTATATATGGATATGAGGAGGGGCACTGAGCTGGTATATAAGGACTCTTATGTAAAGGGGCTTGACTGTGCTGGTACTGTGTGACATTTTACCAGTTGGGGGCATTACTGTGTGGCATATTATCTATTAGGAATATTACGGAGTGGAATATTATCAATTGGGGCATTACTGTGTGGCATATTGTTAATTGGGAGCATTACAGTTTGGCATATTATCAATATTATCAATTGGGGCATTACTGTGTGGCATATTATGAATTGGGGACACTGCTATGAAGAATATTGCCAATTAGGACATTTTAATGTGGAATATTATCAATTGGGGTATTACACTGTGGTATATTATGAATTGGGGCATTACTGTGTGGTATATTATCAATTGGGGACACTGCTGTGGGGCATATTAACAATTGAGGCATTAATGTGTGGCATATTATCTATTTGGGGCATTACAGTGTGGCATATTATCAATGAGGGCATTACTGTGTGGCATATTGTAAATTGGGAGCATTACAGTTTGGCATATTATCAATTGGGACATTACTGTGTGGTATATTATGAATTGGGGACACTGCTGTGTGACATATTAACAATTGTGGCATTACTTTGTGGTACATTATGAATTGTGGGCACTGTTGTGTGGCATATTAATTGGGGCACTGCTATGTGGAATATTATCAATTGGGGTATTACAATGTAGCATATTATCTATTGAGAGAATTATGGTGTGGCATATTATCAATTAGAGCATTGCTATATGGTATATTATGAATTGTGGACACTGCTGTGTGGCATATTATCAATTGGGACATTACTATGTGGTATATTATGAATTGGGGCATCATTAACAACCCAAGGTCAGGGCAACAACAGTCAGAAAACCCAGAATCAATATATGCAAATTAGGAGTACAGTAAGAGCAATACAAGCTGAACACCATATCAGCAGAAGAAATCAGTACGTAATCCCGACTTCTTTAATTAATTAGTCTAACCCTCCCCTCTCCCCCCCCTTACCCTCCCTTAGGGGTACCTAACCCTAACCTCCCCATTAGTGCCTAACCCTAACCTCCCCCCATTAGTGCCTTAACCTAACCCCTCCTACCCGCACACTAAACCTAACCCTCCTGGGGGGGGTGACTGACCCTAACCCCCCCTAGTGGTGTCTATCCCTAACCCCCCCTTTCCCTACCCTAACCCTCCCAGGGGGCTGCCTAACCCTAAGTTCCCCCAGGTGTTCCTAACACTATCCCTCCCCCCCTCCCGTGGCTACACGCTAAAACACCCGGCTTACCTTCATTCGGTAAGCCGGGTGTTGGGACTTAGTAGTGGGGCTAATGATAGGCGTCGGGATTTCGACACCTATCTTTAGTCCCGTTAGGATGTGGCTGTTGGGATATTGGTGGGTGGGATAGCGCCCTCCGGTATCCTAACTACATCCCCAGCAGAGAATGAGTACCACTGATCACCTTATAAAGCATCTGTACCTAATCAGTGCTGCTCAGACAGAGACTGAGATCACAGCACTGAAAAGCATATGCCAGAATCAGGGAATGACCTCATGGTAGTTAGGTCTAAGGAGAAGAGTTAGTACTGAGACTAATGCTGTTCCTAATGCTGGGTACACACCCACCGACCTATCTACGATTGGTAAGTGCATATACACTTACCAATTGTCCGCCTGATGTATCGGGCCTGACGTTACAACTGAGCGGGCATTTAAATTTACCCACCCAGTTGAGCTGTCACTCACTGCGGGGTCCCTGCAGCATGTATACAGATGCCCGTACACACCTGCAATTGCACCAATATATCTGCAGATGTACTGTACTGTATCGGCGATTTGCTGTGCTGCACAGCCGAAGCGATATGTCTATGAACAACTCGTTCAAAGACATATCAGGGGTACACACCCACCGACGAGCTAGCAATATATCGCCCGTTCGAATGATTGGCCGATATATCGCCCAGTTTGTACCCAGCTTACCTCTGATGCTACTATGACACTACAATGACAGGACCATAATATAAAGCTGAGGTTAGATACCCAGAGAGTCTGTTAGTTGTATGGTTTGATGCAGAGTCAGACACAAGTGGAAATGCAGAAGAATCTTGCAGATATCTGCACACTGGGCCTAATTCAGACCCGCTCGCAAGCAGGTCGATGTTGGCCAAGTGCGCATGCGCACGAGGGAGCTTGCTCAGTCGTGCGCATGCGCGAGACCCGGATAGCAACGGCCAAGCCGTCGCTATGGGTCTCGCTACAAAGGGGGCGTGCTGTCGATGGTGAGTGACAGCACGCCCCCTTTGGTGGGCTTGCCGGGGGCGTGGCTGCCCAGACGGAGGCGATCCCATGGGAACGCCTACCATCTGGGGCCGGCCCCACTGACATCACAAGTGATGTCAGTGGGAGTGCTTTCGGCTCTGATAGAGCCGAAAGCACTCCAAGGCTTGCAGCAACGAGACCCTACCACAAGGGTCCTGTCGCAAGCCCGATGGTCTTGACCATTGCGACCATCTTCCTGGCCGCTCGCTATAGCTGTGGGTGGTAACCCACAGCTATGCGAGCGGCCAGGAGGCCGCTCTAAAAAAAGAGAGGGAGGGCACTGATTCAGAGCGAGCGCTCTGTCAGAGCTCCGGCTCTGAATCAGGCCCACTGTGCCTATGAAAGAAATTTGTGTCTGCGCATGCGCAGTATTAGGTATAAACATGTTCACTAGTGCGTAGGGATTGATACGTCCATTAATGGAGCACACTAACTGTAAAATTGATCTTTCTGGGTGCTGGCTGGGCAACGGCCATGTCAACGTAAAAGACTGTTTTGTCTCGTGGGAGTGCCATGGGAATGTATGCCGGCTTCCTTGCTGGGTCGTAGTGTGTGAACGGAATTTGGATGCCTGTGTCAGACAAATCTTTTGCACTCAGCATGGGGTAGGTGCCAGTGGCGGAACTCCCAGAGACTATGAAGTCATTTGCCACTGGGTGCCAGCCCTGAAGGGGGCACCTGGCTCCATTGTCCCCGAGAGCTGCATGGAGAAGGAGCGCCGCTGATCGGCGCTCCACCTCCATTGGCGTAACTACGCCAGGCGCCCGCTGAGTGTGTTACCAGCGGGCGCCCGGCTCCTATTCAAACCTCCGGCGGCAGCCGGAGGACGGAGCTCCCTCCGTCTTCCGGGTCCCGCAGTGTACTATGGGAGTGACATAATGACGTCACTCCCATAGTACAGAGGAGCGTTTTTTTTTGTTTTTTTTTGTGTGTGTGTGTTGCCCTCACTACTGGGGGCAACTACAGGGGGCTCACTACTGGGGGCAACTACAGGGGCCTCACTACTGTGGGCAACTAAAGGGGGCTCACTACAGGGGGCAACTACTGGGGCAACTACAGGGGGCTAACTACTGGTGGCAACTACAGGGAGCTCACTACTGGTGGCAACTACAGGGGGCTCACTACTGGGGCAACTACAGGGGCCTCACTACAGGGGCCTCACTACAGGGGGCTCACTACAGGGGGCAACTACAGGGGGCTCACTACTGGGGGAAACTACAGGGAGCTCACTACTGGGGGCAACAACAGGGGGCTCACTACTGGGGGCAACTACAGAGGCCTCACTACAGGGGGCAACTACTGGGGGCTCACTACTGGGGGCCACTACTGAGGGCAACTACTGGGGGCTCACTACTGGAGGTACTGCCTAGGGGGACCATTACTGGGGGGCACTACATAGGTGGGCACTGCATAGGGGGACCACTACTGGGGGCGTTATATAAAAGGTACTGCATAAGGGGGGTGGCGGCGGCAACTGGGGCTGGCATAGGTGCTGGGGGGGTGGTACATTTTAGTTTCGGGGGGGGCACCAACATTTATCTTGCCTCCGGGCACCTGGGATGAAGTTACGCCACTGGTAGGTGCAATTCCAGAAACTAATGATGATGGTTGCGGCTGTGGACGGAAGAACAGTTGGACGAGATTGGCTTCCACATGTGGATTCTCACATTAGCATAAAGGAAGTAAGCAGGCTCTCACAGCCACACGGATAGTGCAGCTTGGAACCGGATGGAGTGGTGAATAAACTGATGCGGCTTTGG
This sequence comes from Taudactylus pleione, assembly GCA_031769625.1. Classification (NCBI taxonomy): domain Eukaryota; kingdom Metazoa; phylum Chordata; class Amphibia; order Anura; family Myobatrachidae; genus Taudactylus; species Taudactylus pleione. Next base: position 6,320,218 of record JAUIMM010000368.1, on the reverse strand, counting down.
GAGCCGATGGTGCGGCTTGGAGCCGAGAGTAGACAAAAGTATGCAGTTGATGTGACTGAGAGCCAAAGGTGCGGCTTGAAGCCGGATGCAGAAGTGAGTAGTAATCGACACGGCTTTGAGAGCCGATGGTGCGGCTTGGTGCCGGATGCAGAAGTGAGCAGTAATAGATGTGGCTTTGAGAACTAGTACACAAGTTTGAGTACCAGTTTGTGTACTGACCAGTGTACTGCATCCACAAGAGTTGACACAAGAGTTGAGACAAAAATGACATGTCAATATTTGTCAAGTTGGTGTACAGGTTAGTGTACAAATTAATGTACTGCGTCCTTAAGCGCTGGTACATAAGTTGGTGTACAGCATAATGTACAAACTTGTGTACTGCGTCCTTAAGAGTTGGTGCGCAAGTTGGTGTACAAATTAGTGTACTGTGTTTCCGAATGTTGGTACACAAGTTGTGTACAAGTTAGTGTACAACGGTACGGCTTTGAGAGCCGGTGGCAGCACGGACACTGCTGATGTGGCAGAGGAGCTGTAGGAGAGGCTGGTGAGCTGGTGGCAGCACGGACGCTGCTGATGCGGCAAGGAGCCATAGGAGAGGCTGGAGAGCCCATTCATATAGCACCCCCATATACCTGTCCCACATCAATTAACCCATTTTCATTCCAAAAATGACATGTCAATATTTGTCAAATTAAACTAATTCAAAAATAATATCTTCCTAATTTGTCATTAGGGAGGCTGTCCTACTGGTTCTGAAGTCCCGACATTTTTACCTTGAAATAGGAATTTTTCCCAACTTTTCACCTGTTTAGGAGGCGGTGAAAACGAAGTAGCGCAAAATGCATGTCAAATTTCGCACCTGTGAAAACCGCACTAATAGGATAGTGCAATAAATATAAATGCGCAGAATAAGCTGTTTTTTTGCAGAAAAGCGGCTTATCGTGGCTAATTGAATTCCCCCTTATGTCACAAAACTACAAAAATGACATCAGAATTTTCTTTTTGCTTGAAGAATGCATTAAGAAGATTGGATTTATTTAACCCATAAGGTGCCACAGGCCCTGATTCAGAGCCGGACGCTCTGACAGAGCGCTCGCTCTGAATCAGGGCGTCTTTTTTTTTTTTTTTTATGGAGCGGCCTCCTGGGCGCTCGCATTGCTGTGGGTTGCCACCCACAGCTAATGTGAGTGGCAAGGATGATGGTCGCGATGGTCAAGACCATCGTGACCATCGGGCTTGCGGCAAGACCCTTGTGGTAGCCGGCTCCGTCGTACGCATGCGCTCTGGGCCACCATATACCCGGTTGCGAGCGCTCAGCGCTTACGCCCGGGTCTGAATCAGGCCCACAGTGTCCAGGGTAAAGATCCACTTGGTTTGCAGCTTGGGGAAAGTCCGATCACCATCCCGGTCATAGGTGGTATCCGATCAATTAACTTGCATTTAAGAGTTCATACTTGAAGGCCAAGTTAAAAAAACTGTTGTGCGACAGGTCTGTCCAAAGAATGGATCACAAAAACCTGATGAACGATTAGCTATTTGTTCCTAAAAAAATGATTATGAATTACACAGGTTCTGTGGCTGATTGAAACCAAGTGAAATGGAGACTCAGGACCTGATTCAGACCCGCTCGCTAGGATGCATTTGCTCGTACCCAGAAGATTTTCGCATTGTGCGCATGCGTACGCATCACAGTGCATGTGCGCGAACCAGTGCGAGAGATCGGGAAGCGTTCGCTCACTGCGTATAGACTGCCCAGCAGAGTGAGTGACAGGAGAAGCAGTGTGTGGGTGGTGACAGGGGCTGGCCATTAAAAACGGGGCCTGAGCGTCTTATCGCCGTTTCAGAGGCGTGCATAATTTAGAGCCAGCGTCATAGTACACGTCACCTGGCTGGTTTTTACACTGAAGTGCTCGCAGTGTTTGCGCTAGGGTATGGTCAGCCACAAGCTCTGCAATCGCATCCGATGTTATCCAATGTACCAATGGTTGCATACTCTTCCTGGAGGTGACGTGCGCAAGTGGGCGTCTTAAGACAGGCTGGTGAGCATCTGCATACACAATGTGATCACACGCCAAGACATAGTGGGCGTGCTAATGCCTTGCCATGCGATCGCCTGCCTTCCCAAATTTGCATACGCATCGTGCGAGCGAACGCATCTAGTGAGCGGGTCATTAATGAGGTCCTCAGTTATCTCCATGTCTATGTATAGATGCATACACACACAACGATTTTTATGAACGATTTTATGTCAGATATTTTAAAGTGTAATGAACGATTTTTTAGAACTACAAACGATTTTTGCATATTCCCTTAATGAAAATCATTCAGTTGACAAGTCTGACTGAACTACAAACTACAAACGTGAACGCGCATGAACGATAATCGTTCATCATTTGACTCAGAAAGTGAACGATTGTTTCAAAAGATTATCGTTAAACGATATCGTTTAACGATAATCGTTCAAAAAATCGCTGTGTGTGTATGCACCTTAATTCATAGGTGTCCTGAATTAAAGGGATGATGTGGCAAACCTACTCATAAGTTAAGTGTTGGATTGTTTCTTTAATGGATTAAGCATAGGCCGTATTAGTATCCGTTTCAAGTTAGGTCCCCTGCGGTAGGCCATTTAAGGATTTATTCCACCCATTTTTAACGTGATCAGTAGCAGAAATTGGCCAAGGTTGATAAAAAAGATTTACATGCCTTTGGGTACTAGTAAATATTATCCTATCTTGAACTTTTGAGTCATTGTTGGTAGAGACTTGAGTTTTAAAGTTAAGGTGCATACACACACACACAATGATTTAGTTAATGAACGATTTTAGTAAACGATTTTCTCCCTTGAAAAAATGAACTAAAATCGTTTACTAAAGTTGTTCATTTACTATGTTCATTTAAATGTAATGAACGATTTTTTAGAACTACAAACGATTTTTGCATATTCCCTTAATGAAAATCGTTCAGTTGACAAGTCTGAACTACAAACTACAAACTACAAATGTGAACGCGCATGAACAATAATCGTTCATCGTTTGACTCAGAAAGTGAACAATATTTTCAAACGATTATTGTTAAACGATATTGTTTAACGATAATCGTTCAAAAAATCGGTGTGTGTGTATGCAGCTTAAGAATTAGCTTTGGTGACACACCTCTCACTGGTCTTACGTAAATTACTACTTTGTAAAAATTGTAATTTCATTTAATGAATCTGTCACTGGACCATTTCTTTAGAAGAGTTATTCCATAATACCTGTAAAAATTGAGAGATAGTTAAACTCTCTTTTAATTGATAAGTATGGTGACTAGCTGCAGGCAATATAGTATTTTGGTTTGTTAATTACTTTAATAGGGTGGTTCCAAGGTAGGGACCATCCCTGAAGACTGTTAGATCAATAAAATCCATCCTCATTTCATCCACATTATGGACCTCATTCAGAGTCGGTCGAAGCGGCCGCACGGTCGTACGCCACCGATGTTCGCTATACTGCGCATGCGTAAAGTTCGCAATGCGCGTGCGCAAACTAGCCGCTACGATCAGAAATTTCTCTCTCCTTTAACACAGCCAGGTCGGTAGTTTGAGTGACAGATTGAGGAGTTTGTGGGTGGTAACAGGGGAAGGTGCTTGAAAACGGGGGAGTGGAGATCCAGACGCAGACGTGCCTCATTATGCGAACGGCGTTTTATGGGAGTGCATACGGTTTATGGGAGTGCATAATTAACAAAGTAGCGTCATGGCACATGTGACATGGGAGGTTTTTACACTGACATGATCGTAGAGCTTAAGAGAGGGTATAGTCAACCTTAAGCTCTACGACCAGTTCCGATGGTGTAGGATGGTCTCGATTAATCCTTATATGCCCGGAGATGACGTGTAATGCGTACGAGAAGAGGGCGTATTTTTTTTTGTATTCCAGCCGCTTCCTCCCCTTGGTCGGCCAGCTACCGATCCGAACTTAGGGACACAACTTGCGAGGGAATCATTTACATATCCGGCCCCTTTTCCCGTACGACCGTGCGGCCGCTTCGACCGACTCTGAATGAGGTTCTATATGTGAACCTTACTGAGTGGTCCAGTTGGTTCAACCGATTGATCATGTAAAAAAAAGTTTCCCTTGTGTCACTCCGTATCAGAACACATCTATAAAATGTTTGTAAAACACAATACTAGATCCAAATGTAGGTAGTATATAGGTATCTTCTTTTTCAGACATGGACGGCACCAGGATCTTAATTTTTTCAGATCTGCTTTGGGTGACTATATAAGCATACTTTTAACTCTCTCTCTCTCTAATATATATATATATATATATATATATATATATATATATACATACACACACTTAATAGAGACTACTTTATATAGTTGTGCACACTAGAATTTTTCTTCTTTTGTGTGTTACTGTTTCTCTCATTGCCAAATATCCAGCATGTTTATACAAATTACAGATGTGTCCTCATGACCCTATCCTTTTTGCGCCATGTGCCGTGAGAAGCATGACGCCGTGAGAAGCATGGCGTGACTTAGAGTCTCCACCATAAGTCGTGATGCTCGGACAATCATACATATCTTAATTTAGCATCTGTGTTGGATCGCGGCTGCATCCAGAGTTGCTTATAGTGTACTGGGTGCATAGAATTGTATTATTGTTGCAATGGAGTTGGTATAAAGTCACAGATTAAGCTTGGCAGGATGCATGGTGCAACTCATATCAGTGCTCGGTCTTTTGGCTTTTTCCCACTTTAGCACCCCAAGCTGAGCCTTGCTGCATGCAAAGCCAGTGGCAGTGGTCAACGTACTGGCACATTCTCCCCAGGCGGCTATGGTGCTGTGGCAGGCATGTACTGGTCTCCTACTGTCCAGCACCTGCCTGGTGATCTGCCCCCTCTCTGCCGGCAGGTGCTGTGGAGACATCTCCTGTTCTTCCCTGCTGCTGCAGGTGGCTCTGCTCTCCCTGGCTATTACAGGTGGCTGCAGCTCCCACAGGGACACTTTATTTAAAATTTAAAGTGACAGGCACGCCAAAATGTGATGCCACATTGGCTCCAAAGTTGAATCCCTCTCTATAAAAGTAATTTTCTGGGCACTATTCAGTTTCAGAGTATTATGCTCACAAGCAGATCTTCAGCATCTGTTCTGTTAGAACTTCCTGCATACTTACCTGTGTTTTGATCCGGTCCATATGATGATTCTCCTTGCCTGCTAATTTGGTACTGTTCACAGTGACTTCCTGGCTCAGGCTATGGCTTTCCTCTGACTGATTCTACCCATCCCCTAGTGCTGCATTGCCCCCCTGGTTCTGACTCGTATCGGGCGGAGCGAAGTCCAAATCCCCTTGCGGGAGTCCCTGACGAAAACCACAGAAACGTTAGACTCCTCGCCTCTGCTATGGGTTATGCAAACCCTACTAGTTCGTTCAGCTAACATCCTCATAATCCCAACGAGAGTTGTCAGATACTCACTATGGAATATACTGAATTACAGCTGGCCCCCTAGTCCTCTGGCTGCTGCCTCTACTGATACAGTGACTTATATTAGCCTGTAATGTTTTGGAGAAACACACTAAAATAAATGTATTGACTTTTCTGTAGTGAAGATTGAGTCATGCAGTTATTGCATAATCGAGAGAGAGATTTTTAGTGTGACTCAAGGCTTATACTAAAATATAACACATTACAAAGTAATTATTCTGCAACATCAATTCTATTGAAATTATGATATATATAATTATTATAATTTTTTTTGCAGTTCATGTTTTTAAGGGTGTTTCCCCTCTAGTGTGTGAGGTACCTGAAATAATGGTAGAATTAATATAACCACAGTTTATTAGCACGCACATGGTGTAGTAAGAAATCAGGGTTAGACAGGCAGTTGGTAAAATAGAGCAATTTGTTCAAATAGATACTTGTAATAAACAGATACTTGTAATAAACATACTCTGCAGTGAAGGAGTCACAGTAATAATGCAGTTATAATCAGTTTACACAGGCACTTGGAGATTTGCAGGTGATTTTGTATACAGGATGATTGCAGATGAAACTGGCACAAGGAATATGCAGGATATATAAAAATAGTATTTTTTGTAGAATAGCAGATAGCTTCACTGTAACATATAGTCCATAGAACAGTGAAATGCAACACACAGAGAACATTGAGATAAAGTTGAAAACTCACAGTAGTAATACGTTGATGAAACAGAGGAATTCAGCACACGACAAACAAGTAGTAATACATTTTATTAAATAGAAGTGTAGCTTATGGAGCCACTACACACAGGTCAAGACACCTGGGCAGACCTGATGCTCTGACCCTGAGTAAGTCACAAAGGCTGGTTTAAATACTGTAGAGTACTCATAGCAGTCATTGGTGGGAAGAGTCATGTGAGTGCAATCCTGGTGCCGATTGGGCTGCAGTGTTCACCGGACAGGAATCCAAATGGCTGCGCCCATGCAGCCGGACTGTTTGTTTACAATTTCAGGATAGTGGTTCAGGATTGCTTTGGACAGCCAGGTGAAGTACAGGACACCATGACATGACACCACTGGACAGGACAGGCAGGGCTAAGACCCTATATACAGTATATACAGGGCTGTAGAGAGCCGGTCCGGGCCCCACTACTATCAAAGGGGTGTGGCCTAATCACGAGAGGCGTGGTCAAGTCTCCTTAGAAAAAAAAAAACGATGATGCGCGCTGGGCAGGGGTGCTGTGACCTCTCAGCCCGGTGTAATCCACAGGCGGGGTGATTGTTTACCGTGAATGCCGCAATTTGCAGGTCTGCGAGGAGGGGGCTAAATTATGCAATTTGCATAATTTTAGCCCTGTTTCTCCAAACGGACCTGTGATTTCCCCATATAATCTCCCCATCCTACCCACTTCACTAGGAAGTGGGCGGGATGTGGGAGATCTGCCTACTCTTCCTGGAGTGCAGGAAGCCTCCCCCAACGTTTGGGGGCTATATTAAAGTACAAGTATTGCACACTCAAACACAGGAATAAAAACTTTTGGGTGCTTGGCCATAAATGTATGTATAACAATTTATATCCAGTAAAAACCAGAAGACCAGCACACCATTTTTAAACGCAAACAATAAGCATTATAACATCATAAGCAACTTAAAACATGTCTCAATGCCATCTGTTCACATAAGTGCAGTAGTGCAAAAACATGCAAAAAGCATCAAAGTCCATGCAATACATGGAAGAAGGTTGACATGTACAAATGGTGGACAAATGGTGGACAGGGTCAAAAGGTTGACACCAGTGACGTGCGGTGAGGAGACACACATGGAGATGGGTCTGAGTGCTGGGAGCCTGTCTCACTGTAATTCTCCCATCACTACACTAAGCTTCAGTGTCCATTGATTCTCCTACCTGCATCACTGTGTCTTCTCTTGCTGCTGCTGACTGAGCTCCATCTCTAAACACTGCAGTGCACTGGTCACTTGACACATCCAAAGTGTCCATCAGTGCTCAATGCACGCCCCCAATACTCAGAGGCATGCCTCTATTAGCTCTCTTTCTGTGCATCTTGCTGTCTTTGGAGTGGCCTCACCCACAGCTCTGCAAGCAATGTCTGACTATACAAAAGCAAGGCTGAGCTGTTGCTGCCTCATCTCTCATCTCTATGCAGTCCCAGGGAGCTCCACAAAGCTGGTGAGTGTTAACTATGAATATTATTACAATAAACAAAGAAGATGTTTATAAGTTAGAAATACTGTATTTTCTTTGTTAAATTCTAATAATTTTTATATCAAATCTCAGGAGTATAACAGGGGAGGCTTTACCTCCCCTGCCTACCCTGCCTGCACGTCCCTGGTTGACACGAAAATGGTCAACATACAAATGATCGCCACATTTTTTTTTTCTAGCTCTAATCTTCATCCTAACACTCCCCTTGGTGCCGACCCTAACCCCCCCTCCTGGTGCCTAACTCTAACAGACGGGGTAGGTGTCTGACCCAACTGTCCCTTCTAGTGCCTAACCCTAACCCTCCAGTAAGTGCCTAACCCTAAAACTTCCTCATGTTGCCTAATTGTCGGGGTAGGTGCCTGACCCTAACCGTCCCTTCTAGTGCTTAACCCTAGCCCTCCGGTAAGTGCCTAACCCTAAACCATCGGGGTAAGTGCCTAACCCTAACCCTCCCGTAAGTGCCTAACCCTCCGGTAAGTGCCTAACCCTAAACCTCCCTTCTGGTGCCTAACCCTAACCGTCGGGGTAAGTGCCTAACCCTAGAAAAAAAAAAAAAAAGTGTTGAGCATTTGTGTGTCGGCCATTTTCTTTCCGTCCGTTTTGACCCTGTCGACCACTTGTACCTGTCGTCCATATCAACCTTTAGTGTGTCGACCTTTTGTCCCTGTCGACCTATTGCCTGTCTAATATCTGGTGTCTATCTAAACATTGTTGACCTTTTAACTGTTTATCTATAGTCCGGAAACCAAAATGTGAAGGGGAAACCATTGTGATTGTACAATATACAATAATAACTAACATTTTCTCTAAGTGAGCATAGTTTTTCTAAATGTCTTCTGAGCTGTATATGTATATATTATATATGCTTTGCAGTTATATAACTCACCACATAATGGAGATGGACAGGCAGAGATGGTCACATCAAATTCATATAAAAAAACTAGAAAATATACATACTGTATAATACAAAAGTTAAAAATTGTAAAAAAAGCACACTGAAAAATAACTAGTCTCTGCACTGGTATGCAGTCAGGAAGCTGGCAGTCGAAATGCCGACTGCTGGCTTCCCGACTGTGAAATCTTGGCATGGGACTAATGATAGGCATCTAAATACCGACGCCTATCATCAGCCCCACGCTGAAATACCTCTCTCTGGATATGTCCTTATGTTGGGCATTACATATGGAGATTTTTGTATGTTTGTATTCCGTGATGGAACGCACGCTACTGATCATTATTATTATTATTACCAGTTATTTATATAGTGCACACATATTCCGCAGCGCTTTACAGAGAATATTTGGCCATTCACATCAGTCCCTGCCCCAGTGGAGCTTACAATCTATATTCCCTACCACATGCTCACATACATACACAATGGGGTTCATTTTTGTTATTGTTATGAGCCAATTAACCTACCAGTATATTTTTGTAGTGTGGGAGGAAACCGGAGCACCCGGAGGAAACCCACACAAGCACAGGGAGAATATACAAACTCCACACAGTTACGGCTGTAGTGGGAAACGATCCCACAACCTCAGTGCTGTGAGGCAGTAATGCTACCATTACACCGTCTGTGCTGATCATGCGCAGGTTACATTGTACAACGCCAGCTGGTGCGCACTACAGCTCTGCTTATATATATATATATATATATATATATGTTTTTTTGTCCTTTTTGGCACCCACTACCATACATGCTGTGTTTGGCTCCATCTGTATGTTGTGCTTTTAAGTATATAGGCTGTTTGTCCATTTTGGAAACCACTAGTATGCATGCTTGTTTTATCTCCAATTGCCACCATTTTGTTCGGGTGTAAATACAGGGGCCCAGTAAGGTGACAGGGTGATAGCTGCTCTGATGTTGTCTGAGTTGCTGTATTGCATGTTTTTTGTCTGCTGATGTCTTGGCAAAGGTCTCCTAGTAGAACAAAATGTCGACTGACTCCATGCATCAACCCAGTGGGTCTATGAATATTAAAAGTTGCAAACTAAAATAACTTTTTGTAGGTTGAAAAAAATTAATTAATGCATCACTGCTATAGTAACACATTACCCTCCCTCACCTCTGTAGTAACACATTTCCCTCCCTCACCTGTATTTTAGCCCTTTTCACCCCCTCAGGAGTCGAATGTCAAAAAATCCCTTCTTAGTGGGCACCTACATCATGGAAGGAATATACTCCCCAATTTTCGTTCCAGGGGTTTGGGCCTTGCGTTCATGAGTCAGTCAGGGCATTTGATTTTATATATAGGAAATCAAATGGAATGACTGAATATTAATATATATATATATATATATATATATATATATATCTATTATACTGTATAACATATAATAATATATATTATATATCATATAATATATATTATATATATCATATAAAATATATATCATATATATTATATACTATATTACATTGCTATATATACTGTGTGTATATATGTGTATATATATATATATATATATATATATATATATATTCAATTGAAACCTGAAGGATTGTATATATTGATATTTTAGACAGCAATACTCCATCTATGTCCTTTGTTTTTTAACCACAACAGCTTAGTAAATTTAGCCCTATATGCCTTTGGAATAAATTAAGGTCCTTTAAACAAATTCTGGGCATTTCTACAAACTAGCTGCAAGGTAGATGCCAATTAGAGTTATGGTAGACTTACCTAGATAATTCCTTTTCTTCTAGGTCCATAGGGTCCACAGGGATACCATGGGGGATATTATGGTTGGAGACCAGGCACCAAACAGTTAAAGCTTCAGCTCCCAGGATGCCTCGGGGTCCTTCTCCATATATACCCTGCCCCTAGCCATAAGACTTCAGTTTAGTTAACAAGCCTCAAGGCAGGAAAAGGAAAGAGAAGAAGGAAGAGCAATCATACACCAGAAACACTCTTACACAAAATTAAGGAATATGTGACTGAAAGAAAAATACCCAATGCAGCCAGGTGCATCAGGATGGGTGCCGTGTGGACCCTATGGACATTGAAGAAAGGAGTTATCTAGGTAAGTCTACCATAACTCTAATTTTCTTCAGGATCCATAGGGATCCACGGGGATACCATGGGATGTCCTAAAGCAGTACCCCTAGGGTGGGGGACGTTCCTGAGCAGAAAGGAGAACTCATTGCCCAAAGGAAGCATCATAAGAAGCAAAAGTATCAAAGGCATAGAACCTAAGAAAAGTGTTGACAGAAGACCACGTGGCTGCCTTGCACAATTGTTCAGCAGAGGCACCACGACTAAATGCCCATGATGGCCCTACAGACCGAGTAGAATGTGCTGTCACCATGCTTGGGACAGGAAGATCAGCCTGTGTGTACACGTGAGAGATAGTCATCCATAGCCATCTCGCCAGAGTCTGTTTATTAGTTGGCCATTCTCGTTTGTGAAAACCATATAATACAAAAAGAGCATCTGATTTTCTAACAGAGTTTGTGCGCTCCACATAGATAAGGAGAGCACGTAATACATCCAGGGAGGCTTCACCTACAGAAAGATCTGGAGCCTGAAAATCTGGAACTACAATTTCTTCATTTACATGAACCCGGGGCACTACCTTAGGAAGGTAACCCACTCTTGTATGAAGAACAGCTTTATCTTGGTGAAAAATCAAAAATGGAGAGCGACAAGAAAGCGCTGCCAAATCACAGACTCAGCAGAAGACATATCGAGAAGAAAAAGTGTCTTCGCTGTCAACCACTTCAAATCTTCAGAGACCAAAGGTTCAAATGAGGGAGCTTGTAGCCCCTTAAGAACCAAGACAGATCCCACGGTGCTACTGGTGGGACAAAAGGAGGCTGAACTCGCATAACTCCTTGGAAAAAAAACTCTAACATCTGGCAATGAGACAATCTTCCTCTGGAACCAGATTATGCAGAAACAATGCAGAAACCTGCACTCTCACAGTAGCCAGACGGAGACCCCAGTCCAAACCTGCCTGGAGAAAAACCAGTATCCTGAAAATCCTAAACACCTTAGGATCATACGTTCTGTGGGAACACCATTGACCAAAAGAATGCCATACTCTTTAATAGATGCGGACAGAGGCAGGCTTCCATGCCCTAAGCATCATGTGAATTACAGAATTGGGAAAACCTTTTGCTCTTAGGATGGAAAATTCAAGAGTCACGCCGTCAAAGCCAGGCAAGGTAAGTCCGGATGCCGGCAGGGGCCCTGTGTTAGCAGATCCTGCCATAGAGGAAGAGTTTATGGACTGTCTATGGACAGATTCTGTATGTCGGTGAACCAATGACGTCTGAGCCAAGCTGGAACCACCAGTATTACTGTTCCGCCTTCCTGCTTGAATTTCCTGAGAACTCTTGGGAGGAGGGAGATCGGAGGAAAGAGATAAGCCTGCATGAAGTCCCATCTTACTGCCAGTGCATCCACGAAGGCTGCTGATGGGTCTCTGGACCTGGACCCGTACCTGGGGACCTTGTGGTTGTGACGTGATGTCATGAAATCTATCTATGGTAGACCCCATTTGTTTACCAGGAGCTGAAACTCCCGGAAGGAGAGACCACACTTTGGCGTGTATGTCCTGGCGATTTAGGAAGTCCACCCGGTATGAATATTACCGAGATGGCTGGAAGATGACATTCTGCCCAAATCAGAACCCTTGTCACTTCTTTTATGGCTGTGTAGGTTATGGTTTGATGATCCAGTCGTGCTTTTGTAGACAGGCTATGGTCAGATGAAGATGGTTTTGTAAACCAACCGGAGTCTTTGCTATTATCAGAAGGTCATCCAGATATGGCATAATTCTGACTCCCTGATGCCTGAGATAGGCCGTCATGACTGCCATTATTTTGGTAAATACCCAGGGAGCCATAGATAGGCCAAAGGGTAGAGCCTGAAATTGGTAATGTTGCTGAATAACAGCAACCCATAAAAATTGCTGGTGGGATGGTATAATAGGAACATGCAGATAAGCATCCTGAATGTCCAGGGAAACCATGTAATCCCCCGGCTCCATTGCCAAAATAACTGATTGGAGAGTTTCCATACGAAACTTGGGTACAGGGTTAAACCTGTTTAAGGTTTTTAGATTCAGTATAGTATGATAAGCCCCATTCGGTTTTTGAACCAGAAATAGATTGGAATAATAACCCCTTCCCTGTTGAGACACAGGAACCAGGACTATTACCCCCGCCTGCAGCAGGGAGTGAATGCCTTCCTGAAGGGCCAAAGCCTTTATAGCATCTGCTGAAGGATCTGTGCAAAAAACTTCTGGGGAGGATGCCTCCTGAAAGTGAGGGCATACCACTGAGAGACCACTTCTTGGACCCAGGCATCTGTTGTTGTTTGATGCCAACAATCTGCAAACTGAAGAAGTCGGCCTCCCACCCTGGGATGTCGGGCACCGCTGCGGACAGCCGCGTGCGGAGGGGGGGGTTAGGTTCAGGGCTCCTGGGGGGGGACTTAGGCTTAGGCACCCCCCCTGGGAGGTTAGGGTTAGGCTAGGGGAAAGGAGGGTTAGGGTTAGGCACCCCCGGGGGGGACAGGGTTAGGCACCCCCCCAGGGGATTTAGGTTTAGGCGGCGGGGAATGGGAGGTTAGGTTTAGGCAATTAGAGGGGGGATTAGGGTTAGGCACTGGGGGAAAGGTTATGGTTAGGCACTCCTAAGGAGGGTTAGGGGGGGAGGTTAGGTTAGTTAATACTTACCTTTGGGACGATCAGGATTTTCAGCCATGTCGGCCAGCCGCTGTCGGGATTTGAACCGCCGGACGCATTTCATACAGATTCTGAGCAGACTGATAAACATCTAACTTACGCTTAGGCGCCTTAGTAACTGCTGGTCTGCTATCAGCATTAGATGCGCCATACTCTGACTAGAATGGCCATCAACATCCTTCCAGGAAAAATGCATACGAGACACAAACATAGCATGCTGTGGACACCCCATCCAAAGAGGCATAGTGCTGCTCCTCACCTTTGGAACTCTCTTCCTCTCCCCATCAGACTCTCCACCTCTATACAAATCTTCAAAGGGGCTCTCAAGACCCACTACTTCATCAATGCTTTCAATCTCTCATCCTAACTTGCTGCTCCCTCCTCCCTGTCTTCCCCATCTGTGTCATGCCTGTCTGTCTGCCTCCCCCCTTGAGAATGTAAGCTCTTGCGAGCAGGGCCCTCTACCCTCTTGTGCTTCTCCTTACTTTATTTTCATCTACTTCTTACCACTAGGACACCTAACACTTGGTTGATTATGCTCTGTTGCTTATTTGGGTGTTATGGCCACTAATGTATCAATGAATATTATCCTTGTCCTGCATTGTACTGTATTATACTGTAAGTCACTTTTTTGGTTATGTACTTTGTAAGGCGCTGCAGAATACTTGGGGCGCCATACTGTATAAATAAACAATAATAATAATAATAATAATAATAATAATAGTGGTAGCAGCCATACAATCCACAAACTGCTTCATTACTTGGGAACAAGAGGCTACCCAATAAGGCTCTTTATGAAAGACAACACACAAACCATGTTCTGAGGGGACAAATAAGTCATACATGCTTTACATGAAACCGACATAGAGGGCTCCCCCTTCTGTTTCCCCTTATCTTTTGACATGTTCAATAAAGGCAATGATTGCAATGTTACGTGACAGTCTTCACAAAATCTAAATTAATGTGAAGTACCTCCACCCCAAGAGGATGGAGAGAAAAAACAGTGATAGTTATAATTGACAGACAGAAATAAAAGACAGTATCAATACAGCAGTTAGCAAACAGTACCATACAATGCATATGTAATATAATTACAATCTACTCTAAATCAACTACACGAACACAAAGGAATGTTCGGATTATAGAGCACTATGGGCCTAATTCTGCAATGACCGTAATGGCAAAGCTGCACGCAGGCAGCTTTGCAATTGCGACTCTTGCAGATATGGTAATGCACTGCAGCAGGAGGTATCACGCCCCCTGTGCATTACTTATCCAAGCTGCGTTATCCAACGCAGCATCGGGTAATAATCTGCGTGACCTATGGGACCCAACTCGACCAGCAAGCTTAGCCGCGACCCGCCAAAATCACCAGCCCAGTTACTGGCGTTGCAGCCCAGGGGAGGTAGATGGAGTCACAGTACATGCGTCTTAATACAGATGCTTAGTACTGCCAACCCCAAAAAATTAAATAAAATAAAACATAAAATAAAAGCCTAGGATTGACAGAGCAGTCCTGTTACAAAGGTGCGTCTTGATTCTGCTGCACCAAACAAACGACTGAATTCCTTTCCTATGGCTAGGGGTAGGGTATATATGGTGGAGGACCCGAGGCATCCTGGGAGCTGAAGCTTTAATTGTTTGGTGCCTGGTCTCCAACCATAATATACCCTATGGTATCCCTGTGGGTCCTTATGGACCCTGAAGAAGAAATGTCTAATTATTAGCATGTACTTTATACAGTACCTCAAATTTGAGAAAAATTGACCCTTGTTTTTCAGTTGCACTGAACAGGTGTAATATACGAGGAGGTCGCCATTTATTTTATATGTATGTATGACCAATTATGTGCACTGAGTGCTTTGTAAAAACCTACGGTATAGTCCATTTTCGTATTTATGTATATATAAAGAACACACAAACATTCAAATAATAAAATAGATCCCCATTATGGTGCAATGACCCAGGAGTCCCGACAGAATGTTGATCCCATCTGGAAGCTGGTAAACCTGAATTTAATGGGGAGGATATATATAAAGTCAAATATGTAATGTAATAATCAATAATGTGATGCAAACTGCCTTACATAGAGCAGATTCAGCAGTGTCTATTATATTATGGATTTTCAATAAAAGTGTCCTACTGTATAATTAAAGCCTAATTCATGTGGCTGTTGTATAAAATTCTGGGGAGGAAGAACTAGCTGCACACATCACACAGGCAGTCAGGAATAGAAATGAAGAAATCCTCTTGAATGGGCATCTGCCCACTTTAGTCACCTACAACATATAATTGCTGCCAACAGCAAACAGAAGGCAAATATGTCAACATTTCTTCAAGCTGTCAACCACAGTATGTCAAACAAACTAGAGCTGTTACATGGAGACTTTTACTAGACAGGTTCACAACACTACAGAGAATCTTCTCCTTCTATAATAATGTATTCTGCGAGTGTGCAGAATGGGTCCTGCGTAGTCACACGCAGACCCTTCTATGCCTCTGCCTGATTGACAGGCAGAGGTGTTTAAAGGGTGGTGCGGGGTCGGCTGCCGTTCCCGGAAATGGGGGCGTGTCCGCCCCATTTTACAGGAGCGGCAAGCACAGGGACTGTGTCGACGCAGTGTCCTGAGCTCGCAAGCCGGCCAGAGTAAGCTGAGGCCATCCACCATCGCGATCATCGACCACCGAAGGTTGCTATGGTGATCCCAGCCTGCGACCTCTGTCGCAGTGCTGGGATTGCAAATGCAGCAGGGGGTGTCATACACCTCATGCTGCATTTGCATAATAGCAAGGACGTAATTGCAAAGCTGCCTGAGTGCAACTTTGCAATTGCAATCCGTGCTGAATCAGGGCCTGATTCTGACCTGCTCGCGAGCGCTGTACGCTCGCAAGTGGGTCGATGGTGCCTAAGTGCGCATGCGGGGTCTCGCACCAATGGGGGCGTGCTGTCGATGGTGAGTGACAGCACGCCCCCTTTGGTGGGCGTGCCGGGGGCGTGGCTGCCAGACAGAGGCGTTCCCATGGGAATGCCTACCGTCTGAGTCTGGCCCCACTGACATCAGTAGTGATGTCAGTGGGAGTGATTTTGGCTCTGATAGAGCCAAAATCACTCCAGGGCTTGCGGCAGCGAGACCCTACTCTACATATTGACAATTATCCAGAGAATCAGGCGCATACTCCCAGTGGCGTCACAAGGGGGTTGCGGGCCGCACGCGGGTGTCACCCACCGAGGAGTGATACCAAACTGCAGACTCCCCCTCAGTGACAGGAGCCGGGTGCTGCACTGTAGAATTATGTGCAGCACTCGGCTCCTGTCACAGTGAGGGAGCCGGCACTACTAGTACACTGGTTCCCGGGGAATGCCCGCACCTCCCGGACCCCCCGGAGAGTCTAAAACCGGGGTTCGGGTGCGTGGCCTGGTCCCCACTCACAAGGCCATGCCCCATTGTCACGAGGCCACTCCCCCTTTTTCCCGGCAATGCCGCACGCACTGCTAAGCTGCCCACTGCTGCCTGCACATGGTGCATCAATAGGTAGGGACGCCACTGCATACTCCCCATATAACACCACCTCCTTCCATCACAGATCTACAGTTTGCTACCCTAGCAATAAACACCATCTCTACTATCATCCTACAACTATCATACATGTAAAAATATAGCTACATTAATCTTTGGGATAGATTCAATTAGCAGCAAAGTTCCATCCGAACCTCTTGCGCTAATATAACGAAGATGTTAGCAAGCAAGGTTTTCCCTCCCTATAATTACCCACAATGTACAGAGTGTGAGGTTCTCCTGCCCCTTTTATTTATTAACACTTATTTATATAGAGCACAGATATTCCTCAGCGCTTTTCAGATAATAGTCGTTCACAACAGTACCTGCCCCAGTGGAGCTGATAATCTATATTTCCTATCACATCTACACTAGGGATAATTTTTGTCAGAATCCAATTAACCTACCAATATGTTTTTTGATTGTGGGAGGAAACTGGAGTACCCTGAGGAAAGTCACGCAAACACGAGGGGCATACAAGCTCCACCCAGATAGGCCCTTGGTGGGAATCAAACTTAAAACTTCAGTGCTGTAAGGCAGTAATGCTAACTAATATGCCAACTGTGCTGCCTGTACTTTGGGGTCTATTAACAGAGCAGAGAAAAACCCCTTTTTTGCAGTAAACAGGGCTTTTCATTCTCTGCTTAGTGCTACATTATTCACAGAGCGGGTTTCCGTGGAGAAGTTCCTGACTTCCCCAGCGGCACCTGCTTTCCGTGGCTGAATTGCATCACAGTACTTTTGTATGTGAAAAAGACAGGGAAGCTGATTACTTCTCTGCAACCTCTCCATGCACGGAATGGATCTGGCTCCCGACTCCACTCTTCGCAAAGGACGGCAGGTGAACACAAGATCGCCGTGCCCTGGATACCGGATTGCTTCGCCGTAAGGGTAAGTATACATGAACTGCTACTTAACCAGGCTATATATCGCATCTAACTGATGTTAATTTTCACTTTATATCGCAATTAGTTTAAGCAAAACTTCATGAATAGACATCTTTGTGTCTTGTGCTTCATCTCTGTGATGCAGAGGGAAGTGCTTTGTCTTTAAATAAAAAATTGGGGGGTACTGTAGATTTACTAAAATTTCTAAAACAGACAAGTGATGGTGTTGCCCATAGGAACTAGAGATGAGTGGGTCTGGTTCTCCGAGAACCGGACCTACCTGGACTTCCCGATCCGGGCCGGGATCTGAGTCTGGCTTGGGTTTTCCCGCCTAACTCGGATCCCAAAACGAGGTAAAAATGTCATCATCCCGCTGTCGAATTCTTGCGGGTTTTGGATTGTATAAAGGTCCCGGTGATGGGCTGTGGAGAGTGTACAGAACAGACATGCTCCTTGCTGCTCTGTCTGTGCATGTGTTCTCTGTTTCTTTCTCTGTTGTTCAAGGGTACAGTGTTGTCGGGCTGGGGCTGCAGTACATAAAGGAGTGCTGCTGTGTCACTGTTGTCCTGTCAATCAAGGGGCTGGGGCTGCAGTACATAAAGGGGTGCTGCTGTGTTGTCCATAAAGGGGCTGGGGCTTCAGTACATAAAGGGGTGCTACTGTGTTGTCCATAAAGGGGATGGGGCTGCAGTACATAAAGGGGTGCTGCTGTGTTGTCCATAAAGGGGCTGGGGCTGCAGTACATAAAGGGTTGCTGCTGTGTTGTCCATAAATGACTGGGGCTGCAGTACACATAGGGGGGCTGCAGTACATAAAGGGAGGCTGCAGTACATAAAGGGCTGCTGCTGTGTTGTCCTGTCCATCAAGGGGCTAGGGCTGCAGTACTTAAAGGGGTTCTGTGTCATCCAGGGGTGCTCTATCAATCCAGGTGTGCTCTTCCTCAGTGTAAAAAAAATAAAAGTAAAATAAAATTATCATTCCACAAAAATAAAAAATATTTTTTTCAGGTTTTTTGTGTGTGTGTTAGCTACAGTACACTATTATTGTTCGGTGACACTGCCGGCCAGATCACAGTGTAAGTTTGTTGATATGGAGGACGATCAAATCAGAGAAATTATCCACATATTTGTGACTCTGCAGGTGGTCCGTCCACACTCTGCAGGGGTGCTTTGTTGTCCATAAAGGGGTGCTGTGTTGTTCATCAAGGGGCTGCTGCCTTGTCCAGGGGTGCTCTTCCCCAGTGTATAAAAAAAATAAAAGTTAAATAGAATTATCATTCCACAAAAAATAAAAGCTTTTTTTGTGTGTATTAGCGACACTATTATTGTTCAGTGACACTGGCAGCCAGATCACAGTGTAAGTTTGTTGATATGGAGGACGATCAAATGAGAGGAGAGCAGGAACCACATACTAGTGTTGCAGTTGCTGCCAGCAGTCATGATGATGATACAAGGCTGTCAACATCATCTACGAAGGCCGATGCCCAAGGGCTTAAGTCATGGCATCTAAAATCAAAAAAGCAATCTTTTACAGTGGTAAAGAAAAAAACATCAAAGGCAAAGTTAGCTGCAGAAAGACATAAAATTGGCAATATGCCTTTTACCACACGAACTGACAAGGAAATGCTAAGGCCTTGGCCTCTGTTTATGGCTAGTGGTTCTGCCTCTTATGATGACGTAAGCAAAAGTGAACATGCTGACATAGAAATTGAGGATGCTTCTGTGGAAATGCACAAGGATAAGCAGGATATTTGTGTAGCTGACTCTAATAAGGATGTTGATGATGAGGATGTTGTTTGTGTAAATCAGGCACCAGTGGAAGAAACAGTTGTTGCCCATGATAAGGAAAAGTCCATTGTCATGCCTGGGCACAAGACAAAAAAATCTACTTCTTATGTGGGGAATTATTTCTACCCAAATCCAGACAACAATTGTCAAGCCATCTTTACCCTTTGTAAAGCCAAAGTAAGTAGAGGTAGGATTCGGAACCTTAACCATCTAGGAACCTTCTCCCTGTTATATCATCTGCAGCGCATCCATCAAAAAAGTTGTTCAAAACTTTGGCTAAAAACGTACCAACAAGCAGTCCAGCATCAGTTAGCTCTGTTCTCTCTGATAAATCCAAGCACCTGCCATCTTCACCACCAACACCTTCATCAACAATATCCTCAATCATGAAGTGATTGGTTTGTTTGGGCCCCCACAAAACAAGCTACCAATGGGCAGCTGCCATTGCTGGCAATGATCTTTATGTGCACAAACTGGCTTTACAGAGGCAAGATGTTGGCACCATCATCATCTGATTCCTCACCCTCATCAGTGTGTACATCATCTTCACACAATATTAATTTGCCCCTGCTGGCATCCACCATTACAGGTGCCTCTGTAATTTTTTAATGTAATTGGCATATAATTTGTAGTTCATTTTGATGGACATCATCTTTTCCACATTTTGATGAAGTAGCCTCCTACGCCAATCACTGACAAGGATCTCGGCTGTGCTGAAAACTCTTTCGGAGTACACAATGGAGGATGGACAGCTCAAGTAAAGCAAAGCCAGTTTGTGCAAGGGCCTCCAAATTGTCTTTTTTTACCTGCCAGTAGTCAAACGGACTGCCTGACATGCCTATTTGGATGCTATCATTAAAAAATTTAAAATAGTCCCCAACCATTCTTTGAATGGTGACCGTATCAGATAGAGTCATGGTAGAGGTCTCATTAATTGTAGGCAATTCTTTTAGACCGGACCAGATGTCAAAACTTGGTTGTATTGACTCATCTGCATCACCAGTGGGTCTTTTGGGAAAGTTTATTTTTTTCTGGGCAGATGCACTTGCTGGAGAAACTGAAGGAGAAACCATCACAGCATCATGTGCTGCTTGAGCTGACAATTTGCTTACCAACAGCTCTTTGCATCTCTTCAGATCTGTGTCCGTTGGGAAGAAAGACACAACGTATGACTTAAACCTAGGATCCAGCACAGTCGCCAAAATGTATTGTTCCAATTGTAAGATCCTGACAACCTTTGGATCCTGGTGAAGCGAATAAAGGACTTGATCTACAAGTCTGACATACTTAGCGGAATCGCTTCATTTAAGCTCTTCCTTCAGTTTCTCAAGCTGCTTTTCCTATATTCTAATTAGGGGAATTATCTGACTCAAGCTAGCAGTGTCTGAACTCACTTCACAGGTGACTACACGGAAAGTATTTTTCACTGAGCTTGAGTATGCCTCCTCCTCTTCCTATGTCATAGTATGCTGTGTAGCTTTGGATGGCTTTTTAGGAAAATAGAAAAAACTGAGCCTATTCAGACTGAACTGAGTAGGTCAGAAATACCAGCCTATAGGAGAATTGATGTATATATGTAAATATATTAATTTCAATAAAAATTTAAATGCATTAGCAATTAGAAAACTAATAATTAATTTAAACAATGCTGCTGGTCTCAGTGTCAGTTGCGGTTCTGATACAAAAAAACACCAAGGTAAATAACAGGAAGGGGGATAAGAGACCGTGCTAAAGTTAATCATATAGTTTATGGTGTATTTTATACAATTGTAAGTATGCTTGGATTGACCAATAAAAAGATTCTTCTTAGAATTAGTTTTTAAAACATTTAATCACACACAGAAAATATATATCACTCGATACAATAAATAACAATAAAAATGTATCTGCACCTGTTGCATATAAAAATATATAGTAGCTTAAATCTATATTTTTCAGGATAAAAAAAGGATAGATATATACTGTCTGTGTATATACTGAAAAACACTAAAGACGTGCGCCTAATAGTGTAGTAAATTAATTATATTGGATAAGAGCAGAAATAACATTATACTAACTTGTCTCTACTGTTGGATTAGCTGGACGTGTTTTCAGCAAAGGAAAAACCGGTGCAATAAAGCAGCTACGTAGTGCAATATTAACTGTGTAATATTATCAAGGTTTTTTGCACTTGGCAAAAGGACATATATATGAAACTAAATACCAGCGCACAGCTTTCAAGTTCCTCGTGCAAACAAAGTCATAGAATAAATTTTTAGTACGTTTTGTGAATAACACTCCTGGTGATGACGGGTGGCTGCAATCTTCAAATAATCCATATGGCGAAACGGGAAATAAGGTGCTGAAAAAGAATAAAGACGTGCGCCTAATAGTGTAGTAAATTAATTAAAAGAACTAGTGCCCAAAGAATACAAATTATGCGTACCAAATAGTAAATATAACACGCTTATCTGATGTCCAGGTGTTGGTCCTATGGTCCGGAAGCACATGCGACAACAAACTTAGGAATTTATTTTCCAGAGATATAACTGATGAACAAACCTTAAAAAACTGGCTCAAATCAAGCCCATAGAAGGTGATATAGTGTAGTATTTTTTGCTAAATATTTTAAACGGTGGACGCACATATATATCTGCATACCAGAGAGTGCATATACTTGTGCATATAGGGGAAATCCTCCGTAGTGTTCCTGATGGTGTATAACTTACGTCCTGGTTCTTATATCAATAAGTATACCTCAGCCAGAAATGGAGAAAAACATCTCCGTAAGTACTTGTTTTTATTATATCAAAACAAGAACATAACAACCACAGAGTAACCCCCCCAAAAAATATTTAAAAATGCTTATCTTAAAGTAGGTGCAGCAGATAATAATCCACTTTTTAAAAGGTGTAGGAGAACCGTCCCAATGCATTTCATCATTTTGGACATCTTCAGGGGTAATGTCCAGGTACTGGAGTGCCACTTTATATACCCTCTGTTAGGGGTGTACCCAATTTTTAAGTTAATTACTAGAAACGCCATCCACGCATGCGCACTGCGCGGTGGCCATCTTGTCATTAACATGCGTCACCAGCTAACAGAAAGACGGGGATCAGTATAGAAGCATCCACATGCCAATCAACATAATGGGCGTGTGGTGCTGATTTTGTAGCACCTAATATGACGCTCCCCTGTCCTTGTTATGCCAGGAATTAATACACGGCATCGAGTACACATGTCCCGGAAGTGCGATCCCGCACTTCCAGAAACGGCACCGTATTGCCAGAGTAAAATAATTTATAAGTAAGCCAGCAGCCATATTAGGTGGGGCAGACATAAACTACTCAAATAGCAGCCATTTTCTTGGTGTATATAACACACATCGGCGACCATATATGGAGGTCGCCCATTTTATATTGGACCCAAGTCATATAGAAACCGGCAGTGATCCTTTAGGCATGAATAACTTAGTAGAAGCTCACACTAATAATGTAATTAAATATAATAATAAGCATCTCATATATAGCTCCATTGATAGGGAATTGGTATGACAGCCGACAGCTGAAGAGATCCCGGCAGCGGCAGCCCGACAGCACTGGAAATCCCGATCATCCTAAGGTAAGTAATGACTAACCTAACCCCCCTAACCCTCCTTAGGGGTGCCTAACCATAACCTCACCCCCAAGTGCCTAACCCTAACCCCCCCCCCTTCCCCACTGCCTAAACCTAAGTCCCCCGGGGGTGCCTAACCCTAACCCTCCCGGGGGGGTGCCTAACCCTGAGTCCCTCCCGGGTGCGCTAAACCTAACCCCCCCCATGGCTGTTCGCTCCCGGTG
The DNA here is from genome assembly GCA_031769625.1 of Taudactylus pleione. Lineage (NCBI taxonomy): Eukaryota > Metazoa > Chordata > Amphibia > Anura > Myobatrachidae > Taudactylus > Taudactylus pleione. The sequence goes on along the minus strand of JAUIMM010000368.1, from coordinate 6,296,785 downwards.
CCCGGCATCCCTTCGATCAGGATGCCGGGCGCCTATCTCCCAGCATCGGGAAAATGACAGGTGTCTAGATATATACGCCTGCCATTTAACCCATGCCGGGTTAAAGCAGGCGGGAAGCCGGCTGTCGGGATCATGTCAGCTGGTTTCCCGATTGCATCCCATTGATAGGGAGGGTTTACCCCATAGAAATATATTTACAAATTTGACAAGACTTAATTCTAATAATGAGAGTGGTTTTTTATCCCCGGCCCTGACACCATATCAGCAAAGGACGCAACAAAAAGAATCTCATTCAGGGATCAGTCGAGACCCGCCTCTCCATTAAAAAGAAGACACATAAAGGAAGAAGAGCAGGTTGTAGAAAGCGACCCAAGAAGGAGAAATCCTTACAAACACCATTAGACCCTAAGTCACAGGGTATGTTTAATATCTCTAATCACTCACTCTCCACATCAGAAACCTCTCTCCTCTCCAAGGGTCTTAAATATGCTCCTAATCAGAGAAGCAATAAGTTTCAAATCTTTATTGATTTAAATAAATTTACTAAAAGACTTGAGACATTTTTTATGCAAAGAGACATCAATCATTTCTATGAAACCTCTAAATCTGGTTTAAAACTGATATCTAAATTTTAACCCTTAGAATCCAAGAGTAGTAACATTTCAACGTTTTATGAAATGGTAAAAAGGGACTTAATAGATCATGAAGAAGTGAACTCCACCAACAAAAACAATTTAACATATCAGGAGAAACAGGCACTAAAAAATCTTCAGAAAAATGAAACCATTACTATTAAGCAAGCAGACAAAGGAGGGGGTATTGTCATAATGAATAGGTCTGAGTATGTTAAAGAAGCCATCTCTTATCTGATCAGAAATCCTATAAACCCCTCTCCAATGATCCCACAGAAGATTTTGTTAATCTCTTAAAGGAAACATTAGTAAAGGGTCTGCATAAGGATATTATAAACAAAGATGAATATCAATACCTCATGCAATCGAATCCTGTGATCCCAATTTTTTTATCAACTTCCTAAAATACATAAGTATTTGAGGAATCCACCTGGTAGATAAATTGTTGCAGGGATTGATTCTGTGACTTCCCATACATTTGAGTATATTTAAATTTTTCTAAATATATATGTAAAAAATGTACCATCTTATTTGAAAGATACTATGAGCCTTTTAAATACTTTACAAACTATGGAATGGGAAAGTGACTATATGTGGGCAACAACTGACGTCCAGTCACTCTACACGTGCATAGAGCATCATAGAGGCTTAAGAGCCTGCAGGGAATTTCTAGAACAAGATTCAGAGATCACTACTCAACATAAGGATTTTATTTGTGAATTGATCTTATTTGTTTTAACACATAATTATTTTATTTTTTAGATCAATTTTATTTACAAATCTGTGGGACAGCCATGGGTATGTTTTTTGCACCCAGTTACGCAAATTTTCTTATGGGTAACTGGGAGGCAGAACATATCCATGAAAGTAATCCCTTCAAAGATAACATATATCTGTATAAATGTTACATTGATGATATTTTAATTATCTGGAAAGGGGGCAAACAGATCTTCAATGAGTTTCTGGAGTATATTAATGCCAATCATTTTAATCTCAAATTCACCTCAAATTTGCAAAAAGATGAGATTGAATATTTAGATGTAATTCTAGAAGGGAAAGGGAAAAGAATCCAGACCAAGACATTTATAAAATCAGTTGATACAAATAGTTATCTCCATTATAAGAGTGGACATGTCAAAAAATGGAAGGACAATATTCCCAATTCCATCGTGTTAAAAGAAATTGTTCTGATTTAGAGGTTTGTTAACAACAATTGGATCTTTTTTTTAGATAGATTCCAAGAGCGTGGTTATCCTGACAATTTAATCTTCCAAGCTAGAACTAGAGCTGAGACTCTCCAAAGGGAATATCTCTTACAATATACAGTAAGAGAGAAGGATAGATGGTCCCCTTTGTAACACAGTACAGCACTGATGATCAGAGAATTAGACAGGTGATGAAAAAACACTGGGGCATTTTAAAATTAGATCCGGTGTTAAATGATATTTTGTCTGAGAAACCCGCCATTATTTTCAAGAAAGCTAAAAATTTGAAGTTTTCCTTAGCTCCAAGTATGTTGAAAGAAAATACAGCACCAAGTAACATGTTTAATAAGTGCATAGGCTCGTTTAAATGTGGGAAGTGCAATATGTGCAAATTTCTTCATCCTAACAGGAAGACATTTTCAAATTTTAACAACTCTAGAACTCATTCTATAAGACATTTTATGAATTGTAATACCTGTTCCGTGATCTATTTATTAGAATGTACCTGCGGTTTAAAATATGTGGGAAAGACTAAAAGAAGTCTGAAATTTCGTATCCAAGAACACGTGAGAAATATCAGAAACAAGGTTGAAAGTCACTGCATCTCCAAACACTTTAAAACACACCATGGGTCCAATCCAGAATTCCCTACGTTTAATGGAATTGAATTGGTGAATATAGAACCTAGGGGTGGTGATGTGGCGTTGAAACTCTCACAAAGGGAGATGTTCTGGATTTTTTAGCTTAATACAAAGATGCCTAATGGCTTAAATGAAAGTTATGAGATAGCTCAATTTCTCAATTAAATTTAAGTTTTAAGTATTTTTAAACCCATGTAAATGATCTTATATAATTGATTTTATAAATGTGTACAATTAATGAATTAACATTGCTGCTGTATGTCATTATTTATATATATTTTTTTAATGGTCTATCTTGTATGTATTATATAATGGTTTATTGTTTAATGGTCTGTCTTCTATTTTATATCTATATATTATTTGCTCAATTTGCATAATTGATATTGGAGTGGCCCTTTTCAAGAAATAGGGCCTTGATAGGTGGTTATTAGCTTTGATTGATTGATTCGCTGTCCTAATATTTCATGTGAGTCTTTTATCTTTTAAAACATTTTAAAGCCTTAGGTTTTATTATGAATATAATCAATTTTCCTATTATTTATTGTTAATATATATGAGATGCTTATTATTATATTTAATTACATTATTAGTGTGAGCTTCTACTAAGTTATTCATGCCTAAAGGATGACTGCCGGTTTCTATATGACCTGGGTCCAATTTAAGATGGCCGACGGCCATATATGGTCGCCGATGTGTGTTATGTACACCAAGAAAATGGCTGCTGTTTGAGTAGTTTTTGTCTGCCCCACCTAATATGGCTGCTGGCTTACTTATAAATTATTATAGTCTAGCAATATGGCGCCGTTTCTGGAAGTGCAGGATTGCACTTCCGGGACATGTGTACTCGATGCCGCGTGTTAATTCCCGGCATAGCAAGGACGGGGGAGCGCCATATTAGCCACTACAATATCAGCACCACACGCCCATTATGTAGATTGGCACGTGGATGCTTCTATACTGATCCCCATCTTTCTGTTAGCTGATGACATATGTTAATGACGTCATCAAGATGGCCACTGTGCAGTGCGCATGCGTGGATGGCGTTTCTAGTAATTAACTTAAAAATTGGGTACACCCCTAATAGAGGGTATATAAAGTGGCACTCCAGTACCTGGACATTACCCCTGAAGATGTCCAGAAGGACAAAACGCTTCTCCTACACCTTTTAAAAAGTGGATTATTATCTGCTGCACCTACTTTAAGATAAGCATTTTTAAATAATTTTTTTGGGGGGTTACTCTGTGTTTGTTATGTTCTTGTTTTGGTATAATAAAAACAACTATTTATGGAGTTGTTTTTCTCCATTTCTGGCCTGAGGTGTACTTATTGATATAAGAACCAGAACGTGAGTTGTACACCATCAGGAACACTAAGGAGAATTACCCCTATATGCACAAGTATATACACTCTCTGGTACGCAGATATATATGTGTGTCCACCGTTTAAAATATTGAGCAAAAAATACTACACTAAATCACCTTCTGTGGGCTCGATTTGAGCCAGTTTTTTAAGGTTTGTTCATCAGTTATATCCCTGGAAAATAAATTCCTGAGTTTGTAGTCGCATGTGCTTCCGGACCATAGGACCAACACCTGGACATCAGATAAGCGTGTTATATTTACTATTTGGTATGCACAATTTGTATTCTTTGTTCACTAGTTATTTTAATTAATTTACTACACTATTAGGTGCACGTCTTTATTCTTTTTCAGCACCTTATTTCCCATTTCGCCACATGGTTTATTTGAAGATTGCAGCCACCTATCATCACCAGGAGTGTTATTCACAAAACGCACTAATAATTTATTCTATGACTTTGTTTGCACGAGGAACTTGAAAGCTGTGTGCTGGTACTCACTTTATTTTTATATATATATATATATATATTAAAAGAAAGTGGTAACGGCACTTAGTCTCAGTTCAGTCAGTTCAAAGTCTCAATGATCATCAGTTGATGCACTCCCCAAATCTTAAGGGTGGCAGCTCCTTCTCCCCAAAACTGTTGTTCAGACAGCGTATTATCCTATAAGACAAAAGGGTGGAGAGAGACCGCCTCCTAGTGCAATATTTAAAATTTATGGTAGCCTCCACCAAGTGTAAACACCTCTATATGAATGGGGGTGTACCTTAATAAGTGGAATACACCACTTTTATATCAGCATAAATGACCTTATAGATCCTTGGACCCAGATCCTGTGAGCAGCCCGGTATCAGTTCTCCATCATAGAATATATAGAAGAAGAGAGAAAACCATAGGGTAATACTACACAAATAGGTTTAATGGACACAATAAAACAAAAGCAAATGCCCGTACATAAAAACAAGATATTCAAGGCTTATCTGTGAGTCTGCAGCAGTACATATGTCGCCACCAGAGGATGTCACCTGTCACAAACGTATGCCACCTCAACACGTTTCATACATTTACAATCATAAGGACTTCATCAGGAGGGAAACTCATATACATCTTGGCATTCTATATATACCCTAGTAAATTGGCCTGAGTGGTAGGCATGTGTACCGCCCAAATTTGGCTCCCGCTGTTTGCATTCCGCACTCCCGGAAGTAACCCAGAAGTGTGCTCCAACTACCAGAAGTTCTCTCCACTCATCATCATATTCCGGCTCCCGCTAAAGGCCCCTGTCCATCCGTTCCCCTTCCGAGAGTGACCAGGCATCCCGCGCTCCACCAATGGTCACAGTGCCGTCAGTACCAGGCGCCGCGTCACCCACCGATTGGATGTATGCACGGTCATCGGCGGCCATTTTGTTGAGGCATTTACCTCTAGAATTTCACTGGTGGCCATTTTGCCATATATCCTAGCTATCAGTTATCGGTGGCCATTTTATTGAGGTCTTCTACCTCTAGTGTTTTTCCGGCAGCCATTTTGCTCTGAATATTAAAAAACAATTAATGACTGCACCACTAGCAACCAGCTCCTACACACTCAGTAAACTATGATGTCGACAAGGATTACAATAATAATATAAATACAATAATAGTGAAAGATATCAATAATAAAATAAATTAATACAAAATAAAAAATATTAATTCATCAGAATGGCAATAAAGGGAAATGTTAAAACCTTTCTATAAAACACCCTTAAGAACTAAAAAGAGCATAATATAAAAATAGTGACCATCATATAAAACAGCTTAATATAAACAGCATAAAAACGCTTATACTAAAAAAAGGGGCAATTTCATAATTATCATTTAACCCATGGGGGACTAGAGTATTATGTGTGTATATCCAAAACATCTCTCCAAAATTTGCACCAAGCTTGCTGGCTGACTAAGCTAAGCGGCAGCGGCATTGATGTCCAATCATTATATACATCCATTGACCATGCTAGAGGGATTGAGTTGTGTAAAGAATTTCTTGTAGTAGCATCGGAATTAAGTGAACCACCACAAAATTTTATATGTATTTTAATAGATTTTATATTGAAACACAATTATTTAAAATTTTTTAATGATTTTTACTTGCAAGTCTGTGGAACAGCGATGGGGACTATTTTTGCACCAATAAATACAAAGATAGATTGTATCATGAATTCCTCAAATTTCTGTCTGCTTCCTTTCCACACAATCAGGATGTCATCAATATAACGCTGGTATAAAATAATATGTTCCTTAAACTCAGTTTCTCCATAAATAAAAACATTTTCCCAACTTCCCATATGCAAATTAGCGAAGCTTGGCACAAAAATAGTCCCGATCGCTGTTCCACAGACTTGGGAATCAAGTTTCTCAGCAGGGAGCTTTGTCTTGCCATTGGATTATACAGGTATGATGGCTGCTTGTACTTATCCGATATCGGCGCGACTCACTGACAGATTGCGGCCGGGGCTTGTCTCACAGTATGAACCCAGCTGGGCATCCTGCACCGTTGATAGTGCGTTCTCTCTGTGCCGGCTATTTGATTACAACTGCTGTTGAACAAGGCACTTAGGGCCTGATTCAGAGCCGCTCGCTCTGACAGAGCACTCGCTCTGAATCAGGGGCGGGCTTTTTTTTTTGGATCGGCCTCTTGCATAGCTGTGGGTGGCCACCCACAGCTATTGCAAGCGGCCATGATGATGGTCGCGATGGTCGAGACCATTGTGACCATAGGGCTTGCGACGAGACCCTTGTGGTAGGGTCTCGTGGCCACAAGCCACCGGGGAGATTCAGCTCTAATAGAGCCGGAATCTCTCCACTGACATCACTCGTGATGTCAGTGGGGCCACCCCCAAATGGCTGGCGTTCTCATGGGAACGCCTCCATTTGGGCAGCCACCCCCCGGCCCGCCCCCTTTGGTGCGAGACCCGGAGCGACAGATTGCCCGTCGCTAGCCGGGTCTCGCGCATGCGCACGACGGAGCCAGCTCCATCGTGCGCATGCACTGTGGGCCACCATAGACCTGGTTGCGAGCGCTCAGCACTTGCGACCGGGTCTGAATCAGGCCCTTAGTAAAGCGGGTATACTTGGTAAATTGCAGTGGCAGAGAGTAAATAAAATAGTGCAACAGGAACAGATTGTTGATATCTAATCAACGTGTTTTGCTCCTGTACCATGTTGGAAGTTGAACTGCCACAGCTGCTGCAATCTTTGACATGCGGTTGCTGAATGCCAAAAATGTCCAGAAATGTTTATGGCCACAGACAGCCTTTCCTGCATGCCCCTTTAATTTTAAAAAATATTCTGAACCACCAAGTTGATTTTGTGAGCAAAACATGGGACATATTGTTCACCCATGTTCTTCCCTCCCTCATAAATTTGCTTCTGAATCAAAAAAATGTAAATAAATTTACTACCAATCAACGCTTCCTGTCCCTGCCTTCAACTACATACATACTCCATCTTCCTCAGGCCTGTTGATTAATGAAAACATATGTTTCCTTATGTGCCATGTTTAAAGTTGAACTGCCACGTGTTTGTGCCGACAACTGCTGCCGCTTAGCTTAGTCAGCCAGCTAGCTTGGTGCAAATTTTGGACCATAGCCAGATGAAAACAATATTGTGAGCTATGACGTGGTCAAAATTGATTGGAAACTAGTGTAAATTGATGTTATTGAGGTTAATAATACTGTAGGAACAAACAAAAAGCCCAAATTATGTGATTTTAGCAGTTTTGAACAATTTTTGAGAAAAAATAGATAAAACCAAAACACTCAAGGGTGGTTTTGGCAAAACCAAATGCAGATCCAAAACCAAAACACGGGGGTCAACGCACATCCCTAATAGTAACCAGATTGTAGCTATAATTTCTTAATTGCATCCTAGTAAATGATAGACATCATCTGATTAGTTGCTATGGGAAACACCACCATTTGTCTGTTTTAGAAGCTTTAGTAAACCTATCCCTAAGATATTAATGTGGATAATAGCTGGTCGATGGCCATCCCCAGCGCCAGCCTGTCACTGCAGAGCATCAATCTGGAGACAATGGACTGGTAAGTATAAAGACTATAATATGTGCAGGGTGTGCGGTGTGGGCCCCTTTGGACCCAGGGACCCATGTGCACAGCACAGCCTGCACCCATTCTAGATATGTCCCTGCAGCTCAGTATAAAGCACCCATTATAGATATGCCCCTGCAGCTCGGTATAAAGCACCCATTATAGATATGCCCCTGCAGCTCGGTATAAAGCACCCATTATAGATATTCCCCTGCAGCTCGGTATAAAGCACCCATTATAGATATTCCCCTGCAGCTCGGTATAAAGCACCCATTATAGATATGCCCTTGCAGCTTGGTATAAAGCACCCATTATAGATATTCCCCTGCAGCTTGGTATAAAGCACCCATTATAGATATTCCCCTGCAGCTTGGTATAAAGCACCCATTATAGATATTCCCCTGCAGCTTGGTATAAAGCACCCATTATAGATATGCCCTTGCAGCTTGGTATAAAGCACCCATTATAGATATTCCCCTGCAGCTTGGTATAAAGCACCCATTATAGATATGCCCCTGCAGCTCGGTATAAAGTACTCATTATAGATATTCCCCTGCAGCTCGGTATAAAGCACTCATTATAGATATTCCCCTGCAGCTTGGTATAAAGCACTCATTATAAATATGCCCTTGCAGCTCGGTATAAAGCACCCATTATAGATATACCCCTGCAGCTTAGTATAAAGCACCCATTATAGATATTCCCCTGCAGCTCGGTATAAAGCACCCATTATAGATATTCCCCTGCAGCTCGGTATAAAGCACCCATTATAGATATGCCCCTGCAGCTTGGTATAAAGCACTCATTATAAATATGCCCTTGCAGCTCGGTATAAAGCACTCATTATAGATATTCCCCTGCAGCTTGGTATAAAGCACTCATTATAAATATGCCCTTGCAGCTCGGTATAAAGCACCCATTATAGATATACCCCTGCAGCTTAGTATAAAGCACCCATTATAGATATTCCCCTGCAGCTCGGTATAAAGCACCCATTATAGATATTCCCCTGCAGCTCGGTATAAAGCACCCATTATAGATATGCCCTTGCAGCTTGGTATAAAGCACCCATTATAGATATTCCCCTGCAGCTTGGTATAAAGCACCCATTATAGATATTCCCCTGCAGCTTGGTATAAAGCACCCATTATAGATATTCCCCTGCAGCTTGGTATAAAGCACCCATTATAGATATGCCCTTGCAGCTTGGTATAAAGCACCCATTATAGATATTCCCCTGCAGCTTGGTATAAAGCACCCATTATAGATATGCCCCTGCAGCTCGGTATAAAGTACTCATTATAGATATTCCCCTGCAGCTCGGTATAAAGCACTCATTATAGATATTCCCCTGCAGCTTGGTATAAAGCACTCATTATAAATATGCCCTTGCAGCTCGGTATAAAGCACCCATTATAGATATACCCCTGCAGCTTAGTATAAAGCACTCATTATAGATATACCCCTGCAGCAGGGCCCCTCCTCTTGGGTGGGGGGCAGTTTTTCAGAAGGGGGCATTGCTGTTGATAATGTGGGTGGAGCTTCAGCAGAGGTGGGGCATAAATTGGTTCTTAAACCAGTTTTAAAAAATTATCAAAATTTGGGCTGTGGTGGGTGCCAACATGTCAATCTGTAATATAGAAGTGAGGGTGAGAGAGCAGAGTAAGGGTGTGGTAGACCAGGGTGAGGATGGGAGAGCAGGGTGAGGGTGGCAGAGCAGGCTGAGGGTGGCAGAGCAGAGTGAAAGTGTGAGAGCAGGCTGAGGGTGGCAGAGCAATCTGAGGGTGGTAGAGCAGGCTGAGGGTAGTAGAGTAAGGTGAGGGTAGGAGAGCAGGAATCTCTGTACCTGGTCTGTCTCCACCACATTGGAAGTGGGATCCCCCGCAGCCTCTCCTGCCCATCTGAGCTCTTCAACATCGTGCTGCAGCAGATGTATATAGGTTCTCCCCCTAACGATGCGGCTCCTCACTCTCCCCCGGCTGTTCTCTGCCCGGCCTCTCCCTTCTTGCTGACGGTTGATGGACTGCGGCTCCTGCTCCAGGCACGCCGCTGACGTTTGCACTCACCCGGCCAGAGAGGGGGGCCCGGGTAACAGCAGCATTTCTAACTTGGTGCTGGCCGCAAGTTAATCGGAGCCTCAGGCAGCCAATCAGGAGCCGCCGCTGTGGCCGCTTTTGATTGGCTGCCGGTCTGTGAGCTCCAATTGGCTCGCGGCCAGCAGCCAATGAAATATGTCGCCGGCACTTATCCACTCTGCTGCCAGCTTGCCATCCGGGCCCCCTTTGTGCCCGGGCCCATGACATTAGGCATGTGGCGTGGGGCAGCACCAGTGCTGTGCACAAAGCACATGGTTCAGCTTAACCAGGTTAATTGAATCAGGTAGAACAACAAGTAACATTAGACACAGGGATATAACAGGTTTACAAATAGTATTGATGCAGCCTGAAGCATTAGGGTATTGCTCAGCGTTACAGTGCATTGGGCGTCAGAGTGGTAAAAGCACCAGCGGATAGTAGCACTATACACCTCTAATGTAGCGGTGGTGATATAGTGCACTTGCGGTACTCTGTGCGCTCTGCAGAGCTGGTAGTTTCAGATGTACATCCATTCACGAGGAGAACCAGGGAGGAATCATAGGCAAACGCAGGGGGGTTTCCGTCTGCCTGTAAACCCCCCTCCCCAGCCCACACCATGACCACAACAGAAATAGTAATATAATAGAATGTTAGTAGTGCTGTATGTTCTTCTCAGTATCACAAATGAAATAATTAGCACCACCCATGGATCTTCATCCAGTAATAAATAACCTGTGCACCAACTAGGAGATCTGGAAAACATTCACTGTTAATGATGTGCTGCTATAGAGCCCAATATGTACATATATGTCCAGGGTAGTGCTAGGTTATTCTGCTGCTCCCAGACTCCTGAACTTGCTCTAATACTCTGGAATGGTGCTCACATCTAAAATAAAAAGATTCAGCTTAGGCAGGATGGCCCTACGGCCACATCTAATGGCTTACTGTGATCTCTGGTCCTGTATATGCTGGAATTATGACACACAATATACTTCGTATGGCGCATATTAAAGCTGGTTAAGTGCTAATTCTATCCAGGCTTGCCTACCCTCCCGATTTGGCCGTGAGCCTCCCGATTTTCGGGTGCCGCTTCCGGCCTCCCGGAAAGGCAGGCAAGCCTCCCGGAAGGCTCCGACCCTCCCCACCTCCCCCCTGAAAAAAACAGAAATACCCGCAGTGGGGGGCCCGGTGACGCAATTCGCGCAGAATCGAGTCATCGTGGCCCCGCCCCCTGCTTCACAATGCCGAAAATCACGGCATTGTGAAGAGGAGGTCGGAGTCACGATGACGCGATCGTGCGGCTCCGCCCCCAGTGTGACACAAAATGGCCGCCCCGCCCCCGACTCCACCCCCAATGGCCGGCCCCGCCCCCGCTATTAGCCGACAATCAGCTCCCTCCCGGAAGGCTGGAGCTGATTGTCGGCAAGTATGATTCTATCATCTTCATGGACTGGCCACACTCACTCTAAAATCAGGCATTTGGAAACCTCCCTCTAGAAATCCTACGTTTGCCACTGGGAATGACCTGCTAACAAGGCATGCATGCACAGTAGCTCATGTTGGAGCTCAGGCCTCCTGCTGAGCTTCAGCAGGTTCTAGAGACCCCTCGGCTTAGTTACCTGTTTGAGGATGGAGGAATTGTTTTTCAATGTCCCTGACTGCAGACTGCACATAAAGGAACTGCTTCAAAGGTGCAGGTTATTACAGCCACGACTGTCTTTTGCCGTAGTATGACTGTTTCTATATGCCGATGGTACTTGTTATGAGATGCCCACAAGCTGCTGTGCTAATCTGCCGCTGTGTGTATTAGGATGCACCATCGGGCATTGATCCGCGTGCAACATCGGCACTACGTGCACCTCTAAATCAGGCCCAATATCAGCTGACACACATGTACCTTATCCTAAGCTATCGGTAGATGTTGTCAGACTCCCAGTAGTACAGCAATGTATCATACTTTACAGGTCATTACAAATAATTACATTTGAGCAATTACCTTTCCTAAAATACAGTAACATTAGGATGGAGACTGCTAAAAAAGAAATCCTTACATCTAAAATTCAGATGAAGGTACTTAACACCTGAGCAGTGATTCATAAGATGAGCCAAGCAAAACTAATTAGGGAATCAATGGAGTACAGAGAACTCTGACTTACTGATGTTCAGTGTTCTCAGAGCCATTTCCTATTAATTACTGTATGTATAGCTGTGTAATAGGACTGACTGGAGTCAGCTAAAATGCAAATAAAGAGAGATGCTTTGTGCAAAATAACAGAAGACTGAACTAGTTGTCATCATGTTTTGGTATTTTATGATTTTTTTTTTTATGTATGATAGACAGCAAAGATACAAAGCGGAAAAAATGAAGGAGTTACCATGCTCAACCCCTATATATAGTGTGTGGTGGTATATACTGTATATAAACAGGCTACTCTAGTAATTGTGAAAGATCTATTTAACATACCTCCCAACATGACCCTCTCCAGGAGGGACACAATGCTCTGGTCCTGGTAATTTATGATTGGTGGCAGCTCCAGAGGTGGGGCTGCAGTACAGTCCAAAATTCAAATAGGGGAGTCTACCAACTGCCAGTGAGTCCCAGCCAGTGATGTTTGGCAGTGTGTGAAATGACAGTTGGTGAGACTCCCCTATTTGAATCTTGAACTGTGCTGCAGTCCCACCTCTTACCAGGGAAGTCCAGGACCAGAGCATTGTGTCCCTCCTGGAGTGGGTCTTGTTGGGAGGTATGATTTAATGGTTAAGCACAGTGTTAACCTTAAAATAAGTAATTATATACAGGGGTCTATGTACTAAGCAGTGTTAGGAGACAGAGTGAAAAGTGATAAGGTGCCCACCAATCAGCTCCCAACTGTCATCTCACAGGCTGTGTTTGAAAAATGACAGTTGGGAGCTGATTGGCTGGCACCTTATCACTTTTCACTCTGTCTCCTAACACTGCTTAGTACATAGACCCCACAGTCAGTTAACCGGTACAGGTATATAGTACAGGGTCAAATTACAGTATATGACATACTGTATAATTGCACTGTTGAAATGTGACAACATCATATCTCCCAACATGACCCTCTCCAGGAGGAGCACAATGCTCTGATCCTGGACTTCCCTGGTAATTTATGATTGGTGGGGGCTCCAGAGGTGGGGCTGCAGCACAGTCCAAAATTCAAGTAGGGGAGTCACACCAACTGCCAGTGAGTCCCAGCCAGTGATGTTTGGCAGTGTGTGAAATGACAGTTGGTGTGACTCCCCTATTTGACTTTTGAACTGCGCTGCAGCCCAACCTCTTACCAGGGAAGTCCAGGACCAGAGCATTGTGTCCCTCCTGGAGAGGGTCATGTTGGGAGGTATGCAACATAAGGCACAGGTTATAAATACAGGGTAATAACTACTGCACAGTTCTAAGGTATATGTGCTCATACAGCTGGAGACAACTAGAAAATTCACCAAAGTTCAGTATTATAGGGTGGATGTTGAGTCCATGGGGTAAATTTACTTAGATAGGAGTTCTATTTAAGAAGTGATGTTGCCCATATTAGCAACCAATCAGATTCTACTTCTAAATTATCTAGCACCTTTTAGAAGATAATACCTGGAATCTGATTGGTTACTCTTGGCAACATCACTTCTTAATAAAACTTCCATCTTAGTACACAGTGCATATAAGAGTCAATCACAGAGAGCGGCGTCCCGCTGTCCTGCTTAAGGTTCGGTTTGTGGTAGGCAGCATTGGGCAAGAAAACAGAGAAAAAATATATATATACTGTATAGAGTGGCCACTGTATTACCTCCAAGACATCTCAGTCTGATAGCGGCTGTTTAGTGGTTCAGTACTTCGCCTGGAGTTTTTACCGGCTTCCCTTACAGGAGATGCTGCAGATGGCGTACCTTATGGGGGTGGACCGTTGGGCATCGATCTCTGATGGGGCCTGCTGGTCGGATCAGTATCGCCGTGGGTTGCCTTGTGGGGGGCTTGCTGCAGAGGTTATTTTCCTTCCTCTCTCGATGCTGGGCTAGCTGCAGTATGTTTGATCGCTGCTGAGTGTGCTGTAGCGGTCCTTCACTGACTTCCGGGTTGGTGCCCGACGGCTCTGGTCACGTGACACGGGGGCTTGCTGTTAGCTGGAGGTATGGTGTTGTCTCACAGAACTCTGCTGTGTACTGGGTTCCAACACGTTTCAGCCAATAGGCCTTCCTGCCACCCCCAGTATACCCTTATTTTAGGGTTAACACTGTGTTTAACCATTAAATAGATGTTTACACAATTACTAGAGTAGCCTGTTTTTACGTATACCACCACACACTATATATAGGGGTTGAGTGCGGTAACTCCTTCATTTTTTCTGCTTATACTTCAAAGGAATTAGGCACATCTCACCTACCTGTGGCACACCCCGCAACAAAACATAGTCATCCAGTGCGCAAGGTAACGAACTACGTTTATAAAGATATAAAGCGCAGTCTATTAAATAGAAAACAAAAATAAACACATACTTTTTATCTCTCATGTAGAATCATGTCCATTTTATTTCCCTCTATCCCACTTCCCAATCATCCATACTGTATCTTATTATGAGGCCCAGGACGGTGCTCAACTGTAAGGCAAAATCTACAGTTGTGCCAGGTTTGGTTATTAGCTGCATTTGATGGTTCATGGATAATGATTTTGCCGTTACAGAGCTGTGTATTGTGCATTGAACAATATATATATATATTTTTTAAATCCAATGCAAACTACCGTATACATTGAATTGTACAGCAGTGGGCTATGGGATGGATAGTCAGCAGTTGGACGCAGTGCTGATATGAGTGCAGTCAACCAATGTCTTTTGTACTGTGCATGTGGTGAGTCACATCGCACATGAGTCCTGATTGTCTGCGCTCGGAGACACGGCAGCAGAAATCTGTTTTCTTTTTTTAGATGGGTGCGTGTCGTTGACAGCAGCTGCGTCTAAAGATGCACAACCACTCACGCAGGACGCCATGTTCAAATGGAAAAATTGCACCCGCCATAGGGCTGGTGCAAGTTTCGATGGTGCATCTAAAGATGCACAGAGACAGATTTCCACAGGCGCAAGGCGCTGCACGTGGGCGTCTGAGATTTTTTTTTTTTCAAAAATGTTTTTATTGAAGTCATCAAATACACTCTGGTACACAAGCAAATATGACAAGAAACAATGACATAGTCACAATTTATAGCATACAGTTCACTTGTGGTTTTGAGGTAATAATTTTGCCACAATTTTCTCTTTTTACCAATCAATAGAATATTAAGCAGTAATATATTATAGTGACTTCAACCATAATAGAACAAATGAAGGGGGAAGAAAGAAGATGGGTTGTGGGGGGGTGGGGGGGAGAAGTATAAGAAGAGAAAGAAGAAAAAAGGAGAAAAAATAAAAAATAAAATAAAAGAGAAGAAGAGGAAATAAAGAGGGATGGGGGTTGTGAACCATGCACTCCCAGGGTCAATCCCTCACCACTCTACTCTTGTTTATGTCGGGTTTTTTTTTCCCCCTAAGTGTAAGTTATTGGGGGGTCTTGTAGCAGTATTCTAGTTTCATACCATTGTGTTGATTTGAAACACTGTTGTATTTGTCTTTTAATCTCAGGATTTAAAGCCTCAATAAAGCTTTCCCAAATTAAGAAGAATTGGTCTTCTTTCTTTTCCTTATTGATAGAAGAGTTGACCCAATCCATTTTGAAAATATAAAATAATTTCTCTTTGAACATGGTTAATGAAGGAGGGGTAGGAGCAATCCATTGTTGCAGGATACATTTTTTAGCTACAGCCGAAATAACTAATAATAATTTTTTACAACCCTTAGAAACTCTAGTTGTTCCTGGAATATAACCCAATATTGCCCATTCTGGTGTTAATAGAAGATAATTGATTAGATCCGCTAGCACATATTGCTTCACTTCCATCCAAAATTACTTGATGACCCTACAGTCCCATAGGCAGTGGTATAAAGATGCCTCTAAATGGGCGCATTTTGGACACGCAGAGGAGGTTGCAATACCAATCAAGTGACAATGTTTGGGAGAAAGATAGCTCCTATAGAATAGTCTGTAGAATATTTATCTGTAATTTGTAGCGGTCAATGTTTGGAGGGAATACTGTAGAGTGTGCAAAATATTAGTTTCCGTTAGATTTGGAAAGCAAGTCTGCCACTTAGTGATACCAGTGGAGAATGTTCCCGTAAAGTAAGGAATTCTTAGTAGGTGGTATAAAAGAGATATAGCCCTATATGGATAGCCAGCAGACAAGAAGGCAGTAGCTAACCTATTATCCCAATCCAAGGGAGATAAAAAAAGATAATATTTTACTGGTGTAGTGTTGTGCCTGTAGGAAGGCCAAGTTACAAGAATGAAGAAAATCGTATTGTGTATGTGCCTGTTCAAACGGTTATGGGCGTTTAAGTGAAGAATTAGTGAAATGTCTGACTGTACGAAGGCCCAATGAACCCCACCTTCGGAAAGGGTGTTGCAGACCCATTCTGAAAGTCATTGTTGCCCAACAGAGGGAGATGTAATGAGTAGGAAGCATGAATTTTTAATTTGTTACGTATCGAATGCCATGTTGACCACATTGACATCAGGAGTGGGTTATCAAGCAAGTGTGGTGGTATATCGTGTTTAGGCATATGTAAGAAGTAGACCAAGTCCAAACCAGATAGGAACTGTCTCTCTAATTTATAGTGGGCGAAATGATTTCTATGTAGAATCCAGTCATGAATGTATCTACAGATTGCAGCTTGGTTATAAAGGAGAGTATGGGGAAAGTTAATTCCCCCCTCTTCCTTAGAGCGTTGAAGAATTTTCAAACTAAGTTTTGTTTTTTTCTTATTCCAGATAAATTTCCGAAATGCGGCATCCATCTTTTTAATATCAGTTAAAGTGAGAAGTATTGGGAGGACTTGTAGAGGGTATAGCAGTTTAGGGAAAATTATCATTTTTATTAGATTGGCCCTTCCTAGGTAAGAAAGCTGAAAATGTTGCCAGCTATCCATTTCCGCACAAATTTTATTTATTATCGAGGTAACATTTAAAGAATATAGGTTGTGAATATTCTTGGGTAATTGTATACCCAGATAAGGTATGCTAGATGATGCCCATTTTAAGCCTCCTAAATTGTCTCTAGGTCTAAAAGGTCTATTACCCAAAGCTAGTGCCGTAGATTTGGTAAAGTTAATAGTAAATCCAGAAATGTGACCAAATCATTCCAATTTTTCGAACAAGGGGGTCAAACTAACCTCTGGATTAGATATGAAAAGCATGAGATCATCCGCAAAAGCCATAAACTTTAATTCGGAATCTCCAATGGAAGCACCACACAACAGCGACCAATCTTGAAGAGAACGGATTAGCGGGTCAAGTGCTAAATTGAATAAAAGGGGTGAGAGCGGACACCCCTGTCTCGTACCTCTAAACATATGTAATGTGTTGCCGAGAAGGCCATTGACAAGTAACTTAGTACATGGATTCAAATAAAGATATTTGATCATATTAATAAATGACGTACCAAATTCCCTGGCATCCAGAACTAGGAACAGATATTTCCACAGAATTTTGTCAAAGGCCTTCTCAGCGTCTAAACTCAATAGAATAGTGGAAGATCTCTGATCCACTGGGGAGGAGGCCAAAACTGCAACTGCCAAGTGAATGCCCAACACCGATTGGCGGCCTTTTGTGAATCCTAGTTGATGTGGGGTAAGGATTGTCGGCATCATATTATGTAATCTAATTGATAAGATCTTTGCCAAGATTTTAGAATCCTGGTTAAGCAAAGTAATGGGTCTGTATGAAGACAACAAGGAGGTATCCCTATCTGGTTTGGGAATCAGGATTGTTGTTGCCTCGTTAAATGAGGGATAAGCAACGTTATCCGAGTAGATTTGTTGCAGTAAATTGGTAAGTGTAGGTGTAATGTCGTCTTTTAGGACATTATAGTAATTTGCTGTAAAGCCGTCAGGGCCAGGTGATTTATTCAATTTGAGCGATTTAATAGCCATGAGAACTTCCTCCTCTGTGATATTATCTTCTAAACATTCCCTCTGCTGGGTGGATAGCTTTGGTAGAACTGTCTCATTAAGAAAAATGTTTGCATTTTCTAAGTTAGATGTTTCAGCTGCATATACATTTTGGAAATATACTTGCAGCATCTCAGATTTTAACAAGACGTAGAAGTGGCTGCTGCACATCAGGGCCGACATCTTTTATCATTCCTAATCAGAGATAGTGTAAGTCCCACTAACATAAAACTATTTGTAGAAGGTAAATATCTAACGTGAGACTTTGTCACACTGCGGCTCCAATGTTATATCAGGCCTCAGACACTCAGCTCCTTCTCCCCTGTGAGTGCTCTCAGTAAATGGTGCGTATTTAATGTAAGAACTCATGAACTGCTCCCTGTTGTCTTTTTATTAGGTAATGCAGCTATTAGGCAAAATGGAAACATCTATATCTGAACAGAACAATAAAGTGAAGAGCGCGGAGGGGGTGCAACGCCAGGAGATCCAACTTCTTGATTTCAAGTAGGTATTTTAATTACATTAATTCAGTCAGTCCGGTACAGAAAGAAAATGCTTTTATCAGATGTCTGGCTGGCACTAAACAAGAGACTGAATCAATGCAAAATACAGAAGCAGAAACGTAGAACGTCTGTGCCAGCTGCATCACTTTCTCTTCCATTAGATGATAAACATTTGTTATGCTGCAAGTAGTGGAATACCCCAAGACTTCAAGGACCCATTAGCTACATCTACTGTAGTATAGACCGTTATTTTGTGGCTGATCTAATGATTATTAAACCACTAGCACGAGTATGCTGCTGGCCTAGAACATTGATAAGCTGCAACCTTATTAATATCCCAAATGACCACCTCCTCTGTGTGTAGGTGATGTGCCCACTTTAAAAGCACTGTAGATAAAGTCCCGTGTGCACTGTAAGACTGGATAGGTGAGGTCTAGTAAACGATGTGCGTAGCAGAAAGCAATCACAGACAGCGCATGTAACGTACCATGTATACGCACATGGATGGACACTGGAAGTTCAGGCAGATTGATCTGTCCATTGAAGGATCACTCTTTCCGTGAAATGGGAGTTTCTGGGCAGCAACCATGCAAACCCACAGAACTGATCCGTCTCATAAGCGTGTTATGGGAGTGTAGGCAGACTTCTGCGCACGTATGTGGTGTGCGCACACAGATGGCAGACAGATCTGGCCTGGCCTTCTGCATAAGAACAGGCGGACATTCGCCTTAGTATAAGGTAGTAAGCAGACCGTCACAGCCGCACGGAATAATCAGCACCAATATACTGTATCGTGTGATATTTATCTGTTTTAACCTGGGTATTAAATTTGTAATAAAGCAATATTTACACTATACTACCAAAAGAATACCCTCTCTGTTCCCTCTGTCAAAGAATAACAATGTAAAACTTAATAAAATAAATAAAATATATATTTTTAAAATACTTTATATATGTTAAACTTTGTAAAACTGTGAAATGTGTCCATGAACATACAAAATGTCCAAAGTAATGTAGGGTCTGAGGCTGTGACATTTCTGTGCACGCATGGTACATGTAGTAACTGTTTTACACACCTATGATATCAGAATAGCAACACCTGTTCTAAGGGAAGGTCAAGGATTAAAAATATCTAGAACACTTGGGGGTTTATTTGCTAATGTAGGGTTATAAACCCAGACTGATCATGCGTATATCAGACATTTAGGGTGTGGTATGTTAGGTCAACAGTTCTCATGTCGACATGGTTGATATGCTGACTTGCTTAGCATGTCATCATTCATTATGTCTACACGTATGGCATGTCAACATGATCGAACGTTGACCCAATGTTCTTGGTGGCCCAGCGGTCACTTACCTGGCGGCATTCTAATGTTGACATTATGAATGTGGACATGGTAATTGTCGACCATGTGACCGGATCCCAAAATTTAAAAGGGCAACACTTACTAGGTGTGTTGTGCCACTAAAATAATTGCCCTTTTAAATTACTGGCATAAACACGATCAGCAGTCCTGGACTTTAGAACCCAACACTTACTAAACAAACCCCTTGGTGTATATATAGTGGCTTCAGTCACGCCAAATAGCCTCACTAGGCACGCCAGGTCCCGGGTGACTCGCCCACGCCGAGCATCTTTTTCGCTCAAAATGTATCTTATTTGCATAAATAAAACAACTAGAAGCAACAAAACTACTTTGTTAGATTACACCGATCATTTCCTGTGCGGCTAAGTCACAGCCCAGTGTCTGTAGTACACTTTGGTGTTTCGCTGCATCTGCGATGTTAATTAGATACAAAATTGAACATAAAAGATGGTAGGCTACGCCTCTTGGAGCGGCTCTGTTGCAGTAGGTGTCTTACGCCGTATGGTGTATTGAGGCTTGGTGTATACATCTGTATGGAGCAAAAGAAAAAATCAACAGAATATTTTTATTCCAAAGACACCGTTATAAATGTACTTACAGTAAGAGCACTACAAGATTTGAGGGCAGTTTTTTTTTTAAAACTTCCTTTTACAAAAATTCTGCTTAATAACAGGTGTATAAGTCAGCTGTGCATCACCAATGGTAAAGATGATTCCTAGATTTATAAGACTTCTTTTATTCTTTGTCTGACAAATATGTCCATCATTTAATGATACAAACAAAGCTTCCATTTCATGTATTATCTGTTCTTAGACTTGGAGGTTTACTTGAGGATATCCAGGGACAAATCCAAAATCAACACAAGTGGATAGAATCCCAACTAGATAAATCAGCAGAAGAGCAGTCTCGGCACATACAGCAGTTCCGTAATGAAGTGACCGAAAAAATGGTAAGTAGCTCTATGTATTATTTATAGCGTGTAATTGGCCAGTTTCCTCCCAATACAAGTGTTCATGTAAGCCATATGGAAATGGTTACCTTCATATTAAAATCCTCATTTTAAAGAGCTTTTAACCACTTACTGTAACTGACTTTTTTCCCCCAAAAAAACATTCATAATTTTTTTTTTAAATGATTGAATTAGGTCAAGAACATCTATGTATAACTTATGCCACACAATTCTATATATAAAAAAATTATGTGGGCTCCTAAAAAAAAACTCTCTCCTGCGCCTATCTGGTTGCACCTCTCAAGAAGACCTGTTAGCGAGGCCAGAGGTTAAGATGGGTGAAATATCTTTGAGAGGGCGCTGTTCTGTATTAAAGATAGTCAAAAGTTAAAAAATTCTACCAAGTATACCTTTATGGCTACAATCATATGTGAAAGAGTCATTTTAAACGATTACTGACATAATTTATGACACCCTTATAAAAACAAAATTGTATTTATTTTTCTAAAACACTTAGCTTAATAAGTACAATTTACAAACAATGAATGATACATATAAGAATCCCACATCTGAACATGTACAGTTCACCCTTTTGTTGGAGTCAATATCCACAATTTCATATTCTCAGAGTGGGTCCAATGAACAGTTTTCCTACACGTTTCATCTCAAAGAGACTTCTTCAGTGGTTAATCTCAATTTGGTTACATATTATGGACAATTGTCAAAGTGCAACTTGTGCGGTAATAGGATGGTCAGTGATTTTCTTGCTTCCTTCAAAAATCCATAATGGTTTAGGAAGAGTATTGCACCCATAACATCTAGGACCAAACATGAGATAATTATAGACTGCAAATAGCCAGATATGGAAATATGATGTCCACCAATTTGTTTGTATCAGCAGAGGAACTTCCTTCTGTGTAGAAACTAAGTGAGTCTCTACACAAAAGGAAGTTCCTCTGCTGACATTATATATATATATATATATATATATAATTTTTTTTTAACACAAATTTAACATCAAAGTTTTAATATCGGTCATCGATTAATTTGCGTTCTCCCGGCAGCTGTTGCTCTCTGCAGCCGCTGGGTAGTGTGTCCTGCCATGCTGACTGATCAGCAGTGATCGGCAGCACGGCAAGTCACTGGGGGAGGGTGCAGGTATGCAGAGGGTCCGGGAGGTCCCTCTGTTAGTAGTAGCTGCTGGTAGATTATATTCCGACAGCTGCCCACTGTGCATTACTGACCGGTCGCATTGTTAGTGACTATGTTAACCAGGGACATGTCATATTCCCTGTCATGCTCCAGAGTTTTGATTTAAATCTGTTTTTATACATGTGTGCCTCCCCAGCCATTTACCTCACCGCTCGCAGTGGCGGATCCAGGGGAGGGGGCGATCAGGGCGATCGCCCCCCGTACCACACACAGCCACCTACTGATTCTGCAGGCAGCAGAGGCTGGGGCCAGTTACAAGTGTCAGCCGTGACAAGGACAATGGACACGCTGGGCACATACAATTGGGTGGAGAGATGGCCCCCAGCCAGCCAGAGAAGTGGAGTGACTCTGAGCAGTAAAGATAAACTACAAATCCCATTGCAAAGATGGCCGCTGCTGGAGCAACCCAGCATGTGGATAGAGAGAAAAAATTAACTGACATGATGACAGGACTGGGACTGAGTGGTAGACATTACAGACCACTTAGTTAGAACTTGAAGAGGGAGGGACCCTCCGCCATCAGGTAGGACCATCCAGTGGCTGATCCAAGGGAGGTGGAGTTCAATATGTGTATTGCAGATACCATTGGTGATTGTAAAATAAATAAAAGGCTCCTGTTTTAAAAATTTGCTATAAGTTTAGGATTTTTTTTGCATGTGTGTTTGTTACATATATATATGTATGTGTTATGTATATATGTTATGCGTGTGTGTTACGTGTATATATATATATATATGTGATGTATGTGTGTATTATGTATATGTGTGTGGGTAAGGGGGGATCCTTTAGTGTGGCGTTTGTGGAAATTAACACAATGTCTATACTTTACGTGACACAATGTACTGCATGGATACATTTATGGTCTCACTGTGTTTTGGAGATCAGAGGTCTATGGGGCTCCTGTGACATATATATTAGGTTGTATATGCAGTATATGTATTTCAGAGATGTAGTTAGGCTGGCAGTACTGGTATCTGAGTAGAGTGCAATGTCCAGGAACAGAGCAATAGTGTGCAATAATGTATTCTGTGTCAATTAATATTCTCGGGTAATGCTTATTTGGGTTGCCAGAGTTCCCACTGGTAGACCAAAGCTGTTGAAATAACAGTCTGAAGTCGGTAAATGACTTTGGGTCGATTCGAATGTTTTTTGGGGGCCCTGCGCAGCAATTCAATTGTTGCTCCAATCAGCCATGCATGCCACGGACGCCTATTAATTCTGCTCGCCCCCTACTGATTAGCACAAAAAATGAGAATCCGGCACAGAACAAACATTGGCATATTGCCCTGTCTAAAGTGTCGGGCGATATGCAAATATCGGCGTCAAAAAACATTTGAATTATCCCCTTTGTGTATTATAATTTCAGACACCACAGAAACTCACTTTGGGGGCAGGACTGTAAGTGGGAGGAGCAATAATTAGAAAGGGGAGGAGTCGGTATTCATTCTTAAACCGCCCCCCCCTCCCTAATAGTAAAGTCTAGATCCACCACTGACCGCACGTCACTGATATTAATGCACTGCCTGGTGTAGTCGCAAACGATGCGTCCACACCAGGCAAGTGGTTAAAGCCATTTACTTTGTAGTAAATTTATAGCATGAACCTGGGGTGCATAGGATTATGTGTTAAGTCACTTTCAGTGTGGGACATGGCCTGGCAGCAAAAGAACTCGGATATGTTATGCTTTAGGTCTGTCCTATACCCATATACATTAATCATAGGATTCTAGGGTTTAAGCAGAGTTAGGAGCAATACAGAGAAAAAATAGAGACAAAAAAGAAACATCTGCACTGACATAGATAGTGTTGGGAAGAGGCGTGACCTAGCGTAATTTTAAATTTACGTGTAAAAACAAAGCTGGCCAGTATTTGGTCACTACATGCAAAAGCACTACAAGATGGTTTCCTCCAAGAGCAAATTGCACCTTTTTTATTTGCTGCTAACGCTGAATAAGTCCTTGTGTATAATTTCTTTCTATGCTTCTTCACAAGATGGTGAATGCTCATGAACTAAATGGATGAAAACTGTATAAGGTCAGAGGATATGTTTGTGGGTCTTAAAATATGTACTGTATATATTAAGTTAAAAGCCCTACTTACTAAGAATAATTTAATCTCAAATTGCAGTATTGGGATCCAGTGTGATCCAGAGAATTGCATGGACCTGCTTATTGAAGGCCTGTGGGGGTATGAAATAGAATATAACACGCAGATAACTACTTGCAACTACATTATCTTTCTGACTAGTAGAAGGATTTAGAAAATCAAACTTGCAGGAATTCTTGTAGGCTGAGGGGAATCCCAGAATATATACAGGTTGAGTCTCCCATATCCAAAATGCTTGGGACCAGGGGTATTTTGGATAACGGAATATTCCGTATTTTGGAATAATTGCATACCATAATGAAATATCTTGGGAATGGGACCCCAATATACACACAGAATGCATTTGTGTGTTATATAGACCTTATACACACAGCCTGCAGGTAATTTTATACAATATTTTCAATAATTTTGTGGCTCAAGCAAAGTTTGTGTACATACATGAAATTCATTTCTGTTTCATATACACCTTATACACACAGCCTGAAGGTAATTTTATACAATATTTTTAATCATTTGTACCTTAGGCAAAGTTTGTGTACATTGAACCATCAAAAATCAAAGGTTTCATTATCTCAGTCCTGCCAAAAACATTCTGTATTTCGGAATATTTGGATATGGGAGACTCAACCTGTATTAGGAAACGCAGGTGACTGCGCTTATTTTATGTTAGGGTTGGCAGGTAGAATACATTTATTCAATCTGCTCAGATGCAATAGTTACTTCATGACAGGACTTCTCATCCTGGACACTGTGGTGACGTTATATATGCTCCACTCTTGTGCTTAATCCTGATTGGTCCCTGCTACTTTATATGGCATTGGATTTATAGGGCAATAATATTAAAAACAAAACCAGGTTTTGTTTTGAAAAACACTGCTTAGTAAATGTTGCCCTTGCTATTGTACTGGACTTTGCTGATCCTTGATATTTGATAACTGGTCATCATTGGGCATTACCATCTGGGGCCCTGGTGTATTACCTTCAGGCCAATCATCTGATATGTCCTAATCTCTTACTTCTATCCCAAGTTAGGATGCGATCAATATCCCAACTTCAGGGATTCCGGCAGTGAGAATGGCGGCACCGGCATCCAGACACCTGTCAGAATCCTGGTGCCGGCATCCCAACCGCCAGAATCCCGAAGGTAAGTAGTGGGGTTAGGCACTAGGGGGAGGGTTAGGCACTAAGGGGGGAGGGTTGTGGTGGGGAGAGGGTTAGGATACATACTGCCAGGTGTCGTTATCCTAACCCTGTTGCCCGTTACCCATTCCCTTGGAGTGGATTAATCAGCAAATGATCTATTGATGTTATACTTAGAAAAGTATTTTGTGCTTCTCTGAGACCTTTTGTTCCTTATGATTATGCTCCAGTTCATATTTTTGTTACATATGTCTGATTTAACATTGGCCAATCTGCACTGTCCCACCCCAGGCTGTGCACACAGTTTTGTCAAAAGCAAGTGCTGTGCCGTGTAGCCAAGGACATGTGAGGTGTGAAGGCACAGAACAATAGGAATCAATTGGTCTGGGCAGTCACTCTACATCTTCCCGACCTAACCCATCAGCGACTGAACACCTAAGCCCAAGGATGCTGGTGCAGAGGTGAGTAGCGGCCGATCCCAGGCCACATCCTGACAGTGGCATGATATGGTATGAGAGGAAAGTAGATAAAGTGGTGTAAGAAAGCTTGGTTGTGATAGTCAGAGAGGGAAAGGAGCGTTAAAGGAATCAAAAACTGGTCAAAATCTGGAGAAAACAAGGAGAGAGAGAGCAGTTTGGAAGGATAAAAATGTGGACAATCCACTGGGATCATCCCTGACTAAGCCATAGGCAGGTGAAATGCGTTGGTACAACCTTACACCACAACATGCAAGCGCCCCGAACACCAGAAGTGGGTGCACACAGAACCAGAAGTGGCCGTTATTCATTCCAACAACCAGGAAGCACATGGCAGTGGTGGCAAGAACGCCCAAGACCACCAGGCAGCCTCTACTGCAAGCCAAACCACTGAATGTGGGGAAAAGGGGACCTGCACCGCATGGGAGAACTGTTGTCACCAGCAAGTGTAGCACCAGCTGGGTGAGTGACAGGTGTAAACAGAAAGTACCCATACTGAATTGTGTTTTATGCACTAAAGAAGTGCCATTATAAGTCACCATTGCAGCATGAATTTCCTGCCGGTGGACAGACCATCATTAAGACGGAATACTAAAAGCCAATTAGGAATATGAAACAAGGGGTTTACAGCTCTTTGCACTTTTTATAATATACTTTTCATTTCTTATTTGGCCATTGCATGGATTAATTTGTTTTAATAATATTTTAAAAGCGTGTTTTTTGTGAAGACTGGTTTTGGAAGCCTGTTATGAATGCCAGTTAGGCATGTGGATATACAGATACACCCCATAGAGGTGTGAGGGACAACTTGCAAAGTCGGCACTACTGTAACAAGCCGATTTGTGCGCATCTAGGAATCGCCACAATGCCCGGTGGCACATAGCGTACAATTTAATTCCCCCCATTGTTTATATAAGGTTTATTATTCCAGATTTTTAGGGCTACTGCTTATTAATGCAAATTTGATTACAATATTAAAACTGTATTTATTTTTGATAAAACATTATACTCATCTTGCGGTGTTTGGGCTGCTGTACATTACTGGATAGATTTATACTTTGGTAAACTAGACAGTTTGATTATGTTCTTGTCCAAATCTGTATATATGCACAGACATTACTGGCAGATTCACCAATTTGTATTTGAGTATCATCATTTATAGTGAAATTATGCTCGATACAGGAAAGACAAGTAACAGGCTTTGTTGCACGTGAATTATGTAACTATAGTTATATGCCTGTAACTAAAATGTGTTTGTGGTTTTCTGACAGCAGTTAGTGATGGCTGTGCTAGATTTTGGCTCTTTGCCCTACTTAATTAGCTTCTCACAAATATATAAAAGCGTTTAGAATTTGTGAAGAAAGTAATGGTGCAGATTAGTGCGATCACCAAGGGCTTGTGTAGAAGATCTACTGAAAACCATCTCAGCTGCTGGGCCCAGCGGGTTCAACGGTCATTGCTGTTACCAGCACTGTTACCATCTCATGCCGCCAAACATGGGGAACAAGTGTCCAGCTGTAAGTGTGTTGGTAATGAAAAGACCTGGCCTACATACAGCGTTTCCAAGCTAGCAGATATTTGAGTGCCTGTGTTGCACAAAAGTGACAACCATCTCGAGAACCAGAAGTGGAAGGAGGTTCAGTAAATATAAATGGAAGGATCGTTGAGGTTGCCAGCAAGATTTCTATTTTGTATGGTTCATGTGTCCACCTCACCTCATTGCAAATGTACCAAGCCAGTAACACTACAGCCTTACAATAGCCATATGCGGCTGTCCACCAGCAGCAGTGACAACTGTTATTATTTCTGTATCACGTGCTCCTTACACCCAGGGCCGCTACGTGAGTTCTGAACACTGCATCTTACTTAGTGTGGAGTGGGGGCATCTTCTATTCTTTCTTTGGAGCACTGCGGAGTCCAGAGCCAGCCCCTCAATTCCATCACAAATGTGGAGGAACAGCAGCCGGCACCTGCACAGGAAAGTAGCTGCTGGCTGAAGTCGCTTCATGACAGCAGCCACAGATAAGTGGGGGTGCCGCAGTGACAATCACCACACTGAATAAGTGACATTATGTCACTTGGGGGTCTATTTACTAAGTAGTGTTAGGAGACAGAGTGAAAAGTGATAAGAAAGTGATAAGGTGCCAGCCAATCAGCTCCGAACTGTCATCTCAAAGGCTGCATTTGAAAAATGACAGTTGGGAGCTGATTGGCTGGCACCTTATCACTTTTTACTCTGTCTCCTAACACTACTTAGTAAATAGATCCCTTGGTGATTTAGGTATCTGCTATACCCTGCTGTTGTAAGGAACTGTCTAGGTACACCTACTGGTTGTGCCAGCTCTCTCCACATCTCATATAATGTAAGCACATTTGATCAGGGTAATTCTTACGTTCCATTTTAGGTCATTGCATATCATATGTGTCATATTCCAATCAAGGTACAGGATTGAGAAATAAAGTCCTTGGTTCGATAAAGGATAACAACACGTAATAGTAATACAATGGATGTGATAAGAATGTAAAGCATAGAAAGGCACATATACATCAGATGTACAAGGCTTGAAGACAAGGCATACAGATCGTCTCCTACTCTTGTTTATAACAACGTAATACACTTTCCCTAATTAATGATTTCTTTAATGGTACTGCATGTTCTTTTAATTACACATTTCTGAGAACAAATAACTCATTATAGCTAAGCTCACTTGCTGATGTATTTCAGTGGATTAAAACGGCATCTTCATAATACATCATGAATATAATGATTTCACTAAGTGCATTGTTGTCACTTACAATACACTAGATATGCCAATGTTTAAATACAACCACTTACTAAATGCATTGGTCATACTGTATATGCCAAGATTTTAAAAACAAAACAATTATGGTGAATGCAGATAATTCCATAACCACTTTCATTGTCACATCACTTGTTGGCCAGCAGTGAACTGCCAGAATCCTGAGCAGTAAGGTGCCACCTGCGCAGCAGTGGTCTTGAAGACCTGACTCACAAAGGGCTGTTTAATCAGAAAACACCAATGAGTACCAGTGGCATAACCGGGGGGGGGGGGGGGGGTCGTGAGGGCATGTGCCCTGGGCGCTGTCGGACCTGGCTGGGAGCCCCCCCAGACCACCGTCCAGATCAGTGTGGTCCAGTGTAGTGTACAAAACGTCAATTATGATTGGTTGCATATCTGCAGTCTGTCGATCGCAGTGGACGTTCGGGAGCAGCCAGCAGCAGCCAATAAGTCAGGCAGATTCTTATTGGCTGCTGCACCCAGAGCCAGCGCTGCCTACTCCATTTGCTGGGAGCCCACTGAGATTTTTATCAGAGGGCGCCCGGCAGCGACAGCCGGAGCTCACTCTTGAGCACCGCCTTCCAGCTCCTGCAGTGGGTGGAAGGAGAGAAGTCATAACATCTCTCCCATAGTGCCAAGCGGTGTTGTGGTATAGTGTTGTGTGTGTCTGTGTCTTTCATGTGTAAGGGGCACTACTACTGGGGGCACTGTATAAGGGGCAGTAACTAAAGGGCACTACTACTGGGGGCTGTAAGGTGCATATGGAATGGAAAGGAATGTTCCCAAAGTGACAAGAAACAGTGGAGTCATATTGATGCCCCCCCATTTTTTAGTGGCCTTGCCAATTTTTTGGCACGTGCTCAGTTTTTTTTTTTTGGGGGGGGGGGGGGGTGTTAACCATTTTTTATCTTGCCCTGGGTGCCACAGACCCTAGTTACGCCTCTGATGAGTAGAAAGTATCAATAACACACGCCTGTCTATGGTGTTGTACACGTGTGCTTGTTATGATTTGTTTTACAATTAAACTAAATTAAAGCAATCTCTAACAATATATTTTGGTAATTTTAGCCAATTAATCACGACTCTAAACAACATGGCATCTTAATAATTGTCTCAGAATCTCAGTGAATCTAACCTATGGATGTTTTGACAGGATGCATCAGAGAAGAGACTGCAGGAAAACGTACACCACCTTACTGTGAAAGCTGACAACACTGATCACATACAAAGGCTTGAAGCTAAAATCAACAAGCTGAAACATGCAGCAGACAAAATGGCTGCTCGAATTACAAAACTGGAAAGCCACATCTGGGATGAGATGGAGAATATGAAAAGTGAATACAGATCAGGCAAGTCATTTCTCACTCCTAGCTGTACAATAACTACAGTATGTCACTAATCATCCAAAGTACCACTATACTTCATTCACTGAGGTAAAATAGAACATTGGCATTTCATTAAAAAAATCAAAGATTTACAGCAATAACCGACATGCATTTAAATGAGTGTGTGGGAGGTAGGATAATAAGTGTTCTTTTTAATAACATTGTTGGAAGAAGAGCTTGTTGAGTCGAGCACATATATGTGGTGCACAATTATCAATTCTATACTAAATTAATATTTAACACAACTATACTTTTCTGTCACAAAAAAAAGCAGTGTAAAAAAAAATGTCACGTATTATGCATAATGACATTTCTGTGACAAATGCAAATATTCTGATAATCCTACATTAATCTGCCATGCTTTTCTCTTATCACATATAATTCTTTGTGAATACATTTTTGGGGTTATTTTCATTCCTGGAAACCTGATGACAAATGCCTGGATTTTGGGTTGCAGGGTTCCATATGACCTAACAGGTACTGTATAAAATACTGCTATATAAACTTGCCTTCACCTACAATGTCAGCACTGTCCTTCATCCCTGACTGCATGACTGGAAAAATACCCTTAATTTATGTAAGTATCTAGAGCAGGTGAGGGCAATACGCAGCATTCCAGCTTCTATGGGTCTACCTATACCAGCATGCCCTGCCAGTTTTAGCATATGCCAATAGCAAAACTGAGCAGGGCATGCTGGGATATGTAGTCCCACAGCAGCTGGATGGTCACTTATTGCTTCCCCCTGATCTAGAGTGACCAGGTAATATTGACATTACCCAGGTTGCTGACATTTATCAGTGAATAGGAAAATATGGGTGGCACCAAACAGGGTGCCCTTACTATTGCAGCCTAAGAAGAGAAAGTGCTTTTACTATTGAAACTTACAAAACTTACTTTTACTATGGAACTGAACAAAAAATGGAGGGTATCTAGGAAATAAAACGTAAACCAAATGGAATGATGTGTCTGTGACACTGAAGCCATGACTGAACTGTCTCTCACACAGCAGGAAGGAGAGAAAATTCTTATTCTGAGACTGTTCTAATATTTATGACAGCTAACACCATAATGAACAAAACCTTTTACTCACTGCAGTAAGCTATGCAATAAAACAGGAATGAACAAAATTAAATGTGAACAATTTTTTTTTATTACACAACACAATGGCATCAAAAACCATGTGACTATTGTCTTGGATGAAAATAAAAAAAATGTTTTCTCTAGTACAAACAATAAAAACTAAGTTATTTTAAAACACAGTATCACATGATAAAATCAGTACTTGTGCTGCAACGCGTTTCACAGTTCCAGGCAGCCTCCTCAGACAGTGAACAGTTTAGGATTATCAATTTAATTGTCCCGATTTCCATTATTTGTTCATTTAGTATCTGTGACCATGTTTAGAGCTAACCACACACAATCAGGTTTGATCACTTACCCTGAATGACAGGATCTAGGTGCTACTGGACCCAAGAACAGGCCATAGAATGGGTCCTTTATGTAGTCTCCTGCTGATTTATGATCTTGCCTGAATATTAACCCATTTATTTTGTTTGGATGTTTTAGGGCAGGTTGATAATGTTGGGGCCCAGTGTGCAGTGATACTTGGTACATTTCCTAGGCATGATATAGACATTTACAATGTAGACAGTTATGTTGACTTTGAACATGTCAGCATGTTGACATTATGCAGACCAGCAGTAGGTGATTAGGCCGTGGAGGTTAGGGTCAGGCACTAGGAAGGTTAGCCTACAGGAGGGGAGGTTAGGCACGAGGGAGAGGGTTAGTAATAGCACTGGATTCACCGGAAGTCATCATAACTTGATCGCCAGACTCTAAAGAAATTGCTGGTGCTGTCGGACATGCCGTACCAGGTAAGTCACCACTAGACCGACCACCAGGGATGTATTGGCAACATTCAAATCATGTCGACATTTCAGCAGTGTCAGCATGATGAATGCTGACAGGGCCAATGTCGAAATGCCAAGCACCCCATTTCTAGTTACTGTATGTCTGCAGGTGTATCAGTACTTTTGTCTCAGTTTTTAACCCAAGATTTATCGCAGAGTGTTTCTGAGAATTGAAACTATAAGAGTAACATTGTTAATGGAAGAGCTTCGTATACAGTATTACTGTATAAAGTGTAATGCATATATTATAACACCTACAAAGTCATTTACAATCATTTTTTTTTTTACATGTAATGTTTTCTTTAAGAACAGGATTCCAAGCGATACAGGAATCCCTGAATTCTCTACAACAAATCCAAGAGTCAAAAGTAAAACTAGAGAGTAAAAAAGTCCAGAGAGACATCAAGCAAATACGACGAAAGATTGTGGAAATAAACGATTTCTGAGATCACCTTGTTGCCAGGCTGATTACATTCTAGTATTTACATGAAGTGATCTTAGTGTACGTGTTCTGCAAAGCTTTGTGAGGAATGTAAATGTAAGGCATACTTTTTATACTTTTTAGTTAGTTAGTTTTAGCACATTTCTTCAGGCTATTAACAAAAAAGAAATAAATCACTGTCCACTTTAATTAGTGGTAAGGGTTGGAGCTATAGACTGCTGTGATGAGGGGATTGGGCATATGGTGAGAGCCACCTACTGATTATTACATTTGGCCATACACTACTACAGGACTCCGCCCCTCACTGATTGGATCTTGGGGAGCAGAAGGAAGGGTGGGTATTGGTAAGCAGCCTCTCCTCCTCTTCTCCTCATTTCATGGCCTAGTGTTAATAGCATCCAACTGGCAGTGGACAACGGTGCTGCTGATTGGCTGAGCACATCCTGTAGGTCATGGTCACTTTCTATGTGGAGTCCCCAGGTGTCATTGTCACGCTACAGCACAAAAGAGCAAACACTGGATGATAAAGGCCGCACTTTGTACACCGCTTACTAAAAATGCAGCTCAGGCATAAAAAGCTTATTATTGTGAAACACCACAGTATTGTAAAGAGATAGACCAATTTATCACTCCCACTGTTGCTTAGACATCTCCCATCACAACTAGTGTGTTATTGCAGTATATACTGTAGCCTTGTAATGCAGATTAACAGCATTCAGCTGGTAAAGCCCATGGAGGATGTACACAGTATGAGTGATGAAGTTAGGACATGTTACAGAGAACACTTTTATAACAAATACTGTATTATAATGTAAAGAAAAGTTTAGATTACTGTGACTATGCATATGAGTGGTTAACAGGGGCGGATTGGGAATTTAAAGTGGCCCTGGAAAAAAACTCGTAAAGTGGCCCCATGCGCGCGCGCCCGAAAAGTGGGTGTGGCCTTGTGGCAGGGGTGTGGCCTAATGTGAAATGTTATGCCCACAAGCCACTCCCCCCTTTTTAATCATGCTGGGGGCATGCCCACCGCTCCAAAAGCTGATAGCCATGCCCCCAATCCTTCTTTCTAGTGAATAAGCACAGCAAACATGTTAATAACAATAAGTATTTTCTTACCTATATGATTTCTCTGCAACGAGGGAACCTCTGAAGAAATTGATCCTCCCTGGATAGGCAGTGTCTTGAGACGGTATTCACTATTCATGCAGGAGATCACATGGTTTGGAAGCTGCCTGTTTGTGTAGTAATAAAGCCAAATGTCATTATCGTTCAACAGAGGTTCAATCAGATGTTTTGGGGCAGGACAAATGTGGGTTTCCCATATCAAACAATTTTATATTAATAAAATTTGCTAATTTGGTTCCCTTTGCATCAGTAATATGGTTTTGTTACAATTGTTGTCTTACTGAAGATTATTGTCCCCTAGTCTTTTCTTCTAATGGTGGGTACACACTAGACGATATGCTCCCTGAGCGATATCGTGTAGTGTTGTCCCCGGCAGGCTGTGCTCAATGTCGTTCATGACATTGAGCACAGCCGCTGAACGATATCATTAACGATATCGTTCAGCGCCGGGCTCTCTCCCCCATTCCCTGACATGCAGCAACCTGACGAGATCGTCAGGTTGGCCTGCATGTCAGCCCGATGAACGATGATGACGAACGACCCGCGGGAATGCGCGTCGTCGTCATCGTTCATCTTTTTGGTGTTAAAAATGGACGATAAAGTGGACGACTGAACGATAATGATATTGTTATGTCGTCCACTTTATCGTCCAGTGTGTACGCACCATAATAGTACCAGTGATCTTATCGTCCTCTATGTGTGTCTCACTCACCCACACAGGGGTCAGTGCCATCCCCTCACCCCACACACACACAGGGGTCAGTGCCATCCCCCCTCACCCCACACACAGACAGGGGTCAGTGCCATCCCCTCACCCCACACACATACACAAGGGTCAGTGCCAACCCCCCTTACCCCAAAAACACACACAGGGGTTAGTGCCAGCCCCCCTCACCCACAGGGGTTACTGCCAACCCCTCACCCACACACACAGGGGTTAGTGCCAGCCCCCCTCATCCACACACACAGGGGTCAGTGCCAGCCCCCCTCACCCCACACACATACAGGACAGTGCCATGGAGCTGCTGGGGTAGAATCACAAACACTTACCTTGGGACCATGCACTTCTCCTCCAGCCACTCCGCTGAGCTCCAGTACCAAGCCGCCACTAAACTCCCCCATCACTCCTCCTCCATGTCTCACTCCACACGTGCAGGGGGGAGGGATCCGCCCGCATGTCTCACTCCCCTCTGCTCCAAACGTACAGGAGGTAGAGGGGAAGGGATCCGCCGCAGCCGCTGCCACAGGAGACTTCGGCTGCAGACCCGCGCGTCTGAGCAGTGAGCACTCTTCCTACAAAGTGCTGACGCGCGGGCTGGCGCAGTGTCTGACTGGGATTCGGGGGGCGGGGCCAAGGCTCAGAAGCCTCTTCTCGCGCTAGAGGTGGGCAGGCCACGGGCCGTGGGCAGCTTACTGCTCTCTATGCCGGGCTGCCTGTCATGCTTAAAAAAAATATAAAATCACAGCCGGGTGACGCGATTCGGGGGGCGGGGCCAAGGTTGAGAAGCGGCCCCACAGACCAATCGGCCCACCGGGATTTTCCCCGCTAAAGGTAAGGGCCAATCCGCCCCCGGGTGGAAAATCTCAATATTCGACCCAAATCAATGGTCAGTAAAATAACACATTATGTGGTTTAATGTTATTACATTAAATTGTAGTTATATCTGTTGTAATAAGTGACAGACTAAGGGTCTCATTCTGACCTGCTCGCAAGCGGTTCGATGTTGAGGCCCTGCGCACGCGCAGCGGCCACACTGCGAGTGCACAAGCCCCGTAGCGAGAGAGAAATTCTCTCGCTCCGGGACTCACTACAAAAGGGGCGGCTGTCGATGGTGATCGACAGCTCACCCTGTTTTGTAGGCGGGGCGGGGGGATGGCTACACAAAGGGAAAGGGACCACTGCACTAACTAATATCAATGAAACCCCAATAATGACCAATGAAAAGCTCACTTTCAGGTCTGGGGGTGCTGCCTAGGACAAAAATAAGTAGTACAAAACCAATATTCCTAAAGAATTGGAAAAAGAGAATGTCCTCTATGGGCGCACAAATACAATACATATACAAAAAAATATAACCTTTATTAGTATGTATTAAAACCTTGTTCTGTGAAATATGGTTAAAATAATATAGAATAAAGTAGTGAGCAAAGGTAGAAAGTGATAATAATATACTAAGACACTTGACTCACTAGATGCTGCTATTTATGTTGTTTAATACATTTAAATTATTGAGTAACCATGTCTCTTATTCCTCGTGATTGATCGGTCAAGAGTATTATCCATACATGATGGTTGGATATATATATATACACACACACACACACGTAATAATTCTGAAACTGAATATCTGGATAATAATAAGTGATTAATCTTATAAACCCAAAAATTCCTTATAGTACTCTGTAAGGGGCAGCAATATGAATGTCTCTAAATTAATGCAACTATTATTATGCTTGGAGACAATGGTTGCTGTCCCTACCCAGTGTTACCTGTACTATCATGTGCACTAAAAAGCGCACCATGTAGCATATATTAATAGGGATATGGGTAACACATGCAGGTACAGTTGTTATACCAACATAATTTACTCCCATATATCGGGATCATACAGTTGGTAGATTACTAGTTTCAGTATGAGGGACAATAGCAACAGTTTCTCTAATAGGTAACAGGTTAATAACTGGAGACAATTGTTGCTATCCCCGTGTAGTATATATTACTCCTTATACACAATAACACACACTGTTAATGTGCGATAGGTATATATACAGTTGAACTATTATTATTATTCGCTCCTATGTTATTACAGTGCAGCATACGCCGCATAACACGTTATGGTATAATTCATATATAGCTAATACATGTGCTCTTTAGATAGTAATATGGTCACAGTTCTTTCCAATGTATCCAGATAATAACTATTAGAAATTAAGTAATCTCCTTATGTGATGGTATAGTAATAGGCAGCTTTGAAGTCTGGAATGATAGTCTTTAATTTTTCAACTGACTGTCATGAAAATGTGGGATGAATTAGTTCCCTGTTCAAGAATGACTCGTGGGCAATTCAGTATTGTCACAAACCTATCATCATCATAGAGAATGCATCTCATCAGAGCAAATGCTGCCCGTACTATGTGCCGTGTGAGTATCTGATCGCTCCCTGTCAGGAGCTAGCTCGTAGACACAGTAAATCTAGAAAACACTGATCTCCGGCTTATCAAAGTAAATATTGTGGCAAGGTGCCTGGTAGTAATTGTAGAGCAGCGTACAATCATAGGCAAACTACAACACATTCAATAAATATAAGGTTCAAATACCGAACATATAGACTACTATTTTACATATTTATTATAAAGCAGCATCAGTGGTCAACACCTGAAGACGCTGCTGTATGCTGTAAGATTAACTGATTGCTCCCTGTCGGGAGCTAACTCGTAAGCAGAGTAAGTGTAGCCAACAATGATCTCTGGCTTGTCAAAATGAGAATTGCGGCAAGGTGCCTAATAATAATTATAGAGCAGCGGGCAATCATAGGGGAACTACAACACAGTCAATGATTATAGGATTCAAGTACTGATCATATCAACTACTTGTGTTACATATTAATTATGAAGCAGCATCAGTGGCCAGCGTCAGACGCTGGCCACTGATGCTGCTTCATAATGCAAAGCTGCCTATTACTATACCATCACATAAGGAGATTACTTAATTTCTAATAGTCAGTTATTATCTGGATACATTGAAAGGAACTGTGACCATATTACTATCTAAAGAGCACATGTATTAGCTATATATGAATTAAACCATAATATGTGTTATGCGGTGTATGTTGCACTGTAATAACATATGGGAGCGAATAATAATAGTTCAACTGTATATATACCTATCGCACACTAACACAGTGTGTGTTATTGTGTATAAGGAGTAATATATACTACACGGGGATAGCAACAATTGTCTCCAGTTATTAACCTGTTACCTGTTAGAGAAACTGTTGCTATTGTCCCTCATACTGAAACTAGTAATCTACCAACTGTATGATCCCGATATATGGGAGTAAATTATGTTGGTATAACAACTGTACCTGCATGTGTTACCCATATCCCTATTAATATATGCTACATGGTGCGCTTTTTAGTGCACATGATAGTACAGGTAACACTGGGTAGGGACAGCAACCATTGTCTCAAAGCATAATAATAGTTGCATTAATTTAGAGACATTCATATTGCTGCCCCTTACAGAGTACTATAAGGAATTTGGGTTTATAAGATTAATCACTTGTTCTTATCCAGCTATTCAGTTTCAGAATTATTACTTGTGTGTGTGTGTGTGTGTATATATATATATATATATATATATATATATATATATATATATCCAACCGTCGTGTATGGATAATACTCTTGACCGATCAATCACGAGGAATAAGAGACATGGTTACTCAATAATTTAAATGTATTAAACAACATAAATAGCAGCATCTAGTGAGTCAAGTGTCTTATTATCACTTTCTACCTTTGCTCACTACTTCTTTATTCTATATTATTTTAACCATATTTCACATAACAAGGTTTTAATACATACCAATAACGGTTATATTTTATTTTATATTTATTGTATTTGTGCGCCCATAGAGGACATTCTCTTTTTCCAATTCTTTTGGAATAATGGTTTGGCATCACTCGTGATGTCAGTGGTGAGCTTCCGGCTCTAATAGAGCCGAAAGCTCACTGGGGCTTGCGGTAGACGAGACCCTACCACAAGGGTCTCGTCGCAAGCCCAAATGGTCAAGACCATCGCGACCATCAACCTGGCCACTCGCTAAAGCTGTGGGTGGTCACCCGCAGCCTAGCGAGCGGCCAGGAGGCTAGGCCGGAAAATAGATGTGGCCGCCCTCATTCAGAGCAAGCGCCTCTGAATGAGGTCCTAAGTCCATTAGAGAAACTACATTTTCTCATTTGTAAACTTGAGAATTTTAAAGCGCATTTTGCGGAGTCTTCCATATTATACCAATGCTGAATTACTCACAAAGGAAACATGTATTTCCTTATATTGCTTCTTCACTATGGGATCAACTCCCCGTCAGTCATTGTCCTTCCTTGTAACAATCTGGTAAAGGTCCAAAACCATCTTCTTATTGCTTACCTTGCAATCAGCGCTGCTACTTGTTGTTCAGGAGCAGCCAAGGAAAAGTTCTGAAGGAGACAGCAGACTTCTATATGGCCACTGAAAGTGAACGTGGGTAGATATGTACCAAGGCATTCCATGGCAAAGTTACCATACTGAAAATTCCTGTCCATAGCAAGGTCCCTTGTATGGTTTTGGACCACCAGCATTGAAAGCTGTTTTATCTGCATGCTCACAAATGATGGGGCCAACTACAAGGTAATTGTGGGAGTCTCACTATATTACTACACAGGGGAACACCTACTAAAGAGTAATGGCGGCAGGGGGTGGGCAGAATGTCTCAAAGTGACTTCTAGTCACTACAAAGTTCAACGCTCCATTTGTGTTATACTTGCTCCAGGGACTATTACTATGAAAACACTGTAGTTTCTTGCACTTTAATATACTGTATTTTGTACTTAAAAAATAATGCAATAAGACATGACAACTTTGTTACTCACAACTGTAACTTCACTACTAATTTTGTTACTGTAAAAATAAAGCTGTGTTTCGGTAATAAATCTGGAGTCAAATCTTAAGTTTGAGGTAAGAGAGTGAAAGAAATACATATGAAAAAGAGACATCCACACTTACATAAAATATGTGTAGTATAGAAATCAATTGCTGTATTAAATAAACCTGATGGGAGAATGATGAATAATTGTATGCATAAAGTCTGCTGTAACCGGAGCAAAGGCATATATTCATTAGTTCATCATTTTATGAACATATATACATTATGCAGTTGGGTAAAGCATTACATTTTGGTAATGGTTATAGGAGAGACAAGAGATCATGTAAATGAGAGATGTTTGTGGAAGTGGAGTCAAAACACTGGGATAAGAAGCAGCGTTATCTTTCCTCCTGTCTCTCTTTCGTGCTCTCTTTTTCTTCTCCTCCTCTGACCATATTCCACCACTTTCTTTTCCGTTTATCCTTTTCATATTTACTATTGTACTTCTCTACAGAGTGTTTTTTCTTTTCATTCTGAATGTGACCTGTGTGCCTTTTTCCTGTCTTCTATACTGTTATACATTTTTGATTGTGGCTATTATTGGCTGATTTTTAGGACTGTCTTTGTTTTCATCATGAGGTAGTATGTGCTGAGTATGGGAAATAACATCACTGACACAGGGGTCAGAGTTAATGACAAAGGGATTTATTTACAAAGTGTTGAGTTGTAAAACCTGACACTTCTGTTCGTG
Source organism: Taudactylus pleione (assembly GCA_031769625.1). Taxonomy (NCBI): domain Eukaryota; kingdom Metazoa; phylum Chordata; class Amphibia; order Anura; family Myobatrachidae; genus Taudactylus; species Taudactylus pleione. Next base: position 6,256,949 of record JAUIMM010000368.1, on the reverse strand, counting down.
TTTACGCCTGATATTTAAAAGGGCAGTGCTTTTACTGGCCATGTCTTGCTAGTAAAAGCACTGCCCTTTTAAAATATCTGACAAAAACACGAACAGACGTGACTTTGTAAACCCCAAAGTGTCATTAAATTCCAACATGACGACATAACTTTTATCAGCAGTCAATTTTATTATATACTGTAGATGTTACAGTATTCCTCGGGTATTCTTACTTTAGGCACGCATTGTGAGTGGTTGTCTCAGTAATCGCAAAAACATCTTAAATATGGTTAATAACCAATGTTTGTAAAAGTAACATTTCAGAATATCTCTAATGATTTAGATTGTCTGTAAACAAACTACATACTGTTTGTATATTACCCTTATTTTGGAAATAAAGTTGTTAAATGACATGGATAAGTCCCATATGAAAATTGTAAAATTCCACAACAATATTATTCTATTTATAGCAAAAATAGAAATCTCAGAAATGATCTGTGTATGAGGGTCTGTCTAATTATTGGAGTTATCAAGGAGATATTTAGACAATTTTATTTCAACATTCTCTTTGTACATTTTTATTGTTGTAGATGCAAACTAAATGTTTTTGGTTGGCAAAAATGTGTACGACGCACTGATCTATCAAGAAATCACCAATGACATTCTGGTAGGACGTCTTCTTAAATGATGGTGAGATCCACAATTCTGTAACTATGAACTTTTGGACAGCTGCCTGTAGAGTTCCAGGACTCGGTCGTCCTCATGAGCTTTGGCATTTTGTAAAAGCACCTGAATAAAATAAAACAAAAAAGGAGGGAAATAGACCAGATGTGAGAATCTAATACAGAATGAATACTGGGTGTTAATGTGCTGAGATACAGATATATATATGATGAATGTGCCGATAGCTGCATTGTGAGACTGTCCCCTCAAATTGACTGTTCCAACAAAATTGGGATGGTGGGGATGAATAGCGATCTGATTCATGTGGCCTAGCTATGTTTTAGGGTAGGATGATGAAGCTGGAGGAAAGGTGTTGGTAGCTTCGGGCTTCCTTGTTCCTCTACATATTACATTTTGTTCATACAGTATCTCACAAACATACAATTCTTATTTTTTTTTAAAAAGTGGAAGGGATGTTAAAACTGACATCAGTTAAATGTGATTAAATCATCATCAAAATACAATAAGCAGTTGTCAGGTTACTGGATGAGCTTGTCTATGGAAGTCTTAATGCCTTAGCGTTACACTGGTAATTAATGTTTTTATATAAGTGACATGACGGGATCAAGCACTAAGCCAAGACAGACTTACTTCAATTAACTGATCATCATTTTTGGCATGTAAATGTCTTAGGAGATACCAGCGCGCTACAGAAGCTACTGTCTCACTGCATGTGGCCTGATAAACCACTTTCTCCAAGAGCTGACGAGTTTTCCTGGGTGAAAAAAAACAAAGAGCAAACACAAGGATTATTCATAAGATCCAAGTTATGCGCAAATCACCAGTTTCCACACATTGCTAGCAATATCTTATTCACAATGCATTCATTTACACAATGCCTAATGCTGCCAAGGTTCCAAAAAAGGGTTATAAAGAGTAGGGGAAAAAAACAATTAATTTAATAATTTGAGAAATAAAAAAGCAAGAAAAGGGAATAGCAAAATAAAAGATCTGTCTGTAAGGACCGTTGAGAGCTCTAACAACAGGCCCAGGTACTGGGGGGGGGCTACAAAAACTATACAGCGCCACATGCGATCGCCCCCAGCTATAACACCCGCTCTGACGACTACCGCTGTCCGCGCCTGTATAGCAGTACAGCGGCACATTGGGCAGTGAGAGGAGATACTGCTGCAACTACTACCTGATGTGCCGCTGTACTGCTACACAGGTGTGGCCAGTGGTAGCGGGCAGAGCAGTGGGGGCAGTCGCTGACCTGGGTTCCCGCCAGGTCAGTTGAAGGGCTGGGTAAGTAGTACTTGCCCACTGTATTGGTGCCGCAGACACCGGTACCCAAAAAGTAAACAATTTAAAAACGGCATTTAATTTAAAACAAAAAAAAAAAAAATTCAGTTGCATCATTTTTTTCAAAATACACCAAAACCATCCACCAGCTTCAAGATTACATGGTCCAAACTCTAATTTATAATACCAACCATGAGTGACATTTCCATTTGGGAACGGATCATTGCAGGCAGAAAATACATCATATAACAGAACCAGAGCTACACAACCAAACAGTGCAGCAGCCAGTAATAAAGGCCAATCGCTCTATATCTAACCAGCAGCATATCATCTTAACTCTGTATTTCAAGTTTGTTCCAGATCTATATTTGTTAATAAATGTCTGCTTAATATAAATTATGCATTTCTTCTTAAGTTGCTTAAAAATATCTTGTAAAAAATATTTTTTTTCCATCCAACTGAAAACTGTCAGAGAAAAATGTAATTTACTGCAGTGCTTGTAAGTATCTGCCAGGATAAGAGCACAGATGGCTGGCGCAGGGGTGTGCGTTCCTTCTAAACATTACAGTGCAGACAGCCAACTGCTCGCACACAAATATCTCCCTATCTCTATAAGGACATCAAAGGCAGCGGTCAAGTACAAGATTCACTAACACTTCTGAAAACAGCTCAACAACGACCATGTTCCTTACAGGGCATACAAACCAGATGTCTGGGATTATGCATCACTTCCCTCAAAGTCAATGCCAGACTTTAGTATTAATCAATACTGTAATATTTGGAATGAGGGGCTGAACACTTTTCTTTGAAGGCACTGTATGGTCTTTCCCTAATACCATAACATGAATCTCAAATTAAAAGCTGGGGATTTGCCATCTTCTCTTAAACAGACTCCTTCCGCCTTTAAAGGACAATTTTAATATGGGAGAGTGAAAGGCTGAATAACTATTGCTGTCATGAATTTGCATTTCCTCCAAGGTTTTGAGTTTGTTGCATCTCTCCACCATTGACAGCGAGTTACTTGCAATGATATATACAGTATATGTTTGTAATTGATGGGATATGCTGTCTATCCTTCAGCTCATTACTTCTCTATTTCCAGATGCATTAAGGTTTGATGGTTCAATAAATCGTTTCATTGCAGGAGCTACAGATCATGTCATTGTCTCCTTGATGCCCTTCTTCATTCAGTTTACCTTTCTGATTAATTACTTCAATAATTCAATACTGGCCTTAGGGCAGCAAATCATCGCATAGTGTATATTTATGAAGATAGAATATCCTGGATGTCCGAAAAATTAAACTAGTTTGGTATTTAAAGGATCATCGGCCAAATTAAAAGAAAGTGACTTAGAACAAAAACCTGCGTTGGGCCTTATTCATATATGTCTGAGGTCATCCTGCAATTTCTAAGCCACAAAACAGTGATTAGAAAACTGAAAATGACAGAGTATGGTGCCAAGCAAAGCCGTCATTATTAGACTGATCACATCCAATAAGCTGTGTTACTAGTTTGTCACATTACATTTCCAGTTACTAAAGCTCAACTGATTCAACCCAAAACTACCTATTTATACAAATATGTATATTTTGTGCCTGCAAAGAAGTGACAAATATTATGATTTGGTAAAAATTTAGTTGACCAAAGTAGTTATGTTTTACCAGATCATTTTTTTTCATATAATCTTAAATTTGTACAATAAAAGTGATGCTGTTGCTTCTCAGTAATCAGTAACATTACATAATGCAGAAAACTCCATCATTCACATGACAATTACACTATTACGTTCCTGCATTGATGACAGTTGCAACAGTTAAGGTGCCCATCCACTAGCAGACATGAAAACGACTGCACGATTACGACATTGTAATCGTTCAGTCGTTAGTCTGTAATGAGCCTACACTGAACGAGCAGTCATTCAGTGCAGGCTCATCAATCATCTGGAAACATGCTGAACCTGACGCTATAGTCAGATTGTTCAGCATATTTGCGTGATTATAGATGTCTAAACGACCAACGGGCACACACATCGCTGGTCGTTTTAGACATTTTTGCAAATGATGTGCAAACGATTGTTATCGTTCAATCGCTCATCTTAATCGTCTAGTGCAGGGGTAGCCAACCTCGGTCCTCGAGAGCTACCAACAGTTTTCCAGATGACCTAGCTGGTGCACAGGTGTATTCATTACTCTCTAACACATTTGAAAAGATCCACATGTGAAGCTAATTATTTCACTTGTGATTCTGTGAGGAGACCTGGAAAATATGCACTGTTGGTAGCTCACGAGGACGAGGGTTGGCTACCCCAAGTCTAGTGGATGGGCACCTTTACACAATGGCTAGTTAGTTACTACAAATTCATTGGCTTCCAGGACTCCCACTGACTGGTTGGGGGTCGGTCTCTGTGTCTCTCTGTGTGTCTCTCTCTGTGTGTCTCTCTCTCTCTCTGTGTGTCTCTCTCTCTCTGTGTGTCTGTGTGTCTCTCTCTCTGTGTGTCTGTGTGTCTCTCTCTCTGTGTGTCTGTGTGTCTCTCTCTCTCTCTCTCTCTCCCTCCATTTCCAAGCTAATTATAGTAGAATGTTTTCTCCTTCCCGTTGTCTGTTTCTCAATCCCCATCCTCTTCTCTAACCTCTCTTTCAGGATGCATTCGGCATCCCGGCGGTCGGGACGCCGACACTTACTTAACCCCCCGGAATACTGATGCCGGTCATAATCCCAGCGCCAGCATCTTGACTGCCAAAAATGGGGGGGGGAGGGTTAGGATTAGGGTGCTGAGAGGGGAGGTTAGGTTCAGGCACTAGGCGGGGAGGTTAGGGTTCGGCACCAAAGAGGGAGGGTTAGGGTAGGGATAGGGATAGCATACCAACCAACATGTGTCTGTATATTAACCCTGTCGGGATCCCGGCATTGGGATTCTGACCGCCAGGATCCTGACTGTCGGTATTTCATACCGATCCTTCTCTTCCAACTGATCTGGTTCTCTCGTATGCCACGTCTATTTTTCTCAAACCACTTGGTCAGCGAAAGCACCGTGGGTACCCTGCACCTCAGAATACAGAGTCTACCCTTGGTAATGGAACCCCTACCCAGACCATCACTGATATTAAAAAGCAGCTGACCGCTTCACAGTTAAGAAATTGCCAGCTGCTTCTCCATGTCAGCAGCTGTCGCAAAATGTGAGGGCAACCCAGGACATTTAAAACTCTGGATGAGTGACAATAACCATTAGGCCTTATATGACCACTTCATTTTGCCTAAAGGTAGCGATGGCACTGTAAAGCTCCTCTCTGTTTTTGTCTTCCCTTCCCATCTCCCAGTTCCTACACACTTTGGGCCTGATTCAGAGCTGAACGCTCTGACCAGAGCGCTCGCTCTGAATCAGGGCCCTCCTCCATGAAAATGGAGCGGCCTCCTGGCCGCTCGTATAGCTGTGGGTGACCACCCACAGCATATGCGAGCGGCCAAAAAGATGGTCGCGATGGTCTTGACCATCGGACTTGCGACGGAGACCCTGCGGTAGGGTCTCCCAGCCACAAGCCCTATCACAGCCAAAATCACTCCCACTGACATCACTAGTGAGGTCAGTGGGGCCGGCTTCAGACGGTAGGCGTTCCAATGGGAACGCCTCCGTCTGGCAGGCACGCCCCCGGCACGCCCACCAAAGGGGGCTTGCTTTCAATCAACATCGACAGCATGCCCGCTTTGGTGCGAGACCCGGAGCGATGGAAAGCCCGTCGCTACCCAGGTCTCGCGCATGCGCACGACGGAGCTCCCTCTGTCGTGCGCATGCGCAGTGGGGAACATCGACCCGCTTGCGAGCGTCCTGACGCTCACGAGCGGGTCTGAATGACCCCCTTTGTTCGTTCTTCTCTGGTTCTCTCCCACCTTTAAATCTCTTTCCACTGTTCTCTGCCCGCAGTTTGTATGCCTTAACTTCTAAATAGGCCTGGTAGCAGAGTTGTGGCTGCGCTTTAAACATTGCAGATGAAATATGGTATTAAAGTTACACCATTCTAAGTCCAATGGAGCCACAAAGCCATTTAAGCGTGGGCCCTGTGCAGTGGTACTGCCTAAAAGTCAGCCCTGTTTTCTATGATTAATGTGTAAACTCTCCAAGAACAAAAGAAAAATAGTGACTTGTGATGACTAAAACCCAATTATGAAAACTATGTAAACCTTGGGGTATGTATATTTAATCTGAAAGAACATTGGCCTGATTCTGGGTTGGAAGCAAAGCAAAACAAGAACCTCTGCACCTTGGTAAAACCAAGCTGCACTGCAGGTGTGAGAGATGTAAAATGTGCAGAGAGATTTAGATATGATTGGGGTACTTTGTAAGAGATGTAGATATGATCGTCCAAACTCAAATCTACACTGCAGTGTAAAAATAAAGCTGTCCAGCATTTGTGGGCTACGTGCACGAGCAGCCAGTATTTACCCTGCACCCCTTGCAGTGCTACACAGTTAGTCCAGGTGGAAAGTTACTTCCTTTTTTTTGCTTTTGATTCCAACTCAGGATTAGTCATATAATATGTAGAATGTACAGATTTAGGGCCTGATTCAGACTTGGGAATAGAGAGAGAGATCTCTCTCAACTGATCATCTTGGTGAAACCATGCTGCACTGCAGGTGAGGCAGATTTAAAATGTGCAGAGAGAGTTAGATTTGGGAGCAGTGTTTCCAAACTGACATCTAAATTGTAGAGTAATAATAAAGCTGTGCAGTATTTGTGGGCTACATGCAAAATTAGCCAGTATTTACCCCACATGTAAAAAAAATGTAGGTATTTACACCCCTTGCATTGTAACATGGTTTGTTCAGGTTCACAGTTGAGAGAGATATCTCTCTCTATTCCCAACTCTGAATCAGGCACTTAGCCTCTACACTAAAATCCCTGCTCCTAAAAAATATCTTAATGTATTTATTATCTGGCCTGAGGGTTGGTCAGGATACAAGATGTGCTTTGAATAAATGCATCATACCGTAATGCATTAGTCCAATCTTATCTATTGCCAAATATACATTTCAAAACCTTTCATAAAGAGAACAAGAGCATTGATCTTGCAGTTATGATGGCAATACCAGCACCCTGGTCTGAAGTTGATGAAAGGGAAATGTTAGTAGTATTAGCAGTGGTACTAAAGCAGCAGAAAATGCTTTGTTTGTTTATAAAGTATGAGATATAGGATATTTGCCTGTGTCAAAAGAACATGTGGGTACCCTATTATGGAGCTTTATATCTATAACCACACAGGGCAAAGCAAACTCACACTGAACAGGACAATGTACATATATACGTTAGAGACCAATTCTGAACATTATAGGCAGCCTATTTGAACCTGTGTGCAATGGCCAATATTGAAAACACAGCTGTATATAACATCATACAATTAAGCAAGATATAGATTTGGGGAAAAAAAACTTTGAACAGAAATTGGACATAAATAAATAAACATAAGAAAATGATTGCACACTGTACAGGAATGAGCAAACAATCTACAAACAGTAGTGGAAAATGGGCCTGACCATAATCACACCACTATTGTGGCGGTGGCTAGTTAATTTTATTGCTGCCAAAAAGGGTCATACAATCCACATCTAGGACCCACAAACTACTTATGTATTGCAATTTATTCACAATGCATTTCTACTAATCCCCCATCACCACTGTAGCAGGGGAACAAACCACACCACTGGGCTACCATGTGTCCATCTCCTTAAGGCCTAAAACCTGAAGAGCAGCAAGCTGTTACTAAAGCCTTTGCACTGAATCTATCCCATGGATTGGCGAGAACCCCAGATTCCTTAGCCAAACATCAAACCTGATCATGTGGCAGTCACTGCATCTTCAAACTTAACGCCTCATATGCCTGACCAGCAACATAAGTGAAGAAGTCTCAAATGTATGTTCCTTTCCCCAGGGTAGAGTCCTGAGGGATAGCAACTATACAAGGGATGGTTAAGATATAATCACTGCGCTAATATAAAAATATATAATCTGATATACACCCATCAGCCATGACATTAATACTACCTGCCTAATATTTTGTAGTTCCCCCTTGTGCCACCAAAACAGCTCTGACCCATCGAGGCATGGACTCCACAAAACCTCTGAAGGTGTCCTGTGGTATCTAGCACCAAGATATTAGCAGCAGATCCTTTGAGTCCTGTAAATTGCGAGGTGCGGCTTCCATGACTTGGACTTGTTTTTCCAGCTCATCCCACTGATGCTCAATCGGATTACGTTCTGAGGTATTTGGAGGCCAAATCAACACCTTGAACCCTTTTCATGTTCCTAAAACCATTCCTGAACAATTTTTGCAGTGTGGCAGGTCGCATTATCCTTCTGAAAGAGGCCACTGCCATCAGGGATTACTGTTGCCATGAAGTACTTAGGCCCTCATTCAGAGCCGTACGCTCTGAGCAGAGCGCACGCTCTGAATGAGGGCCGGGCTCCATTTTCATGGAGCGTCCTCCTGGACGCTCGTATAGCTGTGGGTCACCACCCACAGGCTATACGAGCGTGCATTGTGATGGTCGCGATGGTCGAGACCATCGCGACCATCGAATTTGCGAGCCGGAGCCTGCGGTTGAGGTTTTCAACCGCAAGCTCCGGAGTGATTTTGGCTCTATCAGAGCCAAAATCACTCCCACTGACATCACTAGTGATGTCAGTGGGCCGGCTTCTGACGGGAGGCGTTCCCTTAGGAACGCCCCCGTCAGGGAGGCACGCCCCCGGCACGCCCACCAAAGGGGGCGTGCTGTCAATCAACATTGACAGCACGCCCCCTTTGATCGGACACAACGAGCGAAGGACTTTCCTTCGCTCGTCGCGTCTGGCGCATGCGCACGACGGAGCTCCCTCCGTCGTGCGCATGCTCAGTCCATAACATCGACCCACTTGCGAGCGGACAGCCGCTCGCGAGTGGGTCTGAATCAGGCCCTTAGTCTGCAACAATGTTTAGGTGGGTGCTACATGTCAAAGTAACATCCACATGAATGCCAGTACCCAAGATTTTCCAGCAGAACATTACCCAGAGCATCACACGGCCTCTGCCGGCTTGCCTTCTTCCCTTAGCGTATCCTGTGCCATCATTTCCCCAGGTAAACACCCGGCCTTCCACATAATGTAAAAGCAAATGTGATTCATCAGACCAGGCCACCTTCTTTCATGGTCCAGTATTTCACTGTGGGAGATCCCGTGTTGTGATTTATTTTGACATGCTGTCTGACACTGAAGAGGGTACTTGCTAGTGTGTTGAAAATTACCGTTTGTTTTCCGAAGGAGATATACTGAGAACGTCAACTTTTTAGGTATATTGCCAAAGATCCTGGACTTTTTATTGGAATTGACTATTTCTTATAATACCTCAGAGGAAGGAGCGCTTAATACCGTATTTACATGTCTATGTATTTTTGGTGACGTGTGTAGCTCACGTTTTTTGAGCTGCACTTCCAGTTCATTGGAACACGAGTATACCAAACTGATTTTCTACCTAAGATTCTTACGTTTGCCCATTTTAAAGGCTTCCAACAAATCAACTTCAAGAACGGACTATTCACTTGCTGTTTAATATAACCCGTCCTTTGACAGGTGTGAATGTATCGAGATAATCCATTCACATCACCTGTCAGCGGAATTAATGTTATGAATGAAGGCTGTACAGTGCCTTGCTAAAGTATTCACTCCCCTTGGCTTTTTACCTTTTTTGTTACATTACAACCTATAATTTATTTATTTTTTTTATCTGAATTTTATGTGATGGATTTGCACCAAATATTCTAATTTGGTGAAGTGAAATGAGAAAAATATATATAAAAAAGAAACTTTAGAAATAAAATTTGGAAAATTGGCATGTGTATATGTAATCACCCCCTGTGCTATGAAACCCCTCAAAAGTTCTGGTGCAACCAATTACCTTCAGAAGTCACATAATTAGTGAAATGAGGTCCACCTGTGTGCAATGTAAGTGTCACATGATCTGTCATTAAACACACACCTTTTCTGAAAGGCCCCAGAGGCTGCAACACCACTAAGCAAGAGGCATCACACCATGAAGACCAAGGAGCTCTCCAAACATGTCAGGGACAAAAGTTGTTGAGAAGTACAAATCTGGGTTGGGTTATAAAAAAATATCCAAATCTTTGATGATCCCTCGGAGCACTATCAAATCCATCATCATCAAATGGAAAGAACATGGTACCATATCAAACCTGCCAAGAGAGGTCCGCCCACCAAAACTCACAGACTGGTCAAGGAGGGAATTAATCAGAGAGGCAGTACAGAGACCAAAGGTAACCTTGAAGGAGCTGCAGAGTTCCACAGCAGAGACTGGTGTATCAGTGCATGTGACCACAATAAGCCGTACACTCCATAGAGCTGGGCTTCATGGAAGAGTGGCCAGCAAAAAGCCATTACTTAGTGATACAAATAAGAAGATGAGTTTGCCAAAAGGCATGTGGGCGACTCCCCAAATGTATGGAGGAAGGTGCTCTGGTCAGATGAGACTAAAATGTAACTTTTCGGCCACCAAGGAAAACGCTATGTCTGGCACAAACCCAACACATCCCATCACCCCAAAAACACCATCCCCACAGTGAAACATGGTGGTGGCAGCATCATGCTGTGGGGATGTTTTTCAGCAGCAGGGACTGGGAAACTGATTTGAGTCAAGGGAAAGATGGATGGTGCTATATACAAGGATATTCTTGAGCAAAACCTGTTTGTCTGCCTGTGAATTGAGACTGGGATGGAGGTTCAGCTAACAGCAGTTCAATGACCAGAAGCATACTGCTAAAGCAACACTCGAGTGGTTTAAGGGGAAACATTTAAATGTGTTGGAATGGCCTAGTCAAAGCCCAGATCTCAAACCAATTGAGAATCTATGGTCAGACTTGAAGATTGCTGTTCACAAGCGGAAACCATCCAACATGATTGAAGAGCTGGAGCAGTTTTGCCTTGAGGAATGGGCGAAAATCCCAGGGGCAAGATGTGGCAAGCTCATAGAGACTTATCCAAAGCGACTTGCAGCTGTAAATGCCGCAAAAGGTGGCTCGACAAAGTACTGACTTTAGGGGGGTGAATAGTTATGCACGTTGAAGTTTTCTGTTATGTTGTCCTAAATGTTGTTTGGTTCACAATATAAAAAAACCCACAACTTCACAACAAGTGTTCTGTGAATGAAATGATGCACACCTTCAAACAATCCATTTTAATTCCAGGTTATGAGGCAACAAAACATGAAAAATGCAAAGGGGGGTGAATACTTTTGCAAGGCACTGTATGTGTAAAAAATGAATAGATTTCTTTCTTGAACAACAAGGAAACCACTACCAATTCAAAAACATTAAAATAACCTTGTAATATTAATATAACATTACAAAATGCAAATAAAAACTTAACAATACTCAAATTAGCCAGCAGCGAACAAGTTGTTACAGTATAATACTAGTTCAAATAAAGTTGTAGTAGAAATAGTGAGCAGCACTTATAGCGATTTATGGGCGATTGTGATACTGAATCAGTCTCTGCAGTTAGAATGAACAGCTGTATTCTCTGAAATAACCCAGGATAGGTATGGAGTCACAGTAGGTAAATGGCGTCTGTGCTTCTTCACTTGCCGCATCTTCGCACACTAATCATGGATAGATGCGACTATTGCAGCTGACCTGTGTCTGCCATTCATCTGCCACAACCCTGTATTACTCCCTGTTGTCTCTGGACGCCATCTACTCTGCAGCAATCTCGGACGCTATACTAATTGCAGCATATCTTCACTTGGCAAGCGTCTTAGACACAGGATATTGTCACAACACCCGACAGATAATTATATATTCTGTTCACAGCTCTGTGTAATACGACTGTCTCCATAAAAATAAACAATAATAACAATGATCACAAAAGATGGCAGTAAGTGATTGTCATTTGTATCATGAGCTATATTATGTCTTAACAGGAAACAAATAACACACTAAAAAGAATATATAGGTGTGTTAGACATCAAACATGTATGCATAAACAGTGAGCATTACTTCAAGAATAATAAGTATATCTGCACATTAGGCAATTCCAATATATCACTGCTGGCAAATTCTCTACACTTTGAGCTTCAGCAAAGGAACCCATTAAACTGCCTATAAGAGTAATAGGAACGGCCACTACTTTGTAGTGCTCAAATCATTTGAACAGTATCTCCTGTATAATTTATATCACTTTACATAACTTGCGGGGTTGGTGACTAAATATCTATTAGCGAATCAGCAGTAGACACCACAACAGGCTTCCATTTCTGCTGCTGCAGCAAGATTGTTTGATGGGATCTTGTATTTCAGACAAGATAATGAATCTGGTAAATGACTAGTCTTGGTACTTCAAGTAGTATTCATTAATCTGTGTAGGTCTTTCAAGTCACACACTTGATAATTGATTAAAATAAAGTAATTTTCCACTTGTGGCGGAGGAAATAATGTGGGTCATCCTGCAGTAATGATCTATAAAGACCTCTGGTGTCAGGAAGGGGGCAGATGAAGTGCCTGGGATACTTATGCTAAGTGACGATGCCACAGATCATGGATTTATAGTAAATAGCGGTGCCATCATTGTACTTTTAGTATTTCTATTCTTTATTTGGTGTTTTTGTAGAAACAGCTATTCTGAATGTCTGATTTGTGCCAGGAATTCTTCATTGAAATTCACTGCAACACTATATGATAACTTACTACACTAGACAGCAACTGAATAATTGTGAAGTAGACAAAACACTTTCCAGAAAAAGCAAAAATACACTTGAATCTCATCTATCTAAAACTGAATACAAATCATTTCTCTCACTATTCTCTAATATCTGCTGCATAGTCACTGACGGCCATATAAAAAGGGATTTATGGCCCGATTCAGCACGGATCGCAAGCCTGTGTTCGCACGCACCCGGCCGATGCAAAATTATGCAAATGAAGACGATCGCACTGCCGCCGCAGCACAAGATGCAAACGCCCAGGACTACATAAAGCCGCCTCCTTACCTTTACTTACATCCGCATTAGTTAGCAAAACTGCGAAAACATCAGTAACATCGAGAACCATCGGACCCAGTTGTGGTTGACCGGACCTTCCCTCACAAATCTGCTAAACTACCTGCACGAACCGGCCACTGCGTTAGGGACTGCGATCCCAGTGACTACGCAGATCCATAGCAGAGTGATTGACAGGAAGCGCCGTTAGTGGGTGGTGACGGGAGGTGGCTGGTGAAACGCAGGTGTGCCAGTGCATTTGAACGCAGTTGCAGAGGTCTGCATAAATTATCACTGTGATGCCATACGCAGCCTGAAGCCTGATAGCGTGCGCGGAAGATAGCAATTTCTGAGTAAGGTCAGAGCTTGCAAGTGTGCGTGAGGAACCGATGGTACTGGATTGTACCAATGGTTTTGCTATTCTGCTAAGTATTATGGTTGCTAAGTATTATGGTTGTGTGTAAGGTAAAGTGGGCACCCTTAGGTAGTGCTGCGAGGGGCATAGCGATTGCAATGGATTAGCATACTATTGCAGTGGAACTGCGTGCGTATTAGCAATTTCATTAGCAGTTGCGTTCCTTGCTGAATAAGGCCCCGAGTCTCTGAATCTATGCTACAATGTAGCAGCCACAGCGTCCTAGTCACATTGCTTAGCTACTTAGATGCATTTTCGGCAAAAGAAAGACGCCCGACACTAGCAGAGCAGCATGGGACCTGGTGGCTTACTCACGCCAGGCAAGTTGCGTTCCGTGGTGCAATGAGGCTAGGTGTATGAGGACACAACTGTAGTTTAGTAAGAATTTTTTTTTCCAGAAATAGCAGATGCTGAGAGTTAGAAAACACCAGTGTCAGAGTATAAAGGTCCATGACAGCCTGAACTACATCAGCTTCTGTAACAGACACTGTAACGGAGGGCAGTGAATGGGTACACTCACATGCAGGGCCCTCTTTAATCTGTCTAACGTCTGCACTTTTGTCAACCTGATAGGTATGTCTATTGTTATATAGGATTTGTTATACTGACTGTCTGATGCTGCAGTTTTGTGGCACCTCACAATTAAACAATGTGATGAATTCATAAAGGTGAATTCAACCTGACCACCGGATGTACAGTTCCCTTTATAAACCTAAAGAGCACTTCAACAGCTACGCCATATTAGGAGGGATATTTACATATATATATGCTCCTACATAATTAAAGACAGCAGTGATGTCAGTAGTCGATAATATGCAAACCAGTGCCATCAATATAATGAAAAGATAAAAATCTAAATATTAAAATAGCCTACACAGTGTGTGCGCCTGTATGTATGCATGTGTGTGTATGTAATATATATGTTACATATATATATATATATATATACATACACACACACACACACACACACACACACACACACATACACACACACAAACACATAAAGTATCACACTGTTAGATTAGTAGACAGTAAGGATAGAAGGTGGTGTTAATCTTACTCAGACTCGTACAAGACAGACAAACCCCCAAGGTATGGACTACCCTGAACATGAGCAAAAAATAAAGCACCAAATTCAACTGCTTTTATCAGGGCTCCACAGTCCGGCATTGATGTCCCTATATGGGGCACTCTGACCTCCCTATTTTGGCCTGTGATGGGATGGAAATAAAAAATCTGTTCAATTCGTTGCCATGCCACAATCATGGCGAGAGCAAGAGGGGGAGCACAAACATGGCAGCCTGTTGCCACCAGTTGCGTACGAGAGTAGTAGAGGTCCCAAGAATCTTTTTCTGGATACTTCAATGTATACACCTAGAGGCACACCTTCAAGCCTATATCCTGGTGGTGCTTTGTACAGTACATGCAATTTTTGATGCAGAACATGCTTCTGTGTTAGCACAACTTTACTAGTGTATATAGGATACACTGCATAAGATGGATACATGGAAGCATTTTATTATACATCACTCAATTTGCCAACCAAATATTTAGAAATATGCTACATTTTGCTTAATGTATTTGTCTGAACTCTCTCTATATTACATCAGTCACATAGTTTACCAGGTGTAACATCTTTATATTAGAAAATGCAATTGTGCACTTCAGACTTTAAAAGCATTGCCCTTTTAAATGTCAGGCTTAAACACTCCGAAAGGGTGGCTATTTAGTAAATATAACTCCGGGGGGGCAAATTAACTAAAGTAAGAGATTTTAGAAGTGGAGATGTTGTTCATAGCAACCAATCAGATTCTAGCTATCTTCTTCTAGAATGTGCTAGTTAAATGTAAAGTAGAATCTGATTGGAAGCTATGGGCAACATCTCCACTTCTAAAAGCTCTCACTTTAGTAAATATACCCCCAGGAGTGATAGGACTTTTTATCTTAAGGCATAACTGCGGAAAATTAGTAGACAAGCTCTGGCATGTTAATACATTTGCCTTGCATTTACACTGTTTGCACATAAATCAGAAAAATGCTAATTTATCTGCAGTACAGCTTCTAACATCTAATTTAGTATGTAGCCTATTTGCTAGTCAATGTTGCTCTTAGTACAGGGGCAGAACTATGGGAGACAATGGAGGCGCCTGCCGCCGGGCGCCAGCACTGAAGGGGCACCTCCTCCATTGCCCACAATATATCCACCCCACTTAGGGCTGTAACTATGTACCCAGAGTATACCGTCACGGCCGCTCAATACACGGCACCTGAGAAGCCACCATACACTAGTGGAGAGCTCCATGTCAGACCATCAGCTGTCGCCTCCGTCTATCTATAGTATTTCCCTACTCATTGGTGTCGCTGCTCCCCAGATTATGTCAGTGTGACACGTCCGGCATTACGTCAGCGGCTGTGCCAGGGGGTACCAAATTATAATTTGCCTCTGGGTGTCTGGGATGAATTTACGCCACTGCCTTAGTACAAATCTATCTAGTATGTTGGAGATTATTAGATGGTTATACTTCTAAAACGCTGTTCACGCAATCTCATTGGTATGATACCCATTGCAATAATATCTTATTATAATATAGTATCTGTTTGTATTACTCACCGTGACCCCTTAGTACTGAACTGTAGAATACCCTGGAGCAGGAGGGCCAATGGACAAGATGTCATTTTCAAAACTTCACTAGTGGCCTCTTGCAGGAGAGCTGGCCAGCGAATGTCGGGAATCTTTGCCTGAATTAAGCAAAATTTCTAAAGATATTTACAGTGCATTCCTAATTTATATTTCTTAATCTGAAAAACCATGTAAGAAGCAAAATTTAAATAAGCTTTATATTGCAAAACATATAAAATGTATCTTGCTGCCAATTTAAGAAAAGCCTCCCCACTATCTGTGACCTTGCTTTCTGTTATAATAGACAATACGCACAGTAATTAAGGCTAGCTCTATCAGAGGCCACCAACATTAGCTGTAGTGTATACTGTATTATACTATAACTTTCTAATAAAAGTTGTGATGGTTTTTTTGTTGCCTAATCTGAGATGCAATAAAAGGGTGAAGTTGATGAAATCTGACATGTTAGGCTTGTTGGTTTCTGTATATATTTGTGCTGCAGCTCAGAGGTAAGCATAGGATGTTCTTTAGGTTTCTGGAGCCTCCCCCCAGTTACAAAATGGTCCATGAGCAAATTGCTGAAAGGCAAAAGATGGAACACAACATGTGATAATCCTGTAATTGCAATGAAACCTACAGTAAGAGGTTGCTGGACTAAACAGAGAACAGAGGGCTGGAACATGCCAGAGACATACCATACAAACTCTAAGAGCAAGAAGAGCTAATCGCAGCAGACTCGAGAGTTTGCCATTCCAGTCCCCTTGCTGAGATGCCAGCTGTAGACTCTTTCTGAAGCACATCTCAGCACCCATCATCATGCCCTGGGACTGGTACACCTCAGCCAACCACTAAGAAAAGAGCAAAGCACAATGTCACTGCAAATGGAATCACAAATAGGCAATGTACTTATAAATCAATGTATGGTGCTGTAACTTCCCGACTACAAAGCCGCTGAGACATCCCTTTTATTTTCTAAGGTATTTGTAGAGCAAATGCAGAGAAAAAACACAGAATGGTAACTCTGTGGCTCTAAAACAATTATTATTCATCCAATAGTCTAGAATAAGATATTGTTTCAGTCTGGAAGTCACTGCACAGCCCTAATGAAAATTGTACCTGCAAAAAAAAAAAAAAAGCAGCTGCATATGTAATATTTATAGGTAAAACTGACCATTAGGGTAACAGGAACTAAAGGAACTGAATAAAAAGAAGAGTAGCATAGCTGATGGCAGAAATGGTTAATGTCATTCATTATGATGATATGCAGCGTATCGGTGTAAATCACTGCACTTTCTATTACATACAGAAAGACTGTGACTCATGTTTTGTAAAATAATAAACACGATGTTGGTACTCATACTGTAACAAAAAGTTTGCTGATGTCACAGCTGTGCAGAACCAGTGTGGGCTGGAAGATGAATCACAGAGTAAAGTTTTATCAATAGCCTTAAATTAATTATTTCACAGACTACCAAGGACAAGTGCTATAAATGGAAATCTCTAACACATAGCTTTAAACAAAAAGGAAAACCCACACTAAGACTTGCGGATAAACTATCGTGACTGGTCAAATCATAATGGCTTGTGGTACAATAAGTGCAATCTACCAGTGTGTGTGATAATTGGTTATTTGCATTTACAGTACTGGACCAAATATGATCCAGTTGCGAAGGCTGTCCTGGGTCTTTACAAATAGGATACATACAGATGTGTCCTTATACACCACAAGACCCTAGCGCAACTGAGACGCTCTGACACGGGTAGCTTAGCATACTTTGTTTTACAAAATATTGCATTGTCGCATTGCAGCTGTGTTCAAAACCACCAACAGTGTACCAGAGACGCAAAGGAACTGGTACAACCAATGTACAAAGCCGTAGATTCAGCATAACAGAGCGTGGTAGGAGGAATAGCCGCAGCCGGTCATATTTTTTACACCGATTTTGCAAGTTAGTCGCACATATAGCACACAAGTACAGCAGGTGCCAGTGGCCCTAATTCAGCATTGCACACAAGTGCAATGCTGAACGCAGATTCCCGATTATCGCACACCCTGTGTTCCCCTTAAGACAATTCCATAAACATCTTGGCTGCAGTACATGAAAAACTAACAGGCTGAAACAGGGCAGCCACAGAACAGCTGGTCACTACACCCATGTTCCATGAGACTCACATGCCAGGCAGTATGTGAAATCGAGTTAGACATCACAGTCTTCTGGGCCTCCTCCAAAACAGGCTCAGACAATGCAGTTTGGGACTGTAACAGCTGTTTGAACTGAATTTGCCTTAACAGCATAAATAAACTTGGTTGGTCAGGGAAGCTTTGTAATGCCTGAAAAAAATGTTAAAAACAAAATGGTACACTTATTAGATACACAACAAAAATGGCAAAAAAACGAAACTATGGGTGTAGTATGGTATTATATGCACAACAAAGGCAAAGTTCTAACCATGGGTGCAACTATTACATTAAGAAGAAAGGCTGTGTTTAATATGCAGGTACAGTATATTACTATTTTACGGAAATGGCTGCCTATTAAAACTGTGGGCCAATTTATTACTAAACACACATTAATAGCAATGTATTAAACCATAGGTGCACATGAAAGCCAAAATACTTAGTCATGGGTGCACATCTTACCAATATATGCAGAAGAAGGGCAAAGTACTAAACCATGGGTCATATTTGCCTACTTTTTGGACTTCCCCTCCGGCAGGAGTAAGAGGCTAATGTGACAGGCATGGTAACAGGATTCATGTCATCATGACCCAATCACCCACTGTGCAATGCCATTATTTGCATCATCGCAGCCATGATGTGTTTCATAGTGAATTGCGTCATCAGGGCTCCACCCACTTCACTAGGAGAGTGCAGGCAAATGGGTGCTACATATTACTGTATTCAGCCAGTGGGTTAGGGAGTGGAACTGCGGACCATAATCAGGTAGTGAGGTCGCTCAGGTATGTAATACGTTCTACTGAGAACTGCTGCTTTTTCTTTGTGGATACATAAAAATGTGAACTTGGGATCCCAGTTAAAAATAATGGCACGCATCACTACTGTACTAAATGTTAGAGGCATTGTATTCCTACATGCAAAGGAATGGAAAAGCTGTGTACTAAGCCATGAGTGTGACATATTACTTTCATATAAGTGGACGTTTGGCGGAAAGGTCAAGGGGAAGTGACAAGTGCATGTGTGCGGCAAGATGACTTACATCATCATGGCCTGGCCACTGTGATGTAATGCCAGTAATTGTAGCGAGTGGGGACTTTATGACGTGATTTGCAAAGGTTTTCTGCTCTCCAGGGAGAACATTAGGATTCTCATGGACATTCCTGGAAGAGTATTTCAGTATTATTACTATATACAGTATACAGTTAATGAAAATAGACACAGGTTTTTCTGCCCGACTTGTGAAAATTCAATGGGCAGTAAAAATCAACCCCATCTTGAAAACAATATTGCACAACTGTTACACCTGTGATACTGAGTTTATGTGGGGTTCTAAACCTCTTAATTTACATCCATGACTTCCTACCTTGCTGCACAGATATGTCCTTGTGTACTATTGCCGCAGCCGCACCAAACCGCCCTTCTACATACGCCAGGTCCTGCGCGACTCTGCTTGCGCCAAGCATCTTTTCCGCTAGAATGTGTCTTAGTCACAGTGTGAGGTGACAAAATCGCTTCACGAGACTGCAGTGACACTTGTATGTCTGTGTGCGACTGTGTATGAAGTGCTACAATGATTAGATCACATATCAAATTAACCATTGCAGTCCCGTGAAGCAGTTTTGTCACATCACACTGTGACTAACACCCACATGTGAATGAAATAGAGGCTACACTGCTCGGTGCAGCTCATTCGCTCCAGGCATCTCACGCCACATAGCGTATTGAGGCTGTGTGTATGAGAACACTTCTGTAGATTCTGCTTTTACTTTCCCTATTGGACAAATAACGATGCATATGTATAATTTTGCACACAATACATATACACGTTTATAGTATTTGTATTAGGGATAACAGGGAGCATCACGCTGTTTGGTCAAGAATTGGAAGTGAAAAAGTATTCTAGACTTTGCAAACCCTGATGAAAGATTGTGTAAGTGTATACCATAAGTTCTGTATATTACTATAACAGTGGAAAGACACTAAAAATAATACAACCTAAAATGTTTAGAATGGAAATTATAGAAGGGATGCATTGATCTACTGTATATTGGCTCATTAACTGACTGTTAGCACCTACAAACAAAACCCGATTGCATCCATAACCCCATGTTTCAGGTCTATTAGCATATATCTTTGTTTAATCAATTATAACATATTCCAATCAAATGACAGACAAATACAGTATGCAACACTACTAAAGTAAAAAGAATAACAGCATAAGTGTATCACTGCAAATTGTCGACATACAACACACACAACGTAGACTCTTACCTTGGCACAGAGATCCTCAGCCTTTGATAGTTTATTTTGAGCATTTAAAAAGCAGATAGCTTGACATAGTGACCATGTCTCCAGGGACAGAACATAACTGTCAGGAAGGTTCTTTGTTCTTTTCACTGCACATCAGAAATTGTACATGTAAGCTTCTTGAAGACACTATAAATCTTTAATACAGCAACATAGGAAATCAACATCTAAATGTACTTTTTAATTTTCTTCCCCTAAATACAGGCTGAACATACGTTAGTGACTGTGGGGTCTATGTACTAAGCAGTGTTAGGAGACAGAGTGAAAAGTGATAAGGTGCCAGCCAATCAGCTCCTAACTGTCATTTTTGAAACACAACCTGTGAGATGGCAGTTAGGAGACAGAGTGAAAATGATAAGGTACCAGCCAATCAGCTCCTAACACTGCATAGTAAATAGACCCCTATTATGTTCTCTACCTGTGGTATGTGCACCCTTAGAGGTACTGTACCCCTGATAGATTTATTTGCTGCGGTTCAGCATTGTCCCTGGTCTGGCATATGCACTGGAAGGCTAAACAGTCCAGCTGTTCACTTGTCTCTCCTACTACCTCTTTCCAGTTTTAAGCAGACAGTAGCATGGTTTCTGCCCCTCTATTAACTTAACACTCATGCAAATAGGAAGGTGTATGAGAAAAGGGTGTCAAAGACACATGGTTTGAAACACCTGCTTTAGTAGGAGAGAGCATTGGAGCCTTCAGGGGACCGACCAGATTGGGAAAACACAAAACAGTCAATTAAGTAGAACTAGGTATTGAGTTGCCCTTGAAACAAACTTTTGTACATACAGTATGTAGAGTGATCCTTTACAGAGACCTGAAAGAAGAAGCAATTATTTGATAAGCTATAGCACATCCCACGGGTGCTGTATATGCTGTGATTTACATGGCATTCGTGTACTGAATCACATACTGCAGTCTGACTTTGGGTTAGAAATATTTAGACATTTCCAAGCTGTAATCATTCTGGCAATGTAAGTGTACCTTGTGACAACCCGGAACGATCTTCCACAATAGAACAATGCTGTCTTTAAGTCTGACTTTGTTTAAATCAATCTGACTGGCATCATGACTGTTCCAGCGCAGGTAAAAGCAGCCGAGGTCATATTAATGCTGGGTACACACTAGAAGTTATGACGTCCGATCTTGCGGATTGGAGTGGCATATTGGGTACATTGTCTAGTGTGTACCCATGATATATGCGCTCCCGCGGGTCGTTTGCAACACCCCCCCGTCGGACCCAGCATCGGCAAGTGTGTATGCACCTGCCTCATGTCGGGTCCCTTCGTTGGCGATGTCACGCTGGATACACATGGTCTAATGTGTACCGGTCCTAACACTGCATTACCAGAAATGACACAATGTTATCCCTTTGAAAGGCATTAATACCTGCTCTTACAATGCCGGATTAACGTAAAGTCATTTCAGCAGGTTTTCAACAACTAATAGGTTATCAATTTGGGATGCAGAATGACTATGAATTTGTGGAAAATTAGTTAAGTGTAGATCTATCTATATAGATAATTTTAGGTTATGAATAAAGAGGCTTTCCACCATCAAATTAATTTGCTGAATTGGTTTATATCTGCTAACCCATACATTTTAGCATCCCTCTAAAGTAATTATATCATCAGGCAGGATTGTTTATTTTTTGATTTGCATCAGATACAATAAAATTTTATTTATTACCAGTAATTTATGTAGCGGACACATAGTCCACAGCACTTACAGAGAATATTGGGTCATTCACATCAGCCCCTGTCCCAATGGAGTTTACAATCTATATTCCCTACCACATGTTCACACACGTACATTTTTGGTTGGGAGCCAATTAACCTACCAGTATATTTTTGGAGTGTGGGAGGAAACCGGAGCGCCCAGGGGATACCCACGCAAGCACGGGGAGAATATACAAACTCCACACAGTTACAGCCGTGGTGGGAATTGAACCCACAACCTCAGTGCTGTGAGGCAGTAATGCTAACCATTACACTGTAATATTTAGAGAGCAGCTTTACATCTTATCCCAGTGTACCAAAATAGAAACAGTGCACCAAAACAGAGACAGCATTGGTTGCTCAGTTAAAGGTATGGTTGAAAATAATAAACTATACATTTAATAAAAGTTGCAGGAGGGTACGTACAAGGCAACAAATTCAAGTCACTTGAGGGTAATAAATCCCTCAGTATGGGAGAAACAAACTTCCCTAGTTCATCAAGCATCCACAGATTAGTGCCTAACATGGATATGTAAAGTACACAGGCAGTAACAATCATGGACAAGCATCATTCGTCATGAAGCATTGGCTGTAAACTAGGTCAGTGGGTACTCACTCTTGGATTTAACAGAGGCTACAAAGTTATAATTAAGTTCAGTGTGTTTGGCAGGTGCTTTATTGAGGTACGAAGCTGTATATCTGACATGACAAACAGCCATTAATCCAGCCCATATTGCAGGATTATCTGTAAAGAAAAACAAATATTATATAAAATACTACATCTTAAAAATACTGAGGCCGATTCAGAGTTGGGAGAAAAGCGAATACAGGAGTAGCACCTGGGTAAATGCTGGATGCTATTGTATGTTGCCCACAAATGCTGGGCAGTTTTATAATTACAATGCACGTTAGATTTGAGTTTAGACTCGCCCCCATGAACTGTATATTCTCCCTGCACATGTTACATCCTCACCATCTGCATAGCAACAAGGTTTTGCCAAGGTGTAAAGCTATTCCTTTTGCTTTGCGCCCACATCTGAATCAGCCTAAGTAAAGCAAGTAAAAAATATGGCGTATATCAAACTAGCCCCTTCCCAAAACAGTGTTCTATTCGTGTGTGTACCGTACAAATGGAACTATACAGATAAAAGATGAT
Organism: Taudactylus pleione; assembly: GCA_031769625.1. Taxonomy (NCBI): domain Eukaryota; kingdom Metazoa; phylum Chordata; class Amphibia; order Anura; family Myobatrachidae; genus Taudactylus; species Taudactylus pleione. The sequence continues at coordinate 6,233,600 of JAUIMM010000368.1, read as the reverse complement.
ATTCATTTAAGTTATCGATATGTCTCCTTAGCTAAAATGAATTACTTAAAATAAATTATATTATTATAAGAATACACAAGAGGGCAGTAGTGTATCAAAATATAATGGGAATAGTATAACACTGCCATTAAGTTTAAGGATATGGAAAAAAAAAAAGAGGAGTTCTGCAACCAAATAAATGCACAAAGGGCCTGATTCAGTAATAGCGATTACGCACGCAGTCTCACTGTGAAGATATGCTAATACTCTGCGATCGTAGCACAACATAAGGACGCCCACCTTAGCTTGCACACTTTGCTAGTCTGCAAAATAATTGAGTATAATTGGAGCCTCCACAGTCTGACCTTTCTCAGAAATTGGTAACCTCATCGCACGCAGTGAAAGCCCATGCTGCGTATGGCATTGTAAGGTCAATTTATGCACACCCCTGCAACGGCGTTCAGACGCACTGGCACGCCAGTGGAGGAACTTGCGAGTGTTGGGCCCAGGTGCAAAGGAGATTAATGCGCTTACCTGTTTCTTATCCTTTTCTTTGATTCCATAGGGGACACAGGTTCTACGCTGGGTATAGGTTGGAGGTATGGAGTCCGGGCACCACACACAGCCCCGGCTCCCTCCTCGCCCTATACCCCGCCCCCAGTCACAGGCAACTCAGTTAACAAGCTTAAGGCAAAGAGCAAGAAGGAGGAGAAGGAAAACCGGCCCAAACACACAAGAAATGTAAACAGGATAACCGAAAACAGAGCAAAGCCCTGCAAGCCAGGTGCGTCAGGGTGGGAGCCCTGTGTCCCCTATGGAATCGAAGAAAAGGATTTAACAGGTAAGCACATAAATCTCCTTTTCTTCTTCCTCCATAGGGGACACAGGCTCTACGCTGGGACGTCCCCAAGCTATTCCCCTAAGGGAGAGGACGCTCCTGGGCTGCACTGAGGACTCTTCGCCCCCAAAAGCCCCATCAGGGGTGGCGAAGATGTCAAAGGAATAAAACTTCAGCAATGTATTGGCAGAAGACTAAGTGGCCACCTTACACAGCTGCACCGCAAAAGCACCACGTCGCACTGCCCACGAAGTTCCCACCGACCGGGTTGAATGAGCCCTCACCACGGACGGAGCAGGAAGGTCCGCTGCAGCATAAGCATGGCGAATAGTCAAACGGATCCATCTGGCCAGCGACTGCTTAGGAGTCGGCCAGCCCAGTTTGCGAAAGTTATACAGGACAAAGAGCATCAGTCCTGCGCAAACCCTCTGTCCTGTCCACATAAATCCGGAAGGCCTGCACGACATCTAAGGAGGCCCCCTCTGGAGAAGAATCCGGAACCAGGAATGAAGAAACCACAATCTCTTCATTAATGTGAAACCACATTAGTAAGGTGACCTAGTTACGTTTGAAGCTCAGTCCTGGTAAAAGATTAGAAACGTAGAGCGACATGACAATGCGCTGAAGTCTGACACCCGTCGGGCAGAAGCTATGGCAAGGAGGAAGACAATCTTTCAGGTAAGCCAACAAATGTCCACCATGTCCAAGGGCTCAAAAGACAAAGACTGAAGGGCTCGAAGAACCAGAGACAAATTCCAAGGAGCCACCGGTGGTACAAACGGAGGTTGTACGTGGAGGACACCTTGAAGAAAGAGCCGAACATCAGGCAACAGCATGATCTGTCTCTGAAAGAGAACTGCAAGAGATGAAACCTGCACTTTCAGTGAAGCAAGGTGGAGGCCCAAATCCAGCCCCGCCTGCAAAAAGGAGAGAACTAGAGAGTCGGAATGACCTGGGGTTAAGGTTCCTAGCCAAACACCAGTCAAAGTAAGTCCTCCAAACCCAATGGTAAATTCTAGCAGAAGAGGGCTTACGGGCATTGAGCATAGTGTCAATGATTGACCTGGAGACCCTCCTCTTAGCTCTCAATACAGATGTCTCAAGAGACACCCCGTCAAAGCGACACGGGCCAGATCCGGATGAAAGCACGGGCCCTGAGACAGCAGATCTGGCCACAGTGGAAGACGCAGAGGCCCTGTAGATCCACGTACCACGCCCTCCGCGGCCGATTGGGAGCCACTAGGATCACCGTGCCGCCCTCCAACTTCAAATTGCGGAGTACCCACGTAATTAGAGAGATTATAGGGAAGATATACAGGAGCGGAAAGGTCCAGAGCATCCACTAGAAAGGCAGCCGGATCTCTGGTGCGAGAGCAGTACCTCGGAACTTGGTGATTGTGTCGAGATGCCATCATGTCTATGAACGGTGAAGAACCAGGAGATGAAAGATTTCCGGATGGTAGGGCCCATTCACTCGAATGAATGTCCTAGCGGCTTAGGAAGTCCGCTTCCCAATTTTGTACTCTGGGAATGTAATCCGCTGACATGGACGGAAGATGCCTTTCTGCCCATAAGAGAATGCGGTTGACTTCCCTCATGGCGGCACGACTGCGAGTACCGCCTTGACGGTTTATGTAGACAACAGCCGTTGCATTGTCGAACTCTACCTGGATAGGGCAACTGCGAAGAAGAGGCAAAGCCTGACACATGGCCCTGTAAACCGCTCAGAGTTCCAGAATGTTGATCAGCAGTAGGATCTCCTGAGCCGACAACTGACCCTGAAAAGTCTGCTGGTAGGACACCACCCCCACCCTTGAAGACTTGCGTCGGTGATAAGGAGGACCAAGTTCTGAACCCAAAAGAGACGACCCTGGTCAGATGGGACCCCTGGAGCCACCACAAGAGGGAATGACATACCTCCTAAGAGCGAACAATCGTCTGGGACCTGAGTTGTAAATGGGATTTGTCCCACCGGGCTAGAGTCTCCAATTGAAGAGGCCGGGAATTCAACTGGGCATACTCCACCATGTTGAAGGTGGAGACCAGAGAGCCCAGAATCTGCATGCAAGAGTGAATTGACACCCGGCGGTGACGCAGGAACAAACAAATCTTGGACAATAAGACCCAAACCTTTTCTACCGGGGAAAACACCCGCTGAGCCCTGGAGCTCAGCAAGGTTCCTAAATGCACTATTTCCTGAGAGGGAGTCAGAGAGGATTTCTTCCAATTGATGACCCATCCGTGAGCCTGGAGAAGATCCACCGTGATCCGAATGTGCTACCCGACAACCTCCTGAGACTGTGCCAGGAGAAGCAAGTCATCCAGGTAGGGAAAACTTTGGATTCCCCTGTTCTGAAGATGAGCCGCCATGACCTTCGTGAAGACCCGAGAAGCCGTGGAAAGTCCAAATGGCAAAGCCCGAAATTGGAAATGATCCTCCTGGACTGCAAACCTGAGGAATTGCTGATGACTGAGATGGATGGGAACATGCAAATAGGCATCCTGGAAGTCTAAGGAGGCCATGAAGTCCCCCGGCTCCATGGCCAGAATAATGGAGTGAAGCGATTCCATTCGGAACTTGGGAATCCTTAAGTACCTATTGAGAGACGTCATGTTTAGAATTGGTCAGAATGACCCATTTGGCTTGTGAACCAGGAACAGACTGGCATAGAAGCCCATGCCCTGCTGAGACATGAGACCCAGAACAATGACCTTGGTGATAGAAGAGAGCGAATGGACTGCCTCAAGACTTCTGCCTTATCCTGATCCAAAGGAAGACTTGTGGAAAAAAACTGGGTCGGAGGATACTCCCGAAAGGTCAACACGTAACCCTGGGAGACCACCCCTTACCCAGACGTCCTCCTTTGTCGCCTTCCAAATTTCAGAAAAGAGAAGAAGCCGGCCTCCCACACTGGTGTCCCCCAGGTGGAGGCCCGCCCCGTCATGCAACAGAATTGTTGGCTGGCTTAGCAGCCGGGTGTCTGCTAGACCAGGGTGGCTTAGAACCATTGACAGAGGAACCCTGGGACCTAGAGAACGACAAGCCATTGGCTTTACCCTGTGGACGAAAGGATAACAAATTAGAAGATCGTGACCTGGGAAGGCAGAAAATTAGAGTTATGGTAGACTTACCTAGATAACTGCTTTTCTTCGAGGTCCATAGGGATCCACAGGGATACCATGGGAATATTATGGTTGGAAGATCAGGCACTAAACAGTTAAAGCTTCTGCTCCCAGAATGCTCTGGGTCCTTCCCCATATATACCCTGTCCCTAGCCATAGGACTTCAGTTTAGTTAACAAGTCTCAAGGCAGAGAAGGAAAAAGGAGACGGAAGAACAATCGTACACCAGAGACACTCTTGCATAAGATGAGGGAATCTGTGACCGAAAGAATATAACCCAATAAAGCCAGGTGCATCAGGGTGGGTGCCCTGTGGACCCTATGGGCCTCGAAGAAAAGGAGATATCTAGGTAAGTTTACCATAACTCTAATTTTCTTCTTCAGGGTCCATAGGGATCCACAGGGATACCATGGGAATGTCTTAAAGCAGTTCCCCTAGGATGGGAGATGCTCCTGAGCAGAAAGGAGAACTTGTTGGCCAAAGGAAGCATCCTGAGAGGCAAAAGTATCAAAGTCGTAGAACCTAAGAAAAAAGTGTGGAAAGTAGACCACCTGGCTGCCTTACACAACTGTTCAGCGGAGGCACCACGACTAAATGCCCAAGATGACCCTACAGAGTAGAATGTGCAGTCACCGTGCTTGGGACAGGGAGATCAGCCTGTGTGTACACCTGAGAGATAGTCATGTGTAGCCATCTTGCCAGAGTCTGTTTATTAGCTGGCCATCCTTGTTTGTGAAAGCCATATAATACAAAAAGAGCATCTGATTTTCTAACAGAGTTTGTACGCTCCACATAGATACGGAGAGCACGAACTACATCCAGGGAGGCTTCACCTACAGAAAGGTCTGGAGCCTGAAAAGCTGGAACAACAATTTCTTAATTCACATGAAAACGGGACACAATAGGAAGGTAACACTCCCTTGTATGAAGAACAGCTTTATCCTGATTAAAAATAAAAAAATGGGAGTGACAATAGAGTCGCTGCCAAATCAGACTCTGCGAGCAGAATAGCAAGAAGAAAAAGTGTCTTTGCTGTTAACTACTTTAAATCCACAGAGTCCAAAGGTTCAAATGGGGAAGTTTGTAGTCCCTTAAGAACCAAAAACAAATACCACGGTGTTACCGGTGGAACAAAAGGAGACTGAAATTGCAAAACTCCTTGGAAAAAAATTCTAACATCTGGTAATGAAGCAATCTTCTTCTGAAACCAGACTGACAGTGCAGAAACCTGCACTCTCAAAGTGGCCAGGCGTAGACCTTTATCTAATCCTGCCTTAAAAAAAAGCCAGTACCCTGGAAATCCTGAATATTTTAGGATCATACTTCCTATGGGACCACCATTGACCAAAAGAATACCAAACTCTGTAATAGATGTGGGCAGAGGCAGGCTTCCATGCCCTAATCATTGTTTGAATTACAGAACTGGAAAAACCTTTCGCTCTTAGGATGGAAGATTCAAGAGCCAAGCCGTCAAAGCCAGACGGGGTAGGTCCGAATGTCGGCAGGCACCCTGCGTTAGCAGATCCTGCCATTGAGGAAGAGGGTATGGACTGTCTATGGACAGATTCTGGATGTCGGTGACCCAATGACGTCTGGGCCAAGCCGAAGCTACCAGTATTACTGTTCTGCCTTCCAGCTTGAATTTTCTGAGAACTCTTGGGAGTAGAGAAATTGGAGGAAAGAGATATGCCAACTTGAAATCCCAAATTACTGCCAGTGCATCCACGAAGGCTGTTAATGGGTCTCTGGACCTGGACCTGTACATGGGGACCTTGTGTTTGTGGTGTCACGCCATGAGATCTCTCTCTGGTAGACCCCATTTGTTTACCAGGAGCTGAAACATTCCCGGATGGAGAGACCACTCTCTGGCATGTATGCCCTGGCGACATAGGAAGTCTGCTTCCCAATTGAGTACTCCCGGTATGAATATTGCCGAGATAGCCGGAAGATGACGTTCTGCCCAAATCAGAACCTTTGTCACTTCCTTCATGGCTGCATAACATCTTGTGCCTCCCTGATGATTGTGGTAGGCCACTGTAGTCGCATTGTCGGACTGAATCTGGATCGGCCTGCCCTGGAGCAGGTCCTGTGCCATGACAAGAGCTCTGTATACTGCTCGCAGTTCCAGAATATTTATTGGCAGATGACTTTCTTGATATGTCCATCTTCCCTGAAAGGTGTGATAACCTGTCACTGCCCCCCATCCGCGAACTCTGGCATCCGTGGCAAGAAGCACCCAATTTGGAATCCAGAACCGGCGCCCTTTGTTTAGATGATCCTTTCTCAGCCACTACAGGAGGGAGTGACAAACCACTGGAGTTAGAAGGATCCTCTGAGACCTTATAAAATGATGCTGTCTGTTCCACCTGGAGCATATCAATCTTTGTAGAGGCCTGGAATGGAACGGAGCATACCCCACCATATCAAAGGTGGATACCATTGATCCCTGGACCTGCATTGCTAACAGAATGGATACCCTTCGCTTGCGTAGCAGCTTCCATATTCGCAATAATAGATCTGCAAACTTGTCCTCTGGCAGAAACACTAATTGTGCCCGAGAATCCAGAAACGCTCCCAGATGTACCATCTGCTGTGTTGGAGAAAGTGACGATTTCTTCCAATTGATTATCCAGCCATGCCTTTGTAGGCAGGCTATAGTCAGTTGAAGATGGTTTTGTAAAACAACCGGAGTCTGTGCCAATATAAGAACGTCATCCAGATATGGCAGAATTCTGACTCCCTGACGCCCGTGATAGGCCGTCATGACTGCCATTATTTTGGTAAATACCCGGGGAGCTGTAGATAGGCCAAAGGGTAGAGCCTGAAATTGGTAATGTTGCTGAAGGACAGCAAACTGTAAGAATTGTTGGTGGGATGGTATAATAGGAACATGCAGATATGCATTCTGAATGTCCAGAGAAACCATGTAATCCCCCGGCTCCATTGCCAAAATAATTGACCGGAGACTTTCCATACAAAACTTGGGTACATGGATAAACTTGTTGAGGGTTTTTACATTTAGTATAGGGCGATAAGCCCCATTCGGTTTCTGAACCAGAAACAGGATGGAATAATAACCCCTTCCCTGTTGAGACACAGGAACCGGGATTATTACCCTTGCCTGCAGCAGGGAGGGAATGCCTTCCTGAAGGACCAACGCCTTGACCGCAACTGATAGAAGATTTGTGCAAAAAAACTTCTGGTGGGCATGTCTCCTGGAAGTGGGGGGGCATACCCCTGAGAGACCACTTCTTGGACCCAGGCATCTGTAGTTGTCTGATGCCAATAATCCGCAAACTGAAGAAGTCAGCCTCCCACCCTCGGACCCCCCAGGAGGAGGCCCGCTCCATCAGGCCGAAGGCTTGCTGTCTCGCTTAGAAGCTGGAGGTCTTGCCGGGCCAGACCTCTTAGTTTCCGCATATCTAAGCGACAAACTATTTGGCCTAGAGGAAGACTGAAGGACTGAAAAGAAACCTGCCTAGATCTAGTCTTTGACACAGATGGCAGACCTACAGATTTTGACGCCACCAGAGTACAAATTATATTATCAAACTCTGCTCCAAAAAGTACCTTTCCATAGAAATTTAAGACTTCCAGCGCCCTCTTTCAGCCTGTATCAGCTTTCCAAGATCTTAACCAAAGGGCCCTGCGTGCCACTATTGATGCTGATGATGCTCTAGAAGCTAAAATTCCAGCATCCACTGCAGCCCCTCCCAGATAGGAAGCTGCTTCCCGTATGTTGGAGATATTCATCATCTGTTCTCTGGTAGCATTTGGTAGTGAATCCTCCAATGCCCTTAGCCTTCAACAGCTTTGGCTACCCAGGCTCCAACCATAGCTGGACGAGTAACTGCTCCAGATGACGAAAACTTTTCTTTAAGACAGGCTTCAATCTTTTAGCGAAGACGCTATTGGAATAGGCAATGTAGCATTTCTGATTAAATGTGTTACATGAGCATCCACAGTAGAAGGTACTTCCCATTTAGTACATACAGAAGGTGGGAACAGATACAATGATGTTTTTCTCCTATTCACATAAAACGTTTATCAGGGTTTCCCCATGCCTCCTTGATAAGCTCTGTAAGCTGTTCAGATAGAGGGCACTCAGTTTTGACCACCTTCCAGTGGTGATAAACATTGGAGCCTTCTTACTATGAGCTGGTTCAGCATCCTGAATATCTAGGACTGATTTAACTGCCCTCACAAAAGAAGGAACATCCACTGTTGACGCGTGGAGGGTGGGCAGGGCAACCCAGACGCGCGAAACCCTTCGTAGGGACTGTGTCTGGGTCGGAGCTGCCGGGGGAGCGCCTACCTCCCCCCCTAGGCTGCGTTAACCAGCCGGGTACACTGGACTCGTGGCAGCAGAAGTGTCTGCTGTCGATCCCCGGTGACAGGCGATAAGGCCCCGGCTGGTGTAGTGAGGATGCGGACAATCCCAGGCCCTGACCACAGCGGCTTCTGGTGAGTCTCTGACACAAAAAGCAAGGACTGCCGCATGAGATTCCTCGTAAGCGAGGAATTGCCTTACCGGACATCTCCAAACATCCGGTGCAGTCCAGGTCGCAGCATTGCTGCTAGCTAAGCTCAGTCGCGACCTGCCGAAATCACCACAATTACTGATGTTGCGGCCCGGCGGAGATAGATTGAGTCGCATTATCTGCGTCTTAATACAGATGCTGAGTACTGCTGACTCAAACATAAGAAAATAAAACAAAATAAAAGCTTAGGACTGCCAGAGCAGTCCCGTTACAAAGGTGCGTTTTGATCCTGCTGCTCCAAAACGAACAACTGAAGTCCTATAGCTAGGGGCAGGGTATATATATGAGGAAGGACCCAGGGCACTCTGGGAACATAAGCTTTAACTGTTTGGTGCCTGGTCTTCCAACCATAATATCCCCATGGTATCCCTGTGGATCCCTATGGACCCCGAAGAAGAAAGGCTGTCTCAGATGCTGCCACTGTAGCCACTATTTTATCCAATTCTGGACCAAAGAGAACATCCCCCGAAAAGGGGAGAGCTTCAAGAGCCTTTTTAGAAGCAGAATCCGCATGCTAGCTGACACTGAAGAGGCCGAAACCTTGGAAATTAGTATACCTGTGTCTATAGCGGCTTCCCCAAGATAAGAAGCTGCCTGCCGGATAGTCTCCACGAGAGACAAAAGATCTTTCCTGTGGGTACCTGATGTAAAGGCCATCCTCCAAGGCGTCTGCCCAGCGACCGATGGCCTTGGCAACCCAGGCTGATGCAAGGGCAGGGCGAGCTACTGCGCCTACATTAGAGTAAATAGACTTAAGGATCCGACGGCTAGGAAGTTGGACTTATCTTAAATGATGCCATGTTAGGAAGAGGAAGGGTGGTATTCTTGACCAGGCGAGCAGCATGCGCATCGACCAGAGGAGGAGACTCCAATTTAGCCCGATCGGCAGCTGGCAAAGTATAAAAGGAAGTAATGCGCCTAGAAACCAGGAAGTGCCTATTAGGGTGGGACCAAGCCTCTGTCAAAAGGTCCTCAAGCTGCGCTGACTTAACTGCTGTGATCAAGGAAACTACGTCAAGTTGAGGCTGGGAATCTTCCATAAATAGAAGAAAACTCCACATCAGAGGCAACAGATAAGTCTTCCTCCTGTTCGGCGGGAACATCATAGTCAGAATCAATATCAGACAAGGGCGTAGAGCTGTCTCTTTTAGAAGGCTTAAAGCTTAGAAGCGCACTCCCTGTTCAGCATCTGTCTGAAAGACTCAGACAACTACGCTAACCTCTGAACTGACCGTATAAAGAATTGCATCCAACGAGGCTCCATAGCAGAAGGCAGCAAAGGGGACGGCATCACATTGGAAATCTGGGCCACACCTGAAGGACCACCAGCTGGAGGAGCGACCACAGGGGCCTATCCACTACCTGTAGCAATACGTGGGAAAACAAAGAAATCCAAGTAGGTTCATGGCTAGCAGGAGCAGCTGAAGGGGCCTCCTGTTGTGAAGTTGTAAAACAGCGAACGCAGAGACCATTGTGGTCTGTAACCTGGGAAGAAAACACAGCAGTACAAGCACTACAATTACCCAGCATAGAATCACCCACCTCCTTGGAAGACAAAGTACAGAAATCCAATAAGAACCCCACACGCCAGAGCAAGAACTGTGATGTGCAAATAAGGGCAGAGCAGAGAATGCAAATGCACCACAAATAAGCAAATAAGTGGGACTATGCAGAGATTGCGATTATGCAAAGTACATTAACAGTCAAACATACAGAAACATTCAATGCATTATAAAAAATGCAGTAAACGCTCAACAAATCAGCCCCAAAAGGGGAGGAAGGAGCAATATGTATAACCTGACCACTGAGGGCGAGGAACACAGTAGACCAGGAGCCTGCACTCTCCAAAGACAAGCTGTAACTGCAGGCACTTTGCAAATGGCTGCCCAGTGTCTGTGAGGAGGGGAGAGAGGAGGAATGACCCGGGAACAGACTTCCTTATGAGGGAAAGCGTCCAGGGACGGGGGAAGAGATAGCGGGGAAAGCCTACCTCCCCCTTCTGGAATGGAATCCAGGGCAAATGGCCGTCTACATCCGCGGTGCCCCGCTGCCCTGGTGGGGATGTGGAGATGACCTAGGTTCCCCACTGCCAGCACCGCCGGAATCTCCCCTACCGACGGTGAGAAGCAACGATCAAGTGGCTCCCTGCAATCAAGGAGCAGCTCTTACCTGTCCTTATGCTGCGCTGGCTGCGGCTTGCGGCTCCATCCAGTGTCCGGAGCTCTGGCCGAGGAAGCTGACTCCGTCGCCAGTGCTACGGCCGCTGGAATATTCAGCTCTAGAAGCCATATATAATATAGACATACAGTATGCAAAGTAGGGGGAACTGGTGCATTGCTTTCGTCACAAATCCTACAGGAAAGTCCAAAATACTTATGTATAGCCCGAAGCTGAGAAGTGAGAATGGGTAGATGATAGAAGCCTTCACATTTACCAATCAACAAGAGGACATGCACTGGAACTGGAGGATAGCTCAGATGGTAGAGGAAGTTAAACAACCAAGGATGTATATCATCATAAACAATCTCACACCTTTGTTACTTTTCTCAAAAACACCCACGCAGACAAAAATACAACAAACCCTTATTACCTGGAAATAATTGTGCTGCTCTTTGCAAGGTTTTCAAAGCATTTTGATTTTCATTGTCAGATGCCAGAGACCCAGCTGCCAATTCATTTACTGCAGTGTATAACAGGGACGTCTGAGGAACAGAAGAGTGGCATAAGTTTTTCTCCGGGGTCATAACATATTTCCTAATAAAACAAACACCCCCTTACCTTGGCCTGACTTAAGTTAAGAGTGTGCGCAACAATGCCAGCTCCTGCTCCACCCTATGGAAATACAATCATAATATAACAAAGGTAAGTATAATCATATAATTACAGATGTGTCCTCATACACTGTGGCTTCAGTAGCGCCAGCTACCCCCCCTCTGCATGTCAGGTCCCGGGTGACCCGGCTGCACAGAGTATCTTTTTTTGCTCAAAATGTGCATCGTATTCCTACAAAACTGGAAACGAAAAAACATCTATGATAAATGCCACTGATGAATTTAATTTGCGACAATTGTACATCTGTGTGTGAATGAGCCTGAATCTGTGTAAGAAGAGCTCTGATGCAGCAGTCGCTACTTTGCCAAGTTTCGTTGAGCTTCATCTGCGACTTTGCTTGTGTGTAAAACGAAGTCCTACTTGGTTTAGGTTGCAGCCCAGAGTCTCTCGTACACTTCGAGTGGTGTTTCGGTGTTTGCGAAGCGAATAAGACGCAAAATATAAAGAAAAATACGGCACAAACACCTCTCGGTGTGTCTCGCGCCATATGGCGTATTGATGCTAGGTGTATAAGGACACATCTGTATGCAACAGTTAATTTTACCAAAAAAAAGGAGAACAAAATGTTTAGCACAATGTACACAATTATATTATATACACTATCAATTAAAACTGCCCTGGTAATCAAAGAGTGTGACAATCCACTGCACCAAGGTCCGCTACCTAGCAGCTGCTGGAAAGTATATAAAATGTTGATAGCCATGAATTCATTTTAAGTCTAATCATCCTGGAAAAACAGCAAGTAAAACTGCAGTTCCGGTGAGAAACATGCCTGGTACTCATCTAGGCAGTTCTGCAGGACAATTGTCCTTACCTTAGCATATCTGGGAGCATGTTGGGGAACAATCCTCGATAAGAGACACCACAGCTCAGGATTTCCTGGGTGGCTAAATAAGAGAAAATCAGAAGAACATTGGAATGTAATGTCCATGTGGGAGACTTAGCACAGTGGCTAGGCTATTTTACCAGGAGAATGTTCCCTAGCTGATAAGTCACAGTCATTTTCAAATGACAAACAAACAAAAAAAGCTGGCAGGTGTGCCGTAGAATCAGAATATCAGATCTATGAAGTGGACTGCTGAAATAGGGTTGTGGCTCTTCCACTAGCTCTTAAAAATGTACCAGTATTAAGAGATAATGCTCCAATATGCATACAAAATAGACTACCTTAAAAGTTACTTTGTTTGCGAAACTGAGAAAACTTATCCCATAGACCTATTTAAAGCTGTACTGCCATCTAGTATTTATTTTACAAAGATGTGTTGTCCTTCCACCTGGGGCCTCAGTTGCTGATCTGTGAAGCCTATTTTTCTGGGGCTCCTCCTCTGGGGTTTCTTTTAGCTCCTGCTAAAAACTGGGCAAGAGGAAGGGGGGTACTGTACTTGACTGGGAGGTCTAATCATGAGCTGCAATCAAGAGATTCTGGCATTTGATTAGGTTTGCCAATCACCACAAATTAAATTTGGCTATCTTATCTGATTCGCTGTTTCTGCCATCAACATATATTACAATGTTTTTAAGCAATTATATACAGCTTTAGTGGTTATTTTATTGTATCTTTGGTAGCATGGTCATACATTATACCTCAACTTGAACTTACATTTTAATGAGGAACAAGATCTTACATCAAAAAATTTAAGTAGTACTTTGTAGCACTGGCATGAGAAAACACAGGGCTAACTTAGGTGAACAGAGGCCCTGATTCAGAGCCGGACGCTCTGACAGAGTGCTCGCTCTGAATCAGGGCGTTTTTTTTTTTTTTATGGAGTGGCCACCCACAGCTAATGCGAGCGGCCAGGATGATGGTCGCAATGGTCAAGACCATTGCGACCATCGGGCTTGCGACGAGACCCTTGTGGTAGGGTCTCGTGGCCGCAAGCCCCAGAGAGCTTTCGGCTCAAACAGAGCCAAAAGCTCTCCCAGTGACATCACTTGTGATGTCAGTGGGGCCGCCCCCAGACAGTAGGCGTTCTCATGGGAACGCCTCCGTCTGGGCAGCCACCCCCCGGCCTGCCCACCAAAGGGGCCGTGCTGTCACTCAACATCAACAGCACGCCCCCTTTGGTGCGAGACCCGGAGCAACGGATTGCCTGTCGCTATCCGGGTCTCGCACATGGGCACAACGGAGCAGGCTCAGTCGTGCGCATGCGCTCCGGGCCACCATCGACCCGGTTGCGAGTGCTCAGCGCTTGCGACCGGGTCTGAATCAGGCCCAGAGTTCTTGTATTGTGCAGTGGAACTCAATGTGCTTTAGGATAGTTTGCAATTGATATAGGACTGTGACAGTGCACTGCCAGTGCTATAAGCCAGGAGCAAAGAGTAAGCAATAATCATGAAACCTGGGCCTACTGCCCAGTATGCAAATAATAAATGCTAAAGGAGCATACACACTAGACGATATGTCCCTGAGCGATATCGTCTAGTGTATCCCTGGCAGGGTGTGCTCAATGTCGTTCATGACATTGACCACACCCGCTGAACGATATCATTAATCATTATTACCATTATTACCATTTCCCAACATGCAGCAACCTGACAATATTGTCAGGTTGGCCTGCATGTTTGCCAGATAAACGATACAGACGAACGACCTGCGGGAACGCGCATCGTTGGTCGTTATCGTTTAGGTGAAAAAATGGACGAAAATGTGAACGACTGAACGATATCGACATCGTTCAGTCGTCCACTTTAATCGCCCAGTGTGTACACACCTTAAGGGGGAGATTATTTCTTTATTAACGGTTTCTAATATAGCGCAGCATATTCCGTTGTGCTTTACAATTGGAAACAACATTAATAGAACAAAACTGGGTAGTAACAGACAGACAGAGGTAAGCGAGCCCTGCTCACAGTCTACAGATTAAGTTAACCGTGAGGTTCCGTGGCTCTTGCACTGCTCCACAATACTAAATGTACTGGTAGGTCTACTCAGAACTGTGCAACTAACACGGTCACTTCTCCCACCAGCCTGCAAATATCTGCTCCCTTACAATGCCGCCATCTTGCACGTATAACTCATACTGGTTAGTGGAAATTAAGGTGCAAGCTGTTTTGCTCAACTTCAAATAAGGATCAATGACTAAAAGTATAGTTATGGGATCCTGAATCACAAATCACCTTCATTTACTGTACACAGCGTTAATGTAATATTTGTATCACTATACCTGTGTACTGCTTTGCAGGCCTGTCTCTGCACAGCAATGCTCCTTCCTTGTAAACCATATATGGCACATGTAATAAGGCATCTCTCATAGACATTATCCTTAATTTGAACATGCTTGAGTAGCTCATTAAGAGCAGCTGTTGCCAGGGTAACGTCATGCTTTGCCAGACCCAAAGCACACAGAGCTTTAAGACTTTCAATGCTGGGTTCCTTCAGTACAGAGCTGTGAACACAAAGTACACACACATATCACATCACAGGCTGCAATGCCGAGACATTGTCAATAATTTGCTGTGCTTATACTGCAATGGATAATACAATATCTTATGGTGCATACACACGATCAGATTTTTCCTTCAGATATGGACGATAACGATTTAAAAATCGTTCAGTCGTTCATATCTGAAGGAAAATCGTTCATATCTGACATGCCTGAACGATGGACGATCAACGATGCGCGTTCCCGTTTGTCAGATAACGATATCTGACATCTGATGGGTTTGCAGTCAGACTTGGACGATTCCATTCATTTTAATGCAGTCAAAAATCGTTCAATCTTTCAAATCGTTCAAAACTTTGGTCAAATCGTTCAAATCGTTTATTCGTTCAATCGTTCATCTGACAAATCTGACAAGTCTGACAAATCTGACCGTGTGTACGCTCCATAACCTAAATAAAAATATGTTTGCTTTAGGCAGATTCATTATTATAATGGTACATGGGATATGACTGCTAAAGGGCCTGCCCAATAGTCCTATGAGTAAATTTACTAAAGTGAGAGTTTTTAGAAGCGAGTTTCAGAAGAGATGTTGCCCATAGCAACCAATCAGATTCTACTTAACATTTAACTAGCACCTTCTAGAAGATAATAGCTAGAATCGGATTGGTTGCTATGGGCAACATCTCTTCTAAAACTCTCACTTTAGTAAATTTACCCTCTAGAATGCCTAAAGCATGTATAACTCCATCACACTTTTTATTATTATATATAGTTTACCTTTTATTATTATTATTATTATTATTATTATATATAGTATTATATGTAGTATTATGTGCTACTATGTTGTCATTTACTGCTCATTACATGTTGTTATATCCATCTCCCATTTTCACTCATTTCAGCTATACAAACAATGGGATTTATGAAACGTTGGATGTAAGTCCAGTGTGGAAGCAGAAAATGTGCTTGTTAGGGCAGCACATGAGCAGTGCAACAGAATGAAACTGAGTATGTAAGCAGAATGAGATGTAGCTCTCCAATGTACCCCTCCGTATGTAGAGAAGTGAAACATGGCAGGGTAGGTGCAGGCTGGTGTTGCCCTAGTACAGTAATGGTGGGTACAGAATGGGCGATATTACTGAGAGACTGCACGATTACGACATCGTAATCGTGCAATCGCTGTAATCGTGCACAAATCGTGCACTTTTATGTCGGAAACGAAAAGCGATGCGCACTCCCGCTGGTCGTTTCCGACATTGTCCATCGCCTGAACATGCAGCACAATCTGACGATAACGACAGATTGGCATGTTCAGGAATGATGGACAGTGCCTGCACTGAACGACTGATCGTTCAGTGCAGACACTACAGGGGATCAGGAATGACGGTACGATTACGATGTCATACTCGTACTGTCTTTCCTGATCGCCTAGTGTGTACGCACCTTAAGGGTGAGTCAATGCACCTTACATGCCCTGTAGTAGTATACAGGGTAGAAGGAAAATGGCACAGGAGTTATAGATAGTAACTTTTATATTAGAGATTGCTGCTCCCAAATTTTCTAAATAAGAGTTATTCTAAACCATGTCCTGCAGACACAGCTGCATAGATGGCGAATAGATGGTGTATCCTATTGTGGCTACTTCCCCCCTTGTGCAATATGATCATTAGCACAAACAATGCTTTTGCTGTAAATAAATGGAAACACCCCCTCAGCCCCCACTTACAAGGTGAAACAAGCACTAGTGCTGCTAGCCTAGGTTAGCCGTAGTAAAATGTGATGGCGAAAAGTGTGGGATCTCCTTGGAATTGCTGATAACAGCACAAGACTATGCCAGCTAGTGCGAATGTCACTACAGCAGGGAAACTGGCAACATGGTTTACTCCTGACATAGGGCCTGATTCAGACCCGCTCGCTAGCGGGTCGATGGTGCCCTAGTGCGCATGCGCACGACGTAGCCTGCTCCGTCGTGCGCATGCACGAGACCCGGCTAGCGACGGGGAAGCAGTCGCTCCGGGTCTCGCGCCAAATGGGGCGTGCTGTCGATGTTGATTGACAGCACGTCCCCTTTGGTGGGCGTGCTGGGGGCGTGGCTGCCAGACGGAGGTGTTCCCATGGGAACGCCTACCGTCTGGGTCCGGCCCCACTGACATCACTAGTGATGTCAGTGGGAGTGATTTTGGCTCTGATAGAGCCAAAATCACTCCAGGGCTTACGGTCACCAAGACCCTACCGCAGGGTCTCGTCACAAGCCCGATGGTCTTGATCATCGCGACCATCGTTTTGGCCGCTCGCATATGCTGTGAGTGGTCACCCACAGCTATGCGAGCGGCCAGGAGGCCGCTCCAAGTTTAGGTAGGAGGGTCCTGATTCAGAGCGAGCGCTCTGGTCAGAGCGTCCGGCTCTGAATCGGGCCCATAGTACCAACCAAAACTAGGCTGGTTAGCACAAAACGGTATTCCCTTGGGAGATACTGTAAGTCCCGCAAACAAAAATGCAACCACTTTACCAGGACAAACCAGTCTCCCTCAGTTTATCTACTGTGCTCGATCAAAGGCTTGGTGCGAACAAGGTTCATGATTTTTTTAATCCAGCACAAAAGCAATGAGAAAACCTAATTATGCATCTTACATTTTAGCCAGGTAATAAGCATCTAACAGAGCTCCTGTGTCTGAAAAGCCTACTTGAATTAATGAATAGTTAAGGACAACAATTATTTCAGTGGCTACACAAATATTTATTAATGATCTAAAGTTTTACTTATGCTGGGCATACACGGCCAGATAAAATGTCTGTCAGACCGACAGACATTTTATCTGACCGGCTGCCAGCCGCAGATGTCCGCGGCATACACTGTGAGAGAAATCTCACAGTGTATAGCCTGACATCTGCGCTCCGCCCCCAGGGGAGGAGACCTTTCCCTGTTCCTTCCGTAGGAAGGAACACAGGAAATGTCTGTGTCGGCCGCGCTGGGCATAAACTGCCCGATGCGGCCGACAGTTACCGGGTAAATATCGCATCGGACGGGCATGCTGGACAATCCAGCATGCCCGACCGAGCAATATTTAACCCTCGGTCGCCCCCCCCCACGCTACAATTATCGCGGCGATCCGCCGATATCGGGCGGATCGTCCCGATAATTGCAGCGTGTATGGCCAGCATTACTGATCAAAATAATAAAAATAAATAAATAAATATTTGAACATTTTCAAATTAAAGAGTGTTTCTACTTTCAGATGACTATTTTTTTGGTTTATGCATGACATTTGAGGACTTGTACTTTTCAGCCATGTCTTTATATCAGCAGACAGGATTATTCAATTTTATTGCCCTAATGCTGGGTAAACACTGGCAGATATATTGGCCGATCAATTGATTGCCCAATATATCGTGTGTGCGTCGGCCAGTGTGTACCAGTGATGTGTCTGATAGACGTGCTTCACGGACATATTGCGTCAGCTGTGACGCTCAGCCAATGGCAGATATATCTGCTCATCGTGCAGGGTCAGCCGACCACACGTATACTTGCGGCGCGACCCCCGGCCAGTGGGACCCGCGGCCAGATGACAGTTGATGGTTGTTCAGTTTGTATGACCCACCATCATCTGCAGGTATATCTGTAGAACAGTCGATCTGCAGATATACAGTATCTATTAGGTGTGTACCCAGCTTAAAACAGGACAATCAGTTCTGTGGATATTACTCTGTACAATGCAGACTGCATAGCGGAGCTGGGCTGAATAAACACTACATTTCATCTGATACGTGGTCACGAACGGTATTTAGTGAAAGATATAAGTGACCAGTAAATTAGTCAAATGTAGGTGGAAAGTTACTTTAAGTAAGCCACACATTTTTTTTTTTATTCAGCTTAATGCAATTGGAACAAAACCCAGATCACAAGGTGCTTTAGAATTGATCATCATCACTTTAATTATAGTGCAAATATATTACGTAGCATATATGTCTGTTTCTGCCCCAGTGGGTCTTCTAATCTAGTATCAATAGAACAGGTATACACAAATTAGTGCGGATCTCATATGAACCTGTATATTTTCGGACCAAGGAAAGCATATACCCACAAACATCCAGAGAACCAACACTGGAGAACTTACAAACGCCATGAAAATAGTGACCTGAAGAAAATTGAATCCAAGACCCCAGTGAGTAAGACCACCACACCACTCAGATAATAAGCCTATATTTAATTAGGATTTTGTCTTCCAGTCAATGTATTTGCTGTTATTGTAAAAATGACATTATGTTACCTATATCTGAAGACATACCATTTAAAAAGGAGTGTCTTGGAGGACTCTGAGTCACCTTGGCGGTACTGAATTATTGCCATGGCTGTGAGGACGTGTGCTTTCTCCTGCTCCGTCTTGGAAACGGATAAGGCCGTCTTGTAGGCTAAATCACAAGTAAGGAAACAGAACGGGAAAAGGGTTGTTTCCATTTATGTTACAGACCAGATGAAAAAGAAAACTTCTTTAAACTAAACTACTTGATATTAATGTTATACACAGACACTGGCATCAAACGGATTACAGAGGAGATGGATGAGATATTTCAGCAGCTGCATTGGAAACCTTACACAAAAGGCAGAAGACATGTGCAGCCCATCAATAGATCTGGTATTTATGAATCTTTAATGAAAAGACCCAGAACTATAGAAATGCTGTATCCTCATACAGCCTAATTAGGGAACAACGATTTACCTAGACAAATAATAAAAAAAATACCCTATTAATACAATTTTCAAAGCAACCACCCTCCATTAACTAGGGACTAATAGTGCATAAAGCCACCAGATGCTTTTACCTTGGCATAAACAGGGGTATATTATATAGAACTGTTAATGTTAATTTGTTTACCAAATAATGGAAACAGATTTACATCCTTTTTAATATTGTGTTAGTACCAATCACCTAAAACTTTGCAATAGTGTGTGATTAACCTTACTGAGAAATGTCCTTGTTATATTTTGTTTTTTTTAGCATTATTTATAGGGTACCACATGTGGTCCGCAGCGTCGTACAGCAGGCAAATGACAGGACAGTACATGGTTACACAGTACAATACAATAAGCAATACAGTATACAATTAACAAATAACAGTGCAAGTCTCAACATAGCTACTGATGCCAGTGGGGCAAGGGAAATATTTGTTACAAGCTGAACCCTGTACCCACTGGCCAGGGCACAACTAGACAGTAATTAACCCCGGCGCCTGGTGGGGACCTGTAATGAATGTAGCTCAGAGGATGTAGCTGCCAATTTGCAGAATTGGAGATTGCCTGTCTCCAATACAAAAAAGCCTAAAACAGGGATATGCTGCAAAGGCGCTTATAACTTCATGATCACTCTATCAGACCAAAAGCAGCATAAAATATATATTTATTTATTAAACACATCAATAGAAATAATGGCTCCCGGGAGTAAGTAAATAATATCACATACCAATCATTAAAATCAATAAATAAGAGCTGAATAACTGATAGTGGCTGATAACAGAAAAACCTAAAATAAAGTTCCAATGTAGCTAAATTGTGAAACTGGATATTAAATAAAAGTCACAGAGTGGAAATTAAATGTCCAGTATTGTTTTAAAGTAAATGTGAATAAATCATCCACGGCCGTATAGAGAACCCGCAGATGAGCTGAAGTTATAATCCTTAGTGGGGATAAAGATAGTAATGGGACAATACGTAGAAGTCGTCCCTGGTTACTCACTACAATGCAGTCCTGTGTGTCAGACTCCAGTCTGAATGTGCAGTGTAGTATGTCCGGTGGCTACTGAGCACGGTGTAATTGCCGGGTTGTAGATAGAGGACATGGGGAGGCTACTCCGGACGGTCGTACTCAGCTGACAGCCGGTCTCCCCTGTGAGTCTTGCGCCACACTGGGCCTCCGCAAGCAGGGTCTCCGTAAAAGTGCGTGCTCTTGCTCCAGCAAGCTGACAATACAACGCTCTGATGTGTAACAGGTGGCAAGTGGATGCTCTGGAATATTCCCTACCACATTTATGCACACACACGGAGAACATATAAACTCCACACAGAGCTGTGGTGGGAATTGAATTCCAAACCTCAGTGCTGCGAGGCAGTAATGCTAACCAACTGTGCTGTCCCCTTATCATTGTACTGTGACCCCTGAAGTGGCAAAGTTTCTTCTTTTCAGTGGGACTGGTAGTTATTTTGTTGGGAATTCTGTTGGATCAAGAAATACATGTTTGTTTTATTTATAATTAAATGGTGAAAAAGGATATCAGATAATAATTTAATTTATCTTTATGTTTACAAATGTGCTGTTGTGTTTTATTTAATTTTCATACTATGGCATAGATGTATTATCTGTCGATATGGGGAAGAAGTGGTATCAGAGCACGTTATATTATTGAGGGGTCCGGTGTTAAATGACAGGGGCGCTATGTGCCCGTCATTATCGGCGATGTGCTGGGCTATGTATGAACGGTCAGTGACACTGGCCGTTCCGACAGCTGCAGTTGCCCTAAAACCACAGCAGGAACAGCACTGTCCCGGCTGTGGCGGCTGTCGGGCTCCACACGAGATCTTGCGATGCTTGCAAGATCTCGTGCATGCCCACTGGAGCTGGCTGGGAAGGGGGAGACAGAGCATCAGCTCTAGGCTGATGCGCTGTGTGCTCAGGCAGGGATCGCCGGAGGGGGGAGTTTTCACTCCCCCACTACGGCACATGAAATGTTAATACATCTCATAGTTAGTGCTTCCTGCTTCGCCTCAGTAAAGAAGAAAGTAAGGAAGAGTTACAGCGGGACAACGCGTTCCGCTATAATATATTACCCCTATATTTCTTTAACGGGCAGGTGTCTTATGAATCTCTTAACAGCAAGGTCAGAAAGTTGCCATTAGAAGCATATCAATTTTCCTCCAGGGGAGCTGCAAGATGGGGAGGGAGAGGGGGCCATGGCAGGTTTTTTCTGCTTAAATAATGAAACAAATAACGTGTGTTATCACTGAAGCAGATGGTGTTCAAGCACAATATATTGCACTGCCCTGTGCGGGTGTAAACCAAAACAGTACTTCGTAACCCCAGCATATTTATCTGATTGGTGCTTATCGGAAATGAGTTACTCTTCCATGAGACCATTTGTGATTTTGAGTTAACATTTTTATTTTTGACAAACTGATTTAAGGCTGGGTACACACTAGACCAGTTGTTCTCAAACTCGGCCCTCAGGACCCCACACAGGTCACACATCCCCATGCAGGTCACACCTAGCGGGTGCACAGGTGTATTCATTACTCACTGACACGGGAGAAGCTAATTATTTCACTTGGGATTCTGTGAGGAGACCATGCACTGTTTGGGGTCCTGAGGACTGAGTTTGAGAACCTGTGCAGTAGACAATAAATTGGACGATTTGACGATTTTAGACCAATTGGAACGCTAAATAGTCTACATCATCCTAGTGTGTATGCACTATTGCACTCTCCTGTGTCGTCAGCGACATCATGTGATTGGCCGTACTGCACGGCCAATCACACGATATTGCATGCGGTGTAGTGCATATTAATGAAGGACAGAACAAGTGATCGTCCCAGTCTGTCTTTCATTAAATCTTCTAGTGCACAGGTTCTCGAACTCGGTCCTCAGGACCACAAACAGTGCATGTTTTCCAGGTCTCCTCACTGAATCACAAGTGAAATAATTAGCTCGACCAGTGGAACTTTTAAAATGTGTTGGCGAGTAATGACTACACCTGTGCATCTGCTAGCTGACCTGGAATACGTGACCTGTGTGGGGTCCTGAGGACCAAATTTGAGAACCTCTGTTCTAGTGTATACCAGCAATCTTATATGGTCCGGGGCGAAGGGTCGTTAAATGTGTACCTGGCCTAAGATTCTTTCAATGTCCCACATTACTGAACCAAATACTTTATATCTCATGATAGTTTCAGTGCTGAAATGTGATCTAAATGCCAAGCAATCTTTATTTTGGAAAGAAATCAGTTGTAACAGAATTGATCTCTATGGTGTTAATGGCCTGGTGCACGCACACTGCTACAAGTAGGTAGTTGAACACCAGCATTAGCCTTTTCTGTATTTCCACAATCATAATGGGCACTGAGTGGCTTACAAGATAAGTGGGAAACCGCTCCAGCTGCCCACAAGCTGCAGATCAACGCTAATCACGGATTGTATAAGCTTGTACTAAAACTGGAGTATTCACACAAATACGAAAATCGCTGAGAACTCGTGTGTGTTATAAACACTAGTATAATGGTAGATTGTGGCTCTGTGCAGAGATGATACAAAAGGTCCACTAAAACCTGCAGTGCGCATTGTAAACAAAACGTCAGTACAGTACAAGCAATCCTTACATAACCTATGTTTATATAGATGGAAAGATCACCTTTCATGCTCTCCTGCAAAAGTCCTTTCTTGAAGTATGCAAGAGCCAGCCCGGTGAGGTCAGCAAACTCCTTAAGTGGACTCGACATGTAGGCTTCAATAGCATCATCATATTGACCTACAGCGCTGAGGAATAGGAATTCACTTTGATGTTAGCATCAGTATCCACATCAAATAGCTACAATCACAATCAATACTACAAAACACTTTACTCATTTCAGACTCCACCTCAAAATAATGGCTCTTAGTACCAATCTTTACTCATATTTTAATAATACTTAACATATTCATTTACTTTTGCAATTGCAAAAAAAAAAAAAAGAAAAAAGAGACCAAAGTAAGTACTGTGATAATCACTGCTAAGTGGTGGATGCAAAAAATAAGAGTAAATAAACATAAAAATGTACAATTTTGCAATGTTCGATGCTACCTTCTAAGCCAGAGGTTCCCAAAAGCCGCCATTACAGTCCAGATTTTAAGGCCGTCCATGCTTGAGTACAGGGGACTTAATTAGCAACTCAGTCAATTGGATTTAACAATCTGTACTCAAGCATGAATACAGGGGTGTATTTCTAATGGGTGCAGGGTGTGCGGGGCACATGGGCCCCTGGGTCCAGGGGGGCTGGGTCCAGGGGGGCCCGCAACCGCACACCCTGCACCCATAAAACATACCTCTCCGGAGTCTGCACCTGTAAAAAGACGTCTGGAAAACGGCCGCGGCGGCCATTTTCCCGGTGACTTTCGCATGTGCTATAGACTCTGGGCACACTCTAGTGCCCAGAGTCTATAAGTGTGGTGCTGGCCGCACACCGCTCAGTCGGCCACCGGACAGAGAGGAGGGGGCCCGTGATGGAGACTGCACACGGGCCCCCTCCTCTCTAGAAACGCCCCTTCATGGATATCCTTAAAACCTGGGCTGTAAAGGCAGAGTTTGGGAACCTCTGTTCTAAGCAGCTACTGGAAAATAAAAAAAATTCTACAGTTATTACTGAACACAAACAGGCATGTATTAATAAAACATGTCTCCTCTGTGGCACAATGCAATTGTTTGCACAGTACCTCCTGCATCAAGCCAAATTTTGTCTATTATTGCAAAAGAAATGGGTAACTCACTGAATCTGTAAAAATGCCAATAGATACTATAAAAAGCAATAATATCAAAACCGCCAAGTGACAATACAGCACAAAAGCAGTCATTAAACAGGAACAACTATTGCGACATCATAAAACTCTGCATACAAACTGCTGCAAATTAATAATTAATAAGACAAAATAATATTATGAAAACCTGAGTAATGCTATGACAGATAATGTTTGTGCTACTGGCTCTTTATAACTCTCCCTGATGATGGAGGCTGTGATAATAAACCTCCTCTTATTTTCACATCACTATAATGTAGAGAGGGACGAGGCATTCAAGTGCTACTACCACTATTGCACAAATATTCTTTTGTCAACCGTATGAAAACTTTTCTAATGGCCAATCCATTCCTTCTTTTTTTACCCGATAAACCTTAGTGGCTTTATATGGCATTGTATAAGTATCCATTAAACAGATCATTATTACCAAAGTGATCGTCCATAATTCAGAAGTGCATGATAATAATGTTCTCTCTCTTCTTTATCTCGAAGAATCATAACAGCTCTAAAAAATAAAAACACAGCAATTCATGAACACCTATAAAACCCCCAAGACAACAAAATTGTATTGTTATAGACATAGATCTCAACTATCCTGATTTTATTGTGGGTCAAAAAAGGGCGGAGTTTCAACAAAAGTTAGTGTTTCTGGGCAGATTGGGGCAGAGTTTGCAAGACCAGGGGACTGGCCTATTTTGTCTAGATTTGGCATAAGCACATGTTGGGAGGTTTGTTATATACAGTCAGGTGCATAAATATTGGGACTGGCAGAATTTTCATATTTTGGCCTCTATTCACCACCACAATGGCTTTGAAATGAAACAAACAAGATGTTCTGTAACTGCAGACTTTCAGATTTAATTTGAGGGTAATTACATCCAAATCAGGTGAACGGTGTAGGAATTACAATGGTTTCTATATGTGCCTTCCACTTTTTAAGGGGTCAAAAGTAATGGGACGAACTAAACAATCCTAAATCTAACTTTCACTTTTTAATACTTTGTTGCAAATCCTTTGCAGGCAATTACAGCCTGAAGTCTGGAACGCATAGACATCACCAGACGCTGGGTTTCATCCCTGGTGATGCTCTGCCAGGCCTCTACTGCAAATGTCTTCAGTTCCTGCTTGCTCTTGGGGCATTTTCCCGTCAGTTTTGTCTTCATCAAGTGAAATGCATGCTCAATCGGATTCAGGTCAGGGGATTGACTTGGCCATTGCACTTTTTAGCCTTAAAAAACTCTTTGGTTGCTTTTGCAGTATGCTTCGTGTCATTGTCCATCTGCACTTTGAAGCGCTGTCCAATGGGTTCTGAAGCAATTGACTGAATATGAGCATATAATATTGCCCGAAACACTTCAGAATTCATTCTGCTGCTTTTGTCAGCAGTCACATCATCAATAAATACAAGGTAACCAGTTCCATTGGCAGCCAAACATGCCCACGCCATGATACTGCCACCACCATGCTTCACTGATGAGGTGGTATGTTTTGGATCATGAGCAGTTCCTTTCTTTCTCTTCTCTTCCCATCACTCTGGTACAAGTTGATCTTTGTCTCATCTGTCCATAGGATGTTGTTCCAGAACTGTAATGGTTTTTTTAGATGTTGTTTGGCAAACTCTAATCTGGTCTTCCTGTTTTTGTGGCTCACCAATGGTTTACATCTTGTGGTGAACCCTCTATATTCACTCTTGTGAAGTCTTCTCTTGATTGTTCACCAGGGAAATAATTCTTCTGTCATCCACCACAGTTGTTTTCCGTGGTCTTCCGGGTCTTTTGGTGTTGCTGAGCTCTCCGATGCGTTCTCTCTTTTTAAGAATGTTCCAAATAGTTGATTTGGCCACACCTAATGTTTCTGCTATCTCTCTGATGGGTTTGTTTTGATTTTTCAGCCTAATGATGGCTTGTTTCACTGATAGTGACAGCTCTTTGGATCTCATATTGAGAGTCGACAGCAACTGATTCCAAATGCAAATGTCACACCTAGAATCAACTCCAGACCTTTTACCTGCTTAATTGATAATGAAATAACGAGGGAATAGCCCACACCTGTCCATGAAATAGCTTTTGAGTTGATAGTCCCAGTACTTTTGGCCCCATAAAAAGTGGGAGGCACATACAGAAACCGTTGTAATTCCTATACTGTTCACCTGATTTGGATGTAAATACCCTCAAATTAAATCTGAAAGTCTGCAGTTAAAGCACATCTTGTTTGTTTCATTTCAAAGCCATTGTGGTGTGAATAGAGGCCAAAATATGAAAATTCTGCCAATGTCCCAATATTTATGCACCTGACTGTATGTAATGTATATTTGTTATATACCTTTGGTAAGCTTCCTTTGCCTGGATCTTCAGTTTTAGATGTTCATTTAGATATCCTAGCATTGCAAACGCTGCTGGATCATTCTGAATCCGATCTGATGAAAGAGGAAGACCGTACACAGTACAAAAAAAATATTTTTCAGGTTAGATCTCTAATGGAACTCAGTGCAAGCTGCTCATTTTTTACGTCTGACCCAGTAGCCTAGTTCTCCCAAATTTTGTATTAGGTCTGAGCTCATTTTTAGGGTCAGGAACAATAAGATAAAAAAAATAAATATAAAAAAAAATAGCTATATGTCAGTGCTATTCTATACATCAGTGCTATTCTGAGTTACACGTACAGTGAAAAGGAAGCTATTTTCTGCCGGATTTCTAACAACTAGCATGGGTCAGGTGCATCTGCTGATACTTATGACAGTGGGCAGTGCGGCCTCCCGCTTGAAGGTTCGGATCCTCACTTTAGCCCTACAGATTCTGGCATTAGTATAAGTTAGTATGACTGGTTTCCGCTGCTTACTGGAAATACAGCCACTTTGCGTCAGACAGTATTTATTATAGCAAAATATATATATGGAAAAATTTATAGGAAGTGTGTTAAGTGCAACTGCATTGGTAACTTACCTGTATATTTGTGCAAAGCTAGGTGAGCTGCAGTGATGGCATTCATCTGTACAATGTTATAGCGGTAAAGATCTGTATTTCTATTGCTTTTATCCTGAAGGGTAGTACAGACCCAGTGAGTGTATCCCTTTGCACCCTCTACCTGGAAAAGAAGGCATAACAATTCAATACACAAGTTAAAATATGTAATGTTTCTATATTTTGTACCTTTTTCATTATAGTTTCATAGGCTTGTCTGTGTGAAAATCACCAATCACTTTCATTCCTAATCTCCACAGAGCCATTTCTACCAGTGGCCAAAAATGATGAGGCTTCATGAAAAATGGTTGTGTAGGTGGAATTGGATTGTGGAGAAATTTGGCCACATGTTCTATTTCAGAATGTTGGGAGGTTTCCACTTGACCATTACATTATTTTAACCGCAACAATCCATCCCTTTCACCAGCTATCACCTGTACCCAAGCCATCCACCCATCACACACTTTTTCAGTTCCCCAAAAAAATAATCAAAGTTCAAAAGCTGTTCCTAAAACACGCTATAGGTTCATCTGCTCCTTATACGCTAAACTTCAGGTATTACCTAATCATGATCACAATCCTTTTCTTCAAACAAGGAATCCCGGAGCCTGGACCGGTCTTCAAGGTAAAAAACTGAATATATCTGTGCAATATGACCTAGGGTCCCTTAGGTTGTGTCATATGAGTACTGTTTTCAAGTTAAAAATGTCAGAAGGGCAGATGAGCCAATCCGGCCGCCTGAAAGCTTGTCCGAGCAGCTCTACTGCTTGGCAGGCATGCAGAGAGAGGGGGCGTGCCACAAGGCCAACAACCCGCATGAGACATGGTTACTCCCCTTTTTGCATGCTCTAACAATGCCGGGCCCATTCGCGATCTAGTCCATCAGTGATCGCTAGCATTCATAGTTAATCACTAGTCAGTGATCGTACTGAGCGAAAAAAAAAATCGATCCCAGGGACCCCTCACTTTAAAAAATTGGGGTCCTACACCACGGTTTCTAGGTTATCATCACATATTATAGGGAGTGAGTGCAGGCAGCATTTGGGACAGTGCTGGGGGCAGGTAGCAGTTGGGGTAGAGGGGTTAAGGGCAAGCAGCAGGTGGTAGGGACAGGGCAAGAGTAGATCGCAGCTGGGGTAGTACTGGGGGGCAAGGAGAGGGTTGGGGCAGGCATGTACTGGGGGAAGGGAGGGGATAAGGGTAGATAGCAGCATAAAGTAGTAGTAGCAGCCAGCCCATCCCCCGCCCCCTCCCAGCCACAACTATTGTTTGTCAAACTGGAGTACCCCTTCTGGCCATCCGCCAGCCACTCTTCACTGTTAGCCTTGGGGAGTTACCATCAGCCCCGCCTACCCGCCACAACACCAAAAGAGCCACCCGCTAACCCGCAGCACCCCCAACCCTCTACAGCACCAAACTCCCACCTGCTACCCACTTTGACTTACTGGAATATTTCTGTCAGTGCAGCCAGAGACACAGTCTTCTGCAGCCACCCACACACTGTAGTACCTCGGGGTGCAGGGGCCGTCATCACGCCAGGTCAGGTAGCTGCATCATGTCTTTGTAGTGCTGTTGCAGCCGCTGCATGCCAGGAGAGGTGCCCAAGAAGTCTGCCCTGGCTACAGCTCCTCTTTTATAGCCTGAAGCCAGGCCAGGATACATCAGTCACTTAATTGGCAGCCAGGGATTAGCTGCAGCAGAGCCCGTCCCTGAGGACCCACCAATTATGGAAAAGTCCTCAATATCGGGTGAAATGCTATAGCACACGTTTGCGATCACTGCTAGTGATCAAAGGTTTAAGCAAAGGGGGAATGCTCCTTCCTTGTCACAGAGAAGCAATAAATTATGTATGTAGGGTCCTTAAAGGTAAAGTAGTCCAGTATACCACAGTAGGAGCACTCCTTCACCTCAATGTATATATTATGGCTTATATTAAATTCTCTGTGACTTGTACCGTGAAGTTCTGCTGTTCCCCAACATCAACAATTTTCCTGTGCACGTCTGTGATGTGCAAAAGAAAACTGGTGATGTTGGTGGCCCAGAATTGCAGCCTTTCTGACCATTCTATTAAAAAACATTGCAGCAATTGGCCACAACTGGATCGCCCCCTATGAACGGTAAAACGTCTAACAGTAGAAGCGCAATCATTTAAATTACCCATATGACACCACTCTTACAATGGCGAGCGTTGGATGCACATTTGTTATATTCTGAAATCAACATCAATGCAAGAGGTCTGCAGAAACATTCTCACCTCATCCTTCAAAAGAAATCGTGGGATTATGTGCTAACCAGAAAGTGATTGATTGTACCTCTTGCAATGGCATAATGGGTAAGAGGATAAGACATAGCAGGCAGCCCTTTATTGGAAACTAAGTAATCATTCAAGTAGCCTAACTAACAAGAGACAGTTCTATAATTACTCAGCTCTGCAGAAAGTGTGACTATTATTTACGAGCTCTGCAGAAGCAGCATCATGGACTCTGTAAGGGGCATATTTATCACTATCTGCATAATGTGATGAATATTTTTTTTGCCAAAATTTGCAATGTGAAAATTAATATTTTTACGCAAATTTACTAAAATGCTCTTACTACGCTGCTTCCTGGTTTGGGTCTCTGGCAGGCAATGAGCATGCGTCACCATGGGGCAATGGGGAGGAAGCCTACGGGGGCTGCATTTGGCAACAAGAATGGAGACACCGCGGCAGATATCGGAGGTATCTGCTGTGATCCCTTAATAGTACATCTAGGGAATTCTTCACATAAGCAATTACCTCAGAATATCCTACAAATACTTAATGATAAATAGGCCCCTAACTAATTGTATAAATACAGCGGTAGATACATAGCAATACCTAGAGATTAGTTGGCAGACAATAAAACCACCAAATTACATATTTAGTACTAAAGACCTTTATATGCACACATCACAGTGCAAATGAAATACATATAGTAAACAAATAAGTCAGTAAAAAAAAAAAGGTCAGTTGATAAACACTATCAGTGACTCACATGCATACTGAGCTCTGTGGTGTGTCTGAAGAGGTCCATGGTCTCATAGCTTCCAACCGCTTCTGCAATCAATGCCTATAACATTGATACACATCAAAAACAGGCATTTATACATTAGATGCAGGTATTTCTTCTTCGGGGTCCATGAGGTCCACAGCCAATACGTTGGGTATGATTCCCGGTCACCAAACAGTTAATACAAACGAGCTCTCTGCTCCCAGGATGCACCGGGTCCCTCCTCATATACCCCATCCCCTGCCTCAGGTAGCCAGACGAGTAACAAAAAAAAAAAAAAAAAAAAAGGAGAGTTACTCTCCATCTAGGCGGGTGGTCTGAGCTGTCCTGGAAGCAGCCTCACGTCTGATGGGAGACGCACCGGCCGCCCGCTGCAACTACCTCCTCCGGCGCCGCACCGCTAGCCTTGGTTAGGGCTTCGGCAGGGGCTATCATGCCCTGGACCGCATCCGGATCATGGGGATGGCAGGTAAGCAGGTGGTCGCGGCGGCCACTGATGGTGGTGAGACTGGCCGGAGGTCAGCTGCAGTCAGGGGCAGAACAGCCTGTCGCCTACACTAGACCGCCGGGATGTGATGTTCCTGACAAGCCGGGGCTTGTGGCAGCGGCCATGTCCGTTTACCGGGAAGGTCCAAGCAGCATAGGGGAGGACCGCTTCCCCGGCGGCCCCTCCCCCAATCCACACGCTAGTCCAGTCTTCTGGCGCAGCGGGGTGGGTTGCTCCTCCCAGCCTCCATATAAGGCAGCCAGAGTGTATGTCAGTTGCTCTCTGATCGCTGCTCCTTCAGGACGCTGGGCAGTCTCCCTGTATACCTTTCCTACTGCTGGTTCAGGTTTTATAGGGCTCTATCCTACTAAGCCTAGCGCTGATTATGATAGTGAGAGCTTATATGCGTATGACTCATAGAAGTGTTTATCCACAGACAACAATCACATGTCATGCATACTGTTTCTTATGTAAAAAGAACTGTAATTCCTGTAAACAGTCACTGTCTCTCCCCTTATCCCTTACTACAGGTGTGTGGGTTGAGAGTAGAAAGTCAGCACATTATACACTCAGAACCTTGGCATAGTTGACATGTAAGGAGTCTGAGGGTCAGGTGGCGGGAGCCCCGTTGCTGATATCCTGTATAGCCTGCAAGGCAGGCTTGTCCCCACAGTACTTTCTACAAAATGGGCTTTGTGGGAACTGTTTCAGACAGCCACCACACCAATTAAGTCTGTCTGTTACAGGCCCTGAGCCCCCTTGGGCATCATTTTCTCAGGTTATGGCTCAGGTGGCGGAGCGGCTGGCTGCCCCGGTACCACCGGTTTGGAGTTTGCCTCAGCAGATGCATCCTATGCCCATGATGTGGCCGCCTCGGATGGATCCTGGTGCTGGTAAGGTTATGGCATCATCCTCTGGGGTTTTTCAGCCTCCTCAGGCTGTCAAACCAAAGCAGCCTAAATCCAGGCGCCATTTACCTTCTCACATGGGTGAGTACTCCAGTGCCTCCTCCGAAGAGGAGCAGGCACAGGACTCTTCTCAGGAGTCTAGCTCCGCGGAGGGTGATGATCATTTCCCAGTAGCCGATGTCCCCTTTCTGATTAGGGCTGTGAAATCGGTATTAAATTTAGAGGAAGGGGATCCTCCGCTTAGGAAGGCACCCCTGTTCAAGCGCCAGAAAGTGGTCAAGGCAGAATTCCCAAAGTCTGAGCATTTATCAGAACTTATGGAAGAAGCGAGGGTCTGTCCGGATAAGAAAAGCCATCCTTCTAAAAGAATGGCGCTTCTATATCCTTTTCCAGTAGAGGACCGTGCTAGGTGGGAGAATCCACCATCAGTTGATGCACATGTGGCGCAGTTGATTAAGCATACCACTCTGCTAAACCCAGCGACTTCGCTGAAGGAAGCCATGGATAGGAGACTGGAGAGTTGCCTCAAATCAATCTTCTCGCTGGCGGGAACGGCCACCCGTCCAGCTATGGCTACTGCTTGGGTAGCAAGAGCTATTGAGGAGTGGGCTAAAACTCTAGCAGAGTCTCTACCAGATGCCTCTAAGGAGCAGCTGGACATGATCTCCTTTATTAGAGAAGGGGCGTCTTATCTGGGAGATGCCGCCTTGGATGCAGGGATCCTTTCCTCCAGGGTTTCAGCGGAGTCCGTGGTGGCACGTAGGATTCTCTGGTTAAAGGATTGGAAGGCAGATGCCGGGTCCAAAAAGGCCCTAGAATCCCTTCCATTCACAGGGGGAGTTCTCTTTGGTCCAGAATTGGATAAAATTGTAGCCTCCATGGCAGCCTCAAAGACGGCAGGTCTGCCATCAGCAACCTCGTCTAAACTTAGACGGGCATCCTTTCGGGGGTTTCGGCCGCAGGGCAAGGTCAAGGGTCAGTCCTCGGTGAGTTTTCCACCAAAAAAGGTAGGACCCAGGAAGCCCTGGCAGAACAAACGTCCAGGATCTAGGGTCCAGGATAAACCAGTGGCCTGATGGGACGGGCCTCAGTCTGGGGGATCCCAGGGTGGGGGGCCGACTACTTCGGTTCTCGGAGCCCTGGCACCTCACGACGGAGGATGCATGGGTTCGAGGAGTCGTCTCCCGAGGGTACGCCCTGACGTTTTGGAGGACTTTTTTTTTTTTTATAAACCCACAGGAGGGTTCAGAAAGAGCTTTGGCCCTTCAGAAAGCAATTCTTGCGTTACTAGCATCAGAGGTAGTGGTTCCGGTGCCAGAGAATCAGTTCCGAGAGGGGTTTCACTCCAATCTGTTCTTGGTTCAAAAACCGAACGGGTCGTACCGGCCCATTCTGAATCTGAGAGAGCTCAACAAATTTGTTCGAGCCCCCGGGTTCAGGATGGAAACATTGCGATCGATTGTGTTCCGGGGGGGGGTTATATGAGGAGCTTGGTAATGAACTGGCTACCTGAGGCAGGGGGTGGGGTATATGAAGAGGGACCCAGTGCATCCTGGGAGCAGAGAGCTAATTTGTATTAATTGACCGGGAATCATACCCAACGTATTGGCTGTGGACCCCATGGACCTCGAAGAAAAAGAGTTAACAAAAGGTAAGTCATACCATAACTCTTATTTTTCTCCACACTGAAAGGTTATTATGTAAAACACACACTTATAGACTTAAGCCACATATCCACTACACGATATCGCTCCATGATTAACGAGATAAGGATGGGTTGACGTGCGCTCCTAGTAGTGTGTGGGGGGGGGGGGGGAGAGGAGGGGATGGGGAGAGGGGAGTGGTAGGGAAAGGGTTGGGTGGTCAGTGTGTATTATGGTGGGTGTTTTGTGGTGGGGTGCGAAGAAACACAGATTGCTAGGGGAGTGAGTAGAAGTGATATATTTATTCAATAAGTGTTTAGTTGTGTAGGCACAAGTTCCTTCCTTTGGTTGGAATCAACATGAACTCACCTGACCAATCCAGCATCTCACATACAATGGGTCAAGGGACTGAGCTACGTTGAAAGCCTGATGGCTTAGCTGGAAAAAATAAAATAACAAAAAATAAATTAAATGTTAAATAGTTACATAATCAGAAAGGATGAAAAACAAAAAAGCTCTCCCAGAAAGGTCCACCAAGTCTATTGTTATATGTGCTAGAATTGTTACTAGAGAGGAAGGAAAAAATTAAATCAGGGTGAAATAGCTGTAAACTTAACCTCAAAGTGGAGAATACCATCACTAATGACACACGGCACTGCAGATGTGTCCACATACATCTATCCTCCACACGCTACACATAACGTGGGTGTTCCATGTGCCTCAGTAGCGCTGAGCATCTCTCGTGCAAAACTAAGTTAACTACATCAACATTCAGAGCAGAATATAGCAAGATTAAAAACTGTGTTTGTTGTTACCTTTTGTGGTTTTTCATGGTAAAGTACTGAAAACATGCTTATTTACATATTATGAACAGTTGGGTTAATATTCATGCAGGTAAAGGTTTCACTTCATTGATTTCATTGAGTATGTCTGCTATCGTCATTTACTCTAGGGACAGCGGTAATAAACTGGTGTAATATAATGGGGGACCTATTTACTATAGCAAGAATAGTGAGCAAGGGTGGAGACAACATCTATGCTCACAAATGTCTTACCTCAATATTTTCATTCACTAGATATAAGGCTCCAAGATTAGTCCAAGCAGCAGCATTCTGCAGAGAAATAACAAGGTTAAGGAACGTGGTATCAAACAAAATGTCAGGAAGTGCAAGTTTTGGTGGATGAAGAGATAATGGTGTACTCACATTTGGCTGACACTGGATTGATTTAATGAAGGAATGTTGAGCTAGTGCATCATTGTTGATGCCTGAAAATGATAAAAGAAAAGATACATGAAATAGCCAGTAATACATTCCTGAAAATATATGTACCCTGGATAGCCTTGTCTATACTACAGTATGGAAGACTCCATTCAGTGCTGCACAGAGTGTAAACCGACTATTAGGAGAGAGCAGTAGTGCAAGGTGGAGGAGATGGTTACATACAGTGTGACATAGATCAGACAGTATTTTGGTATGCTTACTTTACATATTTATAGATATATATTTGACAATGTTACAAAGCATCTTTTTATAGTCTCTCCTTGAACATTTACAGGTATAAAATTCTCTCTCTTCTCACCTTGCTCTGACAGATTTATTTTGGTGCATGCATAATGCAAAACTAATATCTAATATAATTTAATTTCACACCACATGAACCGGACTGTTAAATTATTATTATCAACTATGGCCCTCATTCAGAGCCACTCGCTAGCGGCAGTACGCTCGTTCCGAGCGATGTTCGCACATCTGCGCATGCGTACGGTTTTTAGTACGCATGCGCGAACCAGTCAGTGCGGCCGAAAATCGTTGGTACGCAATATAGCGAGGGCCTGCTATTTTGAGTGACAGAATGAGGCGTATGTGGGTGGTAACAGGGGAAGGTGCTTGAAAACGGGGAGTGGAGATCCGAACGCAGGCGTGCTTAAAGGTCAAAACGGGCGTTTTAAGGGAGTGCATAATTAATACAGCAGCGTCATTGACCACGTCACTTGGTTTTTTTTAACTCAGAACTGCTCGCAAAATAGCGGTTGAAAACACCAACCACAAGAATAGCGAGCAGTTCATACGCTGTACGATGTACTCGATTAATCTAATAAATAGCGGACATGACGTATGGTGCGTGCGGCCAGGGGGCGTTTTTATCAAAAAAACGAGCGTATGTTTTGCTCGCTCGTTCAGACTTAGAGGTGGGAACAGACTGCAATTTGCGAACGGATCATTTGAATAGCCACCCCTTGTTTTTGAACGAACGACCACAAATAGCGAACGGCTCTGAATCAGGCCCTATGTCCGCAGTGCCGTACAATGAATACTAATTACATACAAAAAATAGAAGAAGAGATGACCATAATCAGAGTCGGACTGGACCACAGGGGTACAGGGGAAACCCCCGGAGGTCCCCACTGCCTGAGGGCCCACCCCCTCTTCTGGGGATCAGGTTCCAGACTTTGCACTGGAATTATACATGTTACATTATACTACACAGGACTTTGGTGAATTTTCTACAATTAATTGCTGAAATTAATCTGGTACATTATTATGCATGCACTAGCAGTATTTACTATATATTATATATACAATTTTTTTTTTTTTTTTTTTTTAAAGGCACCCACACCCTGCACTCGCTGATGGTCAACCAAACCTATATGGAGGCTGGCCACACCACTATGTATGTGACCCTATCACTGCATTGCCCCGTTGGGCCCTACATGCCCCAGTCCAACACTGACCATAATACAAAAACCTGACACGGAGGGCAGAGAGGTAAGATGAAGAGACTCACTTAGACTTTAGAAACAAGAATTTGATGGGTCACACAAGGGGGATTTGGGAGGAAACAGCAATCATTGAGCCTGTACCCACATAGTGGGCAAACAAAGAGGATCAGAGTCACTGATGGAGACAGGGGAACAGATGCGCACTGGTGACAAGGATAGTGCTAGGAGGAAAGCAAGAGGGAAGAGGGCTTACAATCTATGGGGGGAAAGGGGAACTAGGATGGTGAACTGTGAGAGGGTAGGTGGATAGGTGATTAGAAAAATGCAGACGTGTCTAACCGTTTAAACGCCGTTACATGGGCGTGCATAAATTAAGCATTGCGATCTCATTTATTTTTTATTTTATTTATTAACAGTTTCTTATATACCGCAGCAAATTCCGTCGCACTTCACAATTTGAATCAACATTAACATTATACTGGGTTGTAAAAGACATACATAAGGGTAAGAGGGCCGGCCACATGGCCAGCAGTTCGATTCCCGGCAGCGTCAGGCCGACAGTGGAACAGATCCCAGCAGCGGCAGCCCGACAGCGCTGGAAATCTTGATCGTCCCCAGGTAAGTATGAATTAACCTAACCTACCCCCCTAACCCTCCCTTAGGGGTGCCTAACGCTAACCTCCCCCCCCCCAAGTGCCTAACCCTAATCCCTTCGATCGGGATGCCGGGCGCCGGTCTCCCAGTGTTGGTAAAATGACAGGCGTCTACATCTAGACACCGTTCATTTCACCCTCGCCGGGATATGACAGTCGGGAAGCCGGCTGTCGGTATAATGTCAGCTGGCTTCCCGATTGCATCCCATACCCAAGGATAGGTGCTACATATTGCAAATTGGTCCAGCCCGATTGCAGATGTTCTTGGTGGGCTGTATAATCCAATCACATTGGAAAGTTGGCCTAGGGTTAGGAGGATGTTAAATTGAAGAAAGAGAAGATGTGATAGGTGTTTACTATAAGAAGAGAGTTAGATAGGGAGCTATAAAAGGTTAGATGGGCGGTCCTGGAATCTGATAAGCTTGTCTGAAAATGTTTGAAAACTAGTGGAAAGTCTTATTGTGCGTGGGAGGGCATTCAACAGGGTGGGTGCAGCCTGAAAAAAGTCCTGTAACCATGCATGTGAACAAATAATGCGCGGGGATGAGAGACGCAGATCTTGTGCAGAGCGGAGATGTCGGGTTGGAAGATATTTTGAGATAAGTGAAGAGATGTATGTTGGTGTGGTTTGGTTAATAGCTTTATGTGTGAGTGTAAGTATTTTAAATTGAATACGGTAGAAGACCGGCAGCCAATGAAGGGACTGTCAGAGTGGATCAGCAGACACTGAACGTTTGGTGAGAAAGATCAACCTTGCAGCTGCATTCAAAATGGACTGTAGTGGGGAGAGCCTGTTTATTGCAATAGTCAATGCGGGAAATTATGAGTGCGTGTATTAGAGTTTTTGCAGCGTCTTGCGTAAGATATGGTCGAATTTGGGCTATGTTTTTTAGATGTATGTAACAGGATTTAGAGACAGATTGAATGTGGGGAACAAAAAGACAGTTCAGAGTCAAGGATTACATCTAGGCAACGAGCTTGTGGGTGGGGTTGATTGTCGAGTTGTCAACAGTAATAGAGATATAAGGTTGGTAACTGCTATTGGCCGGTGGAAATATAATTAATTCTGTTTTGGATATATATTAAGTTTGAGGTGGCGAGATGCCATCCAAGATGAAATGGCAGAGATACATTCAGTGACACGGACCAGCACAGATGGTGACAAATCTGGGGAGGATAGGTAAATTTGAGCATCGTCCGCATACAGATGATACTGAAAACCAAAAGAGCTGATTAGTTTGCCAAGAGAGGTGGTATATATTGAGAAAAGCAGAGGACCTAATACTGAACCTTGTTGTACTTCAACTGATAGAGGTAGCGAAGTGCAGGCAGAATAAGAAAAGCGAACAGTGAAAGAGCGATTAGATAGGTAAGATGAGAACCTTGAAAGGGCTGTGTCTTGAAGACCTAGGGATTGTAGTGTTTGTATGAGAAGAGAGTGGTCAACAGTGTCAAAAGCAGCAGAGAGCTCTCAATCACAGCAGGAGAGCTCTCTGCGTGTCAGGAGAGTGATTGTATTTGAGACAGGTCAGACTTGCTACAAGGGCAGCATGGCTGGTCGATGTTACCGATATTTAAACTGGTACATGTCATGGGACGCAGATGAGAAGTCAGCAGTGGGCATCCTTATCTACGGGTAAGCTTTGGAAGCATTAGCATATTTTCACAGCTGCGTCCACTCGAAATCGCAGCTGCAATCGCATCAGTGTCCATCTCTGAATCGGGCACTGTGCAAGGTCTGTCGGGACAGACCTAGTAGAGGAGGAGGTCCAGGCCGTCAGACGGCAACGCATAAGTATGAGGGAGCAGCATGGTGGAGTAGGTGGCACCCAGCAGTGTGGGGGTGGGACACAGCGGATAAAGAGGGGCAAGGCCTTGCAGACTGGGGGGTGGGGTGGAACTGAGCGCAGTCTGAGGTCACCTGGGTTTTGTTTCCGGGAATATTTAACTTCGTAAAATAAAAAACATGAATAAATAAATCATACCTTTATAGCAACAAATAACACCAAGAGCATTCCAGTACTGGTGATTGCTACTCTCCATCATGACCGATTTCTTAATGCACTACATAGATAAGGAAAAAGAAAACCGATTCAGAACAAAAACACTTATGCAAGAATCATGAACAGTAGGTGCAGCTCTCATGTTGTTACTGACGAGAAGCAGTGTTAAACACTATACAGAGAGAATGTCAAATATCTATACACTCACAATAATAAAAAGGTAATGAACACTAACTGTAGTTATGATAAAATAATAAATATCACATTTGACTCATCTGAAAAAAAATAAATCAGTCATATGATTCAAAGGATACATTATCATGTTTAAAGGAACACTAAACATAAAATACAGTACAAATACACTATGATATGTTTGAAGATTATATTATGTACTGTAGCTTAGCGCAAGTTATTTTTATCTGTTCTAAGCAATTATTTGCAAAAGCTGGTAAAGGCGGTCTTGGTAATGGCAGGGATATCTGACTTTGATCAAAATCAATCAAGGTATTATAAAAAAAAACAAAGAGCCAGAATATAGCTGTAGTCACAGCCTGAGTGGGGTTATCTTTCTACCAGAACCTACATGTGAAATAAAATGGACAGTTATACTGTACCCCAACAGTGGCAGGCTGTAGTGTCCTACAGTATGATGACAGACAGGAAGTCTGCTGTATGGAGGAAAAAATCTCCCCTGCAATAATAACTCTCTCAAATATCTTCAGTTCTGATAAGCTCCTGAAACTTTTACATATAAAATGATTATCATTATTTCTCTTCTAGATGACAACTTGTATTTTAGTAATGACTTTTCAGTAAACCATATCCCCAGCATTGGTCTTCCAAACATAGAATCGTTTTATAGATCTCTTTATTTGAGTACATCATTCTTTTGCAGTTTGTATACAAGTCCATTTCTTATCATTCACAAAATTACCTGCACAGATTTTTCCAATAAATCGCTGCTGTTTCTTTCTTTAATGTCAGAATCCAGTAAACTCTGTGCCTGGTAGAAATAATTGATGCCAAGGTCACACCAGATGTTTGCAGAGAGCTGAAGCTTCAGTGCCCGACCATAACACCTGTAACAATGAACAATATATACCAATTCATTATTTTAGTACTGTGTGTGTTTACTGGCCCATTGTGCCACTTAGCTCAACATTTCAATGCTGTCAGCTAATATAGTTATAAACAAGAGGAAACTAAGAGCCTGAAGAACACAGGAGATCATCTCGGCATACTGTATGTCTGCAGCATTTGAGGAAAAAAAAAAAAAACAGCGAATTGTCGACCTCACATAAAAATAACAATAAAAAAACAATGCGCTGACATAAACCAACTGACTATAAATAGATGTATATAGTGAGGTCTCTAATAAGACTGATGCAAATACCATAAAACGTTAAAACTACAAAATTCAAGAACATAATAAATGTACCAAATGAACACACACATAAAGAAATGATAATAATGTACAGATGTGTCCTCGCACACTGACTTCAGTCGCACCAAACAGCCCCACTCATCGCAGTAGGTCCTGTTTGACTTGGCCGCGCAGAGCGTCTTTTCCCTCAAAATGTGCGTCGTGTTCGCACAAAAAAAAAAAAAAAAAAGATGAAGCGACAAAACTACTCTGCTAGATTATATGGATGAATTTGATGTGTGACATTTGTATATCTGTGTGCGACTGAGTCTGTATTGTTATACTTCTGTTATGTGACTAGCCTAGTGTCTCTGTTGCACTGCGAGTGGCTTTTCACTGGTTCTGTTCGGTCATGCCGGGCATCTTGCACCATATGGAGTATAGACACTGGGTGTATGAAGACACATCTGTACTTGGATCACATTGCTAAATTGTAAAAAGTCCAAAAACTACAATACATGGGTTTCAATTGAGACACTAAAATCTATTGAAATCCAGATAAAATGTATAATTTACATAAACCAAACTGTGAACAATAAGTTGTTTCTAATGCACCAGAACCAGTCCTTATTAGGTATATTATTAGGAACAGTCCGTTTAGTGGTAGGTCAGACACTATCATTAATGGGGACAGCTATTAGAGACTGCATCCCTAGATGAAGTTCACAGAGCTGCTGCCAGTCCAGCGGATACTGCAGATGCAAGACCCATGGGCAACTTAGATAGGCTC
The DNA here is from genome assembly GCA_031769625.1 of Taudactylus pleione. NCBI lineage: Eukaryota > Metazoa > Chordata > Amphibia > Anura > Myobatrachidae > Taudactylus > Taudactylus pleione. Next base: position 6,192,814 of record JAUIMM010000368.1, on the reverse strand, counting down.
AGAGTTTGGCAGAAACAGGTGTTGAGCTGCAAGATGTGTTGTGAATAAGTTGCAATACCAGAGCTAGGTGCAAATCAACCGCAGAGCAGGGGCTGTGTGTACCAAAAGCCTTTGGCTATGCTATCAGTGTAGTGAGAGTAAGGACTAAACCGCAGTGTGGTAGCTCCATATAGCAGATACCCAGAGCTACAGATTTGTCCACATACATCTTTCCTCCAGGCCCTACACGTCGCGTTACACATAACGTGAGAGCCGTGTGACTCTGTAGCGCAAAGATTCTTTTTGTGCAACTTTTTACCTTCAAATGCATCTTATTCACAAAGTGATGCGAATAGGACGTACAAGCAGATTATGCTGATAAAAATGATTTACGGCAGGCCTATATTCTGTGTGCGACTACAGTTATATCTGCATACAAAATGCTACGTTACAGTGTCAGTGGCTGTGACCCTAACGTAGCATTTCGCATGCAGATAAGGCCACGTCATGGCGCAACTAGAAAGGCTAGGTGTATGAGAACACATCTTTACCATGTGCATGGTTGAAGTAGAGATGGCATCAGGTGCAGTGCCTGGGCTCAATGACTGGCAGGTGCTTGTGGCTGCACTTTGATTATATGGAGGACAAATACAGCAACGCATTTTGTCTACCACCGTGGACTTTGTTAAGCTGATTATCTCCCCACCTTATAACATAGAAAAATTCTCATTTGAAAGAGAGGGACACCTTTTTCAAATGGCGTACCCACGTAAAGGTTAATGTCTGGTGAACTACAGAAAAATAATGCAATCCAGGCATGGAGAAAGATCTCCCCCAACCATTTCCTACAAATAATTAAGAGGCACCCACTTTAGAGAGAGGGTGATCTCCTCTTTCAAATGGAAGGGATGCCAGATGCCTCTGAAAATAACAGACAAGGCAGAAACCTGACACCTCAGGGAAGAGAGGCAGAAGCATGTGGACAAACCGTCCTGTAAAAATAAAAAGTAAACGTGGTAAGTGGAACCCAGGAGCTGCTGAAACTCCCTTAGCTTCACACCATCGGATGGAAGATCTCCAGACCCTATAATAAAAAAATTGAAGTGGATGACTTACGGGCCTGTTACATAGTCTGGATAACGGCTGTAGAAAACCCCTTGAACCTCAAAAGACTGGTCTCAAGTACTGCCGTTAAAGCCAATTGAGGTCAATTGGGATGGAAGCACGGACCCTACGATAGTAGATCTACTAGCAGTGGCAGCCTTCATGGCTGATCGACCACTAGAGACAGAAGACTCAAGTACAGTACCATGACCTCCATGGCCAATCTGGAACTATTTGAAGGAAATTAGCCTTTTCTTGCTTGACCCATTTGATTAAATGTGGGAGCATTGGAGCGGGCTGAAAGAGATACCCAAAGTGGAAGGATGACTTGGCTGTCAAGGCATCTACCAGGGTCGCCTGTGGATCCGTTCCTCATACCACGAAAACTTACTGTTCAACCTGGATGCCATGTGGTCTATATCTGGCAGACCCCATTTCTACACAATCTGGTTGAATGTGTCCTGGTGTAAGTGTTGAAGAACAGGCCCAGAAACACCATCCTCCGTGCCTGGTCTAGACTGAACTTGGGTTGTGGACAAGGCCGTGGAATTCCAGTGTTGACTTAACCTGCAAGTCAGCGCTGAAAAGATCTGATTATGGTGCTTTTATCAACAGATCGTGTACAAGTGTGTCCTCTCTCGTCTTTGCTGCAGTAGCGCCAAACAGTTCCTCTTAGCGGGTCTGTGAGACTCTGCTAGCAGCAGGCGTATTTTTTGCAGAAAATGCGTCTAAGTCGCAATACGGTACAACTAGGATGGACTAGGAGACTGTGCTGAAAAATTTGATATGTGACAATTGTATCAGCATGCAAAGTGATATGATGCAATGGCTGCAGACTTTTTCCATACCAAGTTCAGTTTTCAGTCTCAGTTGCACACAGATATACTTAGCTTTATGGGGGTCTGTTTCCTTTGCAGACATAGCATCACCACAAGAGGAAACACTCAGAGACAAGATACAAGACCTGACTCTGTAACTGTAGCCCCCACCTTTTTTTTATTTTTCAAATATGAAAAAAGATAATTATTTTATGCTAAACGCTTGCCTGAACCAGCCATATGAGACAAATCCCACACAACAAATTTAATCAACAAAAAACAAAACAATCATAACTAAACTATTACAGACTAACTCTGAATAAACCCGGCCTATTTATGCTATAAAGGGAAAGCCGGACCTCTGCACATGTTTGTTATATAATATAATATATACATACATACATACACAAACACATACACACAATGATTTCCAATGTGCTGTACCACACTCATCAACCTCTGGACACAGCAAAACATCAGCTAGACTTCCTTTTTGTAGTAACCCGGGAAGAAGCCAGGAGGGGCCTGACCCAGAAGGATCTCACTGACTTCTGGGGATGTGTGGGCAAAATGGTGGTCGCCATTACCAGACCGAACCCACAACCGCCTTCTACCGTGCCTCCTTACATCCCTTGAGAGGCAAACGGACGCTGCACGATCTTCACTTTACTGCTCGGCTGCCCAGCATTACCTTAGCAAGCTGCAGTAGCTGTCTAATGTAAGCCGCAGCCTCTGGGAAGCGGCGCCATGCGGAGGGACTTAAATAAGTAAGCTAGGGTCCCAGCAGACCCGCGAATGTCTGGTGATCCTCTTCCAATGCCCGGAGCAGGATGCGGCAAGGGGAAATAGACGACGCCGCCTACCAGCGCTGTCCTAATGCCATGCACCTCCATAGCCTGATCTCATAAGGGGATTCAGGCACCTAAGTTAATACAAACCAGCTTATGTCAAATAACAAAAGTGGTCGCTCCTTAAGGGCCTGATTCTGAGGTGGAAGTAAAGCAAAAAAAAAATAAATAAAAAAATAGCAAGTAACTGTGCACCTCGGTAAAGCCAAGCTGCGCTGCAGGTGGGGCAGATTGAAAATATGCAGAGACATTTGAGTGGTGCAAGTCTAAACGCAAATCTAAATTGCAGTGTAAAAATAATGCTGTCCAGCAATTATGGGCTGCATGCACAAGCAGCCAGTATTTACCCTGCATGCAAAAAAAGAAATGTATTGCAACCCCTTGCACTGCTACATGGTTTGTCCAGTTGCAGATTTACTTGCTCTTCTTTTCTTTACTCCCACTTCAGAATCAGGCCCATACTATGATAGGTTGTCTAGTTTATAAAATGGTAGGCCTTGTTGCTCTATCTATTGCTCTTCCTACACATACTGTATGAAACATTTAAATTGAAATAGCAAAAATGTGAAAAAAATAAATAAAAGCATTTTCATTTCAATTGCACATTTATTTGTCAAAACCTACACATATAATCCCGCTTTTTATTATTGTGGTAAGGTGGAGCACTGGAGAAACAAGAATTGCAAAGTATTTGTTTGTGGTGTTTATAAGACAGATCACTTTTGCTTTCGTTTCCCTTTCTTGATATTGGATCGGCTAGAATGAGTAAAAAAAATAATGCTATTTTCTGAAAATACAAAGTCTTGTGAAAAAAAACAAGGTATAATGTGTTTGGGTACCACATAAAAAGATCATTGCTATTGATGTTGGAATGAGCACAAATGTGAAAAAAAAAAAAAAATAAGCGCAAGGGTGAGAAAACACTCAGCAACAAAGGGGTTAAAACCATTAAAGCTGAATGTTTTGCATTTTTGTAGATCACCATTACAATGGTCATTCCATGAAATATAGGACAATACGTGAAAATTAAATTGCAGCACAGCAGATGTCGAGACATTTTCAACTTAATGTAACTGTCACAGTGACTTTAGATGATGCAACGTTGTTGACTGGTTCTATGTTGAATATGATGGAAAGAGTTACCCAAGTGAGATCAGGGACATCAGAGATGGTGAATAGTTAGCGAGCACAATGGAGCAAGCTGGCAGCAACTGGAAATGGCCATCATCACCAGATGAATATTTTATACGGAATCGGTATGATTTACCGGTTAGAATCCCGACAGCGGCTGCCCGACATGGGTGAAAATCCTGATCGTCCTTAAGGTAAGTCTTGACTAACACAATTCCCTCCCCTATCCCTAACCCTCCCTTAGGTGTGCCTAACCGTAATCCCCCCCTCTAAGTGGCTAAACCTAACCCCCCCTTCCCCGCCGCCTAAACCTAAGTCCCCCGTGGGGGGGGGGGGTGTCTAACCCTAATCCCCCTTCCCCTAGCCTAAACCTAACCTCCCGAGGGGGGGTGCCAAACCCCAAGTCCCCCCCGGGAGCCCTAAACCTAAACCCCCCACGGCTATCCGCGCTCAGCGTCCCTTCGGTCGGGATGCTGGGCACCGGTCTCCCGCGTCGGTAAAATGACAGCCGTCTAGATTTAGACGCCTGTCATTTAACCCTCGCCTGGACTAAGCAGTCAGGTAGCCGGCTGTTGGGATTAGGTCCGCCGACTTCCCGACTGCATACCTTTTATACATCTTCACAGTTGATCAGGAAGATAAACAGGCCTATATTTATTAATTCACATGGGTTCTACAGGTTTGAGTAATTTGCATCAGAGCCCTATGACTGGGGACAGAAATGTAACGCGAGTCACTTTCATATGTAACATGAGTTACATGTCAAAATTGATTTTAAGTATACTTTGGTTACCATTCAGTTTTTTGTTGTGTGTCAATCATAAGTTTAGGGTATAGTATAACAATCATATTATTAAAAAAAATAGGAGAGCAGGTTTAGATAAATATAGACGTCTCCTCAGTTCCTATGTCCATTCTGTTGTAACATAAGTCACATATATAAAACAATAAAATTTAGCTAAGCGTTTACATTTTTGTAGTGCATTTAAACTTCTAAAAATTAACATTGTAACATGAGTCACATGGAATGTCCCACAAACTTATTGTACTGCAATTAGTGAAATCTGAAGCTGATCAATTACATGATGGCAATATCTGTGCTAATTTGTTAAAACCTATATGTACCTGGATTTTTGTACTTACAGTAAAATCACTTTCTCCAATTCCATGGTGGAGCCTGTATGCCTGCTAGCAGCCAATTGTTCCAACAGCTCTGACAATCCCCCAACCAGCTTTACCACCCAAGCCAGCATGTCAACAGGCAGGGTAGCACTCAAAGCTGTCATCTTACTCCGAGCCTCCACAGCACATGCTTCGCAAACTGCCCCCCAGTCCAACCATGCATGAGGAAATGTGGTTTTACACTTTGCACATGCAGAAACTTTTTAGACAGCTTTTAATCTCTGAGCAATCCCACAGCAAAATGCTGAAAGGAATTCTGAAATCCCTCTACAGAGAAATACCCACAAACCCAGTACTGTATAAAATTTTACAAGAGGAGCAGCGGTAGCCAGACTCAGGATCCCCACAGATGAGTCTCCGTGGCTTGGAAGGCTACAGAGTTTTTCTTGTGTATGAGTTACTGCTGCTGCTGGCAGGCAGTCTGCATGCAGACGCGTGCTATAGGTAGGGCGGAGCATGCCTATAGCCTCCCAGGCTAACAGGCAGGCTTGCCTTGCTTCCCTTTCAGGGGGTCCAAAGTACACCCCATCAGCAGAGTTACTAAAAGGAAGGCTCCTACTTGCCACCACTGTCTGCCTCAGTTGGGTGATGGAGCTGCAGTGTCAATGGACAATGCGCTCAGAGACCCCGGACAAAAACCTGCATCGGCTGTGGCAGGTTCCTCTGGAGATGCTCCCACGTAGCAGGCATATTTACTTAGCACAGAGTCTGCCTGTCCAGATACATGCAAAGAAAAAAGATGAAGGAAGAAAAAAAAAAAAAGAAAAGCTGCCCTGCAGCCTGAGGATAAAACGCTCGCCTATAATACAAAATGTTGAGGCCCCTTTGGGTGACTATAGAATCGGGGGACAAGGACATCATTTGCACTGGGGTGATCTATAAACCACCTGGACAGTGTCAAGAACTGGATAAGTACCTATACAGGACATTACTAGAATGGCTTTAAATGGAGAGGTTATAATCATGGGAGACTTTAATTTACCTGATGTAAACTGGGAGGTGTCTGCTGCAAGTTCCTCTAGAAGTGGCCACTTTCTAAATTCTCTGCAGGGAGCATCTCTCAAACAATTAGTGAGGGAGCCCACTCTGAAAAATGCTATTCTGGACTTGATACTCACAAACTGTGACAGAATATCGGATGTAAATGTGGGTGAGAACCTAGGATCCAGTGATCACCAAGCAGTATGGTTTAGTATAAAGACAGGGTCCAATTCATGCCATACACAAACAAGTGTTAGATTTTAGGAAGGCTGACTTTGCAGAGATGGAGATATGTGTTGCTGAGTCAGTGGCAGATTGGAGGAACCTGGAAGAAGTGCAGGAGAGGTGGGTAAAAATAAAAAATACAATACTGAAGGCTACAGACCTTTGTATTAAAAGGGTTAGGAAGAGCACCAGGAAAAGGAAACCAGTGTGGTTTACAAAACAGGTATCAGCTAGTGTGATATTAAAAAAAGATGGATTTTAAGCAGACTCAAAATAACAACAACAAAGAGGCGTATCTTGCCAGAAGGAAGGAGGCTAAGAAGGTGATAAGGCAAAGGCAGAAGCTGAGGAGAAAATGGCCCAGTCAGTAGATAAAGGGAGCAAAACTTTTTTTAAGTATATAAGTGGAAGGACGAAGTCACATGGAGGAATAATAAGACTTAAGACAGAGAGTGAGTACATGATCGAGGGAGACAAAGAAATAGCAGATCATCTAAATAATTACTTTTGTTCAGTATTCACTACAGAAAAAGAGGGGAAGGGGCCACAGTTAAGTTGCAGAGACATTCATAAAAATGAAGTACATAAAATTTCACTTACAGAGGAGAGGGTCCTAACAGAACTGTCTAAACTGAAAGTGGATAAATCAATGGGGCCGGATGGGATACATCCAAGGATACTAAAAGAGCTTAAAGGGGTCCTGGTAACACCATTAACAGAATTATTCAACCAGTCGCTAGTATCAGGAGTGATTCCAGAGGACTGGAAAAGAGCAAATGTAATACCACTGTACAAAAGTGACAGCAAAGAAGAAGCAAGTAACTACAGACCAGTAAGCCTTACATCAGTAGTGGGAAACACTATTAAAAGAAAGTGGTGGAATATCTCAAATCCAACAATTTACAGGACCCCAAACAGCATGGATTTACTCAGGGAAGATCATGCCAAACAAATCTTATTTACTTTTTTGACTGGGTGACCAAAGCAATAGATCAATGGGGGGCCGTAGATGTAGCTTATCTAGACCTTAGTAAGGTTTTGACACGGTCCTACATCGCAGAATGATAAACAAACTGGAAATCTTGGGATTGGATTCTATGCAGGATAGGAAACAGAGAGTTGTAGTAAATGGAGTGTATTCACAGGAGGGAAAGGTAACCAGGACAGGGAGGCAGTGGATGAAAGGGGGAGACAGTGAGTGGCAGCGGATGAAAGGGGGAGGCAGTGGATGAAAGGGGGAGGCAGTGGATGAAAGGGGGAGGCAGTGGGTGACGGTGAGGCAGTGGATGAAAGGGGGAGGCAGTGGGTGATGGGGAGGCAGTGGGTGAAAGGCGGAGACAGTGGGTGGCAGTGGGTGACCGGGGTGGCAGTGGGTCACGGGGAGGCAGTGGATGAAAGGGGGAGGCAGTGGGTGACGAGGAGGCAGTGGATGAAAGGGGGAGGCAGTGGGTGGCAGTTGGTGGCGGGGAGGCAGTGGAAGAAAGGAGGAGGCAGTGGGTGACAGGGAGGCAGTGTATGAAAAGGGGGAGGCAGTGGGTGATGTGGAGGCAGTAGATGAAAGGGGGAGGCAGTGGGTGACGGGGAGGCAGTAGATGAAAGGGGGAGGCAGTGGGTGACGGTGAGGCAGTGGATGAAAGGGGGAGGCAGTGGGTGACGATGAGGCAGTGGATGAAAGGGGGAGGCAGTGGGTGATGGGGAGGCAGTGGATGAAAGGGGGAGACAGTGGGTGACCGGGGAGGCAGTGGATCACGGGGAGGCAGTGGATGAAAGGGGAAAGCAGTGGGTGGCAGTTGGTGATGGGGAGGCAGTGGATGAAAGGAGGAGGCAGTGGGTGACAGGGAGGCAGTGGATGAAAGGGGGAGGCAGTGGGTGATGGGGAGGCAGTGGATGAAAGGGGGAAGCAGTGGGTGACCAGGGAGGCAGTGGATGAAAGGGGGAGGCAGTGGGTGCAAGGGGGAGGCAGTGGGTGGCAGTGGGTGACCGGGGAGGCAGTGGATGATGGGGAGGCAGTGGATGAAAGGGGGAGAGTGGGTGATGGGGAGGCAGTGGGTGACGGGGAGGCAGTGGATGAAAGGGGGAAGCAGTGGGTGGCAGTTGGTGATGGGGAGGCAGTGGATGAAAGGAGGAGGCAGTGGGTGACAGGGAGGCAGTGGATGAAAGGGGGAGGCAGTGGATTAAAGGGAGGCAGTGGATGAAAAGGGGGAGGCAGTGGGTGATGTGGAGGCAGTAGATGAAAGGGGGAGGCAGTGGGTGACGGGGAGGCAGTAGATGAAAGGGGGAGGCAGTGGGTGACGGTGAGGCAGTGGATGAAAGGGGGAGGCAGTGGGTGACGATGAGGCAGTGGATGAAAGGGGGAGGCAGTGGGTGATGGGGAGGCAGTGGATGAAAGGGGGAGACAGTGGGTGACCGGGGAGGCAGTGGATCACGGGGAGGCAGTGGATCACGGGGAGGCAGTGGATCACGGGGAGGCAGTGGATGAAAGGGGGAAGCAGTGGGTGGCAGTTGGTGATGGGGAGGCAGTGGATGAAAGGAGGAGGCAGTGGGTGACAGGGAGGCAGTGGGTGACAGGGAGGCAGTGGGTGAAAGGGGGAGGCAGTGGGTGATGGGGAGGCAGTGGATGAAAGGGGGAAGCAGTGGGTGACCAGGGAGGCAGTGGATGAAAGGGGGAGGCAGTGGGTGCAAGGGGGAGGCAGTGGGTGGCAGTGGGTGACCGGGGAGGCAGTGGATGAAAGGGGGAGGCAGTGGATGACGGGGAGGCAGTGGATGAAAGGGGGAGAGTGGGTGATGGGGAGGCAGTGGATGAAAGGGGGAGAGTGGGTGATGGGGAGGCAGTGGATGAAAGGGGGAGGCAGTGGGTGACGGGGAGGCAGTGGATGAAAGGGGGAGGCAGTGGGTGACGGGGAGGCAGTGGATGAAAGGGGGAAGCAGTGGGTGGCAGTTGGTGATGGGGAGGCAGTGGATGAAAGGAGGAGGCAGTGGGTGACAGGGAGGCAGTGGATGACAGGGAGGCAGTGGATGAAAAGGGGGAGGCAGTGGGTGATGTGGAGGCAGTAGATGAAAGGGGGAGGCAGTGGGTGACGGGGAGGCAGTGGATGAAAGGGGGAGGCAGTGGGTGACGATGAGGCAGTGGATGAAAGGGGGAGGCAGTGGGTGATGGGGAGGCAGTGGATGAAAGGGGGAGACAGTGGGTGACCGGGGAGGCAGTGGATCACGGTGAGGCAGTGGGTGACGGGGAGGCAGTGGATGAAAGGGGGAAGCAGTGGGTGGCAGTTGGTGATGGGGAGGCAGTGGATGAAAGGAGGAGGCAGTGGGTGACAGGGAGGCAGTGGATGAAAGGGGGAGGCAGTGGGTGACGGGGAGGCAGTGGATGAAAGGGGGAAGCAGTGGGTGACCAGGGAGGCAGTGGATGAAAGGGGGAGGCAGTGGGTGGCAGTGGGTGACCGGGGAGGCAGTGGATGAAAGGGGGAGGCAGTGGATGAAAGGGGGAGAGTGGGTGATGGGGAGGCAGTGGATGAAAGGGGGAGGCAGTGGGTGACGGGGAGGCAGTGGATGAAAGGGGGAAGCAGTGGGTGGCAGTTGGTGATGGGGAGGCAGTGGATGAAAGGAGGAGGCAGTGGGTGAAAGGGGGAGGCAGTGGGTGAAAGGGGGAGGCAGTGGGTGAAAGGGGGAGGCAGTGGGTGAAAGGGGGAGGCAGTGGGTGAAAGGGGGAGAGTGGGTGACGGGGAGGCAGTGGATGAAAGGGGGAGGCAGTGGATGAAAGGGGGAGGCAGTGGGTGGCAGTGGATGAAAGGAGGAGGCAGTGGATGAAAGGAGGAGGCAGTGGATGAAAGGGGGAGGCAGTGGGTGGCAGTTGGTGATGGGGAGGCAGTGGATGAAAGGGGGAGGCAGTGGATGAAAGGGGGAGGCAGTGGATGAAAGGGGGAGGCAGTGGATGAAAGGGGGAGGCAGTGGATGAAAGGGGGAGGCAGTGGATGAAAGGGGGAGGCAGTGGATGAAAGGGGGAGGCAGTGGATGACGATGGAGTGAGTGGATGAAAGGGGGAGGCACTGGGTGACAGGGAGGAGGAAGTGGGTGAACCAATCATAAATGGTTTTTTTCTGTTCCTCTCAACATCCCACAATGTGCTCCCCTGTTCCCCCACAGGGTCTGTTCTCTGTGCTCCCCTTCTGGCTTCACATGCTCCCCTGCTGCTGTGAGTCAAGACCCCAAGCTGAGATGGCCGCGACCCACAGTTTGAGAATTGCTGATATAGACACATTAGAGACTGTACAAAGAAGGGCAACTAAAATGGTGCATGGCCTACAGCACACAACATACCCAGAACGGCTAAAAGATCTTATATGTATAGTTTGGAACAGAGAAGGGAAAGGGGGGACATGATAGAAACTATAAAATACATGAAGGGTTTTAACAAGTTACAGGAGGGAAGTATTCTTCAAAGGAAGAGATGTAAAAGAACATGAGGACATGCACTGAGACTGAAGGGAGGTAGGCCCAGAGGAAATTTGAGGAAAAATTACTTCACAGAAAGGGTAGTGGATAAGTGGAATAGCCTCCCATCATATGTGGTTGGAGCTAACATGTGGAACAATTTAAACATGCTTGGGCTAGGCATAAGAATATCCTTAAGAGAGACGTAAGGAGCAAATAGGGTTGAAGTTGCCTAAAGGATACATGAAAAGGGGCAGACTAGATGGGCCAAGTGGTTCTTATCTGCCGTCAAATTTTACGTTTCTATGTTTCCGTCGGGAACTAAACTGCGGTCAGGTGTGTTATACAGTGGGAGCAGCAGTGTTCAAATCATTAAAGATTTAAAGTACCAGGATCCAAACACCACCATATTTAATAACCCAGTGTTCCAATGTCTCCCAGTGAAAGAAGGACAAAAATGTAATTGCCTAAATGCAAATACAGTTGTTTGTTTCACATAATTTATGGCTTAATGATATATGGTGCACATCTTGTATGACTCTGTAGGATAGAAATACAGTACACAGTTCCTACCTTCCCCCTAGCGCCAAGATCTCAGATTTATTCATTAGCTTTTGGCCTTTGTTCTGACCAACAAGGGCACCCAGGACACTGACGCTGGCCTTGGCAGCTGAGACCATATGCAGACAGGTGCAGACATCACCAAGCAGTTTCCATAGGCATAAAAGATCAGGCCTCTGCTGAACCGCTCTGAAATCAACAAATTATTTTAATTATTATCTTTCCACACATTGGGGGATGATGCAGAGTTGACTAAGTCAGTTTTGTGTATGTATCTTATGCATTGTAAAACTGTACATGCTCTGGAGAGGAACATATGCATATATGGGTGATGCAGTGTCCTCCCACCTCCTACACTTCCAGGCATGTTTGCTTGTGACAAAGCATGTGTGCATTCTGCATGCAACTCTTCCTATAAATGAGTGTCAAGGTTCCAGTTTTATATTATATATATATATATATAATTTTTTTTTTTTTCCTTTGATTGCAAGACAGTCAGCATTTTGTCAGCTTTACGTTATCCATGGGTAGTGCACTTAAATCAAAATGCATTCTATGTAATAGACAAGTAACAAAACAGTTAATGGGAAGGTAGTATTTGTACCAACCTTGTCAGATATTCAAGAGCCTTTTCAATACCATCCACTGCCTTTGCATCCAGGAAATCGGCTAGTGCAGCCCTTGCAAGCATTAGATGACACTCACCTAAACCTAAAACAGACATAAAATCACACACATAATCCCCTCTCATGTATAGTTATATGATGGAGGAAATGCCATCTTTAATGAAACTAGCAGTCAAACCATTTGTCTCACAAACAGCAACCACAATGGGTGGTGGTTTCACAAACGCATGCAAATATACAGCTGGAGCAAACTATGGATCTGGGAGTGGTAGTTTACTATGCACCCCTACCCCTCCCGGTGCTGCAACCAGACCCAATTTCTTACTTGTATGGTGAAATCAGGGCAATGGCAGGCAGAGGAGGTGGATCTCTATCTCAGTGCTGCTGCTCCAACATTTCAATGACAGGCTAGGAGTGTGGTGGACTGTGACACCAAAGTCCAGACCCACAATTCCAGCTCATTAACGTTATGGAGTAGAAGCAGCCATCAGCAATATGGAAGATAGGAAGCGTGCAGGGCATGCTCAAGAAAATGTGAATTATTAACCAAACATCCTCTTGCCCATTGTCACCTGACTTCGCCAAATGGTAGCATCAGCCCTGGAAGCATTCAATATTTTTCTGTACTGACCTGTAGATCCAACACTTTGCATTTGAAGCTGTGTAGCAACAAAATTGCATATGAGCAAAACTGCTATTATTAATGGGATATTTGTTTTTAATGTTAAAATCATACTTGCCTACTCTACCAAATTGTCTGTGACACTCACGAATTTCAGGAAGTTACCCCAGACTGCTGAAAGAGTAGCCCACCCTCTTGAATTCTGCTCATTCCTCTCCCCAGTGAAGTAGGCGAGACTGGGGCATGATGACGCCCCCTAGCTGCATAATACTGTGAACTGCAAAATTCACGTATTCTGACAGTAGTTTAATCACACAGGTATTTCACTTATCTATTAAAGAATACATCTAAGACACCAATATCTTCCTGGATAATTGGCGATTAAACTATATTCCCATACAGATGTAAATATTGGTGTTGAACAAGATGCTTTTTGGTGCTACCTTTAAGCGCTGGCACATATTCTCCATACTTCTTTAAGATATGCTGGTATTCAGTTACGGCTTCTTTATATGTGCCCAGGATCTGTTTGATAGAAGCTATTTTGTACACACTGTACATCGAGTCTGGATTCAGTTCGCTGGCTTTCATGAAGGATTTCAGTGCAGTACTATAGCCACCTCTACTCAAATAGGCTTCCCCTAAACACTCCCAGCAGTTAGGATCCTTAGGATCAGATCTCAGAGCAGCGTGCAAGCTAAATAAAATAGATAGCAATCACACCATTAGCAAAAAGAATGAGAACTAGAAACAAGCAGGTAACATGGTTTTATAATATTTCATTAATATAAACAAAGGCCTAATTGTTAATGTATTATGCATTGACCGGAGAACATGGCTTTTATCAAGGTCGATATCGAGTCAATGAATAACTGGTGCAGTAATAACCGCTCCATTAAAGGCCAATTCCATTAAAAATTACAGTGTTTAGTAGAAAAAAACGACTAACATTTACAAACTGGGCTTTGAACCTGCTGAGATCAAGCGTGCTGTGAAGCTAGTGTGGAAAAGGACACTGAGGCTGCAATCCATAGCTGCCTGCTGTCACGTCACATCAAAGCAATTAGGTTTGGAAATATGACTGTTACAGACCCAAGGAAATATTACATAAGTTTAATTGTTTACCACTCCTGGACATTCATCAATATTCCATTTGCAGCTAAGAAACATAAAAAAAGGACTGAACTATCTTACTGTGTTAAGTGAAAAATTCCAATTAATGACTATACCAGTAGTATAACTGTATAGTAAAAAGACAATTATTTATGAAATACAGGTTTCATTTTCTGCTGCTTGAAACTAGGGCACCACAGATTGCAACCGTGGAGATATCCTTTAAGTCTTGCTCACAAAGTAGTCTCAACATGCCTATTGGTGGTTCCAGTCCCGAGACTGACAGTCATATGGTAGTACATCTACAGCTTAAATAATCATTTAGATCTTTCCATTTCAACTCTTCCCCTTGTGTAACACTGATCTAAAAGGGATTTGTTTTACTATACGTTATGGTTGGAGCTGCATTGTCTAGGGCTGAACCGAGTAGGTCCAAAACGTTTTGTGGAGGCAGAGACAGTGACACATGTCACAGGGAATGTTGGAATCACATAGTATTCGAGCAACTGGATCAAAGATGAGCCAGGCAGAAAAGTTGTCAGGGAATTGTTAAATGTGACCTGAGGGGCGATAAATGACAGCAACAGAAAGCTAGAGGGGAGAAGAATAGTATGGACTTCAAAAGAAGAGAACGAGAGGGAGGGTTAAACTCAGAAGGTACATCGTGCAGTAAGTAAAATGCCTACAACACTAGCTTATCGGTCTCCGAGTCTAGATGGAGAATGCCCTACAGGTCAGAGCTGCCAGGAATGGACAAAGGAGGTAATCCAGATTTCCTAAAAGGGGGTTGAGGGATAATGAAATGAATACTGTAGTTCCTGGACAGATGCAATATCTGCACATGAATAGGGGAGGGAGGGTAATATAGACATGTGGATAATGTTGGAGGCTAAAAGTATAAGGTAAATGGTAAGTTTTAGTGTAAAACAAGTTGAGTGAGCGGACAATGGGTACAGGAGTTGTGTATGGCATTCAAAAAAAAAAAAGGGGTGAAGTGTCTCCGTACAAGTTTGGAAACAATTGTATACAGCCAATATCTGAAGTTGTATGACAAGAGAGCAAAAAATTATTACATTCAGAAGAAATAATTATATAATCAGCAATGCCATCAACAAATAAAGTTGGCGGTGCTCCCCTAGAGTAAGATATAGTATCAATGAAGGGAATGGAAAGAAAACTCTTTTTGTTGGGGGCACAAACTTATCAAAAAATATATATATATAAAAAAAACCCAGTCTTTAATGTTATCAATAGAAAAAATACGACAATACATGGACATTACACACACATAACATAAATCACATGTTTCTGGATGTAAAATAATCTTCAAAACCTTGATATGTCAAAATAGATTCCATCCAGTAATATCTCAGTGTCTAAACTCTGTAAAGAGACCGTAATGAAGGGCGAACATATATAGGAGTATTTATTCAGGCATAATCTTCTAAACTGCAAATGACCTATAATATATGGTGGTATAAGTGTCAAAAAATAACAAAATAAATAGTATGGTTAAAAGAACTGCTCAGATCGCGGAATGAGATACTGCTGTTAATTCATCTGCTAAATAGCATCAAATGATCTTAATGAGTGTTCCCCTCCTTGGTGGCAGTTATAACAGTGAGACAAAATATAGATGAGTGGCAGGTATTGTGAAAAGAGAGAATAAATTCATGCATCTGCTTTCAAATCTCATTGCTTCTAATCATCGTGCAGAGGAGAATTTGATGAGAGTACATATAAACGACAGTAGTTAATTCTCTTGTAATAGTGCATCTGCTTTCGGTCAGACTGTCCTGGCTCCTGCAGGTCAGTACCGATGAGAGTACGAAGAAAGAAAATTCACAACACCACAGGTCTGATGCAGTTACGAATGATCATACAAAAAATTAAGTGGTAATCCAAAATATTATTTCAAGAGAGGGGCTATTACATATGAAATATCTGGTGCCTCAAGTGAAATGACTTTACAATATGTCTATATTTATATTAGTCACATGTCTCATACAATAAAACAATTGTCCTTCTGCACTCCAATAGATACCCTTGATGGAAAATATAAAATATCAGGTGTTTAAAGTGAAAGGACTTTGCAGCATGTGTAAATCTATGCAAGTATGTATGCAAACAAGTCACAATTTACATACAATAATATTGTTGTCCTTTTACACTCAAAATAAAAACCCTTAAAAGGTTGATGTATTTCAGTCAATGATCTATCTCCTAGAACAATTGATATGTTTCATACAGGACAGTGATATCACTCGTTAAGATAATAATCCTACTCAATAGTGCAATTCAATCTCCACTCTGAACTCTGCACAAACTGAAAGTTGCTGCTGCACCTGAGTCATATATAAATAACTCAAGCATACAGACAGACAAATGACATCACATAACAGTATTCCTAATGTATCAATGGTAACCAGCTGACATTAAATAGGTTGATGAAGTGCAGATTGTAAGCATTGCAATAATGGTTCCTATATTCAATGTATAGATAACAAAACAGGATTCCTGATGTGTTAATGGGAACCAGCTGACATTAATTGGTTAATGGAATGTAGATTGTCAGCATTGCAGTAATGGTTCCTATATAGAATCCAAAGACAGGGGAAGCATTCACATTGATACAGGGAAATGCAATAAAACAATTAAACTAATAGCCAGCCAGAATTGGTTCTCTGTCTGTATATAGAAACGTTCTGTGCACACCCCAGTTTAAACTAATACACCTTTTACACCAGAGCAAAAACCTGGGTTTTTGCTGGGTCTACCCGGGTTGCAGCTCAGTGTAAAAGGGTCCCTGAAAAATAACCTGGGTCAAGTGACCCTGCAATCCAACCCAGGTAGCTACCAGGGTTGGACCCAGGATGGACCCAGGTAATGGTGCAGTGTAAACGGTGCAACCCGGGTTATCTGACCTGGATCATGCCTAAAATGAGCGGATTGGTGGTTGTGGAGCATTCACCTCCCACTTTTTATGACCTCACAGGTTTAGCAGGGCAGACCTGAGTTCAGTGTGAACAGGGCTGACCTGGGAGTAACCCAGATCAAAGGTGCAGTGTAAATGGGTATGACCTGGGTCTGACCAGGGTTGGAACCATGTCCAAAAACCCAGGTCGGACCTGGGTTTTTGGTGGAAAAGAGGTATTAATAGGAAAACATGGTCTGTGGCTGCTTGTTTAAATAGTAAAAGTGTATGACCTGCAGCAGTTAGTCATTGCTGCACATCGTGAGACAGTCAGAGATACGACCTGATAAAACCAAAGGGGATATGAGTCACCTGGATAATTGCTGCCCGCTCTGCGCACAGCGGGGAGAACACAGCGCCCACCTCCAACACCGACGATATTGTTTCGCCTTGTCCGGCTTGTTCACGGTTCCTTCACTTGAGGCACCGGATATTTCATATGTAATAGCCCCTCTCTTGAAATAATATTTTGGATTACCACTTAATTTTTTGTATGATCATTCGTAACTGCATCAGACCTGTGGTGGTGTGAATTTTCTTTCTTCGTACTCTCATCGGTACTGACCTGCAGGAGCCAGGACAGTCTGACCGAAAGCAGATGCACTATTACAAGAGAATTAACTACTGTCGTTTATATGTACTCTCATCAAATTCTCCTCTGCACGATGATTAGAAGCAATGAGATTTGAAAGCAGATGCATGAATTTATTCTCTCTTTTCACAATACCTGCCACTCATCTATATTTTGTCTCACTGTTATAACTGCCACCAAGGAGGGGAACACTCATTAAGATCATTTGATGCTATTTAGCAGATGAACTAACAGCAGTATCTCATTCCGCGATCTGAGCAGTTCTTTTAACCATACTATTTATTTTGTTATTTTTTGACACTTATACCACCATATATTATAGGTCATTTGCAGTTTAGAAGATTATGCCTAAATAAATAATCTATATATGTTCGCCCTTCATTACGGTGTCTTTACAGAGTTTAGACACTAAGATATTACTGGATGGAATCCATTTTGACATATCAAGGTTTTGAAGATTATTTTACATCCAGAAACATGTGATTTATGTTATGTGTGTGTAATGTCCATGTATTGTCGTATTTTTTCTATTGATAACATTAAAGACTGTTTTTTATATATATTTTTTGATAAGTTTGTGCCCCAAACAAAAAGAGTTTTTTTTCCTTTCCCTTCATTGTGTATGGCATTGCCAGCAGCAATGAGAAGGTCCAAGGTGAGAAAATGGATGATATGTAGATGTGTGGTTTGTCTCTGCTTGTATAAATCAGTGAATAAAGTGGGTGTAGGAAACAACCAAGTTCATGGGTGCAGACCAGCAAGGAAGGAAGTACTGTAGTCAGAGGGAAATCGCGATGGAAGAGGGAGAAATAGGGTGCCGGAGAGAGAAGTCTGGATAGAAGTTACGGTAGTTGTAAGCGAGCAGGAGAAAAAGTTAGTAAACAGAGAAGGTGCACGGAGGAGTGATGGGAATGAATGTGGATTAGTTGGAGAAGTTATCAAGAGTGGGGAGAAACAATTGAAGCAAATAAATGTAGGTTAATGGAGCAGGCGGAGCCTCTAAGCCCCACCGCTAATATGGGCAATGGGTAGGCTGCCTACGTCACTTGGACATGTGGTCAAGGACAATGAGCTCAGCAGACACAATAGTCCAGTATATCCTTGAGGCAACATTTTTGTCTGGTTTGTTAATCATAACAGCTAAAAGGTAATTTCTAGTTTCTACAAATTTAGCTGCTTTATAATTGTAAGAATATGATTATGTGGGAGATAGGGCATAGATAGAACTAATGTCTAACGTTTAGAGTAACTGCACCAGATCTCTGGCTGGCACCACACTCTTACCCTGCCTGCCACCTCGCTGTGCCATGTCTGTGCCAGGCAGCCGATGCCCTGTTGTGCCCTGCCTGTACCAAGCTTCCCTTCAGTGCTATGCTGCCCTGCACTATGATGTGCCAGGCTGCCCTGCACCTTGCTGTCCCCCATCTGTGCCAGGCTGCCTGACACCCTGCTGTGCCAGGCTTCCCTGCACTATGCTGTTCCAGGCTGCCCCACACCTCACAGTCTGAGTTAGGCTGCTGACAGCATGCCAGGCTGGCAGACACCTCACAGTGCCCTGTCTGTGCCATGCTGTCCGACACCCTGCTGTGCCAGGCTGCCTTGTACATGACTGTCTGATCTGTGTCTTGGGAAATGCCCCTATTTTTGTCCACATCTGTCATGTTTTGCTTTATGGTCAATGTATCATGGGTCCATGCTGCTCTTCACCTCTGGAACGCTCTCCCTCTTCCCATCAGACTCTCCACCTCTCTACAAAATCTAAAACAGGCTCTCAAGACCCACTTCTTCATCAAAGCCTTCTAGCTCTCATCCTAACTCGCTGCTCCTTGCTCACTGTCTCTCCTCTCTGTGCCACCCCTGTCTGTCTGTTCTCTCCTTTAGACTGTAGGCTCTCGGGAACTTATATGAGGGCCCTCTTCCCTCATATGCTTTTCCTTTCCTTGCTTCTACCACCATATCCTTCCTTGGGTTCTGTCAACCTGCTGCCTACTAGAGTTTTAGGACTGCTGATGCAGCAATGTTTATCAACAATGTACCGTATATACTCGAGTATAAGTCGACCCGAATATAAGCCGAGGTACCTAATTTTACCACAAAAAACTGGGAAAAACTTATTGACTCGAGTATAAGCCTAGGGTGGGAAATGCAGCAGCTACTGGTAGTAATCCCCCCTCTGGTACTGTCCCCAGTAGTAATCCCCCCCTGGTAGTGCCCCCAGTAGTAATCCCCCCTGGTAGTGCCCCCAGTAGTAATATCCCCCCCTGGTAGTGCCCCCAGTAGCAATATCCCCCCCTGGTAGTGCCCCCAGTATTAATCCCCCCCTGGTAGTGCCCCCAGTAGCAACATCCCCCCTGGTAGTGCCCCCAATATTAATCCCCCCCCTGGTAGTGCCCCCAGTAGCAATATCCCCCCCTGGTAGTGCCCCCAGTATTAACCCCCCCCTGGTAGTGCCCTCAGTAGCAACATCCCCCCTGGTAGTGCCCCCAGTATTCCCCCCCTCCCTGGTAGTGCCCCCAGTAGCAACATCCCCCCCCTGGTAGTTCCCCCATTATTAATCCCCCCCCCTCTGGTAGTGCCCCCAGTAGCGATATCCCCCCCTGGTAGTACCCCCCGGTAGTAGCCCCCCCAGTAGAAAGAAATGTAAAAAAAAAAAAAACAAACACTTACCTGTAACCCCGCTCCTGGTCCCGACGCTGCTACAGGCTCCTCCGCCGCTTTGCATAATGGGAGAGACGTCGTCATGACGACGTCTCTCCCATTACCCACTGCGGGAGCCGGAAGATGGCTCCCGCAGCGGGAGCAGCAGTAGCCGCTGAGAGTCTGACAGACTCTCAGCGGCTGCTGATTACACCAAACACATAGCTGCCGGCTCCGGCGGCTGTGTGTTTAGCAGTGTGTAGTGCTGACCGAACTCCGTCCGGTCAGCGCTACACACGCGGTGCAGGCTGTGTCACAGTGACACAGTCTGCACCGCGGCCCGCATGGTACGCTACTCAGCAGCGTACCATGCGGGCATGACTCGAGTATAAGCCGAGGGGGTGCTTTTTCAGCACAAAAAATGTGCTGAAAAACTCGGCTTATACTCGAGTATATACGGTACATGTTCTGCACTGTTCTGTATAGTATGTCACCTTTATTCCTGTATTATCTGTTCATGTTTTTGTACTTTGTAAGGCATTGTGGACCCCTTGTGGCGCCATATAAATAAAGGATAATAATAATAATAATAATAATAATAATGTGCAACACGCAGCTTTTAACACATTGTGGGATAGACAAAGGTCCTGGAGAGAAGTGTTTACGCTATCCTGCAATTATGACGCTTATACCTGGGCTGGCTGTGGCACCCCTGGTTGTATTTGTAATGTCAGAATGTGAACGGTCTTAGTATCTCACAAAGCTTTGCTAAATGAAAATGTTCTTTTAACACCAACAACACAACAAATAAGATTGTTATGTGAGGTGTTCAGATAAGTGATTCTACACACAGAGGCTGTCCTGGCAAATTCTATAAAATATGGTCCCATGGAGGACAACCCCACTACATTACATGGCAGACCCTAAACATTGAAATAAATGTAACTTTCGGTACTTGTCAATTATATGAGCGCCACTTGTCTCCTAACCAATCATTCCAGCAAGGATCACGTTATCATGAACTTACATGCGTGATCACAGATACTGTTAATGGAGGATATACTGTATCCCCATTCATTCATGTAAAATCCCTCTCATTCACACTAAAACATAATTGGAAATACAAATTAAGAGAGAACAATAAGGGAAATAGTGAATATGTAATAAAATAGGAGTCTCATTTTGAAGATGCTATCCTGGGTACAGTACCCAGCAGAATGTTGCTCAGTGTCTGACTGCCCTAGACTTTTCAGGCATCTACCCTCACTATTTCAACCACCCTTACTGAATAGGTGGACCATGGCTGGTTAGAAGAGAACTTTCTGTGGCAAATAACACAAAGGTTGTGCAAAAAGGTCAGAGTCTCAGTAAGCCGCTGGAAGGACTGTCATTTCCACAACAGGTCTAATAACGTATTCCATATTTCTAGTGGCGCCCATTTTTAAATCACTGAAAATTGTTCTCGATGTATCGGTTTTGGCTCATCAATCATGTTTCTCTCTACTGATTCTTTCGTTACTCTCCACTCAGGTTATCTTGCTGGGCAGTACTTAGAGACACATGTGCTAAAACATTGTGCTACTAACATTATTAACCAAGGTGATTTATTCCATTGCTGCAATCAGATTTGTAACAGATGCTGGCTTTGAGTGTTATGGTTTGTTAACTTTGTTTAAAAAAGTGGGTTTATTTGGGGGATTGGCTTGGCTGGCAAGGAGAGCAGACGTGCCTCAGGTAGGCTCTTGTGACTTCTCCACCTTAGGGTGTTATTCTGGGGCTTCCCCATCCCCAGTACACCTCTACTAACCTGAGTACACTCACCTATAACTGGCTGGCTCCCGCTGGTGTACGATCGCTTCCACCGTGACCTTCCAGGTTGGGGTCTACTCCTGCTTAAAGCCACGGCCTCGATGCGCAGATCCACGACGCCGCGTCCCGCAGCAAGCTGCCGCTATGCCCTCTCCTCCTATCCCCCCCCAATGTCGTCACGAATCCCGGCTCTCTAACCCGACCACAGGGACGGATTCCTGCTGCAAATTCCCGGAGATGCATACTCGAAGAGGCCTGGCCGTCATCTTGGAGATGGCACTGAAGCTTCGACTCCAGCCACAGAGGTAGCTGCAGATGTCCCTATCCTCCACCTGCTAATTGTGTCCTCTGAGAAGATCACCTTTTGTCTTGGGGAGATAATATGCTGCCCCCCTATATTTAGGGCCCTGATGTGACACTCAAATGGTTTGTTGCTGCTGGTGGGAGTTTGAGCTATCTCCATACATTTTCTTAAAGTTCCCTCTGGTGGCCATTCCCTGAAATTGCACTGGAAAATACAGTACAACTTGTTTACCTCCACCACCTTATTGATATTATATTTTACACTTTCTGCTCACACCCATTTCTCAGTGGTATCTTGCGTCACTTCCATTGCCCATCGTTCACAGTGTGTTGTCACCGGCCAGTAGATTTCTCTGTGTCCTGGACTTTCTCTGCACAGATACATCCTCCCCCTTTTTGTCTGAAGTTAGCGTGTGGCTTACCCTGTGGAGACCACCTGTACCACATGTAAATGGACCCCTCTGCATGCTGATGCCCGCCTAGCTATCTTCTAGGGGGAGTGGATCAACGGCAGCCTTGACCGCTTTATACGCTCTTCACATATTTCAACGGTGCGTATCATTCCAATGGTTCCTATTTTTTTTTCGCCTCTCAGTTGATGTTTACCTCATGGTGAAAGACAGGAAAGGCTCTCAAAAAGACGGGACAAGATCCCAAGCAAGGGACTCTGCTCGCATTACGGATACCCCTTCCTCCTCTGATATGCGACAGTTTCTACGACCACAAGGGCATGACCCTTCAGGAGAGATTTCTGTCCCTTCCTCCCCTTGGCTCTCCCTGTCCTCTGATTCCCCCTCCCGGACAGAGGAGCATACTCTGGGCCCGGATCTTACATCAGAGACGGGCGGTGTTTCAGAGATCTTAGCAGCTTCTACACTCCATGCTGACAAAACAGGATTTTTAACAGTTGGAACATAGGATCCAGGATACTGGTTGCTCCGAAATTGCATCTGTCTAAACAGAGATGTCTCAGCTGGGCACTCTACTAAATTCTCAGGAGGATTTCACCTCTGACTCTGCTGCTGCTCACAATGCTCTTCAGGCAGCTGTACTGCGACAGGCGGTTGAATTTCAGGAACTTCAGGACCGCCTGGATGATTTGGACAATAGAGGGAAACTAAATAATCTGAGGATTAGGGGTGTTTTGGAAGATGTCCCGCCACAGGGCCTTACTGACTTTGTTACCAGAGTTTTTAATGAGCTCTTGGGCCAAGATTCAAGCTCTACGATTGAATGTTATAGAGATCACAGTGCGTTCCGACCCACAGGAGCTCTACCACTATTATTCCCAAAAGGAAGATATCCTCTGCAAGGTCCATCGCTTGGATGTTATAATTATCGATGATCAACATATCCAAATCTTCCAGGACTTCTCCTGGGCGACTCTACAAAAATACAGGGCACTACAACCTCTGACGGCTGAACTTAGTAAGCTTGGCATTAAATATAGATGGGGTTTTCCCTTCAGTCTCCAAGTCTTCCACAACGACAAGCTGTCTACCTTCAAGGAACCGGCTGATCTTACTTCCTTCTGCTCTGCCTTGGGCATTCCTCTGGTATCTCTCCCGGATTGTCAGGAGTCTTTGCCACAGTACCTTCTCCCGCCGGAGCGCTCTCATCCCAACAATGATTGGTAACTGGTACAACGCCACCCGTAACCTTCTACAACCCAACGTACATCAATGGTCCCGGTTCCAATATAATGGTTTACATATGGCCTAGGATTGATTTTTTTACCCACTTCATTAGTAAACTCTATGTGCCTTACTACTGTTTATGCGGGAGATGTTTTCTCTTTCTATTTTCCTTTCCATTCATACACAGGGACTGGTGGGCTAATGCCTCCTTTCTGGCTTTATCTCTCTTATATTTTCATATATGTATGTTTCCATTGCACTGTGTGTTTATATGCTAAGTAGGTATTGCTAATTAGTTTTTCTCCACTGTCACTTTTGGCTTGTGCAATCACTTACTTGCCTTGCTAGTCTAGTATAGGTTTTATTTTTATTATAATGTGTCGTACAGTGTTCAGAGTATATTTTATTTTATATGCCATTCTAGATTTTGTTTTTCTAATTAAGGCTGCTGTTGTAACCGACCCCCGGTGACCCCATAACCGCCTGATTTTTCTTGGATTCGGTCGGACTACTCATGCGCGAGCTCCCAAGTGGCAGCAGTGTATTGTTTTTATTTTTTCTTTTCTGTCTACAATTTTCTCTGTTCGGTTTTTACTATGTATTGTGTTTTTTGTCTCACCTTTCCCTTCTCTTTTTTTCCCCTAGAGTGACCACTTTTCCCGGCGGAGTTGGTGCCCTCCTCCTCAGTTCGTGTTCCGTACTACGTATAGTGGGTGATGGCGGTTAGCACTCAGGCAACGACCATTAAATTGGTCTCACTCAATGCAAAGGGTCTAAATCTGAGAAACGGTCTAGGGTTCTCCGAGACCTATTCGCTACTAAAGCTGATGTAGCGTTCTTCCAAGAAACTCATTTCAGATCTGATGCAGCCCCTACCCTCAAAGACTGTAATTTCCCAGCATCCTTTTATAGTAATAATAGTAATGGAAAATCTCTCGGAGTTGATATTCTCCTATCTAAGCAGCTCTCTTTCCAAGATGTGACTTCTCTGGCTTTGGAGGAAAGCAGGACACTCCTGGTTAAGTGCTCACTATATGGACAGCTTTATACATTTATTAACCTTTATCTCCCCAATCGGAATCAGCCTGTCTTTCTCTCTGCAGACCTCGACCAGATTGCCCTGCTGGTCGTGGGTATTCCAGTCGTGGGCGGGGACTTGAACTGGTCTATCCAGCCGGAAGTTGATGTTTCGGGGTCCCCCGCCAGACCCTCACTGGACTCCCATTGCAAGGTTAGGCGCACCCTCCATGACCACCAGCCAGTTGACACTTGGCGAATTCAACATCCGAGGGACAGGGATTATACATTTTGTTCAGGACCCCACGATGTGTACTCCAGGTTGGATTATTTCCTATTCCCGCACAGATTTTTACATTTAATTCAGGCCACCACTATTGGTTTAATTACCTGGTCGGATCACGCTCCTGTCTCTCTGACCCTTGAGACCTCTTGCCCCCACTTCAAACAGTGTGTATGGAGACTTAATGAGCATATTCTTGCTGATCCATGCTGTAAGTCAACTAACTGAATCGATTAATGACTATTTTTCTATTAATGAGATACCAGAGGTCTCGAGGGTCAGAGTATGGGAGGCACACAAATGTGTACTCGAAACTCATCCAACTAGGTTCAATGCTAAAGCGAGAATGACCGGTTAGGAAACTTGCTCTGCTCCAACAACTGAAAGTTCTCAAGACGACACACAAGTCTTCCCCCTACCCTCAGGTCCTATCTGACCTGACTGAGACTAGATCTGCCCTTAACGCTTTTGCTCTTTGACAATATAAAAAAGGATTATAGAACAGTTCTTTCAGTGGGGGTAATAAGCCGGATAGATTGTTAGAGAGAGCCCTATGTTCCCAGATAGCAACTTTATATATTCAAATGGTCAAGGATTCCGAGAGTGTTCAGCGCACGCTTACCCATGACACAGCTGACACATTTCGTTCCTATTACACCAAACTATATAACCTTCAAGACCCTCTGTCTCCTGAGTCCCTGGACTCGTCTTGGGAGCTTGTGGCTCAATAACTTTGCGATGCTGACCTCCCCAGGTTGTCAGAGGAAGACATTTTTTGGTTAGGCTCCCCTTTCTCCCTTCTAGAGCTTGACACAGCCCTTAAGGATACGCCCTCTGGAAAAAGTCTGAATCAGATGGTTTCACCAAAACATATTATAAACTCTTTAAAAGATTTTCTTTTGCTTAAAATGATTGATGCTTATAATACAATTTCAAATGAGTGCGGGTTCTGGATATTTATGAAAGGGGTTTTGAAACACATGGGTTTTGGTCCAGTAAGCTTTTATCGGATATTAGCACTTAATCGTTTTCCCATGGCATGGATCAGAATTAAAGGTGCCCTCTCAGATCCGGTCAAAATAAATAATGGAACTAGGCAGGGGTGTCCCCTTTCCCCCCTTATCTTTATATTATGTATGGAGGCCCTTATGAGTACTATTAGACTCAACCCAAACATCACCGGCCTCAAAATCAGTGATGCGGATTATAAATTGGCTTTGTGCGTGGACGACCTGTTAGATGTCCTATCTAACCAGGTTGGTCCAATCTCTAACCTGATGGTCGAATTCCAGAAGTTTAGCGCTCTCTCTAAGTTTAAAGTGAACTATTCCAACTTTATAGCTATGAATGTGTCGGCTCCACTCCACTCCATTGATGGGCTCAAACTAGGGGTGTGCACCGGCCACTTTTCGTGTTTTGTGTTTTGGATCTGGATCTTTCTTCGTGTTTTGGATCTGGATTGGTTTTGCCAAAACCACCCTTCCGTGTTTTGGGTTCTGGGTTTTGTGTTTTGGATCTGTATTTTTTTTAAAAAAAGCATAAAAACAGCTAAAATCACAGAATTTGTAGATTTTTCTGCTCCTATGCTATTATTAACCTCAATAACCTTAATTTCCACTCATTTCCAGTCTATTCTGAACACCTCACACCTCACAATAGTGTTTTTATGTCCAAAAGGTTGCACCGAGGTAGCTGGATGACTATGCTAAGCGACACGAGTGGGCGGCACAAACACGTGACCCATCTAGGCGTGATACTGCAGTGGCAGACAGGATGGCATTGAAAAACTAGGCCCCAAACTGTACATAATGCAAAGAAAAAAAAGAGGTGCAAGATGGAATTGTCCTTGGGCCCTAACACCCACCCACCCTTATGTTGTATAAACAGGACATGCACACTTTAACAAACCAATCATTTCAGCGCCAGGGTCTGCCACACAACTGTGGCTGAAATGATTGGTTCGTTTGGGCCCCCACAAAACAAGCTGGCAATTAATCTGTCCCTGCACAAACTGGCTCTACGGAGGCAAGATGTCATCCTCATCCTCCTCATCCACCGATTCCTCACCCTCTTCAGTGTGTACATCCTCATCCTCACAGAGTATTAACTCGTCCCCACTGAAATCCACCACCACAGGTCCCTCTGTACGTTCTGGAGGCTGGTCTCCCTGGAAGAGCTGATAATTCATTTTGATGAACATCATCTTCTCCACATTCTGTGGAAGCAACCTCCTACGCCTTTCGCTGACAAGGTTCCCGGCTGCACTAAACACTCTTTCGGAGTACACACTGGAGGGGGGGCAGCTCAGGTAAAATAGAGCCGGTTTGTACAGGGGGCTCCAAATTGCCTCTTTTTCCTGCCAGTACAGGTATGGACTATCTGACATGCCTACTTGGATGCTGTCACCGATGTAATCCTCCACCATTCTGTCAATGGTGACAGTATCATATGCAGTGACAGTAGACATGTCAGAAATTGTTGCCAGGTCCTTCAGTCCGGACCAGATGTCCAAACTTGGTCCTGCCTGCCCTGCATCACCGCCAGCGGGTTGCTTAGGATACCTAAGTTTTTTCCTGGCAGCCCCAGTTGCGGGAGAAAATGAAGAAGGAGCTGTTGACGTGTCACGTTCCGCTTCAGCTGACAGTGTGTTCACCAGCAGGTCTTTGCACCTCTGCAGGCTTGTGTCGGCCGGAAAGAGAGACACCACATAGGCTTTAAACCTAGGATCGAGCACGGTGGCCAAAATGTAGTGGTCTGATTTCAACAGATTGACCACCCTGGAATCCTGGCAAAACGAATGAAGGGCTTCATCCACAAGTCCCACATGCCGAGCGGAATCGCTCCGTCTTAGCTCCTCCTTCACTTTCTCCAGCTGCTTCTGCAAAAGCCTGATGAGGGGAATGACCTGACTCAAGCTGGCAGTGTCTGAACTGACTTCACGTGTGGCAAGTTCGAAGGGCTGGAGTACCTTGCACAACACGGAAATCATTCTCCACTGCGCTTGAGTCAGGTGCATACCCCCTCCTTTGCCTATGTCATAGGTGGATGTATAGGCTTGTATGGCCTTTTGCTGCTCCTCCATCCTCTGAAGCATATAGATGGTTGAGTTCCACCGCGTCACAACCTCTTGCTTCAGGTGATGGCGGGGCAGGTTCAAGAGTGTTTGCTGGCGCTCCAGTCTTCGGCACGCAGTCGCTGAATGGCGAAAGTGGCCAGAAATTTTTCGGGCCACCCAAAGCGTCTCCTGCACGCCCCTGTCGCTTTTCAGAAAATTCTGCACCACCAAGTTTATTGTGTGAGCAAAACATGGGACGTGCTGGAATTTGCCCAGATGTAATGCCCGCACAATATTGGTGGCGTTGTCAGATATCACAAATCCCCAGGAGAGTAAGTGGGGTAAGCCACTGGGCGATGATTTCCCTCAGTTTCTCTAAGAGGTTGTCGGCGGTGTGCCTCTTACTGAAACCGGTGATACACAGCGTAGCCTGCCTTGGAACGAGCTGGCGTTTCTGAGATGCTGCTACTGGTGACGCTGCTGCTGTTGCTGCGTAAGGTGATACATCTACCCAGTGGGCTGTCACAGTCATATAGTCCTTAGTCTGCCCTGTTCCACTTGTCCACATGTCCGTGGTTAAGTGGACATTGGGTACAACAGCATTTTTCAGGACACTGAGGACACTTTTTCTGACGTTTCTGTACAGTCTCGGTATCGCCTGCCTAGTGAAGTGGAATCTAGACGGGATTTGGAACCGGGGACACACTACCTCCATCAATTGTCTAAATCCCACTGCACTAATGGCGGATACCGGACGCACGTCTAACACCAACATAGCAGTCAAGGCCTCAGTTATACGTTTTGCTTCAGGATGACTGCTGTCGTACTTCATCCTCCTCGCTAAGGACTGTTGGAGGGTCAATTGTTTAGTAAAAGTAGTGGTGTTCCTACTTCCTCTCTGGGATGATGAACGACTCCCAGCAGCAGCAGCAGCGGCAGCAGGAGGCGTAGAAATGCAGGATCCTCCGGAGGAATCCCGGATAGGAGAGTCAGTCATGCCAGTGACATGGCCTGCAGGACTACTTCCGATCCTGACTAAGGAGGAAATTGACGAGGAGGGAGTTGACGGTGTGGTTTGCAGGCGCTTGGATACAACAGGACAATGGGATTTAGGTGTCCCTGGACTGCTTACGGTCTTAGCCAAAGTTTCTGAACTTGACAGTAACTTATTATGAACACGCTGCAGGTGCCGTATAAGGGAGGATGTTCCTAGGTGGTTGACGTCCCTACCCCTACTTATTCCACCTTTACATATGGTACATATGGCAAGACAGTTGTTGTCCGGATTTGGATAGAAATATTGCCAGACCAAAGAGGTGGAATGTTTGGTCTTCTGCCCAGGCATGACCGTGATGGGCTTTTTCATCCCACGGACAACAACTGTCTCCCCCGGAGCCTGATTTAAACAAACCACATCACCATCAGAATCCTCCTCGCCAACTTCCTCCTCAGCGCCAGCTACACCAGTATCCTCATCCTGTTGTACTTCAACAGTGACATCTTCAATTTGCATATCAACAAGTGGACTGTGGGTGCTCCTTTCAGCACTTGCAGGGGGCGTGCAAATGGTGGAAAGAGCCACCTCTTCCCGTCCAGTGCTGGGAAGGTCAGGCATCGCAACCACCACCACACTTGGACTCTCCTTGGGGATTTGTGATATCTTCTTAGAAAGCACAGTTCTTCGCTGTGCTTTTGCCAGCTTAACTCTTTTGATTTTTTTAGTGGGAGGAGGGCTTCCATCGTCATGTGAAGCTGAACCACTAGTCATGAACATACTAGGGATCGACCTTAGCCGTTCCTTGCCACTCCGTGTCGTAAATGGCATATTGGCAAGTTTACGTTTCTCTTCAGATGATTTAAATGTTTTTTTCAAGGTCATTTTCCGGAACTTTGTCATTTGGGATTGTATGTGCCCTCTACTTATAGAATTCACACTTGATCACAACTTATTATTTTACTTCTGAACATCTCTTTACAATAACTACTTTTACCAAATTCTACATTTACCTGAGACTGCTGGTTTATACGTTAACCAAACTCTCTAAATAGCCCTTCATGAAGTGGCTTCAGCTACCCGTCAGACTTCACGTAAACTGATATAACAGCCATGGCTTTCCACAGACACCTACAAAAACTGCCTCTTAAAGTAGAATGTCAGTGGCATAAATCTTAATTCAAATGACTTCCACACATACTGTAAAATAGGAATCCACCCATCTGTCATCCTAACCCTCTGTCCAATGCTCACTGTCTACCCCATCCGTGTCACCCCTGTCTGTTTGCCCATCCCCTCTAGAATGTAAGCTCTCACGAGCAGGGCCCTCTTTCCTCTTGTGCTTATCCTTTCTTTACTTATATTATCTGCTCTATACTCAAAAGCACCTAACCTGTGACTTTTGCCATCCTGCTTCTGTTGCAGCAGTGTTTATATACCAGGTACTTGTATTGCATTGTCTTAAACTGTATGACACTGTTTTCTTGTTCTGCTCAACTGTCTATGTACTATGTTTGTGCACTATGTTTATGTACTATGTAAGGCGCTGCGGAACCCTTGTGGCGCCATACAAATAAAGGATAATAATAAATAATAATACTATGACATTGAGCATCGGCCTTGGCAGACGACGTTGATGGCATGTTATCGTCTATGTCATGACTAGTGGCAGCAGCTTCAGCACTAGGAGGAAGTGGTTCTTGATCTTTCTCTATTTTATTTTTATCGGAGAAAGTTTGGTCCTCCATTTATGTTATATCGATTTGATATATACGTGCGGCTAAAAACAGAAAATATTTTTTTATTTTTGCTGGAGAGTAGTGCACTTTGTGGGTTACACCACCCTTTAAGAAACGAGCCAGCCGGCTCTTTACTTATGGGACACAGGCGCACGCTTGGCGCTGCTCCTTTGTTGATGCACGTGCGGGTACTGCGCACACAATTCACAAACACAGAAAATATTTTTTTTTTTGGTTTGGACTGGAGTGTACTTTGGGGGTTACAGCACCCTTTAACGGTCAAGCCAGCCGGCCCTTTACTTAAGACACAGGCGCACGCTTGGCACTACTTTGTTGATGCACGTGCGGCTACTGCGCACACAATTCACAAACACACAAAAAATATTATTTTTTTTAGCACTTGGGGGGAGCACCCCTGATGGACAGAGCACCCCCTGGACAACACTACAGCACCCCTTTAGGACTGGGACACTGCACAGGACTTTGGAGTGGACACAGCCCCTATGGAGAACTGACTGCACAACACAGTCCAGCCAGCCCCTATGGACTTTGAAGTAGTGGACAACAGCAGCACAGCGCAGCACAGCACAACACTACTCTGCACTACACTACACTACACAGCCCAGCCAGCCCTAACTCCCACCCTCCCTCTTCACTGTCCACAGCCGAGTGAGAAAATGGCGCCGACGCGGGTACCTTATATAGGATCCAAAACCCGCGAGACCCGGAAGGCGGGATGATGACGTTTTGCCTCGATTTCAGATCCGAGTCAGGCGGGAAAAGTCGAGCCTGACTCGGATCTGACTCGGATCGGGGGGGCTCGGGGGGGTTCGGATTTCAGAAATCCGAACCCGCTCACCCCTAGCTCAAACAATCCTTATCCTTTTCCTGGCATCCCACTAGCCTGAAATATCTCGGGGTCACCCTACGTACTGACCCTTCCCGTCTCTTTGATGATAATTTTAAAAGGCTACTCTTTACATTCAACTGTGAACTCAGAGACTGGAGTACCAAACGGCTCTCGTGGCTTGGTAGAATTAAAGTGGTTAAATTGAATGTACTACCTAGGGTTCTATATTTACTTCAGACTCTACCCATACATATCCCCAAGGTTTGGTTTCGGGAATTCCACACCGTTGTTAAGAGACTTTGTATGGGGGAATAAGAGACCAGTTTCAGCATGCTATCCTCTTTCCACGCAAACATATGGGAGGGCTTCAACTGTCACACTTCTCAGGTTACTATGACGGTGTGGTGTTGGGTAGGATAATGGAATGGTCCCAGACAACTGACATTAAACACTGAGTTCACCTTGAAAATGCATCTCTGCCTATACATATAAGCACAGTATCCCTGGAGGTCTAAGGTTCCTGTTGTCTCCCATCCCAATATTGGTCCAACCTAGTCTCGCTGGAATAGATTGCGGAAAAAAAACTTTCCACGGTGACCTCAAAATTTTCCCCCTTTATTTAATAACCCTGATTTTCCCCCGGGAGCCGCTAATTCTGCTTTTTCTATTCGGATACGATTGGAAGTGCAGCGAGTTGGCCAGCTGGTGGAAGGAGGGGGGGGGGGGGGGGGGGAATGTGTCTTCCTTTTCTGTACTGCAGGCTAAATGGGACCTTCCTCCATCTGAGAATTGGAGATATTTACAATTGAAGCATTTCGTACAAACCAGGGCAACTATGTGTAGCTTCTGTCAGACCCCTGACTCTTTTTGAGGACATGTGTCTGGCACCTTCATGTCTGGCGCATTCCTTCTCGAGAGGATACGGACTTCTGATTGGACACGTACTCTACTCTCCCTAAATATGCCAAAGATTGGCAATGTGACCTACAGCTCGACTTAACAGACGGTGACTGGAGCAGAATTTTTCAAAATACATTTGTTAGTTCTGTTAGTTACTCTGTGATTGAGACACAATTTAAGGTTCTATCACGTTGGTATAGGTGCTCCCTTACCCTAGCGAAGATGTTCCCTGGGGTGTCAGATAGATGCTTCCGATGTAATGCAGAGATTGGCTCCCCACTACACATTTGGTGGGATTGCAGGCTTCTATGCCCCTTCTGGGACAGAGTGAACTCTTTTTCCAAGTCGATTAAGGGCGCGGAGACACCCACTGACCCCTCCTTCTGGTTTCTTAATTTATACCATGGTCCTTTGGCAATGTATAAGAAATCCCTATTATAGGTCCTCAATAGTGCCGCGATAGCGGTTATCCCGGTTTGGTGGAGGGCTACTTCCCCCACTCTTAAGCAATGGTTCACCCGAACAGACGTGTACATGTCTATGGAGGACCATCGTTTGCCCCGGAAAGGAATCAAGTGTTCATCTCTACTTGGCATCCATGGCTGGAATTTAAATCTTCAGGAACATACCTGAAGTCTGTGGTATAATCATGGGCATCTCTCTCCTGATGAAGTTATTATAGTAGTTTTGCATGACGGCAGGACTTCCTTAACAATCCTCTCTATTTGTAGTTTGGGGCTCCCAACTCTCCCCCCAGTTTTCCCTCCCCTGTAGTCCCAATCCCTTCATTTTGTGTTTTTTAGTTTCTGTCAAATTTTTTTTTGTTTGTTTCAAATATATATATATTTTTTTTATATATGTCCGGCACGCCCTAGTAATGCGCAGCAGCTTGCAGAGGTGCCTTCACAAATATAAGCAAATGCAGTCCAAGGTGCAGCACTCTCTTGAAATAATCACACTGACAGCAAGTATAATATATATGTGTATATATATTATATATACACACACACACACACATATATATATATACATACATACACACATACATATATGCATTATATATACACACACGCACACACACAGATATATATATATATATATATATCTGTGTATATAATATATTAGACAAGATAATATTTAGATACTGCTGCAATGTTTTGTTCGTATTTGTATGATCAGTCTATAGGTGTGTACACACGGTCTGATATCTATTAACAATATTGTTCAACGATAAATAGTTAATTTTATGCAGCGAACGATCAACGATGCGCGTTCCCTCATGGATGATAACGATGTCTGTGGGCATCTGTACATGCAGGCCAACTTGGACGATATCGTTAAGTTTTGCCTGTTCAGAGATGAGGAAGGATGACTTCACTGAAAGATATCTATCAAAGATATCTATCAGTGTGTACACCCAATAGAGTTTGTCCTGCACTGCAGAAAGTTCAAGGGAAATCGTTCAGCGATATCGTTGGTTGTGCAGATCATACCGTGTGTGTATGCAGCTTATGTTGTTCGAGATTTTTATTCTGCATTCTGATGTAAAGTTTTTGATTATTTTGGACTGTTTTGATAACAATAATAAATATATATTGCAACAAAAAAAGAATTGGGTTGATGTGACAAAACAGACACTGGACATTCTTTACTTAATATTCGATAACAACAAAGGATACTGCTGTATAATATATAATTGTCTAGAACTGTACTGATGCCCTTCTAATACCTCACTTTTTCTTTCTGGTACTTCATATTATGTGCACTCAACACAATAAAAACATTTAAGATAACAATATTGTCTTTTTCCAAATTCATGTCATTTCACACAAGGTGTTTTATAGATTTCAAGTCAATGATGCTTGGAGATGTGGATTTGGGGTCAGCTGTATGACAGAAATTTTGTAAATCCCTGGAAACCCAATGACCCACTAGACAATTGATTAATGGTATTGATCCCCTTCAAACAGGGCTATTCTCTCGAATTAATTAACATGTTTTTAAAACCGCTGGCATTATTGATACAGAGATGATAGTTACATTTTGGAATCACTGCGTCTAGATACTTACTCAGATACGGCCTTGGAATGCTGCCCAACTCTCAGGTAGAACAGGCCTCGTCTAAGCCATGCCCATTTTGCAGTTCCTGCACTTGCTCGTTCTGTTACATTTGTCAAAATGGCTAATGCTGTGTCCTGAAAGAGAAAAGAAATAACAAGATAAATGCAATACACAGAACACAAAGGAGACGTCTGGAATCAACTTTCAGCAGATGTAGATGGAAACACTACAATAAATCAACTGAAAAAAAGGACATTTCATAAGAAAAAAGTACTGAATTAACCAATCGGTTCTTTTCTGCCGTCTGTGATTCCAAATACAAACCTGGCCTAATATTTACGAGAAAAGTTTCCAATTTTGTGACTAATTTATCTTACGTTATAGTAAAATGTCTGACTGCAGACTTATTAAGAAAACAACCTGAAGTAAATACTGCAAGGTATACTGGCTCTAATTTACTTCTTCTATGTAATATAGCATGTGATTTAACATTTTTTGACAGTTTAATAGTACATAAAGCGTTACCTGATGTTATTGCATGACTTAATTACATCAACAGCACCAATTTGTACACAGTACCAGTAGAACATGCAAAATATGCCAATACAGTATGTGCTTATTTACTATGCTTCCACTACACTGGTAACTAGCAAAACATTGCACTAAGAGGCATAGAGTGCAAGCCTTCTACAAAAATAATTGGGGAAAAGTAAAGTTTGTAGGAAATTGCACATTACACTTTGTTTTACTATAAATATTTCTGATAAGCACTTTATGCTTCTCCAAGTCCATTACATCTCTGGGGGCTTTTCTGATGAAAGGCTGAAGTACTGCGGCTATGTAATGGGCTCAATAAACATCTAGAAATAGCCGCAATCAATCTTCTATTCAATTTGTGAGCCTATCACTACATCCAAGTAGAGACCAACAGTACAATGATCAGTGGACTGGTTATGAAACAATTGTTATTGCACTTTGCATTCAAGCAGAGAGATGGGATTACCATGTCACCGAGCTCCACGCTGAGATCTACTGCTGCTGCTCCCGACTCTGCATCTCCCCCATCCAGATCAAATGCCTTCTTATAGCAACCACGAGCCCGGCTGCTATCACCAGCTATTTCTCGGTAGTAATGACCCAAGTAACAAAATACTTTGGACAGATAGGGGTCTAGCTTTGCAGCCTGCGGATCAAAAGTAAACAAATACGAATAAAGAGCACACAAGACTATAATGATCTTAGTTGTTAATCTCTATTTGATGATATGCAAGGTAGTCCGCATACTGTAGCGGCTAAATACATTGTCACGCTGGTGGTGGGGGATTGTAATATTTGCCTGAACATAGGTTTCTAATCTCCCATACGATCTTCCCCTCTAGTACTCAGAGCAGGAACCAAATCTGCTAATCCCTGTACCTAATTGAATGCAGAACCCTTGTGGCTGCTGCACGAATACCTGCTCTAAACCCCTTTCTTGTGGCTGGTATAGGATCAGTGCAAGAGGGCAGTAGTTTATATTAGATCCTCAGCTGAGTAAACTCAATCTTATGAACACGAAACACAACACACTACAGAATATACACCACCCTGAATGCAGCAGGCTCCATAAATTACTTCAAAAGCTAGGAGTTAGGAGCAAATGTTATTATGTAAAATGTGACATTATTTGAAAAAAGCATGGGCTTGGGTCTATGCACATTAGCGGGGGTAGCCAATTACCCCACTGTTCCTCCCCCTGATCTAGCCATGTGCACTCACACACTTTACCAGCCATATAACCATACTTTTAGTGCTACATGTCTAATGTACATATAGAACAGTTAGGGATGGTTTGGAACTGGTTCCTGGTTTAACTACCTACCATGAACAGCATTCTGTAAGACGGTGCTATTGCCACAGCAGAAACCAGTATGACCATAACGAGTTAACTCTTACTAGTACGTTTAATATAGGGCTGAGTTGTATTTGCTATGCTTGGTCTGAATTTGTTGTTGGAATGTACTGGTATTTGCAACACCCAAGTAATGATTGATATTTGCTAACTATTGGAGATTTTGATTTATTGTAGAAAACTAAAAAGGCATAAAGCAGATGTTGGCATTCCAAAAAGAAAATAATGGTAAAACAATAAATACAATTTGGTTAGTACACTTTTATTAAGTTATATTTATTATTTTAGTGCTACTTTTCTTTTGATTTTCATATTTTTGTCGGTTACATATTCCAATTTAGAACTTACACATATCCCAATTTAGATCAAAATGTCAGACTATAGGAACAGTTCTTAAAGCAGAAGTTAATGCAAAAAACAAAAACAAATATACCTTTAAAAACTGCGTAACTGCCTTAGCTTTGTCTCTTTTGGTTTCTTCACTCATAAACCAGTAGGTGAGCCCAAGGTAGAAATAATAGTTTGCAATCTCTGGATTCCTTTCAATGGCACCCTGAAAACTAAACATAATACTTAAATTGGCACATGTATGTTTAATGACTCAAGGAAATGTAGCAGCATGTGTCTTTTACCTTGATATGTCCTTCCTCATCTATCCTATGTGCGTTATGAGTCGCGTTACACAGGCCGCATTAAAGCCGTCGAAACCTATGCGACTTGGCCGGCTCCGGGCGTCTTTTTCGCCACAAATACATCTCAATGCGATATGAATACGACCACAAGCAGACTGCTGATTAAAATGATATGCGGTATGTGCATGTTCTGTGTGCAGACGAGTTGTATACGTGGTGTGAAAGAGCGGCCGACACTGTAAGAACATAAACATGCTGCATAACATTTTAATCGGCAAAGTCTATGAGGTAAATTTACTAAGGGTCGAGTTTGTGTGAGTTTTCCATCTAGCAAAGTTACTAAAGACAAACTTTAGTGAGTTTGAAGTGAGTTTTCTTTTTTCACTGTTAAAACTCATGCGAGTTTGCAAACTCGAAAAACTCACCTCGGCCAAAATCGGAAGTACTTTAGATGAAAAAGATGCAACTCACAAATTTACTAAGATTCGAGATTCCAATCTCGTGTGAGATTGTGGCAAACTCAATGTGAAATAGAAGTTTTAAACACTCACCTCCTGTGCTGCGAGTTTGGGAGAAAACACACAAATCATTTTTTTTTTTTTTTAACTTGTTTAAGTAGGGTTAATTATTAAAAAAAAAAAAATGATGTGAGGTCCCCCCTCACATCATAGTGATAGTGTAGGTTTATTGGAGGGGTTCCCAACTCCCCAGGGATCCCTGGTCTGGGCTGACTAGCGGTCAGGGCTGATACTGCGGCTGGAGGGCCCGGTGAAAGGGCACCCCTAGATATGTCATCAGCCCCCCGCTAGAAAGAGTCCAGTGCTGGTTTTAATTTTAGGGGTACCCCTACACCAAATTTTTTACCCCTAAAATTAAAACCAGGACTGGCCCTGCAGCCTGGTGCTGGTACCTAATTTACGGGGGAACCCTACTCGTTTTGTTCCCCATAATTTCAGGTACCAGGACAAACTGGCAAGTCTGGGGCTGGTTAAGCTTTAGGGGGGGACCCTACGTCATTTTATTTTTAAAATTATTTAACTCAGAATCGATCTAGCACTTCCCTATAAAGGATCCTTAGTATTGATCTATTTGTAGAAGACTAGATGGCATTAGATCACTATTAATAGTGATCTATTGGGCAGAGATAAAGAGGAGCTACCTAAAATAAAAAAAATAAAAAATTAAAATAAAATAACAAAGGGTTTTATAAAAATGTCTTTCTCCATCCAAGGCTCCTTCTCAGCCTCGGATTGATGACCCCATTCTCTGTGAGAATGATGCCTTGAGCATAAAAGTCATGCTTTTATCTCAAACCAAATGTAAAAGCATTA
Organism: Taudactylus pleione; assembly: GCA_031769625.1. NCBI lineage: Eukaryota > Metazoa > Chordata > Amphibia > Anura > Myobatrachidae > Taudactylus > Taudactylus pleione. The sequence continues at coordinate 6,154,488 of JAUIMM010000368.1, read as the reverse complement.
ATATTCTATTTTCTATACCCATTTATTCCCTCTGTAAGGATTTATGTACATGGATACACCTTGCATTTTAACATCAAAAGATAAATATCCTTATAAAACTAAAATGTATGCCTCTGTCCTGGGCCCTATATTTCCACAAGATATTGTACAAAGTGCACATATTTGGTGTCCTTACACAGTTGCACTAATTATATAAAAATAGTTTTTGAAAGACTTTTTTAAAAGTGTTTTTTTTTTTTCATTTTGCCCGTATCGCTTCTAAATGGAAGTGATGATCAGTCATTAAGTAATTAACTTACAATCCTTTGTTAAAACTCCAGATGCAGAGATGTGATGCAGAAATGTGTATATAGGGCTTCTTGCATTCAGGCAATACTACAAACATGAATTGCTCATGACCTGTCAGGCACATAGTATTATAAATAGCCTACCTTTTCTCTGCCTCTGTATAGGTCTTTTCACTGTAATGAAGTTGCCCCTCCAAAAAATATCCCTCTGCAAACTCAGGGTGTAACCGCCGGAGTTCTCTTGAGATCTACAAACAATACAAATGGTCATAAAACAACATCAACACAAAGAAAGACACTTCAATTCTGAATAGATTTTGAGTATCTAAGACAGTGATAGGCAACCTGATAGCAACCCATGCGACATCTGAAAGCTCTCCAACCTACCAAAGGGCAACACCTTACCCTTATGGTGCATACACACGGTCAGATAAACGATTTGAACGATTGAACGATTTCTGACTGCATTAAAATGAATGGAATCGTCCAAATCTGACTGCAAACACATCAGATGTCAGATATCGTTATCTGACCATCGGGAACGCGCATCGTTCAAACATGTCAGATTTTCCTTCAGATATGAACGATTGAATGATTTTTTAAATAGTCATCGTTCAGATCTGAAGAAAAATCTGACCGTGTGTATGCACCATTAATCTCAATAAGCAGTTAAACGAATACATTTCATCAAACAAATAGACAGCTATATGTAGCAATATATTAGCAGGGATAGTAAACAAGTGTCATAAGCTAAAACAAAAAAAATCTGACAAAGCAAGAAAAACTGTGGCCACAAATAAAGTCTGAAAAGACTGCATGTGGCCTTTCACTGATCTAAGTGGACAAGAAATGTTGGACTCCATATCATGCATTGCCGACAGTGTGCAATATACAGTACATAATATAGGATAAACAGTCCTTAGAAGTTATATTAATTGATGCAGAACAATTATAAACATTTTATCATGTATAAATGGAAACTTAAATTAACACACCCTGTACCCATATAGTTTCATACTTACCCGTCTGTAGTCACCAGCGTGCCGGGCCGGCGCTGCAGAGCAGCAAAAATCACTGAGAAAATGGAGGCGGCCATTATCCTGGAAACCCGCGGATGCGCAGTAGATTCTGGCACTAAGCCAAAATCTACTGCTGTATCACCCGCCTCGGCACCGCACGAGAGAGGAGGGGGCCCACATTCAGTCTGCTCACGGGACCCTTCCTCTCTTAAAACGCCCCTAAAAAGACACATTTAAAATGTTGAAATCTGAATATAGAATACACAAAATTTAATCTATGTATATTAATAGGCTGTCTGTTCAGACGTGAGCAATGTGACAGGTGCTCTCTTAAAAAGTGTAAATTGTTGAACTGTAAGGACCGAGGCTGGCTACTAGTCAAATAACACTGCTTCTAGGGGAGTAGCTATAGTAGGTGCAGAGAGTGTGGCTGCGATGGGGCCCAGCCCTCTCCCTGTACCGAGTTACACTGCCATATCCTGAGCCCCGGCTTTTTTATTCTCACCAGAGTGTTACTGTAGGGCATCTGGGCTCAGAGCTGATCTACGCTACAGCCATCTCTAGCTGCTGCCTGTGATGTCACAATGCACATCTTAGCCCTATATAGAGGATGCCAAGCTGCTGGCAGCCATTTTGTGGTGACACTTTTGTCCTACATTGATACTCTCTGAGTAGCTCATACTTTATTTAAGCAACTTTTGATAACTACAAATATGGACTTTTGATTACATCTTCCAAGAAGGTCCTGAACAGCAAGACCTTCATAAAAAGAACCCGAGCAACATTTTCAGGTAAGGACTATATAACAAATTTTGGCCTGTCACCCTTACCCCTTCAGACACACCTCCCTCCATTTTAGCTACAGTTTTTAATTTAGAAACAATGGATAAAGCAAATGATTCATCTGATATGACACTGAATGACTTAAGGTGGGTACAGACTTGTCCAATCCTCCGGAGATACAACTCTAGACCAGGCTGTTAATACAATCCTACTGGAGACCTGGATGCAGATCCAACACCCAATATATGCCTCCACACCTGTCCAATTTAGCAGCAGAACTCATTTTATAACGGTTTTCAGGGGGTAACTGCAATTATTTACGATCACCCCTCATGTATGAAGGAGGGACTGCAGAAGATATCTCTGATACCTGTTGTGATCCCTCCATTGCCGCTAGCAGCTGCAGCTCCCACAGGTTTCTATTGGGGATGCAATGCTGCCAGACTTATCAATTTCCAGAATGCAAAGCGGAGATTGGACCCCACGGCTAACACCATCTAAAGATGTCGCTAGCCTGTTGTAGCCCATCGCCTACACTTCGCATAATTAGCAGGCAGGGGGTTCCACAGCAACCCTCCTCGGCAATGGCATGTGCATTCAGCAGGACTGCGCATGCTCAGTAGCCCTGGTAGCACTTCCTGCAAATTATAGCGACTGGCTCCTGTGAGTACCGGATAAATCATTCCAGCGCTACAGTATGATCGCATCTTGCTATGCGATCATGTACATTAATACCATGCACAGATCGCTTTGCAAATGCGATCATTAATAAATTGGCCCCTTAATCTTTTACTCTGTACACACTAGCATACATAATTTTTACATACATACACACACACACACACACACACACACATATATATACACACACACACACACACACATACATAGTACACACTATATAATATACATACACACATATACATACACACACATTGCTGTGACCGTCGGATACACACAGACTGTCAGACAGTGCGCACTCAGCAACAGAAGTCGAAGGCAGTGACACACACCACACAGGCTGTCAGCACCCGCTGGCGGCTTCCTCTCGCTGGCTGGGGCACCCACTGGCCAAAGCTACTGCTGGTGTTTCCCTCCCGCTGGCCGAGGCTCCCACTGGCCGGGACACCCGCTGGTGTCTCACTTCCACTGGTCATGGCTCCCGCACTCCCTCCAGCATGACAACACAAGCCCCTGTTCCTGGTGCAATACTCCAGTGGACAACATATTACCAGGCAGTGAGCAGGACATCGTTTAAGGAAACGAGCTGAGCATGATCACAGTATAGTTAATCATAATCTAGTACTGGGTTGAGGATCACAGGAAGGACACAATCTTAGCTGTGAGAGGACTTGACCAATGACCCACACTAGAAGGGCTTAGGATTCCTTGGCAATATCACAGTGCTGAGCGATGAATAATTGCCTTGGTGCTACCAAGTCCATGCACTGACACAGTCACCATCCATCACATTGGAGCTGTGCAACATTAATCTATGTCCATATGTTTATTTCATTTAATAAACGCCCACTTTTTTCATTTTTGCTAAATGTGTTATTATACATTTTTTTATTAAATGCCAAACATACTTTTGAAGCTTGTTCCATAGATCCTTTCTTTAAATACACTTGGCCACTGAGAGCAATAAGAACTGGGTCATCATCTTTATTAGAAATCTAGAAGTAAAACACAATAGGAAACACTTTATTATTACATCAGATATGACATTTCCAACACCACAAAGTAGGGAAGTTCTGCTTCACATGTACTGTATACTGCTGTCACTGAGGCACATAGCTGCGCAGCATACTGTACGATACAACATGGGCTGAAAAGGAACTCCATAGTTATTCATTTTAACACTCATTTATGACCCTCCCTCAAGTAGCGTAACTGTGAGGTGTGAATACCTAATTTACTCCTCCTCCCCTGAATGCAACTACTAGAATTACTATTCTGGAAATGTTAATATGTAAGATAAGTGGAAGAATGCTGTAAGCTGGATGGGCTTAATGATTGTTCCCGATGAAATTCAGCTCTAACGTGCAAGTGCATTGATCTAAGCAAAACTGCAGAACTTCTATAGGGTGACAAAATTCCTGTGAGGGTCAATCAAAAAAAAAAAAAAAAAGAGCATAACTGAGCTAGCTGCCAAGTATGCTCAGAGGAGCAGAGTGGGGCTAGAAGGGAGAGGCCGGTATTTTCCCCATCCCCAAATTTTGCATGGAGTGTTAAGCTTCTGATTGAAGCCAACAATAAGAGTTCTGGTAGACTTACCTTTGGTAACGCTTTCTTCGAGGTCCATAGGGTCCAAAGGAACTACCTTGTGGAATATGTGGTTTGGAGGAAACCAGGCACCAAACAGTCAACACTTTCCAGTCCCAGGATGCACTTGTAAACAAGCCCATTGGCAGGAGAAGGAAAGTGGAGAAGGAAGTACACATTACACTAGAAACACTCATACAAAGAAGAGGGAATTAGTGACCAGAAGAAGCAGATCCCACTGAAGCCAGGTGCATCAGGAGGGTGCCCTGTGGACCCTATGGACCTCGAAAAAAAAAAAAAGTTATCAAAAGGTAAGTCTACCGTAACTCTTATTTTCTTCTTCAGGATCCATAGGGTCTACAGGAACTACCTTGGGGATGTCCTAAAGCAGTTCTCTTAAGGGTGGGGATTCTCCTGAGCCGACAGGAAGATCCACCGCCCAAAGGAAGCATCCTGGGAGGCAAAAGTATCAAATGCATAGCATTTGAGAAAGGTATGGACGGAAGACAAAGTGGCTGCCTTTCACAGCTGTTCAGCCGAGACACCATGTCTAAACCCCAAGAAGGTCCCACAGACAGAGTTGAATGTGCTGTCACCCTACTGGGAACAGGGAGATCAGCCTGCGTATAAACTTGAGAAATAGTCATACGCAGCCACCGAGCAAGAATCTGCTTGTTAGCTGGCCAACCACATTTGTGAAAGCCATACAAAACAAAAAGTGCATCTGATTTCCTGATGGAGTTGGCACAATACACATCCAATGAAGCTTCATCAGCAGGAAGGCCAGAAGACTTGAAAGCCGGTACAACAATTTCTTCGTTTATATGAAAAAGGGATACCACTTTTGGAAGGTAGCCTGCCGGCGTAGGAAGGACAGCTCTATAATGGTGGAAGATCAAATATGGGGGGGGGGGTGACACGAAAGTGCAGCCACATCAGCAACTCTGCGAACTGAGGAGATAGCGAGGAGAAAGTGTCTTCGCTGTCAAATACTTGAGGTCCACTGTATTCAAAAGTTCAAAGGGGGAGGAGCCTGTAGCGCCCTGAGAACCAAAGACAAATCCCACAGTGCCATTGGAGGAACAAAAGGTGGTTGCAGATGGAGAAAACCTTGCAAAAACGTTCTAACATCCGGCAAGGGAGCGATTCTACGCTGAAACCATTGTGCTCTCAATGTGGCCAGGTGGAGACCAGGTCTAATCCAGCCTGGGAAAAAGCCAGAACTCGAGGGACCCTAAAAAGCTTAGGATCAACTTTTCTATGGGAACACCATAGAAAAAAGGAATGCCAAATTCTGTAATACAGTAGATGCGGGCAGAGGAAGGCTTTCTTGCCGCAAGCATCGTATGAATCAGAGAGTTTTTAAACCCTTTGGCTCTTAACATGGAAGACTCAAGAGCCAAGCTGTAAAAGACAGACAAGGTACGTCCCAATGGAGGCAGGGAACCTGCACTAGCAGATCCGGCTGTAGAGGAAGTGTGAGAGGAGTGTCTATGGAGAGACAAATCAGGTAGGTGAACCAATGGCGCCTGGGCCAAGCCGAAGCCCTACCGCCCTCTCTTACTTGAATTTTCTAAGAATTCTTGGTAGAAGAGAGAATAGAGAAAACAGGTAAACCAACCTGAAATCCCACCCCAATGCCAGCACAACCACGAAGGCGACTGAGGGGTCTCCTGGACCCGTCCCTGGGGACCTTGTAATTGTGCCGAGACCATTAGATCCACATCTGGTAGTCCCCACTTGTCCACTAGGAGCTGGAAGACCTTCAGTTGGAGAGCCCATTCTCCGGCATGTATGTCCCGACGACTCAGGAAGTCTGCTTCCCCGTTGTGGACTCCGGGGATGAATATTGCCGAAATTTCTGGAAGATGACATTCTGCCCAAGTCAGAATGTTTGCCGCTTCCTGCATGGCTGCCTGACTTTGTGTGCCTCCCTGAAGTTTGAGGTAGGCTGCCACAGTCGCATTGTCGAACTGGATCTGGACAGGCCTGCCCTGAAGGAGGTCTCATGCTAGAACCAGCGCCCTGTATATCGCGCAGAGTTCCAAAATATTTATGGGCAGGTGACTTTCCCGAGACGTCCACCTTCCCATGAAAGTGTAATAACTTGTCACCGTGCCCCATCCACGAAGACTGGCGTCCGTGGTGAGGAGTACCCCACCTTGGGATCCACAGAGGGCGACCTTTGTTTAAATAAGCCGTCTGAAGCCCCCAGGCCAGGGAGAGCAGAATCTCTGGGTAGAGAAGGATCGTCTGAGACTTTATCCACTGATACTGACCGCTCCAACGAGACAGAATCAATAGCTGCAAGGGCGTGGAGTGGAACTGGGTGTATTCCACCATGTCAAAAGGTAGAAACCATGGACCCCAGGACCTGCATTGCTGAGTGGGCTGATACTCTGATTGTGGAGCAATTTGCACACCTGCAAATGTAGAGCTGAAATCTTTTCTACTGGCAAAAAGATCCTCTGCGTCTGAGAATAGAGGAGCGCTCCCAGATGCATCATCCGCTGGCAGTACCCTGACTCCTTATTGTCTGATATGATCAGTCATGACTGCCATTATCTTGGTAAGCAACCGAGGGGCTGTGGACAGACCAAAGGGCAATGGTAATGTTGCTGACGAACAGCAAAACTCAGAAACTCTTGGTGGAATAGTGCAATTGGTACATGCAGATATGCATCCTGTATGTCCAGGGAACCATGAAATCCCCAGGTTCCATTGCCAACATAATTGACCGTAGGGTCTCCATACAGAAGTTGGGCACATGAATGAACCTGTTGAGAGATTTCCGATTCAGAATAGAGTGATGAGACCCATTTAGCTTCTGAATCAAAAACAAATCTGAGTAATAACGCCTTCCTTATTAGCCAAAGGAACCAGGATTATCACCCCTGAATTTCGCAGGGCAAGAATGGTCTACTAGAGGGCTAGGGCCTAGATAGAATCTGATGGGGGAGTTGTGCAAACAACCTTCTGGGGAGTAACCCTTTAGGAAGGTGACACATAAGAACCCCCACAGTAGGGAGGGGGATTTCCCACCTATTGCACTCTCCCTGTGGGAGAGGATAAAAACACACTAGTCTTTTTGGAATCTGGAACAGTTTATCTGGAGTGTTCCATGCTTCCACCATAAACTCAGTGAGCTGTTGAGATTAAGGTAAACCATCCCAAATCACCTTCTGGTATCTGAACACCAGGTTATTAGGCTTTAGGAGCCGGTACTTGATCTTCTATAATGAGGATTGGATTAACCGCCCCTGCTAGAGAGGAACATCCACTGATGAATGACGCTCCTCCTCTCCGAGATAGGCTCAGAGGGAGTATCCTCTGCCTCCTCAGATGATATATCAGAACCTGAAAGCAGGGTCGACTGAGAGGATAGTCCAGTCCATTTATATGCTTAGATGGCTAAAGCTTTATTCGCCTGTAACATCTGCAGATAGGCAGATGCTAAAAAGCCAGATTCTGTATGAGAAGAGGAAATATAGCAGGCTGTAATCACTGTGGGAAATCCAAAGTGGGAGGCAGTGTGGGGGCTGATAAGCGATCCACTAACTGTGTCATAACCGGAGACCAGGAGGACATTCAAGGTGACCCATAAACAGTTGCTGGTGCAGTGGACTGTTATAGTGTATAACAATCAACACACAGTTCATCCTGTATGAAATCCCGAGAGGCCTACTGCACAGGCTTTACATGAAACCAGCACAGGGACAACAGTCTCCTGTTTACCTTTGTCCTGAGACATGGGAAATATTTGCAAGTAACCTACAACAAGTGTAGGGTTAACAATGCAATGTGACCCACTTCACAGATAAAAGTAAATGTAAAGCACTCTCTAACCCCCATACACCAGGTAGTTGGGGGTTAGGAAAAAAGAAAAAGAAAAAATATATGTTTTCTTTAACAGCATAAGTCACAAAAAAATGCATATAATATATTTGCATAAGGGCATCCAAATCAACTACCTAAACACACAAGCTTGGTAGGCTTCCAGTGCTATATACCTTGGTCCTAGGAGAAAGGTATACTCAGAGAGAGAGCCCAAATCTCCCCTCAGCAAACACTCAATTGCAGCTGAGCATCTCCAATTAATTAGGAGAGAGGGGGGTGGGCAGCTCGGTCTTATAAGTAAATGTAAAGTACAATTTAATCCCTACACCTGGTAGTTGAGGGTTAAATGGAGCAATAGCAGTGATAGTTATAACTGACAGTCATAAATAAAACCTGCATGAACTCCTGTTTCTCTTTACGCTTAGCATATAGAAGTATAAAGGTAACAATGCAATGTGACCACCTTCAAAAAGATCTAGTAAATGTAAAAGTACAAAGAAAACCCCCATACCCCACTTATCAGAGGGATGAGGAGAAATAGCAGTGTTAGTTATAACTCCATTTCTTGATATTCAGTATAGGGGCAGCTGTTGCTGTTTTGGCAGCTGTGGTTAAAAGCACCAAGTGTTAAATGCACAAAGTGTGTTAACATCACAGTTAATCGAACAGTTATCCTGCATGAATATGGACTAATCATCTGTTTATTTCATTTCATCCCTCAGGTATGTGACTTAATATCTCATCCTACTTACTGCATCTATACTCTGCATCTAGACCTTCATGCAATCATGTGCAGTTTTAAATGTATGTGACTTAATATTTGTTTTTACCTGTATAAGGCCGTATTCAATTTGAGGCGAAAAGTCAGTTTCCGTGATACGTTTTCGCCGATGACATCATTTTCGCTTGTTTTGAGTTTCCTCTGTATTCAATTTGGAAGACTTATGGCTTGGGGCGGAAAGTCAATGCAATGTAATAGGCGGAAAAGTTTCGCCTATGAATAGCGGGTGGAAAAAAAGCGCAGAATTGCGGGAACCCCCGTGCAGCCTTAAGATAGTCCCCTAAAGGTAAAATGCGTCAAAAAGTTTAAAAATATTCGGGACACCCAAAAAAAAAGATTTTTCTTTTTTTTTATACCCCCAAAATTAAACAAAGGGGAACAAAGTGCCAAACTATCTAAATTAATTCAGGTTGGGTCCCCATGTATGTGGCAGGTGTTTTCTTCATTGCGGGGACAAGCGGTAGGTGCAATTTTGCAAATTTGTAAAAATAACTTTAGGGACTTAAAAAAAAATGCTATTCTTTACCACTTCTTCATAGCCGCAAAATTGCACCTTGCGTGGCTATTACAAACCCCGACTTCCTTCAGGATGCAAAAATGGGGGTACCCATAGTGATCCCCCATGTCTGGACATCTTTAGGGGGGTCCCAGGCATATTTGCCGAAAATTCCCGTTATTTTTTTCGCAAATGGGGTGAAAGGTAATTTAAAGAAAAATTTTTTAATTTTATAGAAGGTGAAAAAAAGTGCAGATTTGGGGTTTAGGGGTGCAGGCTTAAAAAAAAATAGCCTGCACCCTTGTGAATGCCCCCTTAAAACGAAATGTGCCAAGAAAAAATATAAAAAATCGGGACACCCCAAAAAAATGTAAAATTTTGGGGTGAAAAAAAAAAAGGCAAACTAAATTAATTCTAGTGGGGTCCTCAAGTATGTGGCAGGTGTATTTTTCATTGCGCAGAGTAGCGGCAGCTGTATTTTTGAAGAATTTAAAAAAAAATTACCTTTAGGGTCTTAAAAATATGATTACCCCCATTTTCATATACCCCAAATTTGATGGGACCACTTTTAAAAATGAAAAAAAAAACACCTAAGTGCTCTTCTGCATCACTTCTTCAATGTCGGGAAATATAACCACCTGCCGCATCTATTTAAAAAGTTGACTTTCTGCTACAGGCAAAAACGGGGGTACCCATAGTGATCCCCGAGGTCTGGACATCTTTAAGGGGATCCTGCAATTATTTCCCGAAAATTCCAGTATTTTTTCGCTGATCCAAGTTTCGCCTGTTCCCGATTTCGCCTACTTTGGAATTGAATACGGGGAATAGCGGGCACACGCTAACAGGCGAAAAGTCCAGACTTTTCGCCTCAAATTGAATACGGGCCTCAGTCTATATTGTTCAGTGAAGCATAGTTTATGGTATATATATGGCCTGGGCTTGCTCCAACTCAAGGCCCCCATACATCAGAGATGGATTGCAGCAATCGTGCAATTTGCAATCGATTGTGTATAAAAATCTTTCTTTTTCAATCGATTGCAGATTGTAGAATTGCCACAATCGATTGAAAAAGGGAAAGATTTTTATACACAATCCATTGCAAATTGCACGATTGCTGCAATCAATCTCTGATGTATGGGGGCCTTCAGAGCAAGTTATCTCCTTTGATCAGCAGACCAATTGACTCAGATGTAGTCTGTCTTAATCAATGATACCATTCCTTTATATTCAGTATAGGGGCAGCTGTGGCTGATTTTCGCAGCTGTGGTTAAAAGCTCAAAGTGTTAAATGCAAAGTGTGCTAACATAACAGTTGAACAAACATTGACCAACATCTAAGGTAATTTCAGATTAAAAAAATGAATTTCTTTAACATTTCTTTTCATCAAAACATTCCTTTGTATTTACTCTAAGGATATAATGTTCTTACCTCTCCCTGCATCTCACCGATCTGTGCTCATTGCAGCCGCATTGATTCACTCACATCCTCTAAAAACTAATGAGCTTTCTTTTCATCATACATTGACTATTACAACCTCATTGTGTCACTATAAATATCTTTTACACACCTCCTACAACTATATCTACTTCTCTATCCTCCTGCTTTTATTAGCTGGTGACATATCACTAAAGCCAGGCCCCACACACATACAGCGGATTTACTATGGAATAAATATCCTGCAAACCTCACGTGTCCCCCATCACCCTCCAAATCAATAAATGTGTCTTATGGAATCCACACTCTTCATTAACTTACATCTGAACATCTCTTTACAACAATTACTTTCACAAATTTTTACATTTACCTGAGACTGCTGGTTCACACCTTAACCAAACTCTTTAAATAGCCCTTGATGGCTTCAGTTACCGATCAAACTTCACGTAAACTGAAATCATAACCATGGGTTCCACAGACACCTACAAATACTGTCACGTAAAGTAGAATGTCAGTGGTGTAACTCTTAATCCAAAGGACTACCTCACATACTGTAAAATAGGAATCCATCCATCTGTCATCCTAACCCTCTGTCCCATGCTCACTGTCTACCCCATCTGTGTCACCCGTCTGTCGGACCCTCCCCTTTAGAGTGTAAGCTCTCACGAGCAGGGCCCTCTTCCCTCATGTGCTTTTCCTTCCTTTACTTATATTGTTATCTACTCTATACTCCTTATAACAGCACCTAACCCTTGACTTTTGCCATCCTGCTACTGTTGCAGTAATGTTTATATACCATGTGCCGGTCTTATAATGTCTTGTACTGTATGTCACGGTTTTCTTGTTCTGTTCAATTGTTTATGTACTGTTTCTGTACTTTGTTTATGTACTATGTAAAGCGCTGCGGAACCCTTGTGGCGCTATATAAAGGATAATAATCATAATAAATAACTGACAGTTTAGAAATAAAAGGCAGTATATAAACACAGCAGCGCTAGCACAAAGTCACATAATGCAGATACAACCTTTAGTTGAAATGGGCTCTGAAGCAACTACTCAAAACCCTAACAGAGTTGATTGATAGGATATAGAGCATTATATACCTGGCCCCTGGGGGGGGATGTATACAGGGAGATCCCAACACCTCCTGAGATCAAACTGATTTCACAGAGCACCAAAACGTGGTCAGTGAGCGTCTCATGTACAGAAGTGAATGGAGTGACCCAGGCGCGCTAAACGTCCATAGCCCGGCATCGGGGGAGGGGCTGCCGGGGTGAGAGCTTACCTCCCCTATGCTGCACAAACAATCCCCATGCATCTGAAGCCCGACGCCAGGCGATATGGCCCCGGTGGTCTATTGGGAGCGGACAGAACCGGGCCCTCACTGCAGCAGCTTCCAATGCATCTCCCACACTGGAAGCAAGGACTGCCTCCCTCTTACCTGACTATCCTGTGTCCTCCGGTTGCAATCCAGGTTGCGGCATCGCAGCTAGCAAGCTCCGCCGTGATCCTGCCGAAATCATCAGACCACACAGGTTACTGGCTTTGTGGCGCCGGTGGTAGTAGATGGAGTCGCAGCACAGGTGTCTTATAAGAAGCCCTGTTACTAAACTCATGGAGAGCAAAAAAAAACCCCAAAAAGCTTTAAAACAAAACATGGGACTGCCTCAGTCCCGTCTGTTATAATGGTGCGTCTCCTGCCGCACCATAACGAAAAAACTGAGGACCTGTGGCCGGAGGCAGGGTATATATGGGGAAGGACCCAGTGCATCCTGAGACCAGAAAGCGTTGACTGTTTGGTGCTTGGTTTCCTCCAAACCACAGTTCCCCAAGGTAGTTCCTGTGGACTCTATGAATCCTGAAGACATTTCTATTTTAAAAAACATCTGTCACGCTCAGATGGGCAGAGCGAGGACGCAGGAGGAACGTATCACTGCACCTCCACAAAATAAATGTGTTATAAAGCCTAGCACAATAGTGTTCCACCCCTGCTGGCAGGGTAGATGTGAGTAAAAGGAAGGCCATCTGTAGAAAATTCACACAAGGTTCGTATGAAGCAAGAAGAGGGCTGTGATTTGTCATGGTAAGCGTCTTAGTTATTTGAAGTGGTATTGCCAATCTAATGTACTGCAGGATACAAATACAATCATTGTTTATTTACACAACATGAATCTACATACGACTTGTTACTGCACCTGATCTAGCGTTTTTAATATCTCCTCAGAGCGATTTGTATCAGAGTACTCCAGCAAGGCCTGCGCTTTCAGCTGCAGAGCTAGATCCTTCTGCTGAGTAGCTCTGTGTGATAAGTTACCCTGCGGAAGTAACTTCATAACTGAAGGGATAAGAGATATTGTTAAAACAAACAAAAATAAAATGTATATATTTCTATTTAATACAGCTGAAAATCTACTCACCTTGTTCACAGGATAAAACAGCCTTTTCATGTTTGCGTATTTTCAGTTGCGCTTGTGCCAGAAAGTACCAACCAGCAACGCATGAATCAGCATTCTTCACTCCTAGAAAACCAAAACACAAGGCACTCACTGGGTATACAGACTGTGGTATGTTTAGTGCATGCACCAAGGGCTTTACAGACCCCTGTCACACAGATAACTAGCTCATTATGAACATCAGCTATAAAATCCTTGGTGAACTTACTGCATTGATTACACAGCAGTCATTTTATTTTGTGATTTCTTGTGGCTGCTGACAACATACTGTACATTACTTGACACAACAGGGACTGAGAAGTGGTTTTACCTTGAGATAAGTTTTCTGCTGCCAGCTCATACTTTTTATCATGGAGCGATTTGATGCCCATCCCAATCAGGCCAGGGCCATTGCAAGGTTCCATTTCAATAAGCCTGCTGTAACATTGGACAGCCTCGTCACTAGTGTCCCCTGCAACACACGTAACCACAAGATTAATACTAGAACTTCATATTTAGGGCCGTATTCAATTAGAGGCGAAAACTGACTTTTTTTTTCGCCATAGGCGAAAACGGCAGTTTTTGCCAAAAAACAGGTGATAGCGCAATTGGCCATAAAAAAAAAAACTGGAGATAAAAGTTTTCTCCATTCCAGACCAGGCAAAAAAAATAAAAATGCAAAATCCCTATTTTTGGCTAAAAATCTGGGGATTTCTTTCAGAAACCTTTGGACACCCCCCTAATGATAAATGACCCCCCAAAAATTTCGTAAGTTGCGCACTTTGGAAAAAAGTGACCGCACAAATTTTGGGTAAAAAAAAAAAAAAGTTGAAAATGATCGGAAGCAATTTTTTTTTTCAGGAAATTACTGTTCCACGTAAATTGGGGGTACGTTAAAATGGGTGCAAGTATATTTTCGTGTCGTAAAAACGCCTGCTGCGACCGCGTGCAATGTTTAAAACACTTCACACATCCATACCGCCCCCGAAAAATCAGTTTAAACGGGTTTTTTTTTTTACCCAAATTTGTGCGCCCATTTTTCCCCAAAGTGCGCAACTTACGATTTTTTTTTGTGTGTCATTTATCATTATGGAGGGTGTCCAAAGAGTGCATTTTTTTCGCCTGGTCTGGAATGTAGAAAAACTTATCTCCAGTTTTTTTTATGGTCAAATTCCGTTTTCGCCTGTTTTTTGGCGAAAAACTGCAGTTTTCGTCTATGGCAAAAAAAACATCAGTTTTCGCCACTAATTGAATACGGCCCTTAGATACAATGGAGGTCATTTATGACCATGCAAAAGTGGAAGTCCTTATTGTGCACGAGATGAACAATTCTGTGCATTTGTACAAAATAAAAAGCAATGTATTGCATTTAGTAGGTAATATAAATAATTTTTGGCGTTCACAACACATTAAAAAACATTTGTGATTTTACACAATATAAAAAACTAAGCACTCAAACACATACAGGTAGTAAAATGTAAACATGTTCTGATATTAGCACATTTGAGCCCATACTTACAGTTCATGAACACAGATGAGAGGAGAAATGGCACCATATGTTTTGAAACTGGCCAACCCCACTTGCGAGAACCATAGGAGGACAAACAAATAGTCACTTCCGAATCTCAGAGGCGTTGTGAACATAGGTCCTAAAGGCATGGATCACATCCAAAGAATGACAAACATTGACCTCAAGTGAAGAACCATCACCAGACAAAACCGTAACCACAATCTGTTGATTGATGCAGAACCTTGAATCCACGTTTGGTAAGAAGGAGGGCCGCGTATGAAGCATCACTGTCGTCATGAAACACGAAAAAGGGGGAACGACAAGACAGAGGACTGAGCTCTGAAACCCTCCTAGCAGAGGCAATGGCATCTTAGAAGACTGTCGGCCACGTGAGATACTTGAAATCAACAGAACCAGAAGTTCCAAAAGATCAGAACGTGGGACCTTAATTTGGTTTTCCATTTCTTACAGAGCCGTGGGAGGAAGAAATGGCAGTTGAACATGAAGGAGGTCGCCTCAGGGAGCAAAGCAAGGCAAAAATCGAGAACACACAGACGAGGCAGACACCTACATGTTCAGTGAACCTTAATGCAACCCTGCATTCTAACTCTTCTGAAGAAACAAGACAGGAAAGCCTAAAGGAGGAAGAAGAAAAATGTTTCTTCTCGCATCAAACATAAGCCCGCCAAATCCGGTGATAATGCCAAGCAGAAATCAGCTTCCAGGCCTTCAGCATCGTCGGAATTACAGCCTCCGGAATCCCCTTGGCCATCACAATGGCAGTCTCAATAGCCACACCGTTAAATGCATTCAATGTAAAGCAGGTGGGTGATGAAGACATTGTTGAAGGAAAGAACGATCTGGAAAACGCCAGGGGACGTCCACTATCAGACCTCAAAAGGTCTGAGTACCACAATAGCCGAGGCCACCAAGATGACGGACGCTTCATGTGATTTTGGACCCACAGCAACAGTGGAAGCTGTGAAAGATCACATAGAAATCCAACGGAACGGACATCACGTTCACCAAGAGGGCCACAGGATTCCACGTCCTGAAGCAAAAAAAGAAAATGGAACCTTCAGACGAGACACCATCAGATCTGGCAAATACCACCGGTCCACTAGGGCCCGAAAGACATCCGGATGGAAGGACCATTCACAGAGGTGAAGATGTTGACACCTATGCAGTCGGCCTCCCAATTTTGGACCCTGGGAATGAACATGGCACATATCGATAGCATGTGAGTATCTGCCCACCGCATGATGTTGGCCATCTCCCTCATTGTGCCCTTCTGGTGATCGTTATATGCCACAGACACGGCGTTGTCCAACTGGACCTTCACAAAAGAGCTATGCAGGTAAAACTGAGGCTTGGAAAATAGTCTGAAGTTTGAGAAAATTTATGGAGAGGGACCTCTCTCGAAAGGCACCAAACACACTAGAACTGAAGAGCCACAGTCCACCAAACCCTCAGTGTCTGTAGTCACCAGAATTCAGTCCCAAATGTTGAAGACCCTTGCAGAGATGTCTTGAATCCAGTCACCAGAGTGGAATCCATCACATATGATCTGGGACAGATGGAGATGTGACCCCATCCCACTTATAAAACATATCCAACTGAAGGTCCCGGGAATTGAATTGAATCATCTTAACTGAATCACCTCGAAGGAGGACATAAGTTTCCCCAACAGACGCATGCAGAGGTTGATCAAAACCACCCACTTCTGCAAATCAAGGCCTGAATGCCACATTCTTTTCATGGGGCAGAAATACCCTTTTTAGGGAGGTTGGAACAGTATGCCCAGGAAAATCATCCTCTGCAACAGGACAAGGTTGATAATCCAACTGTGAGAACACCCTGTGTGTCAGATGAAAATGGGTCTGAAGGATCTCAGAGGAACCTTGATGAGAAGGTAGTCGCGTTACGGAACAATGGTGACACCAGAGTGACTGCATCCTATGGGCTCCTACCATAGGATTTCCTATGTGGGGCCAACCTGTCATGCGTAAGGCTTCTCCGAAGATCGGGCATCAGATCAGCGGCTAGACCAGGATTGTCAGCCCCAGGACCTGCTTCCCCTTGCCATGGAGGACTGACCCCTGAAACTGCAGAAACTCCTCTTACCAGAGGACCGAAAGGAGGGCCCCAATAGACTCTTGGCCTTGGGACTCAGGAAGGGAGAAAAAGAACTCTCTTCCCCGTGACCAGGGTAATACTTTGCCCAATTCAGGCCCAAAGAAGACATCACCAGAAAACCACAAGGCCTCCAGGACTTCAGCCAGAGGGCACCGAAGCAGGGACCAATGAACAGACCCAACCTGCATCCATAGCCGCCTTTCCCAAATACAAGGCAGATTAACGGATATGCTCGACCAGAGGAATCAAATCAGAATGCGGGCTACCAGACCTGAGATGATCGCAGAGCAAGTCCGCCCATTTTTTCTTACCGCCTTGTTATCCAGGAAGCAACAGAGATCCCCGAAGCAGCTACTATGGGCAGCACCGTAACAGGTATTTATTGAGGTCGGTGCCAGCCATGCCCCCTGAGCATGATGTCATGTCGTGGGGGAAGGGCCATCAGTATTGGGAATTACAGCACTGCCCAGAGCATCCTCAGGATGTTCCAGGGGGCTGTACACACCAAAAGGATGCGCCATGTGGCACCGCAGCAAGGATTCTGGCTGCAGGGTGCCGTTTCAGGCACTCTTCTAACCAGATGCAGGGGACGTGGGGCAGCAACAGTGCCACCCACAGAGCTCTGTGCGGTGCCACCGCTCACACACCACTAGTTATGGTTCTTACTACAGGTGCCGCAATGTCCAATTTCTGTTGTCCACTAACAGTGAGCTCTCTCGTCAATTCAGACATTGCCCCAGCCATAATTGCTACCTGTGAAGATACACTCACAGGTGCTGCGCCGCTCTGGGTCTCTGCTTCACACAAGGTGCAGAACCCCCCCCCCCCTCCCCCAGTCAGACTGTAAATAAGGGAATTTTGCTTTACATTTAGCACAAGCACACACACCTTTTGTTCAGCACCGCTCTTGTCCTGGGATTCACCCACAGAATTGCCTTTCCCAGACATAATGGTGAAAGGGAAGAGGTGGGACAGTACAGCAACAGAAGCATATGTACAAGACCCGGAGCCGTAAGATTACGGACACAAGCAGCACAGGCAACACGTGTGTGTGTGTGTGTGTATAATATATATAGGTCAGAAAAAAGGGCTGGAGCCCTGAAACGTTGGTTGAAATTGCCATTAAAACGGATGAAGTACTCTAGTGCCGCCTCACTTGCTTACTATTGTTTCTACTAAGGAGGGCACAGAGGCATGTTGCATGGTGTTATGGGGAGTGCCGAGCCGATGCAGATAGAGAAAATATATATATATATATATACTTTATGTTTACTTACCTTGACAAAGGGGCGCTGTGGCCCCGAAACGTTGGTCGATGTTCCTGACTTTGGAATAAACAATGTCCTTTTTCTAACTGCTGCTAAGTCTCAGAGTGCCACTATTTTTCGTTCTGCATACTCTTCTTCAGTAGGAGGCACCCGAGCATACACTGACTTGGATTGTTGTGAGTGCCGGACTATTGCACAAATATATAATATTATAATTATATATATATATATATATATATATATATATATATATATAGAGATATATATATATATATATATATATATATATATATATAGAGATATATATATATATATATATATATATATATATATATATATATATATATATATATGGAAGGAGGAGGGCAAAAAGCGCCCTGTCCTCACAACCTGCGGGTGCAGTCTTCACCCACGGGTCGCAGTGTCCGTCGGATGGAGAAATGTGCGGTGACCAGGTCACCGCCGGAGAATAGACTTGGGGCGCATGCGCCCGGCATCTATTCTCCCTGTCTGCAGCGCTTGGGGGCTGCCCGGCGTGTCCGTAAGTGCTGGGCACGCCCCCAACAGTGACGAAAAGGGGACATGTCTTATAGACACGCCCCCTTTTCAATGACCACGCCCCCTTTTCGGCGCCCTGCCTGCCGCCGGAGCTAGAGTGAACACTAATTATCTATATCTCTCTCTCATATATATCTCTCTCTCTCATATATATATATATATATATATATATATATATATATATATATATATAGTGTGTCAAGGGGTGGGATGTATTAGGCAGCAAGTGAACATTCAGTTTTTGGAGTTGATTTATTAAAAGTATGAAAATTGGGCAAGTATAAGGATCTGAGCAACTATGACCAGGGCCAAATTGTGATGACTAGACGACTGGGCCAAAGCATCTCCAAAGTGCCAGGTCTTGTGGGGTGTTCCCTGTATACAGTGGGTAGGACCTATCAAAATTGGTTCAAGGAAGGACAACCAGTGAACCATCAAAAGGGTCATGGGCACTCAAGACTCTTTGATGCACGCAGAGAGAGAAGGTTAGCTCGCCTGCTCCAAACCCACAGTAGAGCTACTCTAGCACAAATGGCTGAAAAAAGTAAAATTTTGGATTGCCGTGTATGGAGCTACATACAGTGCCTTGCAAAAAAAAGTATTCACCCCCCCCCCCCCTTGGCTTTTTACCTTTTTTGTTACATTACCACCTGTAATGTATTTATTTTTTTCATCTGAATTTTGTATGATGGATCTGCACAAAATGGTCTAATTTGTTGAAGTGAAATGATAAAAAATAAAATAAATATATATAAGAATCTTTATAAATAATATTTTGAAAATTGGCATTTGTATATGTAATCACCCCCTTTGCTATGAAGCCCCTCAAAAGGTCTGGTGCAACCAATTACCTTCAGAAGTCACATAATTAGTGAAATGAAGTCCACCTGTGTGAAAAGTGTCACATGATCTGTCAGTATAAAAAACACCTTTTCTGAAAGGCCCCACTAAGCAAGAGGCATCACACCATGGAGCTCTCCAAAC
Source organism: Taudactylus pleione (assembly GCA_031769625.1). Lineage (NCBI taxonomy): Eukaryota > Metazoa > Chordata > Amphibia > Anura > Myobatrachidae > Taudactylus > Taudactylus pleione. Next base: position 6,134,698 of record JAUIMM010000368.1, on the reverse strand, counting down.
AAGTCAGGGACAAAGTTGGTGAGAAGTACAATTTTGGGTTGGGTTATATAAAAAAAAAAATCAAAATCTTTGATGATTTCCCACAGCACCATCAAACCCATCATCATCAAATGGAAAGAACATGATACCACAACAAACCTGGCAAGAGGGCCGCCCACCAAAACTCACAGACCGGGCAAGGAGGGCATTAATCAGAGACGCAGCACAGAGATGAAAGGTAACCCTGAAGGAGCTGCAGAGTTCCACAGCAGAGACTGGTGAATCTGTGCATGTGACCACAATAAGCCGTACACTCCATGGAGCTGGGCTTTATGGAAGAGTGGCCAGAAAAAAGCAATTACTTAGTGATAAAAATAAGACACGATTTGAGTTTGACAAAAGGCATGTGGGCGACTCCCCAAATGTATGGAGGAAGGTGCTCTGGTCAGATGAGACTAATTGAACTTTTTGGCCACCAAGGAAAACGCTATGTCTGGCGCAAACCCAACACAGCCCCATCATCCCAAAAACACCATCCCCACAGTGAAACATGATGGTGGCAGCATCATGCTGTGGGGATGTTTTTCAGCAGCAGGGACTGGGACAGTGACATTGAGTAGAGGGAAAGATGGATTGTGCTATATACAGGGATATTCTTGAGCAAAACCTGTTTCAGCCTGCCTGTGATTTGAGACTGGGACAGAGTTTCACCTTCCAGCAGGACAATGACCCGAAGCATGCTGCTAAGGCAACACTCGAGTAGTTTAAGGGGAAACATTTAAATGTGTTGGAATGGCCTAGTCAAAGCCCAGATCTCACTCCAATTGAGAATCTGTGGTCAGACTTGAAGATTGCTGTTCACAAGCGAAAACCATCCAACATGAAGGAGCTGGAGCAGTTTTGCCTTGAGGAATGGGCAAAAATCCCAGGGGCAAGATGTGGCAAGCTCATAGAGACTTATCCAAAGCGACTTGCAGCTATAATTGCCGCAAAAGGTGGCTTGACAAAGTACTGACTTTAGGGGGGTGATTAGTTATGCACGCTGAAGTTTTCTGTGATGTTGTCCTAAATGTTATTTGATTCACAATATAAAAAAAACCCCACAACTTCACAGTTGTAGGCATGTTCTGTGAATGAAATGACGCACACCTTCAAACAATCCATTTTAATTCCAGGGTGTGAGGCAACAAAACATGAAAAATGCGGGGGTGAATACATTTGCAAGGCACTGTAGAAGCAGACCAGTCAGGGGTGCCCATGATGACACCTGCCCACCACCGAAAATCAGGGGTGCACATTGCTCCCACTCGCCGAAAGTACCGACAATGGGTATGTAAGCGTCAGAACTGGACCATGGAGCACTGGAAGATGAATGCCTGGTCAGATGAATCACAGTATCTCTGTGGACAGCTGGGTTTGTGTGCATTGTTTACCTGTGTAAGAGATGGCACCAAAATGCATTATGGGAAGACAAGCTGGCAGAGGCTGTGTGATGCTCTGGGCAATGTTCTGCAGGGAAACCTTGAGTCCTGGCATTCATGGCTTACCTAAACATTGTTGCAGACCAAGCACACACTGTTCAGCAGAATATTGTGCCCAAATTGTTGGTATGGTTTTAGGAACACAGCAAAGATCAAGGTGTTAACTTGGCTCCAAATTCCCCAGATCTCAATCCAATCAAGCATCTGTGGTATTCATGGAAAAAAAATCTGAGCTATGGAGGTCCTACCTCGCAAATTACAGAACTGGATCTGCTGCAAACGTATTGGTGCCAGATGCCAAAGGACACCTTCATAGGTCTTGTAGAGTCCATGCATCAATGGGTCAGAGCTGTTTTGACAAAGGAGTGTGCCTGCAGCAGGAATCTTTTGCGGATTGTCTGCATGCAGATGCACGCTGTATTGGAGGGTAGGAGCAGAGACGCTCCACCTTCAACCCGGACGCTGTTATCCAATGGAAGCTTGGTGCTTCCTAAGCCAGTGTCACACACCACCGAGACCCCAGAATCAGACCCAGCAGGCACTCTCCCGCAACGTTTACAGGGGGATGCAGCATCTTCTCCGGCTGGCTCAGTCGGTGTCTCCTCCTCAGGACGTGGTCTCGGGTGACGTGCCCTGGCTTCCCCGCAGAGCTGCGATGGCGTCCTCCTCTCCTCTGGTCCCTGCTGGTCTCTGCTGCGAGGGTCCGGCATTCCACGTGGATCGGCTGCCGCTCACCGGAGTAGATGGGTGCAGCCATCTTGGACCAAGTCATGTGATGTTGTCTCCACCAATGGAGCAGCTTCCCTTCAGAATTCAGCCTGTCAGCTTCCAGCAGCCCGTATAAAAGAGACCTCCTGTACCACTCACAAATTGCCAGGGCAACAAGACTCTTAGCCTTACTGTGCTCCACCAGTGCATTGCTGATCCTTCAGTACTTATTCTCCCTGTCCTAACCGGTGTACCAGTCATCCTCCATTCACCTGGAGTCCAGTCATCTCCCGGTCCTAACTGGTGCACCAGCCGTCTTCCAATCACCTGGAGTCTAGTTACCTCCCGATCCTCACTGGAGTTCAGCTGTCCTTCTGCATGCTCTTATAGGTTTCTTCAGTTTACATATTCTTTCATGAGCAGGAACTTCATCAAACCAAGTCTCCTCCAGAGAGCAACCGAATCTAATCAAACAAAGACCCAGCCCGGGAACACAGCCTCTAACCTCTTTATCTCTTGACAGTTTGCACTGGCCCGATGGACTTGGCAAGTGGTCAGGGATCTGGAGTAGATTCTTCTCAGGATGTTCTATCACGTCTGGAAAGACAAGGAACTTCTCAAATACAACTTATCCAGTTCATTCAGGATATGTCATCTCACTTGGACAGTATTCAGGCTTTGTTGTGAAACCCCGCTCCAGTTAACACTCAAGCTGCAATATCCTCCTCTGTGTCGCCTCCTCCCTCAGCACCACCCGCTGCTCGACTCCAACTCGCATCTCCAAGCAAGTTTGATGGTAATCCCAAACTATGCAGGGGTTCCCTAAACCAGTGCGAGATTAATTTTGAGCTACAACCGGCCAATTTCCCAACAGCCAGAACCAGAGTAGCCTACATAATCTCTTTGCTTTCTGGGTAAGCACTTGATTGGGCCTCGCCAATCTGGGAAAAATCGGATCCTCTACTTTCTAACTACCCTGAATTAATTTCCTCGTGTCGCAGGATCTTTGATGAACCTGGAAGAACCACTTCCGCCTCGGCAGATATTCTACATCTCCGGCAAGGCAGCAAAACTGCTGGACAGTATGTCGATCTGTTCCGGATCTTGGCTTCAGAACTTAACTGGAATGAGGACGCCCTCATTGCAGCCTTATGGAGTGGGCTTTCTGACAGGATCAAAGACGATCTGGCTTCTCGTGACCTTCCGCCTAAATTGAATTACTTAATTTCTCTCTGCAATAAGGTGGACCTAGTTTGCCTTCTCCTCCCGTGGATGAAGAATCCATGCAAGTCACCCGTTTTCATTTATCAGCCGAAGAGCGGCAAAAAAAAGACAGAATCTTTCATGTACTGTGGTTCGACCAGACGTCTAATCCTGTCCCATCCGTCCGGAAAACTCCGCCTACTAACTTGCGACAGAGAGGTTAAGTTAGGAGTAGCTATCGACTCACCTAGGAAGTCAGACTCTACCATCCAAGCTCAGTTGGAGTTCTCCAAGGGATCCAAAGTCGATCTAGCCTTATTGGATTCCGGAGCTGCAGGGAATTTTGTAACTTCAGACATTGTTCTCAAACATCAAATTCCCACTGAAGCATTGCCTCACGTTATCACGTTCGTGAAGGGTTTCTCAATATTTGTGGCACCTATCACAGCACTCTCCTGCAAAAGGTGTAGATACAACCATTCTGCACATGCGCAGACCGGGTCCCAAACATAGATACTGTACGTAAACGATCGGGTTTACGTACAAATCCGAATCGGGCTCAAAGACGTCTGTTTTTTTTTGCAGTTACTTATTGAATTATCCATTTAATTTTCCTTAACTATAATCTCTTTATAATTTTCCTAAAGTAGTTCAATTTCGTGTTCAAAATTATGCAGTTTAGGAGACCATTCATTTTATTATAGCAGATGATTATAGTTAAAATCAGATAAAAGTGGGCAGACAGAAAATGTTATCTATTATATTTTATGCTGGCATTGTAGAACGAGCAGTCGACACATTGACAAAGATCTTAAAGTAGGTATCGTTATTGGACATTCCAACATACTGTTTCTTCAAAACAGTTTATCATCTTCTTCCTCCATAGGGGACACAGGCTTTACACTGGGCATAGGTTAGTGAGTAGGAGTCTGGGCAGCAAATAGTTAAAACTTTTTATCCATCAGCCCCTGCTCCCTCACCCCTATGACCCGCCCCCAGTCACAGGCAACTCCGTTTTAAGTTTGGTGCAGAGCTGGAGGCATCATGTTGTGGGGGCTGCTGTTTAGTGGCCCCTGTAACTTTTATTTTAGTTTATTTTAATATATAGTTTCTGCTCATGGATTGGAGATGTAAATGATGAGGCAATTCCCAAGATGCACTGTGTGAAAGATGGTGGTAATGAGAACTGACTGCTGGCAAATAGAGGCACTGGGGAAACAGCCAGAGTCTTGGTTAGAACCAGTGTAATTATACTGGCACGCAGGTGCAGATAAAAGAGAAAGAGCTATAGTAGACTTGACCAGGTTAGAACCAGATAGGAACTGGATCAAATGGGACCGGGAGTAGCTCTGGACCAGGCTGGAACTGGAGTAGCAGGATAACTAGACTGGGACCAAAATAGCTGAGGACCGGTTCGGAACTGGAGTAGCGGAGGGCCGTAATTAAACCGGAATAGCTGAGGACCGTAATTAAACCGGAATAGCTGAGGACCGTAATTAAACCGGAATAGCTGAGGACCATAAATGTAACTGGAGTAGCTGAGGACCGTATTGGAACCGGAATAGCAGAGGACCAGACTGGAACCAGTAGTGCAGCAGGATGGTAACTGCACTCGTAACTCTAGTGATGAGAGCACAGAGTAGACTTACAGAAAGCTCAGGAATCAGAACACAGTAGGACTGTGTACAACATTGCACTGGCCCTGACTGACTCAAAGGGAAGTCCTTTTATACCCCTGGTCCATTAGGGATTGTAGCAGACATCACATGGTCGAATACTGGTCTCCTATTGGTGGTGCAGCAGTCACCCAATTCAGACTGTAATGGTTGCATTGGTAGGAGATGCCGCGAGTGAATGCCAGGGGACATGGCGACTACTGCGGGGAGACAGTGCGGATGCTGCCAGGGGCATCAGAATGATTTTATGTTGGAGGGGGGCAATTCCCTCCAACTGGTCAGGGAGCTGTGCATTATAGCACTATGCTGCACAGCCCCTGTTCTGCACGTAGGAGGAGCAATGTGCGGTCTTAGGGCCTGATTCAGACCCGGACGCTATTTGCGCTCGCTCGTTCAGAAAAAAGGGGTGGCTATTCAAATAAACCGTTCGCTCTTTGCGGTCTGTTCACGCCTCTAGGTCTGAACGAGCATACAAAACATGCGGTCGTTTTTTGGAAAACTACGCCCCCTGGCCGCTCGCATCCTACGTCATGTCCGCTGTTTTTTAGATTAATCGAGTACATCGACCAGCGTATCAACTGCTCGCTATTCTTGTGGTTGGTTTTTCCTACCGCAATCTTGCGAGCAGTTCTGACTACAAAATAACCCAGTGACGTGGTCAATGACGCTGCTGTATTAATTATGCACACCCATAAAACGCCCGTTTTGACCTTTAAGCACGCCTCCCCGTTTTCAAGTACCTTCCCCTGTTACCACCCACATACGCCTCCTCCTTTCACTCAAAATAGCAGGCATTCGCTATTTAGCGATCAAACGATTTTCGACCGCACTGACTGGTTCGCGCATGCGTATTACGATCCGTACGCATGCGCAGTTGTGCAAACATCGCTCGGAACAAACGAGCGGCCGCTTACGAGCGGCTCTGAATCAGGCCCTTAGACCGCACATTACACTTCCTCCTTCGTGAAATGTAGGGGCCGTGCAGTCTATTGCTATAAAGCACAGCCCCAGACCGTCCGAACCCTAAAATGTCTATTGTAGCATTTCATATGCATCAAAAATTTTGACAGCTGCCCTCTTTACTGCAGGCTTTGGACTCCTCTCACTGCTCACAACAATAGCTCCTCTTCGGGGCATAGGGCAGAAAATAATTTAAGCTGTGTACACACACACTTATATCAGCCCGATTTTACTTTTCCAAGCAAATCGGAATGGCCAATTGGGCATATCGTTAAGTGTGTATGCCTGATCTGTGCGCTCCCACGGCCGCATGCATAATCTTCTGGTTGGCCATGCAGCACGGTCAATCAGAAGATGGCGTGTACGATGCCATGCTGCCGAATGCAGCATGGCATCCTACATCGCGCAGACCCCCTCTGCATGGTGCAAGTGTGTATGCCCACCAGATTGCCCTGCTACACATCGTTCTGATGTGTATCTGGCTTTAGGCTTCCCAAGAGGAGTAGAGAGAACAGGAGTAGAGAGAACCCCTCCCTGCGAAGCTCAGCCCTCCAGAGGTGACAACCTGTGCGGGGAAAACTGTAGTGCGCGCAAAAAGGGGGGCTTGCGGTTAAGGGCGAGGCCTCGCGTCCCGAAACACCATTGTAATCACTCTGGGGAGTTCCCAGTGGTGTGGACTGCACATGGGGACCACTCTGTGTGCAGTGCCGGCTCCCTCACTACCCTCACCGGGTGCTGCTACAGTGCAGCACCCAGCTCCTGTCACTGAGGAGGAGTCGGCACTTTGGTGTCACCTCTCAGTGGGTGACACCCGGGTGCTGCACGCATCCCCCTTGTGACGCCACTGCCACCCACAGCCCCCTGACAACGGAACGTGATGATCCTTGGCCTAAAACCTGCCTGGGTAAATTACACAATGATGAAAACCGCATCACACAATCGGTTCAGTGGTTGCGGAGTTTATTGCAATCAGACAAACAAACAAATGTTCTCCTTTATAAGGTATATATAATAGATAGATTAAAATAAAATTGTTATATATCCTCATTATATAACAATATTAATTGTTACATTAGTAGGGTATATCTGTACCCATTAAAAAGTAGAGCTGTGCAGGCTTGGTTCGGATTTTCCCGCCAAATTTCGGGTCTCAGTAAGAGGCAAAACGTCATCTTTCATGGACAAAATCCTTAGAAGAGTAGCTTAGGAGAGAACTACTTTGCAACCTTTTGGGGATACAGTGTGGTAGCTGTAAAAACCAAAGTGACCATAACAAGAATCTATACTGTAATCTCCGGCCTTGCGTAGCCACAAAGTTGATAACGTTCCAATGATGTATGCTGTGTCCTGTAGGTAATACGGAAGCAGTTGAATTACTTTTGTTGCAGAGAATGTTATGTGACTGCGTCCCAGTATTTGTTTAGTTGAAATTTGTTAAGGGATCGGTATGAAATTCCGCCGGATGTGGGGATGCCGGAAGCTCGACAGGACTAGATCCCGACACAGTAAGTATCTCATCTATCCCTAACCTTCCCCCCTCCCCCCCCAACCCTCCTTTGTGGGTGCCTAACCCTAACACCCCCCCCCCCCTAACACTCCTTTGTGGGTGCATAACCCTAACCTCCCCCCTGCCCCCCAAGTGCCTAACCTCCCCCACGGGTGCCTAAACCTAACCCCCCCTCCCCGCACCCTAAACCTAACCCTCCTGGGGGGTGCCTAAACCAAACCTCCTCCCGAGGGGTTGCCAAACCATAAGTCCCCCCCCCCCAGTAGCCCCTAACCTAACCCCCCCCCCCCCCCCCCGTGGCTGTCTGCTGCCTGCCACTTGGCTTACCTTCGTTCGGTATGCCGGACGTCGGTCTCGCAGCGTGGTGCTAATGATAGGCGTCGGGATTTCAACACCTATCATTAGTACCTTGCCGGGCTATGACAGTCGGGAAGCCGACTACCTTTGTTACTATAGGGACATAATATTTCTACATATTACAGTGTATAAACAGCAGAGATGAGCGGTTCGTTTTTTGACAGTTAAGCTTGGAACTGAAAAGTCATCTTATTGGATATCTGGCTCTCACATGTTTTGGATAGTCAATACACCAGACCCAAACTTGCGGTAAGTGCACGAAAAGAACAGAGTCAAAACGGAACCACTTATCTCTAATAAACAGAACCATTTGCGAGCGGCACCAATCGCTTCAAAGCTGGCGGTTCCAACTGTTCTCCTCGATCTTCTTTTCCCCCTTAGCTTGTGAGGTCCATTCTTCTTCTCTAATTGACCATTGAGGTAACTTGGGGAATGCAAGGATTGAAGAAGTATCCTGGCCATAGCCCACCTCCTGGGCTCTCTCTCCCCAAACGGACTTCACAAAGCTGAAGGGAAAGTTAGCTACAATCTAGGCATATATGTTTTAGGTAGGGAGGTATCCCAACCAACTGCTATCACTGCAATGTGGAGGAGAAGAAACCGGCCAAATACAGTGCCAGTACAAACTAATGTTGCAGGGGGAAGATTATAACAAGAATGTGAGAATTTTTCTAACAAAAGGTTGTAAGAGCCTTGATGCCTGCCCAGTCCCAAGCTGCAATTAGGAGATAGGGTAGCCCACCTAAGGGAATCGGATATCATATCCTCAAGAAAAGATATAATTAAATAACCAAATCTACACCAGATATAAGAAATCACTCCTCACAGCCCCTATCTCCATGGCAGGTTGAATGAAGGGAAATGAAGGGGTCAGGTCCAACTTCAGTTATATAAATAGACGTATCTGTCAGCAATGAAGGAACAGACACCCTGGGGTATATTTACTAAAGTGTGGGCTTTTAGAAGTGTAGATGTTGCCATAGCAACCGATCAGATTCTAGCTATTATCTTCGAGAAGGTGCTAGATAAATGTTAAGTAGAATCTGATCGGTTGCTATGGACAACATCTCCACATCTGAAAACCTGCACTTTAATAAATATACCCCCCAGTCTTCTACCTAGACATAGGACTGCTCCAGTAAAATAAATATGTTTTAGGAAGTAAGGGGCTCTAAATAAACTTAAAATACTAATAGTGGCAGTAGATTGTCTAATATTTATAGATCATTGTATTTTTCACTGAAATTGAATATACAAATGGTTGATAACTATGATCTGAATTCCATTAAGGAAAACTAAAAAAAAAAAAAACACTTACAGTATGCTAATTTGTAAATCACCACACTGTGCTGTACTTGGAGAGTAAGAAACCATGGCTTACCAGACTTAATGTAGTGCAAGCCAAGTACTTCCAGCGGATAACAGATGGAAGGGTACAATGCAGTCATGTTATTACATGTCTCCTTCAACGTTGCTTCTTCATGTGGCATCTACACATAGATAAATACAATGTTAGGAAACAGCAGCTCCTGCGATGTGGCATTGGGCACGGCATAATGCATAGACTACATAAACACTTATGTAGAAGAAAAAAGTTTTAATGTACATAAATTTTATTTCACAATTTTTACTTTATTTAAATATACTGGGGACATAAGGGCTGCTATATTTACAAAACGGATAGCTTCTGCATCGCCATCACTAGCAGCAGTACTATATACACGGTACAAACAACACAGGAAGAAAATAGTACAGTCATAAAAATTCCATTGTGCCCCTCCGGTTCCAGAAATTTGCTGTCCACAGCATTCATCTATTGGGTCTGGATTACACTTGGATCTATCACACGCTGTGGATAATGCAGGTCGGCTTCACACTTAGGAAGCTAGCAATATACTTTCTTCACATTAGGACCTGGTTTTCTGTAAACATTTCAAAATTTGCCAGTTATATTTGATGGTACATGGTGGACATTCTGTTATTCATTATATGAGGCACTAAATATAGTCAATTGTTTTATCATCATCTACGCAGTTTTGCTAAGCTCCAATTGCTAAACACAGCTTTTGCATAGTATTCCAACTTCCTTCACCTCATTCATTCCACATAACCTGACTTTTATGCTGAGTTCAGTCTTCATTCTGTCAACTGGCCTGCGTCTGTGTGATCAGGCTAAATCTTCTATCATAATCAATGGGATACAGTGTTAGGTTCTCCCGGTATCACCTCGGAACTCTTCTTTAGTTTAATTTAACAAAGTAATGCTGCTCATCTATTATTACTGTTTCTTTTAATGTTGCAGAACCTGCCCTATATTACTTTATTAAATTCAGTATGATTTCTAGTTTTGTGCTTGCCTATGGACCTAATTCAGAGTTGTACGCTAATGCTGGCTCTACTGGGTCTGTGTACGCAGCTGCTTTGCAAAAACATGCAAATATTACAGTAGCCAGAAGGTATTTTGAGACGCCCCCCATCGGCTTTGCTAATCTAAGCATCTGCGTAAAATGTGACAGCATGTGGTCGCATTGGTTGCAGATCATTTGATTGTAGCAGTCCTGAGTAAGCCTATGGTCCCCACAATTGCCATGACAACCGAGATGCCGGGGCCATATTTCTTGCAAACGGGAATGCAGTCAAAGGATGTGACCATTTCAGGGGCAACATCCTGTGTGATGGTGACCGAAACAGTCGCGACACTCTGTTACCTCCCCAAAACGCTCCGACTGTCAACGGTAGCATTCCCGCTAGACTGTTTCAGCGGAGCGTTGCGCCCTGCCCTATTTTTGATGGGCAGAAAGCACCCTGCCCTCCAGCGCGGTGCTCCGCTGAAACCACCCGCGGGCTGAAAGTGTCCCGCGGGTGGGAAAACGGCAGAGCAGAGGTCACCGCTGTTGAATGGTCAGTGAGCGCGGCGCTTGGGGGCTGCCCGGCATGTCCATAAGTGCTGGGCATGCCCCCAAGAGTGACGAGTCATAAAGACATGCCCCCTTTTCATTGGCCACATCCACTTTTCGGACCCTTGCCCTAGGTCCAGCTCCCCGCCTGCCGCCGGACTTAGAGTGAACACTGAACTGCACTGCAAGTAAATAGACGCTACAAGTGACTACGGTAATGTACAGTGTGACTTAGGCACGCGCAGATTGCAGATTATCTCTCAACTGCGAAAATCTCGGTATAGCGTACAACTCTGCATCATGCCCTATATCTCTGTCTTAGCTAATGGTGAATTATGAATATAAAGGTTAGAAGGCAAACTGGTATTAATGAGTTGCAAGTTTAGGAAAGGGGCAAAAGTTGTAGAATATGATGCGGCTACAAGGTGCACTATCGCTGGTACTATACCCCGGACAGGTAGTATTAAATGATCCCTGTGGTAGATCTTACATGTTAGAGGAATTGTGGCCACAGGGGAACCTTCCCTTATATCTGGTGGGTCTGCTCTATGATGTCTGTGTTTGAGGACAAAATACACAGACTCCTTAACTCAGTGATGGAAACTTGGATCCGTGTAGACCCTTGTGTTTTCCTCCACTGCTAAGCAACTCAAAACATATCAACCTTCAATTAAATTTTTCACTCATATTATCAGCCAGCAAATCTATGATTGCGTCCCAATGAAAATATCCCACCTTTCATCCCAGCAGTCAACAGCCGTATCTGGCACATCACTGTACCTGTATGACAGGCTCGACCTCTACACTATAGTGTGGACTCCTTTGGCTTTTCAGAGAAAGCTGCTGACACCCCCTCAAGACTTCAGTCTTTTCTCCATAATGAACCTTTATTTCACCTACAGAGAATCTAAAATTCTTGCATTAGCACCTGGAAATGCACTCATAGCCTACTTTATATTTCCTCCACCCATCTCTCCATTTCCCCTGTGGCCTGGCTCCGTGTGGTTATTGTTTCTATGGTTATATATTTTTGTTACAAAAATGGATCATGTACTTGATGTACTTTTAGTGTTACAAATAAAAAAGTTTCAATTAGAAAATGAAAAGTTCTAGGAGAATGGTCACAGCAATTGAGTCCTTCAAAATAATTTAAGAAACAGAATAGGCTCCGGATCCACTGAGCACTACATTCTGTCACAATCTGCTTAATTCGACCATGTACATAAGTATATCTTGTGCTTTTAGCTCTAGTACAGAATATTCTTTTGCCAGACTACAGATAATTCACCTTAGACAAGACAAGAATGTATTGCTGGTAAAGTGTCCTGTGTTCTTCTCCCGGTATCTCATCCAGACAGGACAAAGCATTTTTGAATGCATTTAAGAGCTGCAAAAGATGCAGGTTGGTTATTTGTATAGTGAAAGCAATTGTAAATAAAATACATATCCCAAATGTCAGCACTTTAAGTGCACTCTATATAGATACATGTTTCTACAGTAACTACAGCCTAAAATAGCACCCTGCTTGGAAGAGTTGCGTAATGTCTGCTGCAAAACCAAGCAATTCGGATTGCAAATGAGAAGACCGGTAGAAGTAGTTTGAAGTAGTTCTCTCTATATCTTTACGTTTAATAATAAAAAGCTGGCCGGTAGTACTTAGAACACAATAACTGAATGAAGCTGGTGTCCTGCTCAGCATCAGAAAACAATTGTGCACAATAACCATGTTATCAACAAAGGTGATGCTGGCCACACACACATAGCGATATTTTACCAGATCTGGCCGATTCAGACACATCGGAACGACAGTTCGTATAAAATATGGCCAAATCCTGAGTAAATCGTGAGCCCCCACTCACGTTCACGATGCGCGTCCCGGCTGGTCGCACATCGCATTGTCAGATCTGCCATGCAGTAGTGCAGATCTGGCAATCTAGGACACGATGCACTGTGAAAGTCTGGATGCAGGAGAGATTGTTTGAAGATTGGACACCAAATCGTATGCAGATCGTGTGGAGATCGTGTGCAGAGCTGCCGGGGAGAGTCAAGGGAAATCGTACACAAATCGTACACATTGGCTGTTCGCCATGTGTTTGGCCAGCTTTAGTCAGCCAATTACAGGACATTCCTCAAGCCGTGAAACAATCTCAACAAGGTACAGTAACACAGATGAAATATTATGAATTAAACACAGTGCATGCTTTTCACCACACTTATCTCATCATCTTGTCGGGGCCAAATGTATTGAACACATGCTCATCTCCTTTCTTTATGCAATGATGGTGTGCATCCTGCTATGCAGCCTCTATCATTTTGCTATTTTAAGTTCTCTGAACAGTAATAGTTAAACCTTCACCTCTCCTCTTCCATCAAATTCCAAATTACAGATAATATTCCCTATTGCCCTAACTTTTGTTCATTTCAATAATTGAAACAATGTGAAATTATCTTTTCAAATTATTCTTAACAAGCTGAAGTACCCAACGTTGCCGGGTTTAAATGCATAACCAGATATATATAAATTCATGTTTGTTTGTCTAAGATTTTTTATTTAGCTATGCCCATTTTACATGCTCTGGCTCAGAGTACATTATTGTCCTTCACACCCAAATTGCTTTGTTAATAATGTTAAATAATGATGCCAAAGTGAACATTATACATTCAGAACACTTCTATGCCAGTAACATTCTGAGGAAGGTGTCTCCATGGGAACGGAAGAACAGCTGTTTCTGAGTACACCACTGTGACACTACTCTATATTTGCTAAATCACTACACCCAGAAAGACTTCACCAATAAGAAACACGTAGGAGATGATTGTTATAGAACTCATTCGAAATAGGGGATTGCCTACAAAAAAAAACTCTATTAAGAATAAATTTGCATAGATTTTTAGAAATTTGTACCTTTTCTCCACTCAAAACTGCTTGATTGGATAGCACTTCACTTTCCAATACTTAGAAGGGTGTTATTGTATTTTAAATAAACAATATACAATTCTTTATATTTCCAAGTGCTATTCTGAATATCCAAATATATGCTCTTGTCTCATTAGCCATGGAGGAAACTCCATATTGATTTTTTTTACCAAACAATTACACCATATGTGTATTTAAATTAAATGCATATGTTCCCATAATCGTATACACGGGTGTCGCGAGTGAGATAAAGTACGAGATATCCATGCACACTTTCTTCTAGTGGTTGGCACCAATTTACCTGCTGCTGGGTCTCATTGTCCTGGAGCTCTATGTCCACTTCAAGCAACTCAGCCATCTTTTTCCAGAGCTGGTAAAGTTCATCCTTCTTGATACCTTCATCTTGCTTCAGTTTGATCATCTGTTGCCAGGTTTGGGCAGCCTGTCATTGAAGTGTTACCAAGTCAAATTAAATAAACCTACGGATTGAGCTGCTCACATATTTAACTCTACAAAACTGCCCTACAAATGTTACACATTAAAGGGGTAAATCACACTTGAAAGTAAGATTTAGCTGTATAATTACTAAAGCGAAAGTGTTGCCCATAGCAATCAATCAGATTCTACTTTTCATTTATCTAGCACCTTAGAATATAATAGCTAGAATCTGATTGGTTGCTATGGGCAACATCTCCACGTCTAGAAACCTGGACTCTAGTAAATAATAATATACTCCTTAGTTTGAAAAAATTGTTCAAGAAACTTTAATATTCAATTGAGAATATTAAATCTAATAATCCCCTTGATGAAGTCTGATTATTGAAGGACGAAACGCTTTGGGACCACTGTACCTGTACCCCCACTTATGGACGGATGAGCTTTTTTGTATTAGAATCTCGTACGTGTGTTATTTAGCCATTTATGTCACTGTTAGAATAAAAATTGCATTTTTACCTACCTGTGATTGAGGATTTTATATGGAGCAAATGTGCTCCTAAAAAGGGTATATGATAATCATCTATGAAGCACACTGTGTTGAAAAATGGTACACACTATGTTGCACTCTTTTCTTTTTTATTTCATGAAACCAATAAGGGTCATTTGACTGAAGATACTACTACCAAATAAGTTGTAATTTATTATCAAACACGGATAAATTTTATAATATATGTATTTTTATTACACACACTTCACATAAAAAGAAACAACATTAATAGTGAAAGTGTGAGCACCTAAATGTGTCTGGAAAAGAGCATTTGTGATCACCAGCACATTTCTTATATTGAGTGAGTTGCAGCCACTCATTTATGGAGGAGTGCCACATTCTAAATTCATTTTTAGAATTTATTGTTAGTTGCACCTTCACCTGTGCGCCCCCATTTCTATTATTAGATTCAATTAAGAAAGCTAAAGTAGTTGGATGTACAAGCTTTGTTTCATAGGGTGTTGCATTTGAAACCACAAAACAGTCATCCTGCATCAGTTTGACAGAAGAGGGATACAGTCAAAATGTCAACAGCAGGGAAGCAATCGGACTAATTCCCGGCGTCTAAATACCGACGCGGGACTAAAGACAGGCGTTGAAATCCCGACACCGGAATCTAGACAGACGGCTTCGGGAACAAAGGTAAGCTGGGCAGTGTTAGTGCTACCATTAACATTCTAATGCTGATTGGCTACAGTTGTTGTAGCCCCACCCACTTCTCTTGCACAACTTTAGTCAAACCACCCTAAAAATATAAAATTTTTAGTAATTTTGCCCTTTGTAACTTTACAATAAAAGTAATCACAATAAAACACTCAGTGAACAATAAATGAATGTATATGCTTTAAATACTTCTGCAGAAGATAGATATTAAGACAACATAATATAGCCACTGTGGTCTAGCAGTGCACCAATGGAGATGAGCATGAATTGTTTATGTCAATTTCAATCTCTTAGCAATATGTTGCATGTATGAATATTAGGGAAGATCCAGTCCTCGGCTTTTGTAGAAAAGGAGTGGGTCTGCTTGTAACTATAATGAAGCACTTGGAAGAGTCACATTGTGTGTGGAACTGGATGGGTGTGCAAATTTGCAGCGACTTCAAAGTCATTGCAGATCTTGGAGATTCTCTGTCGAGTTTACCCTCCAAACTGTCAAATTAAATATCAAAATATTTAGTGTGTGAAAAACCAAGCTGCCGGCTATGTGTGGGGGCTTGGGATGCATGTCATGTTGACAGAGATAATCAGTCTAATGTTGAATACAGATGTGTCCTTATACATCTTTACTGCAGTGAAGCTAAAAAGCCCCACTCGGCGCACTAGGTCCTGTGAGACTACTAGTGTTTTTTATTTATTATTTTTTTTTAGTATTTTTTCACCGAAAATGCGACTAGGACGCACCAGCAGACTGTGCTAATTAATTTGATATGCGACACTTGTATATCTGTGTGCACCCGAGTCCCTGAATCTGTATACGAAGTGCTACAATGTAGCGGTCACACACAGATATACAAGTCTCTCATATCAAATTAATCAGCAGTCTGCAACATTGATCTTATTACACTGAGAGATTTATATCCAGAGCAGTGAGAAAATCGGGACGACAGTGTGGTTTTTCTTCGAGTTAGTCTCTAATACATGTGCCGATTTAGAACTCGCTGAGAAATCTCTATATGCAGGCTATTACCACAGTTTTTATTGTTTTCCTCTGAAAAAAAAAATGTGTGCAAGTATAAATACAAATTTAGGCTACATTTGTCCAGGACTTATTATAACTGAATTGAAGCATTTGTCTCCATCGTATACACCTCAGCGAGTGGTCTGACAAAAACATCATTAACTGTTTTCAAACAACTTGTACACATTCTTTGTAAACATTGGTTGCACAACACAGACATGTTTCTCTATAAAATTACTCACCTTATGTGATATCCAGAAGTAAACTGTAAACCTCTTATTCTGATGCCAGCCTGAAAGGAGGCATTAATTTACACTTACACGATATGTCCTCAAACACCTAGCCTCAATACGCCATGCAGCGTGAGACACCTGGCTGAGTGAGCCACCAGGATCTGTGCTACTCTGCTTGTGCCGAACGTCTTTTCTGCCCAAAAATGCATCTTAGTTGCAAACAGATATAAAACAAACCGCTTCATGAGACTGCACTGATTAATTTAATATGTGACACTTGTATATCTGTTTGTGACTGAATCTGTATTTGAAATACAATGGTTCTTGGCGTGGGAAAAAACTGCGGCCGCTGCATCATAGCACTTCGTATATAGATTAAGCCGCAATGTGTCACATATCAAATTAATAGGTGCAGTCCCATGAAGCGTTTGTCGCATCTGTTTCAACGAAGTCAGATGGGAGGACGCCAGGAAGGGCTGTTTGGCGCGACTGCAGAAATAGTGTATGAGGACACATCTGTATCTACTATTAGCAATTTTAGAATAAATGTGAAATGTATTATTGCTGCAAATAAAATTGGCAATTTGGTAAAACAAATGTTAAACGCATACACACCTGCAAATACTTTCCATCTTGCTGATACAGATCTACCAGCTTCTTACAAACCTCACACCACTTCTGTTTGTCAGAGCTAGAATAAAGGAAAATCACAAATGGGACAGAATGTAGGTGTATATGGGTGATCACTACATCTGGCTCTGTATGCAGTCGGTGTCTAGCTGCGATAATGTACTGACATGAGAATTGGGCATAAGCTGCCCATGCACTGACCAACATGATCAGTGTATCAGAGCGCCAAATGTACTCAGACGAGAGTGCAAAATCTGAAAGAGAATTGCCAAACTGGCCTAAACACTATATGGAAAGCTTAGATCCTCGTAATCGGGATGTGTATGAGATGCCGGAGTTCGGGATTCCGGCGGTCAAAATCCAGACACCGGCATCCTGACAGGATTAACATACCTACACCTGTGATCGGTATGATAACCCTCCCCGATGCCTGACCCTAACCTCCCCCCCTTAGAGCCTAAACCTAACCTCCCCCCTTGTGCCAAACCCTAACCCTTTCCCTTGTGCTTAACCTTTCCCCTAACCCCACTACTTACCTTCGGTATTCCGGCGGTCCGGATGCCAGCGCCGGATTTTGACAGGTGTCAGGATTCCGGCACCGGCATTCTGACCGCGGAATCCCATGTGCCAGGATATTGAAATGATCCCCTAATAAGAGGAAGTAATACAGTTTATTTAAATACATTTCAGAATACGTATTAATATTCATCAAAATCCATGGGACAGACCACGGACTACTCTTTTATACATATCACATCATTTACACGTTAAATACAAGGCCTTTTAGCAGTGTGCAAATCCCTGCGTGGTATCACACTCAGAAGAGAACAGAATTCCCCTCTTCATTTTATTTGTAAAATGTTACCACTCCAGACATGAAAGTTATGTAGCATATACTGGAAAGGGTGGTACAAATATTGGGGGGCTTCTATGTAGTGGGGAGTCTTAGTATTTGTAAAAAGATGAGGGGGGAAAATACATTTATACCCATTTTTTTTTTTAAAGATTTTATAATGGCAAGTAATGTAAGAGTTGGAGATAGCTGGATATGGATTCTCTGTATAAGTAGCACAGATTTCCATTACTGTGTACGAATGAATGAGAGAATGCTTCCTTATGTCATGTTCCAACTTAAAGGACCATTAGACCCCATTAAGTTAATCTAAAATATAAAATGGTCTGTCCTGTCTCTTGGAGGCAGGGCGTGTGACCAATGCAGCGACAGGACATACCACTGGAAGAGGAACAGGGAGTAAGTATAGTGGGGAGGGGCAGAGTAGGGAGGGGCGGAGCACTCAGAGGATTACACATCATCCGGGTCCATTTACACTATATGTATATATATCCGGGTCCATTACATTATATTTAAGAAATGGTTGTAAAGGGAATTATTTTTCTATATACACAGACTTCCGGTCAGTAATCCTACTAAAGGACACTGCAGTCAGCCTCTTCATCATCCAGAAATGGCCAAACACAAAGTAAAAATGTGAAATACCTCAAAGCAGTATCAATATATTTTTATGTTACTTCATGAAAGACAACTCCTGTTTAGATCCAGGATCTTCATGCATCACACTGAATGACATCACTGTAATCCTAGTATGTACTCTTTCTAAAACTCTGAAATTCTGACTGACAATTGCACTTTTTTATTTTAGGAACACTACCAAAATATGTCCATTAAGTGATGAAACTACTACCGATATAGGGGGGTGCAGTAGCTATGGGCACACCTTGAATGGCAGTACTCCCATCACTGACTATTCCTATTACCTCTGAGCAATGGCAGGAAAGCCAAAATAGGGCTTCATTGTGCCTGTGCAGGGCCCTACATATGCTCACAAGGTAGCAAGAAAATCAAAACTGCATTGATGCTACTCAGGACAATACCCCCTGACACCGCCAACCAACCCACCCCCTCCCCCACCACCGAGGCTAGTATCTGCACCATAAGCATGCTTCCCAAATGTTTTCAGACAGGAATCTCCTAATGCAGAGGTTCCCAAACTCGGTCCTCAAGGCAAACGAACAGTTCAGGTTTTAAGGATATCCATGCTTGACCACAGGTGACAATTAGTATCTCAGACAATTTGATTTAACCACCTGTGCTAAAACCTGAACTGATGGGGTGCCCTGAGGACAGCGTTTGGGAACCTCTGACCTAATGCACTGAAGTGCTCAACAGATTCAAGCTACAGTGAAAAATGTCATCTATCCTGAATGTATAACTGTTGTGGCATGGTTATAACACAAAAATGTTCTTTCATAACTTACCTGTTGTAAAGTTCCAATAGTTTCTGGTAAACATTTGGCAAGTCTTCTTTAAAATCTTTCTGGTTCACCTTCTCATATAAGTTACCCAACCCCTAAATAAGTCCAAAACAAAGTGTGTTTGTTTAAAATAAGATATTCTTGCAATTTAATAATTCGCTTAAAATATTCCAGAACTGTCAACATTTTGACGGTTTTTAGAGGCTGTTTAGCATGAAATGGAATAGATTGTCAGGGCAGGAATACTAGCTAGGGGAGTTGGTAAGTGGTCAGTAAATTCCATTCCTATTTATATGCTTATATTATGGTTAAATAAATAGGTTCCACACACACGTCATGAAAATGGATGAGATCCTGCTGTTCAGTGGTTGAATTGAGCGCTGGGTGATGGACTGCCTTTATCAACTTACACTGACAAAAAAATTTTCATCAAAACCACACAGAAATGGTATTTTTTTTTTAAAATGTAATTAAGTTTAAAAACTATTTTGAAAAATATATTTAAATATTTTTTTTAAAAAATATATACCTAGGAGGTGTTTTGCACCCCCTCCCCCCTCAACCCCAGTGTCCATAGGCCTCCATTGAAATTTCACTTCCCACCTGCAATGGAAAATAGTCCCCGCAGTGTTAAAAAAATAAATAAATCACAAGTGGTAAAGCCCTGCAAGCTTACTCCAGGGATAATGGGTCCCCAATTTAGAACACCCCCCTCTCCATGTATTACTATATATGGTTATAAATGTTACATTTATATCTCCCCCCAGACAAAAATATATATTTTAACCCCCCCCTACTCACCCTAGAGCCAATAGATGTCCCCGTTATCCCCTCTCCCCCATGCCTAGGCCTGCCCCCTCACCTCCTTGATACAGAGCTCAGTGGAGCATAGTGCAGGGGGAACTGATCATCAGTCCCTCCTGCTGCAGTTGATCTCTGCACACACAGAGGTCAGCTTACTGGTGGTCGGAGGGGAACCATGTTCGCACGGCATTCTGGGGCAATATTCCGGCAGTGATGTCTGTACACTGCAAAGTCCCTTTTACTTTGCTTCAACAAAGTTATGGACTGCAAGTGGTGTTCAGTATAAGGGAATAAGAAAATGAACTGTTATGTCCAAACCTTTGTTTCCACCATACCTGCCAGGCTAATAACTGTTCTGGATCAAGCTCTGCAGCCTTCCTGTAGGCAGCCTGGGCCTGGTCTGGTTGCTCCAACTCAGCAGCTGCCAAACCAATGAATACCCAGGCATTGTAGTTATTCTTTTCCAGCTTCAGCACAGCCTTCATGGGAAGTAAAGCAAAACAAAAGCAGAACATGTTTACTAAGACTCTATACACTTTCAGTGCTTATTGGAGTGAACAGATCATCATAGTATAGAATAATTTGTGCTATGAATGCGAATTATCACAGCTCTGACACAAGCCAGCGCACAGTCACCGCTATACCCTTAGCCATGGTGCACTGCAACACACTCCACTCCTTTAGCACAAGACTATCATTCAGCATTATTTAAATAACTATAAACAGAGCTAATATTGTATAAGTCAATTTTACTGTATGTAAAGTATATTGCAGTGTGTACAGAAATAAAAAGCAGTGTGTTTTGTGGCAACATCAGATGTCTTTTCAGGGATTAAATCGTCATGCTCTGTGTTAAAAGTATCAGCATTCTAGAGGCCAGAAAAACAGACGACATGAAGTGTTGATAAAACTAGTTTCTCCCAAACAGACAGATATTTTACTTATTAACGTTCATTTTATACAGATGGAAAGGAATAATAGGAAATAATAGTAAAACCTAATGCTGAAGGCCAGTGAGATGCATCTCCTGGGATAAATGCCTGTGTTGAACACTACAGATATTGCCAGGACATACCTTTCCAACCAGCGGAATATTTAGACTATTTTGCTTCATTGATAAAACCTCCTGGTCCTCCCCCTTGGTGGTTTATGTGTGCCACAACCCTGGCGTTGTCCGTATGAAGACGAAGGAGTCTGCTCCCGTAAGTGGAACTGAGCCTTTAGTACCTCTGAGCTCATGAATATTTATAGGTAGCTAAGCCTAGGGACCATCCTGCAGGCAAAGGTTTAGTTTCTTCATCCCTTCACTGGCTGGCACCCATGGTCACAGGCTGCAGGAGGAGTCTTAAGTAAAAAGACTACCACTGACGGCTTTTGTGATCCACTGCTGCGTCCGAAGATGCAGCAATCGGATCAACTGCTTGAACCTTGGACATTTGAGTAAACCTCAAGTTATTCAGGATATCTGGCAAAATCTCACTGCTGGGGCCAGTGAACTACGTCCAATGATGCAGTGACTGGCTTTGGCATGCCCAGAAAATGGGGTAAACACGCACTCATTTTCTGCAACACTCCCAGTCGCCGGGAGCACTTTTTGGGCACTGGGACCGACATCACAAGATCTGATCTGCACATGCACAGTGCGGCTTCTGCACATGAACATTGGAGATTTACATAAATATCGCATTCACATAAATCTCTGAATCAGGCCCAATGCCTCACTCTTTCAGCTGCGGTATAATAGATCGTCAGTGTTTAAATCAACATTCAAAAGGTCGACACCACATAGTTGACAGGAAATATTTTGATATGGTCAAAAGGTTGACTGACAAATGGTCGACAGGGTTAAAAGGTCAACATGTTCAAACGGTCGACACATTGTGTTTTTTTTTGTCATTTTACCCTAATCCTCCCCCTGGTGCCTAACCCCAAGTCTCCCCCTGGTGCATAACCCCAAGCCTCCCCCTGGTGCCTAACCCCAAGCCTCCCCCTGGTGCCTAACCCTAAAAATTTTGCACAAAAATGTGTCGACCATTTTGCATCCACCATTTGTGTGTCGACCACTTGAACCTGTAGACGACTTGGTGTCAACCAATTGACTATTGACTGTCGATTTTCCATCTGATTACCCACTCGTTCTTTATTGTCTTTTCTTCATTCAATACACCCCGCTGTTTGGGTGGGCTAAAGGATTTCTTCTCGCACCCCCCTGGGGATGCGAGGAGAAATCCGACAAAAGTGCAGGGCGCGCAGCTGTTTGCTGGCTTAACGCGGCGATAACAGCCGCGCGACCGACACTTTAGTCGGAGAATGCCAGTTCTCGCGACTAAACACCCAGGTTAAGTCGTGTGAACCGGCATTCTCTGACTTAACCAATTCCCGACCAGGCGAACACCGCAGTGTAGTGGTGAATGCTCCTGCAGCTATTCATCATCGCATTGAATTGAATTCCCCCCTAAATGTAATAGCTTGCGATCTTCAGCCGCTGGGGATTTATGCGAGTCTTCCAGGATTTTTAATGTTTTGGTTTAGCCTTTAAAATTATTGCAGCTTTAAAACTATGGAGAGACTCGCAGGAATCCCCACAGCAGCTGAATATCACATGATGTTACATTTAGCCTTACTTATCTTGGAGCCCCATTCCGACATGTCATTACTCTTTTTTGAGATACATACATTTTGCTGACAGACAATATGTAGACAAACTGTATGTGGATAGGAGAATGAAGGTGGCTTGATTGTTATGTTAGCTAAAGCATTTTAACAGTGTCGGCATTATAACTTTAAATGTATTAGTAAAGCATCATGTTTAAAGTTCTATTGGCTACACAGTTAAAATGCTTCAACTAACATTAGAACTATAGACACAATAAAATGAACACAAGGGTATAGGGTTAGGCGCTAGTGAATATAAAACATGAAAGGAAAATTAAATATAAAGTATACATTCCTTGAGGGGGTTGTAGTTTCATTGCAAGATTTCTAATATCTTTAAAGTGTGTCCAGAGAGTTGAAGCGTATGTAGTTTTTTCATTCAGTGCAGATGAATATAAAAAAAGAAAAGCATAACCAATGTTTCACACACTTGAAGATATTTATGCACCTGACTGTATATTGAGACATTGACAGAATTTTCATATTTTGGCCTCTATTCACCACCACAATGGCTTTGAAATGAAACAAACAAGATGTGCTTTAACTGCAGACTCAGATTTAATTTGAGGGTAATTACATCCAAATCAGGTGAACGGTGTAGGAATTACAACGGTTTCTATATGTGCCTCCCACTTTTTAAAGGGGCCAAAAGTAATGGGACAAACTAAACAATCCTAAATCTAACTTTCACTTTTTAATACTTTGTTGCAAATCCTTTGCAGGCAATTACAGCCTGAAGTCAGAAACACATAGACATCACCAGACGCTGGGTTTCATCCCTGGTGATGCTCTGCCAGGCCTCTTCTGCAAATGTCTTCAGTTCCTGCTTGTTCTTGGGGTATTTTCCCTTCAGTTTTGTCTTCATCAAGTGAAATGCATGCTCAATCGGATTCAGGTCAGGGGATTGACTTGGCCATTGCATAACATTCCACTTTTTAGCCTTAAAAAACTCTTTGGTAGCTTTTGCAGTATGCTTCGGGTCATTGTCCATCTGCACTGTGAAGCGCCGTCGTATGAGTTCTGAAGAATTTGACTGAATATGAGCATATAATATTGCCCGAAACACTTCAGAATTCAGTCTGCTGCTTTTGTCAGCAGTCACGTCATCAATAAATACAAGGGAACCAGTTCCATTGGCAGCCATACATGCCCACTCCATGACACTACCACCACCATGCTTCACTGATGAGGTGGTATGTTTTGGATCATCAGCAGTTCCTTTCCTTCTCCATACTCTTCTCTTCCCATCACTCTGGTACAAGTTGATCTTTGTCTCATCTGTCCATAAGATGTTGTTCCAGAACTGTAATGGCTTTTTTAGATGTTGTTTGGCAAACTCTAATCTGGTCTTCCTGTTTTTGTGGCTCACCAATGGTTTACATCTTGTGGTGAACCCTCTATATTCATTCTTGTGAAGTCTTCTCTTGATTGTTGACTTTGACACATATACACCTACCTCCTGGAGAGTGTTCTTGATTTGGCCAACTGTTGTGAAGGGGTTGTTCTTCACCAGGGAAATAATTCTTCTGTCATCCACCACAGTTGTTTTCCGTTGTCTTCCGGGTCTTTTGGTGTTGTTGAGCTCTCCGATGCGTTCTTTCTTTTTAAGAATGTTCCAAACAGTTGATTTGGCCACACCTAATGTTTCTGCTCTCTCTCTGATGGGTTTGTTTTGATTTTTCAGCCTAATGATGGCTTGCTTCACTGATAGTGACAGCTCTTTGGATCTCATATTGAGAGTTGACAGCAACTGATTCCAAAAGCAAATGTCACACCTAGAATCAACTCCAGACCTTTTACCTGCTTAATTGATAATGAAATAATGAGGGAATAGCCCACACCTGTCTATGAAATAGCTTTTGAGTTGATAGTCCCATTACTTTGGGAGGCACATATAGAAGCCATTGTAATTCCTACACCGTTCACCTGATTTGGATGTAATTACCCTCAAATTAAATCTGAAAGTCTGCAGTTAAAGCACATCTTGTTTGTTTCATTTCAAAGCCATTGTGGTGGTAAATAGAGGCCAAAATATGAAAATTCTGTCAATGTCCCAATATTTATGTACCTGACTGTATATTTGGAATAAAAAAGCAGGGGGGGGGGGGGGGTGTTTCAAAAACACCACTATATAGAAGAAAGTGCGTACCCCACTCACAAGAAAGAGTGATTAGTTACTCCCATAGAGGTTTCTTTAAGGGGTACACCAACACCCAATATGACGTGTAAGTGACTTCCATAAAGTGCGTACCAGAACTCACATAAGCAGGATTATAACGAAATACATAAAGGTGTTTTTAAAAAGGTATCCTTAAAAAAACACAGGCGGCGTACCCAAACTTACTTAAAGTGGCACGGGAATCCTCACATCAAGGTATCTTTGTACGTCCACCACTAGTGTTAATCTCTCCACAAAGGTTGTTTCATCCCAAAAAATATGATTCTCCATAGCATGAGTAAATAGTCCAAAACAAATTTATTTAAATGTAACCAAAACAAAATGTATACGACCAGTGGCTAGTGCAAAACCAACAGGCCAGCTTATCAAAAAGTTGTTTAGAACATATATAATAATGATGGTCACGAGGTAAAAAAAACGTTCAAATGATCATACCTCCGGTGTTTACAAGTCACAAAATCCTCCGAATGCTGGGTACATACTTTGCGATATATAGCTCGTTCTATCAAACGATATATCACAAGCGCATCGTCGGATGTGTACATATGATTGGTCTGTAAACTATGTTGTAAACAGACCTATCTGGTCGGTTCTGCAGCACATCTGGCTGCGTGAACGGGCGACCTGCTAACCGCCTGTACAATGGCTGCAGGGGACCGCCGGCATCGACATCTCAACCGGGCTGGCAAATTTTAATGTCACCCAAGACACAATGAGCGACCGATTGGTAAGTATGTATAGCTTACAAATCGGCCGCTAGGACTGCGTATTGAGCTACTGACCAATCCATCATAAGTGCCGGACACGCCCCCAAGAGTGACGAAAGGGGAACGAGTCAAAGACATGCCCCCTTTTCAGGCGCGTGCGAAGTGCCCTTTCTCTAGGTCCAGCGCCCTGCCTGGCGCCAGACCTAGAGTGAACACTACTGTGTAATCAGCTTGGAATGGGTATGAAATACCGCCGATTCGATTCCCGTCAGCGGCAGCCCGACAGGAGCAGAGTTCGAAGCAGCGGAAGCCCGACAGCACTGGAAATCCCGATCGTGGATAGGTAAGTATAGACTAACCTAACCCCCCTAACCCTAACCCTCCTTAGGGGTGCCTAACCCTAACTTCCACCCCAAGTGCCTAACCCTAATCCCCCCTCTAAGTGCCTAACCCTAACCACCCCCTTCCCCGCTGCCTAAACCCCGGGGGTGTGCCTAACCCTAAGTCCCCCACGAGGGTGCCTAACCCTCCCTCCCCCTAGCCTAACCCTAACCCTCCCGGGGGGGTGCCTACCCTAAGTCCCCCCCCAGGAGCCCTAAACCTAACCCTCCCCCCCCGCGGCGCCCGGCATCGCTACGTTCGTGATGCCGGGCGCCGGTCTCCCGGCATCGGGGAAATGCAGGCGTCTACATCTAGACGCCCTGCATTTCACCCTTACCGGGATAAGACAGTCGAGAAGCCGGCTGCCGGTATTTAGGCAGTCGGCTTCCCGATTGCTTCCCCTCAGCTTAACCCTCCTGCCTGAAGTCTAACCCTAATGTCGACATTCTGAAAATGTTGAGATGTTGCCTGTTGACATTTAACAATGTTGACATCATAACTGTCAACATTGTGTATCTTTCCCTCTCTTTCTCTTTAGTTAAGTCTGTTTGCAGCTTGCATTGCTATGCCACTAATCTACTTGCATCACTTTCTTCATATTAGACCAGTGTTGGCTAACCTTGACACTCCAGCTGTTATGGAACTACATAACCCAGCATGCACCGCTACAGTTTTGCTATTAGGGCATGCTAAAACTGTGGCAGGGCATGCTGGGATATATAGTTCCACAACAGCTGGAGTGTCAAGGTTAGCCAACACTGTATTAGACTGTGTCTTGTTCACTATTTACCTACTGCCTTCTTCCCTCAGCTCTCTCCCGATACTGCATACAGCCTACTTGTTCCCAAGCCATTAACTAATCAGACATTGCATTTTATTTTCCAACCCCATCCAGCAGCTATAAAAATGTGTATTTCCATTTATACAAATATGTTGTTATGTATGAGGAAACTGATCAAAGTACCCACAAAACAAGTTTTTATTTAATTTTCTGAATTCTCCAAAACCTCATGGACTGCGTAAAAAAAAACAGAAACTATGCCACAAGCGGTTGGTGTTGGCTCACCAAAATATCCAGTTCTCACAAAGGGCCCCCAGAAGATGGTGATTGACTCAGCCACAAGACATTTACAAGTTGCAGATCCCACATTCATTCCACTAGGCAGTCACTGACACAAGATGATGGGAATACAACTAGCAGGTAAGAATCAGGAGATTAGAGCCAATGATCAAGACTAGCCTGTTGCTCAGGCAAAGTACTATGCACTGAGGCAGGAGCAGGGTGCCAGGCTGGTGGGAAAAAAAGAAAGAAAAAAAAAAAAAAAGGAAGAGAATGTTTTTACTCACATTAAATCCTTTTCTTTAAATGCAAAGGGGAACAGTACACCTGCAGCTCCCGATGTCAGACAAACAATTTAGGATGGCAGATGGGGTAAGTAACTCATTTGATATATGTACCCCCCCCCAAGCCTTTGTTTTCTTCTCTGACATAACACAACGGGAAATCAACAAACTGTCACAGAACAATAGTCTTGCTAGTTCACTTTCAAAAATATGAAAGTGAACTTGCAAAACAGTCAACAGAGCCCTGCATATGTGAGAGAACTAACCACACCCAAATCTGGTACCTCACTGCAGACAGAGGGCCTGATTCAGAGCCGGACGCTATTTGCGCTCGCTCGTTCAGAAAAAGGGGCCGGCTATTTAAATTGAGCGCTCACTCTTTGCGGTCTGTTGACGCCTCTATGTCTGAGGGAGCAAACGAAACATGCGCTCGCTATTTAGTAAAGACGCCCCCTGGCCGCTCGCATCATATGTCATCTCCGCTATTTATTAGATTAATCGAGTACATCGAAAGGCGTCTGAACTGCTCGTAGTGCTTGTGGTTGGATTTTCCTACCGCAATCATGCGAACAGTTCAGGCTAAGAAACAACCAAGTGACGTGGTCGATGACGCTGCTTTGTTAATTATGCACACCCCTTAAAACGCCCGTTTTGACCGTTTGGCACGCCTGCGTTCGGATCACCACTCCCCGTTTTCAAGCACCTTCCCCTGTTACCACCCACAAACGCCTCATCCTGTCACTCAAATTAGCAGGCACTCGCAATTTTGCGAACACACGTTTTCCGACCGCCCTGACTGGTTGGCGCATGCGCATTACGACCCATACGCATGCGCAGATGTGCGAACATCGCTCGGAGCGAACGAGCGGCCGCTTACGAGCGGCTCTGAATCAGGCCCAGAGTACAGAATGGAACTCCTGAAATTCTGCACATAGGGGCCAATGCAGAGTTGAGAGCAAAGCAAAAAAAAGGAGTAACTTTGGACCTGGGTAAACTATGCTGCAATGCAAGGGGTACAAATATACTTTTTCTTTTGTGTACACAGGGTAAATACTGGCTGCTTTTTCATGTACCCCACAAATGTTGGACATCTTTATTTTTATATTGAAATTTAGATTTGACTTTAGGCAGGCTCTTCCCAAAGCTAAATTTCTCTGCACATGTTAAATCTGCCCCAATGCAGGGCAACATGATTTTACCGAAGGTATGAAGTTGCTCTTTTTCTTTGCTCCCAACTCTGAATCTGCCCCATAGTGTGACCCCTCCCAGGGTTCAGTCCCAAGAGGGCAGTCATCCTTAATGGAAAAAAAGAGCCCTGGATCTGAAGCCCACTGTGGCCGGAATGTGGGAGTGGTTATAAGGTCTACTCAGCTGCTCTCAGCGCTGTGGGAGTGGTTATAAGGTGTACTCAGCTGCTGCCAGCACAGTGGGAGTGGTTATAAGGTATACTCAGCTGCTGCCAGCGCAGTGGGAGTGGTTATAAGGTGTACTCAGCTGCTGCCAGCGCA
The DNA here is from genome assembly GCA_031769625.1 of Taudactylus pleione. NCBI lineage: Eukaryota > Metazoa > Chordata > Amphibia > Anura > Myobatrachidae > Taudactylus > Taudactylus pleione. Next base: position 6,105,632 of record JAUIMM010000368.1, on the reverse strand, counting down.
GTGGGAGTGGTTATAAAGGTGTACTCAGCTGCTGCCAGCACTGTGGGAGTGGTTATAAAGGTGTACTCAGCTGCTGCCAGCACTGTGGGACTGGTTATAAGGTGTACTCAGCTGCTGCCAGCGCAGTGGGAGTGGTTATAAAGGTGTACTCAGCTGCTGCCAGCGCAGTGGGAGTGGTTATAAAGGTGTACTCAGCTGCTGCCAGCACTGTGGGAGTGGTTATAAGGTGTACTCAGCTGCTGCCAGCGCAGTGGGAGTGGTTATAAAGGTGTACTCAGCTGCTGCCAGCACTGTGGGAGTGGTTATAAAGGTGTAAGCTGCTGCCAGCACTGTGGGAGTGGTTATAAAGGTGTAAGCTGCTGCCAGCACTGTGGGAGTGGTTATAAAGGTGTACTCAGCTGCTGCCAGCACTGTGGGACTGGTTTTAAGGTGTACTCAGCTGCAGCCAGCGCTGTGGGAGTGGTTATAAAGGTGTACTCAGCTGCTGCCAGCGCTGTGGGAGTGGTTATAAAGATGTACTCAGCTGCTGCCAGCGCTGTGGGAGTGGTAATAAGGTGTACTCAGCTGCTGCCAGCGCTGTGGGAGTGGTAATAAGGTGTACTCAGCTGCTGCCAGCGCTGTTTGAGTCTTCTCTCCTGCAGCATTAAACTCCAGGGGACAAATGTATTAGGGTGAGAGTTTAGAAAATGTGAGAGTTTAGCAGTAAGCTCTCACATTGGTTGAGTTTTATCTTTAACATGGGAAAACATCTGGATGAGAGTTTAAGTCGTGAGAGTTTTTTAGTCTAAAAAAAGTCTGAGTTTACTGCTAAACTCTCAAATTTTCTAAACTCTCACCCCATTACATTTGGCCCCAGATGGTCTGGTGTTGAAAAGTTACTTAACATAAATTTAAAAGAAATACCAGGGTTGCATGATTTAAATCAAACAATTTAAATCAAATGATGTAGCTGTAGCCTGGATCGTGCACAAAGACGCAACTGCACAATCAGTGAGGTCGTACAAGTGTGGAAGAAGCTGTTAGATGATCTTGAAGAGATTGGACACCACAGCAATGTAGTAAAGATGGCAAAGGCAAGAGCTAAAATTGCACTCACAGATGCCCACTTGCTGGCTAATCTACTTGATCCTAGGTACAGGGGGAAAAAAGCTTAGTCCTGCTGAAATTGAGACTGCTATAGAATTTGCTCATTCCAATAAACGTCAAATTATGCTGGTCATCATCAACTTTCGAGCATCCATGAAACCATTTGCACCATACATGTTTGAAGTGGACACTTTATGCCAAGTATCTCCTAAGCAGCTCAACTTCACTAAGACACTTCTGTAATAATTCTTCTAAAGCAGATGTTCACCGCAGTTTCATCAAGTGCAGGAATTGAAAGGATTTTTTCAACGTACGGTTTTGTACACAAAACACGCAACAGATAAGGAAATGAAACAGCAGCTAAGCTGTTTGCATGCTACAGAGCCTTTTGAGGATGTGGACAAAGACATGTACATGTTTGACTCCTACTCAAACATCTGATTGAGTGAAATTCAGAGCCTAATTGTACTTCTTGATGCAACTGTTTTAGTGTGTATTTATTCTATTCTGTTCATTTTGTTACTGTTCTCACTTCAAAAATTGTTCATGTATTACTAAACAAGGTGTAAACATCTAAAATGAAACAGTTTACTTTAAAAAAATAAAAATAAATAAATATTATAAAAAAAATCCTATTTAAATCAAATAAATCCAATTTTTTTTTTTTTTTTTTTTAAATCCGAGTTTTATGCAACCCTGAGAAAAACGAATGCTGCCATTACAGCAATGGAAAAGGTAACACACTGCATGATGCCAGCTACAATGTGTTACACAACGGAAGGTGAGGTGACAGCCTAGAACGGTTATGCAAACATTGCGCCCTGCTGTAACCACACCACCGTGGAGAAAAATAATAAAATCAGCTTTATAATAGGCACCCACGCCCCAGCACCGAGTGTTCTACTTCAGAACAGAATGACTAGGGGTTGCAGCTCTTGTTAGGCTGTGGTCTAGCTTTGTGCAGTGGTCACATCTTCTAGACCTCCATGGACATTGTCACTTTGCCCACCTACCAAAAGCAGGAAAACGGGACAGTCTCTACCACGGTGGTAGAAGAATGTGTGGCTTAGTAAGCAGATCATCGCCCTGAGGGAATGATGACCCATTAATGCAGAATCATTTAGTAGGTTCTTTGAGCGGTGAACACCCAGTATTTTAATACTGGGTGTTGTAAGTGGACAATTCAGTGCTTTTGTACTTTCCAGCTGTTTGCCCAAGTAATTCCAGACTCATAGTATTACTGGATGGCCTCAGTTTGCATATAATGCTGACTATGGACAAACCAGCTAATCTGAGTGACAAAAAAGCTAAAATGAACACATTCTCTTCACATGCACTGCGCAAACTTTTCAAGTGGAAATCTGCTGTCATCAGCAGGGACGAACCCGAGATCCAGCAATAGAGAGAAAGACAGAGATCAGTAGTAAGAGCAATGATCTCGTAAAGTAAGCTATTATACCTGAAATGAACAGATGAATACACTACACAATGTACAATATATTGATACGATTTAACCTACTGCAGAGAATAAATATTATGTATAATGGAAACAATTATTCAAGGAAGTGTTTAAAACACAACTGACTATAGAATAGTATTACCATAATAATCCTTTGCCATGTCATGTTGAAGTGTGCAATGCCTAATGTCTGTATAAAGTGTGTCATTTATAAAGTATACTAAGACATTGGCAGGTGAATTACTTTGCATCATCACCAACACTACTGTATATTATATCAGAGGGCACAATCATTGATGCTTTAGGTACAGCAGTCAGAAGCAGCTCACCCTATATCATGCCTATGAGCATCCTTTCTGCTTGTTCACACAATGGCCCTGATTCAGAGCCGGACGCTCTGACCAGAGCGCTTGCTCTGAATCAGTGCCCTCCTCCATTAAAATGGAGCGTCCTCCTGGACGCTCGTATAGCTGTGGGTCACCACCCACAGCATATACGAGCGTCCAACAAGATGGTCGCGATGGTCTTGACCATCGCGACCATCGGACTTGCGAGTGAAACCCTGTGGTCGGGTTTCTCAACCACAAGCCCAGGAGTGATTTTGGCTCTATCAGAGCCAAAATCACTCCCACTGACATCACTAGTGATGTCAGTGGGGCCGGCTTCAGACGGTAGGCGTTCCCATGGGAACGCCTCCGTCTGGCAGGCACGCCCACCAAAGGGGGCGTGCTGTCAATCAACATCGACAGCACGCCCCCTTTGGTGCGAGATCCGGAGCGATGGAAAGTCCTTCGCTCGCCGGGTCTCGCGTATGCGCACGACGGAGCTCCCTCCGTCGTGCGCATGCGCAGTGGGGACCATCGACCCACTTGCGAGCGTACTGCCACTCGCGAGTGGGTCTGAATGACCCCCAATATCCAGCCCAATGACAACTGAACTGACACGATAAGATCGGTGATGAACGTTACCTTACACTGCTTGAGCGCTTCTTTGTAGTCCTTACTCCTAATCGCATCTCTGGCACTCTTCAATGCAGCTTTCACTTCTTTACTTGACATGATATCGGATGCTACACATAAAAGAAATCAAGTGTTATTACGTATACATGCAAATCAAACTTATGGGATAATTAACCACTATCCCTAACACTATGTAATTAAGACCATTTTACATCTGGTGCGATGCATGTCATTATAGAATTAATTGATCTACATGGTAAACGTGTGTTCTATTCTGACTGAAGAGAAAGACACATCTAGAATATAGCATGTGCTATTATAGGTGCATACAGTCAGGGCCGGCGCTAGGCAGCGCTGTGCCCAGCGCCGTCCTGTGTTGCCGCCCCTTCCCCCTGTGCTTAAATATGTCCTATACCGCCGGGTATTTCCTACACCCTCCGGAAACAGTAGCGCTCCGGGCGATGGACCGGTTTGCCCGTGCCTGGAGCCGCTACTGCATACAGTCTTTCAGTCAGCACAGACAACATGTTTACCATAGTGATCAAGTTTCTTTATAATGTTGCACTATCTGCATGCACAGTTAGGTGGATATAGATATCTGTGCCAGAAGTAAAACACAATAATTTTTACCTGGTGTGTAGGGCAGACTGAGGGGCCCATATATCACTGTCTGAAGATGCTGTTAGCCGCTCTAGCCTATGGGCTACACCGCGCATAATTAGCCGACGGAGGGTTCCATGCAGGGAGAGGGGCTCCGAAAGGAGCCCCTCTCCTGGCATGTGCTGGATGATACATCCAGGCGCTATGATCGCATATTGCAATGCTGTCATGGGCAGTAATGTCATGCACAGATCACATTGCAATAGCAATCATTAATAAATGGCGGCCAGAGTGCCTTACTTCTAACAGCTAGAAATAGTCACTTTTCCTACTACTGTACTGAAGACACTGGACTGCGACTTTAACTGCACAGAAATTAGTTTTAAACACATAAGAAGCCACAGATGAAGCACAACGGTACTTGGTGTGAAAAAAAAAACAGTGGCCGTTGCATCATAACACTTTGTATACAGGCTTACATCAAATTGACCAGTGTAATCTAGCAAGCAGTTTTGTTGTTTCAGGCTGTTTTTCCTATGCAAATAAGACGCACATTTTGGGAGAGAAATAAGCACAGCGTTGTGAGGAGCTGATTGGCGCAGCTGAAGCCACAGGGTATGAGGACACATATTTATGTACCCTGTAAATATACAAAACAATTGTGTGATAGAGACCATACATAGAAACACACTCCACATTATGTGCAAATACAAAGATATGGGAGTTAATTAAATGAAGTGCGATTTGTCAAAATCGATAAATTTCTGTGATTATTGCGATGGGAATTAAAACAGCACCTTTGTTTTTTTTTTTTAAGTAAAACCAGGTGGTTTGGGTTGGAAAATATATAAATAAATAAAATGGAGCCGGAAAATGTTTGGGTCACCTCAGCCCGCCCTACAATACTTACCTGTGACAGCGCTGGGTACTCCTCTGTTGGTCTGTCCCCTTTCCACTGCAGCAATGAGGGCCATTAGCGGGGAGAGAGAACCACGTTCAAAATGTGCATGTCCATCTCAGCACAAGCCATTCTGCTTTATTATATAGGTGCCAATTCATATGCAAACAGGGTTCCTAACCGTTCAACCATGAATAAGGCCCTATACGTGCAAACGCATTTGTCACTTTTAAAAACCTAAAGCAAAACATATGTTCACTTATTTTCAATATTTGTTCTCATTACCAATGTAAGCCCAACATCTTATTACTAAGTGTCCCCGGTCACCTGATCACTGGGTGACAGCTGCCACAATAATAGTGTGTGTACCTAGCTGTCACTGGCACCAGTGCCCGGTCACCGTCCACCAGTGACAGACCATGTACAAAACACAGGCATATTCCATATTCTTGCCAGCGGATGGGAAAGTCATTTAAGGTAAATCCCTCGGGTCCCGCAAATGCATGAACGTAATGTGAGGAATGCAAATTGTGGCTGCCCTGCTTCATGCTGCTGACTACTGTCTCCATAGCAGCATGGACCTGTATATAGTATACACCCGTGTCAGAAGAACAGCCCGGCCCCCGGCCACTCACATCACACTGGCCGCTGCACACTCCTCTTATACTCCGCAGCTGCACCTCTGACTGTTTCTGCTACAGCAATGCCGGCTCCCGGCCTGGGGATACTGCTGATCATGTGACACCGTGACATCACCTCCACTACGGGCCGCCGACCGGGACAGTTACTGGTTGCGCGAATCTTTCGTGTCGGTGCTACTAGATTTGTGATTCCAGAATTTCCAGCTCTGATTTTGTTTATAATGTGACTCAATAAGTGACATCATCGTGTCTACTTTATAGGGGGGGCGATATACTGCGCGGTCTCTCTAACGTTGTGCGCATAGCCATAGACGTCACATACTTGCCATTTCTCCCTCATTGTCAGGGAGACTCCCTGAAATAGAAGCAATCTCCCTGAATAGTCTAGTAATCTCTTTGATTGTGCCTTACTCCCATTATGTAGCTGTTTTATATATATTAAAAAAACAGATATATACATTCAAATGGGATAATTAGTATCATTTCCCTGCTTTGGTTATAGGCAGTGTGATCCCTATGGCTTCATGTATTTTCTGAAAAGTATCAGTGTTTTTTTGTTCAACAAGTAGATCTTACTAAGGCTGGGTACACACCTAAATGACCGGCAATCGTGCCGATGTTCAGGGCGATTTGTCTTCACCCTGGACATCGCATGATTGCCGGTACACACTTGAAATATGTAATGATAGACATAACAATCACTGTTCCGGCTCGCATGCGATATCATATGATTGACTGTGCAGCACAGCCAATCGCACGATATCGCATGCGACCGCGGGTATGCGCAAGGTGGGCATACACACTGCACGATATGCCCCATTTGCCGTTCCGATTTGGCTAAATCGGGCCGATATCGTACAGGTGTGCATGCACCCTAACTGCTTTGGGGCTCATTTACATTTGGATGATAGTACATTTTCTGACGACCCCCAGATATAGAAATACTCACCCACTTTAACGCGCACTCGTAGGTGTTGCTTTCACAATCTCCCTGAAAAGCTTTTTCAAAAGTAGGCAAGTACTGTATGTGACATTATTGTGCTGTGAGTGTAACGGCCTGTCTGTACACACTAGCGACTTCCCGCACGCAGCAACAAGCTGCATACCACACTCCCATTTTTTAAATATTTCCTATTGGGGCATTTTGTACTCTGTAGGCGTGTGCGTAAAAAAGGAGGCGGGACTTCATGTAATTTGGGCGGGGCTATGATGAAATGGGGCGGAGCTTCATCACAACCCTGCTGGCGTCACTATAGGGGCGTGCCCAGCACTCCGAGATGCTGGTCAGCCCCCAGTATCTCCCAGTCCCTACACTAGTGACCCCTTCCATCCAGTACAGATTGCTCTGCTTCTGGACTTCCTTCTTAATTGATGATTACAGACACCTATGCTGGAACACCTGTCTCATCTATTAACTAGTTCAACACAGGTTCTGCAATCATTAATTAGGTGGGACGTCCAGGAGCAGAGCAATTTGTACTGGGTGGAAGGGATCATGTTGGAGTTTAGGCATCTATTCTACCTCTGCTACCTGTGCTCCCCCCAAGTTCCCTCCCACCACAGTACACTGCAGCCTACGGGTGGGACAGCGGGACAGTCCCAGAAAAACAGGACTGTCCTGCTGAATGCCAGACAGTTGCGAGGTATAAAGCTGCGATTACTGTGCGACACGTCCTCAGTGATGCAGTCAGAGGTCCTTTCTTCAGCTTTGATTTAGCAACAACCGTGAGGGAGAGGGAGGCTAGGTGACCGGCCGCAAAGCCTCTGTATATATAAATATAACCATACTTGCCTACTTTTGGAAACTAGTTTCAGAAAGATTCTATATGGTATGAGAGTTCGCACAGCACACCGCTGAGGGGACATGTCTAGCTCCACCTATGGGTGTGTTTATTGCCACTCAGGGGATGTCCTGCAGTGGCAGGTGGAAACTAAATTACTAAGTGCAACACGCCACCAGAGTGGGTTTGTGTATGGGTGGCATGCGCAGTCGCAAAATATAACTAATTTATGTGATCATTGACTAAACAATAATGAGTCCTCTAACAAAGTGTTTTTATAACCTCCACTGTTTGGGCACACAGAGGTCAGTGCCAGCCTACACACACACAGGGGTCAGTACCAGCCTACACACACACACGGGTCAGTACCAGCCTACACACACACACAGTAATCAGTACCAGTCTACACACACACACAGTGCCACTCTACACACACTGGGGTCAGTGCCACACGACACACACACACAAACGGGTCAGTGCCATCCTATACACGTGTGTGTGGAAGCAAGAGCAGTTTTATATATATAATTATATATATATATATATTGATAGATATCGCAGAGCCTCTGGTTAGGGATGGCAACCGACCATCGATGGTTTGCAAACAATCGATGGTCTAACTGAAAACAAGTGGTTTGCCATTGCTGGTGGGCTTCACCATCGATGGCAACCCTCAATCGATGTTTAGGAAACATCGGCAGTTGTGGTCTACACAGATCTCCTCGACCAATCGCTAAACAATTGATGGCTTCTAACGATGATTTAACCATCGATGGTACAGCTGTCAATGGCCATCACTACAGTATAATATAAAAATTGCTATTTTTATGGTGTACTGTGTTTTAAAAAAATATTTTTTTTAATAAAATAGTGATGGATAAGTTTAAAATTATGTTCTTGACCCAATTCAATTATAAAAGAAACCGACAATTTTGGGGCGGTTTTTGGAAAAAGAATTCGTCAGTTAAGTGGTTAACACCAGAGTCAGATTCTCCACTTTAACTTGCGTGCGCTCTGCATCACTCCGATGCCTCTGAACATCTTCTTTCAATTCCTCCACTTCCTGCTGAAGTACCATACACTTTTGCTGCAATTCAACAACATCTTGCTCTAATACGTCATTCTTTGCTAGGAGCACATCATTCTCATACTTTGTAATACATTTGAAAAGTTTAGCTTCCTCAAGGCGTTCAGACATAGCTGACAATTTGAGGTCTGTCTCTAAGAACTTCACATTTTTTTTATTTCTTCCTGCTCAAATGCCATTTTCAAGGAGGACAATTCACTCCGTAATTTATTTTCAGCTTGTTCATGAACATTTCTCTCATCAGCCAATTGTTCCATTTAAGCTGGGTACACACGTAAAGATTTTCTGTCCAACTATCCAACTAGTTGATTGGTTGGAATGAAAATCTGGTAATGTATGGGAGTAACTGATGATCAGCAATTTGCTCCTACATGCCAGAAAACATGAAAATGGACTTTCAGACAAATTTATTAAATGTTATATCTATACAATTTGTTCAAACAACAGTTTTTGTCCATTTTCCGGCATTTGGGAGCAAATTGCTGATTGCCATTTGCTTTATTTATTTATTACCAGTTATTTATATTGCGCAGCGCTTTACAGAGAATATTTGACCATTCACATCAGTCCCTGCCCCAGTGGAGCTTATGCTCTATGATCCCTACCACATGTACACACACACTAGGGTTAATTTGCGTTGGGAGCCAATATATTTTTGGAGTGTGGGAGGAAACCGGAGTACCTGGAGGAAACCCACGCAAGCACAGGGATAATATATAATCTCCGCACAGTTAGGGCCATGGTGGGAATTGAAACCACAACCTCTGTGCTGTGAGGCAGTAATGCTAACCACTACACCGTCTGTGCTTTCATACCTTACCAGATTTTCATTCCAACCAATCAACTAGTTGGATGGTTGGACAGAAAATCTTTACTTGTGTACCCAGCTTAAGTCATCAATCTTCCCAGCATAATATGAATTACTTTAATTCAAAACTTTACGCATACTATTAGATTCTTCCAGGCCGATATAGTCCTCTCTGGACTGACTTTGCACCGTACACTGACCACTTTCTTTTTGCGCCTTGAGCTTTGCCCACTGTTGGCTTCTTGCTGAGCTGCAAGGCCTTCACCATGTCATCCATGTTGTCTCAAGGGTTAAGAGTGAAGCAGAAATTGACTTGCCTAATAATCATTGGATGACACCTTCATGGTGAACACGGGACAATAGTCTTCCAGTAGTTCCACAAGTGCCAAAGGGCAGGCATGCTGGCACCTGTAGTTCCACTGTAAAATACAATAGTTTTCTTTAATTTTACACTTTATTACACCCGTACCCACAGCCCAGGGGTGCGGGGAAGAGCCCTGGGCTTCAGACCAAGCCTGGGGTTTCAGGAGAGGGGGAGCCCTTTTTTCGGGGTCCCCACCACCGCTGAGATCCCTGGCTTGGCCTGACAGGCTTGGGGTTAGAATGCTTTGGCCCTGGAGACCCGGTAATAGGGTCTCCGGGTGTGGCATTACACCCCGGTAGGTTTGGTCTGGTGCTGGTTTTAAATATAGAGGGACCCCTACGCAATATTTCCCCAACTATATTTAAAACCAAGACTGGCCCTGCAACCTGGTGCTGGTACCTAAATTACGGTGGAACCCTACTCTTTTTGTTGTGACAAGTCCGGGGCTGGTTAGGCTTTTGGGGGGGGCCCTACATCATTTAAAAAAAAAAAAAATGAATCCTAATTAAACTATTTACAGGCAGAAACATACACAAATCACAATGATTTGTGTATGTTTCAGGCTAACTTGCACCTCAGGAGTTGGAGAGTTTGAAAAGTGATTTTGGCAGAGAGTTTGCTGTCATCTCACCCGAGCTTGTCATCATGATTCTTGATAAATTTGAGAGATATATATTTTAAGTGAAAAGTACTTCCGATTTGCCCAATGGTGAGTTGATTCAAGTTAGCTATCTCCCCCGAGTTTTATGAGTGAGCAGAGACTTTACTTTTAGTAAATTTGCGAGATGAAAATCAACCCTTAAATCACCCGAGATTGACATCTCGATCAATCTCGATTCTTAGTAAATTTACCCCTTAGTGTAGATGGGCTGTCACCAATAAACCAGAACCCAATGCGTTTTGTCCGTTAGGACTTCTTCAGGGGTAAATATCTTAAAATAAAAATTATAATATACAATTTCACATAGGCGTTCACAATACTATGATATCATAGTATATAGAGTATACTTGCCCAGTCACCTGGAACAGCCGGGAGACTCCCAAAAATCGTGGAAAATTGGGCACTTTCCCACTCACCCCCACCACAGCCATCCACTTGAGGGCAGTCCTGAGGGGCTCCATGACGTGTCATTATGGCCCTATCCCTGCTTCACAATGCTGGTGACGTGATCGGCCCAATGCCGCATAACATCCCATCCACGCTTCTATGCCGCGCCCTGCTCCCCGCTATGCTGACCTGGCAGACAGAATGTCAGCAACCATTTTATATATATATATATATATATGTATGAAGCGATGACATACATTGACATACAGCAGGAGTCTCCACCGTGATATATACAGTATATATATATATATATATATATATATGTGTGTGTGTGAGACCACTGCTAAACCACTCTGGTGTGCACCACACTCTGATATATGTACGTCTTGGTGTGCGTTGTGATGCATTAGGCCGGGTGCGTTCAAACACCCATGGCATATCAGAGTGCGACCGCACACCAGAGTGGTTTAGCTGTATTATTAAATGGTGTGGCAATGATTTGCTGCTTTTCTATGAGCAGTGTGTCTGTGAGAGATGTTATTGTTTACACTTGTGGAGTGATACAGCTGTGGCTTTGTGATATGGGTCAGATAACAGTAGGAAGTAGATCAGGCCTGAGGTGTGCCATCGTTAGGAAATAATGCACGGTCATGTGATCTAGTGTGTCCAGTCATGTTGGTTTTTGTATGCAACAAAGTGTCTGTAGTACTTGTAGCAGACTATAGATGGTGTAGGCACAATGATCACTGTGTACCACCAGGAACAGATAATAGACACAGATGTGGGTAGGATACCAGTTGATATAGGTGTAAATGCAGGGCAGTCCTGTTGACGGAATGTGGACTGAAGCAGAGAATACTGACAATGCAGGCAGGTGGAGACTAGTACAATTCAGAACATACTGTGAGTACAGGATACTGATACAGAGTTAATAACGGAGTGCACTTGTGAATGCTGGATGCTGATGGTGGTCAGCTGTAGAGTGTACCAGAATGCAGGGCAGTGGAGAATGAAGCACTAGCAGAATCCACTTGATAATTGCAGGTAACTGAATAGGAACTGAATACACTTTGTAAACACACATGAACAAATCCAAGACGGTGGCACTCATTCTCTGGCGCCACAGGCACCAGCAGGAGGCATCCTCCACGTCCACATGGAAATATATATATATATCTCAGAGCATTTACACACAAAAAGAATGTATTAATAATCTAGAGGTGTATGATAATTTACACATGAGATATAATTGTATTTGAATGTCTGTGCCTGATTCGGCGCTGCCAAGCCCCTGGTATCAAGACCCAGGGTCCTGCAGTATCAAAACCCAGGGATAGTTCGTAGGTACTAACATATATATGTAGTATTCACAATTTGTACATGAGGCATCGGACACACAGCAGGACACCAATGTGCGTTTTGCTGTGGCTTCTACAAGGTCAGGCACAGACGCGCATATACAATTATGCCTGATCTCAGGAACGACAGGCGCGACTGGGAGGAGCAGGGACGGCGATGACACAACAACGTCGGGCACGGTAACAAGAGGCAAGATCCCAGATGACTCCTTTGAAAAAAAATAATACATTTATAAATTAGCTGTACAAATAATGATATCTTATACCTGGTATAAGACTTATAAAATGTATACTAGAACTGTAACATTGTTAATATCAGGTTGAGTATGAAATCCCGGCAGTCAGGATGCCTGCTGTCAAAATACTGACAGTGGCATCACGATGCTGGGAATCCCGACGGGTCAGGAAAGTATGTTAACCCTCTCTCCTTCTCCCCCTAACCCTTTCTTCTTGCACCCTAATCTTAACCCTCACCACCCGCACCCTAAACCTAACCCTCCCCCCTTAGTGCCTAACCCTAACCACCACCCCAAAGCCTAACACCCCCGTGGTGCCTCACGCTAACCCTCCCCCCCTGTGGCTAACAGCAAAGGGCACCCCGGCTTACCTTCGATTGGGATGCCGTTTGTCGGGATTCCGGCGATGGTCTGTGGGCTGGCGTTAGGATATAGCCGCCTATGTTAAATCCCTGGTCGGCATTCCTTTCGCCGGGATTTCAACAGACAGCGCCCCGGCCGTCGGTATTTTAACTACCTCCCAAATGTACATGGTTTGCAATTACCAGTTCAACAATTAAAATGTCGACATTAAGAACGGGGACAGTGTGAGGTCGAACCCTAATGCCGTCCTAGCACCATAAGAAACTGGTCGGGTGTCCTGTGCCTGCCCTGCCCCCTGAGTGCATGATGTCACACAGAAAAGGGCGGGGCTGCCAGCACCAGAAAGTGCAGCACTGCCTGGAACATTCTGAGAATGCTCTAAGCAGCTGCACGGACTGTATGATGTCTGCCTGGAGCGCCCAAAAGAATGCTCCAGGCAGCACTGCAGTAGGGATACTGGCTGCAGGGTGCCGTTCCGGGCACCCTGCTAGTCAGGAAAAAGGGCAGTGGGGTAGCAACAGTTACACTTTCAGGGCCCATCACCCTGTATGACTGCACATTAATATTGTCTGCTTTACAACTTCAAACAAAATGCTTTACAGTTATGTTAGAAGACTTACACTGTCCCCTGAGTGTCAACATTTTGATAGTCGAACACTCTTACCAAGCCAGTTATCATACTCTCAGCTTCTGGAAGTGAGTTAGGGGCCTATTCAAGATGTTAATTATCGAGGTCCGAACGGACCCCAATAATTAACACCCTGACTCGCCGTAGACGCCGGAGAAATTCATCATTGCTCCGGCGCTGAGACAGCTGATTCGAAAATCAGCTGCCCCAGCGAGCGGCTTCGTGAATATTTTCACTGCTCCCGAGAGCAGTGCGTATGCGTGATCTACAGGTCACGCATGCGCACAAGAGCCCCGACGTCCGGCGGAAGGAGCCGGACAGGGGCGTAGGGATCAGAAAGGATCCCTCTTCGCGACCCGGGACTCCTTCCCATAGGGAAGTAGCGGTAGCAAACGCCATCTGAAGATGGCGAATGCAACCGCAATCAAGCTTCGAAAAAAGAATATTTTCGGAGCTTGATGAATCCTGTCCCCATGCTGGTGCATGGGGACAGCGGGCCATTCTGCAAGAGGAAGGTAAGCAGGCAATATCTGTGAACATTTTCACCTGCAATTGTAGATATTAAGTTATCGGGCCATTCATCAAGAAGGTAAAGCTTACCTTTCTCTCGCAGAATGGCCTGCTGTCCCCATTCACTAGTATGGGGGCATAATTCATCTTTGGACAGGTGTCTGATACCGTTGAAATAGAGACAATATAACAATGGCCCAAGAGATATACTTCTAAAAGAAGTACCTTTGCATAGGAAACTGGTGCTTGTACTGGTATTGTAGGCAAGTGCTTGGACGTACTGTTGTGCCAAGGAGTAGCACCTGTAACTGTACACTGGAAAGGGGTACTTGACGCAATGTTGCGACAAGAGGTGGTACTTGTATCGCACACAGGCAAGATGTTCGGACGCACTGTTGCACAAGGAGTTGGCACTTGTATCGCACACAGGCAAGATGTTTGGACGCAATGTTGCACAAGGAGTTGGTACTTGTATCGCACACAGGCAAGATGTTCGGACGCACTGTTGCATAAGGAGCTGGCACTTGTATCGCACACAGGCAAGATGTTCAGATGCACTGTTGCACAAGGAGTTGGCACGTAGGGAACCTAGAACGAGGTAACAGCAAGTATACACAAGGGAGCGACAACGTTGCACAGGCAACTTCCTTCTGTCCGGAGATTGGCTTTATACCCTAAGGTAGCAGATCATTGGTGGACAGCATCAGCTGACAACCACCATGCTACCATTGGGTAAAGGGTAGTCAGGTGATGTGAACTATCATGGCTGCGTCCATGACAACAACCGCAGCAACCAAGGCACAGCGCAGCTCATCGGTGTCCACATGGCTCTAAGTATAATGCTCAGCGCGTCACCTGACGTCTGACCTCCCGAGGGATCAGGGGAAGCCAGCGCTGTGGTGAATAATGGCCGATCCTAGGCCACAACCTGACACTGTTCTCTTTTGTTATGTTGCAGTAATTGTATAATTCTTGCATAGTGAATAATGCAAACATTCCTAATTTCCCGATACGTTTTCCACTTCTCAGGTCTTCTATAATATATATAAAACTAGGTGTAACTTCATATGAACACAGTTGTACTATATTCAGCTGATTTGGCAGGAAGTGGAAACATGTAAAATCACTTCCCTTCTAGTTCTGCATAGTCTAAAGCATAAACAACCTTTAGAGCCGTGCTCTCGCTCTGCCTCTTGGGGAAAGTTTGTGTGGTTTCCATTTACAGGATAATCATTACTAGTTTGTTCTTTTCTGGAATGTGAATGGAGATGGCTTTGGTGGTGTTAGGATTTTCTGCTCTGCTATTAATTCTAACAATCCTGCCAGCAGTTTACATGAAACCGATGCCTCCCCTCCGGAGCAGAAGTAGCAACGTCAGTTATAATGTGGTAATGGTGATGAGCGATGCATTTGTAAGTATCTGTCACTGTGTAACCTATGTCATGTGCTCTTGTCTCTATCTTTGTATTTCACTTTTTAAACTAGGAGTTCTCAGTCCTTATAAAGTCGAAACTAAATGTATATTGGCTTAATGACTTGTTGCTCCCTTTACCATTAATCAATGTGTGCTTCTTTACACTAATACTTCTTTAGCACATGGTACAAAATAATATAGTGGTTTGCTTTAGTGTAATTTGTAATAGAAATAATACATTTTAAAATGTGCATTTTAAAATAATATATTAATAAAAGTATGTTTCTGTTGTGAGGTGAGGATGTGGCTTGTGGACATGAAACTCGTCTAAATATGTTTGATATTTGGGAAAAACACAAAGAGGAAATTCTGTATTGAAAACTCAATTTTCTGTAGCCTTTTGCTGAGGCTCTTTTTTCATAGAGCCATCTATAACACGCTGCCCATAGGAGCGAAACAGCCGTTACTGACCGCTACAAAATTCATACCTCCCAACTGTTCCGCTTTTGGCAGGACAGTCCTGTGATCAGGACACTCATTCCAGTCTGTGAAATGTTGGGAGGTGTTGCAATTCTGCATGCTTTGGAGGCAGGTGTCGTCTCAGCAAACATAGTGGCTTGGAGCCCAGGCTCCAGTGTTAAGCGGTATACAGGATTCAAAAGTAAAACATATATGGATAGATTCCAAAGGCGCAATCAAGTAGCAGCCACACCTGGTATAGGAGAACCACCAATTCACCACAGGACATATATTACAATACAAATATACCAAGCTGTCGGCGCTCCGCTCTGTTTCACAAACACTAGATTCCCCTGTTATGAGTAATGAAAGTTCAGAATGGTCTAGTCTTTGAAAATGAAGTCTCCGTACATAAACTCCAGAAACCGTCCATATGAAAATAATTAAAAAATACAGGGTATTGGTATTGACCTACTCTCAATACAATTAGTGTAGCACCCTTCAGTGTATTCTCAAAAACTCTAGAAGAAGTGATACATAAATATATTCCTTCACCTTTGCAGAAGTAGATAGATGAAAGATTTAAATATAGCTCACATGTATGCTTACATGTAACCAGTAGGGTGAAATCCCATAAGGGTATCTTTATGGCCGTTTTGACAATCTAGCACGAAAGGTTTCCCAGAAGGTAGGTGCTCACATGTATGGTTATGTAGAAGAAGCTCAGATGAAGCTCATAGAGGTTTCTTTTAGTTTTCACCACTCACATCCTTATTGTGATTCCCCATAGGACAGTGGTTCCCAAACTTTTTTGAATCACGGCACCCTGGAGTAGCAGCATTATTATCTCGCCACCCCTAGGCCAAAAGTTTGCTATCGAGAAATTCCGAAAAAAAATTGTAAAGTAGTAAAGTGAAGTAAATTGTGCTTACCTGTCATCTTTAGGTTCAGTTATGGGGTGGTGGACAGGTTTGTGCTTCTTTTTGTTCACATATTTACATTACATTGACCATAAATAATTGATTTGGTGCTGGACAACCAACCTGAGGCACCCCTGCCAGTGTCCTGAGCCACGGCGCACAGTTTGGGAACCACTGCCATAGGAGATGAATTACATATTTTAAAAGTGCTCACATGTAGCTTACTTGGAAGTACATACTCAATCCCTGCGCATAAAGATTTATTTTTCCAATATTCAATGTACCGCACACATTACATCAGCTCCATATGTAAAGAAGCATATAAATGCTCCATGGTGCGTTATAAGAGCACATCAAAATAAGTTGAATAGGGTTAAAACTTGCTCCTTCACCCAAAAAATGCAAGCACCTGAGTATGTGGGATAGCTTTAATCATATTATTACTAATCACTGTAATCAAATAGTATCATATTTGCCTGCTCTCCCAGAATGTCCGTTAGACTTCCGAATCTCGGGTGGCACTTCCAGACTCTGGGAAGAGCAGACAAGTCTCCTGGGATCCATTACTGGTACCTGCCAACATGACTGAAGCTGTTCCTGGCGGTTTGATGACGTGATTTGCACTGGATTCTGTTATTGTGGCCCCACCCCCTGATTTACCAAGCCGGGTAGCGACCATTTATATAGCCAGGGTGGAGCCACAATGATGTGACAGTAGTACCACACCCGCCTTTCTGCCACCTCCCCTTGACCCTCCCGAAAACCTCTCTCGAGAAGTCAGCAAGTATGACTTATGTAGAGATGTGACTTGAATGTGTTAGTCCACTGTACAAATAAGGAAATGTGACTTTAGCATTTACTACTATATAATAATGTCCTGTACACCAGAGAGAATAGTGTATTCATAAATGGGAAAGGTGCATTTTCCATTTAAATTGCGATTAAATACAAATTAAATTATATACAAATATCTGTTGTTTTCCTCTTGAAAATCAAATGGGAGCCTTCTTTACAGCAGTCTTCCAATTCAGTAATGCAAATAGATGGCTCTTACTTGATGTGATTTATATAATGATTTAAGTGCCTCATACTAAAGGGGTCAATATGCAAAGAGACAACTTGAAGATTTATTGATAATTCATATGGGTATACAGTTTTTCTTGTATGCATGTGTAGAATGAAAATGCTTATTTTGCACACAAAAAAACAGACATATGTCCATCTCTAAATGAGGCACTATATGTATGCCAACCAGTGACAGCTCCAGAGGTGGGGCTGCAGAACAGTCCAAAATTCAAATAGGGGAGCCACACCAACTGCCAGTGAGTCCCGGCTGGCGATGTTTGTCAACGTTTGAACGGACAGTTTGTGCAGCCCCACCTCTGGAGCCGCGCACTGATTTCCATCTGATTACTGCAGTATTGCAAATGTTATATATGTTACTAAATTGTAGGCAACAGTACTCAGGCCTGTAGAGAGCCGTTGCGGGCCCCAATACTCTCGGGGGGAGTGGCCACGCCCCCTTAGAAAAATGCTGGGAGCCCCTCAGCCTGGGGCAAACACAGGGGGGGGGGGGGGGTGCGATCAGTGTGATTGCTCCCCACCTCACAGACAGAGGAGACTGCTGCTGCTGAGCTGTAAGGACCTAGGGGTAAATTTACAAGGGTGAGGGTTTTTAGAAGTGGAAATGTTGACCATAGCAACCAATCAGATTCTAGCAATTATCTTATAAAAGCTGCTAGATAAATGTTTAGTAGAATCTGATTGGTTGCTATGGGCAACATATCCACTTCTGAAAACTCTCACTTTAGTAAATGTACCCCCTAGGCTGCTGACAGGTAAGAGGGAGGCGAGGGGCGGCGAACTTGGGCCCCCTGCCAGGCCCCTCTATCAAACTTGGGCCTGGGTAATTATTAAACCCCCCCTTCAGCGCCGCTGACAGTACTATTAATCGCTACAGACAAGGCTAGAGCTCCAGTATAGTAATTTCTAATTAGTTTCCTTTTAATACCCCTTTTTACATGATAATGAACGATTAAATAAATAGCCATTAATAACACAATTCTTTTAAATAGTAAGACCATCACTAATCTCAAAGGGAGTGCAAGTTAGAACCTAAGCTAGTGATGAATAATTTTATTTCTATTCAAGTAATAAGACAGTCCTATTATTCCGTCTCAAGCTTGTCTGAAATTACAATGAATCATGAGCTGAGCCTTTGATTTTATTTAATGTGGATTGTTCAGGATTGAGCTCAGAGCGCTGCCTAGTCTATGACTGATACCTTGTCATTCCACTCTAGTTTATTTTTTCCATCTATGAAATGGGCCACCTTAATCATGTGATTCCTCATAAGGCAACATATTATGATCCTCCTTATATAACCACTGGATTAAACTGACTAACACTTTAACACCTTGACTCATGTATGTTTTATTGCAGGATGGACGACTGACCTTTGGTGCAGAAAATCATCTTGTGTCTCTTCCTAATTTAAACTTCATGAAACGCCATGGGGCTGTGTTTCTGAATGCGTATACAAACTCCCCTATATGTTGTCCTTCCCGTGCAGGTACAACTTTCAAACACAACATATTTTTTTATTATGTAAAGGATTGGGTGAGCGTTTCTATGGATTATAGGCCTGATTCACTAACGATCGCAACTGCGATTACGCATGCAATGGGCCGATTGTTGCATTCTGTGCATGTGTATGCATCACAGTGCGCAAAGACTCCACTGCGATTTGGACTGGGATCACAGTGACTACGCAGACCCATTGCAGAGTGAATGACAGGACGTAACGTTTGGGGTGGTGACAGGAGAGTGATTGGTGAAACGCAGGCATGCCAGTGAGTGTGAACACTGTTACAGGGGCATGCATAAATTAGTCACTGCAATGCCATGCACAGCTTGGCCTTTCACTGCGTGTGCTGAGGTTAGCAATTTCTGACCTAATTGTGCGTGAGGTTCCAATGTTACTCGATGTTACCGGTTTTGCAGACTTGCTAAGTGTTACGGATGTGTGTGTAAGTTAAAGTTTGCGTCCTTATGTTAGGCTGAGACGGCATTGCAATTGCAATCATTAGCATATTTTCGCAGTGAGACTGTGGGTCTCATTCAGACCCGCTCGCGAGCGGGTCGATGTTACCCAAATGCGCATGCGCACGATGGAGGGAGCTCCGTCGTGCGCATGCGTGAGACCTGGATAGCGACAGCCAAGCTGTCGCTCCGGGTCTCGCACCAAAGGGGGCCTGCTGTCGATGGTGAGTGACAGCATGCCCCCTTTGGTGGGCGTGTTGGGGGCGTGGTTGCCAGACGGAGGCGTTCCCATGGGAACGCCTACCATCTTGGTCCGGCCCCACTGACATCACTACTGATGTCAGTGGGAGTGATTTTGGCTCTGATAGAGCCAAAATCACTCCAGGGCTTGCAGCAGCGAGACCCTACCGCAGGGTCTCGTCGCAAGCCCGATGGTCGCGATGGTCTTGACCATCGCGACCATCATCATGGACGCTCGCATAAGCTGTGGGTGGTCACCCACAGCTATGCGAGCGGCCAGAAGGCCGCTCCAAATTTTAAATAGGACGGCCCTGATTCAGAGCGAGCGCTCTGGTCAGAGCGTCCAGGTCTGAATCAGGGCCTGCGTGCGATTACAGAGCTGCGATCGCAATAGCGATCCTTACTGAATCAGGCCCTATGTTTGAACCCTGCACCATGCTGTTTTGCATAGGGTTGAGTGCTGCCTCATACCCCATGTACACACACATATATATATATATATATATATATATATATATGTGTGTAAGCTCTCACGAGCAGGGACCTCTTCCCTCATGTGCTTACCTTTACATTTTCTTCGACACTTTACTCCCCATAAGGGCACCTAACACGTGACTGCTAACTCCCTGCTGCTTATTGTGAGTGTTTAATCACTATTGCAGCAATGTATATAAATAGTGTCCTTGTCCTGCACTGTAATGTACTGTAAGTTACTTGTTTCTTGTTCACTTGTTAGTTCTATGTACTATGTAAGGCGCTGCAGAACACTTGTGGTGCCATATAAATAAAGGATAATAATAATAATAATAATATATTAATAAATATATAGAAATCACAGGGGCTCTGCACTCACCATAATAACTAATAATAATAATGCTTGCAGCCCCCGTCACGGGACCCCACTTTACTGCAAGTCCCTACTCTATTGCTCAGAATTATAACATGGACATAGCCATCACATTAGTGTTAAACTCAGGGTATGCTCCAAAGGTTTTACCCTGAGTTTAACACTAATGTGATGGCTATGTCCATGTTATAATTCTGAGCAATAGAGTAGGGACTTGCAGTAAAGTGGGATCCCGTGACGGGGGCTGCAAGCTTAAATGCATTGATCAATTCATGAACCAAAACCCCACTGTTTATTATGTTTATTATTATTATTATTATTATTATTGTTTGTTATTATGGTGAGTGCAGAGCCCCTGTGATTTCTATTTAAACAATGTGGTCACATACCATGTTGCACCCCAAAACTAGGAATGGTGAGTGCCGTGGATTAGTTATTTTTGTTTAATAAATATATATATATATTAGGGGTGAGCGGGTTCGGATTTCTGAAATCCGAACCCCCCCGAGCCCCCCCGATCCGAGTCCGATCCGAGTCAGGCTCGACTTTTCCCGCCTGACTCGGATCTGACATCGAGGCAAAACGTCATCATCCCGCCTTCCGAGTCTCGCGGGTTTTGGATCCTATATAAGGTACCCGCGTCGGCGCCATTTTCTCACTCGGCTGTGGACAGTGAAGAGGGAGGGTGGGAGTTAGTGCTGTGTAGTGTAGTGTAGTGTAGTGCTGCTGTTGTCCACTACTTCAAAGTCCATAGGGGCTGGCTGTGTTGTGCTGTGCTGCTGTTGTTAATAGGGGCTGTGTCCACTACTTCAAAGTCCATAGGGGCTGGCTGGACTGTGTTGTGCAGTCAGTTCTCCATAGGGGCTGTGTCCACTCCAAAGTCCTGTGCAGTGTCCCAGTCCTAAAGGGGTGCTGTAGTGTTGTCCAGGGGGTGCTCTGTCCATCAGGGGTGCTCCCCCCAAGTGCTAAAAAAATAATATATTTTCTGTGTTTGTGAATTGTGTGCGCAGTAGCCGCACGTGCATCAACAAAGTAGTGCCAAGCGTGCGCCTGTGTCATAAGTAAAGGGCCGGCTGGCTTGACCGTTAAGGGTGCTGTAACCCCCGAAAGTACACTCCAGTCCAAACCAAAAAAAAATTATTTTCTGTGTTTGTGAATTGTGTGCGCAGTAGCCGCACGTGCATCAACAAAGTAGTGCCAAGCGTGCGCCTGTGTCATAAGTAAAGGGCCGGCTGGCTTGATCGTTAAGGGTGCTGTAACCCCCGAAAGTACACTCCAGTCCAAACCCAAAAAAAAATTATTTTCTGTGTTTGTGAATTGTGTGCGCAGTAGCCGCACGTGCATCAACAAAGTAGTGCCAAGCGTGCGCCTGTGTCATAAGTAAAGGGCCGGCTGGCTTGACCGTTAAGGGTGCTGTAACCCCCGAAAGTACACTCCAGTCCAAACCAAAAAAAAATTATTTTCTGTGTTTGTGAATTGTGTGCGCAGTAGCAGCACGTGCATCAACAAAGTAGTGCCAAGCGTGCGCCTGTGTCATAAGTAAAGGGCCGGCTGGCTTGACCGTTAAGGGTGCTGTAACCCCCGAAAGTACACTCCAGTCCAAACCTAAAAAAAATTTATTTTCTGTGTTTGTGAATTGTGTGCGCAGTAGCCGCACGTGCATCAACAAAGTAGTGCCAAGCGTGCGCCTGTGTCATAAGTAAAGGGCCAGCTGGCTTGACCGTTAAAGGGTGCTGTAACCCCCGAAAGTACACTCCAGTCCAAACCAAAAAAAAATTATTTTCTGTGTTTGTGAATTGTGTGCGCAGTAGCCGCACGTGCATCAACAAAGTAGTGCCAAGCGTGCGCCTGTGTCATAAGTAAAGGGCCGGCTGGCTTGACCGTTAAGGGTGCTGTAACCCCTGAAAGTACACTCCAGTCCAAACCTAAAAAAAAATTATTTTCTGTGTTTGTGAATTGTGTGCGCAGTAGCCGCACGTGCATCAACAAAGTAGTGCCAAGCGTGCGCCTGTGTCATAAGTAAAGGGCCGGCTGGCTTGACCGTTAAGGGTGCTGTAACCCCCGAAAGTACACTCCAGTCCAAACCAAAAAAAAAATTATTTTCTGTGTTTGTGAATTGTGTGCGCAGTAGCCGCACGTGCATCAACAAAGTAGTGCCAAGCGTGCGCCTGTGTCATAAGTAAAGGGCCGGCTGGCTTGACCGTTAAGGGTGCTGTAACCCCCGAAAGTACACTCCAGTCCAAACCAAAAAAAAAATTATTTTCTGTGTTTGTGAATTGTGTGCGCAGTAGCCGCACGTGCATCAACAAAGTAGTGCCAAACGTGCGCCTGTGTCATAAGTAAAGGGCCGGCTGGCTTGACCGTTAAGGGTGCTGTAACCCCCGAAAGTACACTCCAGTCCAAACCAAAAAAAAAATTATTTTCTGTGTTTGTGAATTGTGTGCGCAGTAGCCGCACGTGCATCAACAAAGTAGTGCCAAACGTGCGCCTGTGTCATAAGTAAAGGGCCGGCTGGCTTGACCGTTAAGGGTGCTGTAACCCCCGAAAGTACACTCCAGTCCAAACCTAAAAAAAAATTATTTTCTGTGTTTGTGAATTGTGTGCGCAGTAGCCGCACGTGCATCAACAAAGTAGTGCCAAGCGTGCGCCTGTGTCATAAGTAAAGGGCCGGCTGGCTTGACCGTTAAGGGTGCTGTAACCCCCGAAAGTACACTCCAGTCCAAACCAAAAAAAAAATTATTTTCTGTGTTTGTGAATTGTGTGCGCAGTAGCCGCACGTGCATCAACAAAGTAGTGCCAAGCGTGCGCCTGTGTCATAAGTAAAGGGCCGGCTGGCTTGACCGTTAAAGGGTGCTGTAACCCCTGAAAGTACACTCCAGTCCAAACCAAAAAAAAATTATTTTCTGTGTTTGTGAATTGTGTGCGCAGTAGCCGCACGTGCATCAACAAAGTAGTGCCAAGCGTGCGCCTGTGTCATAAGTAAAGGGCCGGCTGGCTTGACCGTTAAGGGTGCTGTAACCCCCGAAAGTACACTCCAGTCCAAACCTAAAAAAAAATTATTTTCTGTGTTTGTGAATTGTGTGCGCAGTAGCCGCACGTGCATCAACAAAGTAGTGCCAAGCGTGCGCCTGTGTCATAAGTAAAGGGCCGGCTGGCTTGACCGTTAAAGGGTGCTGTAACCCCCGAAAGTACACTCCAGTCCAAACCAAAAAAAAATTATTTTCTGTGTTTGTGAATTGTGTGCGCAGTAGCCGCACGTGCATCAACAAAGTAGTGCCAAGCGTGCGCCTGTGTCATAAGTAAAGGGCCGGCTGGCTTGACCGTTAAAGGGTGCTGTAACCCCCGAAAGTACACTCCAGTCCAAACCAAAAAAAAATTATTTTCTGTGTTTGTGAATTGTGTGCGCAGTAGCCGCACGTGCATCAACAAAGTAGTGCCAAGCGTGCGCCTGTGTCATAAGTAAAGGGCCGGCTGGCTTGACCGTTAAAGGGTGCTGTAACCCCCAAAGTACACTCCAGTCCAAACCAAAAAAAAATTATTTTCTGTGTTTGTGAATTGTGTGCGCAGTAGCCGCACGTGCATCAACAAAGTAGTGCCAAGAGTGCGCCTGTGTCATAAGTAAAGGGCCGGCTGGCTTGACCGTTAAAGGGTGCTGTAACCCCCAAAGTACACTCCAGTCCAAACCAAAAAAAAATTATTTTCTGTGTTTGTGAATTGTGTGCGCAGTAGCCGCACGTGCATCAACAAAGTAGTGCCAAGAGTGCGCCTGTGTCATAAGTAAAGGGCCGGCTGGCTTGACCGTTAAAGGGTGCTGTAACCCACAAAGTACACTCCAGTCCAAACCAAAAAAAAAATTATTTTCTGTGTTTAGCCGCACGTATATATCAAATCGATATAACATAAATGGAGGACCAAACTTTCTCCGATAAAAATAAAATAGAGAAAGATCAAGAACCACTTCCTCCTAGTGCTGAAGCTGCTGCCACTAGTCATGACATAGACGATAACATGCCATCAACGTCGTCTGCCAAGGCCGATGCCCAATGTCATAGTAGAGGGCACATACAATCCCAAATGGCAAAGTTCAGGAAAATGACCTTGAAAAAGACATTTAAATCAGCTGAAGAGAAACGTAAACTTGCCAATATGCCATTTACGACACGGAGTGGCAAGGAACGGCTAAGGTCGATCCCTAGTATGTTCATGACTAGTGGTTCAGCTTCACATGACGATGGAAGCACTCCTCCCACTAAAAAAATCAAAAGAGTTAAGCTGGCAAAAGCACAGCGAAGAACTGTGCTTTCTAAGAAGATATCACAAATCCCCAAGGAGAGTCCAAGTGTGGTGGTGGTTGCGATGCCTGACCTTCCCAGCACTGGACGGGAAGAGGTGGCTCTTTCCACCATTTGCACGCCCCCTGCAAGTGCTGAAAGGAGCACCCACAGTCCACTTGCTGATATGCAAATTGAAGATGTCACTGTTGAAGTACAACAGGATGAGGATACTGGTGTAGCTGGCGCTGAGGAGGAAGTTGGCGAGGAGGATTCTGATGGTGATGTGGTTTGTTTAAATCAGGCTCCGGGGGAGACAGTTGTTGTCCGTGGGATGAAAAAGCCCATCACGGTCATGCCTGGGCAGAAGACCAAACATTCCACCTCTTTGGTCTGGCAATATTTCTATCCAAATCCGGACAACAACTGTCTTGCCATATGTACCATATGTAAAGGTGAAATAAGTAGGGGTAGGGACGTCAACCACCTAGGAACATCCTCCCTTATACGGCACCTGCAGCGCGTTCATAAAAAGTTACTGTCAAGTTCAGAAACTTTGGCTCAGACCGTAAGCAGTCCAGGGACACCTAAATCCCGTTGTCCTGTTGTATCCAAGCGCCTGCAAACCACACCGTCAACTCCCTCCTCGTCAATTTCCTCCTTAGTCAGGATCGGAAGTAGTCCTGCAGGCCATATCACTGGCATGACTGACTCTCCTATCCGGGATTCCTCCGGAGGATCCTGCATTGCTACGCCTACTGCTGCCGCTGCTGCTGTTGCTGCTGCTGCTGGGAGTCGTTCATCATCCCAGAGAGGAAGTAGGAACACCACTACTTTTACTAAACAATTGACCCTCCAACAGTCCTTAGCGAGGAGGATGAAGTACGACAGCAGTCATCCTGAAGCAAAACGTATAACTGAGGCCTTGACTGCTATGTTGGTGTTAGACGTGCGTCCGGTATCCGCCATTAGTGCAGTGGGATTTAGACAATTGATGGAGGTAGTGTGTCCCCGGTTCCAAATCCCGTCTAGATTCCACTTCACTAGGCAGGCGATACCGAGACTGTACAGAAACGTCAGAAAAAGTGTCCTCAGTGTCCTGAAAAATGCCCTTGTACACAATGTCCACTTAACCACGGACATGTGGACAAGTGGAACAGGGCAGACTAAGGACTATATGACTGTGACAGCCCACTGGGTAGATGTATCACCTTACGCAGCAACAGCAGCAGCGTCACCAGTAGCAGCATCTCAGAAACACCAGCTCGTTACAAGGCAGGCTACGCTGTGTATCACCGGTTTCAGTAAGAGGCACACCGCCGACAACCTCTTAGAGAAACTGAGGGAAATCATCGCCCAGTGGCTTACCCCACTTAGACTCTCCTGGGGATTTGTGATATCTGACAACACCACCAATATTGTGCGGGCATTACATCTGGGCAAATTCCAGCACGTCCCATGTTTTGCTCACACAATAAACTTGGTGGTGCAGAATTTTCTGAAAAGCGACAGGGGCGTGCAGGAGACGCTTTGGGTGGCCCGAAAAATTTCTGGCCACTTTCGCCATTCAGCGACTGCGTGCCGAAGACTGGAGCGCCAGCAAACACTCTTGAACCTGCCCCGCCATCACCTGAAGCAAGAGGTTGTGACGCGGTGGAACTCAACCCTCTATATGCTTCAGAGGATGGAGGAGCAGCAAAAGGCCATACAAGCCTATACATCCACCTATGACATAGGCAAAGGAGGGGGTATGCACCTGACTCAAGCGCAGTGGAGAATGATTTCCGTGTTGTGCAAGGTTCTTCAGCCCTTCGAACTTGCCACACGTGAAGTCAGTTCAGACACTGCCAGCTTGAGTCAGGTCATTCCCCTCATCAGGCTTTTGCAGAAGCAGCTGGAGAAAGTGAAGGAGGAGCTAAGACGGAGCGATTCCGCTCGGCATGTGGGACTTGTGGATGAAGCCCTTCATTCGCTTTGCCAGGATTCCAGGGTGGTCAATCTGTTGAAATCAGACCACTACATTTTGGCCACCGTGCTCGATCCTAGGTTTAAAGCCTATGTGGTGTCTCTCTTTCCGGCCGACACAAGCCTGCAGAGGTGCAAAGACCTGCTGGTGAACACACTGTCAGCTGAAGCGGAACGTGACACGTCAACGGCTCCTTCTTCATTTTCTCCCGCAACTGGGGCTGCCAGGAAAAAACTTAGGTATCCTAAGCAACCCGCTGGCGGTGATGCAGGGCAGGCAGGACCAAGTTTGGACATCTGGTCCGGACTGAAGGACCTGGCAACAATTTCTGACATGTCTACTGTCACTGCATATGATACTGTCACCATTGACAGAATGGTGGAGGATTACATCGGTGACAGCATCCAAGTAGGCATGTCAGACAGTCCATACCTGTACTGGCAGGAAAAAGAGGCAATTTGGAGGCCCCTGTACAAACTGGCTCTATTTTACCTGAGTTGCCCCCCCTCCAGTGTGTACTCCGAAAGAGTGTTTAGTGCAGCCGGGAACCTTGTCAGCGAAAGGCGTAGGAGGTTGCTTCCACAGAATGTGGAGAAGATGATGTTCATCAAAATGAATTATCAGCTCTTCCAGGGAGACCAGCCTCCAGAACGTACAGAGGGACCTGTGGTGGTGGATTCAAGTGGGGACGAGTTAATACTTTGTGAGGATGAGGATGTACACACTGAAGAGGGTGAGGAATCGGTGGATGAGGAGGATGAGGATGACATCTTGCCTCTGTAGAGCCAGTTTGTGCAGGGACACATTAATTGCCAGCTTGTTTTGTGGGGGCCCAAACGAACCAATCATTTCAGCCACAGTTGTGTGGCAGACCCTGGCGCTGAAATGATTGATTTGTTAAAGTGTGCATGTCCTGTTTATACAACATAAGGGTGGGTGGGAGGGCCCAAGGACAATTCCATCTTGCACCTCTTTTTTTCTTTGCATTATGTACAGTTTGGGGCCTAGTTTTTCTAACTGCCATCCTGTCTGCCACTGCAGTGTCACTCCTAGATGGGTCACGTGTTTGTGCCGCCCACTCGTGTCGCTTAGCATAGTCATCCAGCTACCTCGGTGCAACCTTTTGGACATAAAAACACTATTGTGAGGTGTGAGGTGTTCAGAATAGACTGGAAATGAGTGGAAATTAAGGTTATTGAGGTTAATAATAGCATAGGAGCAGAAAAACCTACAAATTCTGTGATTTTAGCTGTTTTTATGCTTTTTTTCAAAAAAATACAGATCCAAAACACAAAACCCAGAACCCAAAACACGGAAGGGTGGTTTTGGCAAAACCAATCCAGATCCAAAACACGAAGAAAGATCCAGATCCAAAACCAAAACACAAAACACGGAAAAAGTGGCCGGTGCACACCCCTAATATATATATATATATATATATATATATATATATAAATAATAATAATAATAATAATAATAAAAATATATATATATATATAAGTTAAGGTGAGTGCCTAAAGTGCTAAAATGGCTGATATTCAAAACACAATAATCACCATGTATGATAAAGTTCATAACATGACACAAAACAAAATGTATATATAAATACAGATCCATTAGGCAAAAATTAAAAATATACAGTTAATGAACTAGTGCATACAGTGCTGAATTCAAAAAATAAATACAATTAAAAACATACAATGCAGACAGTGAATCTTTTTACTGCTCCTTTCGGAGCAGTAACAGTAGTGCGCTAGCGTGACCTACAGAGCCCTGACGTCTGGCGGAAGGAGTCGGACAGGGGCGGAGGAATCCGGAAGGATCCCTGTTCGCAACCCGGACCACCTTTCCATAGGGAAGGAATGGGTTGTGGTCCACAAGCGGGAGCATTCTCCATCTGAAGATGGCGAATGCTCCCGCACTCAAGCTCTGAAAATATTGTATTTTCGGAGCTTGATGAATTCTATCCCCATACTAGTGTATGGGGACAGCGGGCCATTCCGCAAAAGGAAGGTAAGTAGGAGATATCTGTGATACTAGTGTATGGGGACAGCGGGCCATTCCGCAAAAGGAAGGTAAGTAGGAGATATCTGTGATACTAGTGTATGGGGACAGCGGGCCATTCCGCAAAAGGAAGGTAAGTAGGAGATATCTGTGATATCTCCTGCTTTACCTTCTTGATGAATGGCCCAAAAACTTAATTTTTACAATTGCAGGTGAAAATGTTCATTTTCACCTGCTATTGTTCATTTTCACCTGCTATTGTAAAAATGAAGTGTTGATGAATAGGCCCCTATGTCACACAAGATTAACACACTCAACTTCTGTTGCAGTGAAAATTCTTATAATTTGATTGGCTACAGGTTGTTCTATCCCCACAAAAGGTGCAACTGAAGACATTGCAGTAAATCAAGAGATAAGAACTGAATACAATAAAGTGCTATTCAAAAGCACCTTCATAAAAACTGAAAAAAGTGTTTTTATTTAATAATGAATTTAATATGAAGGTGTCCTTTACAAATCCTTAACAAGCTTTAGAGAAAAATTAAAATATAGACACATTCATATCTTTTCCCAAGATTATTGCTGGGTACACACTAAACAGATATATCTGCAGATGATTGTCGTTCGTACACACTGAACAACCATCATGTGTTCAGTGTGTAGGTGGGTCCTGCTGGCCGGGGGGTGAGTCGGGGGCGTGTCCGCCCCCCTCTCTGCGGTTGCCGTTGCATGTGTACGGACGACATATCGCGGGTACACACTGACCGACGGCAGGAGATATATTGGTCGATCAATTGATCGGCCAATATATCTGTCAGTGTGTACCCAGCTTAATGCTAAAGTGGTGTCCTTATCTACAAGTTCAGCTACCATAAGCACCCAGATAAAATACATTTGGCATGGTCACACTAGTTTTACTGCAGTCCCATTGGTCACAGAAGGCCAAATTGTTCCAATATTTCTCAGAGTGTAATTATTCAGAATTACTGTACCAAATTATGATCAGTTTGAATTTGGTTGCTCATATTGTGCAATCGCAATGCTTGTGGGTGGTTGTCAGTATGACCGAGACAATATGGTTTTGGAAATGTTTCAATTTGTTAGCCGATGGCTCATGATCGGATTACATTGTGAACACATTGTAAATGGAAGTTGGCACACACTTGCACAGTATCCAGCCTTTCGAACCCAAATAGGTCTGCCCAAGGTAAAGGGTTTCAACCAGGGTGAGGATCTGTCATAAAATGACCTGTCATGTTGAATTCTCCAAAACATCCTGTACGTTGTGCTCAACTAGCTGTAACTTGGACATGGCAGTGGGTATGACCATTGCTTAAAGTGGTCCTAGAGAAGTGGTGGTTTTTCAAAAAAGGAACAGCGAGCACCGCAGGCGCGCACCAAAAAAAGGAGCGTGGTCTCAAAAGAAAGGGGCGTGGTCACACAATAGTATTCCCAATTTAAATTACGCCACACAATAGCACAATCTTATTCACATTAAACTGCACATAATACCCCTGATTCACATCACACTACATAGTAGTGTCCCTTATTCATGTTATGACACACAGCAGTGCCCCTTTTACACAATGCCCACATTTGTGCCCCTTATACCCAATGCCCACAGTAGTAGTGTGCCTAATACACATACTGCCCACAGTAGAAGTGTCGTTATAAAATGTTCACAGCAGTAGTGCCCCTTACACATAATTCCCACAGCAGTAGTGCCCCTTATGCAGTGCCTACTGTAGCGGTGCCCCTTATGCAGTGCCCCAATAGTGGTGCCCCATATTCAATGCCCCCTGTGGTGGTGCCCTTGTGCAGTGTCCACAGTGGTAGTGCTTCTTATGCAGTGCCCACAGTGATAGTGCCCCTTATGCAGCAGAGCCCACAGTAGTGGTGCCCCTGGAGTGGTTCCCCTTATGCAGTGCCCCCTATGCAATGCCCCCAGTAGTAATACCCCCTGTAGTAGTGGCCTCTGTAGTAGTGGCCCCAGTGGTAATGCCTCTGTAGTAATGCTCCCTGTAGTAGTGCCCTCCAATAGTAATGTCCCATGTAAGTGCCCCCAGTGGCAATGCCCCCTGTATGGCAATGCCCCTATAGTGGTAATGCCACCTGTAGTAGTAATGCCCCCCTTGCAGTAATGCCCCCTCTAGAAGTAATTCCCCCTGTATTAATGCCCCAATAGAAATGTCCCCTGTGGTAATGCCCCATGCAGTAATGCCCCAATACAATTGTCCCCTGTAGTAGTGCCCCCTGCAGTAATGCCTCCTGCAGTAATTTCCCCTTTAGAAGTAATGCCTCCTGTAGTAATGCCTTCTGCAGTAAAGCCCTGAATAGTAATGTCCCCTATAGAAGTAATGCCTCCAACAGTAACGCCCCCTGCAGTAATGCCCCCAATAGTAATGCCCCCTGTAATAGTGCCCCAATAATAATGCCCCCTGCAATAGTGACCCCAATAGTAATGCCCCCTGTAATAGTGCCCAAAATAGTAATTCCCTGTGCAGTAATGTCCCCTGTAATAGTGCCCCCAATAGTAATACCCTCTGTAATAGTGCCCCAATAGTAATGCCCCCTGTAGTAATGCCCACAAAAGTAATGCCCTCTGTAATAGTGACAAACACACACATACAAATAAAAAAGAAAACATAATACTTACCTTAAGCCCTGCTCCTGCATCCGCTGCCGTCCGGTCCGCCTGGCTGCTCTTCAGAACTATGGGAGAGACGTCATGACGTCTCTCCCATAGTGCCCATGTGTGGAGCCGGAAGCCGGAGCTCAGGAGTGAGCTCCAGCCTCCAGCTGCCGCTGACGCTGTGGGGAAAGAGCTGGGCACCTGCTGGTAACAAAATCTCAGCAGGCATCCGGCAAATGGAGCCTACCTGTGGCATGGGGCTGAGGTGGGCCAGAGAAGGCAGAACTGGTTCAGTCTCCAAATAGACGTGACGGAACACAGTTCTGCCCCATTCCGGCCCCTGGGTATGATAATGTAGTTGCATCTACAGAGAAGGTTATGTGCAGGAGGGGAAAGATCATCTCTTGGTGAGTTTCTCAAGTTCAAGAGTGACATGAATATGTCTGAGCTAGCTCATCAAGTCCACTAGACTACTACTGGTAATGGGAGTAATGTGTGAGTAATGTCCTATTCACTTGTGAAATTCTTTCATTACCCATGTGGGATGCCATTGTCAGGGTTCGACCTAGGATCGGCCTTTGCTCACCCCAGCACTGGCTTTCCCTGACTTCTCGTGCAGTCAGACGTCAGGTGCGGTGGCGGGTGACGCGCTGAGGATTTTTCCTAGGTGCTCTTGGACTTCCATGTGTGGCTTCATGACTTGGTTTCCGAGGTTGCCGTCCTGGGCGCCACCATTTTAGTCTTTCTCACCTGACTGTTCCTTCAACCAAATGTAGCGTAGTCTCGGTCAGCTGACACTGATCTCCAATGAACTGCTACTTTAGGGTATATATACTGGGGTCTGGACACCAGGAAGTTACCTGTGCAACATCGTCACTTCCAGTGTATGTTTGTTGGCGTTCCGTTCGAGGTTCCTGTTCCTTGCTCTCAAGTGATTTTTATTACCATCTCGGTACCACTCTCCGGTGCATTGGGACTCACACACCATGTACTCAGTACACATCATCGAGTACAACTACTGAACCACTCTCTGGTGCGTCTACTGTCGCACGTTGTGTACTCAATACACATTACCAAGTACAACCACTGAAATGCTCTCCGGTGCATCTGGATTCGCACGTTGTGTACTCAGTACACACTTTTGAGATCAATTGCTGAACCACTCACCAGTGCATCTGGATTCGCACACCGTGTACTCAGTACATCTCCATTCTAGTCATATCTCTGAGTCCACCTCCTGTACCAACAGTGCTCCAGTATCCGCACCCTTGGTCAGGTCTCGTCAACGTCCGATACTTGTGGAGGAAGAGAATGTACATCCAGGCCCCTCGCCTCCGATTTTCCCCACAACCCAGGACCACAGCTTTCAGACCCTCAGAAGGGTATTCCACGGAGTCAGGCATGACAGTTTGCACAAGACAGATGGAAGCTACTGGTTCCCAAGGCGCGGGGACACTGCAAGACCTTGCCTCTTGCATGGATAATCAGGAGGCTGCACAACATCAGGTGGGTCAATACCTCCAAGAACTTTCAGGGCAGTTACTGTCTATACAGGCTACCTTAGCCACGCTACTTCCTCCTCCCTCAGTGGTAGCTCCTTCTAATCCTCCAGCTCATCGTCTGGTTTCTGGAAGCTCAAAATCTCGTCTCCAGTTGGCATCACCGGAACGTTTCAATGGTAACCCCAAACGCTGTCGAGGTTTCGTTAATCAATGCAAAATACAGTTCGAATGCTTGCCATAGAACTTCCGTACATCAAAAGTGGCCTATATTATCTCCCTTCTTTCCGGTAATGCTTTGGGTTGGGTCTCTCCATTATGGGAACGGGCAGATCCTCTGGTGTCAAATTACAAAAATTTAATTTCTGCTTTAAAAAAAATCTTTGACGAGTCACACTGCCTCGGCCTCCTCCGATCTCCTTTGAGTCCGACAAGGGACCCATACAATAGGTCTGAACGTGGTCCAATTCCAAACAATTTCTTCTGAATTAAAATGGAATGAAGAGGCCCTCAAGGCTGCCTTCCTTCATGGTCTTTCGGAAATAATGAAAGATGAATTAGCTTCTCGGGACCTTCCTGATTCTTTCGTTGAAGTAATTTCCTTGTGTATAAAGATTGAGTTATGCCGCTGAGAACAGTTGGCAAGTAGAGGGCGAGAGGATCGTTACAGGGACCGGTTTGTAGCAGAGGCACATCTGCCTTCCTCTGCTACAAGTAAAGAAGAGCCCATGCAGAGCAACAGATCTTGGTTAACTATGGCTGAGCGTACCCATCAATTTCAGAACAAGCTCTGTCTTTACTGTGCAGTCCTGGACCACATCCTCAAAACTTCTCCTCTTCTTGCGGGAAACGTGAGACCCTAATTGCTTCTGGGGGCGTTCAGTTAGGGGTGTTAGTCAAGTCATGCCATTTGATGGATAATCTTCTATCAGTGACCATTTCCCATAAGTTGAGGACAAAAGAGGTGAAAGCCTTGGTTGATCAGGTGCTGCCGGGAATTTTATTTACGAGTCTTTGGCTGTAACTTTAGGTATTCCACTCACTCCTTTACCAAATAAAATCGACATCTCTGGAGTAGATGGCAATGTCATTTGCGGAGACACTACCTCTTCAATTACTCCTCCAGTCTCTCTCCAAATAGGATGCCTTCACCGTGTGAAATTGGAACTTCTAATCCTTCCAAAAAGCTCCTACGAAATAGTCCTAGGTCTGCTGTGGCTTAAAAAGCACAACCCCATGCTAAACTGGGCTGCCATGCAAATCCTGGCTTGGTGTCCTGGCTGTTACCATTGATGTTTGTTCTATGTACTTCCAGTGCATACTCATCAAGTTACCATCAAACCATCTCTTTCCAAACAATCTAATGTTCTTCCTAATTCCTGTCTACCTATACCCTATCAAGATTTTTCTGATGTCTTTAATGAACAAGCAGCGGACCAGTTGCCTCCCCTTCGCTCCTGGGACTGTGGCATTGACCTCCTTTCTGGAAAAATACCACCCCGTGGCCACATTTACCCTTTATCTGTTCCAGAGACTGCGGCTAAGTCTGACTACATCAAAGAGAATCTGGTTAAAAAGGCTTTATCCGACCATCCTCCTCTCCTGCTGGAGCCGGTTTCTTTTTTGTTGAAAAAAAGGATGGAGGGCTCAGACCCTGCATAGACTATCAAGGTCTCAACTTAATCACCATCAAGAACCAATACCCTCTTCCGCTCATCTCGGAACTTTATGACAAGGTTCGTGTGGCTCACGTTTTCACCAAATTGGACCTCCGTGGTGCCTACAATTTAATTTGCATTAAGGCTGGAGATGAATGTAAGACTGCGTTCAACACTCGGGATGGCCATTTTGAATATTTGGTCATGCCATTTGGACTATGTAATGCACGACCGATATTTCAGGGGTATGTCAATGAGATTTTCAGGGACATCCTTTACAAACTTGTTGTGGTCTATCTGGACGACATTCTAATTTCTTCCAAAGACCTGCAATCCCACCGACTTCACGGGGGTCTTTACTCGCCTTTGAGTCCA
Organism: Taudactylus pleione; assembly: GCA_031769625.1. NCBI lineage: Eukaryota > Metazoa > Chordata > Amphibia > Anura > Myobatrachidae > Taudactylus > Taudactylus pleione. The sequence continues at coordinate 6,070,479 of JAUIMM010000368.1, read as the reverse complement.
CCATCTGTACGGAAAGATCTCCAAATGCTTTTTCGAACAGTCCTCCGTGCCTTTCTTTAGGCACATAATTATTGGGAATTCTTTGCAAATGGATCTGGACAAACTGCATGCCATCCGGGACTGGCCACAACAAACTCATTGAAAGCCACTGTTACAAGTCGCGGCCATAACTTGTCTCTCTCTAGAAGTTTACCTTCTCTTGACACTGTTGTTCCGGTTCCCTCAGTTGCTAGGCGATCTGCACGCCTCAGGAAATCCCATGTTATTCATGGCAGAGCGTGATTGGTTTGTCTTCCTATTTGTACACACTGGCCTTTTGCTGCCTCACCGACTATAGTGTTCCTGTAGGTCCTCTTGGATCAGCCGCAACGTCAGCATTCTGTATCACCTCGTGGAAGGGTATTCCATCGGTATTACCTTGCTACCGGCTCTCCTGCCTCTCCAACGGCTCCCTAGCCACACCAGCAGCTTCCATGCTGCCACCGGCTCTCCAGCCTCTCCAACAGCTACCTAGCTGCACCAGCAGCTGCCGTGCTGCCACTGCCTCTTCAGCCTCTCCAACGGCTCCCTAGCTGTATTAGCAGCGTTGGTGCTGCCACCGCCTCTCCATTGTCTCCTTAACAGTATTAGTAGCGTTGGTGCTGCCACCAACTCTCCTGCCTGTCCAATGGCTCCCTAGCCGCATCAGCACCGTCCGTGCTGCCACAGGCTCTCCTGCCTCTACTACAGCTCACTAGCTGCATCAGCAGCATCCTTGCTGCCACCAGCTCTCTATCAAAACCGTACCATTGAACACAGCCTTGTGTACCAGCTCTCAAAGCCGCATTACACAAACTAGTACACAAATTTGTGTACCGACTCTCATGGACGCTGTACACTAATTAGTACACAAACCTGTACACCAACTTCTGTACCAACTCTTATGGATGCAGTACACTATTTAGTACACAAACTAGTACTTAAACTTGTGTACTGGTTCTCAAAGCTGCATCTATTGTTACTCACTTTTGCTTCCGTCTTAAAAGCGGCATCAATAGTGTACTATCTTCTGTTACCAGCTCCAAGCCGCACCATCGGCTTTCAAAGCTGCATCGATTGTTACTCGCTTCTGCAACCAGCTCCAAGCCGCACCATCGGGTTTCAAAGTCGCATCGATTGTTACTCGCTTCTGCAACCGGCTCCAAGCTGCACCATCGGCTCTCAATGCCTCATCAATTGTATAGTTTCTTCTGCTACCGGCTCCAAGCCGCACCATCAGCTCTCAAAGCCGCATCAATTGTGTACAATCTTCTGTAACTGGCCTCGCACCATCGGCTCTCAAAGCCACATCAATTGTTACTCGCTTCTACAACCGGCTCCAAGCCGCACCATCAGCTCTCAAGACCTCATCAATTGAATACTTTCTTCTGCTACCGGCTCCAAGCTGCACCATTGGCTTCTAAGCCACACCATCAGTTCACTAAGTCAATACATCGACTCCCAAGTCTACCTGAACCTGTTGACTGAGGAAGCCACCAAGTTCTTAGTCGATTAAACGTGTTTTTTCTATACACAGTGACGCCAGCTAACATTGCTCTACACTCACCAAGCACACGCGCAAAGGGTAATTTATGTTTGCAACCCCTAGAGACGGGCTCAACATCTCGGTAAAAGAGTTTTTTCTTTTTATAACCACATGGCCATGATGGATAACACTAAAGTGTATACTGCACATTGCAGAAACTTTGAAAAACAGTATCTTTGACAAAGTCACAGCTAATTAGCTGTTTATAAAAATGTAAGAGACTGTGAATTGTTTTCTATATGTAAAGTATGCCTCCTTCAAGCCACAAATATAATTATATTGTGTTGCTAAATCACTATCAGGCTGCTAAAAAGAAATAATCACATAAGTGCAGCAATTGAATAAACTTACATGCGGCTGTTAACAACGACAGATATTATGCTGCTTAAATCCTCTATATCAGACTAAACAGCGGAGGGGTAAAACTATGTATCAGTTTATGTCCAAGGACAAAAAATATCAATTGCTACAGAACTACTTTCATAGTTGGATACTAAGTAAAATTTATCTGCATATTTGTTATATGTATCAATCTGCGGCAAGCCTAAAATAGGCAATACTCTCTCTGTGAAGCAACTGGCATTGATTCAAGATAGGAGCTATTTGATTATTTGCATGATTTTAGGATAAATAAGGTGTCATATTAATGTGGATCTCATAGAGTCCTATACATAAGTAATTTTTTATGTGGTGTATGTATATTTTTACTGAGATTTATGTCAATAATTGGATTATAAATACTGCTGGTTGGCACTAGGTGAATGTTCATTGTAAGAATAGTAAGTATTGCCGACACTTTGATAAAGGCTAAAAGCCGAAACGCGTTAGTGTGACAGTGTGACTATAAGGACCGCGGCCTGTTGGGGATTGGACTGGATTTGAGTGGGACAACGGGATTTTACATAGAAGTCCGTCTAGGTGAAGCTAATGGATTGGAAAATCTGAGGAGGGATATTTCAAATTTAAATGTAAGTAAGGATATTGTTATCCCAATAAAAGGATTCACATTTATTGATCGGTTGATTCTTTCTTCTTTCGGAGGGAAAAAGAGGAAGATTCACATTCCTATTGGATAGAAGACTGGTAATTTATATGGACTTCCTTTAGACTTTATTAGTGGACAGTGATTGAGAGGTACTCTAAGGAAATTGCGCTTGGTATTTATGTTCATTTGGTGTTTGTATAAGTGTGGTGGGGACCACATTATTTGCTAAGCAGCATTTTCCACTTTGGAGCGCGGATTTTTTACTATTTTTTTGAATACACATTACCAAGTACAACCACTGAAATGCTCTCCAGTGCATCTGGATTCGCACGTTGTGTACTCAGTACACACTATTGAGTACAATTGCTGAACCACTCTCCGGTGCGTCTGGATTCGCACACCGTGTACTCAGTACATCTCCATTCTAGTCATATCTCTGAGTCCACCTCCTGTACCAACAGTGCTCTAGTATCCGCACCCTTGGTCAGGTCTCGTCAACATCCGATACTTGTGGATGAGGAGAATGTACATCTGGGCCTCTCGCCTCCAATTTCTCCCTCAACCCAGGACCACAGCTTTCAGCCCGTCAGTAGGGTATTCCATGGAGTCAGGCGTGACAGCCATGTACCAAGATTTGTTTATTAATGGAGTTGATGACAGCGGTGCTTGCAATGACCCCAAAACAATCAAAGTTGTCAGTTGCAGCAACGGACCAGGAAAGGTCAGGAACATCATGAAGGATGAGAAGTTTGTTAACATGATGATCTATTACAGGAAGCACACGCATGGTGGACCAGCGCTCTAAGAATTAGGTCCAAACAATTGGTTGTTTCTGCTGCCTTGAAAAGGGGAAGAAAATTCTCGATAAGAATCCAAGTGCAAACAATGGGCCTGATTCAGAGCCGCTCGTAAGCGGCCGCTCGTTCGTTCCGAGCGATGTTTGTCCAACTGCGCATGCGTACGGATCTTAATACGCATGCGCGAACCAGTCAGTGTGGCCGAAAATCGTTTGTTCGCTAAATAGCGAATGCCTGCTAATATGAGTGACAGGAGGAGGCATATGTGGGTGGTAACAGGGGAAGGTGCTTGAAAACGGGGAGTGGAGATCAGAACGCAGGCGTGCTTAAAGGTCAAAACGGACATTTTATGGGTGTGCATAATTAATACAGCAGCGTCACTGACCACGTCACTGGGTTATTTTATAGTCAGAACTGCTCGCAAATTTGTGGTAGGAAAAACCAACCACAAGAATAGCGAGCAGTTCATACGCTGGTCGAAGTACTCGATTAATCTAATAAATAGTGGACATGACGTATGATGCGAGTGGCCAGGGGGCGTTTTTATAAAAAAAACGGCCGCATGTTTTGTTCGCTTGTTCAGACATAGAGGCGGCAACAGACCGCAAAGAGCGAACGGTTCATTTGAATAGCCACCCCCTTTTTCTGAACGAGCGAGCGCTAATAGCGACCGGCTCTGAATCAGGCCCAATGTCCTTTCTGGCACCAAGTTCCCCCAATTGAGTAGTCAGTACCAATAAACTAAACAGTTTATTGAAGATTTGAAGTATGGCATTAATACAAATGTATCAAAAGTTTATATATGAAATTGGGCACCAAACATGTATTAAATATGAAAAGTATTTATTAATATTAGAAGAATGCTGAGCGAATATTTATAAAAATGCATGGAATAAATATGCCAATTTGTACAAAAAAATTAGAATTCTCAAAAAAATAATGCACAAAAAATTATCAAATTAACCCAATAAAATACACCATAAAATCAAACAGGGAAAAGTGCAAATGCAAGTGTTATCAAGCCTTCAAACAATAGACCTACATAGTGATGTATGTGTATCACGTAAATACAGGCCAATGTTGCTAATATAACTTTTCTTGTGATCCGTCAGCAATTTAGGACGGATACACTCTTAGCAGGTATGATGATGATAGTACAGTACTCCATGCGTTTTTAAATATGTTTACATAAAGAAGGAATCCCTATAATGTTAGATGACTCTGTGTCAGGGACCCGTACCCAGTATCCCTGACGTGGGGGTGTGCACCTCTGATATAGACAACATAGCGCTGTAATACAAATACCCTACTTACGAAACGGCCACCACCGATGGAAACAATTTAAAGAGGGCACCGGTCCTCTATTATCCCAATAATTGCACAAGATTCCCACGCAGTTAATCTGTTGCTTAACCTCTCCACAATTGCGCAGACTCGGCGTCCCAGACGACACAGTTCGCTGAGACCAACCTTCTGCTCCCCGTACTTAACAAGATGTGTAGCGTCACTAATAATCTCTTCAAATACTAGGGTTTGGAGTATACATGAAATAAACTAATAAAGAATACTTTATTTACAGAAAAGGTAGTACAATGCTTAAAAAACAATGTTACAGAGAAAAGAATGGTTACAAAGGTACATACAGCAATATAAAATAAAAATGGTAGAGGTAGACTTACAGAAAACAATCAGCATTAGAAACATGCAGCGTTCTGCCCAGGAGGGATGGTAAGCAATGCAAGGAATGCAGGTTAAACTTCAATGCGACAAATTGATCCCCCAGTTTGAATACAGAACACAGGGCTTCAATACCTATTATCAGAAGAGCATCACACCTCAGGTGATGTCATCAGTCCGCTCTGATTGGCGGATTAGATAATTGGGGGGCAGGAACCTCCCAGCTAAGTTTAAATCCCTTTAAATTTATAACAGAATAAACCTAATAACTTCCCCAGTGGATGGACTACCTACAATATGGGGTGTTCATCATACTGGTCCATATTTTATCTGTTATAAAAGTGTAAATATGATGTGGTTGTCATAGTGCATTCCTGAGATATCTCATATCTTCAAATCTGTATGACTAAGTGATCCGGGAATCGCACACAACCTGGATATGGAGTCCAGTTATATGTATATAATTTTCCAAGCTTCCAGCTATCACTGATACATCAATTTTATCATATAAACCATCCAAATATGATTTTGTTTGATCTGCGATATCTCATCACACCTGAATGTCAGCCTGTTACTCTTTTGTTGTATACCCCCTATGGTGCTTGCTTCCTATAGCCACAAACACAAAGGAATGAGCAATCCACATGTCCTGGTGACAATGTTATCATAATTGAAAGGAAACACAGATAGGCTCTAAGCTAGACAAATCTGTTTATCTCCTTACTTCATTAACAGGCTAGTGGGAACATGGCCTGTCCCTGTTAATTTCATTACCTGGGCAAGACCCTAACAAAAAGGTTTCCTGACTTGTAAACTTCAAAGAATAATTATCATGTGAGTCATGACATTAGCATCTTATTGATCAGTGAGGGTCCAGAGCTCAACAACAAATTATTATGGGACAAACCCAATCATAGAAAATCTATAATTCTTCACACCTCCCCATTTAAGAAGAGACGCGGGGATATGATCCACCAGATCATTCCTCAAGCATCTCTCCCGTATTGCCCTGATGAGAAAACCCATTTATTCTATGGCTTTTAATTACCAATTCGTTATGACGTGAGAACTATAATTCGCACTATGTGCCATATCGCTATATTCCTCACACTCTGCTATTGCCAAGCAAAGTTTAAATGCTGCTATATTAGTACTGCAGTCTTGTGATTTCTGTGATCATAAAAAGAGTACTTAGATGGTGCATGCAGACTGTGTTGTATCCACTTTAGTAGCTTCCTGCTACATGCTCCGTCCGTATGTTATAATCTGATTGTCAGTTACCCGTCTGTGTATGGTGGTAGTGTTCAAGAGCAGCATCCAGCTCTTGTATAGCTTACCGGTAAGCAGTCCTCCTGTCCTTGTCCTTCTGCATGTGCGGCTTGTCTCTTTCTTCTGCCGACTTCGTTCCCCAGTGGTATGCTTGAGGCGGATTTCATACTCAACCCGTTCAGTTTATACCTTTTTTTGTGACAGTCCTATTGCTGAAATCAGAATGACTATCCTTACATAGTGCCAGCATCTAGCTTGTTCTGTGCTGTGGATTTTAAGCAGATTGACTAACTTATTTTGATGAAGTGGTAACTGACTGTTATATCTGTACTCAGCTGGTCGAGTCTAGGCTGAATTATTGGAATGGTTACTGACTTCTTCACCTGTTATGATGATGTCTGCCTATGCATTGGCCTGGTCGGCTGTGATTGGTTTGCTAGCAGTTTTAATCAGGTGCTGGCTCTTGGGCCTGTGTGGGTTGTTCTGTGTCTCCCACAGGGTTCCATGTCTTGCCTGGTCCCTGATTCTAGCTGTTTGCAAGCTGTCTAAGAGGGATTGCTGGTTTCTTCATCTGCTAAGCATCCTGGATACATTATATTACATATTATTGCTAACAGATGAACACCTGGCTAATATACTACTCTGGAGAGTCCATGTGTTTTGACATGTTTTTGAAATGCCTTAACCTGCAGTTTGCTGTATATCTAAAGAAATTACTGAGTTTTACCATCAATCTCATGTTTATTGAAATATCATTCTGGAATTATTACTAATAAGAATACATTTATTACTAATGTAGTGAACATTTAACTGCATGCCCTTTTGTTAGCTGCTTAAATGGCTAAATTGAATCCTTGTTTGTTACTAGCTTGTGGTGACGTTAACTGCAGGAGAATATTCTGGTAAACTCTCTTTAGGCGTGTTGTTTATATTAATACATCAATTAGCTTTAAAAAGACTTCCTCTGTTTACTGTGGGAAGCTAAGCAGTAAGGGCTTGGGTTTATTCCTGGATGGGAGACCTCTTGAGAATCTACGTGTAGTTTCCTATATGAGTTCTTAGAGTGTCACATTCCTTTGTCTATATTTTGATACCTTTGCTTCCTACACTGTTATTACTTTAAGTCCAGACGGCAGCTGAGTACCTATGAAGAAGTGTGTGCTCCGGGAAAGGGGGTTATTATTGGTGAAGGGCACTTTGTTTAGGTTTTGACAGTGCAGGAGTTCATCAGGTATAATAACACTGACTACTTAATTGGGGGAACTTGTGCCAGAAAGGACATTGGGTCTCATTCAGACCCGCTTGCAAGCGCTTTGCGCTCGCCATCGGGTCAATGGTTGTGCATTGCACACGTGTGGCGTGCGCAAGCCCCGTAGCGAGTGAGAAATTCACTCACTCCGGGGCTTGCTACAAACGGGGTGGCTGTCAATGTTGATCGACAGCTCACCCCGTTTTGTAGGTGGGTGGGGGTGTGGCTGGATAAACGGAGGCATTCCTGAAGGAACACCTGCCATTTGTGGGCGGCCCTACTGACATAACCAGTAATGTCAGTAGTGTGCTTCTGGCTCTATTAGAGCCGGAAGCTCACTGGGGTTTGCGGCAGACGAGACCCTACCACAAGGGTCTCGTCGCAAGCCCGATGGTCGCGACCATCACGACCATCACCTAGCCACTCGCAAAAGCTGTGGTTAGTCACCCACAGCATAGCGAGCGGCCAGGAGGCAGGCTTTTTAAAAAAAAACGTCCGCCCTCATTCAGAGCGGGCGCTCGTGTTTGCGAGCGGCTCTGAATGAGGCCCATTATTTGCATTAGGTAGCACAAGCAGCCATGACATACTGAATATCCACTGACATGTTAAGGTCAGAACACAGCATCCTTGCCTTGTGTTTGGTAGCTTCACACCCCGTGGTGCTGTTGATGCACGTGACAGGTGTAGAAACCCTGAAGATAATGGAGAATGACATACTGTTGACCACTCAGAAGAATACCATCATATAAGGTGACATAATCATACATGGCAAAGAATGAGCGCAGATCAGATGACAACTTCCAGAAGCTTGAAAAACAATGTTCAGTGAGTCTGCAGAAAGTTCTTCCAAATGCCTGAAGAACAATACAACCAACTACAAGATCATCATCTGAATCAGATACATCCTAGTGCTGCAGAGATGCACAAGACAGGACATCAGCAGCATGGAGGCCATGGCCACGCTTGTAAACCACCTCAAGCTAGTAGCATTGGAGTTTGGGCATGAATGGCGGAATCAGTGTAGAGAGACTCGAGAAGGATTGTGATCAAAGACTGATGGTCAGTTTCAGCAATTACAGGTGACCATAGAACTCATGGAACTTTTTGCAAACAAAGGCTAGAGCCAGTAGTTTTTTTTTCAATGTGAGTGTATTTTTGGGTTTATGTACTAAACAGCGATTTGTAAAAAACAGCACTTTCCGATGTGTTTAAACTCAAAATATAAAAAATTGACGAGTTTTGTTATAAAAAGCATGGCTTTTTTGCATTTCAGGCATAAATATGCCTAGAACCAGTGGCTTTTACAAGTAGCTGCTTAGTAAATAAACCCCTTTGACTTCATGGGGGCACGTGAGGCAAAAGCAACTGGCTTGTTGTTTTTATGCAGACAGCACCCAGACCATGCTGAAATGCATCCACAGATATCAGGGCAGGAAAATGCACATCAAAAACATAGAAGGATTGGACTACTAGTCAATATGGATTTCAGTCTATAGACAGCAGACGATGATGTGAATCCCAACAGCACTCAGAGTTCTAGTGCAAAAGCTGACGAAACAGAGCTGTAACCTCACTGTACAGTAATTGGGCAAAAAGTAATTGGTCAAAGCGGAGTCTAAACTTGTCAGTGGGAACAGGCATCTGCTCGATAGTCCTGGCTGTCTGACACTGTGGGCCTAATTCAGAGGTGAACGATAATGACGCCATGCGATTTTTGTAGAGTTACAGTGTTGGTCATATGCAAATGTTAGTTTCAGCCATCCCTTTGTGCTCTAGTTTGCTCAAGACAGTGCTAGCCCTGAGATGCCCACTTTCAAAGCCCGTGGACAGTGCAAATTGGTCGGTTTCGAACACTCTAACACTGGAGCACCATGGAGTCCACCATCAACACATGCACCAGCCTATGGCTGGCCCAGTGGCTCTTTATGAACTCCGGTTAAAAATGTCCTCTGTGGTTGCGGCTCTGCTTGTGGGAATACAGCCGCGGTCACTGACACACCCATAACACATGAGATGGGTGAGATTCAGAGATGTATGTTCATCCGACGATGAACATATATCTTCGATGGTTAGGGCTCTGCGCCATGTGCAGAAAGGGTCCTGCGATCTTGCTCGATTGACATGCTGCAGCATTTGCGGGGTGGAACGGGGTCGTGCCTGGTCACCATTTTTGGAAACGCCCCTGTTTTCTGAGAGAAACGAGACTAGGGTCTGCGTCAACGGGCGCAAATTCCTGGCCTCTTACATGACCAGGACCCGATCAGTGTCCGGGAAGCTTCCTGCAGCCTGACCAAAGCAGCGACCATCGGTCGCAGTGCTGGGTTCACAAATGCAGCAAGGAGGTGACTGACACCTCCTTCTACATTTGCATCTGAGATGGATGGATTTGCACAGCCCCATGTGTGCGGCTCTGCAAATCCGTCCATCTCTGAATCAGGCCCTCTGTGTGTAACGCTTTCAGTATACGTTGATCATACTTAGAGATGTGCGGGTTCGGTTTTACTCGATTCTTTTCGCCAAAATTATCACACGTTTGGAATAGTTAGGATGTATTTTATTGGCTGTCCAAAACACTTGATAGCCGATAGCCAATAAAATGCAGTTTTTGAGATCCGAACATATCCGAGTAAATCCGAGTAAAACCGATCCCGCACATCTCTGATCATATTCCTCCATGGTGTAACTCCAAACCAATACCAATATGCCTAAATCGGATGGGACTGCGCACTACTTCTGTGTGGTGTATATGCTGTCCCGTGTCTTATTAAGATGTGTCACAACTAAATCTCACAAATTAGCTATCACACTGGAACAGTCCCTCCCCGTGTTGTCACCTGGTGTGGGGAGGGATTCTGCAGGGGTGTGTCCTATTGGGAAGGGGCGTGGCAACCGACTCCTGTCCCGCATCCACATTGTGACGCCACTGCACTGGAACCACTCTTTAAGTGAAACAATAGCATATTTTATATTATGTACCAATATATACCAATGAAGTCCGTGCTAGATAAATCAAAATCAAATTTACTAATCAGGTGAAAAGTACTAAATTTCAAACATATATGCATTAAAATGTAGGTACCAACAACAAAACAGTATAGGTATCGGTACCATGTATAACATAACTTAGTGATAACCTAGAACATGGGTCTTCAACCTTTGGCCCTCCAGCTGCTGTGGAACTACAGATCCCAGGATGTCCAGCCACAGTTTTAGCATACTGTTATATCAAAATGGTGGCAGGGCATGCTGGGATGTGTATTTCCACAGCAGCTGGAGGGCCAAAGGTTGAAGACCCTTGACCAATAATAGGCAGGTAGTAGGACCTCTTAATGGACCTGAATTAGTCCACAATGAAACCTAAGGAGCTCATTCAGAGTCGGTCGTGAGCGCTGAGCGCTCACAACCGACTCGATGTTGCCCCACAGTGCATGCGCATGATGGAGCCGGCTCCGTCATGCGCATGCGCGAGACCCGGCTAACGATGGGTGATCCGTCGTTAGTGGTCTCGTCGTAGACAGGGAGAGCTGTCGATGTTGAGTGACAGCTCGCCCCGTTTTCTGGGCGGGCCGGGGGCGTGCCCGGCCAAACGGAGGCGTTCCAGTAGGAACACTTTCCGTTTGGGGGCGGCCCCACTGACATCATCAGTGATGTCAGTGGGGAGCTTCCTGCTCGATCAGAGCAGGAAGCTCCCTGGGGCTTAAGGTTGACGAGACCCTACCTTAGGGTCTCGTCGTAAGCCCCGATGGTCGCGATGGTCTTGACCATCGCGACCATCACCCTTGTCGGTCGTTAGAGCTGTGGGTGTTAACCCACAGCCTAACGACCGTCATGGAGGCGGCCGTTCAGGATGCAAGCGGCCGCCCTGTTTCAGAACGACCACTTGCATCCTACGACCGCCTCTGAATGAGGCCTTAAATCTCCGTTGTTCCCTATAAAAGAAAACACTAATGTCACTTGGTTGAAATGAGTCCAAGGTGTATCTGTAGTTGACCGTGGATGGTAAAACAAATGCACTTGTCCATACTATAACTCCGTGGGGTGACACGGCGGGGTTCCGGACTATAGATACACAGAAATTATTTAGACAATGTCTAGATAGACACCAGATGTTAGACAGTTAATAGTTAGACAAGGATAAAAGTTCGACACAGACAAAAGTCAGACACACTAAAGTTAGACATGTAAAAAGTTTGACAGGTACAAAAGGTCGACAAGGTCAAAAGTTTGACATGAAAATGATCGACACAAAAATGGTCGACTTTTTTTATTTTATTTATTTTTCAGGATTAGGGTTAGGTTTAGTGTTAAGGTTAGGGGTGGGCACTTACTGGAGGGTTAGGGTTAGGCACTTACCCCCACGGTTAGGGTTAGGCACTTACCCAGATGGAAAGGACTAGGCATCAGGAGCAAGGGTTATGGTTAGGCACCATGAGGAAGGGTTAGGGGCATTCAGTTCAAATCCCGGCAGCGGCAGCCCGACAGAGGAGGAAATCCCGATCGTCCTAAAGGTAAGTATAAACTAACCTAATTCTACCCCCTAACCCTAACCCTCCTTTAGAGTGCCTAACCCTAACCTCCCCACCCTGTGCCTAACCCTAATCCCCCCTCTAAGTGCCTAAACCTACCCCCCCCTTCCCCGCTGCCTGAACCTAAGTCCCCCGGGGAGTGCCTAACCATAACCTCCCCCGGGGAGTGCCTAACCCTAACCCCCCCTTCCCCTAGCCTTACCCTAACCTCCCAGGGGGGTGCCTAACCCTAAGTCCCCCAAACCTAACCCTCCCCACCCGAGCAGCTGTCCGCGCCCGGCATCCCTTCGATCGGGATGCCGGGCGCCGGTCTCCCGGCGTCGGTAAAATAACAGGCGTCTAGATTTAGATACCTGTCATTTAACCCTTGCCGGGATTAAGCAGTCGGGAAGCCGGCGGTCGGCATTGCGCCCGCCGGCTTCCCGAACGTATACAGGGTTGGGGTGAAGATTAGGGCTAAGAAACAAAATCGAAATTGTAGACACATTTTTTTTTCTTCTTTTTTTAAGATTAGGGTTAGCATTAGGCACTTACTGGAGGGTTAGGGTTAGGCACTTACCCAGACGGTTAGGGTTAGGCAAAAAATATGGTAGTTGCTTAATCAGCTTAATATACTACAGGTGCTTGTAAAGGGCGGGGTTTACACTGAACACAGAAAAAAGAAAATTGCCCCCCAGCACACTGCAGATAAATCAAAAATACTTGAATCTTACATGATAATAGAAATTCAGAGGTATTGGTTTACATACATTTGCAAATATATGAATAAGCGCTGGGCCGTCGTCAAGGCTCCTCTATACCAGCGTCCCTAAAATTAAGGGGTTCACGTCCGAGAAGCAAGGCACCCCAAAAAAATTCCAGCCAAGGACCATCCCCAGGGCATCACACGAAAAGGGGAAAAAAGGTGATAGTGAAGTGTTAAAGGATAGGTGTGTAAAGATAAATCAATAAGTGTTAATGAGATATAAAAGAATTAAAATGACATAAATAATACACAAACGCATGGAAAAGTGAAAAAATATTCTATGTGAATTAAGTGGTGATGCCATGAGCAAGGTCCAGCCAGAACAATCCCGGGGGCCCCCCTCCCAAACGCTCACCCCAAAATAATTATTGCTACATAATAGTATGGGTGCTACTATTATGTAGCAATAATTATTAGCAATAATTATTTTGGGGTGAGCGTTTGGGAGTGGGGCCCCCGGGATTGTTCTGGCTGGACCTTGCTCATGGCATCACCACTTAATTCACATAGAATATTTTTTCACTTTTCCATGCGTTTGTGTATTATTTATGTCATTTTAATTCTTTTATATCTCATTAACACTTATTGATTTATCTTTACACACCTATCCTTTAACACTTCACTATCACCTTTTTTCCCATTTTCGTGTGATGCCCTGGGGATGGTCCTTGGCTGGAATTTTTTTGGGGTGCCTTGCTTCTTGGACGTGAACCCCTTAATTTTAGGGACGCTGGTATAGAGGAGCCTTGACGATGGCCCATCGCTTATTCATATATTTGCAAATGTATGTAAACCAATACCTCTGAATTTCTATTATCATGTAGGTTTCAAGTATTTTTGATTTATCTGCAGTGTGCTGGGGGGCAATTTTCTTTTTTCTGTGGTTAGGGTTAGGCACCAGGAGGGATGGTTGGGGTTAGGCACCAAGGAGAGGGTTAGGGTGAAGATTAGGCCTTTTGTACCTGTCGAATTTTTTACATGTCTAACTTTAGTGTGCCTAACTTTTGTCAGTGTCGAACTTTTATTCTTGTCTAACTATTAACTGTCTAACATCTGGTGTCTATCTAGACATTGTCTAACTAATTACTGTCTATCTCTTATACCACACCCGACACGGCGTCCCGTGTAACCCCTACACCAGACTGTCCTGTGGGTATTGATGCCGTTGCCCGGGTGATCTTCAGGGCCCGGGAGGAGTTTGGTGCCTGGGTGGGTGTCAAGGGACCTTGGACTGTGCTACCCGATCGGGACCACACAAACAGCAGTGTGTCTCTCTGAAAGACACTCCCCGTTTGGCAATGCCCTTGGGTATGCAGCTGCCTATGGAGAGAGATGCGCCAGTTCAGGTCAACGTGACACTTTACTGGGCTCCCCCTCTATGCGAGGACGATAGAGCTTATTTCCCCTTCATGCTAGGGACCTGGAAGTGATGTGAGTGAGGGCAGAAGTGTAGTTCCATAAACCTAAAGAAGAAAGTTGTCCCATCGCAGGCACACTTCGGGCTAGGTGGTTATATTCCCTCTATGCCCACTTGGATGGTAGGGAATGACGCTTGACACTGGCTGATGATGTCAGGATCCTCTCCATGAAGGGGATTTAGACATTACCATGCGAGGACACTCACCTTACAATCCCCACCATGATCACTCCTCCTCCGTTCGCCCTCCTGCCAGTCCGCTCTCCTTCACTCCTGGGAGCCTGGTGCGGCCGCAATGTTCCGTCTCTCTTCCACTTCCGGTTCACATGACTGGGATGTAAGTTTGGTCATGGTCTGGTCGTATTCTTGCAAAAATGAATAGTCAAATTGATAGGTAGTATGTGATAGGAGTGAGCTTCACCCAACGCGTTTCAGCCCTTAAAGGGCCTTCCCCTGGGAGATGTGTTTTCCAATATGCTTAATATGTCATCCACGGTGAACTTGCAAGGGTAGCCAAATGACTTTGTTTATAATGCAACTGGTATCCGTCTATGAGGACAAACTAGGTGTTACAGATACATTTATACACATGTGATATGTGAGTTCAGCTGAAATCATATTGCAATCGAAGAGATCAGCATTCATTTTTTTTTTTTTCCTGTAACATTCTGCTGAACAGCATGTACACCAATTTCCAACATAATTAATTCTAATTCCACACTGTCCCTTGGGCAAATACAGGATTTTTAAGGGGTGGCTACTCTCTATACATACACACACATTCATATATATGCACTGTAAATACATTATATACATATATATATATATATATATATACTGTATATATATATATATTTATATATATATATATATATATACACATATTTTATACACACATATATACACACACACGTCACACATACATTACACACACACAGAGCCGTAAGCTAGACTTTTTGGTTCCCTGGGCCAAGAAGAGCATTGTGCCCCCCCCCCATATTTTTCAAATAGAGACATAAGACACATGCCGGGATGTGGTCTCAGGGGAAAGGGGCATGACAAATCTGATTAGTCCCATACGTTGATGAAGGGGTACCGATCCTGTTGTACCACTGTTATCCAGGGGGTAAATTTACTAAAGTTCTATTTTGTTTTCTGTTCGATTTTGCATTCGATTTTGGTTCGATTTTTTATGAAAGAATTTACTAAAGGCTCACACCCTGCAGCCTATAGAATCACTAAAGAACCAGACACTCTGGACACACACCATGCAGGATGTGGAGCTGCGGTATACAATCGGGAAGCCGGCTGCCGGTATTAAGGCGTCTGGCATCACACCCCGTGTACTCAGTCCACATCTACCAATACAACCACTGTGTAATCCTCCGGTGTGTCTCAATTCATACCCTGTGTACTCAGTCCACATCTATCAAGTACTACCACTGTGTCATCCTCTGGTGTGTCTCAGTTCGCACCTCGTGTACTTTGTACAACCGAGTACAACCATTGAGTCATCCTTCTGTTCCAACGGTGTGCCAGGATCCACACTCCGTGCATTCAGTGCACATCTATTTTAGTTCTATCACCATCCTCCTCCAGGGCCAGCAGAGTATCTTTCTCCTCCGTGGACCTGCCCTCCTCTCTTTCTGTATGTCACTTCAGGAAGCAATTCCCATTGTGCCAACTCTGTACCTATAGGTATAGAACCTGTACTTGTACTTCTCCAAAGTACTTCCTCTGGGCCGTAGCAGTGTAGCTCTCTCCATTTCCCACTCATATCGGATACCTGACCAAAGGTCTACGACATGCTTGCCAGGAGCAGTTAAACCCATATCCTGCTTGGAGGGGTCACTGGTGAACACCTCCTGGCAGGTTAGCCTCCACAACTTTGGTCAGGTCTCGTCAACATCCCCTACTTGTGGATGAGGAGAACTTACATTCAGGCCCCTCGCCTCCGATTCCTCCCTCAACCCAGGACCTCAGCTTTCAGCCCCTCAGTAGGGGATTGCTCGGAGCCGGGTGTGACACTGCTGCTCCGGTCTTCGTAAAATTTTCACAGCTTGTCTTTAAACTGTGCATGTGCAGCATGAAGACAGGCTGCAAAGATTCTCAGAAGACTGGAGCAGCAGGAGAAAAGTTTTGACAACGACCAGAGCGTGAACACCTACCACAGGCATAAAAATTCCTCTTATGTGGCGGTGACTGCAGTGGAACCGGGAGAAAGAACAGGGGAGAGCTGGCAGCTCTGAGATCTGGCATCTCAGAATGGCGTACAGTAACACCACCAAATTCTGAAAAAATACTTTTTCGGAATTTAACGGATTACATCATTTCTAAATCCCCATATGGGGACTGTGGAAATTATCGTGGGACAATTGTAACTAGGAGATATCAATGATACACTTAATTTATAAAAGAAAGTAGGTGAAAATCTTCATTTTCACCTGCTTTTGTACAAATTAAGTGATAATGAATATGGCCCAAAGAGATTCAAAAAGGTAAAGAAAGGCAAAGAAAGTTACAAAAATTCCTGAGGAGAAGTGGTTGAAACTAAAAATTTACAAGCAGGAGAAAAAATATACAGTAATAAAATTTATGGCTACTGGGGGACAGATTTTATTTGGAGAATACATCAGACAGAGAAATGAACGTGACATACGGCCTAATTCAGAGATGCAAGCAGACACATGTTGCTGCATCTTTGCACACAGCAGCGATGTGTAAATATGCTAATTCCTGCAGGAGGCGTCTGAAGGAAAAACACGCCTCTCGTCTGAAGACGCAGCATCGGATCAACATCGCAACATTGGATGTTTCCAGCATCGGCCATCTGAGTAAGCTGAAACTTACTCAGCCTGGCCATCTCCTGTCCGCTGGTGAGGCCAGGAATTTGCATTCTCCTACGTAGAACCTGGCCTCAGCACTCCCAGGAATAGTGGGTGACATGCCCCTGTTTGAGGGAATGCAGGCCTTCACCACTTCCTCCCAGCTCCACAACAGCTTGGGGGCATTGGGCCCGATTCAGAGCCGCTCGCTGTTTGCGAGCGCTCGCTCTGGATCAGGGCGGGGTTTTTTTTTCTCCTGCCCACTTGCTAAGCTGTGGGTGCCTACCCACAGCTTGTGCGAGCGGGCTGGAGATGGTCGCGATTATCGCGGCCATCGGGCTTGCGAGGAGACCCTGTGGTAGGGTCTCAGCTCTCGCAAGCCCAAGTGGACTCCCTGCTCTGATAGAGCAGGGAGTCCACTACTGACATCACGAGTGATGTCAGTAGGGCCGCCCACAAACACCAGGCGTTCCTACGGAAATGCCTGCGTTTTCCTTACCACCCCCCCCTCCCCGCCTACAAAATGGGGCGAGCTGTCAATCAACATCGACAGCCGCCCCATCCTGTAGCATGCCCCGGAGCAACTGAACAAGGGGGCATACATCAACCCGCTTGCGAGCGCTGTGCGCTTGCGAGTGGGTCTGAATCAGCCCCATTGTGTGCGTGCATGCAGGACTCATTCTGTACATGTGCATAATGGGTCCTGTGTAGGCACTCCACCATCAGAGATGTAAAACCATCGGGTTTACGTGCATCTCTGAATCAGGCCCACAGAGAGGAAGGCAGTTGGGCTGCAGTTAGTACACATATGGCACCTCATATCTGCCAATGCAGGTTTGCAAGTTTAGTCATTCAAATAGCACAAGCAATAGACTACCAAGCTGTTGAGAGATACATCTTCCTTCACTAATTTCTCAACAAACAGATGAATGGCATGTGGAGCAAAGCTAAAAACCCCTACAGCCCTGAGTGCTTGTTTCCAAGTGGAAAAGAAAAATGATGCATTCCCTACAGAGGTTATGCTAACCTAAGATAATAATTGTGATTAAACAACTTGAATAAGATGTACCTCTTGGCAGAAGGGCCCTTACTGGACTATTAATTTCGTAAGAGCTGTACAAAAGAGGGTTTTATACTCTGTTTTTATGTTGTGTGTGCAAATCTTCACCCATGCTGTACTATTACCTATTTCTGTGTGCCAGCTGTTGTATGCCCCAGCAGACATTAACCCCCCCTGAGCTTATTGCTTCGAAATTGGTGGTGCAAATGTAGAGCATAAAAAAGGATACAGTGAAACACTTAAGGTCAGACACCTAATTTTACGGTTCCTGCATTTAATTTTTTTATCTTGGCTTTACAAAGACTGTGCTAATTAATTAGCTTATAAAATAGCTGTTAGGGGAAGGCGGGGCTAGTTGTTATAAAAATACAGAAATTTAAATATCTCAAAAATATTTTATCACAACCAAACAGTAAAATTTATAAACAAAACAGTATTCTTCTATTTATATTGAGTTACATCAAATAATTATTATTAACAATGAAAAACATGTTTTTCGGAACAAAAATAATCGTAATAATAATCTGCCCCTGATGGGTTGTTATGGGGTTGGGGCAAATTGTTACCGATAAAATAATCTATACAAAATCTTAATATAAAAAGCATTCATTAGAAAACTTTGGGCCTGATTCAGACCCGGACGCTATGCTGCGCTCGCATTGAGCGATTTTTCGCAATATGCGCATGCGTATGCATCACAATGCGGATGCGCGAACCAGTCATTGCGATGGGAAAGTGCCGCCCGTAGCCCGCAGTTGGGCCGCTATTTTGAGTGACAGATCCATTTGTGGGTGGTAACAGGGGAAGGTGCTTGTAAACGGGGGTGTGGATGTGCGAACGCAGGCGTGCCCGACCGTCAGAACGGCGTTTAATGGGCGTGCATAATTAGCAAAGTAGCGTCATTACACACGTGACTGGGTTGTATTTTAGCCAGAACTGCTCACAATGTTGTGGTGGAAAAACGCTACTACAAGCGCTGTGAGCAGCTCCGATGGCTCTCGATGTTCCCGATTAATCCTACAACTGCCGGAGATGACGTGTATTGCAAGTGGCAAAGGGGCGTTTTTATACAGGTGCGAGCGCATAGTGCGGACGCTCGCTATTGCTTAGTGGGCGGCTTTACACGACGCAGTGCGAGCACATGATTTAAATAGCCAGCCCCTTTTAGCCAGTGAGCGGACGCAAATAGCGTCCGGGTCTGAATCAGGCCCATAGTCTGATGACAATGACAGACATCACTCATCGTCTTCACTGCTGATTTCTGATTTACAATTATTGCAAGTAAATACTACTGCATCACCTCTTATGCAAGCAATATGAGCCCACCTGGATCAGTATGATTTACTGCCGGCCGGCGGTTCAAATCCCGTCAGCGGAAGCCTGGCAGTGAGATCCCGACAGGTAAGTATTTTTTTTCTATTTACTAACCTAACCTCCTCCCCTAACCTTCCCTTAGGGGTGCCTAAACCTAACATCCCCCCCAAGTGCCTAACCCTAAGCCCCCTCTAAGTGCCTAAACCTAACCCCCCCTTCCCCTAGCCTAACCCTAACCTCCCGTGGGGTTGCCTAACCCTAAATCCCCCCCCGGGAGCCCCTAACCTAATCCTTCCCCCCCGCGTGGCTGTCCGCGCTTGGCTTACCTTCGATCGGCATAGGTCTAATGACAGGCCGGTCAGTAGACACTTGCCGGTATTAAACAGTCGGGATGTTGACGGTCGGCATTTAGACCGTCGGCATCACGGCTGTATCCCGAGCCCACCCTGTACATGCAATACACTGGACCCATTGCTGGCCAGGTTTCCACTGATTGTAACTCTTAGCACACATTGTAGAGAAACACTTGTCTTCAGAACTCAAGGTTTCTTTGTAACAACTTGATATTGTATAACAACTTGCTCCAAGTGAAGTCAGATAACCAAGATGGCCATAGTTTGATTTCCGTGCTTCAATTCACGATTATAAATTATAAAAAATACACTAATGGTCTGTGATTCTAACAACTTTAACAGTCCAGCCAAGATACGACTTCAAATCTAGGTGAAAAATATTACTTTGAAACAAGAAAAATGAGTTTGTTTAGGTACCTATTACATACTGTAAACACGACTGCGTTAGCGTCGTTTTGCAGAGCACTGATAGTAAAATGTTCAAACTTGGTTCTAGTCGCATGAGCCACGGCACGACGTGGGCTTGGTTTTAGATTCATTGTAACAAGTTGCCTCTGTAACAACTAGCCCGCCTTCCCCTACAGGTGATTGTCCACCTGCGCCAGGCCTGTGTAAGTTAGCAGTACACTGTAGTAATGCCGACCAGGAAGAAAAATATTAAAACAGAAAGACATATGCCAACATAGGGCCTAATTCAGAGATGTACACAAACCCTATGGTTTGCGTAAAGCTCCAATGTTTGTGGATCTGCTTATGTGCAGGATCTGTGCTGCGCATGCGCACATTTCTGTCTGCGATGACAGTTGCAGAGCCTCCTAAACCACAGCATGATTGACATCCTGCAGCCATTTGGGGGTTAGGAAGGGATGTCAACAGCCAATGTTACAGAAAACAGAGGCGTGCCGAGGCCAGTAGCTGCTTCCTTGGATGCATCTTCACTGGCCTCGCAACAGTAAAATACTTAGCAACCCGAGGGTTACTCAGATGACCGATGTTTACCAGGATGCAGTGCTGTGTCTTCGGATGCAGGAGCGGATCACAAAAACCTGCAGTGGGCGCCTTTTTACTACAGACGCCTCTTGCTGCTTTTACATATTTTTGCACAGCTGCGTCAACTGCGTACAACTCTGGATCAGACTCATAGACAAGTAAAGCAATTAGATAAGTAGCAGCAGGAGTTAAATAAATGTCTGCAAAAAGTAAACAGTTACAGGTATTGGGTCTCATTCAGCGATTATCAGGAATCTGCATGCGCATTTAAGGGGCGGTACGGGGGCGTGTCCACCTCGTAGTGTTCACTCTAGGTCCGGCGCCAGGCAGGGCGCCGGACCTAGAGAGAAGGCAGCGCGCGCCTCTGAAAAGGGGGCATGGCCAATGAAAAGGGGGTGTGTCTTTAAGATACGCCCCCTTTACGTCACTCTTGGGGGTGTGCTCGGCACTTATGCCCCCAAGCGCTGCTGTCAGTGTGAATGAATACCGGGCGCATTTGCCCGGCATCCATTCACCGACGATGACTGTTAACACTGCAGTTTTCACCACTCGTGGTAAACTGCGACCCGTGGGTGGGGCCGGCACGCTCAGGCTGTTTCAGTGGGGTGCCGCGTCAGAGGGCAGTGTGCTTTTTGCCCTTTAGAAATCGGCAGGGAGCTAGCCCCATTTTCCGGTAGTGGCCAGCCCAGGGACTGGGATCGCAAATGCAGCAGGGGGTGTCATACACCTCCTGCTGCATTTACATTATTGCAAGGATCGCAATTGCAAATCTGCCTGTATGCAGATTGCAAGTGCGATCCTTGCTGAATCAAGCCCATTGTCCATGTGTGGAAAGAGAGAGAGCACTTCCTGATGTAGGAGGGAATAAAATCACTGGAGAATGATATGGAGGCGTTCCTCTCTAGAGATGCTGAATACCTGGCATCCCCTCTTATTCATACTGTATTATGTTGTATGCCACGGTTTTGTTGTGGTGAATGGATGCATTTTAATATGTTGTGTTTTATATTATTAAATGTCTCCAGGTTGAATTCTGTATGTATCATTAGATTATCCCAAAAGTCCTCTGAAAGACATATCTTCACCTGGACTTATCAGGGCACCTACTCACTCAGAGAGCCACGGACAATTGCATCAGGCATTAGCCAAAGACTTTGTGGTACTTCCTCCGCTAGCAGTCAGCCATGATGGGCATGAAATGCCTGTCAGTTTTATAGCCACTATTAGCCAAAAAGATACTCTTGGGTTATTTCTAGGATAGGCCATGGATTTTAATGAATTATTCTTTATGGTAAATTAAATAGGTGCTCTAATTTTTTTCCAGCATTAACAAAGCTTTATAAAGAACCTCTTCACAGGGTGTCTGCATCCATGGACTTCAGGGAGTTTCAGGGCTGCCCTTAAACTGATATCCAATTCAGCAAGGAATTGTTAACTGGCATAAGCCCCACCAAGAACACTGTGGGAACTGGACCAGGCTTAATAGTAGGGGGTAAATTTACTAAAGTGAGAGTTTTTAGAAGTGAGTTTTAAAAGTGTTGTTGCCCATAGCAACCAGTTAGATTCTACTTAACATTTAACTAGCACCTTCTAGAAGATAATAGCTAGAATCTGATTGGTTGCTATGGGAAACATCACTTTTAAAACTCTCCTCTAAAAACTCTCACTTTAGTAAGTTTACCCCTAGGAGTTCAGCCATCCAGTCTCTGTTACTTATAACTAGGGGTGTGCACCGGCCACTTATCGTGTTTTATGTTTTGGTTTTGGATCTGGATCTTTCTTCGTGTTTTGGATCTGGATTGGTTTTGCCAAAACCACCCTTCCGTGTTTTGGGTTCTGGGTTTTGTGTTTTGGATCTGTATTTTTTTTAAAAAAAAGCATAAAAAAGCTAAAATCACAGAATTTGTGGGTTTTTCTGCTCTTATGCTATTATTAATCTCAATAACATTAATTTCCACTAATTTCCAGTCTATTCTGAACACCTCACACCTCACAATATTGTTTTTAGTCCAAAAGGTTGCACCGAGGTAGCTGGATGACTATGCTAAGCGACACGTGTGGGCAGCACAAACACGTGGCCCATCTAGGAGTGACATTGCAGTAGCAGAAAGGATGGCAGTTTGAAAAACTAGGCCCCAAACAGTGCAAAGAAAAAAGAGGTGCAAGATGGAATTGTGCTTGGGCCCTCCTACCCATCCTTATGTTGTATAAACAGGACATGCCCACTTTAACAAACCGATCATTTCAGCACCAGAGTCTGCCACACGACTGTGGCTGAAATGATTGGTTCGTTTGGGCCCACACAAAACAAGCTGCAATTAATATGTCCCTGCACAAACTGGCTCTACGGAGGCAAGACGTCATCCTCATCCTCCTCATCCACCGATTCCTCACCCTCTTCAGTGTTGTGTACATCCTCATCCTCACAGAGTATGAGTTTGTCCCCGCTGGAATCCACCACCACAGGTCCCTCTGTACGTTCTGGAGGCTGGTCTCCCTGGAAGAGTTGATAATTCATTTTTATGAACATCATCTTCTCCACATTTTGTGGAAGCAACCTCCTACGCCTTTCGCTGACAAGGTTCCCGACTGCACTAAACACTCTTTCGGAGTACACACTGAAGGGGGTCAACTCAGGTAAAATAGAGCCAGTTTGTACAGGTGCCTCCATATTGCCTCTATTTCCTGCCAGTACAGGTACGGACTGTCTGACATCCCTACTTGGATGCTGTCACCAATGTAATCCTCCACCATTCTGTCAGTGGTGACAGTATCATATGCAGTGACAGTAGACATGTCAGAAATTGTTGGCACGTCCTTCAGTCCGGACCAGATGTCCAAACCGGCCCTTGACTTATGACACAGGCGCACGCTTGGCGCTGCTACTGTGTTGATGCACGTGCGGCTACAGTGCACACAAGTCACAAACACAGAAAAAAAAATGTTTTTTATTTATTGGAGCACTTTGGGGTTACACCACCCTTCAACAGACGAGCCAGCTGGCCCTTGATTTATGACACAGGCGCATGCTTGGCGCTGCTCATTTGTTGATGCACGTGCGGCTACTGCGCATACATTTCGCACACAAACACAGAAAATAATTTTTTATTTTTGTTGGAGTGCACTTTGGGGGTTACACCACCCTTTAAGAGATGAGCCAGCCGGCCCTTTACTTATGGGACACAGGCGCACGCTTGGCGCTGCTCCTTTGTTGATGCACGTGCAGCCACAGAGCACACAATTCACAAACACAGAAAATAATTTTTTATTTTGTTTGGGGGTTACAGCACCCTTTAACGGTCAAGCTAGCCGGCCCTTTACTTATGACACAGGCGCCCGCTTGGCGATACTTTGTTGATGCACGTGTGGCTACAGCGCACACAATTCACAAACACAGAAAAAAATATTTTTTTATTTGTTTGGAGTGCACTTTGGGGGTTACACCACCCTTTAACAGACGAGCCAGCCGGCCCTTTACTTATGACACAGGCGCACGCTTGGCGCTACTTTGTTGATGCACATGCGGCTACTGCGCACACAATTCACAAACACAAAAAAAAAAAAATTTTTAATTTTTTTTGGAGTGCACTTTGGGGGAGCACCCCTGATGGACAGATCACCCCCTGGACAACACTACAGCACCCCTTTAGTACTACAGCCTTTATGGGACACTGCACAACACAGTCCAGCCAGCCCCTATAGACTTTGGAGTGGACACAGCCCCTATGGACAACTGACTGCACAACACAGCCCAGCCAGCCCCTATGGACAACAGCAGCACAACACAGCCCAGCCAGCCCCTATGGACAACAGCAGCACAACACAGCCCAGTCAGCCCCTATGGACAGAGTGGTCACAGCCCCTATGGACAACAGCAGCACAACACAGCCCAGCCAGCCCTAGCTCCCACTCTCCCTCTTCACTGTCCACAGCCGGAGGGAGATATGGCGCCGACGCGGGGACCTTTTATAGAATCCAAAACCCGCGAGATCCGGAAGGCGGGATGATGACGTTTTGGCTCAATTTCAGTTCCGATTCAGGCGGGAAAACCCGAGCCAGACTCAATTCCCGGCTCGGATCGGGAGGGTTCGGGGGGGTTCGGATTTCAGAAACCCGCTCATCCCTACTTATAACTCATACTTTGAACAGGCTGATAAGGGCAGATACAGAATGGTGCAATGTGGATATTGAAGCCTTTGAGGACTTTGCTTCTTTGTGGTGGAAAGGTCAGCTTGGGGAATCGATGCCACGTCAAATTGCTGCACTATGGTATGGCGGGCTAGAGGAGAGCCTACTTGGCACCTATCCCATGACTTTTGGCACTTCAGTGTATATATATATGTATACACACATATGACACTACAAACAAGATGACAGTACAATAGTAAGATGTCCTCTAACATGCTGTATCAGGGCTGGTTCCAGACCAAGGAGAGCCCAGGGTGAGAATTTGCTTTGGCGCTGCCTCACACTCACTGCCCCTATAAATGCTCAGGCACCCACACTGCCATATGTATTCCCATACAACAACAACAACAACAACAACAACAACAAAAAGTACATACAATAAACAAGGCCAAAATAAATGATGTCCTACCTGCGCACTCGCTCCTCTTGTTTCAGCGTAACCCTCTTTTAATTTAAATGTAAACTCTCTTGTGAGCAGGCCCTTACTAGCCTTTATGTTCATGTCTGCAATGTATGCCTCTGCTTTGTGTATATCCTGTTTCACCACTGTCCAGAACTGCCGAGCACTGTGGTGCCTCAAATCAAAGAAAACGTACTGATAAAATACAGTTTAACCTTTGTAACATATACTTTTTTTTCCATTATAGTTCCGATTAAAATTCCTTTTTTCATGTTTATTACAGTATGTTCCATTTTGGTACAGTATTTGAAATTGTATTGATGGTAATTAGTGAAACAGTAGGCTTTACTCGTTTTTTCAAGAAATCAATATTGCTCAATAAAAATAGAGTTTCACATAAATGTATTTTTATATAGAGTACTGAATAGGGCAAAACTTTTAACTGTTCTTTCTAAATTAATTAATTTTAATCTACTGTTCGTCAGTAATAAAAAACTTTTGTCGGCTTGGCTGCATAATGGAACATTGTACTACAGCGAAAACTACAGTTACCTAGAATATTGCTATTAAAATGCCAGTGTCTTTGTAAGGAATGTAGGTCTTGCTCTTCTGTGGGCACTATAATCTCTAATGTTTAAGGGGGATGCGTTCGGCATCCTAGCTGTCGAGCTGCCGTCGCTTACGTTACCTGTGCCGGAATACAGACGAATGTCATAATCCTGGCACCAGCATCCCGACCGCCGGGATTCCGAAGGTAAGTAGTAGGGTGGGGGTGCGGGGGTAGGGTTAGGTTTAGGGGCTAGGGTTAGGCACTAGGGAGGGTTAGGATTAGGCACTAAGGGGAGAGGGTTAGGTTTAGGGTGCGGGGAGGGGGAGGTTAGGTTCAGGCACTTAGGGGGGAGGTTAGGGTTAGGCACCACAGAGGGAGGGTTAGTGTAGGGAGAGGGGGAGGGTTAGCATACTGACCAACAACTGAAATCCCAGTGTCAAGATTCTGACCGCCTGGATCCCAACCCTCGGTATTTTCATATCGATCGAGTTTAAGGATAATGTCATCCCAACTTATGTCAGCGACACTTCTTTTGTTTCGTGAATTCCATTATTTTTTTTTCTTTGCTGATGAGATGGAAAGTAACTTTTCAAGTGAGCAATTTCAGCTCAAATGACTAAGAAGGCTTGAGTGGAGATTACTGCAAAATTAAGGTCTTACTTGGCCATAGGTGGCACAGAAGGTGGTTGGATGTTTAAAACACACTGAAGAAAGGTAAAATGTCTAAGGTATCCAACTGCTTGTGCTGAGAAAATATAGATAAAAACAGAAAACCTGAGTGTTGAGAGAATTTTGGCCTATTACCCACAAGGCCTATTATTATCAGCAGCGCGCGAGTGTAACAGGAGAGTAAGCACCAGACACAGGGAGAAGCTGTGAGGTGATTTTGGTGGGAACCTGTGCTGTGTAGCAGCAGCTGGCAATTTAGTACTCTCCTCCACTACTCCTCCCTCTGCTGATATCATGCAGTGGGAACCTCAATGTGGATCTCACCTGCCTTTGGTTTTGCTTCAGTCTTACCCCCCCATAGATGGGGTCTCCCTCTCAGAGGGTCTCCCCAGTCATGATAAGAATGGAACACGTGTCAGCCTTGTCCCCACCATCATTGAGGTGTGACTGGGGTGACCTAGTATGCTTCCGGGGCTTATCAGTTCTGAAGGTATTTGAGATATTACATTATATGGTGTATTATTCACTAGCTGCTGGAGCAAGGATTGAGCTATTAGTGCATATATTTACACTAAGGAACTCTTCTGAACCAAACAACAATTCTTTTTTTGCTGTTGTGGACATTTTATCTATTCCTATATACCTCACATATATTTTTTATATTTATAGATATATTATTCGTAGATTTGTATGCATTTACAGATGTGATGTGTTTTTTTATATACATTTTCAAATTGTCTGAACATAAATATATGTTTAATAAATGTTATTGTTTTATAATACAGCCATGGGCACATGTTGATATAGATCCAATTTTTTTGTTCTATTTATACCTCATCGGCGCTGTCCACCCATTAGTTTTACAGTCTTTATTTTTGGACAGGCAAGAATATTTCAATTGAATGTAATGTAATTAACATGGTGGAACGCAATCTAGAAGTATGGCCTGGAATGCATGGAGGATTAATGTGGTGGAACGCAATCAGGAAATGTAGTCTGGAACGCATGCATTTTCTTAGGGCTATTTCGCACACTCTGGTTTTCACCGGCCGGCAAAAAACAGGGCATTTTCTTGCTGTGTGTAAAATTTAATTAAGTATGGAAATGGATGGGTCCTTTCAGACGGCACAGCCAGGAATATCCTCTGACAAGGACGGCTGCCATGCCATGTCCGTGCCGTTCCTGCAAGTCAGTGAAGTATATGCAGGGGTGCCTAGAGGGGGGGAGTGGGTACAGATTACCCGGGCCCGGGTTTCCTGAGGGGCCCGGCGCCGCCCCCCCCTCCCTCACAGCAGCCCAGCACACAGCGTGTGCTGAGCTGCAGTTGGAGACTGCTCGTGGCTGCTGAGTAGCAGCCACAGCAGTCTCCTATGCCTGTGCGGGGGGGCTTTGCGCCGGGCTGAGGGGGCTCAGAGCGCCCCCCTCCCCGGCGCTGCAAATCTTATTATTTTTTTTTCGGCAAGGGGGCGTGGCCACGCCTCCCGAGATTTCGGAGCTGCATCCATAATGATATTTTAAGTATCATTAAAATAATAGCAAAAAAAAAGTTTTCTTGATGATTAAAATAGAGTAATTTCTCTGTGTTTCTTACACATTGTTATGATCTGTGCCCCCTAAGGTGTTAAATTAGCTGGTCTTTGGAATAGATCATCCTGATTACCAATTAAGGGTGGGTAAACATCATAGTGTTGTGGGAATATAAGGGATATCACTGGAGCAGATGGTCAGAGAGAATTAGGCGCACAGCTCCATTGGATTCAATTTACACATTATTAGAGGAAAGCAAAGTAAGTTGTTTTTTTTAGTTTAAGAAAGTTAGGATTCTTTATAGTGATTAGTACTAACAGAGTGGCTTGTAAAAGCTTGCCCCTTACCAGTATTGCTTTTTAAAGACACTATTGTTCATTTTTTAAAAACTCCTTTTTTCTTTTGTCAGATACATCACTATATTAGTAAATATGCTTAAGTAAGTAGGTATATCATTTTATTTATACAGAGCTATGCTTTTGTACCAATAGGATATATTTGTATTAATGGGATATCTGTCCAGCTGTTATTAGGTATGTATGTACAATTTGTACAACTTTTAATGGTATAAAGAAACAAAAATATTGACTTTTGATATTTTCATGTAGATATTTTTTATAATCTTAATTGTTAATTTTTATAAGGATATGAAATGTATCATGGATCTGTACCTATAAGACATCCATTTACTTTTATAAGATACCCTTGATGAATTGTGTTCGATTAAATGTGTAGGGTGGGATTGCAGATTTAATCTCGACCTAGGTTTCACATCTGTCATGAGCTCACACCGTGTAGCAGGGTGAGACAGGAGGCTGACAACATCGTGCCAAAGTGGAGTGATACTGCAGTCAGAAAGGTTTCTTATGTATTTTTATGTAAACAAAATTAACAAATATACATTTTTGACCAATAAATATTTTACTAATATACTACACAATGAGAGGCGTCTGGCCATGTTTTCGGGTGCTTCTGGTATGAAGGTCTATTTTGTAGGAGCCAAATGAACAAAGGTACCTCCCATTCTTCTGGCTTGAGCCAAAGGGAGTAATACCTGTGGAAAAGACACTTGAAACAATTTAAGTTGGCTTTGATCTCTCCGAATTCCATCCAGAGGAACTAATTACAGTGCAGAAAATAGAAAGTGCTTGGTGCTTTGTAAAAATTATTCTGCATACCAGATATAAAAGCTTTTTAACTTATCTACCCACTTGTTCTTTAATCAATAAGATCCTGTCCTTCCTCTCTGATATGGTTGGTGGAGTTTTCCTTCTAAAGTGATTAATGTTTGTTTCTCTCCTTTGCAAGAGTTTAAATTGATTTTCTTGAGATATTAACCTTAGAGCATTATCAGACACTTTGCAGTCATGGAGGTCCAATTGTTTTTAGAAATGATCGCAGCACCTGCTTAATGCTTGAATCTGTGAGAAGACCCTGTACAAACTATCTTGTTTGTAGTTGTTTTTTTTATTTCCCTTTGAAGCAGCCAATTAACATGATCTCACCAATCAGATTTTTTATGTAACAATGGATGATTCTCCTTTCTCTAAGCAATGTGGAGCGGTCTGTACCCCCATCTAACAGAATCCTGGAATAATTACAAGTGCCTAGATCCAGATTACCCAACATGGATGGACCTTGTGAAAGCAACAGGATATGTCACTCAGAAGTTCGGTAAACAAGACTATAAAAGTGGATCTCACTCAGTGAGGTAAGTTTCTACGGTTAAGTTTAATGTCAAATTTAAGAGATGCTTTGTATAATGTATTCATTCACGGGTAGGAAAGTAAATATGTATACTGGTAGAAAGCGAAACCGGGTGCACATAGCTAGTACACTTGCACAATATGGCATAGAATTTGCGTAACACCCATCAGACAGCATATAACTATTTAGGTGCAGGTTCTATTGCCATAGTAGCCACATGCACTGTAAAAAGTATATTCCTTAAGTTCCAGTTCCCTTGTATTGCTCTTAGTAAATTATACGGGATAGAAATAAGATTGTCAAATGTACCCTAACGTCAGTCATTGCTCGATTGTCAAAAGAGATAAAAGGTTACCTCTTATAAATCAATTAAAATGATTCCATGGTTAATATGTGATGCCTCTTTAGAAGTTAACATAATGAAAACCACATAAACACATTGAGATAAGCCAACTCAATTTATTTAGAGGAGACATAGGGGGAATTTACTAAAGGGTAGGTTTGGCAGCGATTTCCACCCTTTGCTGGCGGTTTTTGACCTCCAAACCACTGGATTTATTTTAGGGAGGTTTGGAGAGGGGTTTGAACTGGTCACCAATACAAGGTGGCTTTCAATTTATTATTATCATTTTTATTACCAGTTATTTATATAGAGCACACATATTCCGCAGCGTTTTACAGAGAATATTTTGGCCATTAACATCCGTACCTGCCCCAGTGGAGCTTACAATCTACAGTATATTCCCTACCACATTCACACACACACATACACACTAGGGCTAATTTTGTTGGGAGCCAATTAACCTACCAGTATATTTTTGGAGTGTGGGAGGAAACCGGAGTACCCAGAGGAAACCCACGCAAGCACAGAGAGAATATACAAACTCCACACACTTTATTTATAATATACTAGTAAAGGGACCAGGTATATTTTATCTTGTAAAACTTATAAAGGAACATTGAGTGGGTCCGGTTCTCAGAGAACCGGACCTACCCGAACATTGCAATTCCGAGTCGGATCCAAAACCGGCTCGGGTTTTACCATCTGACTCTGATCTCAAAATGAGTCAAAACGTCATCCTCCCGCTGTCGGATTCTTGCGGGTTTGGGATTATATAAAAGTCCCCGCAATCTGCGCCATTTTCACTCCGGCTGAGAGAAGCTAGCAGACGTAGTCAGTCACTCAGTGTGTGTGTCCAGTCGGGGTCTTGTTGTGTCACTTGTCCTGTCAATTAACTGTGGCTGCTGCTGTGTTGGCTTGTACATCAGGCTAGGGCTGCAGTCCATAAAGGGGTGCTGTGTTGTCCAGGGGGGGTGCTCAGTCAATTAGGGGTGCTCTTCCCCCAGTGTAAAAAAAAATAAAACTGCTTTTTTTCTTTCTTTTTTTTGTGTGTGTTAGCAACTTAGCTGCGCTATTATTGTTCCCGCAGTTTATCGTCTACGTATTTGTGACTCTGCAGGTTGTTTGTCCGGTGGGTGCTTTGTTGTCCATAAAGAAGGCATAGACGTAACTAGACATATTGGTGCCCTGTGCCAGAAAGCGCTTTGGTGCCCCCCATCATAAACAGGGACAGTGCATGCTGCAGGTGCGTGGGCCTAAAAAGGGGCGGGGTCTCATAGGGAAAGGGCATTGCCGCTCTATAGTAGCCCCAATTCATATTATACACAGTACAAATTACGGACACTTATACATTGTGTCACAGTACAAAGCCCCCTATACACATTATGCCAGCATCATATATATCTATATCATATATAGTCACAAATACGTGGATGATAAACTGTGGTCTGGCCTGGCAGTGTCACCAAACAATAATAGCGCAGCTAAGTTGCTAACGCACACACACACAAAAAAAATACACTTTTTTTTTTTTTGGTGGATTGATAATATTAATTTTATTTCACTTTTATTTTTTTTGTCAATCCACAAAAAAAATAAAATAAAATATTTTTTTGTGTGTGTGCGCTAGCAACTTAGCTGCGCTATTATTGTTTGGTGACACTGCGGGCCAGACCGCAGTTTATCATCCACGTATTTGCGACTCTGCAGGTGTTCTAGCAGCACCTCCACCAGCAAGGCCACCTCATTTCTATTAGATGTTTAAAAATTAAAAAACCTCTTCCAGATCAAAGATGTCTTTTAGGAACTGAAGAACTTGATCCTAGATTGATTTTCCCTCATAAACTTTTTTAAGAATTAAAACATTAAAATAAATAAATAAAAAGCTAATCAATCCTTCCGTCCTTTCTCTGTCTTCAGTCCATAAACATATTCCAATTCCGTCGGGCCTCTAACCTAGTTAAGGAAAACATTCTTCATTTTTAAACTTACTAGGGGTCGTATAGTTTATTGAACTGCCACATGTTAGTGCTGCCCACTGCTATCACTTACCTTAGTCAGCCAGCTAGCTGGATGCAACCTTTTGGCCCTAAACTAGATTAAATCAATCTGGAAATGACTGGAAATTAATGTTATTGAGGTTAATAATACTGTAGGAACAAAATCAGGCCCAAATTATCTGATTTTAGCTGTTATGATTTTTTTAGAAAAAATCCAGATGCAAAACCAAAACCAAAAAATGCAAGGGGCGGTTTTGGCAAAACCAAATCCAGATCCAAAATATGAGGAGATACAGATCCAAAACCAAAACACAGGGGTCGGCGCACATCCCTAACTTTAATGGTTAATTCACTGCATCAATATTGCAGGTCTTAGGGATACAATAGTATAATGATCATACATTATAAGCTGTGACATGGAGATTTAGGGGTATATTTACTAAAGTCCAGGTTTTTAAAAGTGTAGTTGTTGCCCATAGCAACCAATCAGATTTTACTTATTTATCTAGCACCTTCTAGAAAATAATAGGTAGAATCTGATTGGTTGTTATGGGCAACAACTCTACTTAAAAAAAAAACACACTTTAGTAAATATACCCCTTAGAGTTTGGACTCAAGAGTGTCTTTGTGCGTTATTAAATTCTTGCAGTGAGTTTTTTTCTCAGATTAAAATGAAAATAAACTGTAAAAAAGATAAAGTGAAAAACAAATAACAGGCTGTTCCCTTTAAATGTAGTGCAAGTAAGAAAAGATATTTATGCCCACGCGCCCTCTTACTTGTACTGAATAAACATGCTATTTTTAGATGTTTACTGGTTCTTTGAAAATTTGAAAGAGTTCTGTGATTCTTCTGTGATTGATATTATTCATTGATTGATATTTGACATGCATTGTCACGATGTAGATAACTACATGTACTGTGGATGGATGAATACACTGAGGGGAATTAAAACCCAGAACACAAGAAAAAGGTGATATGGCCCAAAGCAGCCAATCACATTCTATCTAATTCTTTACATTATCTAACACTACAGTCAGCACCCCTCAGGTGGCTCATCGTGGCTATAAAAACAGTGTTTATAGCCCAAATTCAAATGAGTACAAACCTCTGACTGGGGTGCTCTGATCAGTTGCTAATATACAGTAAATGTGCCAGGAGGTGACCAAGAACACAATAATAAAAATGACGGTCCAGTGTAAGTCTGGAGGGATTGCCAAAAGGTTTCCAGTAGCATGGTCTGAGTACAGCCATGGCCAAAGGTTTTGAGAATGACACAAGTATTGGTTTTCACAAAGTTTGCTACTTCAGTGTTTTTAGACCTTTTTGTCAGATGTTACTATGGAATACTTAAGTAAAATTACAAGCATTTCATAAGTGTCAAAGGCTTTTATTGACAATTACATTACATTTATGCAAAGAGTCAATATTTGCAGTGTTGACCCTTCTTTTTCAAAACCTCTGCAATTTGCCCTGGCAAGTATGGTTTGTGTATGTTGGATATCAGTTCCCCCCCCCCTCTCTATCTTTACTTTCACTTTATTTTACTTTGTGATCCATGGTTAAGTTACAGTGAGACGTTATCTACAAACTGATGGAAAATATGTGGTTTAACACACATACTCTCGTTCGTTTACTAGTGAAGCATATTGCCAATTGGTTATCCTATATTCCTTATTATTGATACTGAACCCCCTGAAGTTTCGATTTTCATTGTCCCTCTGTGATTTGCATGATCACTTTTATGTTGGTTTTGGTTTATTCTTTGTATTATTTGAAAATTTTCAATAAATAAATTTGACAAAAAAAAAGAATGGTCAACACTGCAAATATTGACTCTTTGCATAAACTTAATGTAATTGTCAATAAAAGCCTTTGACACTTATGAAATGCTTGTATTTTTACTTCAGTATACCATAGTAACATCTGACAAAAAGGTCTAAAAACACTGAAGCCGCAAACTTTGTGAACACCAATACTTGTGTCATTCTCAAAACTTTTGGCCATGGCTGTACTAACTGCGGTTCCCAGTAGTCCTAATCCTTCATCAATAACCATGACGTCAATAAGCATGACACTGGGTCTACTGTCTGCTTTCAGTAACCGTGTGGAAGCCTGGACCAGAGATGTACAATTTCTGCTCAGACAAGAAGGAAGGCCCTTTGCATATCTTACTGCAAACAAGACTCAGATTCGCATTATGCAGGAGGACTGGAAGAATGCAGATCTAGCAACCAACTGGCTAAAACTACAAGCCAGGAATTCCTCACAACCCTTTTTTCTATATTTGGGATTAAATTTGCCACACCCTTATCCTTCAGAAGATATGGGAGAGAATTTTGGCTCATCAAAATTTTTAACATCTCCTTACTGGCTCCAAAGGGTAGGTTGCTTTTCGTTGGTATTGCTCTAATTGCTACAGTTCACATGTAAATACATCTAAAACACAGAGCCGGCCCTAGCCAATTTGGTGTCCTAAACAAGATTATGTATATAATCTTATATAATATTTATTTATTACCAGTTATTTATATAACGCACACATATTCCACAGCACTTTACAGAGAATATTTGGCCATTCACATCAGTCTCTGCCACAGCTTACAATCTATATTTCCTACTACATGTACAGGTACACACATACACACACACTCGAGTACTTTTTGCTGGGAGCCAATGAACCTTCCAGTATATTTTTGGAGTGTGGAAGGAAACCGGAGCACCCGCAGGAAACCCACGCAAGCACAGGGAGAATATACAAACTCCACCCAGTTAGGGCCTTAGGGCCGTATTCAATTGCCGACAATAAGCCGTACACACTGTACACATCGTCTCGCTATCTTGTAGATAGCAGCGCCGATAATGACAGGGGCGCATAGAGTCCCAGTCATTTACCACCCAACCCCACAATAATACATGGGGGAGAAGCGGTATAAGCACACGCTATGTGCGCTGATACTGCTTCTCCCCCCATGTATTATAGTGGGGTTGGGTGGTAAACTCCTCCCTCATATCACTGGGTCATAAATCTCCCCAAAGCATACACATGTTGATGAGGTGGAAGCAGATGAGACAACAGTGTAATGGGGAGTGGTGATGCTGAGAGAAGTGCTGACACAGAATGTGGGTGTAGAGACACAGTTCATTAGAAATTAGGAGGAAGACTAGTAGGCTATGATGAACAGTCGGATTTGTAAGTCACATTTAAAGCACAAGGTTGAAGAGTCTAACTGGACGTGAAAGTGTGTTCCAAAAGTGTGGAGTGGCAAGGAAAAGCATCAAGTAGGTAGAGTTAGGTGACAGGGAGGACATACAGGAGAATATTTTCAGTAGTCAAGACTAATGAGAGAATGGATAAGAGTTTTGGTAGTATCATGGGTATGGAAAAGTCTAATCCTGCTGGTAGAAATGTCAGGCTTGGGAGAAGAACTGTATGTTTGGTGTGAAAGAGAGGGAGGAATCAAGGATAACAACCTGACAGCAGATATGAGGAACATAGTGCTGCCCATGGCAGAAAGAAAGGTGGTAGTGGGCAGGGCCGTAACTAGGGTGGTGCGACCTGTGCCATGGCAGAGGGCACCACAGGGCAGGGAGCACTGTTTGGGCCTGTCAATTTTCTGTTTATTATCATTCTCACTTATAGCTTCCTCTTATT
Source organism: Taudactylus pleione (assembly GCA_031769625.1). NCBI lineage: Eukaryota > Metazoa > Chordata > Amphibia > Anura > Myobatrachidae > Taudactylus > Taudactylus pleione. The sequence goes on along the minus strand of JAUIMM010000368.1, from coordinate 6,034,674 downwards.
TTATCCCCAGCATCTCCTGGCCTCTCCTATGGCTTCCCTTCCCTTCCCCTTGAGGCCATGCCCCTTTTTTGGGTTATGTTCCTATTTGAAAAATAGGGGGGCGCCATTGATCTTTCTGGCACAGAGCACCAAAAAGTTTAGTTACGGCTCCGGTTAGTGGGGGTGGGGGTGGTGGGGGGGAAGTTGTAGACTCTAGAGTAAGGGAAGATGATGAGTAGAAGTTCTGCCTGGAGTGCCATGGTTGGGGTTAAGACCACTGGAGAAGAATGGCAGGGCAGCAGAGTCAATAGCTGATACCAGAATGTTGTTATACAGGAGGAAGACAGCCTGATTTGGGTCATGCTAGAACAGTTATAGATGAGAGGAGTGATTCAACATGTAACTCAGTGTGTGTGGATTTAGGTGATGGAAGCGATGCAGCATGTGGGGAGAGGCTGAAGGAAAGGTGGATGTGTCTGGAAAGTGGGAACGGTGATGTGGAAATATCAGATGTCACAGAGGTGGGAGAAGAGAAGACTGGATAAAAGGAGAGACAATTACATTGGGTGGAACAGAAAATTCACTGGCAGGGGCCAAAGAAAGAAGAGCGGTAGTGATGTTTGGCAACAGCAGGGTCTGTGGGTTTATAAATAGGAATATTAAGATCACCCAGGATGAGGCAGGGAAGACCCAAGGATAAGTGGGAGGATTGGGCAGAAAAGTAATGGTGGTATGTGGTGATAGATCCAGAAGTAAAGTTGATTATCACAACATGAAGATTGATTATATAGAATAGACAAACAAAGTAAGCCTCAAAGGAGAAGGAGAAAAAGTAGGATGCCTATGCTTCCACCTTGTCAGCATCCGGGTGTGGAGTTGTGCTAAAAGGAGATTCATCTGTGAGAAACAGCTGCTGGCGAAGTGGTGTCCGAATAGGAGAGCCAGGTTTTTATATTGGCATGGAGGTTAAGGGAGTTGGAGAGAGAAAGAGAACACAGGAGAAGGGAAAATAGGGAAATAGGAAGATGTGGAAAAACTGTAAGGATAGCAAATATGCATGTGGGGGGAGCAGAATTTTGAAGAAAAGAAGAGCAGGAGCAAAGTGAGAAGATATGGTGCAGCCCAGGGTTGGGAGAGATTTCCCAGGCAGACAGGGTATGAGCGAAGTGAAGAGGAAGAATTGGATGGAAAAGATGTGGTTGAGGGGCTTATTGTTGCAATAGTAGATAGCTCAGGAGGGTGTGTAGGGGGAAATAACAGGTCATGGGCAGTGAGGTTGGATGAGTGAGATATAATGTGATAAGTGAGGTGTATGAGAGCATGGCAGGAGGGGTGAAGCATCTGATGAAAGTGTGAGTGGGATGTGGAGGGAAGATGTAGAGGGGAAAGTGAGGGGCACAATGTAAATGTCATGCTCTGGACTATTAAAACCCCTTTCTTACCGCACTTGTCCATATTCAGGCTAGCGCTGAGGTCCGCTTGTGCTGTGCATCCCTCCAGGATAGCACAGAGGTCTGCTCACAGCGTGTCTTCCCAGCATGATGGCACAAAGGCTGCACATCAGAGTTCCCTCCTAAACAACAGTATTGGTGCAGCCATGTTGGACTCTGTCATCTGACGTTCTTCCTCCACTCAGAGCGCTGCTCCCAGACCAGCTGATTACAGCCTCTATAAATTCCATTTCCTGACTGGTGTCTGTTGCCAGTACAACATCAAGTTACAGCTCAGTGCTGAGCTCCCAGGTACTCTGTATCTGAACGATCCTAGTCCGTTATATCCAGTTCCTATATATGATAAACAAGTTTCCTATACCATCTTGCACACCAGTCTGCTTTTTAATACTAAGACTTGTTCTTACAGCCACTATCAGATCCAGCCGATACCTCCAACCATCGGTCTCATCCGATGCTTCCAACATTGGACTCATATTAATTAAGTTCTTCAATTCATCAACATTGGTCCCAACCGATCAAGTTCATCAATTCATATATATCAGACTCATATGAATTAAGTTCTTACATTTTTCCACATCGGTCTCAGACCGATCATCAATTCAAATCCATCAAGTTCTTCAAATCATGAACATCGGTCTCAAATTGATCCAGCTCTCAATCCAGCATCATCGGTCCCAATCTGATTCTGCTCATTCATTCAGTATTATATATCCAGTTCCATTGCAACCTGCTGTTCAATAAAGACATTATATTCTTGTCCTCGCCTTCAGGCCTATCATCCACTGCCGTATCTCTACCTCCTCATATCTATGCATGAGGCGGTCCTGGCTCAAACCACCTAAGTTCATCGACGTCTCACAAATCTCCTCTTCAGCCTTCCACGCCTGTTCCAACCCAAACCAACCCACTGGTGGGACAGTAAAGAGGGGGAGGGGGAGCTGAGCCCAGAGGGTAAGTATGGTATGGAAAGCTATGGAGGGGAGAGCTCTAGCAAGAAGATGAAGAATGAGGCCAGATAGTTTAAACAAATGCAGAGTTGTGTATAAAGAAATGAGTATCAAGGAGAAAGGACAAGTAAGGGCTAAGGGTGGTGGTGAGGAAGTGAAAGCATGGAGGAGTGGTTTAAATAGCAGATATGGTATGCCATGACACCATGTGGTTAACTGCAGATTCAGCACTCTCACAGAGTGAGATTGCTGTCACTCACAAAATGGTGGAGCTGCTAATTCACAGAATTGTGTGCTCATTGGAATACACACATGCAGTCTATGCAACTGAGATCTGAGCAATTATGTGGCTCCCACATCCCACTCAGTGCTCACAATCTTCCCATTCAGTCACCACAGAAATGTCACTGTGTTCCAACATCCTTCTCACTCCATACATCCATCTCATTCATTATACACATTTAGCAAACTTACCATCCCCAATCAGGATCTCCTCCTGTTGGGCTTCAGCAGTTGGGATTTGAACCGGCGACTTCCGGTATTTCAATCACATTCTATACATACATATACAGTAAATATATATATATATATATATATATATACTGTATACACACACATGCACAAACACATATATACAGTATATATATATATATATACATATGCATATATATATATATGTGTATTATGTATCTGATTTATTTATTTATGTCTGCACTTTTAAATTCAAAATGACAAAAATATTCATGACTTCAATTATGTGCATTAACCCATTCAAGTTCTTCACACATTTTTATAAACCTGGATACCTACTATAGGCAAAACAATCTGTGGCGTACAGTGCTCATTTATTATTTATTTTTTCATGTATAGCTTAGTCTACACATAGGGGTATATTTACTAAAGTGCGGGTTTTTAGAAGTGAAGTTGTTGCCCCTAGCAACCAATCAGCTTCTAGCTATTATCTTCTAGAAGGTACTAGATAAATGATAAGTAGAATCAGATCGGTTGCTATGGACAACATCTCCACTTGTAAAAACCCGCACTTTAGTAAATTAACCCCATAGTTGTAAATGTTATAGCCTACGATTTGCAAACACCCGCCAAATTTGCAATGAGTTCACTGCTACATTTAAAGCAGCAATAATTTAAAAGGCAAAACCAGCCTCATTTTACCTTTTAAATAATTGCCATTTTAAATCTACTGGCCAAATTGACTAAAACTTCCAGGTAACTGCAACTTGCAGGCTATTGAATTTTACCGATAGTGTGCTTGTAATGCATATTTATAGTTCAGTAATTGTAAAATTATACTATTATGCAAAAATAAAGATTTTTATTTTTACTGTAGGTTTCATATAAAAATGTTACCATTCCCACGTGGTTACCATTAAAAAGCATGCATACAGTGGACTACTACTCATCCTATACCAAGAACTGCACTGGACATTTCACAGACCAGGAGATCCTGGATATAAGAGCTTATTATTATGCCATGTGTGCTGAAACAGATGGTATAATGGGTAAGTCCTATCAATGCTCAAGCCCAAGGAATTTGTTAGGACTATGGAAATACATTGCATATTCTGTTACATAGCACTGTAGAAATAAATGACATACATCGGGTGCAGATTAGGCACACATCAACTCCTTGAGTGAGTGCACCTGCATTTTCCTTTTTTCTGTGTGGAACTACAAGTCTCAACTCCTAGCACCTCTTATTATGTTTAGAATTAGGGTGTGCAGTCCAAGGCCCTCCCACAAACTCTGAATCAGGACCTATGGGCCTGATTCAGAGTCGGACGCTCTTTGAGAGCGCTCGCTCTGAATCAGGGCGTCCCTGCTTTCTTTTAAAGATGGCCTCCTGGCCGCTCGCTAAGCTGTGGGTGGCCATCCACAGCTTTAGCCAGCGGCCAGGTGATGGTCGCGATGGTCACGACCATCGCGGCTTGCGACAAGACCCTTGTGGTAGGGTCTCGTTCCCGCAAGCCCCAGTGAGCTTTCGGCTCTAATAGAGCCGGAAGCTCACCCACTGACATCACTCGTGATGTCAGTGGGGCCGCCCCCAAATGGCAGGAGTTCCTTCGGGAATGCCTCCGTTTGGCCAGCCACCCGGACAGCTGCCCCGCTTTGGTACAACACCCGTAGCGATGGAGCGCCCAATTTTTTAATCATGCATACAGTGAATGGGCATCGTTCATCGTTCATCGTTCATTCTGTACAACATGAACGATTTTCTGAAGGAAAATCGTTTGTTGGACAGTCAGAATGGATGATAAACTACAAACGTGAACGCGCATGAATGATATTCGTTCATCGTTCACCTTAAAAAGATGAGCGATTTTATAAAAGATGTAACGAAAAGGACGTCGTTATAGTTAAATCATTCAAAAAATCGTTATGTGTGTACGCACCTTAAGAGTTAATTATGAAGATGAAGTGAACAAGACAAAAAAAATGGAAAAAAAAAATTGCTGAAAGTGCTCAGCAGGGTCATTGCTAACCTCTAATTTTGTTGTCCTGGGCAACATCATTTCTTACCAGACGTTTCCGGTCATACTAAAGCACTTACCCAGTATGTGGAATTTAATAGCAAGTCTTAGTGACTAATGCCAGCTTAATGAAGGCAAGCTGTCCAGAACACATTTCCTTATACAAACCCCTGACTTTCTGTACACCTTTCTATCTAATGTTTATGGATTTTTAAAGGTCTTTATTATAAAGGGGAAACAGTCGGGGGCCGATGGACAGAATCCCGACTGCCAGTTTCCCGACTGTATAATCCCGGCAAGGTTTGAATGACAGGCGCCATTTTCCTTACGCCGAGAGACCGGCACCCGGCATACCAATCGAAGGTGCGACAGGCACGGACAGCCGTGGGTGGGGGTGGGGGGGGGTTTGGCAGGGTTAGGTTTAGGGCTCCCAGGGGGGACTTAGGGTTAGGCACCCCCCCAGGAGGGTTAGGCTAGGGGGAGGGAGGGTTAGGGTTAGGCACCCCCGGGGGGGACTTAGGGTTAGGCAGCCCCCCGGGGGACTTAGGTTTAGGCAGCAGGGAAGGGGGGTTAGGTTTAGGCACTTAGAGGGGGGATTAAGGTTAGGCACTTAGGGGGGAGGTTAGGGTTAGGTACCCCTAAGGGAGGGTTAGGGTTAGGGGGTAGAATAGGTTAGTGAATACTTACCTTTGGATGATCAGGATTTTCATCCTTGTCGGGCTGCCGCTGTCGGGATTTGAACCATGTGGCCGGCGGTAATTCATACTGAATCCATTATAAAGTTCTAGTAGTAACAAAGAGTGAGGGATATATTTAGTAAAGTGCGGGTTTATAGAATTGTAGGTGTTACCCATAGCAAGTTGCAACCATAGCAATTCTACTTATTTATCTAGCACCTTTTAGAATATAATAGCTAAAATCTGATTGGTTGCTATGGGCAACACCTCCACTTTTATAAACCCACACTTTACCCCCGAGGCTCAGATTAATCAGAGATTTTCATACTTGCATACTTGCATACGCATGGGAACTTGTTTGCTCATTGACCCATTATAACCGTAGCTGAGGGAGGCTGGATTAGGACTGGGTGGTTGATCTGTGAGAGTTTCCTGAGCTATGAGCCAGGTGAGATGCACCCACACACCACCCACCAGGCAGCAGGGCTACATTCAGCTAAGAAAATTCAAAATTCCCTGCAGCAATTCTATAAAGAAAATCTGATAGAGATTCAGTAGGAAAGTCCCAACAAACTGTCAGGGGTAATTGTAATAGCCTGTATGATGCAGGCACCAACTAGATCCTGGCAAGACTGCCAAATGTTTTAAAAGTGAAATCATTTAAAAGGCAAAACCCTCAGACTCTCACAAGATTTATTTCTTTAGCAGATTTTGGAGAAGTTGATTGATTGCTTTAATCCCTGGGCACATTTTGGCATGTAGGGGGAGATGTACTAAGCTTTGGAGAGAGATAAAGTACCAACCAATCAGCTCCTGTCATTTTTCAAACACCAGTAAGATGTATTTAGGAGCTGATTGGTTGGTATTTTATCTCTCTCCACTTTATCTCTTTCCAAAGCTTAGTACATCTCCCCTGAGAGTTTTATCCTGCAGACAGTTTCCCTTTATATAAACCTCTTTTCTCCATAGTACAATCAGAGGCCTAAAGAGATACAGTACAGTGATGTCTTAGGGGACACCAGTTAGCTCAAATCTGCTAAGGCTCCTTGTAACCTAGTTTTTTAACAAAAGATTGGTGTACTGAGACAGTTAACACTTAAAAGTCTTAAAAATCAGCTAATTGCATAGCAACTTCTAAAGTTTCTATAGCTGGATAATGTACCATACAGTACAGTTCTTCTTACTAATCTTGGTGACGCCGATATGGCACTGGCTGTGGAGTGCAGGCTCATGATACTGAGAACGTATACAATATATTCCCAGTAGCATGAGCCTCCATTCCCAGCAGCATGAGCCTCCACTCCACTGCCCAGTGTCTGAACTGTGGCCCTGATTCAGAGCCGGACCCTCTGAAAGAGCGCTCGCTCTGAATCAGGGCGTTTTTTTTTCTTTTTGGAGCTGCCTCCTGGCCGCTCGCATACCTGTGGGTGACCACCCACAGCTATTGCAAGCAGCCAGGAAGATGGTCGTGATGGTCAAGACCATCACGACCATCGGGCTTGCGACGAGACCCTTGTGGTAGGGTCTCGTGGCCGCAAGCCCCAGAGAGCTTCTGGCTCTAATAGAGCCGGAAGCTCTCCCACTGACATCACTGGTGATGTCAGTGGGGCAGCCCACAAACAGCAGGCGTTAGCATGGGAGCGCCTCCGTTTTTGAAGCCACCCCCCCTGCCCGCCTACCAAACTGGGCGAGCTGTCAATCACCATCGACAGCTCGCCCCTTTGGTGCGAGGCCCGGAGCGACGGAGCACCCGTCGCTAGCCGGGTCTCAAGCATGCACACGACGGAGCCGGCTCCGTCGTGCATATGCCCAGTGGGCAAACATCGAGCCGGTTGCGAGCGCTCAGCGCTTGCGACCGGGTCTGAATCAGGCCCAGTGTTCAGTCTTCCTTTGCAGTCACCTCTTTTTCTTTAAGGGGTAAATTTACTAAGAATCAAGACTGATCGAGTTTTCTTTTATTAAAAACTTGTTGCATCGCCGAATTTCGGGTGATTTAATGCTTCTGAAACTCTCACATTTACTAAGAAGTGAGTTTAGCTGTGATCGAGTTGGGTGATGGTAAAGCAGATTGAGATTTCTCACCCGAGTAGCAAATTTAGATTTTCACCCGAGATTGCAGTGTTTTCTCTGCTCAACTCTCCCGAACAAGCAACCTTCACATATCAGTGAGATATGTGAAGGCTGCTTGTGTGTTCTACCTGTAAAAAAATGGTTAACATAAAAAAATGACTTAGGTTTCCCCCCCCCCCCCCAAAAAAAAAATGCATCACCAGCCCTGGACTGCACAGCCAGTCCTGGTTCCCAAAAATACTGGTAAAAAACGAGTAGGGTTACCCGTATTCTAGGAACCAGCACTGGGCTGCTCAGCCTGTCCTGGTTTTAAAAATAGGGGAAAAAAATGCGCAGGTGTCCCCGTATTGTTAAAACCAGCACCGGCCTCAATTCCGGCCAGGGTGTAATGCCACAGCCAGCGGACCCTTTCACCGGGTCTCCCCAGCCATAGCACTATCACTCCAAGCCAGTCAGCCCAAGCTGGGGATCTCAGGGGAGGTGGGTACCCCCCCCAATAAAGGGGTCCCCCCTTCTCCCGAGCACCCCAGGCTTAGGGTGAAGCCCGAGCTCTTCCCCACACCCCTGAAGTGGTGGGGACGGGGGTAATAGTGTTGAAAATAGTGATAAACTATTGTTTTTAAAACCAGGACAGGGTCAGCAAGCCAGTGCTGGTTCCTAAAATACGGGGTAACCCTACTCGTTTTTTACCCCATATTTTTAGGAACCAGGACTGGCTGAGCAGTCCAGGGCTGTTTATGCTTTTTTGGGGGGACCTACGTAATTTTTTTTTTTTTATATTATATTTCTGCCAAACTCGCAGCTCAGGAGGTGGTCTTTTTGAAACTTCAATTTAGCTGCGAGTTTGCTACAATTACACCCGAGATTGTAATCTCGAATTTTGGTAAATTCCCGAGTTGTATCTTTTTCATGAAAAGTACTGTATTCCAGAGTTTGGCCGATGGTGAGTTTTTTCGAGTTTGCAAATCTCACCCGAGTTTATCAGTGAAAAGAGAGAATCTCACCTGAGTTTGCCTATAGTAAATTTGCGAGTTGAAAAAAATGCCTAAACTCACCCGAGAATGCATTCTCGGACCAACATGAATCTTAGTAAATTTACCCCTAAGCGTCTGAAGAACAGCATTTGCTGAGCAAGTATAGTCTTAATTGTTCTAAAATTATTTCAGTGCTTCCTAAATTGAGTAGATAGATTGAGTCGATAGATAATGTCTGCAGTCCCTTTGCAGATGTGAAATAATAAGTTCCAGACTCTGATTATCATTGTCTAAGGATCACAGGGCCCGATTCAGACTCGGTCGCTAAGCTGCGGACGCACGCTATGGGCGATTATCACACGTTTGCATATGCGTCAAAGTACGCATGCGCAAACCGGTTACTGCATCCGGGAATCGTGCACTCCTAGTACACAGACAGGACGCTATTTTAAGTGACAACGCCCTTTGTGGGTGGTAACAGGGGAAGGTGCTTGTAAACGGGTGAGTGGTGGTGCGAACTCAGGCGTGTCTGGGCATCAAAACGGCGTCTTATGGGTGTGCATAATTAGCAAAGTAGCGTTATTGTACACGTCACTTGGTTGTATTTCAGCCTGCAGTGATCGCAGTGCTTGCGATGGGGTAAGGTCTACCTCAAGCGCTGCGTGCAGCTCCGATGGCCCTCGATGGTTCCGATTAATCATAGACTTCCTGGAGATGACGTGTTAAGTGAGGAAAGTGGGCGTCTTTATACCGGCGTGCGTTCGCTCTGCTGTCGCTCTCTAAGACATGGAGGGCGTCCTTACACCACACAGTGCGATCATAATTTGCATACCCGGACCCTTTTAGCTGCGAGAGAGCGTAGCTTAGTGACCGGGTCTGAATGAGCTCAACAGTCTTTGTGTAAAATATAGCTATCAGTATAGAGATTAAAGTAGCAACCCCACATAGATATTTTTTCTTTAAACAGCAAGTTAAGTACAGTTTAAGCATGCATCTGTACAGGGCAAACACATATGTCTGTCAGGCATGTGCTGTACACCGTCTATGCAGGCTCACAGGGGGTCATTCAGACCCGGTCATTAGCGCCGATGCGCTCGGACCGGGTCGATGGCCCCCCACAGAGCATGCGCACGACGGCGCTGTCGTGCGCATGCGTGAGACCCGCTACGACCGACAGCGCCGGTCGTAACGGGTCTCGATCCAAAGGGGGCAAGCTGTCGATGTTGATTGACAGCTCGCCCTGTTTGGAAGGCGGGCTGGGGGGGGTGGCAGCCCAAACGTTTGGGGGCAGTCCCACTGACATCACTAGTGATGTCAGTGGAGAGCTTCCGGCTCAGACAGAGCCGAAAGCTCTCCGGGGCTTACGACAAGGGAGACCCTACCCTAGGGTCTTGTCATAAGCCCCGATGGTTGCGATGGTCTTGACCATCGCGACCATCACCTTAGGCGGTCGTAAGGCTGTGGGTGTTAACCCACAGCCTTACCACCGCAACGGAGGACGTCTTGAAAATTCAAGACGTCCTCCCCTCATTCAGACCGACCGCACGCTCTGTGCGACTGGCTCTGAATGAGGTCCACAGTTCTTAGCATGCCATTTAATGGCATGGGGGAGAGAAGTAGGATGTGCAGAGAGAACTTAGAAGGTATGTGTCACGCTGGGAGGCGGTTTTCTGGAAGCTGAGGCCAGAGGCTGTGGGAGGAAACGGAGGCGAGGGGCCTGAATGTACGACCTCCGCATCCACGGGTCTTGGTCGTTGGCGAGACCTAGTCAAAGGTGCGGAATCTAACCCACGAGATGGTGTTCGCCAGTGACCCCACCAATCGGGTTATGGGCTTGACCTGCACCTCGTAAGCAGGTCGCAGTCCTTTGACTAGGTGACCAAAGCCTGCGGGAAAAAAGGAGAAACGAACACTCGTGGCCCAAAGGGTCTGTGCCAGTAAGGGGCACGTAGGGACACTGTACTTGAGGTACAAGGAAGTGTGCACTGCGGACACACTCTACCGGGTTGCCGGTCAGAAAGAGTGCACCACGGTGCAATACTGTAACACGTAGGGAGAGACCACAGAGTCCAGTAACGAGGTGGGTAGTGGTACTGGAGCCAGCCAGAGATTATGACGCTGGAGAGGTGGGTATGTATAACTACACTCAGGCTGTGATGGTAAAGCACTGGTGAAACGGATAGTATACTGCACACAGGTGGCGGTGGTAATGCACTGGTGGAATAGAGGTATACTGCACACAGGCGAGGTGATAACGCACTGACAATATAGCTGCACACAGGCTGAGGTGGTAAAGCACTGGTGAGATGAATGATATAGCTGCACACAGGCTGAGTTGCTTAAGCACTGATGAGATGAATGATATAGCTGTACACAGGCTGAGATGGTAAAGCACTGATGAGATGAATGATACAGCTGCTCACAGGCTGAGATGGTAAAGCACTGATGAGATGAATGGAATAGCTGCACACAGGCTGAGATGGTAAAGCACTGATGAGATGAATGATATAGCTGCACACAGGCTGAGGTGGTAAAGCACTGGTGAGATGGATGATATAGCTGTACACAGGAATAGATCACTGGAAGCAAGGGAACCTGGAACGAGCAGCGACAATGGTTGTTCAGGCAACTACCTGATACACAGGAGCCAGAAATATACCCAAGGAAGCCCACTGATTGGTCCACAGCGTCAGGTGACCGGCCAGACTGTCAGGGGAGGAAATGCAGTCAGAGCAGGAAGTGTCATGGCGGCGCCCATGACAGGGACTCCGATCTCCGTGCACCAGGCCGCCCGGGACACAGAATCAGGGAGAATGCTCAGCACCTCCCACGTCGCCGCACGAGCCGCCCGACTGCCCGGGAAGTCAGAGGAAGCCGGCGGGAAGGTAAGGGACGGCCGATCACCGGCTGAACTCTGACAGTATGTAGTCATTAAGTCAACATTCAAAATGCCAACACCAGAATGTCAACATGGTCTACTGACATATAATACTGTCAACATTGTGAATGTCGACAGCCAGAATGTTGGCAGCCAATTTTAGTGTTAAGGTATGTATCCACTTGCCGATAGAGGGACAACAGTATGATTACAACACTGTAATCGTACAGTCGTTCCTCATCCTGTAATTTGCCTACACTGAACTATGTCGTTCAGTGTAGGCACCCTCCCTCATCCCCAAACATGCACAATATGTCGTTATCGGCGGATTGACCGACATGTTCGGGCGATTATTGATATCGGAAACGACCAGCGGGAGTACGCATCGCTGGTTGTTTTCAACAGTTTCATGCCAGATTCATACACGATGAGCAATTGAACGATAACGATGTTGTTATCGTTCAATCGCTCTGTTTAATCGGCAAGTGCTAGCCATGCACTGCTACTACCATTCTGCCCTGGGTTTGCCCTTAATAGATGACAGTTTGGTAGGGTATACTTATGGCCCCAGGTAAAACAATAGAAAGGGAGTGTTATAAGAACATTTTTACTGTGCTACATACAAACAATGACATACATTTAAAATGGGTTGGGTACGGGATGCTGGCGCTCAGAATCCGACACCCACAGGTAAGTATCCTAACCCTTCCCCTAAACCTAACCCTCCCCCCGGCAGCCTAGACCTAATCCTTCCCCTCGCAGTCTAACTCTAATCCTCCTCTCCCCCCCCTCCCCCCCTTCCCCGCAACCTAACCCTAACCCTCCCCCTAGTGCCTAACCCTAACCCTCCCCCTAACTCATACTGTCGGGATGCTGGTGCCAGGATGCTGCCTTGTGGGGATTCCAGCGTTGGCATCTTGGCCACTGGGATGCCAACTACATCCCTTTAGAATGTACAGACACAAAAGGTTGTAATAATGACATTACTGCTGGAAAGTCCATTGTAATTTCCTCTCCTATTTCAGCCTCTGTGTAACCATGTACACACAGACAATATTACTTCTTATGTATCTCTCCTGAGAGATCACTCCAGGGCAGCCATTTCATGAAAAAAAAGTGTGGTTTTTCTTAGCAGAAATCACTGTGGCAGGTTACAAAATAAATAGGTGTTTGCCATATTTCCTTTTTCCCCCTTCAGGCTGCTATTAATTATATACAGTCAGGTGCATAAATATTGGGACATTGACAGAATTTTCATATTTTGGCCTCTATTCACCACCACAATGGCTTTGAAATGAAACAAACAAGATGTGCTTTAACTGCAGACTTTCAGATTTAATTTCAGGGTAATTACATCCAAATCAGGTGAACGGTGTAGGAATTACAACAGTTTCTATATGTGCCTCCCACTTTTTAAGGGGCCAAAAGTAATGGGACAAACTAAACAATCCTAAATCTAACTTTCACTTTTTAATACTTTGTTGCAAATCCTTTGCAGGCAATTACAGCCTGAAGTCTGGAATGCATAGAAATCACCAGACGCTGGGTTTCATCCCTGGTGATGCTCTGCCAGGCCTCTACTGCAAATGTCTTCAGTTCCTGCTTGTTCTTGGGGCATTTTCCCTTCAGTTTTGTTTTCATCAAGTGAAATGCATGCTCAATCGGATTCAGGTCAGGGGATTGACTTGGCCATTGCATAACATTCCTCTTTTTAGCCTTAAAAAACTCTTTGGTTGCTTTTGCAGTATGCTTCGGGTCATTGTCCATCTGCACTGTGAAGCGTCGTCCAATGAGTTCTGAAGCATTTGACTGAATATGAGCATATAATATTGCCCGAAACACTTCAGAATTCATTCTGCTGCTTTTGTCAGCAGTCACATCATCAATAAATACAAGGGACCAGTTCCATTGGCAGCCATACATGCCAACGCCATGACACTACCACCACCATGCTTCACTGATGAAGTGGTATGTTTTGGATCATGAGCAGTTCCTTTCCTTCTCCATTCTCTTCCCATCACTCTGGTACAAGTTGATCTTTGTCTCATCTGTCCATAGGATGTTGTTCCAGAACTGTAATGGCTTTTTTAGATGTTGTTTGGCAAACTCTAATCTGGTCTTCCTGTTTTTGAGGCTCACCAATGGTTTACATCTTGTGGTGAATCCTCTATATTCACTCTTGTGAAGTCTTCTCTTGGTTGCTGACTTTGACACATATACACCTACCTCCTGGAGTGTTCTTGATTTGGCCAACTGTTGTGAAGGGGTTTTTCTTCACCAGGGAAACAATTCTGTCATCCACCACAGTTGTTTTCCGTGGTCTTCCGGGTCTTTTGGTGTTGCTGAGCTCTCCGATGCGTTCTTTCTTTTTAAGAATGTTCCAAACAGTTGATTTGGCCACACCTAATGTTTTTGCTATCTCTCTGATGGGTTTGTTTTGATTTTTCAGCCTAATGATGGTTTGCTTTACTGATAGTGACAGCTCTTTGGATCTCATATTGAGAGTCGACAGCAACTGATTCCAAATGCAAATGTCACATCTAGAATCAACTCCAGACCTTTTACCTGCTTAATTGATAATGAAATAATGAGGGAATAGCCCACACCTGTCCATGAAATAGCTTTTGAGTTGATAGTCCCATTACTTTTGGCCCCTTAAAAAGTGGGAGGCACATATAGAAACCATTGTAATTCCTACACCGTTCACCTGATTTGGATGTAATTACCCTTAAATTAAATCTGAAAGTCTGCAGTTAAAGCATATCTTGTTTGTTTCATTTCAAAGCCATTGTGGTGGTGAATAGAGGCCAAAATATTAAAATTCTGTCAATGTCCCAATATTTATGCACCTGACTGTAGATGATTTTGGCTTTACAGTATGTGATGCTAAACATCATATTTAGCAAATGATAAATGCATATATTGTTCCAAATTTCAAATATGAAGTAAATAACTAAATACCACATAATGTAGTTCTAAGTGTGAATGAATTGTCTTTTTCAGGTGAGATCATTTCCGCACTCTCTGACACAGGACTGCTAAATTCAACGTATGTGTTGTTTACATCAGACCACGGAGAGCTTGCTATGGAACATAGACAGTTCTACAAGATGAGCATGTATGAAGGAAGCTCCCACATTCCACTTTTAATAATGGGACCAAATATAAAACCTGGGAAAAGAATATCAAATATTGTCTCTCTGGTGGACCTTTACCCCACCATGCTTGGTAGGTTGTATTAGAAATACTATGCTACCAAATAGGTCCTGCTCACTCGTCACTAGCGATGGTCAGTTACAGAAGGTGCAAGTTGGGTGAGGGATTCTTTTCAGTAGTTCTGGGGTCAATGGGGGAGATGTATCAAAGCTTGGATAAAAATAAAGTGGAGAGAGATAAAGTACCAATCAGTCAGCTGCTGTCATTTACAGGCTGTGTTTGAAAAATGACAAGAGCTGATTGGTTGGTAATTTATCTCTTTCCATTTTATGGGGGGTATTCAATTTGGGAGCAAAAAGTCTGTGTTGGACTTTTCGCTCCACATCGCAGGTTTTCCGGGGATAAAGTATCGGGCGCGTGCCCGCTTTATCCCCATATTCAATTACAAATCAACTAAAACAGGAACCGGCGGAAAGGTAAGTATCGCCAAAAAATGGGAATTTTTGGGAAATATTCCAGGGACCACCCTAAAGATGTCTAGACATGGGGGATCACTATGGGTGCCCCCATTTTTACCTGCTGAAGGAAGTCAGGGTTTCTAATAGCCGCGGCAGGTGCATACTTGCGACTATGAAGAATGGGTTAAGAATAGCACTTCGATTTTTTTGGGCGAAAAAATAACTATTGCTATCAAATTTGGGGTAATTGAAATTGGAGGTAAGCATATTTTTAAGTCCCTAAAATGATTTTTTAAAGTTCTGCAAAAATGCACCTGCCGATACTCCCGCAATGAGGAAAACACCTGCCGCATACTTGGGAACCCCTCTGAATTTAATTTGGCTATTTTAGAAGTGTGTTACCTATTTTTTTTTGTTAACCCCCAAAATAAAGTAAATTTTTAGGGGTGTCTCGATTTTAAAACTTTTTTTGACACAGTTTATTTTTAAATGACGTTCCCAGGGGTGCAGGCTATTTTTTTTAAGCCTGCACCCCTAAATCCCAATTCTGCACTTTTTTTTCACCACCTATTTTAGTGGTGAAAAGTTATCCCCGTTTTTTTTCAAAGACTTTTCGAACCTGCGAAAAGTCTTTGAAACTGAATACGGGGATAATTGAAATAGGCGAAATTGACGTCATCGGCGTTAAATTATCGCCGATTCTGACATTTCGCTTCAAATTGAATTTGACCCTATATCTCTCCTAGCTTTGATACATCTGCCCCTATGTGGAGATAGATAAAGTGGATGGATACAAAGTACCACCCAATCAGCTCCTAACTTACTTTACAGGTTGTCTTTGAAAAATGACAGGAGCTGATTGGTTGGTACTTTATCTCCATCCACTTTATCTCTGTCCAAGGTTTAGTACATAGATCCCTTGGTGCTCAATTTGCACTGGGTGCTTTTAGATCATCTCCTAAAGCAGGCCTGGCCAACCTGTGGCTCTCCAGCTGTTGTGAAACTACAAGTCCCAGCATGCCTTGCAACAGTTTTAGCATTCCCTAATAGCAAAACTGTAGCATGGCATGCTGGGATTTGTAGTTTCACAACAGCTGGAGAGCCACAGGTTGGCCAGGCCTGTCCTAAAGTGTATGGGTTTATGGAACAGCTATCTTTGAATGCAGTGAGGGTGTTCCTTGCAAAAGCAATGCATAGGCACATTGGTGCTAGGTTTGCAGAGAAGAGTAAGTTTGCTGGACTAGACTGTTGCAATGAGAGATACAGGAGCAGCACATTTCTAGGTGTACTTTGCCCAATGTATAACAAAGATTCAAGCACAACATAACAGCTCCAATGTTTCCACTATCTAATGATTAATTTAAACTATAGATGTGGTTAAACCATGCAGTATTTTAACATAAAGCCTTTAAATTTTGATTTAATGATAGAGCTGGTTGGACTGCTGACGTAATGTTTACTCTGCAGGTTATTTCACCTCTCTGTACACTGCCGACACAAAGGCTTCTAGTTTGTGGAGGTATTTCCCAAGAGCAGAATGTAGGTGCACTGGGTGGTCCATCAATGATCAATGGTGCTATACCGAGGTGTCTTGTACTGCATGCCCCCATAATCAGCTCCTAACTGCCATGTCACAGGCTGTGTTTGAAAAATGACAGGAGCTCATTGGTTGGTACTTTATCTCCGTTCACTTTAACTCCGTCCAAGGCTTAGTAAATAGACCCCTGTATAACGTGTTCAGAAAAATGACTTCACCAATTACAACTATGATTCCAGACTGGATTTATAATTGACATATAATTGTTATGTACTGTAGTATTTAAATGTTAATTCATTACAATTAGTCATAGCAAATCACTTTTTTAATATTTGTCTTCTCTCTCTGTTTTAGAAATTGCTGAAGTGTCCACTCCTCAAAGCATTAGTGGCTTCTCTCTAATGCCATTACTAAGTACAAGGCCAGAGAATGATATATTCTCATGTTCTGACATGCAGCATCCAAACTGGGCACTGAGTCAATTTCATGGATCCGATGCAAATGCCTCAACCTACATGCTAAGAGAAAATGCCTGGAAGTACATTGCATACGCAGATGGTGATTCAGTTCCTCCACAGCTGTTTGGTAGGTTGATTGCTCAGGGTATTAAGTGTATGAAATTGTTTTGTTTATTTCCCTAAATTTATTGCTGGTTATGGAAGATTAATATTTTTGTAGGTAAGAAGGAACACAAAACCCATAAACTGATTTTAAATAAAATAAAATGGTTTGTTGTAATGCTAGATTAATAGGGCAGTGAGTAATAAATAAGTGATGTACAGTATTACATCCCTATCATGCCATTCCAATGAATAGTAACAATTGTGGCTCAGCATTGAACTCACTGGGCCTGATTCACTACCGATCGCAACTGCGATTGCAATAGCGATCACGCACTCAGATCATACCTGCCGACTTTCTGACTGCTCCTTCTGGGAGGGAGTAGCCAGATCAGCAGGACGGGACAGGGGGGACGTGGCCGGGACAAGAGGGAGTGGCCGGGTGGGTGACAGCACTTGTGGGCGTGATGGGGGCGGGGTTACGCGATCGAGTCAGTTTGGCCCCGCCCCCGCAACACAATGCCGATAAAATAGGCATTGTGAAGCAGGGGGCGGGGCCAAAATGACGCGAATCGCATCACCGCCCCCCCCCCGCTGCGAGGGTTGCAGGGGTTATTGCGGGGGGGATAGGCAGCCGGGAGAATTGCCTGCCTTCCCGGGAAGTCAGGAGCGGCACCCGATTTTCGGGAAGCTCCCGACCAAATTGGGAGGGTAGGCAAGTATGACTCAGATCAACTGCGATAGTATGCTAATCCATTGCGACAGCTATGCTTCCGCAGCACATCATAAGGACGCCCCTTTTCCGTAATGTTCAGCAAGACTGCGAAACCATCAGCACAAGCTCTGCCCTTATGCAGAAATTGCTAACTTCATCGCACGCTGTGTCCTCAGTCTGCGTAGGGCATCGCAGTGGATAATTTATGCACGCCCATGCAACGGCGTTCAAACACACTGGCAGACCTGCGTTTCCCCGACCACCCCCCCGTCACCAACCACCTATGGCATTTCCTGTGAATCACTCTGCGATGGGTCTGTGTGGTCACTGTGATTGCAGTCCCTATCGCATTGACCGGTTCGCACACTGGCTGCGATGCATGCGCAGTACTCAACAATCGGCTGATTGCGTGCTTATTAGCAACTGCGATACATGCTGAATCAGGCCCACTATCTCACAGCAACACAGGTGATGAAGATCCCATCTCAGCATGAGTACATTTCTCTAAGGAAGTGCACAGGAGAGAAGTTACACTGTTGTCCTTCTGGATCAGTTTTCTGCTTCTATATAGTAGCTGTTGATCCTGAATTGATATAGTTTTGCATTTTGATGGATTTAGGTCATATTACTTCTTTTTTTATGTACTCCTGGCACCTCCTGAGTGTGCATACTGTATGTTCCTGTGAGATATCAGTGACGTATAATGTGACCAGTTAGTAGTAAAGTTCTTTAACTGTGTGGCCCTGCCTGACTCCAGTTATTGGTTAGACACTACTTAGCATGGTGTACCTCCTGCAGTCTGCAGATGAAGACAGTACTTTTGATTAGGATTTTTATAGTATGAAGACCCCTCCATACAGTATGTTCGGCCCCTTGCCTTTTTATCAAATTGATATCAGAGGTTTTGAATTCTGTTTTTGAAATTATGGCCACTTTAAATGTTTGGAACTAAATACGGATTTCCGTCTGTATTCATAGTCGGCACGCATCTATGCAACCGCCCGGCCCCCATCCTTCAGCTTGTGAAAGCAGTTGTCAGCATCTTCAACATTTACAACAGCCCCACCCTAACCCTAAGCGTACGCTTACCTCTGTATAGCTCGCAGTTGTGTCAACACACCTACAGAAAATTAATCCTGGGTGCGAATGCCCCTTTGCCACACAGTAACTACCTCTCAGTCAGATCTGACTAAGATCCGTATGACTCTGAGGGGTCTATTTCCTAAGCCTTGTATTGAGATAAAGTGAACGGAGATAAAGTACCAGCCAATCAGCTCCTAACTGCCATATCACAGCAAGTGTTTAAAAAATGACAGGAGCTGAATGGCTGGTACTTTATCTCCGTTCACTTTAACTCCATCCAAGGCTTAGTAAATAGACCCCTGTATCACCCGTAATTGCCCTACGTGGTGTATGCAGACCCTGGAGCATGTGCAATTTGCTAAAAAATATGGAGACATCCATGCACAGAATTGTGCACAGTTCTGAATCAGGCTCAATATATCCTTTTTTTTTTTTTTTCTAATAGTTTTCCACAACATAATCACACTGTTGCTGCATGTTAGTTAGAATTGTATATCACTTTGCCATGCACTTTGTGAACAGTTAGCATCATGATATTAGTGTATGTGGTGTATTCTGTAACCTTTAATATTGTAATTATCACATTTCATTTTGTAAACCCGTCATCATCTATACTATATTTTAGATCAACAGGATATAGGACCTTTAAGCAACTCATAAGTTACCCACTTATGAATCTGGATATGTTTCTTGGAGTGCATTAAAGTACATGCCACTAACTCTATGATTATTATTGTAAAAAAAATAACAAAATAAATCAGGTTATATACCTTGCTATGAGAAAAAAAAGCCTCACATAAACAGCATAGTTGGATGGACCCTTATTGTTTCTATGACAACTTGTCTCCTAGCAAGAAGAGAATATTTGTATGGGTTAATTTAACTTGGAGTAAATAATTGTAACTTTGAAAATGCACTTATCAGGGATAGGCACACCTGGAAATAAAAGCTAGGATAGGTCGTCTCTCATTTTAGTAATTATACATAATACTTTGAATGCCAATTTCTTCCAGCCACTTGGATAGTGCAATCATTCTAAAATAGTTACTAGGCACACTATGCTACTGAGCCAGTGCCTCTAAGTACTCCATGCACGGTACTGTTTTGGAAAATAATCACCATCATGTTATGTTTATTGAATGTATTAACCACATTAAGTATTCCTGTTCTATAAATATGAATGTATGAAGCACAAAAAATAAGGATCAATGGTAACAAATGCAGCTAAGAGGCAAAAAAGGAAATTTGTACTGTGGCACGTCAATATTAAAAAACATGGATATTTCCAAGGACAGATCTGTAAAATATTGGACTGTCCCTGGAAATTGAAACATGTTTACTCATATCTTGGATATTCGGGGGGTTTGGAGTTCCAGGAGCATCTTGAGGGGGGGGGGGGGCATTGTGCCATGAATTGCCATCATCAAGGCAAGTACTAATTAAGGAGGCTTGATAAATATACTTTTGCTATGAATTTATGTATAAGTTATCGGTGTGATTGTATATAAAGTGGTACAGCTAAGGACCTTATCCTTCCTTCTTTGGGACATTATTTGCTATTTTTTAGAGTAGAATCTGTTTCTTTTTGTATTTTTTTGTATTTTATTTCAACACAGTGCAAACAAAAACACGGACAGCATGTGGAAACAGTTTTTAAACACAAGCATATTTGTGGCAAAGTGGACGATTGTGAGAAAAGAATATTTTTGCTCCTTGAGTGGAACAAACTGTAATGATCAGAAAAAGGGTATATACCACATTTGGAGGCTTGATATACCAGGAGTACACAATGCCTCTTTGGGTCACACATTAATATGAACACCTTAACCTACAAGCTCCATTTTAACAGTCCAACTGCCCACCAAGCAGAGCCTAAAATTTGATAGGGTGAATACGGTTTTGGAGACCGTGCAGATGTTAATGAACTCCACTTTTTAGCACTAAGAGGGGCATTCAATATGAAACGTTAACTTCACTGTCGAAGTTAACGTTTCATATCGGAGTTTTTACCTGCGTTAAAGTATCGGGCGCGCTCCCGATTATCCCCGTATTCAATATAAAATTTACGAAAACGGGAAACTCCGAAGTTGGATTTGCGTAAAGTTACGAATTTTTCCTTAAAAAAATTGTAAGACCCCCCTAAAGTTGTAAAAACATGGGGGATCACTATGGGTACCCCCGTTTTAGCCTTTAATTGAAAGTCGGGGATTTAAATAGCCGCAGTAGGTGTTTTTTTTCCGACATTGAAGAAGTGATGCAGAAGAGCACTTAGGTTATTTTTTTCATTTTTTTAAGTGGTCCCATCAAATTTGGGGTACATGAAAATGGGTACTAGCATATTTTTATGTCCCTAAAGTAAGTTTTTAAAAATTCTGCATTTGTGCACCTGCCGCTATAATTCTATTCTTCAAAACACCTGCCGCATACTTGCAGAATAGCCCTGAACCTATTTCCCTATTGTTATACAATTTTTTTCCAATTTTTTTTTTTCACCCCAATTTTTAAATACATTTTTTGGGGTGTCCCTATTTTTTTAAAAAACTTTTTTTGACACAGTTCTTTTTAAAATGTCATTTGCAGGGGTGCAGGCTATTTTTTTTAAGCCTGCACCCCTAAACCCCAATTCTGTGGTGAAAAGTTATCCCCGTTTTTTTATCAAAGACTTTTCAAAACTGCGATAAGTCTTTGAAATTGAATACGGTGTAAAAGTAAAACCGGCCATAATGACGTCATACCTCCGATATTAACGCAAAAACGATGTTATCGCTCCCATATTGAATACCCCTGTAAGTGTGCCATGAAGAAATTGGCTTCCACAGATTAGAAGATGGTCTGTTGAGCTGAGTTTAACGTTGAATTACATGGGCATATTTATAATGGGTGCAGTCCATATTTATAACACTTACCACTCTGGAGTCCCACGTCGGAGCCCGAGTCAGTGCTGCAAAAATCACCTGGAAAATGACCATCGTGGCCATTTTCCAGGTGTTTTGCGCATGCGCAGTATGTGCCATTTTCTCTGTGACCTAGACTCTAGGCACAGGCTAGTGCCCAGAGTTTACCACTCTGGCACTGCTCTCAGTGCGCTGCTGGACGCCGGATAGAGAGGAGGGGGACCCGGACAAAGACTGCACACGGGGCCCCTCCTCTCTTGAAACGCATGTCATGGGCCGCTCTGGAGGCCCGCAGGGGGCCCGGGTATTACCTGTCCGAGCGTTCTGGCGAGGTCTGTCTGGCGGGGGTGCAGGCTGCTGGTGGTTAGCGTGGTGTGCGGACAGAGGCAGCACTGGGTCTCTGGCATGTTGGAACTGCTTTGGCTGGAGCCTGTAGAAATGCTGCCGGTTGCTGGTGCCATCTTGGATTTGGTCACATGTCAGGAAGGAGCCAATCCAGTCTGAATGATTCACAATGGGCTCTGACAGCCAATCCAGCTCCATCCTTGGGTACTTAAGGGCTTCCTGGGAGTCTTCAGGTTGCCTGTGCAACGTCTTACACAGCTAGACTGTTTGCTAGTTCTCTGTGCTCCTTTGCCTCGTTTTGCCTCCAGTGTTCCAGTTGCAGTCCCTAGAGGGACAATTTGTTTGCTGCCTGCTCCATTCATAGTGCCACTGCCAGTGTTCTGCCTGTCTCAGCTTTGGTAATCTAACCGCTACCTGCCCTACCTCACAGAGCCTCCTCCACCAGCTTCCCCAGTCAGCACCGGTACTAGGTTCCCATACCTCAGCGTCTCTGGAGTTGTGCTCAGAATACCCGTGGGGTTAAGCTTTACTTTTTTCTTGGATCTCCATCCTCCACATCATTCTGCAAAGGCAGAGACATTCATGAACAAGTACCCCCTTCGTCTAGCCTTGTTCCAATATCAGGAAACTGCTCGCAAGGACTTACCCAGTCTGGGTCCACTTACTACTCCGGACGTGACAACGTCTCTGCGCTGAAACTTCATTTTTGTAAAATTATTTCATGGAATGTATTAGCACTTTATAAAAAAATATAATGAATGTATTTTCAAGTATTGTAACTGTTAGCGTTGGGAGTTTAAAGTCACATGGTGTCACTGAAGGGGGTTTGATACACTATGTATATACTGTATTGCCTTAAAAAAATTGCTGCTTTAAATCCTATGGCAAAACTGACAGTTTTAAGTAAACCCCATAGACTTGGACTAGACAACATCCTGTTGCAATGCTAAATCCTGGCTGTGGCACAATATGGATTTTCCAGATCCAAATGTACCTAGTAGCAGGATTTGCTTCTAACTCAAAATTAGATATTTCTGTTGGATTATCACAAGGGTCTATTTTATACAGATTGCAGGAGATTTCACAGAAATCTCTGGCAGAGTGCTAATTCGTGCTGCAGAATGCGTCACCATTATTATCAATGGGGACTACGATCTGACCCCTATGTAGTAAACTTGAAAAAGCAAAGCTGCGATGGTGCAGCCCTCGGGTGGCAGTCGGGATGCCGACAGTCCAAATGCCGGGGGGGGGGTTAGGGGCTCCCAGGGGGCACTTAGGGTTAGGCACCCCCCCAGGAGGGTTAGGGTTAGGCTAGGGGAAGGGGGGGTTAGGGTTAGGCAACCCTGGGGATAGATTAGGGTTAGGCACCCCCCCCGGGACACCTAGGTTTGGGCTGTGGGGAAGGGGGGTTAGGTTTAGGCACTTACAGGGGGGTTATGGTTAGCCACTTGGGGGGGAGGTTAGGGTTAGAGACCCCTAAGGGAGGGTTAGAGTTAGGACGGGGGGTTAGGTTAGCAAATAGAAAAAATACTTACCTGTCGGGATCTCCACTGCCAGTGTTCCAGCGTTGGGATTCGAACCATCAGACATGCGTCTGGCGGTATTCAATACCAATCCCCCGCCCTCAGGGTGCTCTGCCTTGCACATTGGCACCTTCCACTCAGGCATCCTTATGGCCCTGATCTCATGTAACTACAGTACAATGACTATCTAATAACAAGTGGTGATAATGATGATTTTCACCAATTTTACAGTGATAAAATCTGTTATTGCTGCAATTTATCAATACTCAGCCGCCTCTGTCCTTGTAAAAGAACCTATCAGCGAAAACATGTGTTGATATTAGAGAAACATAATTCTGACCATATTTTCTTCTTGACTAAGAATGTTTTAGGAAAATCCCCTTTTTTTTTGTATTCTAAGCATCCACTGTGGTCTATTCAATTAGCCGAGGGTCAGCTCACAGCGCAGGTAAGTGCAACCGTAAGCCGCACTTATGGTAGCCCCAGATTTACTGTTTGTTTGCTCACAGCCCCATAGTGCTGCATTATGGCATTTTACCCCGCTAACAGCTAATTGAAGTGATCCCAGCACTGTGGGCCTGATTCAGAGCCGCTCGTAAGCGGCCGCTCGTTCGCACCGAGCGATGTTCGCACATATGCGCATGCGTATAGGTTTTAGTACGCATGCGCGAACCAGTCAGAGCGGTCGGAAAACGTGTGCTCGCAAAATAGCGAATGCCTGCTAATTTGAGTGACAGGATGAGGCGTTTGTGGGTGGTAACAGGGGAAGGTGTTTGAAAACGGGGAGTGGAGAACCGAACGCAGGCGTGCCAAAAGGTCAAAACGGGCGTTTGAAGGGTGTGCATAATTAACAAAGCAGCGTCATCGACCACGTCACTTGGTTGTCTCTTAGCCTGAACTGTTCGCATGATTGCGGTAGGAAAATCCAACCACAAGCACTGCGAGCAGTTCAGACGCCCTTCGATGTACTCGATTAATCTAATAAATAGCGGAGATGACGTAGGATGCGAGCGGCCAGGGGGGCGTTTTTTACAAAAAAACGTCCGCATGTTTTGTTCGCTCGTTCAGACATAGAGGCGTCAACAAACCGCAAAGAGCGAACGGTCAATTTAAATAGCCAGCCCCTTTTTCTGGACGAGCGAGCGCAAATAGCGTCCAGCTCTGAATCAGGCCCTGTGTCTGTTCTATACATGCTTCGGAACAGAGTAACAAACATAAAACTCTGTGCTGTTACAACTGTTTTATATAAATGAGATACTTTACTATCAAGATCATTTTTATTGCTGAATATGTATGATAGGGCCTGATTCAGCAAGAATCGCAATTGAAAAGCTGCACGCAGGAAGCTTTGCAATGCGATCTTTGCAATCATGTACTGTAAATGCAGCAGTTGCGATCCCAGCACTGCGATGGGCAGGCAGAGTCATTCAAGGGCTAGCGTGTGTGTTAGCAGGACCCATTCTGCACACTCTCAGAATGGGTCCTGCGCACATGCAGATTCCTGATAATCGGGAATCTGCGTTCAGCAATGCACTTGCGTGCACTGCTGAATTAGCCCCATAGTAACAACATGTTATTATTACTCTTATATGACTGCTGTATGCACTGAACAATATCATATAAACAAAACTATCAATAAAATCTACTCTTTTTTTTCGAGAGCTTAATACAGCTGGTTATATTAGGATAACATCTTAGAGTGACGTTAGTCACATATTCTCCTCTGTATGCTGTATACTGACATCTAGATGATTAATACATCTCAAGCTAACAATAGCTATCTCACTATAAACATTTAATTCAGAGGATTGACATTTGTCTAATATTTTTCCTCTGTATGTTTTCTATAACAACTTGATGGGTAACTAATTACATCCGGATGATTACTTATCTAAAAATTGAAACACTACTGTGTAAGCCCAACCTGGGAATTATATATGCTTCAGCTGATAATTATGGGAATAATTGTGTAATTATTACAGTACAAATTTACATAATTCTGAATATATCAATAATTACCAAGAGGATTGACTGAAATTCAAAACACTGACACACAGTGAATTAATATTAACTTTTGCTTTTTCTAAAGGGGCCCAAACATAAGAGTAGGAATTCCCTGACGCCGATCCATGAGCATCGATGATCGGAGAACCATCTGGGAATCAGGAATATTCTGCTTGTTAATATTCCCTGATTTGCCAATCCTAATCAACATGTTGGCTTTCCCCGATGCTCATACCAGGTATCAGGGGATCTGGGAATTGCAGCAATCAGTCACAAAAAGTATGAGCCCCTTCACATTATCTAAGTTATTTATAAACACACAAATTACACACTATTTTATAAATAAAGGAAACAAAGGACACACAATTGATTTAAAATATATTTTTATCACGTTTTCACGTGTATTCACTTTATTTTCATTTGAAATGTTTTCCTGATGTTGCTATATACATCAAAGTACAACCAACATTACATACCTTTGTATCATTTTTGTTCTCCCTTGTGCTTCATTAGTATATTCCTGTAGACAGGATCAGCAGTGAGCTTAAATATTTGCATTGTGGGGAAAAGTTGCATGCTGTAAGAGTCAGCAGGGACCAGCGGACATCAGGGGACCTCATCGCCAGCTGGGAGAGAATGTGCAGGGTTAAGTATCGGGGGTTTGAAACTCAGGAGCATGACAGAACCCCTCCTCTTACGGGTGGCCTCAGGCATCTATTGGGCTTTTGAGGGAATTTGGCATGGAATGAACAGATCAGATAAGGGACATGTTCATCAGAGGAGTTGACCCACCTCGTTCTTTTGGCCCTTTCCAGTCACATAGGTACTGGGGATGACGATGGAGAAATCGAGAATCCACAATTCTTTCAACTCTGTTTTCAACTCCTAGTTGAGTTTGAACTTTGGGAGCCTTGGGGAGAGTTCAGTGGAAACTGTTCAAAATTAGTGGTTTCAGCAGAGACATAAGGAAAGAATTCAGAATCTGGGCTGGGACCGGTATTGCATATGTAAACCGGGCTGGAACCAGTAATGCGACTGGTAACTGGGCTGGGACCAGTATTGCGTCTGGTAGCGAGAGAGAAGAAATATTGGGACAGGGCAAGGAAAGGAGAAGAGTAGGAGAATCCATCTGAGACAAATCCACAAAATAATACAGTAGTAAAGATGCTGTCACTGGCCACTACTATGCAGGGCAGCAGACGTGCCAGGCTCCTTAAACAAAAGCCAAGGCCCCCAACTGGTGTTGAGTTCTGCAATGTATCTGCCCCAGACAAAAGTAGATCACCCATGGCCATGTAGTGTTCAAGTCTGGAGAACCATTCCTTAATATTGGGCACTGCCGGGGATCGCCAGTGTACCGGAATAACAGCCATGGTAACAATGTAAGTACACATATTATAAAATACAATGCAAATTGACATATCTTAGGAACAACAGTAAAAACAGTAAGATGTGGATGTCGACAGAATCCCGATAATAACTATCCCAACGGTCTCAATACGGCTCCAGCTCTGGAATCCTGACAGTCAGAATCCTGATGGTGAGTATTAGGGTTAGGCTGTGGGAGGATTTTGATCATCAGGATTCCACTGCGATAATATGCTAATGATTGCAATCGTAATGCCGTCGCAGCCTAACATAAGGACGCCCACATTCCCTTACACACATCCGTAATACTTAGCTAAATAGCGAAACCATCTGTACCATTGAGTACCATCAGTCCCTCACGCAGAATTACAGCAGCCCTGACCTTACTTAAAAATTGCTAACTTCATTGCATGCAGTGGTAGCTCAAGCTGCGTATCCTAACACAATGGCTAGTTTATGCACTTACAAAAAAATTATATGTTTCCACATAATATTCAGGTGCACAGTATTAATTGTTCTTTATAAGCAGATGAAAAAAGCTTCTCCTAAAAGTGATATACCTGTAGTAAACACCTTAAACCAACAATAAATAAAAAAATCTGGATCTGATGTTGATAAATGGTATGTATATCTGTTGACCCAACAGTATATTCCAGAACTCTGACTAAACTAGACAAGGAGCGCTATGTAAACAATTTATTACATGTAATTATACAACAATAAAAATAGACATATAAATCTAAAATGAGATAAAAAACCACACACAGAAAGAAAATAAAATAAAAACAAACATATATTGCAGACTGGTTCAATACAGTGTAAATGTCTCTTTAGAAGATACGGGAGATCACGCCTGCAGAAAGTGTCTCCTGTGTCATAGATTGGAGTATGGTACTGAGTGAAGATAGTTCCACAAAGAAATCACTAGCATCCAGGTAAATAGTGCTATGGCTTGTTCACATACATTTGTATGTATTGATACAGAGTTATTGAAATAAGTACTTCGGCAGCCAACAATATCTTCAAATGTAATAAGACTCAAAGTCACACACTAGCACAGTCTCACTGAAATAATCCCTCAGTAACGATGAGTCAACTGACACCAGGTAAGTGATAGCAGGTAATTGGTGTGTTCTTTTTAAGATTCTCTTGGATACAGATTCAGTGGTGTGGACCAGCCCAAATAGTATACAACACTGTCCATGCAAACAATGCAATAGAGACTGATTCTCATTAATCAGTCTCCGTGGTGATACCTTACCACCGGCCGGCTTTATGTCCGTCAATTGGAGTCAGATGTAAAAGGCATCACTCCCGAGACTGTTTCTAACTCTGTCGGCTGCTTGTGATGGTCTCATGCATGGATCCCAGGTGCTAGGCTGAACCGCTCGTCAGTTCCAGGACTGCTCATCGGTTTGGCATAACAGAGAACAAGCTGATAAAATGTAAAGGAGCCCTTACGCGTTTCTCCGCTGCAAGTCCTTGCGGTTTCATCAGAGGGTGAATCTCCTGGTAATCCTGTTGAGGTTTTTAAACATGAATCCACCAATCATCTGATGGTGATCAAGTTCATCAAGATCACCTGTATGTGTGTGTATGGCACACTAATATATGTTTATCCGTTTTTTTGTATAAAAAAGATATAACATCAAAACACCTATATAGACTTATAAAGAAATTCTAGATATTGAGGATACTCTTATAGAAAATATATTTACAGATACATTTTGTTTTAGTATTCTAATAATAAGATAATTGGCATTCAGAAGATATTATTACTGAGTTTAAAGACACCAGTTCTGCATCCAGGAGACCCAGGTTCAAATCCCGCATAAGATGTCTGTTGTTTTATTTTTTATATTATTATTAGTATTCTATTTTATTTTCTCAACATCACCTTTAATTTCTTTTTATTCATATTTTTATATTGTTTTCAAAAAACTTTTTATAGAAAAGAGAGGTATAGAGAGGCAACAATATTTAGAAGCAGACAACATTGATATTTGATCAATGATAATAAGCATATTTTCAAAGTGTGATAAATAATTCAAGGCTCATTGGTAATAATAGCAATAATTGTGGTAACACTACTTGTCATCCAATTTATACAGACCTATATGGTCATACATGAATATATAAAAAATGTCCTTATTATCTGTATTTTTATTATTATTGTTGTATATATATAAAGGTACAATTGTGGTACTTTTCCTTATCGGGCAAGTATTCCTGACAGGTGGCTTGGAGATAGTGCATCTGCCTGCAACCTGGACGACCCAGGTTCTGATACCCCATCAGCCGTCCACCATTGAGTCTCCATAATTATTTTAGATCTCAAAAACCATTACTGTTTATTTTGTATACTATACTTTTGACCAGAGATAGTATAAATTAATTACTGTTACTTTTTAATTAATTAAAAACCACAATTTTTGCATAACATTCACCCTCTACAGGTCAGGTACGGAATTACAAAAGGATTTAGCTTACCTACTATTTTTTCTTTTCTATCTTCTCTACTATGTCAAAGTGAAAATTTGTCCTTCTGTACTTTTGTCTGTCTATACAAATACACAGTTTACAAGCGAATATCCTGACATTTTACATATGAGCATATTAAAACATGGCGGAGGCAACTATAAAATGTTTCAATCGAAATTAATTACTGTTAATTTTTAATTAATTTAAAAACACAATTTTTGGTGGACGCTCATTGTGGCTGCCTCACGGCATATGGGTAGGGCCTCGGAGCAAGCATTTTGTGTTGTCATGTTTTGCCATGATCTTAATGTTTATTATCGAAGAGAGCTTTACCAGGCTTTGCCACCATTCTCAGCCCTCTGACTATACCAAATTACGCAACATTTACTTCTTTCTTCTAACTGTGCAGAAAACAGGGAGTTGCTGTAGATGGTCATCCTGGTATCAGAGCAACAGAAGCTCTTGGCCGTGTTTACACTGTACATCCAACACATTTTGAATGCTTCTATCTCTGAAGTTTGCTTTACACCATTACAGGTCCTACTTCCTTCGAAGACCTTAGGACGGTTGTTTGGGAAGTTTATCACACTTTTCATGAGGCCAATTTATTTTTGGTAGCCAATGGACGGTGATAGGCCAGCAGTCTGTGGCAACCTGTGTAAAGAGCTCTTTTAGAAATGGACATCGATGGTCAATGTTTGTAGACTGTCAATTGTTTCCTCTCAATGGCAGTATTTTTTACCATTCATTGGCAACTTTCTGATGCTTGCCACCAGCAAATGGCATTGGTTTTTCAATTGTAACTTTTTTTTTAAGTTGTCAGAGCTGGGCTTTCCCTGGCTGCTTCATGGCTGCTGCTAGTGTGTCCATGCTGGCCGCGGCGTCACTCCTGTTTCCTCCTGTCCAGCTACGCCTCCTCCAGTGTCAGGCTGCTCCGCTTCAGGCTGGCCTCGCTGCAGGGATATTGCATATGTGTGAACCAGGGCTCTACCTCCTCCAGTGTCAGACAGTCCGCTCCCTCTCTGGCCGGCTGTGCTCAGGTGTATTGTTAGGAACTTTTTGCTATTAAGCAGGGAATGTGTCATAGAAATTATGATGTAGATGGAGTTAATTATTTTTTAGGAGGGGTTAAATAATGATGAGGGGATGGCATTGTGTGGTGGTCTGAAAAATTATATATTATACTGAAGACACTAGGATGTTATGTGTATTGTATGTAAGTCACTAGCATAGCATGTATGTATTATATGACAGATCTGTATTGTACAGCACTCCCTAGAATGCTCTCTATTTTGTATGGCAGTTTCTTATTGTAATAGCTGTTGCCTGCAGCTTTTCCCACGATGAAATCGCTTCTGCCAACATTTTTTTTTAGTTTAGGTTTTCTAGTTGTATTGCTTTGTATATGGGCCCTGTCTCGGTAGTGGCCCATGTGAACAGCAGCGCTATACAGACTGCTATGTAGCCTGTCCTATTCAAGCCCCTCTTCCCCCACTCCTTACTGGCCGTGCGCATGGTACCACACCTACAATATCTCTTGCATTGATAATGTCAAGAAATGTTGTTTTTGTTATTGCTCAGTTTTTACTTCATTAATCGAGATAAAACAAAGTGCAGGTCATTTCTAGGAGTTTCCACTACAAAATGATGCAGTTTTCATGAAAATTGTTTCAGTCGTTTTTGTGCCAACTTGGAACAAACAGACAGATACTATGTTCTTATATATTATTATATTACAGTATACATGTACAGTATACACTGGGAGGCATGCTGAATTGTATGGCGGTCTCTGGAATGTTTTTTGTTTTGTACGGGCTATGGCGGGGCCTGAAATGATAACTTTTTTGTAAATAGGTCACTAAAATGCCTACAGTAGGTGGGACTCTGAAAGTACACATTGGTGATGGGTTTTTTTGTGTGGCGGGGCGCTACGAGTATATTAGCCTGGTATGGCCAGTAACCTTAATCAGGCCCTGTGTGTCTGCATTGTGTGCTGTCATTTTTATAATCTCTTGTATTCGCACTCAAGCCACACTTCCTATCGTATTCCTGGTGCATATGCTTCTGTTACTTGCATGGGGAGGGAGGTGCATTTGCTACCTATGCAGTGTTGAGGGAAGGGAGTCTTTTTTCACATCTGACTGCCGCCAATTCAGAATAGATAGCAAATGTGCAACTTCTTTTTCCCAGTCACTCTGAATAAATAAGGCCCTATATTTTTTAATTTCACATGCTTTGCAACCACAACAAAATGTTAATTGATAACACTTATCTTTAATAAGTTTATGGGGCCTATTTACTAAGCAGTGTTAGGAGACAGAGTGAAAAGTGATAAGGTGCCACCCAATCATCTCCCAACTGTCATCTCACAGGCTGTGTTTGAAAAATGACAGTTGGGAGCTGATTGGCTGGCACCTTATCACTTTTCACTCTGTCTCCTAACACTGCTTAGTAAATAGACCCTTAATCTCAAATGCATTTTTTATAATGGGTACAGAGATGCTGACTCTGAGTCGCACACAAAGTTGTATTTGTGGGCAGCTGTGGAAGCCTGATTTACTACCTAATGCCAATGCAATATTCCATTCAACTAATGCGAATGCCCATGTGTCTACAAGCGGGAAGCCAGGCCGCTGATTCATTTTACGCCAGCTGTCGCAACCATCATCATCAGTATCTGCACTTGCCCCAGGCCCATGCTAGGCGCAAGCGATCCCTCAGAGAAAGGTGACTCGGAATCGTACAGAGCTATAGATACACGCCCACAACACTTCCATGACACTCCCACAAGTCAGAGTGGTTCCGTGTGCTTGCATTGTTGCCGCGCGTTTTCTCCCTGAAGTGCCCAATTTCATAACAAAGTTCCGTCCGACTCAAAATAAGACATACACAAAAATGCATAAAGTCACATACGCACATGCGCTGTATGTAAATACCTGCCATCAGGGCCGACGAGAGCCACGCCGGGCCCAGGTGTCAGGGGGCATGGCCTAATCGCGGGAGGCATGGCCTCGCCCTCTTAGGAAAAAAAAAGAAATAAAAAAACCTATTTCAGCACGCTCTGGGGAGGTGGGCGCTGTGTGCCCCTCAGCCCAGCGAACAGCCAATGGGGGCGCTTTAGCAGCCACAAGCAGTCTCCCAGTGCAGCCCAGCAAACAGCAGCGTGTGCTGGGCTGCTGTGACTTAAGAGGGAGGGGGAGCGGTGCCGGACTTGGGCCCCCGCCGGGCCTCTGCATCAAGCCCTTGTCCGGATAATTAGTATTCGCTCCCCCCCCTCTCGGTGCCCCTGCCTGTCATTTGTGTCCATATAAAGAGATCTTCTGACTCAGAATCAGCTCCAGAGTGTGCAGTGCACATGTGCCACGGAGTCAAGAGGGCCCCATGGTGCCAGCCCTGCACTAGACAGTATTATTTATTGTAACAGGTGAGAAGTAGCTCTACTCCCTCATTCTCATTGGCTGACAGGTGCATTGTGGGTGGTGAGGGGTGGGGCCACAGTGCCACATGTGTTAGAGATAATGGAGTTCAGCTCATTTTCACCATTTAAAATAAATAATTCAAGTAACACTTTAAAACTGAAGGGGGAATAAATGTATGTGTTTTGTACAAGGCTTTCAAAACATTTTGTTTATTTCTGCTTGTTGGGTGGGGGTTCGGTGATGTTGGAATAAGGGGACTGGAGCCAAAGCACTAATCTTGAACAGTCCCATTAATTTCTTAAAACGCCCCTGCACTTTATGTAAGAGTAAAGTCTTCATTCATAGTATACAAGTAGGTTGCTTGAGCTCCTCTGATTTTTTTAAATAATTTAGAATTGTAATTATCAGAAACCTATATTTGCATTGGTGATTAGTAAACCCATCATATTAAGCTGCGTACATTTACTGACCCCTTTATGCTAAGTGCGGCATAAATGATAGAGAGATATATGCTTGTTCGATTCTTGTTATTTTTGTAACAATTCACCTGTGATATATAATTACCGTTTCAACGCAACAAATGTAATTATGTTATTGCAGCAGTGTAATTGTGTGTTTATGTAATTGCAGCATATGACATAGATTTGCAGGAGTAATTGCACACATGTGTTTTCATTATGTTAGTTTTCTATAGCTTTTATCAGTACATTTATTTGTGCAGTGTTTTATGCCAGTAGATCTTCTGTACACTGTTCACTGTTTTTTTTTTGTTTTTGCTTTCACATTTCCATATATTTTACATAGTATACCTTTGCTCACAATGATGTTTTTTTTAATTGTCTATGACTTTACTTTATTATAGCTTTTGCTTATATGACTTTATTTATGCAAGCCCTCAATATTCATCCTAACAGTGTGATCACTTTTTGATACCTGTAATACCTAATGTAAAAAATGTGAAGGCTTTTAAATCTAAAATACAGAAAGTGTTTGTTTTGTTTCTCTTGCATATCTTCTGTTTTGACATCTTTTTAAAACATCTGCCTCTCTGTCTGTCCTATTAATTTAGCCGTGCGGTTACATGGAGGCTCAATGATTATGTGACTTAAGTGGTGACAGCTATTTAATGAGTATAGTATCAGTCAATGACTGCACAGTAAAACAAGCCTTCTTCACTTATTTCTGCTGGCGACTTGACAAGCTACAGGCAGAAACAAGCTCTACCATAATTGCTCCTTAGAGGAAATATAGTCGGCATCCCGGCAGTCAAGATGCCGCCGGTCAGCATACCGGTGCTGGAATCCCGTTTGCTGACATGTCGACAATAAGTATTAGAGTTAGGGGGAGGCATGGGCATTTTAAGAGAGGAGGGGGCCCGTGTGCACTCCTCGTGCGGGTCCCCCTCCTCTCTCCCTGGTGGCTGGCAGCCGACTGATGCGGCTGGCCAGCCACCGGAGCATTAGTGGACTCCGGACACTAGAGTGTGCCCGGAGTCTACTGCGCATGCGCAGAATTCCTGGAAAATGGCCGCGGCAGCCATTTTCCGGCGTTCTGTAGAATCCGGGCACACTCTAGTGCCCGGAGTCTACTGCGCATGTGCAGAACACCAGAAAATGGGCGCGGCGGCCATTTCTCCGGTGTTCTGAGCAGCAGTGACACCCGACCTGGGATCTCGGACAGGTAAGTTTTAAAAAAATATGGGTGCAGTGTGTGCGGGGCCCCCTGGACCCGGGGGCCCATGTGCCCTGCACACTGCACCCATTATACAGTAGATACGCCACTGGGGGTATGGTTAGATTTAGGGGTTAGGCACTATGGGGAAGGTTAGGTTTAGGCTGCAGGGGAGGTGGGTTAGGCTGCATGGCTGTAGGGGTTATGGTTAGGCTGCAGGGGAGGTGGGTTAGGGTTAGGCTGCATGGCTGTAGGGGTTAGGGTTAGGCTGCAGGGGAGGTGGGTTAGGGTTAGGCTGCAGGGGTGGGGAAGTTAGGGTTAGGCTGCAGGGGTGGGGAAGTTAGGGTTAGGCTGCGGGATAGGTGGGTTAGGGGGGGGTTGGGGTTAGGATACCTATCTAATCCTGTCGGGATTCTGACTGTCAGCATTCCGCTGTCAGTATTCTGACCACAGGCAACTGGACTAACGGGATCTTGCACCCAACCCATTTAGAGCACAGGCCACATCGCGTTATTTGAATCTGCACCATAATAGTGATGTCATGCTAGCTTTTAACCACTTGCCTGACATGTCCACATCAGACACCAGGCTGGGCTTTCCCTGACATGGTCACATTTTATTGCGACCAATCAAAAATGCCCTGTGGGTGACTGCTGGAAGATTATCTGAGCTGATTTGCTGAACGCAGTGATCAGCCAGCACAGCGACACCCCACACCAGGGATATGTAATGATAGGAGCCGGTCTGCCCCTGAGTATATCCGATTGCTGCCCCTCTCTACAGCCACCGTGAAAATGTGGAGCCACTCTGCCCCTGTATATACCTGGCGGACCGGAGCAGTGCCAGGAAATGTAAAGTCGAGATGGTCGCAATGGTGCTGATTATCGATGTTTCTGATGTATGTTATGCATTTAAAAAAATAAATAAATATATACATATATTTGGAAAAAATATTAGGCAGGTAAGACATTGACTTTTAAAAGCAGCGTTTTTTTCACTGAAGGACTGACACAGAATTTTATCAAACCTTCTAAAGCGGTCCAGTGGCGTTGTTGCCCATAGCAACCAATCAGATTATAGCTATAATTTTATAGAATGTTCTAGGTAAATGACAGCTAGAAGCTGATTGCTTGCTATGGGTAACACCTCCACTTGTCCTCTTTAGAAAGTTTGAAATACTTCTCCCATAGTCATCAATATATTTTGGTGCTTTAGTAAGTAAGAGCAGTGCTTAATAACTAATGTAATCACTGATATCACATTACCCTGTAAACAATACATTTATAATCAATACAAGTTCCTCAAGTTCTTTTCTAAACATAATGTCACAAGCATGGCAGATTAATCACTAAAGCTCTGATACATAATAATGAATTGGGACTGGGGCCTCGGGTGAAATGTATCAAAGCTTGGAGAGAGATAAAGTACCAACCAATCAGCCCCTGTCATTTTTCAAACACAGCTTGTAAGGTGACAGGAGCTGATTGGCTAATACTTTATCTCTCTCTAAGACTTGATACCCCCTAGTGTTCATCTAGTTATGAGACTCTCTATTGTATATCAGGGCTTTAGCAATTAAATGCCTTCCCTAAAAGCTGTCATTTTAATCATTCAGTATTTCTGCAGTGCAACTATTGCTGCTATAGGGCTATTACACACACATCAGTTTTGTCCGCACACTTTCACAAGCAACATGACGTTTGTTTTCTGTCCAGACATAACCGCTGTGTGTGAAATGAGCCATACCTGCTCTGTTGTTATCATTTTAGGATAGCAGTACAAAAGCATTGTGAAATGCTCTATTCCCATATTACATCATTAAATAAATGACATTACTATTTAATTGTATAATTATTTATTTTAATGGTTAAAATAAATATATATTTTTTTACTTTTAATACAGTGTATGTTGTTTTTTTTACTTCCCAGCGTGCACAGTAGTAAGGCCCAGTAAAGTGGTAAGTTAACGCTTACCGCACTGGGCCAGAAGCGCCAGAGAAGCTGAGTATTGCTCACCGGCCTTGGCAATATTGTTTTTGCTTGTGATAAGTAATTTAATTTATTGCCACAATAAGCAGTGATAAAATAAATCATACAGTACTAATCAACAAAATGGGGCTGT
The DNA here is from genome assembly GCA_031769625.1 of Taudactylus pleione. Taxonomy (NCBI): domain Eukaryota; kingdom Metazoa; phylum Chordata; class Amphibia; order Anura; family Myobatrachidae; genus Taudactylus; species Taudactylus pleione. The sequence continues at coordinate 5,997,870 of JAUIMM010000368.1, read as the reverse complement.
TAATGATAAATAAGCCCTATACTGTATATATCCTTATTCATCTCTCCCCTCATTATAGTTGTCGGATCTGTGTTCCTGTGTCACATAACCATTATTACCTTTGGTTTGGACACAGTATTCTCAGAAATATGCTTCTGCACTTCCATGTATCTGGTAGGTGCAAAAGGTGTCCAAATAAAAGCATAGGACAAGTTCCCACCTCTGCCAACTCAGAACTTTTGCAAGAAGTATAATTCTTCTAGTCCTTAAAAATGTGCCCCGTCCACCCAAATATGTCATTTTCATTTTGCTCTGCAGAAGGCAATACAATTTTTGCACTGTGCCACACTCAGTAAAGAACACTCTCACCCAGTCCAACTCTTCTCATTTACCAGTGCAAACCTGCTCCTCCGTAAACATATCCACAACCACAAACCCATGGGGGCTAGCACAAATCTGGACACAAGTGCACGAATTGAGGTGCATAGCATCTATGCAGTAGGGAAGCCGGCGGACCTAATCCCGACAGCCGGCTTCCCGACTGCTTTATCCTGGCGAGGATTAAATGACAGGCGTCTAAATCTAGATGCCCGATCGAAGGGATGCCGGGCGCCGGGCGTGGACAGCCGCAGGGGGAGAGGGTTAGGTTTAGGGCTCCCAGGGGGTTAGGCTAGGGGAGGGAGGGTTAGGCACCCCCGGGGGGGACTTAGGGGTAGGCACCCCCCCGGGGTACTTAGGTTTAGGCGGCAGGGAAGGGGGGGTTAGGTTTAGGCACTTAGAGGGGGGATTAGGGTTAGGCACTGGGAGGGAAGGTTAGGGTTAGGCACCCCTAAGGAGGGTTTGGGGAGGGAATTAGGTTAGTCTATACTTACCTTAGGGACGATCTGGATTTTCACCTATGTCTGGCAACCGCTGTCGGAATTCCAACCGCCGGTAAATCATGCCGATTCCGCATAGCAAACACCAAAAATTATTTTGTGCTGCACTTCGTAAATGAGGTTCTAGGTATCCAGACCATTATGTAAATAATATGTGTATAATGCAGAATCTATGAATAGGTTGGGTACGGGATGCCGGCACTCGGGATCCCGTTGGTTAGAATCCAGATGCCGGCATCCCGATAGCTGGGATTTATAATACATCCCCTATGGATAACCCTCACTATTTTATGTTTGCAGATTTAGCAGCTGACCCGGATGAGCTAAGAAATGTTGCAGTACTGTTTCCTGAGACCGCCCGCTCTATGGAGAAGAAGCTTCGCTCCATTATAGACTATAAGGAGGTATCTGCCTCTGTCCACCGATACAACAAGGAACAGTTTATTGCCTGGAGAGCAAGTCTAGGACGTAATTACACAAATGTAATTTCCAACCTGAGGTGGCATTTAGACTGGAACAGGAGACCCAAAGCCTATGCACTAGCAATTGATCAGTGGCTAAAGAGTGCAGATAATGACATTCCTATGACTGGAATCCTTTCTGTCACATAGCATGTTCCGTGTGAGTAACAATCATTACTGTACAGTCACCGGGAGAAATCTTGTGTGTATCATCTCCTTCTCCATAAGGCTTACAAGCTACTTTTAAACCAAGAAACTGATACAGGGTTGCTGATGGCGATAGGTAGCTCAAGATATTATACAGTGTTACATGTGGAGGCATAGGGAAATGTGTGAATGTATATCATATAATGTATGTTATCAATGTTCCACATTAAATGTAGGTAGTGAAGATAAAGGGGAGAAAATGGCTTGTCCCCTGCGAAAATAGCATTTTACCTGCTTATTTGCCTGACTGATGCAAATGCCTGTTTTTGCCAGGATGCAGTCAGGATACCGGCGGGCGCTATCCCGACAATGACATCCCGAAATGGGACTAAAGATAGGCGTCGAAATCCCGACGCCTATCAGTAGCCCCACTACAAAATCCCGACACCTGGCATACCTAAGGAAGGTAAGCTGGGTGTCTTAGCGTTTAGCCGCAGTGGGGAGGGTTAGGTTTAGGGACCCCCGGGGAGACTAGAGTTAGGCACCCCCCGGGAGGGTTAGGGTAGGGAAAGGGGGGGTTAGGCACCACTAGAGGGGGTTAGGTTTAGGCACTAACAGGAGGAGGTTAGGGTTAAGCACTAGGGTGGAGGTTAGGATTAGGTACCACTAAGGAAGGGTTAGGGTAGGGAGAGGAGAGGGTTAGGGTACTTACCTGCAGCAGTCGGGATTTCGATCCATCGGGCTGCCGCTGTTGGTAGTTGATACGGCAACTAAAGAGCCGCCGGTATTACATACCGATTCCTTTCTGCCAGGATGCATATATTTGCGTAGCAAAATGGGCACATATGAGGAGTAGCAGACGTTTGCACTGGCAGAAGGGTTGGATGGAGTGAAGGTGTTCCCACCGACATATGCAGGGGAATGCAGAAAACTGCTTAATTTTGTTAAGTGAAATTATTCTAATTACAGGATGGACATGACTCGAATTCTGAATTCTGCATCTACTCAGAGCTGACAGAAAGCAAGCTGGTTTTGCCTTTAAAACGATTGTTGCTTTAAAAATACGTTAAGACTCACAGGAGTTCCCACAGTGGCTGCAGCTCACAACCTATTCCATAACCCCCTGGTCTGGTCAGTGCCTGGCTGCTCCCCTAAAGCAGGCCTGGCCAACCTATGGCTCTCCATATGTTGTGATATTACAAGTCCCAGCATACCCTCCTACTGATCAGCTGGTAAAGCATGCTGGGACTTGCAGTTTCACAACAGCTTCAGAGAGATAGGTTGGCCAGGCCTGCCCTATAGGATAGCCCCATACAGGCTACTAGCCCTGCAGTGAAAAGTTGACTGTTCCAATATTTTTTACATTTGTTTATACAGTGCACTGTTACACATGGGAACTGGTTATTAACGGCAATGGGTGCACCTGCATATGTGCTTCTCCATCAAACAGATCAGTTTAAAAACACATTTCTGTTGATCAATGTAATAAAATCCTGCACTAAACTGGCTCATGTAACCGTCCCAATGTTACCTCAATCATGATTTGTTTAAGCCATAAGTAAGGATTTTAAGATAAAAAATAAAATGAAATGATTTAATAGAAATGGGTAATGGAAGTTGGATGCTGATGTGGCGCTATGACACTATGACACTATGGCACTATGACACTATGGCACTATGGCACTATGACACTATGGCACGTATCTTTTCCTCTCAAGACACACTTTCAGTTTGCAAAGGGTTCTGAGGATTTAAGGGAGTCTCTACTCTGGTGTGTGCTGGGTGTTATATTAAGGGGTCTTTGTCCAAAATTAAAGAGGATGCGCCTCATAAATGAGCAGCACTTAGTTTTCCGCTACAGTATGTAGAAACCTGTCATTTATCATTTTTATTGACATAGTTCCTGATTCAAAGGTGCACAATATTGCAACCTTGTGCTGCAGCACTACTGCATGTTTATGCTAATGCCTCAGCTGATGGGATTCGTACAGAGACGCCTTTCGGCTTTGGCGCTAGACCACTATTGTGCGCATTAAGATGCACCTTTGGACGCTCCATCAGAGATTGCACCAGCCCTATAGCAGATGCAATTTCTCAGTCTGATCTTGGCCATCAGGGTCAGTTCAACTGCGTCTTATGATGCGAGATGCCCCCGTCTGGTTATCCACTCACCTTTTACCACCCATTAACACCCACCTAAATTGCCTCATTCTGCATCCAAATTCATTTTGCAGCTCCTGGCGGTAACCATCTGGATGCATGCATAGACTGAAAACAGGCCCTCAGTCAGAGGACTGGAACTGTATGAATGGATAGCCATCGAAGGGTTAACCATCGATGGTGCCATCTGTGCTTAACATTAATGGTGTGAAGCAGAATGTAATCTTTAAAAGCTGACTTTTTCACCTCATATTTTTAGGTTTATTATGTGTGTCTCACGTTTGTGGGGGTTGGGACAGACTCTATGTGCCGCCCTCTCCCCAAGTTGCCTGAGGCTCTCTCCTTTTGGGAAGAACTCCAAAGTCTGTTCCCCAAGGGGATGCTCTGGCCAACCCTTTGGGAGAAATGGGCAACCCCAAGTCTTGTGGTGGAGGGAAGTCCAAAGACCATTGTCCCTTGCCCCCTTTGGGTCCTTTTGGTTCTGGGTCAGAGATGTCAAGGGTCCCCCCTAGCCTTGGTGAAGGGGTTCCAATGAGTCCTTTTTCCCATCAATGGGGCCTTCTGGCTCCGTGGGGATTGGGAGACAGTCCAAAGTTCCATGCCCCCAGCACAGTTTTGCACTGCACTGGGTGATTGGAACATGTACCTCGGGCTCCAACAAAAAATTAGTGAGTAGTGATGGAGCTGTCTGGAAATGTGACAGCAGCACACCATGTGGAAAAAGTTTCCTATGGGGGTCTTCATAGGTATTGCTACGACCCTAACTGTTTATGGCCAATTCTGAGTTTAGGGCAAAGTAATAAAAACAAATCTAAGTGACTGTGCACCTTCGTAATACCATGTTGTAGGGATGGCCTTCTGTGTTTAGCCATCGATGGTCACCATCTATGGTAACATTGGTGGTTAAACTCGATGGTATGTAACCATTGGCACGAATCCATTGATGATTTCGACCACCAATGGTCAGCCCTGCTGTAGTAGTCTAATCACCTTTGGGGGCGGGGCTTTGCGGGGCATGCTATGCTCCATGTTCAGGGGCCATGAAAGAAAGAAAAAAACATTGTAACCATCGATTAGTTGGTAATCATCACTGTTGATGGCCATACCTACCATGTTGCTCTGCAATTTGAGCATATGTAAAATATGCAGAGAGGTTTAGATTTGGAAGGGGCGTGTTCAACTCAGATCTAAGTTGCAGTGCAAAAATAAAACTGCTCAATATTTGTGGGCTACATGCAAAAGCAGCCTATATTTGCTATGCACGCAAAAACATTATTTGTACCCCTTGTATTGGAACATGGTAACTCAGAATCACCCCCATAAACTTATTGAGTATAATAATCTATGATAAGTTAAGGTGATGGACCCCTGCGCTCTACTGCTATGTGTTCCAAACTTATTTTTGTCTCCCAAATGTGTAATAACACTAATAAATTAATTGTCCAGGTTTGTTGGGTATGAGAATGTTTAAGTGGTATAAAGATGTATCAGTGGGAGGTTTTATAAATCAACTATGGTAACCTGGACAATTCATTTATTAGTGTTATTACAGTACACACTCAGGATCAGTGGCGTATCTATAATGGGTGTAGGGTGTGCGGTGCACACTGGCCACCCTGGCCCTGGGGGCCTGTGTACACCGCACACCCTGCATCCATATTATTTAAAACTTACCTCTCCGAGGTCCCGTGCTGGGTGTCATTGCTGTACAAAAAGCCAGAAACATGGCCGCCGTGGCCATTTTTCCGGCGTTTTGCACATGCGCAGTAGACTTCGGGCACATTCTAGTGCCCAGAGTCTACTAATGCTCCGGTGGCCAGCCAGCCGCATCAATCGGCTGCCGGCCGTCGCGAAGAGAGGAGGGGCCCTAGTCGGGAAATGCACATGGGCCCACTCCTCTTTAAAGACGCCCCTGCTCAGGATGCAGAAGTATTGTAAGTTTGGAACACGTTCAAACAGGGCTGTAAGTAGGGTTGTGTGACTGGTGCCACCACACTGAGAGCAGGGCTCTGTGGGTAGCACTGTAGCTTCCCCATAGTACTTGCTTCTGGCTAGCAGGGCGCCTGGAAGGGCACACTGGAACCATGCCATGTGTACAACTGCACAGAGCGTCTTCTAGACATTCCGTGCACTGCAGCGCATCCGACTGCTGGCTTGTCCCGCCCCCTATGTGCAATGTCATGACAGCATGTGCAAAGGTGATGGGCCGGCACAGGATGCATTAGAGCCCTGATACAGCACTGAGTGCAGGTGTCCAACACCTTGCCTAATTTTTGCTACTATAGAGGGTGATTCCTTCTCAGATCCCAGCAGCTCCTAAAACAACTGCACTCACTGGTTCTCTGTAGTGCACCCGCACACACCGTATAGATATAATAATCTATGACCACCATAATAATTGGTATCTGTACATTTTTGAAGCAGTCTTTATAGTACATAAATACAGAATTATTAAGATGAACATAAAATCAGTTCAGCAGATGAGATTGGTTTCTTTGAGATAAAATATGATCTTGGAGGTCGTGAAACTTATGATCTGCGAGTTGATTGTATAGGTGTGTACCCAGCTTAAGTCTTACTAGTTGTGGTTTATGGTCTTTGGTAACAGTTCTGAAAGTGCTTTTTATTGAAAATTAAAAAAATACATGCAGAATCCAGCAGCAGTCGCAGCAACCTGGCTGGCTCAGGAATATCCCCTCCTTCCACCCTCCTACTGGTGTTACTGGTATGCTCAGGAGGAGGGAACAGGAAGGGGTGGAGGGGGAGGGAAGGACGGCACTGGGTGCCGAGACATCTAGCACCCTGTGTGAAAATTACATTACCCTATTTGTATATAATATAATGAAGTGTCATACACATGAGACAATAGTGTCTTCACAGTGTTATTAATACATGCACAATTAGCATTTTTCTGTGTAAAACAAGTGGAAATGACAAATAAGAAATCTGACATAATACAGCCACAGCAATAATGAATGAAAGAGAGGGTGCCCCCTCCTCTCTCCCCGGCGGCCGGCAGCAGACTGACAGCTGACCCTAGCAGCAGTAGACTCTGGGCACTAGTCTGTACCCAGAGTATACTGCGCATCCGCAGGTTGTCGAGAAGATTGCGCGGTGCTACCATTTCCCCAGCGATTTCCTCATAGCACATGCGCAAAATGCAGGGAAAATGGCCACGGCGTGACCTCGGAGAGGTCTTAGAAAATATGGGTGCAGGGTGCGCGGTGTGGGCCCCCCTGGACTGTGTGTTCCACACACCATGCACCCATTAGAAATACGCCTCTGTAATGAAGTACTATCAGCTGAAGGGGTTAATAAGCCAATTAGAAGCAGCTGGATAGTGCTGCTGGTGTCATCCCCATCATCCTCCGCTACCTGCCAAAGATTTGACTCCTAAGAAGCATTACTGGTATGCGTCCAAGTCCCCTAGAAGAATTAGGTCTGATACTGAGTAGAATACAAGATCTTACTTATTTTCATACTGCACATGCACAGTACCTGAGCATCTATGGGCGATTCAGAGCCGAATAATGAGGCATTCACATGTAGGCTAAGTTTAGCAAGGGAATGTGGATGGAATTGTGGGCTATGCAGAGATCCATTTGTTTTATGACGGATCCCTTGCACCATGGATAGAGGTGGTGAATGTGCGCTGTGATGTTGACGGCTATTTAAGCAGGCGGATGGCTACCGATGGTGCGGTCACAGATGCAGGAGATACAGGAGTTTATCCTCATTTATTTGCTGCATGCAATACGGGTGTAATGACAGCTGACACGCACTCAACTCTGAATCATCCATTAATGGTAAGGTCAAAGGTTATTGGTAAGATACATTTATTTCTGCTGATCTGCATTTCAAATGAATTGTACTGTAATTGTAAGTGTAAATATTGTAAGTGTAACTTCATTAATGAAATTGGGCCTGATTCAGAGTTGTACGCTATAAGCATCGCTGCTAAATCTTTGGACACAGCAGCGATGGTAAAATATGCTAATTCAGCAGGAGGCGTCTAAAGAAAAAAGACGCCTCCTACTGACAATGCAGATCCGAGTCCTGGGTCCGAAGGCGCATCATTGGATCGCCTAGTGACCATCGGTCTCAATGGTCGCAGCCACCGGCCATCTGAGTAAGCCTCAGATTATTTAGAATGACCACCGGAACTGCTCAGCCGGGACCAGGAAATCTGCATCAGAAGAAGCGGACCCTGACCTCTGCATGCCTACAAAACGGAGACGACACGCCTCGATTTTGTAAAATGGTCAGCATCAGCCACCGAACCCTCAAACAGCCACAGCATAGGGAGCACTGCGAGCGATCTCACAAGACCCGTTCTGCACAGGCACAGAATGGGTCATGCGCAGTCCCCTCCCACCCATCAAACTTGTATGCAAACCATAAGATTTACATATAAGTCTGAATCAGGCCCTATATATAGTAAGTTATTGCAAAGCATATTAAACATGGTCACATTTCAGTCATCTTCAGCTGTGGGAATATTCATCTATACTTTTATCGTGTGAAAAAAACTTCAAGTTTCTTAAAGGTCACTAGCAAGTTTCCTTTTGAGAGCTCTCAGCTTGCCTTGTAAACCTGTTTCTGTTTTTCTCTTTGGAAGGGTTGGTCTGGGAAATGTTTTATTCTCCCATAGGGTTTGCTATCATAATTAAATTCATTGGCACAGTTTATTTAATACCGTAAGAGTCTCATCTGCATATAGGCCATATTTATTTCCATGGTGATCCTGTGTATTAACCATCAGAACCCCATGAGTATTCTCTTCTTGCTCTGTGCCAAAGCTCACTAATAATCATTTAGTATGTAATCCTTAAGCAACTGATATATCTAGTAAAGACTGATGTATTTGCACTTGTGACTTACCGTCTTAAACATCTAACAAATGAAATGTTCTACATGCTCTCAGTCTTATTAATGTTAAATGTGGTCTGTCAGTAGAATTAAAGTGGCTTCATTGTCATTGTCATTACCATAATATCCTCTCCTGATTTCTGTTTTGTAAGTCATCATGAGTTACTTGGATTGTTAAAGCACAATTCAACTGCATATACAGTAATCTAATTGTTTCAAAATAGATTCATTTTATATCATACAAACATTTTTTGCTTTCAACTAAACATTTTTCTTTTTTTTATTAAAGAAAATGATTTAGTTGTAGAATTATCTGTAATAACAAGTAGGAGTTTGTTTTGCTAATCTATGCTGCATGTTTCACACTCTTCCCAGCAGGAATGGATGGAACTGGAGTAAACATATAAATGGCATCTGCATTTGTGGTTTTAAAATCATCCTTAAAACGCAGACTAATTACAAAGAAATCACATATGTAATAGCGGCTAAAACATCCCCTGTGGCACTGTGTGGTACAAGGGAAAAGTGACAATGCTGGTAGTCACAAAGTGCTGGCACTCCAACCATCTGAATAACACTGCGATGGCACTTTGTGGACATAACCAGCAGTTGTACACCCCCTTTATGAATCAATATTGCTGCGCTATAGCAATAAATTAAACAATGCATTTTACATTTTGTTTTATTTTTTCTGTATAATTTTTTAGCAATATTTATAATGAGACATTGTTCTAAAATAATCTTTTCAATATATGTTATTCTTTATATATTTTACATGGATTGAGACATAAATAAGGAGTAAAAGGGCTGTGCCAATACTCCACGGAAAAGGCCTTTGGCTGAAACTAGTAAGGTTGCTACTGTATTGCACTTTGCTGTTCTCTGAGGTGTAATTGTGATCTCTATAGTATTCTTTTATCATGTTTGTACAATGTTGAATGCTAAACATTGTAAGTACAATACTAATATATACTTGTGAGAAACGTATTTAAAGGTTTCTAAACCATATGTTGTTTCCGTCTTATTTTCTCCTTTTCTTTTAAGCATCACAGCCGTGGATTATGTTTTAATTACTACTCTCTGCTGGGAAAAGCTAACAAACAGCAGGCAGCACAGTTTGGAGAATTAGAACACAGGTAATTATGTTATTTGAACGTGAATTACATTTTTTAAAAATATTTTTTATTGGAGTCCTGGCGGTCGGGATGCTGGTGGTCAGAATACCGACAGTGGCATCCCGACAGTCAGAATCCCGACAGGATAAGGTAATCATGCTAACCCTCATCCTAACATTATCCTTCCCCATAGCCTATCCCTAACCCACCCCTCCTGCAGGATAACCCTAACCCTCCCCCCCTTCAGCCTAACCCTAACTTTGCCCCTAGTGCCTAACCCTAATCCTCCCCCTAACCCGAATACTTACTGTCAGGATGCCAGCAATTGGGATTCTGGTGCTGGGATTCTGACTGCTGTCGATATTTCAGCACCGTTATTTTTACCGCCAGGATGCTGAATACTTTCCATGTACATACCTAGAAGGTTTATTATGTACAGTTATTTGATTTTCTATAATTTGATTATGCAGGACTTGCAGTGTAGGGTGCAACCAGATCACATCAAGCTCTAAGTATGTATAAATGTATAGGGACTGGGGAGGGGAGATTAAGAGGGGGTGGGGATAAAAAAAACGTTGTTGCCCACTCTCACTTTCAGGAAGCTGCACCTTGTGATTCCTAGGCAGGGTCAATAACAAGAATTGGTAATCTTGGCTTCCTTCATCACGCTCTCTAGATAAAGGCCTCTTGGGCATCATCTCCCCTGTGTCTCTCCAGCCTCATCACCACTTTTGTCTCTGCCTTATCAACCACTGTCTTTCCTGCCTCACCCCCTGTGTCTCTCTGGCCTCATACCCTTTTTATATCTTATGTCATCTTCACCCATCCACTTATCCCCAACATGTCACTCAACCTTATGTACTCTGTGTCTCTCAACCTCATCCTCCGCGTGTCACAGCCTCTTCCTCCCATGTGTCTCTCAGCCTTATTCCCTCCTTGCGTCTTTCAGCCTCATTCTTCCCGTGTCTCTCAGCCTCATTCCTCTCCTGTCTCTCAGCCTCATCCCCCTGTGCCTGTCATTCTCCCCCCATGTCTCTCAGCCTCATCCCCCCTTGTCTCCCAGCCTCATGCCCCACCTGTGTCTCTTAACCTCATTCCCTGTGTCTCTCAGCCTCATCCCCCTGCACCTCTCAGAATCACCCCCGTCTGTCTAGCACATGCCACTGCCTCTCTCCAATCCCATTTCTTCAGCCCCATCCCCCTCTATGACTCTCCATCACAGCCCACATTTACCGTACCTTTTGCTGCCAGCTCCTCTTTGCAGCTCCTCTGCCATCCAGCTTAGCAACATCATGACGTCACACCACAATTTTTTATTAAATAAAAATCTTTATGGCACTGAGCTCCTCTTTCTGTCTGTGGCCTGTTGGTTACTGCAGTGGCCAAGCAAGTGGTAGCAGACTGACTGGTCCAGTGGACAGATGAACTGTCCTCCTTGTACCTCCACTATCACCAAGCCTGTTCCTAGAGGGAAAAATCTGATTAATACCCTACAGTACGTCCTTTTTTGATCAGAACGGGGGAACAAAGCAACCTCAAAACCTCACTACCAGGTTGGGTGTAATGTCATCCCTGGCACACATGCCTTAGACACTCTTTTTTTGTCTATACTACTGCCCACACACTTAACACAGTGTCACGGCCAGGGTATTTCAGCATGGCGCTAGGCGGGTGTTACCTGTGAGGTCATTGTGGCACGGGCTGTCTGGTGGCGGAGCTGGTGTCTGGCGGGGGGCTTTGGCTGCGCGCGTTGTTGTGCGGCCCTGTTGTCACTCTGCGCTGGTGAGGCCTGGCGGCGTCTCCGTTCCGTTTGGCATGGGCGCCGCCATCTTGCCTTCTGGCCATGTGATGCGGCTGGCCAATCCTGGTGAGTCACATGTTCCCTCTGGCCAGTAACAGCACGGCATGGGGTATTTAGGAAGGGTCAGTGCCTTCCTTCTTTGCCAGTGCAATGTGTATCTCAGCCTAGCTGAGAGGGAGTTCTCTGTGCTTTCCTGTTCCTGTGAATTCGCTGTCTGCCAGTCTGCCTGTCAGCTCCTAGCTCCCACTGGACTACCCCGCTTCCTCCATCACCCTTGCCCATACCTGAGTGCCTGAGCCTGCTGACATCCTGCGCTTCAGTTCACTACCTGTATACCTGGCTTGTTTATTTTCAGTTCACTACCTGCACACCAGGACAGCTCTAATTGTTTCTACTTGGACATTAACCCTTTTACTCCCACCACAGAACTCTTGTGCACATTATATATTCCTGGACTTTTATTTACTGCCATTATATGTCTACTCAAGCACTTATTAAAATTCTAGTTTTATTTTTAAATCTGCTTCTGTGATCGCTCCTGCTACCACCCCGGGTCCAAAACAACCCAGAACATCACACACAGTGTCTGTCTCTAGCATCCATGTATGTCAGACTGACACTTTCCTGGCCTAAACAGGGAATCACATGGGAACTGTAATAATCACCAAGGGTTGCCGTCTTCCTGTGTCTTCCCAGACACGCACACCTGGTGTGCCCCCCCCTTCCCAGGCACACACACCTGGTGTGCCCCCCCTCCTTCCCAGACACACACACACCTGGTGTCTCCCTCCTTCCCAGGCACACACACCTGGTGTCTCTCCCCTCCTTCCCAGGCACACACACCTGGTGTCTCCCCTCTCCTTCCCAGACACACACACCTGGTGTGCCCCCCCCTTCACAGACACACACATCTGGTGTGCCCCCCCCTCCCCTCCTTCCCAGACACACACACCTGGTGTCTCCCCCCTCCTTCCCAGACACACACACCTGGTGTCTCCCCCCTCCTTCCCAGACACACACACACCTGGTGTCTCCCTCCTTCCCAGACACACACACGTGGTGTGCCCCCCCTCCTTCCCAGACACACACCTGGTGTCTCCCCTCTCCTTCCCAGACACACACACCTGGTGTGCCCCCCCTTCACAGACACACACATCTGGTGTGCCCCCCCCTCCCCTCCTTCCCAGACACACACACCTGGTGTCTCCCCCCCTCCCCTCCTTCCCAGACACACACACCTGGTGTCTCCCCCCTCCTTCCCAGACACACACACCTGGTGTCTCCCCCCTCCTTCCCAGACACACACACACCTGGTGTCTCCCTCCTTCCCAGACACACACACGTGGTGTGCCCCCCCTCCTTCCCAGACACACACCAGGTGTCTCCCCCCTCCTTCCCAGACACACACACCTGGTGTGCCCCCCCTTCCCAGACACACACACCTGGTGTCTCCCTCCTTCACAGACACACACACCTGGTGTCTCCCTCCTTCACAGACACACACACCTGGTGTCTCCCTCCTTCACACACACACCTGGTGTCTCACCCCTCCTTCCCACACACACACACACCTGGTGTCTCCCCCCTCCTTCCCAGACACACACCTGGTATCTCCCCCCTCCTTCACCTGATGTCGCCCCCTCTCCTTCCAAACACATACATCTTGTGGTAAATTTACTAAGAATCGTGTTTGGCTGAGATGAGATTGCATTCTTCTGTCAGTTTAGCCTGTTTTTGTGCAGCTCAGAGATTTACTAAAGCAAAAAACGGGTGTAAAAACACGTTCCGAATAGAAATGGGCAGACACACAAATAGAAGTCAATAGACCATCGAACTAAGGGCCTGATTCAGACCCGCTCGCTAGGCTGCGTTCACTTGTAGCTGCCGATGTTTTGCAATGTGCGCATGTGCGAACTAGTCCATGCTATCGGGAAGCGTTCTCTCGCTGCACATAGCCAGCTTGCCAGAATTAGTGACAGGACAAGCCATTTATGGATGGTGAAAGGGTATGGTTGATGAAAAGGGGGGTGTGGTGGTGCGAACGCAGGCGTGTCTGAGCATCTTAACGCCGTTTCAGAGGAGCGCATAATTAAGACGCAGCATCATATTACACGTCTTATGGTTGTTTTACACACTGAAGCACTCGCAGTGCTTGCCACCTGCGCATGCAGGGGGGGTTTCCGAGTACCTAGAAACCCCCCCCTGCCCACCAATCCATCGTAGCCCAGCTTAATATTTTTTTTTTTGTGTGTAAAGACGTGAGCCGGCAACTGTCCCTGGCTGAGCTGCCTGTAGGGAGAGCTGCAGCGCTTGCCCACAGCTCCTCCCGGGCAGTTCCCATAGGGCACTGCGCACCGGCATTGTGGAAGGCTGAGACATCGGATCCTGCTGCGTGACAGTGACCGGCGCTCTCGCCCAGAGCCGCACCACAGGTGGGTGTAATGTTTTACATGTGGGGGGAGCCAGTGGTGGTGGGGGGAGGGTGATCTTTGTCAGTGTGCCAGTCTGTGTGTGTATAGGCTTTGTCAGTGTGTGTGTGTATATAGGCTTTGTCAGTGTGTGTGTGTCAGTCTGTGTGTGTGTGTGTATAGGCTTTTTCAGTGTGCGTGTGTGTATAGGCTTTTTCAGTGTGTGTGTGTATAGGCTTTGTCAGTGTGTGTGTCAGTCTCTCTGTGTGTGTGTGTGTATAAGCTTTGTCAGTTCAATTTAAGGCAAAATCATTATTCTTTTCTGCAGATCACTGTTGCTTGTTTCTTTGTAGTGTGTGTGTTTAGGCTTTGTCAGTGTGTGTGTGTAGGCTTTGTCAGTGCAGTGTCTGTCTGTCAGTGTGTGTGTATAGGCTTTGTTATTGTGTGTGTATATGCTTTATCAGTGCAGTGTCTGTCAGTGAGTGTGTGTCTAGGCTTTGTCAGTGTATGTGTGTGTATATGTGTGTCTGTGTCAGTGTGTGTGTCTGTGTCAGTGTGTGCGTATATGTCACTGTATATGTTAGCGGTGCCGCCTTTTTATTTCTTCAAGGCGCTGAAAAACTCCATATAAATATAGTCAAGTAGACTCCAAATAAAAAAGTTCAACACCCGGGGTGCAGATCCTAAGTACTAAGCAGACGGCTCAGTCTTGAACATACAATCACATACAGGCAGTGCTCCTCAGGTACTCAATAATCCAAGTTTGTTAATCCATTACTATGCAACGTTTCAGATGCAATTATTACATATTTTGTAAAGGCATTGATGAAATATGTAATAAATTAATCTGAAATGTTGCACAGTAATGGATTAACAAGCTTGGATTACTGAGTATTGATTATTGAGTACCCGAGGAGTGCTGCCTGTATATGGTTAGATTTTTTGCCATTGGTTTTGTAACCAAGTATTGGAAACCCCCCTTTCAAAATCCTGCGTTTGCCACTGCTTGCGGTAGGCTATGGTCAACCACCAGTGCTGTGTTCACTAACAGTGGTACCTGATGGTACCGATGGTTGCATACACTTCCTGGAGATGACGTATATAAGTGAGCGTCTTGAGATAGGCCGGTGGGCGTCTAAATACACACTGCGATCGCACGCCAAGACATAGTGGGTGTGCTAATGCCTTGCCGTGCAATCGCCGGATTTGCATACTTTGGCAGCTGATGACTGGGTGCGAACGCATCTAGCGAGCTGATCTGAATCGAGCCCTAAATCACAAGTAATTTCCACAGACATGTATACAACACATTGATTTACTAAGAATCGTGTTTCCACTATCGAACATGGAACACGTTTGGGCAAAAACTGAATAACCAATAGACGACCTCCTCAGCAGCGTGTTCCGCAGAAGCACTGCACAGATCAGTGTGATTTGTGCAGCGCTTCTGTGTTATAGGTGAAAGAAAAGGTTAAAAATTAAGAAAAATCCCCCCCAAAAGCATGGCTGCCCGATGGTGACTGAAGCCAGCAGGTGGTGTCTACTTACACAAGACACCTCCTCCGGTATTAGCATGATTTCACAGTAGCAGCTGTGACAAACGTCGCTGCTACTGCCTAGCGTACAACTCTGCATAAAACTCATTATTATTTATTGCAACAACTAGGCTTGTGCTATAGAAGCTGAATGGGACTAGGGGTTCTATTTACTACAATCCGCATATTGAATGCAGATTGTAGTGTGATATTAATGCCTGAATTCGCATTCCGAATTCAGGCAATATCACAGGGATTTACTACAAATCCCTTGCAGGGACAGAGCTTGCGAGAAAGCTCTGTCCCTGCGAATCCCCTCCGCACTCTAGTCACGATGTTTTTAAAAAAATACCGTGACAAGTGCCCCGCGCATGCGCCGGCCGGACGCCGCTGCTACCCCTCTGGCGCTAAGCCCCGCCCCCGCTATCACGGACCCTGGTGATGTCCTCCATGCCTCCGATCAAGTGATCTCCCATACTGCACTGGGACCCGATCACCTGATGACCGGGCCGCAGTGCACTATGGGAGATCAGCTGACTGGAGGGGAGACATCACCGGAGGCCCGATCACCGGTCCCTGGAGTCAGGTAAGTAGAAAAAAATGTTGACATTTTTTTTTTTTTTTACAGTAATCAGCTTGCGGTCTGTTTAGACCACACAGCTGATTACTGGGACCGACTCCCGTTAGAGCGGAGCAGGAGTCCGGTAACCGGGGGAGATCCTGGATAACGCCACCTCCTGGTGGCGTTATTATCACAGGGCTTTCCCCGATATTTTTTTACAATTTATTTTTAGTAACTTTGGCCAGATCACATTTCCCATTACAACTATGGGAAATGCGATCTGATTACTAGAAATAAGTGATACTTGGGTTCGCTTATTTGGGATGGGTTGGAGTAGAATTTTACGAATTCCACTCCAATTGCCCTGTAATAACTATAGGTGATACCAAAATAAAGGGAAAAAGGTGTGAAAACACCCCTTTTTCACTTTATTTTAGTAAAAATAATGTTAATAAATAGACCCCTAGATGAGAGCATTGGTTTTATTTCCAAGGCACGGAATAACGTTCATCTAAAGATGAAGATAAAACAAACTGAACAACATATAGGGGCAATTACCATGAGGAACAAAACCTTTTTTAAGACAATGTAGTTTGATTCACATAGTGTATTTTCTATGATTATTTCTTTCTTTGAGATAAAAGCCTGAAAGACTCATTTATTCCCTGTATGTACTTTGAGATTCTGGGAATTGTACACAAACTAGTTGCTTTTAAATGTCTTGCAGTTCAAGGTAAGAGTAGAAAGATATAAGGTCATGTGAAGAGATATAATAAAGCTGTTATTTATATGTTATATGGGCCTGATTCAGAGATGGACGCTAATGCCATCGCAACTGCGAAAATAAGCAAATGGTTGCAAAGCACAGCCGGCGTAAAGACGCCCACTGCTGCCTTCTCATATGCGTATGACGTCGCTTACCCGAGTAAATATGTAAATATCGGTAACATCAATGCCCTTGTGGCAGAGCCGGATTAATAATGGGGCTGATGGAGCTACAACTCCAGGCCCAGCATCAGAATAGGCCCAATGCCTTCTGATGTGTGTGTGCGCTGCTGCAGAAAGGAATTTTTCTTTCCTTCTGCAGCAGCCCGAGGGCCGACCATGCCCCCCCTTCGGCCGCGCATAATGCAATACCACCCCACCCCCCCTCTCTCCCCGCGCCGCTGCAACACCGGACCGCCGGTGAAGAAGATAACCATAATGGACTGGAGCGCTATGGAGGACTGTGCTTCTAATGCCCTCCCAGCGCTAGTAACAGCAAATTGGCTACCGCACCGCGTCCTCGCGCAGCCCGTCCCAGGCTGTGCACTGACCACCGGCACCACCTCCATCACATGCTCTCAGCTCCTCCGTTTAGGGCGGCTGGTGACTCTGTGATAGCAGCAGCACTGGGTGTGATCCTCCAAAAGGTGAGCTGTCTGCTTTTAATTTCTTCCGGCCAAGCTGCTGGTGTAGTACTATATGTATTGATATGTATGTATATCAATCATATACATAATAGAAAATTATTGAATATTATATATATATAATGAGACCATGTATACAAACTGTGTGTATATATAGCGTTCCCGCTAGACTGTTTTAGCGGCGCGCGGTGCCCTGCCCTCTTTCTGGAAGGCAAAAAGCGCCCTGCCCTCCAGAAGGAGGGCAAAAAGCGCCCTGCCCTAACAGCCTGCTGGAACCGTCTTCACCCGCGGGTCGCAGTGTCCCGTGGGTGAAGAAATGTGCGGTGATCCGGTCACCGCCGGAGAATAGACGCCGGGCACATGCGCCCGGCATCTATTCTCCCTGTCTGCAGGGCTTGGGGGCTGCCCGGCGTGTCCGTAAGTGCCGGGCATGCCCCCAAGAGTGACGAAAAGGGGACGCGTCTTATAGACACGCCCCCTTTTCGATGACCACGCCCCCTTCTCAGTCGCGCGCGCACCGTAGGGCGCGTGCACGGACATGCCCTCTCTAGCTCCAGCACCCTGCCTCGCGCCGGAGCTAGAGGGAACACTATATATATATACATATACACACACTATATATAATATATAAACAAACACTGTATATGTATTTATACTGTGTACGTATATATATATATATGTATACTGTGTGTGGTTTAATATATAAACATAAACACTGTATATGTATTTATACTGTGTGTGTGTGTTATATATATATTATATATATATATATATATGTGTATTTATACTGTGTGTGTATTTTTAGATATATATATATATATATATATATATATATATATATATAAACTGTGTGTGTATATTATATATATGTATATATACTGTGTGTGGACTACACCCATTCCAGGGCCATAAGGAGGGCAGTGCGGCCGGTGCCCATGCCAGTCTCTGTATTCCCATCTCCCCCACTGTATTGGAACCGTGGGATATGTACTGCTGCTCAGTATATCCTTAGGACACCCCAAGCAGCACCCTAGTTACCTGGTGAAGTGGCATGGGGTGCAGGGTTATAGGTTATGATGGACTGGCACTCTGGTACGGGGCTACTCATTTCTATAAAGTGACACTAATGCTAGCCATACACGGTGCGATGCACCGTGTAGTGCGACTGCCGATCTGTCAGCAGATGGGTCGTGCTGTCACTGCCGCACGGTATGCCGGCTCCCCCCTCCACCATTTGAATGGGATCATACATCGCATCCCAGGTCAGATGGTTTTGCAGGAAGACCTGGGGATGCAATGTACGACCCCGCGGGAGCGCGCAGAACGATATCAGGTATGATATCGTGCCCATACACGGCACGATATAGCACCTATAATGTGCCGATCTGTCGGATCGGCACATATATCGTGCTGTGTATGGGGGCCTTTACACACTGCATAATCCGGTGACTGACCACCCGATACAGTATGTCGTTCACCGGCACCATTGACCTTGCAGGCATCGGCAGCTCGTTCTCTTCACCGTCCCTGCATGCATGGACAACGGGGGTGCGCAAAGTGGGTACACACTAAACAATGTGCCCGATATGTCGGCCCGATCCATGGCATATCGTCTAGTGCAGCGGTTTCCAAACTGTGCGCCGTGGCACCCTGGGGTGCCTCAAGACGCTTGCAGGGGTGCCTCAGGTTAGTGTTCCAGCACCAATTCATATTATTTATGGTCAATGTAATGTGGACAAACAGAAGTGCAAACCTGTCCACCATCACATAACTGAGCCTGGATGACAGGTAAGTACAATTTACTTCACTTTTCTACTTTACTTAATTATTTTCTGAATTTCTCAATAACAGACTTAATGTTAGGAGTGCCGCGAAAACATTTGTGATACTCTAGGGTGCCGTGATTCAAAAAAGTTTGGAAACCTCTGGTCTAGTCTGTAGTACCCACCTTAACACTACCCCGGCCAACCCAGCTGACTTCAGCTGTGACCTGAGGTCTTACAGTGCAGAAGCGGACT
Source organism: Taudactylus pleione (assembly GCA_031769625.1). Lineage (NCBI taxonomy): Eukaryota > Metazoa > Chordata > Amphibia > Anura > Myobatrachidae > Taudactylus > Taudactylus pleione. The sequence goes on along the minus strand of JAUIMM010000368.1, from coordinate 5,978,528 downwards.
TGCTTCCCATAGGAAGGATAGGGCCTCCAGGAACCAACGCCATCGGAAGAGGTTGTTGCTTCCCACAAGTAAACTTGCTGAATACTAGGTGTCCTAATAATAATGGGCTTGTTACAGAAAACATGCAGAAACTAGCGTTTCCACATGTGTAAAAGGTCTATAAGGGATAATGAATAGGCCCCTAAACACAAACCACACCACTAGTTATGTACCAACATCAATAGTCACACTGCACAGCGCTGGTCACACCCCCGGTAGCAGCACACAATAGGCCCTAAATAAATGTCAGCTCCAGGCCCATTTGGACCTTAATCTGGCACTGCCTTGTGGCAGGTTTAACTTGCCGCAGCCTAGGGAGCTCTTTTGACACGCAGAGCTGCGTATGCAATCGCAATGGCTAATTTATGCACGCCCATGTAACGGCATTCAAACTGACAGACACGCCTGCGTTTCTCAGACCACCCCCCGTCACCACCCCCTACACACTGACAATCTGTCACTCACTCTGCGATGGAGTCTTCTGTGCATCCGTAGTTGCAATGTGATCCCTGTGCATGCTTATACGCATGCGTAATGGTAAACAAACGCTCGATCTGCGTCCATAATCACCTCTGTGTCCTGCTCTGAATGCCAGTGTAAAGTACATAGGCATCCTTTGCCAGGTTGGCATTATGGAAATGAGATTTGGTTCCCGAGGTGTAAAGCAAGCTATCGATTGTAAAACCAGGTACTGTACTGTACATTAGCTGTGTAGTATGATTTTGGAAATGTGGTGTAAGTTAGGGATGTAGTCGGCATCCCGGCGTGCAGGATGCTGACGGTCTAAATACCGGTGCCGACATCCTGACACCAGTATCCCGACCGTCGGCATCCCGAAGGTAAGTATCGGGGTGTTAGTTGGAGATTAGGGTTAGGCACCAGGGAGGGGGTGTTAGGTGTAGGGTGTGGGGAGGTTAGGTTTAGGCACTAGGGGGGAGGTTAGGTTTAGGCACTAGGGGGGAAGGTTAGGTTTAGGCACCAGGGAGGGGGTGTTAGGTGTAAGGTGCGGGGAGGGGGAGGTTAGGTTTAGGCACCAGGGAGGGGGTGTTAGGCGTAGGGTGCGGGAAGGGGGAGGTTAGGTTTAGGCACTAGGGGAGGAGGTTAGGTTTAGGCACCAGGGAGGGGGCGTTAGGTGTAGGGTGCAGGGAGGGGGAGGTTAGGTTTAGGCACTAGGGGGGAGATTAGGTTTAGGCACTAGGGGGGGAGGTTAGGGTTAGGCACCAGGGAGGGGATGTTAGGTGTAGGGTGCGGGGAGGGGGAGGTTAGGTTTAGGCACTAGGGGGGAGGTTAGGCTTAGGCATAAGGGGGGAGGTTAGGGTTAGGCACCAGGGAGGGGGTGTTAGGTGTAGGGTGCGGGGAGGGAGAGGTTAGGTTTAGGCACTAGGGGGGGAGGTTAGGTTTAGGCACCAGGGAGGGAGGGTTAGGATAGGGGTTAGGGTATGGGTAGGAAAAATACTTACCCTTCGCTCCTATGGGTGTCGGGATTCTGGTTGTCGGGATCCCGCTGTCGGTATTCATACCCAACCCTACCAGATGTATCATCGGCAGGAGAAACTAATCTGGGCAGTTGATTGGTGGTGGGATACATGTAAATGCATATAATGCAATATAGTATTATCATTGTTTAAGTAATTAGAGGGTATTGTAGAGTTAAAAGGACATTGGGAAAGTCACTCTGAAAAGAAGGTAAAGGTAACATAATTAAAATGTATCTAAAGTCAAAAGTGTATTATTTTAAACATTTTGCTCTAAGGCATATACAAAATTTCATAAAACTCCTCACACCGGGGGCAGGGGCGTAACTAGACCTAGGGGAGCCCCATAGCAAAATTTTCACAGGTCCCCCTCTGCTCCCCCTCCACTCCAGCTCGCCGGGAACCTGAGTCTTTATGGACTCAGGCCCCGACGTCACAAGTTGTAGCCATGGCCGGCATGTGATTGTGCCTGCTGCGAGGCTACACCCCCTTCTAGACCTGCGATCTCACGCTCCTATCTAGACTGCTTCCCCCTGCCCTCCCTGTGATTGATGGATGACATCACAGGGAGGCGGGGTTTAATTGTGGGGTGGAGCTTAAGCCCAGCACTGACGGGTATTACAGAACCACGGTTGGCCGACTACCGTAGGTGCAGTAGTAACCAGTGCACGGGGGGAGAAGTCAATTAGGTGCAGGATTTGCCAGAAGGTGAAAAGCACCAGGTTTCATGCCGAGATCTATTCATTGTTTCGGTATTAACACAGGATTAATGTGCGCTAACCCATAGATTGTGCACAAAATGCTGGAATATTTGAGTTTCACCGCACGTTAAATGCAGGAGTCTGTATTGTAATGTTAAGTCACCCATTTGTTTTATTATTCCCTTTTGTTAACTTAACTTAATCCTAAACCTAGAAATAAACACACTGACACATGTATATGGAATTCAAAGAGGTCACAGCCAGAATTTATTGATCAAATTGAAATTCTAGAATAGGTGGCAAGAAGAAAGCAGTGCTCCAAGGCCACAGCCCAGTGGATATCAATACAAATAAAAAGGGGCGGATCCCCGCCCTGCACAGACTGACCTGGGGCAGTACCATCCTTCCCTAATTGGCACAGCATTGGTCCCTCCCTTGGAACAATGACCATGTCCCCCCTTTTAGGCGGTGACAAACTGGCCGCTCTCAAAGGAAGAATGCTACCACAGGCACTCCTGCGCTAATAATAGGCCGCCCATGAGCACTGCTTCCCGCCAGGCTGCACCTCTACCTGTTGGAAGCAAACACAGACAAAAGCACAAACCAACAACAGAAAAATTTACACAAAAAATCTTACACACTATTGAAATAAACTGGAAAGAGGAAGATGGCTCCCCTCACCAAGGCTATTTATATGGAACCTCTAAGCCCTCCCTTAAATCCTACCATAGGCTTATACTCCTCAAGTGACGAATACTAACCACATCCCCCTCCAGCTTTTAACCCTTAACTTACCTAACAAAATTACATATCAAACAGGGTGCTTATCTATCCTCAAACTTATTCAAGTATTCGGATGCATTAAGTCACCCATTTGTTTTATTATTCCCTTTTGTTAACTTAACTTAATCCTAAACCTAGAAATAAACACACTGACACATGTATATGGAATTCAAAGAGGTCACAGCCAGAATTTATTGATCAAATTGAAATTCTAGAATAGGTGGCAAGAAGAAAGCAGTGCTCCAAGGCCACAGCCCAGTGGATATCAATACAAATAAAAAGGGGCGGATCCCTGCCCTGCACAGACTGACCTGGGGCAGTACCATCCTTCCCTAATTGGCACAGCATTGGTCCCTCCCTTGGAACAATGACCATGTCCCCCCTTTTAGGCGGTGACAAACTGGCCGCTCTCAAAGGAAGAATGCTACCACAGGCACTCCTGCGCTAATAATAGGCCGCCCATGAGCACTGCTTCCTGCCAAAGCCCGGTTCGCAGAACCAGGCCCGCCACCAAAACTGTGACCTTCTTAATGAAATTGAAAACTGCAGAGGTCATCGGTCAACGCTCTAGCCGCGCGCTCGTGAGATGTACCCCGTCGGGCCTATGCAAGCTCTCTGCCCCGTGACATAAACTTGGGTATTGTATGACGCGTCCACCAAACGCTAAATGACAAGCGTGCAATGGCCATATCCGTTCAATACCCACGAACGCGACCAAATCATTGCCTCCCAAGTCTGGCCCCAAACTTCTCCTCTGCTGCCCATGGGGCATCTAGCAGGCACTTACAGTGCATTTCTCGTAATCCTAAGCAATGCCACTTACGCACTCACAACCAAAATTGGGCATGTAACTCCAAAGGGTGCTGGCTAGCCCAGTAAATATAGGAATTTTCCCACACCCGACAGTTAGCACTCACGGACAACCCTGGCCGAAAGTTCACCTAGACAGAATTGGCATTTATACAGACAGATATTGGTATTTAATACAAACAGAAATTGCTATGTATAATAACAATAATAATCTAACCACAAGGAAAGGGAAACAAATAGTTGGGTGACCCATCTGAAGATGAAAAACAGCAAAACCTCCTTGAGGGCAAAAGCTGAAAATCCTTTCAGAATCCCTAGTGGCAGTAGGCATAAGGCCCCTGGGTTTCCCAACAAACTCGCAAGGAGCGCAACTACTTAATGCTACTTGTTTCAAATACGACTTCCACTGCCCTAGCTATAATATAATTCTGAAACACCCTCGTAAAGTACGACCTGGACAAAAGGGATTTAGATTAACATGGATAACCACTGCCCGCCACCTGGAGGGCAAACCCTATTAAAGTACCTCAAAGAGCAACTGGCCAAATCACTGGATCTGCATGCATCTGAATAGAAATCCTTCGCTCCCTGCCAGTTAATCTGTCTTAGACCCATCTATTCAGCACAAGCTCAATACCGGTTTGATAACCACCTTATTTTAACATTAAACCTGATAGCGCAGAAATCTTAGTAGCAGCAACTAGCTCGCCCATTCTAAAAGCCCTAAAGTAAGCTAATGAAAATGCTAATCAAAAAGGGGGGGGGGGAAGGCGCTTAGCACTTGACCGAAGCCACTCCTTTACTGGCCCAATCAAATCCTGCAATAGGGCTGCGTTGATGGGGCTCCGCGCAACGCCTTTGTTAGGACATTCCCTTGCCCACCCTATTAAATACCTTTGATAATACTCTCTTGCCCACCCTATTAAATGCCTTGTTTAATACAAATAATTTGTCAGGATCCGCCAAACGTGCAACTTGGAAAATTATACTGGGTAACACTGGAGACAAGCCGCCTTGGAACGACCCCTGTCATAGCAGCTACAGACAAACTCTGCCATACAATCATTAACCACCTGAAACCGCCCGCTCTTGAAAGCTAAACACCTTGCCAATCGCACAAAACTAGCGTGTAGGTCTTAATGTACTTGGTGCCCATGACTTCCGTGCTAGCCCCTGGATGCCGGCGTGACGATCCGCCAGGCATGGAAGGGGAAGGAGGAACCATGTAAATTAGCAGGAGGCGCGAGCGAATGAAACATGTCCTACTGAACGATATAAGATGTCCACTATCTTGGTAGCAACGCCCGAAACATGCCGTGCCCTAAACTCAATATTCCTTAAACACATAGATGCCTAACCACTGCGAGGCCGGATCCAAGTCCGTCCTAGATTAGAGCCTTCTTATACCACACCTAAGTTATCACCAAACAGGATTTGCCTAATGCAAGGCTTGCTGGACCGCAGTTCGACCGCCACTACAATTGAAAAATTCTCAAGAATAAGGATGTTCCTGTCTAGGCCCTGAACCCCACTGGAAACCGGCCAAGGCTCCCTGCCACACTCCCCTTCAAATGCGCCACTTAACAGGATGCATACGTAACGGTCTAAGTTCGGACTTGGCTATGGGTGACGTGTGCAGAACTGTACTCCGTTGAATTTGCGCATAAAAAAAAACAAAACAAAAAAACAAAAAAAAACAAATGCGCAGCATGTCCACTCCGCTCCAGAGGGACACATATGAGGTGACGAGGCTTCCTAACCCCTGCTGTGGCTCCTTCTAGCCGTCTACTGAAAAACCGACCCCTATGTATGACTCTAAATGCCAAACTGAGGGGGCCCGATAGCGACTGCAACTGTACTAGCAAAACTTTTTTTTTTTTTTCCAAAATTGAAATGCTACTAGCAACTCCCCAAAACGCCACGCCTTCGCCCTAGGCAAGTGGCATAATCCTATCAAGGTATTGATTTCTATCCGCAAATAAGATAATGCGCATAACTGAACCTTCTTACCTGTCACGAGCCATCGGGGCTCCCATAACGACTAAACTAAGGAAATTAATTGAATACTGGCAAACTCTGGTATCTACTAGTCCCATAACATGAAAACATCCAGGTAGCGGGACACAACAGTATGTCCCAATACCCGCATGGACAACTACTGCAAAAAGTAACTAAAACCTTCAACTAAAGTACACGAAATGAAAAAGCCAATCGGCCGGCATGTAAAAACAGTCATCTTAACCACAAGGCCATAAGGGCTTTCCCTCTGTGTAATGTAATTGAGCCCTGCAACTCCAAACCCCAAATATTTAAAGGACTCGGGGTGAAATGGGCAGCAGTCAAAAAGCAGATGCGATATCTGCCTTAGCTAGTAGAGCCCTACCCCCGTTTGTTAAACGGCGCAGTGATCTGACAGATATTTTGTGTGATTGCCGCACCCTTCCATTTATGTAAGAGACTCTGTAACAACCCCGATTTACCCAATTCCTTCTACGACACCCCCTTGAAGGCGGTGCACCTAAACCCTACCAAAAGTGGGTGGAGCAAAAGGGGCCACGCATGGGCCCCCACCCGACTTCCGCTTTCAGATTCCTCTCAGAAACCAAGGATATTCCTGTGTCAAAGATAAATGCAAACCCACGCCAAAACCCCCCAAATTAATCAATGACGGTGCTTTTCTGAACACCTCTGCGCTGCTGCTGCAATATTCTCCTTGACCCTGTGCGGCAGACCAACGCGCACACCTTGGCTGGATGAATGCTCCTACAGAGCATGCAGATATGACTGTATCCACAGCCTGCCCCATATGACCCTGCGTGTTATTACACGCATAGCACTACCAGCGGCTGATGCCCACAGATCTGGGCAGGCCAGAAAGGGCTGCTTCCGACCAACCGAGGATTCCGCAGGCAAGCTAGGCAGTTGGTCGAGCAAGCCAAACCTCAACATCCTTGAAACCTAATTGAAAACACTGCCTGTCCCTCCTGTTGTGTCTGGACTCAAGGTAGCACGCCGCAAAAAACATAACATACCCGAAGGCCCCCGCCATTACTCCTGCTGACTTAGCCTGAACTAAACCTACGTGCGTCAGCCGTAATCACAAACATATCCACAAATTTACTCTTCACTAACCGCTCCCTACTTTAAAACTTCAAATCTTTAAGGATAGCCGTATTCGCTCAGTGAACCATAACCCGCACTTCATCCGGTACCTCAATTGCTGACACTGTGTTAAATCTCTAAGGGCACCCTTGCTACCCATTAAATTTGCACTAAGTAACGCCTAAGCTTGCGCGGATTTACAAATGAACTGGAAGAATCGCTAGAATCATCAGTGGAAGGGGAATGTGTGCTGCGCAAATGGGTTAACACCATGCTCACCTGATCCTGACGTGGAAGGCCCAGCCACTGGCTCCTTTGTGTTCGCCAACAGTCCCTCGCTGCGCGGTGCGCCCACCACGACTTGATTCGACATCAGCACCATCTGTCCGCTGGACTTCGACAATGGTCCTAGACGCTCAAAAAACTGTGACCTGGGGGCTCGAAAAAATATCCGGTGAAACCCACGCAACAAAGTCCCTCCGCAGAAGAAAGAGCAGGAGATGCTGTAGCCAGCAGGGGTACGGGATCAGGTTTTGGGGGGAGGGGTGTGAGGAGGGGGTGGAAACATGTATGGGTTCAGGAAAACAGCTATAGTGGCATGCGGCTGGATGGGCATAGCTATTGCGCCTTGTAGTGAGGCACCAATCCCTGGGAAAAAAGGGGGGGTCCGCGTTAGCAGTGGAGGGGGCAAACTGGAGGAGAGTGGGGGGCAGTGGCTGGCAGTGCATAAGCGGGGCGGATGATAAGGGGCTGAAAAATGCATTGGGCTTATGTGCAGCATCCCGGTGGCAGGGGAATAAGGGGGGGGGGCAGCCCGGCGGCGCGTCATTGTAGGCTTGAATGGGGCAGGATTATTGTGCTGTGCACCAGCCGCCCCTAAATGCAAGGGGGGTGTAACCCCCACCCCAGGGTGCGGGGGGGGGGGAAAGGGGACAAGTTGGTGGGTGGCGCGCTAGGGGACACCGCACCAAGGGGGTCTCTGGTGCTGGCAGAGCAGGGGGGGGGCTGTGCAGGGAGGTGTCCCCCTGTTCTTAAGTAGTGGGGGCATGGGGGGGTCGGAGGGGTGCAGCAGAGCACCATGCGGCGCCTGGCTGCACAAGATGGCCGCCGCGACCCTGTGGGTGGAGCTAGCCACCGGTGCAGGGAGCGGGGTGGCCGCGCTTAGCGTGAGGGGAGACGGGGAGTGGGGGCCGTCTAGCTAATATTGCTGCCGCTTGAGAGCAGGCGGCCGCGGGGAAGGGGTGGTCGATGTGGGGGGGCGGCAATCGAGAGCCGGCAGCAGGTGTGCAGGCAGGTGGAGCCTTGTGCCTGCGCGGACCATGGCCCTCGCCTGGCTGGGGAAGCAGCCACGGAGGTGAGAGGCCTGGCAGCCGGGGGCGGGGGGGACGCGGGGCCTGTGTATCTGGAAATGACAGGGAGGGAGGGCACTGGCAGGTAACAGGGACTATATGGAAACACAAGCGGGGGAAGGGGGAGGAAAAGTATGGAACATGTGCAGAAAGGAAAGGAAGGGGGGAAATTAGAAAAAGGAAAGTAGTAAAAGATAAAATTAACAGGAGACAGAGAGGGTGATAGACCAGGGGAAATAAATGGGGTGTGAAATGTGAAAGAAGAAGAGAAAGACAGACATATAAAATACAATACATATGTCACTTAGCCAGCCTGGTTGAAATAAACTGGAAAGAGGAAGATGGCTCCCCTCACCAAGGCTATTTATATGGAACCTCTAAGCCCTCCCTTAAATCCTACCATAGGCTTATACTCCTCAAGTGACGAATACTAACCACATCCCCCTCCAGCTTTTAACCCTTAACTTACCTAACAAAATTACATATCAAACAGGGTGCTTATCTATCCTCAAACTTATTCAAGTATTCGGATGCATAATGTAAATTTTTCCTCGACACTCCGGAGTCTGCAAGGAAAGATCCACCCTCTGGTGCTTAGCTTGCGGAGTTCCTGCAGCTAATTCAATCAGGCAGCACATTCAATAAGTTGTGGAGTAAACCCGGTGCCTAAGTGAATTTCCCCAGACTGTTAAATATGTGCCGGTACAATTTAGTGTGCTGGGGGACATCTGAGGGACACCCCCCTTTCTATTTTTTGTTTAGTATGACCCTCTCTTATTGCACCTGAAGAGTATTGCCAAATTGATTTGAGCAGCTTCCACTTTGTTATATTTGCTGTTTTGAGAGGCATACTGTAGATGGAACCAGCATTTGGAGGGCATGCTGATTCTTATAGTACAAATTGGCGGTCCCAGGGGTGACTTCCAGGTAAGCTGGCTCTCAATTTGGATGTATTTTTGTATGTGCCTTTATCATGAGACCTTACAATAGACAATTACATGGCCCAGAGTGGGTACTGTTATCATGCAGTTTAGGGACCACCAGTATCAGAGAAGCCATGAAGTTGGCCTGGTGGCTTACCATGTATTTGCAAATGCATGCAACAAATATCTCTGAATTTCTATTACCATATAGTTTTCAAGTATTGTTGCAGGTAAAATTTAGTGTGCTGGAGGACATCTGGGGGACAACCCCCCTTTCTGTTTTTTTGTTTAGCATGACCCTTCCCTTTCATGCACCTGAAGAGTTTGTCAAATTGATTTGAGCAGCTTCCACTTTGTTATGTTTGGTGTTAAATGTGTTTGTCAGGTTCGTCCTTGGCTGATCTACCCACAGCTTCCTCATGCTCCACACTGACCATGTTGTGAATGCCATCCCCCTCCTATAGGCACTTAATTTGACCGCTTATATCACAGAGGTGGACAGTTTAAATAAGAATTTCCTTTATAAATTCCACTCTGGCTGCAGCAAGCTGTCAGACAATTAGGGGTAAATTTACGGTTGCTGCTATTTCCTATGTGGCTAAAGGACCTCTGTGACGTATCCACCACGTGACCACTGCAGGAGGCTGGACCGCTCCCGCGTTACCATCCACTAGGGCATAGAGGGGGAATAAATATTTGTGGCGAGCGCAGCGAGCCACCGTGCCCGAAGCGTGGCGAGCGTAGCGAGCCCGCGAGGGGACACTTTTGGTCCCCCGTTAGCATCCCCGCCCCTCCTCCTTTTAGGCCGTGGGTGTGACGTCACAGGTCCATCAGCGTTCTATAGTCTAGACCTAACCGTAAATTTACTAAGGGTCGATTTGACTTTCGTTTTGTACAGTAGTTCGATTTAGCTCACCTCAAACCGACTCAAATTGAAAGTTCAAATCCCTCATTTACTAACTTTCGATTTGAGGAGCATTTCTCAAATCGAATTCGATTTGGTTCGGTTTGGAACAATGATTTGCTGTTCGATTTGGCATGTTCATGTACAAATTGAGCAGCAAATCCCACTTCAAACCAAACTGCAAATCCCCGACTGCATAGAACTGCTTCATGCTTTCACTTTCAGCATGAACAGTTCGTTTTCACACAGATACATGCATACATCAGTGAGATGCCTGCATGTATCTTACTGTAAAAAGCTTATAAATAGTTACATTTCGAATAAAAATGATGTGGGGTCTCCCCCAAAACACCCCCAGCCCCGGACTTTTCATAGCCAGTCCTGGTTGTCTAAGTACAGGTAAAAAATTGCGTAGGGTTCCACTGTACTTAGTACAACCAGCCCTGGGCTCTGGGAACCAGTCCTGGTTCTGGATTTACAGGGGAAAATATGAGTAGGGTTCCCCTGTAAGATCCAGAACCAGCACCGGACCCTTTCTATTGGGGGACTGATGCCACAGCCAGGGGAGCCCTATCACCGGGGATCCCTGGGGAGTTGGTTCCCCAAGTACCAGAATGCGGGGGAGGCTTGCTGGGATCTGCAGTTCTATTGTAAATACAATGTTTATACAGTCTATTTATTACACCACACCTACACTGTCAACCCGCCACCCACCACCCAGGGTTGGCGGGGATAGCCCCTGGCTATCAGCCTGGGCTAGGGGTGCCCTAGAGAGTGGGACCCTTATTGACTGAAATAGACTGTATAAACATTGTCTTTACAGTAGAACTGCAGGTCCCAGCAAGCCTCCCCCGCATGCTGGTACTTGGGGAACCACAAGTACCAGCATGCGGGGCATTAAGGACCCGCTGGTACCTGTAGTTAACCTGTAAAGAAATGTTTAAAAAAACACAAAACACACATACCGTGACAGTAAAGTTTTAATCCATACATACACACTCACACACAGGGCCGGACTGGGACTAATAATAGGCCCTGGCATTTAAAGAACAGATAGGCCCACCTTGGCGTCAGCATCTGGCTCCTGGCATAGACTCCTCTCATTACTATTCCTGACTCCTCCCACTTCTTAATCTATCTTACAAATATAATTAATATTAGAACAACAGACAAGTATACATCATTCTCTGTATTAAAATACAAACAACAGAACTCATCCTGCCTGTGGCGTCCCTCCCCGCGGTGTCACCCAGTGCGGGGAGGGATGCTGTGTGCGCAGCGGAGCCGCGCGCCGCCAAAACGGCCCAAGCCCCCTGTGTTTATTTGGGGGCTAAAAGGGGGGTCCCGGAGGTGCGGACTGCCCTGTGTGTACAGTGCCGGCCAGCTGGCTCCCTCACAGTGTCAGGAGCAGAGTACTGCACTTAATGCTACAGTGCAGCACCCGGCTTCTGTCACTGAGGGGGAGTCTGCACCTTGGTGTGTCACCCATTGGCGAGTGACACACCGGTGCGGCCTGCACCCACCTTGTGACGCCACTGCATCCTACAGGGGATTCAAACATGTGCCATAGTCAGATATTTGAATATTGGTTCTGTTAGGTAAAGCTGGCACTTCATTGGTGTAGGTCACACTTAAAGGGAAGGCATTTTCCCAATTGACCAAGCCCTAGCTTAGCACTTGTAGAGGATTTGATAGGGTTCACTGTAAGAATTTTTAGGGCAGAGGAGGACACATCTGTATACACCAAAGCATAGTCATAACTACACAATTTGGTGCTCTGTGTACATAAAGAGCATTCGTGCCCCCCTCCACACCTCAAGGAGGGGAAGCGCGTGCCATAGACGCGCTTAGAAAAAAAACAGGTTGTAGTCTTGCTGGGAAAGGGCGTGATCACACAATCGTACCCACAATTCTAAATAATGCCACACAGTAATGACCCTTAGTCACATTACACCGCATAGTAGTGTCCCTTACACATTATGCCACACACCGTAATGGTCCTTACATACAGTACATAGATGAAACTAGAAATTTGGTAATGGGCGGTCCCAGCAGGGCTGCCAAGACACTGGGCAGGCCCAGGTATGGTGGGAGTGCATGACTACATGGGAGGGCATGGCAACTCCCACTAATTTACAGCATGATTATAGTGTTAGCTGCTGTGAAGCAATGGCATGAGTTGAGTTGTATGTGGTTGCTGCATATTGGAGACATTGGTTACACCTCTCCTGTACACCCATGCCTCTAAAGAGACTTGGGTACTTTGTACCCATCCTTCTGGGTCCCAGTTCCAACCCATCACCAGAACTTTTGTTTCCTTGACAGTTTGCCACCCTGTCTCATGACCATTGCATAGGTACAGTTTTCAAGCTTCAACTCTAGTCCCTGCGATGTGTTATGCTGGGCATACACTATACAATTATCAGGACGACCCGCCGGATATCAGCAGATCGCCCTGTTAATTGTACTGTGTATCCGGACGACTGAGGGTAAAATATCAATTTGTTGGGCATGCAGGATCATCCAGCATGCCCGTTCGAAGTGATATTCTGTAAGTTAAATGTCGGCCATATTGGGCAGTGTATGCCCAGCCGCGGCCGCCTGACAGACATTTCCTTTTTCCTTCACCAGGAAGGAACGGGGAAATGTCTCCTCCCCAGGGGCAGACGGCAGATATCTCAGTCACTATGGAGATATACTAAGCTCTGGAAAGTGATAAACCACCAAGCACTCCTAACTGTCATGTAACAAGCTGTGTTTGAAAAATTACACTTAGGAGCTGATTGATTGGTGGTTTATCACTCTCCACATTATCCCTTTCCAGAGCTTAGTACATCTTCCCCACAGTGTATACCCGCAATATCTGTTGGGTGTCAGGCTGCCAGATAAAATGTCTGTCAGTCTGACAGGTAATTTATCTGGCGGTGTATGCCCAGCATTAGGAATGAAGTGACTTCACTCCTCTTTTAGCACTCCTGCGCATGCCTTATCTGCTGACTACTCGTGCAGCATCGGGGGCGGATTGGGAACTTAAAGTGACACTGGAAAAAACTCTGAAAGTGGCCTCATGTAGGTGGGACCAAATAAACTGAATGAGGAGTCCAACACAAATATACTTGGGATTGCAGTTTATACTAGCCATAATACAATATATAGAATATCCATGTGACGGCCATACAATAAAGACAGAATCCACATGATCGTCATACAGTACAGACTTCCCAGTAACTGCCATACATATCAGAGAGCATCCTTGTGACTGCAATACAGTACAGACAGCAACCCAGTGAATGTCATAAAATACAGACAGAACCCAAGGTCAAGGTGTGAGTTAATGGATGGACAGATCTAATTAATTTTGCCACAAATGAACTACCAGATTTAGTGTTAATCTACTGGTTGTTTAAGTACCAAAAAAAAAAAACATTTAAACAGGAATAAAGCAGAACAGTGTAGGATGAAAAAATCTGATATCTTGAAAATACTCAAAAATAGACAGGTGTTCAGTAATCTAATGGTGGGTGATCAAATTCTAAAGTCCATGGGCTAAATTACCTATGCAGAGATGTTGCGGTTTTGAAAAGCACTGCAAATTTAGCCCCTTGTGATAAAAAGATTGGATTTGACCAGAACAAAAATGAAAAAAGGCAACTTCAAAGGAAAAGGTCTAATGGTGCATACACACGGTACGATAAAAATGCACGATATGAACGATAATGATCATATCGTGCATTTTTTGGTCCCTTCCAACCCACCAACGACCTGCGATGCACGGGCACGTGTGGACGATAATGATATCGTCCATCGGCCGTGCATTCAGGCCAACCTGGTCGATATTGACCAGGTTTACTATAGGGACCCGCTGAGCGTCGTTGGTGGGTTGGTGGTGTGCTGGATGATCGATATCGATCATCCAGCACACCAGGAAGGTGCAGGACGATCAGTCAGCGATATCGTTATCGCTGACTGATCGTACCTTGTATACGCACCATAAGAGTAGGTTACTGAATTAAACAAACAAATAGTTAAAATCGCCATCTGCACAACAAGTCCCTCATTCATATCAGATGGACACCATGGTGAGGAAACTAGTCACCTGCAAGAAAGTAAAATACCAACAATACCATTTAAATAAATAAACAAACCATGGCACTGAAATATACAATTTTTCTTCAATAAATCTTCAATTAACTGCAGAAATATTTAATAAACTAGGCACCAGCATCTCAGTCCCGAGGCCCCCACCCCTATCATCCCCTCCTTGACCCGCACTCACTTGGCATGGCACATTCCTGTGAGTCATGTATGTGCTCAGATTGTGAGGGCGCGGGGTCATCAAAGAATAGGTAGGGGCCATACACTGAAATAGTAGACTGCACAGCCTCTACAAGGAAGGGACAGGAACTTCACCTGACCCGCCACATGCTGCTGTCCTCCAGTTCCGATTTGTCACACAAACTAAAATGTACTAAAAAGGTAAAAGAAATGGATAGAAAAAAAAAAACATCAGGAGACTTCTGGTTGGCTCCATTAGAATAACAGACAGGTAAGGCTATGGCCAATCCTCCCATGCCCACCACCACATTCATCCACATTACACAAATACACTACACACTTACTATGTTCCTGAGCTGTATATAGTAGGAGGCAGACTATTCTGTCTGCCTCCCTTGCTGCCTGCACATGTGGTTTGCATGCATGTCAGAAAAAGCATAGCCCCATGTTTGACAGGAGTAGAGGCTGTAAACTATGCCACAAGCATAGGGGAATGAATAGAAGAAAGATTGCACAAGGTGGGGAGAAAGTGGGGGAGTCTACAAACAAGAGGGGAGAAAGGGGGGCTCTGACATACACAGAGAGAGAGAGGGAGGAAACAGCTGTCACATGTGAAGAGGGAGAGGGTTGGGAGAGAGAGAAGGAGTCTGTCCGGGCAGAGGGTTAGGATGTTACATGTTGAAGGCATGTATGGGGGAAACAGAAGCTGTGATATGAAAAGAGAAGAAAGCTGATTGGCAGAGGCTTCCACACAAGTATGGGTGGGACGTGAGAGACAGGAGAGGCTGTTATATGCAGAGTAGAGGGTTGGGGCAGTTAGAAGAGTGGATGGGGAGGGAGACAGTTGTCACACAAAAAGGGGGGGCTCACAGTTCTCTCACATCATGGGGAAGAGACAAGCTGACACACACTGAGGTACAAAACTTCTCACAACACGAGTGCGGGGAGGAGACAGAAGCTGTCACAACAAAATGGGGGGAGTTGAATAAGAAATGGGGTGGTGAAGAGCTGTTATACACTGGGGGAGAGTGTAGGACTGGAAACAAAAGGGGGGGGGCTCTGCTATCAGCAGGGATGAGGGGTAGGCAGGCTGTTGCACACAAGGGATGGATGAGGAGAAAGCCTGTCACACACAGGGAAGCCGGGTGAGGAGAGATACTGTAGTTTTAGCAAAGGGGCTGAGAGTTAGGGGAAATAAGATGTCACACATAAGGGGGAGGGGAGGGGGCACGTGGTATGGGACTCAGAAAATATCAAAGCAGGAGAGTCCATGAAGTGATTGGGGGAGAGGGTAGGAAAGGAGACAGGCTGTCACACTGGGAAAGATAGAGGCTTGATGGTGGGGAGTGGAGACAAAACCTGTCACACATGGGGTAGGAAACACGTGGGTTGGGAAACAAGAGATATAGGCCCTCATTCAGAGCCGCACGTTAACAACAGTACGCTCGTTGCGTTCCGATGTTGACTAACCGCGCATGCGTCGGTGTTACACTGCGCATGTGCGTACGGCAGATTGCGAGTTTTTTTTCTCTCGTTCCTAAAATAGCGTACAGGAAGTGACATGTCAAATGTGATTGACAGAACAGGGCGTTTTTGGGTGTTGACGGGGGTGGAGATGAAAAAACGCAGGCGTGGCGAGGCGTTTTTGGGGCGTACATACATTAGCAGATGCGAACGTCAAATGTGTTCGGACCATCTCATACGTCACTGGAACATCCGCTTTCCCTTCAAAATGCTCGCACAGCTTAGGGTCAGGATTACTCGACCACATTGGCGATGGCCTTCTCCTCCGTCCCGGGACTCAACGATGGTGCTGCGATTAATCGCGACTGGTCAGTAAAGTAATTAGTGTTGGATTGAAAACCGGCTTGGTATGTGTTTGGAAAGCAGTTTATTGGGATAGCACAAAAGCGTACGCAGGTGGAAATCAGAGCTGCTAATGTCATGATTACACAATCAATTAGCGTACATTTTGGGTGTTTTATTTTGGCCACAATTTGTTGGTTATGGCCTATTGTAACAATAATGTCATCATGTTTTAATTAGCTCCCCTTTTTTTTGGTTTACTGTGGAATTTGCATCGCTATGTGATTTTTTAAACGTTCCTTAAAGAGGCCTTTTTTTTTTTTTTAAGAGGGTCAGTTTTTGCCTTTAGGGCCAGGATTAAATGTAACCCATTTGTACAATAATGTCACAATACAATGTCAGTTTTTTGTTTTAAATTTATTGTTTAAACACAAACAAATTGGCCTAATATTTTGTTGCCTTTTTTTTGTGGCAAAGATATTTGTTAAAAAAAAAAAAAAAGCCATAACTGGTAACATAAACGTAAATACCAAAATTAAAAACATTTCACAAGAAAGGAGAGGGAAGTTTTGACCAGAAAGGAATATGAGCCAAGCACAGAAGGAGTGTGGGAAAAGTCGCCATTGCTGTCACCGTTTTCTCGCCCGTTTGGCTGGGTGTGGGTGGGCGCCAGACCGGGTCCGGGATGCCATCGGGCTGGCCTGTCCAGAGGCAGATGTTGTGGCCTCTGGACTAGGCACAGGGCTAGGCACATTTGGAGGATTGGCTGATGTTGTGCCAGAGGTGGAGGATCCGGATGTTCCGGCAGGAAGGGAGGTCGGCTCCACCATGTGCTGGCGAACGAGCTGCTCCAGGGCATCGGCGATGCGGATGTTGGCCCTGGTATTTTCCGCCAGGGCCTGAGCAATGGTCACGTTGGCCGCAGCATTTTGCTCCAGGGCCTCAGCCACCCGTATCAGACTGGCGTCCATCCTCTGCAGAATCTCCGTATGGAAATCCGATTTAAAATTGAGTTCTGTGAGGAGGCCCACTGCCTGCGAGGGGGCACGCCCTGGACTGGCTTCTGCAGGGTCCTCAGCCGGATGTACTGGTTCCTCCCCTGCAGAGCCAGCAGAAATTCTGCGGCCAAGGCTCCCCTCTGGAGCAGACTCATCCGCCTCTGTCTCTGTTAGGAAAAATGCGAAAAGACTCACATTAGAATCTACATATTGGCACAATAGCATTTCAGAGTTGGTGACATCACAAGACTTACCTTGGCCAACATGAGGAGCCGCAAAGTCTGGCATGTCCGTATCCATGTTGGACACGCCAAACACCTCCACAGCCTGCACACACCCCTGTGCCAGCTCTTCTAAGTCTGTCAACTCCAATGACACAGGGGTGGGACCCCCACCTGTCCCCCTTGCATGCCTAGCCCTGTCGGCAAGTTTTTGCTTGAGACGATATTTGAAGTCTGCCCATCTGTGGAATGAAATTGGAACCATTATCCTTTTTTTTACAATGGGGTTTGTTTATAGGATGGGAAAGTGTTTACTTACCGCCGTTTGACATCCCGGGCTAGACGGACATAATCACCCACCCTATTGACAGCAACGGCGACCTCCTCCCACATTCTCCACTTCTGGCTTTGGCTCATATTCCTGGCTGCCTGGGGCAGGATGTCAACGCACTTCTGGATCAAAACCTCCATCTCCTTGCTTGTGAAATGTGGCTGCCTTTTTTTTTTGGCAGCTTTGGCGGGTTGACTGGGGCCAGCAGTCTCTTCCATGTCATCCTCCTCACCTATTTGGGTAAATATGCAGATTTAGCCACTTCACAACTTGCACAATATTATGTTTTAAAAGAATCATTGAGACAAAATGCATGAAGGCCTTACCGCCGGAATTTTGGCCATTGTTTCCCTGGTCTGAAGCCATGTCTCTGCTTCCAGAATGAAATCAACCAGAAATTAAATGTGATTTCGTGACGTATTTATACATGCGTCCTTAGTTTGCGGCCGCATCATTGATTGTGCGTCCCTATGATTCATCCTTAATTTGTGCGGGAAAATAAACACTATTTATGGCTTGGTGTGTGTGGAGTCGAGGTTGCGTTGTTGGATTGTTGGCGGTTAAGTTGGTTGGATTTGGTTGTTTGCGGTTGGAGGATTTGTCGGTGTTTGTATTTTTTTTGGTTTGCTACAGTTGTTTTGGTTTTCCGTTCGCATTTTTTTGGTTTATTTTTTGCCATCGTTTCCTGATTTGGTAAGTTTTGTGCAGTCTAATTTGTGGCCAATTGGTGTCTACTTCTGGTTTTTTGTTTTATATTTTTTTTTTTACACTAATTTCATCTATTTTAGTTTGTTTTGGCTTTCGGACCCAAAGACCTTTTTGAGGGAAATCTTATATATTCGATTTTGGTAAGTCCATTATTTTTCTTGCATTTGCGAACTAATTAACGCATTTTTGACTGTTGGTGTAGTGACTTGCATTTGCGAACTAATTAACGCATTTTTGACTGTTGGTGTAGTGACTTGCATTTGCGAACTAATTAACGCATTTTTGACTGTTGGTGTAGTGACTTGCATTTGCGAACTAATTAACGCATTTTTGACTGTTGGTGTAGTGACTTGCATTTGCGAACTAATTAACGCATTTTTGACTGTTGGTGTAGTGACTTGCATTTGCGAACTAATTAATGCATTTTTGACTGTTGGTGTAGTGACTTGCATTTGCGAAATAATTAACGCATTTTTCGAGGCTTATTCATCATGTAAACCAGTTTTGCTTTTCCCTTTTCCATTTTTGGGGTCCATTTGACCCCTATTTGACGTACGGTGTGCAATGTCGTTTTCATCGATGGCCAAATGTGTGTTTCGCCTATTTTATGTGTTGGCTTGCACCAATTTGACAAACATAAAATCACCCTCTAAATTTTTGATGTCTCATTTTTGGCTTTTTTACAGTTTATACGTATCATGACAATACCCCGGCATGTAAGCAGCTATGGATGGTATCATAAAGCTAAGTTGTTTTATGTTACTTTTGGGGTGGCTCAAAAGCCTTACATTGTAAACTTTGAATTTCAGGTAGATCTGGGGCGAATTGTTCTGGCCCTGCTCCCGGAAGACGACCAACCTCAAACTCGTCCCAGGCGTAGGCATCGTAGGCATGCAAGGCCCCAGATATTTCGAACACGTGTCACCCTTTTTGGAATGCCCGATGATGAGGTTTTAAGATGCTACCGTCTACCTCCCAAAATCATCATAGACACTCTCTCATTAATAGAAAGTGATCTTGAGCGGCAAATTGACAGTCCAACAGCAATACCACCACTGACGCAATTTATGTGTTACATTTCTGTGCCTCAGGATCGTTTCAAACAACGGTGGGAATAGTGGCGGGCATCTCCCAATCCTCCTTTTCCCGGATCCTGAGGGCAGTGATGGAGGCACTTTTCAAGCACCTCCATCATTTTATTAAAATGCCTTTGGATATGGGTGCCCTTAGTGTGGCCAAGGCCAATTTTTACCAAATAGCTGGCTTCCCACACATCATAGGGGTTGTGGATGGTACCCACATACCACTTCAGCCTCCAGCACGGCTGGAGGCAATATTTAGAAACCGTAAACACTATCACTCCCTGAATGTAATGGTGGTATGTGATGCCTCCCTCCAGATCCTGTCCCTGAATGCTAAATTACCAGGAAGTGCTCATGACTCCTTCGTCATCCGGCAATCAGGGATATGGCAGAAATTAACCAACCTACAAGCTGGTGATGCGTGGCTTCTGGGTAAGTGGAGACCTTTAGTACATAACAATGTTAAGCTTGATACACAGTGTTCCTGATGTTGTCTATTTTTTTTCACAGGAGACAGTGGATACCCTTGCATGTCCTGGCTGCTCACTCCTTATTTGGCTCCCACACCAGGGCCACAAAGTGCGTATAATTCCGCACTTACAGCCACCAGGCAAGTGGTGGAGCGCTGTATCGGCCTTTTAAAAGGCCGATTCAGATGCCTCCACCGCTCTGGTGGCGAGCTCATGTATGTGCCGGATATGGTGTCTAAAATTGTGGTCCTGTGTGGGATATTTCACAACATTGCCATAAGGAGTGGTGTCCCAATGCAGCCAGAGGATGCCTTACCTGAGGATGGCCCCCCCGAGGTTGGTCGGAGGTCAGTATGTGGGGGGGCCATACGCGATGATGTGGTGGCCAGATTTTTTAGGTAAGTTGTAACAAAACTACAGTGTTTATACCTAATGTGTTTGTGTTTGTTTGCGAACATCTAATTTTGTGTTTTTTTTCTCACCATCTTCTGTTTGTTCACATAATCTTTGGCACTCCAATGCTCACTACTTCCTGCTACCCTTACCAAACCTGGATCTGGTCCTTTTGGGCATATATTCTGGAACCCATATCGCAACGCCATGTTTGTGGAATCATGTTGGCATGGTCCTTCGTCAACCAGTTCTTGATTTTTTGTTTTTATTTAATTATTTCTTGGTATGTGTTGTATTTGAATTTATCACTGTGTTCTTTTTTTGGGAGTGACCACTTTGTTTTCTCTGTTATGTTGTGAATAAATGTTTGGAGAGTGAAATGGTCTTCCTTTTTTGGGACGTTAACAGCAAGTGTAACCAGGTTAACACAAGTTACATTTGACTAAGGGGTAATCCAGTACTGACGCCAGTTGAGCTAAACTGAAATATGTTTTCAGCTTCCCAACCCACACCAAAAGGAAGCCTGGCCCAACCTTGGGATTTGTAAGATTGGCCTAAGCAGCTTGCGCACCAACTAGGAACCTGTAAAATGTAGAAATATGTAATTGACACTACACCCAAAAAGGGAAATGACATTGTTACTGTTATGTGTTTCTTGTGTCTGTTTGACATACAAAGACAAAACACAATCTAACTTTTAAAAAAGGGAAATCCTTGCAGGAACAGTCTACTTATGTCATGCTAAACTATCTTGGTTTTGGATTTAAAAAATGAGCCAGAACGTATATTTGTCTGAAAAAATTTATTTTGAAAAGTTAACAAAAATAAAAAAACTACTGGCGAAGGAGGCCAGACAGCCGGTCGAGGGCCACAAGAATGCCAATTACATGTTGGCGCATCTGGCCAACACAATCCGCCACCTCTTGCCGACGCCTCTGTTCCTCTGTGGGTGAGAAAAGTGTGTGGGTTAATACAACAATAGGGAATCCACATTAAAAAAACAAAAACACAACGAAATCACTCCTAAACCTAAAAAAAAAAAAAAAAAGGGGGTGCTGCCAAAAATGCAAGGCCTATGTACAAATTCCCACAGGTGTGATATGTGTATGTTGAAATCACCAGGAAGAGGTAAAGGCAAACTGCAAAATCACCAAAAGTCAAGCCACAAAAACACGAAGAAAGGCACGACACATGATTACATACAAACAGTTTGTGCTTTAAAAAAAAACAAAATAAAAACATACCGGGAGCCAAAACGGGAGCTCCGGAAATGCCTCCATGATCCTCCTCGGAGGATCCGTCATTCCCCAAAGAATGGGGAGGAGTTATGATGGACTCCGGGGAGGGGGTAATTGGAAGAGGGGTGGGTGGAGGAGAGGGGGAAGTGGGACGGAGGGGAAGGAGGCCCGACATTTCCGGGAGAGGGTCTGGGAAGGATGGGGAGGAGTGGGGAATAGGGGAAAGATTTGGGGTGGAGTGTTGGCTGGGGGTTGGGGATAGTGGCCGGGAACGCCGTCTGGACGGACGGTGACGGCGGAGTCTTGGCTGTCCCCCTAAAATATGTCAAAGAAATTGCGGTTAGTTTATGGACAAATCCGGGGACCAAAACTAAAAAAAAAAAACAACCCAAAAAATAAGCCAAATAGGAGTAGAATGAATAAATCAGAAATAGAGGGAAAACATGCACACGCAGATATGAGTACAAATAATAAATAGGACAGACAGGAAAACATGCACACGCAGATATGAGTACAAATAATAAATAGGACAGACAGGAAAACATGCACACACAGATATGAGTACAAATAATAAATAGGACAGACAGGAAAACATGCACACGCAGATATGAGTACAAATAATAAATAGGACAGACAGGAAAACATGCACACGCAGATATGAGTACAAATAATAAATAGGACAGACAGGAAAACATGCACACGCAGATATGAGTACAAATAATAAATAGGACAGACAGGAAAACATGCACACGCAGATATGAGTACAAATAATAAATAGGACAGACAGGAAAACATGCACACGCAGATATGAGTACAAATAATAAATAGGACAGACAGGAAAACATGCACACGCAGATATGAGTACAAATAATAAATAGGACAGACAGGAAAACATGCACACGCAGATATGAGTACAAATAATAAATAGGACAGACAGGAAAACATGCACACGCAGTTTGCCCCACAAACACAAACATTAAAACCACAATACATAACACTTACTTTCCTCGATCTGCATGCGAAAGCATGCCAGCAAGCGGGGCGTTCGCCGTTGCAGGTCGGACCACCTGCGCTCCAGCTGCCCGATGTTGCGGCGTGAGCCGAAGGACCGCAGGCGGGACCGTGCCTCCGCATACGCGGAGCGCTTCTGCCGGTTGGTGATGGGTTGAGGTTGGCTGGTGATCCGGCGATCCATGACCTCCGTAAGCACCAGCAGCTCACGCCTGGTGAATACTGAGGCTCTCATGATGGCAATGGTGTTTTTCTTAAAAATCATTTTTGATAAAGTGTGTAAAAATTTTCTGATTGGCTAATGTATTTTGGAAATTAACAGGAGCAATTTTATTGGTTAGTGTATGAGTCATGTGTTCGACAGGGCCAGAAATCTCTGGAGAGTTATGATAGGCTTGATGCAGTGACATGCGTAAGCAAATTTAAATAAAGAAATGAACCCAGGGAAATATGCGGGGATCCACAGCAATAGAACAATTGTTTAATTGTGGTTCACATGTTTTTTGAACAATAAAAGCGAATGTTTCATCCGTACGTATTCTGCGGGAGGAATTTTAGATGCGAACGAAAATACGAGCGAGCCATTGAATTTAAATATTTTTGTACGTACGCCTAACGTACGTGCGCCCGCTTGCGAGTGGGTCTGAATGAGGGCCATAGTTCACCAGGGTAGATTATAGGATATAAAGGCTGCCATATACAGGGAATGGAGGAGGTTGTCACTTACAGCTGAGAGGGGGGACAGTCCATAACACGCAGGGGAGGGAGACAGGCTGTGACTCAATGACAACAGAGGAAATAAGCTAGCACACCAGGAGAGAGAGGGGGTGACCCCGAGACAGCCTGTAACTTGCAGGAGCGGTGTGTGGTGGGATGAGGGGGGGGTTGTGCTGCTGTGATCATCTGCGGGGGGGGTGCACCTGTGATCGTGGGGGGGGGCTACTGTGATCACGGGGGGGAGGTACCTGCAGCTTTCTGTTGTGATCGCCAGGGGGGGGCCTCGTGTTTTCGCAGGTGTATACCTGTGATGTGCAGCACCCACGGAATCAATAGCTCCGCCTCCAGCAGAGCATGTGCTGCTTTAGAGACACTAGAGCCCACCTCTCTCTTACATTACATTTTTCACTGTGGCGGCAGCCATTTTGGGTGGGATTTTATCACAAGTGCTGTCCCTCGGCCGGGCATCTCCACACTGCAGTCAAACCAGCCCATCTTGGCATCGGCCCTTCTGGCATTTGCCAGAATTGCCAGATGGCCAGTCCGGCCCTGCTCACACATACTCACCTACATTACCAGGACTGGTCCACTTGTCCCTGTAGGCATCCAAGGTCTTTTCAGAAATGAACTCTTTCTAAGCATTTTACAGTAAGATACATGCCGTCATCTCACTAATGTATGCATGTATCTGTGTCAATCCGACCTGCTCATGCTCAAATCGAAAGCATGAAGCAGGTCTATTCATTTTGCGATTTGAAGTTCGATTTGTTGTTCGATTTAGTGTTTGATTTCATATTGAATGATAGTAAATAAGGGATTTTTGTGTTGGTCTATCTAAAAGTACCAAAGTTTTTCCGGTGTTTGATTTGCGTAAAATTAGGTTTTAAATCCGATTTTACATTCGTTTTGGCCTTTAGTAAATACCCAAATGCAAAATCGAATGCAAATTGAATGCCAAATCACTCAAAATGCAAAATCGAATGTTAGTAAATATGCCCCCTAGACTCGCAACCTTGCTTCAGCAAATTAGTTACTTTGGATTGTGTTTGTTCCAGTGTATGTCTCTCTTTGTTGCTGACTTCCCTCTGCATTTCCCCTGTTGTTTGTCCGTGACCTCTGTTGGGTTTGTTGTTCGTGACTGTACATTGTATTATGCCTGTTTGCTTATCTGTGAATTCCCAGTGTTAATTACCATCAGCCTATCACACTATGAACCAGTACAGGGGGCCACGACCTGCGTACCAGGCTGTGGGAAGCCCAAACAAAAAATACCCTGAGAAGTGCGGGGGAGAGCATTCGCTGGGACAAATCTTTCTACCAAGCTCCGACCCTGCATGCAATATTTCACACATCCTTGCTATGTATTCAAATATTGCATTGTGACTTTGGGGGTATTTATCACATCCCATCCACATCTTAGATGCGGATTGTGATAAATTCATTGTGTCAAAATAACATTCACAATATTATCGTACTAGAAAGAGTGAGATGGATTGTACTCACTTAGGGTCTCATTCAGACCCGCTCGCAAGCGCCTATGCGCTCGCAAGCGGGTCAATGTTGATGCCCTGCGCACGCGCAGCGGCCGCATTGCGCGTGCGCAAGCCCCGGAGCGAGAGAGAAATTTTCTCGTGATGTCAGTGGTGATCTTCCGGCTCTAATAGAGCCGAAAGCTCACTGGGGTTTGCGGTAGACGAGACCCTACCACAAGGGTCTCGTCGCAAGCCCCATCAACGTGGCCGCTCGCTAAAGCTGTGGGTGGTCACCACAGCCTAGCAAGCGGCCAGGAGGCCGGCTCTGAAGATAGAAGCGGCCGCCCTCATTCAGAGAGAGCGCTCGCATTTTGCGAGCGGCTCTGAATGAGGTCCTTAGTTTTATAGTAAATATGAGACGCAGATTTTTATTGCTGTGTAGTAGAAATAACGGAGCAATAGTAATTATTTATTACTTTTCACCATGTGACTCAATATTTAGGGCCTCATTTCAAAGGGAATCGGTATGATTGGAATCCTGACAGCGGCTGCCCGACATGGGTGAAAATCCCGATCGTCCCTAAGGTAAGTATCAACTAACCTTATTCCCTCCCCTAACCCTCCCTTAGGGGTGCCTAACCCTAACCTTCCCCCCAGTGCCTAAACCTAACACCCCCTTCCCCGCCGCCTAACCCTATGTCCCCCGGTGGGGTGTCTAACCCTAAGTCTCCCCCAGGGGTGACTAACCCTCCCTCCCCCTAGCCTAACCCTAACCTCCCAGGGAATCGGTA
Organism: Taudactylus pleione; assembly: GCA_031769625.1. Taxonomy (NCBI): domain Eukaryota; kingdom Metazoa; phylum Chordata; class Amphibia; order Anura; family Myobatrachidae; genus Taudactylus; species Taudactylus pleione. The sequence goes on along the minus strand of JAUIMM010000368.1, from coordinate 5,952,929 downwards.
TGAAATACCGCTGGCCGCATGGCCGGCGGTTCGATTCCCGGCAGCGCCTGGCCGACAAAAGCAGAGTTCCCGGTAGCGGAAGCCCGACAGCGCTGGAAATCCCGATCGTTGCTAAGGTAAGTATAAGCTAACCTAATCTAACCCCCTAACCCTCCTTAGGGGTGCCTAACCCTAACCCCCCCCAAGTGCCTAACCCTAATCCACTCTCTAAGTGCCCAACCCTAACCCCCCCATTCCCCGCTGCATAAACCTAAGTCCCACGGTGCGCTAAACCTAACCCTCCCCCCCGCGGCTGTCCGCTCGCGGCGCCTGGCATCCCTTCGATCGGGATGCCGGGCGCCGATCCCCCCGCGTCGGAGAAATGACAGGCATCTAGATATAGACGCCCGGTCATTTATCCCACGCCGGGATAAAGCAGTCGGGAAGCCAGCTGTCGGGATTCCGGCAGCCGGCTTTCCTGATTGTATACCCCTCCCGGGGGGGTGCCTAACCCTAAGTCCCCCCCCCGCCCGGAACCCTAAACCAAAATGCGGCTATCCACGCTCGGCACCCGGCGTCCCTTCGATCGGGATGTCGGGCGCCGGTCTCCCGGCGTCGGTAATATGACAGGCGTCTAGATTTAGATGCCTGTCATTTAACCCTCACCGGGATTAAGCAGTCGGGAAGCCGGCTGTCGGGATTAGGTCCGTCGGCTTCCCAACTGCATACCATTCCAAGGTGCACGTAATGTTGATACCGCATGCAAGTGGCAAATGTATTCTGTCTGCGCATGCATAATGATGGTTACCGCAGGGCCGAAACTAGGATCTTTGTCACCCGGGGCAAAGCAGTATTTGGCACCCCCCAGTCTCTGATAAGCAGCCCCATTTTTGGGGTGGGTCTGCAAGTCATGTCCTTGTTCTTGCCATGCTGTGGGCTTGGCCAGACCTCTGAGAGCTGTGGGGCAGCCCCATTGTCTCCCGTCTCAACGCGGATGAAGAGCGCATGTGCGACAGTTCCCAACCAACCTCCCTCCGGACTGCAGGACACTGTGGCCTGCAGGTGGCATAGCGGTACAATCTCCAAAAAGTGGGACTATACCGCTGAAATGGGGACAGTTGGGAGGTATGTAAAATATAATTTATATATATATATATATATATAAAATATATAAAAAATAACTTTATATAAAAATGTCAGCAATGAAGAAACACTTGCTGACAAATGTAATAAATAATTTGTTTTCTACTCTACAAACTGGTGAGTGCAGCCTATATAAATATATATATATTATATATACACACACATATATATACACACACATATATATATATTTATATATATATGTGTATATATACAGTACACACATATTAATGTATATACATATATATGTGTATATATACAGTACACACATATATTATATGTGTATATAATATATATAACTTTTATTTACCATTTGCAGGAGCAGCCAGTACTGGGATGTGATGTGCAGGGCTGGGCTGGCTGGCAGGCAGGGGCCAGAGAGGGAGGCTCTTCTCCACTGGACTTCAGACTCCCGACGGTGCCGGGGAAACGGCAGGAAGTGCGGAATCGCACCAACTTAGAGAAGAGGCGCCGGGGTGTGATGAGGGGAGAAAAGGGAAGGGGAGGGACTTCCCCTGCCTCTCCTCCGACCCGACTGCCTCCTAGCTTCTCCCGTGGCAGCCACCAGCATGCCTTGCTTGCCTGCTGTTGACACTGGCCGCGGGTCCCTTTATTGCGGCGGGCTCCAGTGCAATGCACCGCCGCTAGTTCCTCATGACCTTGGAGCGGCCCTGCGGCACCCCCTCAAATCTGTGACCCGGTGCACACGCACCCCTAGCCCCACCCTAGTTGCGGCCCTGGTTACCGATCTAAGACGCAGAATAAAAATTGTATGCAGAGAGGCGCAATTTCGGTGGGTTTTTTGGAGGTACCTTAGGGATGACTAGGTAGACGTGGGAGTTTTGCGGGCATGTCACAGTTAGCATCTGCATCGGAATAGACGCGGTTGCACTTTCCTCGGTGTCCATGCTCAGACAGAGAATTTGCACCATGTGCATTCTCTATGGTGTGACCTACGGTACATCTTAATATGCACAGCGGTGAATTAGCGCCACAGCCGGTGGGCATCTCAGTAGGAAGACCGTCGGCTGCTACATTAGCATAAAGACGGAAAGTGGATGAAAGTGCTCGTTCAGAGTTGTTTAAACTCGCTTGACTTAACAAATATGCATGAAAAACTGTTTTTGTCCCTTTTCCAGCATTTGGGAGCAAATGGTTCATTGTCATTTGCTCCCATACATTACCAGATTTTCGTTCCTGCCACTGCCAACTCCTGTATGGTCTGTGTAGTAGTGAGTGTGACTTTCCCTGCCTGCTGCTTGCCACATCAGTAACGCCTACTGCTCATCATCCATGTTCCCCCAATATAGGCGAAACTATAGATCTGGCAATGGGATGTAGTCCTGTGACTGGCACAATCTCGACAGCGGAATGCCGGCTAGGGATTTATGATAGGCGTTGAAATACTGACGCCTATCATAATCCCGATGCCGGAACGCAGAGGACGACATCCCGAATGAAGGTAAGTCCGGGGCGTCCTTAGCGTTAGCCACGGAGGGGGAGGGTTAGGATTAGGGAGTCTAGCAGGGTTAGGGTTAGGTTTTTTTTGGGGGGGAGATTAGGGTTAAGCACCCCTAGGGGGCAGGGTTACGGTTAAGCACCCCCAGGGAGAGGTTAGGGTTAGACACCTCCCCGGGAGAGTTAGGTTTAGTGAGCGGTAATGGGGGGTTAGGGTTAGGCACCTCCCCAGGGTAGATTAGGGTTAGCCACTAAGGGGGGGTTAGGGTTAGGCACCACTAAGGGAGAGTTAGGGTTAGGGGGGGGACAGGGGAGGTTAGGGTACTTACCTGCTCCTGTCGGGCATCCGCTGTCGGGATTTGAACCGTTTAGCCGCCGGCATTTCAATCCCATTCCCTGTCAATGGGTGGTCCCAGTTTTAGCATATTATATATATGCTGGAGTTGCGGGGGGCAGGGTGTTAGCGAAAAGGGAAATTCTGCGCACACCTAAGTCACACGCTCCTAAAAAGTGTCAGTTGCCACAGAAACAGTGTGTGTGGCGTTGAGACACACCCCCTTTTCAAATTTCGCAACAGAGAATATTTGTCCATTCGCATCAGTCCCTGCCCCAGTGGAGCTTTCCATCTATATTCCCTACCACATGTACATGCACATACTTACACACTAGGGGTAATTAACCTACCCATATATTTTTGGAGTGTGGGAGGAAGCCAGAACACCCGAAGAAAACCCACACAAGCACAGGGAGAATATACAAACTCCACACAGTTAAAGCCGTAGTGGGAAATCAAGCCCACCACCTTAGTGTTATGAAGAAGTACGTGCTGCCCAATTTAAACAAATAAAAATAATCCACATAAAAAAAATTAAATAGCCAGATCTACATAGAATACATTGAAATAGCCAGAACCACATAAAATACATTGAAATAGCCAGACACAAAATACATATATAAAGCCAGATCTAGATAAAAACAAACATCGAATATGCCAGATCCCCAGAAAAAAATATATTGAAAAAATCCAGTTCACGACACTGGGAAACCCCTTCCGGGGTACAACACTTGGAAACCCCTCCTGGGGTATGAAACTTTAAACCCCCTCCTGGGGTGAGAAACTAGAAATCCCCTCCTGGGGAGAGAAATTAGAAACCCCCTCCTGGGGTACAAAACTTGAAACCCCCTCCTGGGGTGAGATATTAGAAACCCCCTCCTGGGGTATGACACTAGGAAACCCCTCCTGGGGTACGAAACTTGAAACCCCCTCCTGGGGTGAGAAAATAGAAACCCCATCTGGGGAGAGAAGTTAGAAACCCCCTCCTGGGGTACAAAACTTGAAACCCCCTCCTGGGGTGAGATATTAGAAACCCCCTCCAGGGGTATGACACTAGGAAACTCCTCCTGGGGTATGACACTAGGAAACCCCTCCTGAGGTATGACACTAGGAGTCATCACTTCCAGAGCAGATAATATAGCAAGTAATTGGTCTGAGGGTTCCAGAAAATTTTGCCCCACCTGTAGCCGATCTGCTTCTTGATTCTCAACATGGGAGGCAAGATCTTGCGTAGCCTCTGCACCCTGAGAACCCGCAGCTTCCATATTATGGCCTGTTCAAACTGTCACGGCCTTGAACTGGAAACTTCGGAAAAAGGCAGGAAGTCGGGGTACTAGGGTGTGGAGTGACAGCAGATGAGAAGGAAGTAGGTATAACTTTCTCCTTAGCTAGATCCGAGTGTTGGCGAGACCTGACCTGAGGCGCGGAGTCTAACCCACTGGTAGTTTTCACCAGTAACCCCTCCAATTGGGATTTGGGCTTCGCGGCACCCAGTAAGCAGGTTGCGGTCCTCAGGTCAGGTACCCGGAAATTAGCAATGAAACAAGCTGGCAGGGTAGAGAAAGATAACTACCCACACTGGGAAATAACTCATAAAGAACACACTGTTGAGAGACATGTAGAGAATGTATTTGAAGGATGACTCATAGAGGGCACACTAGAATATGGCACATAGAGGGTATTACTGGGGAATGTCTCGTAGAAGATACACTGGAGGCTAGCACGTGGAAGCTTCACTGGAGCATTACATGTAGAGAATACACTGGAGAATTGCACATAGAAGGTTCACTGGAGAATAGCACGTGGAAGGTTCACTAGAGAATAACTTGTAGAAGATACATTGATGAGTGCCACGAAGGAAATACACTGGAGGATTACTCGTAGGGAATACACTAGAGAATTGCTCACAGAAGGTTCACTGGAGAATAACTCGTAGGAGGTACACAGGGGAATATCACTTAAGACTAGAGAAAGTGTATTGAGTGCACTTTTGAACCAGACGCAGGATAGGGTACTGAGGGCACTAGTATCCAGATGCAGGATAGGGTACTGAGAGCACTTGGGATCCAGAGGCAGAATAGGGTACTGAGTGCACTTGTATCCAGACACAGGATAGGGTACTGAGAGCACTTGAGATCCAAACGCAGAATAGGGTACTGCGTGCACTGTATCCAGACACAAGACAGGGTACAGAGTTACTTCACAGGAGACCAACATGGAGACAGTAAAGATATAACCAGGTCCGTTGAGAGCCTGGCCGGGCCCGGGTATTGGAGGGGGCGTGGCCTAATCACGGGAGGCGTGGCCACGCCCCCTTGGAAAAAAAAGAAATAACTCACTTTTGCAGTGGGGAGGGGGCGCTGTAAGACGCCCAGCCCGGTGCTAAGCAGGGGGGGGCGCGATCAGTGTGATTGCTCCCCCCCACAGCCATAGGAGACTGCTCCGGCTGCTGTAGCAGCCGTGAGCAGTCTCACACAGCCAAGTGTGCTGGGCTGCTGTGAGGGGGGGGGGGCGACGCCGGGCCCCTCTAGCAAGCCCGGGTAAACTACCCGCTCCCTCCCCCTCTCGGCACCCATGGATATAACACTAGAGGTCAGCGTGTGAGCTGAATAACTAGGGATCAGCGTGTGAGCTGAATAATATAACACAGGGAATCAGTGTGAGAGCTGAAATATATAACACAAGGCATCAGCATGAGAGCTGAAATAATTAACACAAGGGATCAATGTGTGGGCTGAAAAAATTTAAGACATGGGATCAGTGTGAGAGCTGAATAATATAACACTAGGGATCAGCGTGTGAGCTGAAATAATATAGCACTAGAGATCAGAGTGTGAGCTGAAAAATATAGCACTAGGGATCAGCGTGAGAGCTGAAATAATTTAGCACTAGGGATCAGCATGTGAGCTGAATAATATAGCACTAGGGATCAGCATGAGAGCTGAAATAATTGAAAACAAGGGATCAGGGTGAGAGCTTAATAATATTGCACTAGCGATCAGCATGTGAGCTGAATAATATAGCACTAGGGATTAGTGTGAAAGCTGAAATAATTAACACTGAACACCTGAAATCAGCATGAGGGCTGAACACTAGAAGCCAGCATGAGAGCTGGAATATATGACACTAGAAATCAGCGTGAGAGCTGAACACCTGATATCAGCATGAGAGCTGAACGCTAGAATCCAGCATGAGAGCTGGAACACATGACACTAGAAATCAGTGTGAGAGCTGAACACCAGAAATCAGCATGAGAGCTGAACACTAGAAAACAGCATGACAGCTGCAAAACACGACATAAGAGATCAGCATGAGAGCTGAATGAGCACACTGGAGATCCTAAGGTGGAGAAACACTGGAACATATCTCAGCATGGAGCCTGGAGCAATGTAATAGCCACAATCACTGGAGAGAGAACAAAGTTGAATAGGCCCCTTCCTGTTACCTGGAGTCCTGCTTTATACCCCTAGGTAGCCATCCATTGGAGTCAGCTGAGAGCTGGCCTGGCTACCACTGGATGAGGGACTAGTCAGGTGATAGGGACCAACATGGCTGCACCCATGACTGGACCACGGAACCAGGACGCATACATGGAAGTCCTAGCAGACCCCAAGGAGAATACTCAGCATGCCATCCGCCACTGTACCCAGCATCTGACCGTCAGGAAGGTCAGGGGAAGCCGGGACAAGATCCCAGGCCACATCCCGACACTGTTCAGCCTATTGCTATAATGCACTGCCCTTGACTGTCCATGGCCGCCAATCCAGTGTTTGCAGGGGGTGAGCCGCCCCCTTGCCCCCCTGTTCCAATGCCTATGGGTACAGGGAATTTAGGGCTAGACTAAGGGTACTGCAGGACAGGGAGGGTTGGACCTATCAGAGGCACAGCAGAGGAATCGATAGACATGGTGGAAGATTAGCACAGGGCAGAGAAGCCTGGACCTGGGAGGGCACAGGGAAGGGAATGCTGGACCTTAATGGGCACCACAGGGCAGACTGGCTGCACAGGGGGGTGCAAAGGGGACAGAGTAATAATATATGTAACTGGTGCACGGTCAAACAGCTCTGAAGGGGAACTATCCACAACCGTGAAACAGCTCCGATAGCATTTCGAACATGTTGCTGGCTGCGAGCCAATCACAGCTCACAATTGGCTGCCATTCTGCAAGCTGTGATTGGCTCACAGCCAGCACTTTGTTTGATATGCCACCGGTGCTGTTTCATCCATCATGCCCGGCTGCAGCAGGTGGACCAGCCAAATAGGCACCACTGCCTTCATTAAATATGGCAGAACAGGGCTTATGGGTGGTTCCGTGCACCCCTGGATAACCCCTCACTTTTCCTATGCCCCCCAACTCTCCTTCTCCTGGACTAGTCCGCCCCCGGGATTGGAGAGCCGCTGTGCGGGTACGCTGTGCATAGGATCCCTATTGCCGCCACACAATGTTGTTGTGTGTGGTGTTATTGCTTTGTTGTGTCAGTGGCAAACGCAGGATTTCTTGATGGGGGTTTCCAAATGCTTGATTTTAGAGTGAGTGTGGCCAGTCCATGAAGAGGGCATAATTAGGTGTTATCCATCTTTTCATCAAACAAAGGACCTCATTCAGAGGCGCTCGCAAAATGTGAGCTTCCGCTCTGAATGAGGGCGGCCCATCTATTTTCTGAGCCGGCCTCCTGGCCGCTCGCTAGGCTGTGGGTGACCACCCACAGCTTTAGTGAGCGGCCAGGTTGATGGTCGCGATGGTAAAGACCATCGCGACCATCGGGGCTTGCTTGTGGTACGGTCTCATCTGCCGCAAGCCCCAGTGAGCTTTCGGCTCTATCAAAACCGGAAGCTCACCACTGACATCACGAGTGCTCCATCAGGAAGGTGCTCCATCAGGAATGCCTCCGTTTGGCAAGCCACCCCCCGCCCCGCCTACAATACGGTGCAAGCTGTCGATCACCATCGACAGCCGCCCCTTTAATAGTAAGCCCCGGAGCGAGAGAATTTCTCTCTCGCTCCAGGGCTTGCGCATGCACAGTGCGGCCGCTGCACGTGCGCAGGGCCTCTACATCGACCCGCTTGCGAGCTCATCGGCGCTTGCGAGTGGGTTTGAATGAGACCCAAAGTGTATTGTGTGTTATAATTCCAGCATACAGTATCAGCTATCACAGTAAGCCATTAAATGTGGCAGTAGGACCATCTTGCCTGAGCTGAATATTTTTATTTGAGATGTGGGGACCATTCCAGAGCATTGGAGCAAGTACGGGAGTCTGGGGGAGCAGCAGAAGAACCTAGCACTGCCCTGGACATATATGTACATATTGGTCTTGTTATGCACTGGTTAGTGTATTATTATCCAGTATTAATAATTAAGCCTATAGATGGTCTATAGCAGTGCACCCCTAACAGTGCATGTTTTCCAGATCTCCTAGTTGGTGCATAGATGATTTATTACTGGCTGAGACATGTTAAAAGATCCATATGCAGCATTAGTAAAATTCTATTATATTACTATTTCTATTGTAGTCATGGTGTGGGCTGGGGAGAGGTGTTTCCAGGAAACCGGAACCCCTCCTGCGTTTGCCTATGTGTGTCCTGCTCTGCCTCCCAGTGACACAGACAGTCTGACTCGGCCCACTCTGGTGATGGCATTACCGAATGCTTTTTGATGTAAAGGTTAGCTACCATTACATTGGAACATTCGATGGCAGAAGCCCATACCAACATTCGATGATGGGCTTTCAATGTCCATCCCTACCTTATATAGGAAAGGAGAGAGCTGACTGACTCAGGACATGTGTTTAACATCAGCCAGAGTGGAGCTTAGGATTTATAAAGGGGCAGGTTTCCTGTGTGTGGGGTAACCAATGCTGGACAAGCTGGCAGTTCTTTTAGAGAGATATGGGTTAGCTTAGTACTAGGGATCACCAAATGAAACTGGATGTGTACCATATTTACCTACTCTCCCAGAAGTTGCGCGAGGCTTACAGTTTTTCAGGTATTCCCCCGCACCCCCGGCATAGTAGTCAGATTTCCCACATCCCGCTTACATCCTAGTGAAATGGGCAGGATGGGGAAATAATACCGAGAATCTCGGGTCCCTAGGGAGGGGGCGTTGCTAAAGTGATGCAAATTGCACCATTTGGTCTCAACCCGTCCCCACGGAACCACGAATAGTGGTATTTAACAATGATGGGGGCATGGCCTAATGACATGGAGAGCTCAGCCCCGCACCCAAAGCTGTCAGTTGCATCTCTTCCCCTGGCTTCTCCTAGAGAGGAGATAATTAAAGTCGGCAAGTATGACGTGTACTGTATGTAAATAGTATTTGCTGTCCTGAAAATGCTGCTGGAAAATGGTGGTGCTCGCCTCTCTCAGCTCCTAGGGATATGCTCTAACTAGTATGCTTTGATTATTAATAATATACCAAAATAACACTGAATCAGGATTGTGTTAGTATATTATCAACAATCAATGCATAAGCAGCCACACCCCCAGATACACCACACAATCAGCATGGCTGACCCACTCCCAGAGGTCACAGTCACACTCCCCGAGTCCCGGCACTGTCATTAGTCTCTCTGCATTCCAAAAGAGCCATGTGCCAAGACACTGTCATCGAGAGATGAGTGACGTGGCTCGTCTCAGTTCAATGTCTTGCTTTGACCATCACTACTCTGAGACGAGGCACCCATCACATGTCTCTCCCCCTTTCCTCCCTCACTGAAGCAAGTTTAGACACCGCTTCTTTCTACGCGGTCCTTACTAATATCGAGTGTGATGATGTTACGCAGTGTGATGTCATCACGTCCGACATTAAGTGAAAATCCAACGATGGTGACTGTGGCTGCTCCCTTCCAGGCTACAGCACTCCAGGTGACAGTAATGTAAGTCCGCCCCTTAGCTAGATGGTCTGGATAATGTGAAATGTACACCCTGCTAATTCTTAGAATTGTTACATATTAATCTTAAAGATTGTAATTTCCATTGTCTTTAATGATAGCAGCAATATTTATAAAGGCAGTCACAAACATTACAAGTCAAATATGGTTACAATTATACAACATTGTCACCAAACAGTTTTCCAGGAAATTACTAAGCTGAAGAATGGAATGAGTCTGATTTAAAAGCAATAAGAGCATAATCAGTGAGTGTCTAACAGTCAAATTATTAAGAGCATAATCAGTGGCTAACACTAAAAGCAATGAGAGAAACATAAAAGGCTAATGGTATAAGTAATAAGAGCATAATCAGTGGCTAACACTAAAAGTAATGAGAGAAACATAAAAGGCTAACGGTATAAGTAATAAGAGCATAATCAGTGGCTAACACTAAAAGTAATGAGAGAAACATAAAAGGCTAACGGTATAAGTAATAAGAGCATAATCAGTGGCTAACATTAAAAGCAATGAGAGAAACATAAAAGGTTAACGGTATAAGTAATAAGAGCATAATCAGTGGCTAACACTAAAAGCAATGAGAGAAACATAAAAGGCTAATGGTGTAAGTAATAAGAGCATAGGCCCTCATTCAGAGCCGTACGCTCTGAGCAGAGCGCACGCTCTGAATGAGGGCCGGCCTCCATGAAAATGGAGCGTCCTCCTGGACGCTCGTATAGCTGTGTGTCACCACCCACAGGCTATACGAGCGTGCATTTTGATGGCCGCGATGGTCGTGACCTTCGCGACCATCAAAACTGCGAGCCGGAGCCTGCGGTTGAGGTTTTCAACCGCAAGCTCCGGAGTGATTTCGGCTCTATCAGAGCCAAAATCACTCCCACTGACATCACTAGTGATGTCAGTGGGCCGGCTTCTGACGGGAGGCGTTCCCGTGGGAACGCCCCCGTCAGGGAGGCACGCCCCCGGCACGCCTACCAAAGGGGGCGTGCTGTCAATCAACATCGACAGCACGCCCCCTTTGATCAGACACAACGAGCGAAGGACTTTCCTTCGCTCGTCGCGTCTGGCGCATGCGCACGACGGAGCTCCCTCCGTCGTGCGCATGCTCAGTCCAGAACATCGACCCACTTGCGAGCGGACAGCCGCTCGCGAGTGGGTCTGAATCAGGCCCTTAATCAGTGGCTAACACTAAAAGTAATGAGAGAAACATAAAAGGCTAACGATATAAGTAATAAGAGCATAATCAGTGGCTAACACTAAAAGTAATAAGCAAGAAGAATAAAAGGCTAACATTATAAGTAATAAGAGCATGATCAGTGGCTAACAGTAAAAGTAATAACTAAGAATAATAAAAGGCTAAAAGTAATAAGAGGGAATGATAAAAGGTTAACAGTAAAAGCAATAAGAGCAAAATCAGTGGCTGACATTATAAGCAAAATGAGAGCATAATCAGTGGCTGACAGTATAAGAAATAAGAGAGCATAATCAGTGGCTAACAGTAACAAGAGAGCATAACCAGTGGTTAACAGTATAAGTAATAAGAGAGCATAATCAGTGCTAATATCATAAGCAATAAGAGCATAATCAGTGGCTAACATTATAAGCAATAGGAGCATAGTAAGTGGCTGACAGTATAAGCAATAAGAGAGCATAATCAGTGCCTAACAGTATCAGTAATAAGAGAGCATAACCAGTGGTTGACAGTATAAGCAATAAGCGAGCATTATCAGTGGCTACAAGTAATAAGCGAGCATTATCAGTGGCTACAAGTAATAAGCGAGCATAATCAGTGGCTACAAGTAATAAGCGAGCATAATCAGTGGCTAACAGTATGAGCAATAAGCGAGCATTATCAGTGGCTAACAGTAAAAGTAATAAGAGAGAATCGTCATATGCTAACAGTAAAAGTAATGAGAGAATAATAATAGGCTAACAGTATAAGTAATAAGAGAGCATAATCATCAGTGGCAAAAAGTAAAAATAATAAGAGAGCATAATCAGATGCTAAGTGTAAAAGTAATAAAAAAGCAGAATAAAAGGTTAACAGTGACTACCACATATTAATGTCTACATTTCACAGTAGATGTACTCTGTATCAATACTATGTAATAACAGCATATTAATTAAATAGCTTAGAAACCCTGTTTACCTGTTTTCACACAGACATATTGCAATAAGCAGGTAATGATTAGATTTATAATGAAATCTTGAATTGCTTATTCTTAGGTTGATACATTTATATGAATTATAATGAACAATTAATACTGTGCAGAATCCAAGAAAATTGTGAAAAAAAGATAACAATTTGTAAATTTACAAATTAAGCAGTTCCTAGTTTAAAACGCAAACCCTTTATATCAGCAGGGGAGGCATGCCTTTCTGTTTTAGGTTAAGGCTTTTGATTAAGAGTAATGTATAGGATCCCTCTTGGTATACAGAGAGCATAACAGCCTGGATGGCGAATGGCACTTGGAGACTACATGCAGTAGCCCTGACTAAATGTTATATAGCAAATGGTGAGTACCGCAGAGTACTATTATTAAAACAATTATGAAAATGTATTTAGAATTTGGTAAACCCTTTTAAAACAAATGTGTTTTTATGGTTTCCTCTAGCCTGCAAGGTAATGCAGTCATTAAACAAGACTTGGGGATTGTAATTATGGCTGTGCAAAACAGCAGCAATACTGTACCATCAAATGTTTTTCTTTAGATAGCAAGTTAAGTACTTTTAAGCATTCATCTAAGCTGTTCTTCTGAAAGACATAATCTCATATTCAAATTCTCTATGGGGGCCTAACAAATACAGCTGCCAAAAAAACAAAGTAATTATGTGCAGGCTCACAGCTCTCAGTATGACATGGAATGGCAGACGTGGGAGAAGGAGGATGAAACAGTGCAGACAGGGTGCAAAGACATCTCTCTCTCAATATAGCATGTGATGCCACCATCCACAACTCAAATCCGAGGAGGTGACATGAGTGCTGCTACGATGGCACCTGTTTCCATTCTATTATATAGAGATACTCCAAGCATGTTTTTTGGACACCTCTGTTACCTGTTTCCTGACACTTGACATCAGGTATGCCAAAAGCAGACAGAAGAGGTCACTGTCATGTGCCATGTGACTGTGGTTGCCATGGTATTCTGGAATTATAAATCATTAATAGCAGCCTGAAGAAAAACAAACAAGAGCCAATGGAAATTATTCACCTTCTTATAATCTGCTACAGTGACATTATAAAAACACACTTGTTCATCAGCTATTTAAATTAAAAAAAGAAAAAGTTAAGACAAAGCTGTGATTCTTTTTCTTCACTATCACACAGATCTCATATGTGGTGACATTCCTATTATAAATAATAACATTAGACGAGACAACAGCATTATATACATGTACAGGTCAGGGCGTGTACAATACATGATAAAAACAATACTAGCAAGTTGTTGAGCTCGGTTTTGTTTCATACTAGCTGCTGTTCTTTCTGGCTGCAATGATTATTTCAGCAGTTTGAATGTTTGCTCTTTGAAGTACAAGGTGACGTTTTACAGGTTAGAATGTTTGTTACAGGCACATTATGTGCAGCATATTAGGATACTGAACTGAAAGCGGCGTGCTGGTGCTTGTACTGGCTGGGCATGTGTATTTGTGAGTGGTAGCACCACACATACTGTAGAGAAGCTGCCAGTGTTTCCCCATCCTTTACATACAACTCTCACATTGGGCGCCCTGCCCCTTGTTACCGGGCGCCACAGGCGGTAGGCAGGAGTGGGACCGATGTAAGACAGAGCATTCCTCCACTTCAGACGTGGAGGTGCTGGACATCTCCTGCTTACGTGTTGTTGTGGATGATGGGAATAGCTGCAAGCGGAAGGTGGTCCTTCTGTGCTCATGAAGGCAACAGCAAAAACACATCTTCTTCTCCAGCCTCCTGAGAAATACATTGTTTGATTTGAAGAAGATGTAGACATAGGGGTTCACTGCACTGTTGGTCACCACAAATATTCCCAGCACAGCTATTACCTCCTCATCCAGCCCAGTGACGGTGCCAAATGCTATTTTCATCTCTACAATGAAGTAAGGCAGTCCGCACACAATGAACAGGATGATGACAACTAAAGTCATTTTCAGTGTCTTTACCTTTGCTCGGGGGATGCAGCTATTGAGTGCTACTAGTTTCAATGTTCTCTTGGTCGTCTGGAGCTCGCATACTCCCTTGACTTGTTTCACTGTTTTCGAGCTCTTAGCCTTTCTCCAGACAATCCAGAGGATGCGACTGTACGCTACGGTTAAGATGCAGAAAGGCAAGAAGAATACTGTGACAGAGCTATAGATGATATAGACCTGGACATGCCACTTGGGCAGCTGCCCAAAGGCATTACAACACCTGTTCCCCTCTTTAGTGTACACTGCTTTGAAGACAAAACCTTGTGGGACAGAGAGAAGGAGAGCTAGCATCCAGCCCAGACCTGCAAAGCATCTGGTGGGCAGAGGGGAGCTTAAGGGGTTCATAATGACATGATGCCTCTCTAGGGCAATTATAGCGATTATATTGGACGATGCAATGAGTCCAGAAACTTGAAAGACCTTAAAGATCCGACAGGACACATCTCCAGCCAGCCACTCGTCCTCCAGGAGCTCCCACACGATCTGAGACAGCAGAGTCAGAACGGAGACACAGAGGTCGGCTAGTGCCAGTTGGGCAATTAGGAAATTGATCTTCCGCTTCTTATCCTTCCCGCTGCAGATCTTATACAGGACCACAGAGTTACCCACAAGCGCTATCGCAAAGATGATGGTCATTACGATTATACGCATTTGCCTGTTATAACGAGGTGACTCTGCGACTAAGCTGCGCTCAGTGGAAGAAGACACATTGATGGATGTGTGGTCTGGGGACACGTGCCTGTCAGCCTCAGACCCATTATAGTCCAGAGAAAAGCTCCCATACAGGAATAATTCATCCATTGCCACTGACGATACCTGTATCCGAGGGGTGGACGCTGTCCAGTTTGTGCGGTGCTGAAATCGCCTGCGGAGAAACAGCGACTCAAATCTACAGGTGACTAGCACTTGTAGACGACAGCTTTAAATATGACCCTGTCATCTGACGCTAACCTATGGGGGGTATGGACATGCCCCTATAGCACACTACTCTTTCATTATAAATGTGGATGGGTGAGATCAAACGATTTTTTTACAGTCATATAAGCTAGCTGATCTATGAATGAAACTACTCTCTTGTTTCAGTGAAGCAATATTGCCTAAAATCAATATGCATTTACTTTATGACAGGTTTAGGCAACCTGTTACCGTTCAGAGGGTCCCAACACACAATGGCAAGCATAGGCTGGTAGGATATGCTAGGACTACTTACCAAGGTGTTATGCTTCAGCATTAAAATATTTTATGATAACAAGTGTCAAAGAAATTGTCTCACAAGCTCCTAAGCACTGGACACTTCATGCTTCAAGCCGAGATTTTCTAGTCTCCTATTAAACGTTTTTTTTATTATTTCACAAGTGCAATTTTTTTTACAATGAAACCCACAACCCCATGGTTTTATAACATCTCCTCACCCTGGATGAGTGACAGAAATTAATTTAAACACACTGTACTGTACTTTCCATACTCACAAACCATACTTTTTCATATTGCTGTTCCTAGATGTTACTCACTATTGCACTGTGCCCTCCGATGACGGAGATCTCCTGTGTAGCTTATATAGATACAAATGAATAGTGTCCTGGTGGCCACATAGGAGGCCTCCGTCATCGGAGGGCACATTATTCCATCTTATCATCAATATTCCTACTAAGTGGGTTTATATTCATTAATGTTATGCTTGGCTTGGTTGTTTATGTGCTGTATTCGGTGTCAAGATAACTGATGTTCCTGCTTTTTAAAGCTACCTATAGTACGTTTTAAATTCCGTTACTTTTGATTTATTAAACCAGTTGTATCTTTTAGACAACTAACTAATTTGTATCTTTGTTTTTTTAACTGAGGTTCAGCGCTGTGATTTATCCCTTTTGTACCAGTCTCTCTTTCGAGATTTAATCAGGAGGTTTGACACTCCTCCTCACAGCTGCGATAATCATTTGTGTATTCACAGCTAGCATGTCAGATTGTTACAACAGCAACAATTACAACCAATGTCAACATGACAGAACTGCTTGTATATATATATCTCTCTCTCTCTCTATAAAAAGCTAACGTGCACCTCACATCTATGGGGGAATTCTGGTGTGTCGCGCGCTGGCGTCCACTAGATGGCGCCCAATGGAGCAATTCAATTGTTGCTCTGTTCAGGCATGCACAGATGCAGGCGCTAACATTTTCACTCGCAACCCTTCGAGCTGCCGAGCAGAAATGACCAAGAAGTGACCAGTTTGAGCGCTCAAACAGGACTTTTCACAAGTGCAACAATGTCCTTTCATTTTGATAGGCTGCTAACTAGCTGTATTATAATTTATAATAATGTTTCAATGTACGCACAGCGTAGGCAGGAACAGAGGGACTGATTCAGAGTCGGTCGCAAGCGCTGTGCACTCGCAACCGGGTCAATGGTAAGGCCAGTGCGCATGTGCACGATGGTGCCGGCTCCATCGTGCGCATGCGCGAGACCCAGATAGCGATGGGCACTCCGTTGCTCCGGGTCTCGTACCAAAGGGGGCGTGCTGTCGATGTTGAGTGACAGCACGCCCCCTTTGGTGGGCGGGCCGGGGCGTGGCTGCCCAGACGGACGCCTACCGTCTGGGGCCGGCCCCACTGAAATCACAAGTGATGTCAGTGGGAGAGCTTTCAGCTCTGTTTGAGCCGAAAGCTCTCTGGGGCTTGCGGCAACAAGACCCTACCACAAAGGTCTCGTCGCAAGCCAGATGGTCACGAAGGTCTTGACCATCGCGACCATCATCATGGCCGTTCGCTATAGCTGTGGGTGGTCAAGTGCCCAGCCCTGATTCAGAGCGAGCGCTCTGTCAGAGCGTCCGGCTCAGAATCAGGCCCAGAGCCCAGACACATTCCACAAGATGTAGTGCTGTGAGGACTAAGCAGGGCCGGATTAAGGTCTGTGGAGGCCCCTGGGCAACAAACTTGTGGGGGCCCCTATATACCACCGTCCCCTGTAGTAATGCCCCTATGCAGTGCCCCCAGTAGTGCCCCTTATATAGTGCCCCCAGATCCAGTAGTGGTCTCCCTATGCAGTGCCCCCAGTAGTGCCCCTTATATAGTGCCCCCAGACCCAGTAGTGGTCCCCCCTATGCAGTGCCCCTTATGTAATGCCCCAGTAGTGGCCCCCGTATACAGTGCCCCCATTAGTGCACCTTATATAGTGTCCCCAGACCCAGTAGTGTCCCCCCTATGCAGTGCCCCTTATATAATGGCCCAGTAGTGGTCCCCCTATACAGTGCCCCCAGACCCAATAGTGGTCCTCCCTATGCAGTGCCCCTTATATAACTCCCCAGTAGTGGTCCCCCTATACAGTGCCCTCAGTAGTGCCCCTAATATAGTGCCCCCAGACCCAGTAGTGGTCCCCCCTATGCAGTGCCCCTTATATAGTGCCCCCAGTAGTCCCCCCTTATGCATTGCCCCCAGAAGTAGTCCCCCCCTATACACTGCCCCCAGTAGTAGCCCAGCCCTATTCAGTACCACCAGTAGTTGTCCTATGCATTGCCCCCAGTGCCCCCATGAAGCGGCCCCCCTATGCAGTGCCCCTTACACATAGAAAAAAAAAAACACAACTTACCTGAAACCCCGCTCCTGACGTCACTCCCATCATCACCTGGGGGGGAGCCGGAAGACGGAGCTCATAAGTGAGCTCCGGCCGGCTCCCTCCGTTGAACCAGCAGCCAATGAGAGTCTGTGTGACTCTCATCGGCTGCTGTAACAAACACACAGCTGCCACCGGTGGCTGCGTGCTTGTCACTGTGTAGTGTGGCTGTGCGGTATACACTACACTAGCGGCGGGTGAAGCCACCGGCTGCACCGCTGCTAGTGGGGGCCCCTCTGTGTGTGGGGGCCCAGGGACGACCGCCCCTGTCACCCCCCCCCTTAATCTGGCCCTGGGACTAGGACTAATATGGGATAGGTTACCACCCATGTGTCACTGGTGGTTACTGGCATGACCTGGCCTAAAGGGTATTTATGTGTCTCTCTACAAATACCTCTACTCTCTGTCATGTTCTGAGATTTGGAGGCACTAAGGGGCGTATACAATTGGGCGCAAAGTCTAGCAAGGAAAATACCTCGTGCCCCTCACGCCCAATTTAGGAATACTGCAGGTATGCACGCTCCTGCTACCCACGGTATTCAACTTAAAAAATAGTGATCGCAGGGTTTTTCAGCTCTGAAAACCCCGCGCCGCGTAAATAATAATAAAAATAATTTTCACCTACCTGGCCATTGGTCTCCATGGCTCCCGGTGACTTCCCCTCTCTCTTCTCTTCTTCTGGAGAGGGGGCTGCTGGGAGTCCTGGGGGCTCCTGGGAGTCCTGGGGGCTCCTGGGAGGCTCCAGTGGCTGGTGGGAGGGGCAAGGGCTGCTGGTAGATGTAGTTTTCGCAGCGCCCATTCCGACGGCCACACGGACACTGGGGGGGCACACTGGCAGTGGGAGTCACACTCATACACACAAACACTCATTCATACACACAAGCACCACACACACTGACATACTCACCCTACTGTAGAAGAGCCAGCTCCCGACACAGGATGCAGAAGACTGCGCTGCAGAAGGTAAGTAATTAGGGACTAATTAAGCTAATTGGAAATGTCCAATTGCCTAATTAGTCCTTAGGGGGGATGCCGCCGGGGTCCCAGAACAAGTACCACTGATTTTTCCTAAAATCAACGGTTTTAGGAAAAATCACGCTTGCTCTGGAGGTGTGAGAATAAAAACCTCCCGGTGCACAAAAAAACCCAAAACACGCACCTAATTGAATAGCAAAAAATCCGCACCTACAGGAAAACCTCGCAGGTGCGGGTTTTTTGCTATTCTCGCACCTAATTGAATATGCCCCAAAGTAGGAGCTATACTGTGTCTCTCCTAATTGAATATGCCCCAAAGTAGCAGCTATACTGAGTCTCTCCAGTCATCATATAACTACTTCAGAGCCAAATCAACCTTTGCTTTCTTAGAGATTGTGGGGGCATCATAGTGATAAGTAGTGACAATGTACCAAATAACATAAAAAGTTAAAAAAGCTTATCTTTGCATATTATATGGTTTTTCCCTTAGGGTTTTGTGAAGATACCCAACAAATACTGTACTTAGATCCAGGTACAGATCTCCGGAGATTGGTGCTCAGATATCAATAATCACATAGAAATTTGAATGAAGTACTTGATTGCCATTACATCTTAGTGGTATGCAATATGGAACTTGTCCACCAAAAGCATGCATGGTGGTTATGACAAGCCTATTGAGGGAGTGTAGCCTGTGTAAACTGAGACTATAATGACTATAATTTACTAGCAGCACTTACAGAGTGTTGTTATACATACAGACAGCTAAACATACATTAGCTCATTTAAGATGGAAGTATAGTACATCTGTTTTATTGTTTATAAGCATTTCTTGACTGCATATTTGCACAATATATATGCATATGTACAAAACTTTATATAGACTTCGTATATTGTTGACTTGTTTCTTCTTACACCTAGGGAAGCGGAACACAAAACCGAAAGGATGGCAAGCATTGGCCAAGTACAAAAAGGGCATGTTCGTAAAGATGCAACTCAATTAGATATGGATGCATATCAGTGGTGGCTCCAGAGGTGGGGCTGCAGCGCAGTCAAAAATTCAAATAGGGGAGCAACACCAACTGCCATCCCAAACTCTGCCAAACATTGCCAGCCAGGACTCACTGGCAGTTGGTGTGGCTCCTAAGGATACTGACTTTAAACCTCTATACGCTCATGCCTATACCTTCTAAAAACCTGCCTATACCTTCTAAAATTTACGCTATTTGCGTACGCAGTCATACAGTAAAATAAAGACCTTAGACCTTGAACATGTGTTTCCAAAGCACAAAGTATTATTTCAAGCAAAGTACAGTTAGTTACACGCTGTGATCTAAGTACAATTTAGCGCATAGAAATTATACAGACCCAAGATACAGTTATACATACGCGCGCGCTCTGGGACCAGATTCCGGCATCAGCAAGAAACCTCCATCAACAACATCAGCATGAAGACTGGGGTCAGAACACACATATTTATACCCCCACAGAAATAGACTACACAATAGAGAGGTTCATTGCAATCCCATTCGTTCCCCATCATGGTGCTTCTGTTACAGGACATTTAACAGGTTGATTCAAATAGACACAGACCAGCCTCCGACAGCTGGTTATCTCCGTTTTCCTGCCTCCTGCAAATCTAGGCTGTTGATTTTACAAAGTACATTTTGGTGCTTTAACTTTCTACGGTCCATAAGTTGAGAATGCATGTTGCGATCTTCACACCGATGATATCGGGAAGCTGTTAAGAAAGTGCAGATCAGTATAACACCAAACATGGCTTACTTATCATGTATTAAACCTTAGATACTAAATAGCCTTTATTTCACAGCATTTGTAATAAATGAATATAACTTGAATCTTACACTTTAAAGCTATGGAACCTTTTATGAGAATGTGCATTGTGTAAGTATTGGGGTACGCTGGTTAACTTGGGTCAGATGCGTATGCACAAAGCTAATAAACAGCATTCACATGCGGGGTATTATGCATTCGCTAAAGTGCGACATGTTAACAGCGCAACTGTGTGTATTAATGTGTGTATGTGGTATGGAAAAATATGCGATCGCCTGATGCTAATAATAGCATCGCCATATGTACTTAAGTGTGAGTTTAGCTAAAATGGCGCTGGGTGGCCATTAGCAAAATGGCATCTTTCAGATCTCATTTTCAAGATGGTGTCTTGCGGCCATTCGCAAGATGGCGTCGTTTCGATCTAATTTCAAGCTGATCTTGTCTCAGGCAATTATCCAGCTTCGACACTCCCCTATTTGAATTTTACTATATGCATAATTTAAATTGTCAGGTTGTTAAAAATGTAATTGTGTGTTGCGATATTGGAAATTGCTTTGAGGTGGAGCGTACCTAAGCAGGTGAGTGTGACTTTGTTTTCGTACTTGTCACATACGACATTTTGCATCCGCTCCAGCTTAGAAGACTGGTATAAACATTTTTGTTCAGAGCCTGGTCTCAAAATTGAAAAACAGCAACATTGGCCCTGATTCAGAGCCGGACATTCTGACCAGAGCGCTCGCTCTGAATCAGGGCCCACCTCCATTAAAATGGAGCGTCCTCCTGGACGCTCGTATAGCTGTGGGTCACCACCCACAGCATATACGAGCGTCCAACAAGATGGTCGCGATGGTCTTGACCATCGCGACCATCGGACTTGCGAGTGAAACCCTGTGGTCGGGTTTCTCAACCGCAAGGCCACGAGTGATTTTGGCTCTATCAGAGCCAAAATCACTCCCACTGACATCACTAGGGATGTCAGTGGGGCCGGCTTCAGACGGTAGGCGTTCCCATAGGAACGCCTCCGTCTGGCAGGCACGTCCCCGGCACGCCCACCAAAGGTCAACATCGACAGCACGCCCCCTTTGGTGCGAGACCCGGAGCGATGGAAAGTTCTTCGCTCGCCGGGTCTCGTGCATGCGCACGACGGAGCTCCCTCCGTCGTGCGCATGCGCAGTGGGGAACATCGACCCACTTGCGAGCGTACTGGCGCTGGTGAGTGGGTCTGAATGACCCCCATAGTCCTTGGGGCAAGATGACCTTGATACATATAAGTAGAAAATATTTCAAACAGTAAATGTAGAATGAAACTAACCTTTAATATATACGGCTAAAGCCAGTGTCTGGACATTGGCCAAATCTTACTATGGTGATACTTTGTTCTGTCTCTGGTTACAGCAAGGAAAATTCCAAACTGGGAAAAGTAAAAGTATGCTTTAAGTTCATACAGGCTGCTTATAGGGGACATATATGATTTGTACAGTGGTGTATGTATGGGTGCACACCCTGCACCCATGTATTATACTTACCTCTCAAGAGTTCCGCATCGGCTCTGCACAAATCACTATAAAAATGGCGATGAGGACATCTTTCCCTGAGATTTGTGCATGTGCAGTAGAAAAATCACCGCAAACATGACGCCATGTCTCCAGAGACCTGCGCATACGCTGTAGACGCTGGCACAGTGCCAGAGTCTACTCGCTTGCATCGCCTGCGAGAGAACTTATGGATCTGTAATGCACTGTACAATTCAAATGTCAATTCCAATGTAGGATTCTCTGTGTAGGAATACTGTAGATATTCTGGTGACACAGTCCGACTCCTAATAAATCTTAGTCATTATGCATAAAAGGACTGTAAGAAAAATATCAGTGTCCATTTTGCCTTGGTCTTTTTTTTTCTATTTTATTTCTAAAATACCATACATGGGATTCCTAAATAATATATAATTGGTCCCCAACAAAGTAAATTGAATTAGTGTAGCAAGCCAAGTCCCATTTACTCCTTTGATCACTTACTGGCATATAGAATCTGATGTTATTACTGCACTTATCAGTCTAATAGTAACATAGTACTCATTATATTCCTTTTCCATGCTGCACTTTACTAATAATATATTTGATTATGTAGGTTTCACTGTATTGTTAAAATTACAGAGAAAACAAAGTAATAAACAATAATGATATCATATACCAGATTGCATGAAAATTCCCTTTTTTACTCTGTTTTCCAGTAATATTTTGAAGCACAATCCCCCGACATTATATTTCTACTGTAATTCTTATATATTTATTGTTAAAAATGTTCTTGTCTTTTGGATTAGTGCTGTGAACCTAATGGTTACAACTAGTTCCAGTATGCAAGTAATGGGGGTCTCTCTGTCAGTGTTATTTTGTGCTAAAGACAAAGGACCTGATTCTGAGTAGCTGATATTTGCATAAATGGTTCCAGCTTTTCAACAGTGCATTCTTCTAAATGGTCTATTTACTAAGCCTTGGATTGAGATAAAGTACCAACCAACCAGCTACTAATTGTCATTTTTCAAATACAGCCGGTGACATGGCAGTTAGGAGCTAATTGGCTGGTACTTGCGTCTGTGGTGTTTACGCACAGAGGTGCAGTTGGGCCTGATTCAGAGGTAGGCGCTTTGTATGCAGCAGTTGTGCAAAAATATGTCGACCTATTGCTTGTCTAACATCTGGTGTTTATCTAGACAGTGTCAACCATTTAACTGTCTAGCTGTAATTCGGATACCCTCTCATAGGTGGTCCGGCAATCATGGCTTCTAATCAGCTTCTGTCTACCTGACATAAGCTAAAAATCTGGGCAATATATATCTCCCCTTGACAACCTCTCCAGTGTTTTTGTCACACTAGGAAGAAGTTACTAACCTCAGCAGAGCCGAATCTAGACTTTTTGGTGCCCTGTGCCAGAAAGAGCATTGGCGTCCCCCTCATTTTTCAGAGGGACATAATGCACCCAAAAAAGGGGAATGGCTTCATGGGGAAGGACCAGGGAAGAGATAGGAGAGGCCAGGAGATGCTGGGGATGAAATAAGAAGCTACAAGCAAGAATGATAATAAACAGAAATTTGACAGGCCCAAACAGCACCCCCTGACCTGTGGTGCCCTGTGCGATGGCACCGGCCGCACTACCCTAGCTACGGCCCTGAACCTCAGTGAGTATGAAAGTGAGTGAAAGTGTTATCCAATTATCTCCCTGTGCTGTAACTAATATGCTAACTACATTTTATCTTCCAGTTTCAGCACAGAAATTAAGTTAAGATTAACTCCTGAGGCTTTACCCAAATGCTTCAAATCCTTGAAGAACAAGGTACAGTTGTGTCTTCCTACACTGTTGCGTCAGTTATGCCAAATAGCCCTTCTCGGTGAGCTAGGTCCTGTCTGACTTTGCTTCACAAGCGTCTTTTTCCTGAAAATGCATCTTAGTTGCAAACGTGACAAACCGCTTCACGAGTCTGCACTGATTAATTTGATATGCGACACTTGTGTATCTGTGTGCCACTGAGACTGAAACTGTATATGAAGTAGGGATGTGCGCCGGACCATTTTTGCCGGATTTGGATTTGGATTTGGTTCGAATTTGTCGTCCGGCTTTGGATTTGGATTTGTATTTGCCAAACTGCGGTGACTGGCTTTGGATTTGGATTTGGATTTTTTGCCAAAATTGGCAAAAAAAGCTAAAATTACATAAATTGGGCTTTTTTTTCTTCCTAGAGTGTTATTTACCTCAATAACATTAATTTCCAGTCATTTACAGTCAATTTAGACCACCTCACAGCTTAAATTATTGTTTTCACCTTTATTGGCCAAAGGTTGCAGTGAGCTGACTGGTGACCAAGCGTCAGAGCAGCGGCGCAGTGGCACAGACACCACAGTTTAAAGCACATCTATGAAACTATGCCACACAGCAGTGGCAGAAATGAAAGGTAGTGCTAGATGGAATTGTCCTTGGGCCCTCCCACCCACCCTTTATGTTGGATCTTAAAAAGGACATGCACACTTTAACAAACAAAGCATTTCAGCGACAGGTACTGCCACTTTGTTGCTGAAGTGCTTGGTTTGTTTGGGCCCCCACAAAAAAATCTTCCAATCTACTAAAGGCAACAGGTCTACAGTGGCATGATGTCACCATCATTGCCATCCTCACCCTCATCAGTGTGTACATCATCCGATTCCTCACACAATATCAGTTCATCCCCGCTGGAATCTACCATTACAAAAGTATCTGTACTGTGACGTGATTGGTGGGAAAGGTTTTCCTCGTGAAATTTCCAGTTCATTTTAATGAACATCATTTTTTCTACATTTTGTGGAAGTAGCCTCCTTCGTCGTTCACTCACAAGGTTCCCGGCTGTACTGAAAACTCTCTCCGAGTACACACTGGAGGGTGGGCAGCTTTAATAATGCAAAGCCAGTTTATACAAGGGTCTCCAAATTGCCTTTTTTTTCTTCCAATATTCGAAGGGACTCTGTGACATGTCTACGTGTACGGTGTCCTGAAAATAATCCTCCACCATTCTTTGGATGGTAATCGTATTAGATGGAGTTGCGGTAGAGGTGTCACTGGTGTTGGGCAAATCTTTTAGACCCGACCAGATGTCAAAATGTTGACTTGACTTATCTGCATCACCACTGGGTCTTTTGGAAAAGGTGCATTTTTTTCTGGCTGCTGCTGGAGAAACCGAAGGAGGAGACGTCATCGTAGTGCCATGTGTCACTTCAGCTGCCAACTTGCTCACCAGGAGCGCTTTGGTTCTTTTAAGATCTGGGTCAGTTGTAAAGAAAGACACAGCATATGACTTGAACCTAGGATCAAGAATGGTTGCTAAAATATAATGATCAGATTTCAAGATCTTGGCCACCCGTGGATCCTGGCGAAGCGAACAAAGGACTTGATCTATCAGTCCAGCATACTTTGCGGAATCACTTTGTTTAATATCGTCCTTCAATTTCTCCAGCTGCTTTTCCAAAAGCGAAATCAGGGGAATCACCTTACTCAAGCTAGCAGTGTCAGCACTCACTTCACAAGTGGCAACTTCAAATGGTTTGAGCACCTTGCACAAGACAGAAAGTACTCTCCACTGTGCTGGGGTAAGGTACATTCCCCCTCCTCTCCCAATGTCATGGCTTGTCGTATAGCTATGGATGGCTTTTTGCTGCTCCTCCATCCGCTGAAGCATATACAGGGTTGAGTTCCACCTCGTTACCACTTCTTGCTTCAGTTGATGGCAGGGCAAATTAAACTGCTCTTGCAGGTGCTGCAATCTCCTGCACGCTGTTGCTGAATGCCAAAAATGTCCCGAAATTTTTTGGGCCACAGACAGCATCTCCTGCACGCCCCTGTCGTTTTTTAAAAAACCCTGCACCACTAAGTTTATTGTGTGAGCAAAACAGGGGATGTGTTGGAATTCACCCAGCTGTAATGCTTTCACTATATTTGTAGCATTGTCAGAAATCACAAATCCTGAGGAGAGTCCAAGTGGGGTAAGCCATGTTTCTATGACATCTCTTAGTTTTTCTAAGAGGTTGTCAGCGGTATGCCTCTTATTGAATCCGGTGATGCACAGAGTTGCCTGCCTCTGAATGAGCTGGTGTTGTTTGTTAGATACTGCTGCTGCTGAAGGCGATTCACCCACCCAGTGGGCCGTCACAGTCATGTAATCTTTAGTTTGTCCACTACCGCTTGTCCACATATCTGTGGTTAAGTGGACAGTGGGTACAATAGCATTTTGCAGACCAATAATTAGGTTCTGTTTAACGTCCTGGTACAGCCGAGGAATGGCTTTTCGGGTAAAATGAAACCGAGATGGAATTTGGTACCGGGGACACATGACCTCAACTAGCTGTGTAAATCCCACTGCATTAATTGAGGATATTGGACGCAGATCTAATATTAGCATAGCTGTCATGGCGTCAGTGATCCGCTGTGCGACAGGGTGAGAGCTGTCATACTTGCTTCCCCTTGCAAGAGATTCTTTAACAGTCAATTGTTTTTTTGGTATACTACTAGTAGTCTTCTTGGTCCACTTCTGGGATGAAGATCCACCAGCAGCAGCAGCAGCAGGCCTAGCGCTCAAAGATTCAGTTTCTTCTGAGGTGTCCTGGAAATTGGAGGAGTCACCGTGACTTAGCACTAACAAATTGGATGTTGTACTACCACTGATCATTCCTGAGGATATTGAGGAGGAAGGTGTTGTCGGCGGAGATTGCAGGTGCTGGGATTTAGTAGAGAGAAGGCATCTAGCTAATGCTGGACTGCTTGTTGTTATTTTTTTTGCAGTAGTTTCTGTTATCAAACACCTGTCATGAGCTCGCTGCAGATGACGTAATAGCGTAGAGGTTCCTAGATGTTTAACGTCCCTACCTCTACTAACTGTGGTCTCACAGAGGCTACAAATGGCTTGACAAACGTTGTCAGGGTTTGGGTAAAAGTAATTCCACACAAAAGATGTGGATTTGTTGGTTCTATGCCCAGGCATGGCAATGGCCTTCTTATCTTGGCCAAGAGCTGCTTCCACTGGTGCCTGACTTATACAAATAATATCCTCATCCTCAACATCCTCATTAGTGCCAGCGTCAGCTGCACATATATTCCTCTCATCCTCTTGCAATTCCACGGTGGCATCCTCAATTTCTATGTCCTCGGCAATACTGCTCATCCCCACAACTACAGATGGAAAAGAAACTGTGGAGGGCGGCTTCTCTGAAAGGTCAGGCTTACACATAGAAATGCCACTTGTGGACCCACTTAGACTCTCCTCAGGGATTTCTGACATTTGTGTTTCAAAAAACACAGTTTGTTCGACTACCTTATTGGTTTTAAATTTTTTCACACTTCTATAGTCTGATTGAAAAGGTCTTTTATCATCACGAGAGGCACAAGATGCCTCACTGACAGCTGCAGAACCACCACTCAGAAATAAAGGGCAAAGCCTGAGTCTTTCCTTGCCGCTACGTGTGGTGAATGGTATGTTACCAATTTTCTGTTTCTCTGCAATAGTAGTAGTCTTTAGAGGTTTTTTTTTTGTCTTTACCCCTGTAAAATCTACATTTATTGATTTCAGGTTCCCTAAGGTTTTAAAGCCTCTACGCCCTTGAGCATCAGCTTTAGATAAAAGTGATGGACTTCCAGCCGCTGCAATGCTAGCATTTACATGTTGTTTCTGCTCTCCTCTCAGTTCATTCTCGTGATCCATATTACTTTATCACTATGAACTGGAGTCACAGAGCTTGTATACACACAGTGGGCAATGCCCTTTCACGGAGCTTGTATAATAGACACAGTGGGCTATGCCCTGTCACGGAGCTTGTATAATACACTCAGTGGGCTATGCCCTGTCACGGAGCTTGTATAATAGACACAGTGGGCTATGCCCTGTCACGGAGCTTGTATAATACTCAGTGGGCTTATGCCCTGTCACGGAGCTTGTATAATAGACACAGTGGGCTATGCCCTGTCACGGAGCTTGTATAATACACTCAGTGGGCTATGCCCTGTCACGGAGCTTGTATAATAGACACAGTGGGCTATGCCCTGTCACGGAGCTTGTATAATAGACACAGTGGGCTATGCCCTGTCACGGAGCTTGTATAATAGACACAGTGGGCTATGCCCTGTCACGGAGCTTGTATAATAGACACAGTGGGCTGTGCCCTGTCACGGAGCTTGTATAATAGACTCAGTGGGCTTATGCCCTGTCACGGAGCTTGTATAATAGACACAGTGGGCTTATGCCCTGTCACGGAGCATGTATAATACTCAGTGGGCTTATGCCCTGTCACGGAGCTTGTATAATACACTCAGTGGGCTATGTCCTGTCACGGAGCTTGTATAATAGATACAGTGGGCTATGCCCTGTCACAGAGCTTGTATAATACACTCAGTGGGCTATGCCCTGTCACGGAGCTTGTATAATACTCAGTGGGCTTATGCCCTGTCACGGAGCTTGTATAATAGACACAGTGGGCTATGCCCTGTCACGGAGCTTGTATAATACACTCAGTGGGCTATGCCCTGTCACGAAGCTTGTATAATACTCAGTGGGCTTATGCCCTGTCACGGAGCTTGTATAATACTCAGTGGGCTTATGCCCTGTCACGGAGCTTGTATAATACTCAGTGGGCTTATGCCCTGTCACGGAGCTTGTATAATAGACTCAGTGGGCTATGCCCTGTCACGGAGCTTGTATAATAGACACAGTAGGCTATGCCCTGTCACGGAGCTTGTATAATACTCAGTGGGCTTATGCCCTGTCACGAGCTTGTATAATACTCAGTGGGCTATGCCCTGTCACGGAGCTTGTATAATACACTCAGTGGGCTATGCCCTGTCACGGAGCTTGTATAATACTCAGTGGGCTTATGCCCTGTCACGGAGCTTGTATAATACTCAGTGGGCTTATGCCCTGTCACGGAGCTTGTATAATACACTCAGTGGGCTATGCCCTGTCACGGAGCTTGTATAATAGACACAGTGGGCTATGCCCTGTCACGGAGCTTGTATAATAGACTCAGTGGGCTATGCCCTGTCACGGAGCTTGTATAATAGACACAGTGGGCTTATGCCCTGTCACAGAGCTTGTATAATAGACACAGTGGGCTTATGCCCTGTCTCGGAGCTTGTATAATACTCAGTGGGCTTATGCCCTGTCACGGAGCTTGTATAATACACTCAGTGGGCTATGCCCTGTCACGGAGCTTGTATAATAGACACAGTAGGCTATGCCCTGTCACGGAGCTTGTATAATACACTCAGTGGGCTATGCCCTGTCACGGAGCTTGTATAATAGACACAGTGGGCTATGCCCTGTCACGGAGCTTGTATAATAGACACAGTGGGCTGTGCCCTGTCACGGAGCTTGTATAATAGACACAGTGGGCTATGCCCTGTAACGGAGCTTGTATAATACACTCAGTGGGCTATGCCCTGTCACGGAGCTTGTATAATAGACACAGTGGGCTATGCCCTGTCACGGAGCTTGTATAATAGCCATAGTGGGCTGTGCCCTGTCACGGAGCTTGTATAATAGACACAGTGGGCTTATGCCCTGTCACAGAGCTTGTATAATAGACACAGTGGGCTTATGCCCTGTCACGGAGCTTGTATAATACACTCAGTGGGCTTATGCCCTGTCACGGAGCTTGTATAATAGACACAGTGGGCTATGCCCTGTCACGGAGCTTGTATAATACACTCAGTGGGCTATGCCCTGTCACGGAGCTTGTATAATAGACACAGTGGGCTATGCCCTGTCACGGAGCTTGTATAATAGACACAGTGGGCTGTGCCCTGTCACGGAGCTTGTATAATAGACACAGTAGGTTATGCCCTGTCACGGAGCTTGTATAATACTCAGTGGGCTTATGCCCTGTCACGGAGCTTGTATAATAGACACAGTGGGCTATGCCCTGTCACGGAGCTTGTATAATACACTCAGTGGGCTATGCCCTGTCACGGAGCTTGTATAATACTCAGTGGGCTTATGCCCTGTCACGGAGCTTGTATAATAGACACAGTGGGCTATGCCCTGTCACGGAGCTTGTATAATACACTCAGTGGGCTATGCCCTGTCACGAAGCTAGTATAATACTCAGTGGGCTTATGCCCTGTCACGGAGCTTGTATAATAGACTCAGTGGGCTATGCCCTGTCACGGAGCTTGTATAATAGACACAGTGGGCTTATGCCCTGTCACAGAGCTTGTATAATAGACACAGTGGGCTTATGCCCTGTCACGGAGCTTGTACAAAACACTCAGTGGGCTATGCCCTGTCACGGAGCTTGTATACACTCAGTGGGCTAAGCCCAGTCACGGAGCTTGTATAATACACTCAGTGGGCTATGCCCTGTCAGTTGTCACGGAGCTTGTATAATACAGTGAGTAGTAGAGTACACATACACAGTGGGCTTATTATGCCCAGTCACGGAGCACACACAAGGGCTTATGCCCAGTAAAGTCACAGAGCACTGCCTACTCTAATCTATCTAACACTAGAACAGACAGCGCACTAGCTAACTACCTTACTAAGCGTCACGCGAGAAATGGCGCCGACTGCCGGGCGCCGCGCCTTTTTATAGAGGCCGAACGTCACTCGGCTCTCGCGAGAATCCGACGCCGGACGGGTGACGTTCGGCCTCGAGGTGGAATCCGAGTCAGGCGGGAACACCCGAACTTGCGTTCGGGTGGACTCGGATTCAACCAGTTCGGAGCGGTTCGGATTCCTCAGAATCCGAACCGCTCATCACTAATATGAAGTCCTACAATTTAGCAGACGCAGCTTCCACGCCAAGGTGCTTCATATACAGATTCAATCACACACAGGCATACATGTGTTGCCTTTCAAATTATTCAGTGTAGTCTCAGTTTGTGACTAAGGGCCTGATTTTTTACGGATCGCAACTGCAAATGCAATAGCAATTACGCACGCAGTCTTACTGCGATGATATGCTAATCCTCTGCGATCACTGTGCTGTGGCAGCACACATAAAGATGCCCACCTTACCTTGCACACATCCATAATACTTAGCAAGACTGCAAAGCCATTGGTAACATCGAGTACCATCGCAGCCTCACGCACACTTGCACAAGCTTTGACCTTACTCAGGAATTGCTAACCTCATCACACGCTGTGAGTACACAAGCTGCGTATTGCATCGCAGTGATTAATTTATGCACGCCCATGCAACAGCATTAAAACACCCTGGCAAGCCTGCATTTCGGCGACCCCCTCCCCATCATCACCCCTAAACGGTACTTCCTGTCAATCATTCTGCGCTGGGCCTGCGTAGCCACTGCAGTCCCGATTGCAGTGGAGTGTTCGTGCACACGCACTGCGAAGCATGCACAGAACACAACAATTGGCCGATTGTGTGCGTAATCACAGTTGCGATCCTTGCTGAAAGAGGCCCTAAGACACATTTTTTGGTGAAAAAGATGCAAAAAAAGGTGCCAGACGAATTGCATGAGTACTGTTGGCTCATTTGTGCCATGCGTCTTGCACCACATGGTGTATTAAGGCTAGGGGGTATATTTACTAAAGTGCAGGTTTTTAGAAGCGGAGATGTTGCCCATAGCAACCATCCAGATTCTATCTATTATCTTCTAGAAGGTGGTAGATAAATGGTAAATATAATCTGATTGGTTGCTATGGGCTACAACTCCATTTCTAAAACCCCGCTATTTAGTAAATATACCCCTAGGTGTATGAGGGCACATCTGTACTCTGAACGCAAGCTAAAGCACAACATGTCCAAAGCAGAACTTAATATCTCTTCCCAGAGTTACTACCTCCCCACAAATTTTTGTCATCATCAGTAACGCCACAATTTCCTTAGTCTTCCAGTCCCCTGTTGCCTCTACTTTAGGAACTATTAGTCTGATCAGGCTGCAGCTTAGGACTTGAGTGGCACTGCCAGAGCTAGATCACCTACTAGTTTGACACTGTGTGCCCGCTGCAGCCCAATTACTCTTTTTCTACTAAACTGGGGACCTTGCTGAGAGCCTGAAATTCCACTCTGGCTGCCAGCTGCTCTCCCTGGTTCCACTCTGGCTGCCTGCTGCTCTCCCTGGTTCCAGTCTGGTAGAAGCCTGTGGTTCCACTCTGGCTGCCTGCTGCTCTCCCTGGTTCCAGTCTGGTAGAAGCCTGTGGTTCCACTCTGGCTGCCAGCTGCTCTCCCTGGTTCCAGTCTGGTAGAAGCCTGTGGTTCCACTCTGGCTGCCAGCTGCTCTCCCTGGTTCCAGTCTGGTAGAAGCCTGCGGTTCCACTCTGGCTGCCAGCTGCTCTCCCTGGTTCCAGTCTGGTAGAAGCCTGCGGATTCAACCCGGCTGACAGTTGTTCTCTCCGGGTCCACTCTGGTTACTCTGCTGCTCTACCTCCGTTCCCAATCTGGTTGAAGACTCCGGTTCCACTTCGGTAACTCTGCTGCTCCCAATCTGTACACCTCATACACCTCATCGCACGGTGGAGCACAAAGGAAAGTCTGAGAATAGCATTGCATATTCAAACAACCGCTATAGAGAGAATGGCTGCATGCCCGGCTACATTATCAACCATCTCTGAAGGAGTCCCTTTGTTCCTTTTTCCTTCCTCTATTACCTCCCCTCCAACTTTTCTCCCCTGTACCGATTGTATGTCATGAAAAATATTAATGAAAAAGTTCTCCTTCCTTTGTGTACATCCATGAGGTTAAATGTGCAAGGACTGAGACCCACTTTTAGCGTCTGTACACACTGTAATACCGATTGGTGCATCCGCATACGCCACCATCGGTCACACCATCAAAGCTTGCAGGAGCCCTATGGCAGGTGCAGTTTCTCCGTCTGACCATGGCCCCCTGTACTTGCAGCTGTGCGTCTGACTGGACCATTTTTGCGTGCACTAGTAGCTACCACCCAGTCACTGCCCAGGAACGGCCATCACTTTTCCGCCACACTTCTAATGACATCTGTCATGATCAGAACAGCACCTTTGTGCCTACAAGGCATGCGCCGTAGGGGTTTTCAGAAATATTTGCGCATGCGCAGTTGCAAATAATCGTTCAACTACGTGGACATCTGTATTGCGTGCGCATTGTGTATGACTCATAATCAGGCCCATTGATACAAATATTTTACAATGAGCTAGATAGCTGTATTATTAAAATAAATCAATATTAAGGTTGAATACCAGACACAGCATATAAATAGATGAAAAGACAGACCATAAAAGTAAACTATGGCCCTGATTCAGACCCACTCGCAAGCGGCTGTCCGCTCGCAAGTGGGTCGATGGTCTGCACTGAGCATGCGCACGACGGAGGGAGCTCCGTCGTGCGCATGCGCCAGACGCGACGAACGAAAGAAAGTCCTTCGCTCGTTGTGTCTGATCAAAGGGGGCGTGCTGTCGAAGTTGATTGACAGCACGCCCCCTTTGGTGGGCGTGCCTCCCGTTAGAAGCCGGCCCACTGACATCACTAGTGATGTCAGTGGGAGTGATTTTGGCTCTGATAGAGCCAAAATCACTCCGAGCCTTGCGGTTGAAAACCTCAACCGCAGGCTCTGGCTCGCAGTTTCGATGGTCGCGATGGTCACGACCATCGCGGCCATCAAACTGCACGCTCGTATAGGCTGCGGGTGGTGACCCACAGCTATACGAGCGTCCAGGGGGACGCTCCATAGTTATGGAGGACGGCCCTCATTCAGAGCGTGCGCTCTGCTCAGAGCGTACGGCTCTGAATGAGGGCCTATGTTTATACTGCGTTTGGCATTCGGGATTATTTATTTCTTTATTTTGATTGCTACAGCTGATTCTAGCTAGTATATCATGTATATGTATGTGCGAAGTGTTTATATTGCCATTTGAATTTACAATATATGCAACTTCCCTGATGCATGTGTACAAATATGAATTTATATTTATTTTATAAATATTGTATATTTATATGGTAAAATGAGGTTAGCCAATTAAGGGTTAATTTAATAGTCTGGTTAGGGGTAGACCAGTAAGAAGGGAACGACAATGAGATTGGGCCTGATTCTGAGTCAAATGCAAAGTGTTGGCATATGTATTATTGAATTATGACCAGTTATTTATATAGCGCACACATATTCCGCAGCGCTTTACAGAGAATATTTGTCCACTCACATCAGTCCCTGCCCCAGTGGAGCTTACAATCTATATTCCCTATCATATGCTCACACACATACACACTAGGGTTCATTTTTGTTGGAAGCCAATTAGCCTGTCAGTATATTTTTGGAATGTGGGAGGAAACCGGAATACCTGGAGGAAACCCACGCAAGCACAGGAAGAATATACAAACTCCACACAGTTAGGGCCGTGGTGGGAATCGAACCCACAACTTCAGTGCTGTGAGGCAGTAATGATAACCATTACACCCTCTGCGCTGCCCTGAATGTGGATGTCCGCGACTACCAGATCTGCTACCTTATGCTAATGCTAGTATCAGTCTGTCTATGGGAGTATCTGTATTTGCATTGCTCTGCCCACTGTTTTACCGGCTACAACCATCATTAGTATCGGCACCTACACCCACCCATTGCCGTGTGCAAAAGATCTGTCTGAAACAGCCCCCCATCTCCATCCACATGCCTCAAACAAGCATAGAAGTCATGCTACACTCGCGAGACATTCACACAAGACAAATCTGTCCCGTGCATCCGCACGGTAACTCCCAGGGGCGTATTAAGAGAGGAGGGAACCCATGTGCATTCCCCGTCCGGGGGCCCCTCCTGTCTCCCAGGTGGCTGGCAGCAGCCTGACACGGCTGAACGGCGACCACAGCTTCAGTAGACTCTGGATACTAGTCTGTGCCCAGAGTCTAGTACACAAGCGCAGGTCACATTTTGTGCAGGGCTGTGACACCTGACGTAGGACCTCGGAGAGGTATTAAATATATAGGTGTAGGGTGTGCGGTGCGGGCCCCCCCCCCTGGACCCAGGGGCTCATGTACACCGCACACCCTGCACCCATTATATATATTTCTACCCCTGCTGTCTACTCTAAGCCTCCGGGAACGCTGTACTGCCATAGCCATGTCACAGAGCGACCTCCAACCTGGCCAACTTCCTGAATGGAGACTGTGAGAGAGACTGCAAGTACACTATACCACCATAGATACATAGAATTTGATGGCAGATAAGAATCACTTGGCCCATCTAGTCTGCACTTTTTACCTTTTGGCAACCTCAACCCTATGTGAACATAGAATTCACTGTACACTACATACTCCACTGCCACCATTGTGTATACAGTTTGTTGTGACAAAAACCTTGAAAAGGTTGTCATGGGGAGATACAGATGTGTCCACATACATCTAGCCTTCCTGCGCATTAAACAGCCCTTCTAGTCGCGCCATGCTGTGGCGTGACTCGGTAGCGCTGAGCTTCTTTTTGTGTGATTTTTTCCCCCCTAAAATGCGTCTTATTCGAAAAGCGATTAAAATTACATGAGTCATGCCTTTATTCTGTGTGCAAATGCGGCTGTATGTGTATGTGAAATGCTACGTTACAGTGTCACAGCCGCTGACACTGACACTATAACGTAGCATTTCTCATACAGATATAGCCGTAGTCACACACAGAATATAGGCATTTTAATCAACAGAAGCTGATTGTGTTTCCTATTCCTTTGCAAATAAGACGCATTTTAAGGGAAAAAGTCACATGAAAAGACGCTCTGCTTGCACAGCCCTCACACGTTATGCGTAACGCGAATTGTAGCACATGGAGTATACATGTATGTGGACACATCTGTATATATGCCCCAGGTTTTTAGCTTCTGTCTGGTAGACATAAGCTGATTAGCAGCCTTCATTGCCAGACCACCTGTGAAAGGCTGATAAAGGGTATGTCAGTCTCTCATTGCCTGGGGAACTGGTTAGAGTCCTGTTGAGAGACACTATGATTACTGAATGTAAGTGCTGTGCTAAAGGCTTCTGTTTTGTGAGAAGATGTTAGGTCCCTCCGCTCTGACAGAGGGAATCATTTTGTTTAGTTAGAGCAAAGCTGGTTAGTATTTACTTTTATGTTTTGTTTATTTTTGTGCTGCTAATAAAACTATCTGTGGTTACTTGCACCAAGGTCCT
Source organism: Taudactylus pleione (assembly GCA_031769625.1). Classification (NCBI taxonomy): domain Eukaryota; kingdom Metazoa; phylum Chordata; class Amphibia; order Anura; family Myobatrachidae; genus Taudactylus; species Taudactylus pleione. Next base: position 5,916,989 of record JAUIMM010000368.1, on the reverse strand, counting down.
AGACCGGTGTACTTATATCGCACATCACCTTCATTAACCCCCATATATTCCTGGCTGGATCTGTAGAACCTGCTACATTGTGTATCTACAGCATTAACCCTGTGTTATCCTGCAACTCATTTTGTCAAATTCTTATAAGTTATTCATTGTGTGGACTGACCTCCATTACACACTGCTGGCACAAGTGGAGGCTCCACAGTTGAGGCTGCAGCACAGTCCAAAATTCAAATAGTGGAGCCACACTAAGTGCTAGTGAGTCCTGGCCAGCGATGTTTGGCAGCGTTTGGAGTTTGGACTGCGCTGCAACCACACTTCTGGAGCCTCTACTGGCTGGCACCTATATCAACACTGCCAATATCCCCCACACCCATCTGCGGATGTTTTGTGCAACAGATGCCCAGCTTAGGTTTGCTCTTTTTGGTGCATGCGCAGTCTGTAGTAGTTCCTGAGATGTCTTTGTTTTTTAATTTTCGTCCAATGCAGAATCAGGCATGAATTAAGTTAAGATTCACATGCATTTTGGAAACGTTCTTAAATGTATGTAACAGGACAGATTGGCCTCCAATAATTAAATATTCAACTCGTCCAGAGATGCTAAAGTACTCGTCCTAAAGATACTAAAATACCAGAGCAGTTCTATATATCGATCCAGTGCGGCCACTCATGCGATACCTACCACTAATTATTCTGCTGCTAATTAGTAGCGTGGTTAGGACCCACCCAGCAGTGTTAGTGCACATCAGTGCAGTGGCATAACAAGGGTGGGGCAAGCAAGGCATGCTGGCACAGGCACAAGGGATTGCTGGCATGGGGGCATGGCTTTTCTGACACTTCTAGGGGTCCCAACATTGTCGTCTGTTTGCAGCATCCCGGTTGAAGCTGCAACTCTGCTGAGAAAGAGTGTTGCAATAACTTACACAGACAAATGAAAAGGAATGCTTTTGCTGTTGTTATTCCTGTGATATAGCTCCCTGTGGCAATCAGCTCCTGGCTGGAGGTACTGAGAAGCATTAACCTTTCATGGGGAGTGGGGGGAAGGGGCCAAGTCGGGTGTGACACAACCGACTAGTAAAAACTTTAAATAGTGTTGAAATACCCCCAAAACAGCTACTTGGTACTATGAGCCAGGAAGAAAGAGCACCCAGAATGCCTAGTAGGACTTGAAAGGCCACAGTCTGCCTCTGTGTGGCTGCAGCTTAATACATTAACACTGTTTTGAACCTATAGGGCACTCGTAACCTTTGGTAGATGAAGTCCGGTGTTAGCGAGGTGGGAGTAGGCCAATCGTGGGTCCCATATCTCTTTTGGATATATATGGGATCATCATGACTGTATTTGATTCAGAGAATGATCGGTACAATATGATCAATCTTCCCTGTGATAAATAATATTTTGCCATATGCACCATTGGGGAGGTTGGAGAAAATAAATTTGATGCATGCGCAGTTCAACCAGACACACTGGGAACCAAGTAATACATATAGCTAGGTGCATTATCATGATTTTTGGATCGATCAAAAAAAAATTATATATACAGTATATATATTGTGTGGTGAGAGGGATTGTCTCTCGCCTGAATTGCCCACATTCCTGTGGGATCAGCTCCCCCCAAGGGAGGCTGGAGTGAAGCCTGTGCTTTCTGCATTAGCAGTGGAGTGTGGAATTGCAAGCTTTCACAGTTGCACAAACCCAGCTGGAATAATCACTGGAGCACAGGAAGAGTTTAAAACTCGCATCTGTCTGTTGCTCTGGGCACTGATGCTGACTAGCGGCCAGTTTAGTAGGCCTTAGTGTTGTAGTGCCAGGGACCAAGGGCGATGCTGGGAGAGCATGGCCAATTGTGGCTGCAAGCCACTGCTGACCGCTAAGCACGGGGAGTGCTGGGATCTTCTATGTTCAGTTGCTTATTTTATGTTATGTGCCTGTGTGTGTCCAGGCCTATGCTCATGTATGCTGAAGTGCAGTGTCTGCTGCTATTAAAGACACTATCTTACCGAGTTACCGAGTACCTGCCTGTCTTGTGTCCTCATTTCTACACCTCGTGTTACAATATATATATATATGTGTGTGTGTGTGTGTGTATATATATATATATATATATATATATATTGTTGTGCTGAGCACACCAGAGTAATCAGCATATATTATCATCCCCGGTGATCAGGCACCTTTCTTCCTAGCCACAATACAACCAGCACTGCCACCAGCCTCTGCCTACAGAAAACAACAAAGACCTTATTTCCAAATTCCAGATTTTTGCGAACAAACAAGTAGACCTAATGCCATGGTTATTCACTGTACATAAGGTCACCCTGGCATATTGTTGTATTAAATGGAGTTGTGCTTTCTCCACAATTGTAGCTACTAGGGTTATATAGGATTCGGATAGCTACCAGATAATAATTTTAGTTCTGGGATAGATTGAATAATATATAGAATAAAATTAGAGATGAGCGATTTGGTTTTGCTGAAAATCGAACATATCCGAACTTTGGGGTTACGAGTCTAACCAATTCCCGGGCTTAGATCTCTTTGGGATTCCGAGCAGGGCCGCCATCAGGGGGGGACTGTCGGGACTCCAGTACCGGGCCCGGACAGTCAAAGAGGGGGGGAGGGCCCGCCGGCATAGGTGAAACTAAGGGATGGTCCGGGTATGTACAGGACCACCCATTAGCCATTGCGCCTGCAATTAAATCTACTTACTGTCTGCCCCACCAGGAAGGAATGAATTTACATGCCTGGTAACCTCCGCCCCACGGTCAGCGCTAATAGGGCTAGCAGCACTTCCTTGCTTGCAGCTCCTAAGCTCCGCCTCCCCTGCCTCCCTAATCAGTAAGACTTCGGCTGGTAGCGCATGCATAATGATGTCATGCCTCGCTGTGTGTGTGTGCCGCCTGGAAAGAAGAGCAGAGAAGGAGCGAGCTGCATCCTAGAAGCATTTGTGGAACAGGAGAGTAGAGAGAGAACGTTAGCTTTAAGCTGCTGCAGAAAAGGACGGGGGAAGGCTTTCTGCTGTGCCTGTAGTCACCAAGGTAAACTTGTCAGAAACCCCAAATTTATAACATTTCCTTGTAAAGGGAATTACTGACAAATGTTTGCTTAAATCATCATACTAGAAAAGTGACATCCTGAGAAAATTATTTTATTAAATAAGTTTGTGAGAGTGTAAAGAATGTAGGTTTGTTTAAAAGAAAGGATGTATGTGTGTGTGTGTATGTAATGTATGTATGTATATATGTGTGTGTATATATATATGTATATATATATATATATATATTAGGGATGTGCAGGCTCGGTTTTACTCGGATTTACTCGGTTCTTATCGCCACTTTACCGCAAATTCGGATTTATTATATTGGCTATCCAAAACACATGATAGGCGATAGCCAATAAAATGCCGTTTAAAGATCCGAGTAAATCCGAGTAAAACCGAACCCGCTCACCCCTAATATATATACAGTATATACATAATGCCACGTCACAGCAGCCACCCCTCATCCTCAGCATCCGTTTTTCCCACATCCTCCCGTCCTGCTATACTAATAGATCGCTATTTTTTCCACATTCATCACACCACAATGGGAGTTGGAGCACGCAGTGTGCACATTAAGTTAGACATGTAGGTGTCACAGGAATCGGGACACATTCAGTATCCCGACAGTCATAATGGCGGCGGTGGAATCCCAAACCTGTCAGAATCCCTGCACTGGTATTCTGACCGCTAGCATTCCAATTGTGGGAACTACTTCTCTTTAGGGGCCCTAGACCAACCATGGAGGCAGAGAACCAACCCCCACCCGGCACAGCAGCCACGCTCATAATCTTAGCATCCTTTTCTGAGCAGGAGTGGCTACACTACTGTGCTTTGTCATGCCCACTGTATAGCTATAAAGACTTGCAAAATATCTTGGCGGCCCTAAGGGTTGAAACTGGGACCACCCATTACCAAGTGTCTAGTTTTGCCTATGCCTACTGGCTGTTCCTACCACCCACCGTGCAACAGTTACAGTTACAGGAGGTGGCCCGTCCACTCCTACCGCTCGCCCACACCTGCTCGCTAGCTACTCCCACCCCCTGTGCAATGCAGTGACAGGGGGGGCCCGCTAATACTGCCGCGGATGGTGGCCGCGCAATAAAGTTTTTTTTTTTGCTGGTCAATATGTGCGTGATGTCCACTACCGTGATGTTATAAGGCTGCAAGGCAGAGGAGCCGCAGTGTGTTAGTCCGAACAGAAAAAATGGTAAGTGTCATGCAGGGGCTGGCTGGTGGAGACAGAAGGGGTCTGGCTGGCAATAACAGAAGGGGCTGGCAGAGACAGAAGGGTGGCTGACTGGCAAAGACAGAAGGGGGGCTGGCTGGCAAAGACAGAAGGGGGGCTGGCTGGCGGAGACAGAAAGGGTAATGAGAGACACTGCAGGGTTGGAATTGCAGAAACACCGGGGAGGGGGGCCCTGCCTGTTTTTCAGTCCCGGGCCCCACAATTTCTGATGGCAGCCCTGATTCCGAGTAGTACCAAGGCTTGACTTGGGTCTTCTTAACAAGTTTGGAACTCAAATCTTAAAAACGGTTCTCGCGTGTTTTGAATTGCACACAAGTCCCTGTGAGTGGGAAGCATATAAAAGACTGAAAGGATCTTTGTCCCTGTGTATGTTTGTGTGTCAGACACTAACTAACATCTGCAATCTAGTGCAAACAGGCTTTGTGTATTTTCGTCAGAAGTAAACTTGAAGTTAGCTGCACTTACTTACAATTGTTTACGTGCAGTGAGGTCAATGGCTGGGGAGATACACATGTATAAAAACACAGTTTTTATATCAAAACTCTGGAGCATGACAGGGAGTATGATAGGGGAGGAAGTATGATAGAGGAGTATGATAGGGGAGGGAGTATGACAGGGAGTATGATAGGGGAGGGAGTATGATAGGGGAGGGAGCATGACAGGGAGTATGATAGGGGAGAAAGTATGATAGGGGAGGGAGTATGACAGGGAGTATGACAGGGAGTATGATAGGGGAGGGAGTATGATAGAGGAGTATGATAGGGGAGGGAGTATGACAGGGAGTATGATAGGGGAGGGAGTATGATAGGGGAGGGAGTATGACAGGGAGTATGACTTATGACAGGGAGTATGATAGGGGAGGGAGTATGATAGGGGAGGGAGCATGACAGGGAGTATGACAGGGAGTATGATAGGGGTGGGAGTATGATAGAGGAGTATGATAGGGGAGGGAGTATGACAGGGAGTATGATAGGGGAGGAAGTATGATAGGGGAGTATGATAGGGGAGGGAGTATGATAGAGGAGTATGATAGGGGAGTATGATAGGGGAGGGAGTATGATAGAGGAGTATGATAGGGGAGGGAGTATGACAGGGGAGTATGATAGGGGAGAGAGTATGATAGGGGAGTATGATAGAGGAGTATGATAGGGGAGGGAGTATGACAGGGAGTATGATAGGGGAGGAAGTATGATAGGGGCGGCTCTGCCTCCCCTGCCTACCCTGACTGCATGTCCCTGGTGCTATGTTCCTTTAAACGGATTCAGTATGATTTACCGCCGGCTGCAGGGCAGCGGCATCCCGGCAGCAGTGATAATCCCGATCATCGAAAGGTAAGTACTCACTAACCTATTCTACCCCCTAACCCTCCCCTAGGGGTGCCTAACCCTAACCTACCCCCCAAGTGCCTAACCGTAATCCCCCCCTCTAAGTGCCTAAACCTAAGTCCCCCGGGGAGGTGCCTAACCCTAACCTCCCCCCGGGGGTGCTTAACCAGGGCCGCAACTAGGGGGGGGGCTGAGGGGTCATGTGCACCTGGCGCCATCCTCCAGCGGCACCGGGCACACACTTTTCTGTGCCGGAGGTCTGCAGATAGAGACCTCCGGCTGTGGTGCGCGCCGGACATTGAATATCGGCGGAAGATCCCGTCCTCCCTCCTGCCGTCGGAAGGTAGGGTGAGCGCTCGGGGGGGGGGGCGGAGAGTCAGTGAGAGGGGCGGCAGTGCTGCACTGGGCGCACTGCCGTCTAGCTACAGCGTTGGCTTAACCCTAACCCTCCCTTTCCCTAGACTAAACCTAACCCTCCTGGGGGGTTGCCTAACCGTAAGTCCCCCCCGGGAACCCTAAACCTAGCCTCCCCCCGTGGCTGTCCACGCCCGTCGCCCGTCTTACCTTCGATCGGTAAGCCGGGTGTCGGGCTTCGGACGTAGGGAAATTGACAGGCATTGGGATTTCGACGACTGTCATTTAACCCTTTCCGGGATTATACAGTCGGGAAGCCGGCAATCGGGATTTCGTCCATTGACTTCCCGACTGCTTCCCCTTTAAACTGCCATGTATTTGTGCTGCTGCTCTGCTGCGTAGTTTAGGTTGCGTAGTAACCACGACTCCTAGATTAGATGGAAATGTGTTTAAGGCAATGTAGAGTAGTCTCCTCTATCTCATACTTGCCTACTTTTGAAATAGAATTTCAGGGAGATTGTGAAAGCGCCACCTATGAGTGTGGCGGTAAAGTGGGCGTGTACTGATACATCTGAGAGGTGTGTCATAAAATTGCCTTACATACAAATGTAAACTAGCCCCAAAGCTGTTAGTAAGATCTACTTCTTGATGAAAACACACTGATACTTCTCAGAAAATACATGTAGCCATAGGGATCATTATGCCTTATAACCAATGCAGGGAAATTATACTAATGATCCCATTTGAATGTATATATCTCTGTTTTTATTTTAATATAACAGCTTCACAATGGGAGTAAAGTGCAATCAGGGAGATTGCTAGATTCTTCAGGGAAACAGGGAGATTGCTACTATTTCAGGGAGTCTTCCTGACAATGAGGGAGAGTTGGCAATTATGTAACTATCTCCTTTGTACAGTAGGAATACGTAATTTCCATTTGTGTATACTGGGACTCGTCTAAGCAGCTTGTGTCAAGTGTGCTCGGTTGTACATATTTCTAATGCCTGCCTGCTACTCTTTCAACTCCAAAAGGAAAGCATTATCTGTAACATAAAACAATGGGCCTGATTCAGAGCCGGACGAAATTAGCGCTCGCTCGTCCCGAAAATAGGGGTGGCTATTCAAATCAACCGTTCGCTCTTTGCGGTCTGTTCACGCCTCTAGATCTGAACGAGCGAACAAAACTTGCGGTCGTTTTTTAAAAAATACGCCCCCTGGCCGCTCGAATCCTACATCATGTCCACTATTTATTAGATTAATCGAGTACATCGACCAGGGTATGAACTGCTCGCTATTCTTGGGGTTGGTTTTTGCTACCACAATTTTGCGAGCAGTTCTGGCTATAAAATAACCCAGTGACGTGCACAATGACGCTGCTGTTTTAATTATGCACACCCATAAAACGCCCGTTTTGACCTTTAAGCACGCCTGCGTTCGGATCTCCACTCCCCGTTTTCAAGCACCTTCCCCCGTTACCACCCACATACGCCTACTCCTGTCACTCATATTATCAGGCATTCGCTATTTTGCGAGCACATGAATTTCGACTGCACTGACTGGTTCGCGCATGCATATAACGATCCGTACGCATGCGCAGTTGGGCAAACATCGCTCGGAGCGAACGAGTTGCCGCTTACGAGCGGCTCTGAATCAGTGCCAATGTTCTGTTTTTTGTGGTTAAATGTTTTCTATATATGATGCATAAGATGAGTTTTGTAGTAATCGGAGTACAGTTATCCTGATCCAAAGATTTGTTGATGACAGGTCTATCAAGTCAGTTTTCTGTATCCAGGGGGAGCTGTGTAGAGTCGTACTGCTGGTAATGATACGATAAAGAGTTGCTGCTGGTGATTTGCTAGCGTTTTTAGCTTACCCCCAGCTTTGCATGAGGAAGCCTATTTAGCAAGTACCCTGTTGTGTTCTATTATCTGCATCTCGGAATTGCAATACGATAGAAACTGAATGAAACAAAAATGCTTTAGTTTTTGAAGAAAGCATGTTTTTTTATGATTAACAGTTTTAAATATTTTTTTTAATATCATTTTTCTTTAATTTGTCTTGTTATTCTCCACAGTAGTAGGTCAAATCTGGACTGTGTGAGCTGGCTGAGCAGTAGCAGTCTCTTCACTCTTCCTGCGCGATGCGCCACTGCAATGGTATATAGCGGACAAGGCAGTGGGCAATAGAGAAGTGTTTGTCAGGGGTCAGCCTCATCGCGCCCCCCCCCCCCCCCCTCCGACAGAGCCGCCACTGTTTCGGCATAGACTGTAACACATGTTGGCCGGTGCCCACAGTATTGAAAAACAACTATCCTTCCCCACTACAATTATATCCTATTCCATCCACTGACTTATAACCCCAACTAGCTCTATGCTATATTTAATCTCCAAGTCTGCACATGCTTTGTGAGCTGTTCACCAACAAGTGGACTGGCTGCATCAACCAGCAGAACTGATAACTAGTGGCGTAACTAGGGTATTTGGAGCCCAGGGAAAGATGAAAAATGGAGCCCCCCATGCGATGAAACAGTGGATGTGGCCATATGCAACAAAGGGGCATGGCCACTGAAAATAGGGGCTTGTTAACATGACACACCACTATTTCCCGTCACTCTGGGAACATTCCTTTTTCCATGTGCACCTTAATGCCCCCAGTAGTAGTTCCCCTCATGCAATGCCCACTGTAGTAGTGCCCCTTATGCAGTGTCCCCAGTAGCAGTGCCCCTTAGGCAATGCCCCCTGTAGAAGTGCCCATTATGCAGTGCCCCAGTAGTGCCCCTTATGTTTTGCCCCCAGTAGTAGTACCCCTTATGCAATGTCCTCTGTTGTAGTGCACATTATGCAGTTCCCTCAGTAGTGCCCAATATATAGTGCTCCCAGTAGTGTCCCTTATAAGGTGTCCCTTATACAGTGCCTCCAGTAGTGCCCCAATATACAGTGCTCCCAGTAGTGCCCAATATATAGTGTCCCCAGTAGTGCCCCTTATTCAGTGCCCCCAGTAGTGTCCCTTATAGAGTGGCCCATATGCAGTGCCCAATATATAGTGCCCTTTATACAGTGCCCTCCAGTAGTGCCCTTTATACAGTGCCCACAGTAGTGCCCAATCTATATTGCCTCTTATACAGTACCCCCAGTAGTGCCCCTTATGCAGTGCCCCCAGTAGTACCCAATATATAATGTTCCTTATATAGCACTCCCTGTAGTGCCCAATATATAGTGCCCCCAGTAGTGCCCAATATATAGTGCCTCCATTATTGCCCCTTATATAGTGCCCGCAGTAGTGCCCAATGTACAGTGCCCCCAGCAGTAATACCTTTTACACATAAGAGACACACAGACACACACAACACATAATTTACTTTCCGGAATTCCCGCTCCTACCCCTGTACCCGCCGCCGCTGGCCACTGCTCCCGTCCCGCTCAGCACTGTGACGTCTCTCCCGTCACCAAGTGCGGGAGACAGAAGGCAGAGTTCATGAGTGAGCTCCATCCCGGCTCCGGCCCTGGGTGCAGCAGCCAATAAGTGTCTAACTCTTATTGGCTGCAGTGCTAAAACAAACACATCGGCGCCGGCATGTTTGTTTTAATGTGTAGTGCCACAGACCGCACATGCCCTGGACTGCGGCCGGTATCCAGCGCCATCCCCGGTGGTTGCTGGGTCCGACAGTGCCCAGGAGCCAGGATATGTGCCCTGCTTGATCCCCCCCACGACATCCTTCAGCCCTGCCCCCACCCCTGATGCGGTACTTCAGGCAGGAAGTGAGAGGACTGACTGCTGCAGCAGCATCTCTCCCCAACCCAGCACACACGCTGCTGTTATGCTCTCTCCTCAGCCCATGCACACACGCTGCTGTCAGTCCTCTATCTCTATGTGTGTTGTGCCAGGGGAGTTATCCCACTCGCTCGCCCTCCAGACACCACCCCTCTCCCGTGAGGTGCATGCAGCCGCTTTGCGAGCGCAAATATATTATATTTTTTTCTTTTTCATAAGTAGAAGGTCTGGCCACACCTACACAAGTTGGCCATGCCCCCTCCCAGTATCGGGGGCCGGTCAGAGCTGTCGGAAGCCCTGGCGGCTGCAGCTTTTGTCTCCAGCCCAGCACATGCTGCTGTGTGCTGGGCTGAAATGGGTCTATGGAGGCTGCTGGACTGCTGTTTCTGAGTTCAGAAGCCATCGGCTCTGTCTGCACCTGATGTGCAGTGGGAGTGGATCGATCGCATCCCTCCGGGGGGCATGGCTATGCCTGGGCATTTAGGCTACCCCCAGGGACATCTTAAGAGAGGAGGGGGCCCATGTGCACTCCCCATGCGGGGTCCCCTCCTCTCTCCCCGGTGGCCGGCAGCCGAGTGATGCGGCTGGCCAGCCACCGGAGCATTAGTAGACTCCGGGCACTAGAGTGTGCCCGGAGTCTACAGCGCATGCGCAGAACACCGGAAAAATGGCCACAGCTGGAATTTTCCGGTGTTCTGAGCAGCGCTGACACCCGACGCGGGACCACGGACAGGTACGTTTAAACTAATATGGGCGCAGGGTGTGCCCCGCACACACTGCAACCATTATAGATACGCCACTGGCCACCCCCTTACAGTACCTGGGCCCGGCACCGCTCTTTACAGCCTTTGGCACTCTTATTTGCTTATGGAGCTTGCTAACTGGAACAAGCACAGAATGTTTTTAGTAATCTTAGAGACTGATGACTGGAACAGATAAAGGATGTAAATGGTCAGCAGTTTGGAAGACTTTTATATCAGAAAATAAAAGCAGAAAAGAAGCGCTGTCCAGTCAATATAAAAGTTATTAAAACGAATCATATACAAAATATTTATATATATATAAAAAAAATTATATTTAAATCTGTAGACATCAAACAGAAAAACACCTACTGATAAAGGCCCCTACACACTATACGATATTGTGAGCGATTTGGTCAATTCCGACACATCAGAATGACAAATCGTTCATATCATCCAGTATGTGCACTCTATCACGATCATAATGCGCTCTCCCACCGCTCGTTGGTCGTATCTTCAGATCTTCTGTACATGCCGGAAGAGCTGTCAATCTCATTAACGATTCGCGGTATATCATGCAGTGTATACGCACTACCGAATGTCAAATGATATGTCGTTCAGACCTGGACGTTGCTGGCATCTCCTGACTGGCATTCCCAGGACACTCCCCTCCTCCATATTATTCCAGCATTGTGTAGGACATGAGAAGCATTGCAGACTATAATAGAGGTAAATATTATATAATCCAGTCACTGATGATCCCCAATGTGTATTCTAGAGCGTAAACCTGTAATTTGTTAAAAATTAAAAAAAAAAAAATGATGTGGGGCCCTGACTTTTAGTGAGCCAGTCCTGGTTGTGAAAATAAAGGGGACAAAAGACGCAGGGGTCCCCCGTATTTTGCACAACTAGCTCTGTGCACAGCACGCTGGCCCTCGTTTTGGAAATACGGAGGCCAAAATTAGTAGGACCAACCCCCCCCCCCCCCCGTATTTTCCATAACCAGCACTGGACTCTTTCTAGCGTGGGTGTATTGCCACAGCAAGGGAGAACCTTTTCATATGGAAAGAGACCGTGAGTTTTTAACAGGCTTCATCAAAATATTCTGAATATTGTGGAGGGTAAGGTGCAATGATTGCCATAATAAAGAAGAAGAAAAAAGTAGCCCTTCAGGAACCACTATTCCTCCATTCCTTGGGTCTGCAAGAAGATCCAAAATCTGCGGATAGTGTTCTTCAAGGAATACAAGAAAAGCCGGGCTTTCAAGTCCTCTGGAGCGGGGACAGACAACATATACCACCCTAACCTGTGGTACTATGACTTGCTTCTCTTCACCATGGACAAGGAAGCTCAGCGGCCATCCCAGTGCTTGATGGTGGAGTACGAGCCCAGAGAGGAACCTAAAGATTTTGGGGAAACGTCCAGCGTGGATTTGGTAAGTAGAGACACAAGAGCTGATTCAGACCCGCTCGCTAGGATGCAAATGCTTGTAGCTGGCCGATATTTTGCAATCTGCGTATGTGTATGCATCGCAGTGCGCATGCGCAAACCACTGCGATAGATCGGGAAGCGTTCGCTCACCTGGCATAGACAGCCCAGCAGAATGAGTGACAGGAGAGGCCGCTTGTGGGTGGTAACAGAGGCAGGCCACTAGAAACGGGGGAGTGGAGCTGTGAACGCAGGCGTGTCTGAGTGTCCCAACGCTGTTTCAGAGGCGTGCATAATTAACAGGAAGCATCATAGTACACGTCACTTGGTTGTATTTCACACTGAAGTGATTGCATTGCTTGCGGCAGTGTATAGTCAACCTCAAGAACTGCGATCGCATCCGATGGGGCTCGATGTACCAATGGTTTCATGCACTTCCAGGAGATGACATGCGCAAGTGGGAGTCTAATGAATGCCTGGCGGGCATCTGCATACACATAGTATCGTGCGATCGCCTGCCTTGCTGGTCATGCGCTGGATTTGCATACGCAGGGTGCGAGCGAATGCATCTAGCAAGTGGGTCTGAATGAGCTCCACAGTGCATAAACTGTGCCTGTTGTCCTTTGCTGGGTGGTTTTCCGCCTTATAAAATTATGCAAGACACAGCATGCCAAGATGACCCAGTTCATCTTGTCCACGTGCAGGTTGATGGCCATGTGGAAGATGCGGAATCGATTACTCAGGATGCCAAAGGCGTTCTCCACAAACCAGCGTGCACTTGAAAGCCTGTAATTGTAGATCCGCTTTTCCTTTGTCAGCCCCATTTGCGCACATGGTTTCATAATGTGCTCGTGTAGTGCGAAGGCCTTGTCTGCCACAAACACAAAATTTAGGCTGTGCTCGGTTACCTGAACGGATGGCAAGTTAAGGGTTTTTCGTAGAAAGCCATCTATTTTAAGGAATCGCCATCCGAAGCACGACCATTCTTGCCAACATCTACAAAAACAAATTCATAAATGGCATTCACCACAGCCATGAGAAGTTGAGAACTATACTGAGTGGGCAGGTGGGGTTATGCGCAAGTGTTTCCCCTCGATGTCCCCCCCCTGCAGTTAGGGAAGTCCCACTACCGTTCAAATTCCTCTGCGATGGTTTTCCATTTTTCCACCATTGTAGGAAAGTAGAAAAATACAATTTGGTTAAATCATGACCTTTATGTTATTTTTTTGTTTTTTTCCAACAGACCCCCACCCAAGACTTGGAAATGGATGCCACCCCAGACCTGAGTGGCATTTTGGAGAGTGAGGGGGAACCCTCCAATACACCTCGCCCACCCCCCATTTTGAGAGGTTGATGTATGAGCTAATGATTTTGGGTAGAAGAAACAAGCATTACAAGGACTCAACAACTGGCAATGGAATCCGTATGAAATACCGCTGGCCGCATGGTTCGATTCCCGGCAGCGGCAGCCCGACACTGGAACAGATCCCGGCAGTGGCAGCCCGACAGCGCTGGAAATCCCGATCGTCCCTAGGTAAGTATTAACTAACCTAATCTACCCCCCTAACCCTCCCTTAGGGGTGCCTAACCCTAACCTCCCCCCCAAGTGCCTAACCCTAATCCCCCCTCTAAGTGCCTAACCCTAACCCGCCCCTTCCCTGCTGCCTAAACCTAACTCCCCCAGGGGGGTGCCTAACCCTAACCTCCCCCCAGGGGTGCCTAACCCTAACCCTCCCTCCCCCTAGCCTAACCCTAACCTCCCGGGAGGGGTGCCTAACCCTAAGTCCCCCCAGGGAGCCCTAAACCTAACCCTCTCCCCCGGCGGCTGTCCGCTCGCGGCGTCGGGGAAATGAGCGGCGTCTACATCTAGACGCCGGGCATTTCACCCTTGCCGGGATATGACAGTCGGGAGGCTGTCGGTATAATGTCAGCCGGCTTCCCGATTGCATCTCCTGGCAACTGCCCCTCCCGCTAGAATGATGGGTCCTACCCTACCAATCTGTCCTCCCCCAGCCTCCTATCCATTTACTTCTACAGCAGGTGTATATAGTGCCTTTCTGGAGGCAGATGAGGATCCTCCGCAATTTTTTAATATGTAACTATAAAATTTTATTTTTTTTAACCCCAATTATCAACAAGTTTTATCATTCCCAATCACTAGTGTATAATATATGGTGCTTCTGCCGCAGATTGTACTAGGTTAATGAACACATGCCGCAAGAAGTAGGTTGATGGACCCCAAATGTAACTTACGCAACCTGTTTATTGACCTGTTTAAATCTGCGTCAAAAGCACCATATTTCATAGAGCATTACAGTTATTGGGACTGATAAAACTTGTTGATATACACGTTAAAAGTTGTTTAAAAATGTATATGTTATTAGGCCCATTTTTTTACTGGGACCATATTTTGTAAGAAATTTATTTAAAATATATAGTTTTATACATTTTTTTACATAAAAAATGCAGCCATGTTCAGGGTGCACAGTTTGTACTTTATTCATAAAAAAATATTTTATTGCACAAGACATAATAAATGTGTGGAGTTTTCTTACCTTACAGTACTGGTACTTCAGCACGGTAACAATCGCTTTGCAGGTCTCCGGTATGATGAGGCCCAAAGCTTGAGGAGAGATGAGGGAGCCAAACTTTAGGTCAGCTAGGTATCTTCCTGTAGCTATGAATCTCAGGGTAGCCACAAGCCTCTCCTCTGCAGGGATGGCCCTCCGCAACTTTGAATTCTGCCTCTGGATGTAGGGAGTCACCAGACGCAGCATAAACTCCTTTGTCCAGCATGATCTCAGCCTCCTCCTTTGCTGGGCCCTCTCCTCCTCAGCTAACACTGCAGACCCAGCACATGCTATCATCACTCTATAATGATAAGGACAGTGGCGTGACTACCATAGGTGCAGGGGGTGCGGCTCATATGGGGCCCGGACCGACCCCTGCACTACGGTTCCAGGCCTTGGTCGGCGGCTCCCCCTCTGCACTTCCCCCTGCATCCTATTTACTCCCCTCTCCTTGGTCACGGCACCCCCTACCGTGGTCGCGTCCTCCAGGTTGCCCCCGCCTCCTGCTCTTCTCATTGACTGATACCACCAGCATCAGTCAGGGAGGAGAGATGGAGCCGACCAGGAGAGGAGGTGTGCCTGCCCAGCGCAGCATGATCACAGAGCAGGTAAGTCAAGGAGAGGGAAGTGAGGGGAGTGATGAGGGTGCGGAGGGAGTGGCCCCCCCAGGGAGGCTATGGGCCCCCTAGATCTAGTTACGCCCCTGGATAAGGAACCATCACTACAGAATGCAGAATAGGCTCACTTTGTTAAGCCAGGCAAAACAAAGCAGAGCAGTAAAGTGATGTACAGGAATCAGCAGGTACAGTATGCACCAAGCCTCACTAGTCACAGGGCAGAACTGCACAGAGCTAAAATGGCACCTGCTTTTTATACCCTGCAGTTAGTACAGCCCATTATTTAAACTTCTATGAAATCTTTAAGATGGCCATTAGGTCTTTGGGACGTCAAACTATGGGCCTCATTTACTAACAAGCTTTATCACCAAAACGAGTGATAAATGTCACTGTGTATGATAAATGGTGCTCCAGCCAATCAGCTCCCAACTGTCAACTGTTAGAAAAATGACAGTTGGGAGCTGATTGGCTGGAGCACGATTTATCATACACAGTGAGATTTATCACTCGTTTTGGTGATAAAACTCATTAGTAAATGGGGGCCAATATATTGTTAACAATCTGATGATTTGGAAATCGTTAATGACAAATTATATATCATTTGACCATTTGTAAAATTGCAGCGTGTATGCAGTGCACTATATCATTAGTCTAGGAGTTCTGGGGAGTAGAACCCCTCCCTCATTTTTATCTACCATTCATCAAGCACCTTCTATAAAATGACAGAAGTCGATTGGTTGCTATGGGCAACTTCTCCATTTTTGTTGTCTTTAGAAGGTTTGCTTCATATCCTCCAGAATGTGATTAACGCAGTACCAAATGCTCTTAGACCTGGTCATACATTTGTATCAGGTTGGTACTGGTAAGGAAAACATCGGTATGAGCTTGGCGTCAGAATGGGAATTCAGCTTGAAGCACCCACTTACAAAATCTAGGCCTGCATAGCATTCTTGGATTCTGCTGCTAGTGGTACTCATCCTCCAGGCCTCGCTCCTTCTGCTGCACAGATTTTGTAACGCAGCATACTGTACATATTGTAGCTGTTATGCACACATTTGACAAAAAAATGCCATTTTCCTACAGTGACAGTAGAGCAAATTTTTTATGTTTGTTTTTTTATTTGAAGCAAAGCGAAATACATATAGACAGCATAACAGCAACACAGGACATTTATGAAAATGGTAAAAAAAAGCAGTAGCCACTAGATTAAGCATAACAATATACATCAGCAAGATCTATATAATAATTGTAAAATGTCATTATTACCCTTTGATATTTTTTTTTATTTTGTATTGCATTATTCAATAGGAAGATCAAAGAAGGGTGTTCTACTGGATTCAGTGTGAATCCCGACAGCGGCATCCCAGCATCACTGAAAATCCCGATCATCCCCAGGTAGGTATTCTTTAACCTATTCTACCCCCTAATCCTAACCCTCCCTTAGGGGTGCCTAACTCTAACCTCCTCCCTAAGTGCCTAACCCTAATCCCCCCTCTAAGTGCCAAAACCGAACCCCCCTTCCCCGCCACCTAAACCTAAGTTCCCTAAGGTGCCTAACCCTAACCTCCCCCCAGGGGTGCCTAACCTAACCCCCCCTTCCCCTAGCCTAAACCCAACCTCCCGGAGGGGTTCTAACCCTAAGTCCCCCCCAGGAACCCTAACCCTCCCCCCCAAGGTTGTCCGCGCCCATCGCCCGGCTTACCGTTGATCGGGAAAATTACAGGCGTCGGTCGGGATTCCGTCCATCGGCTTCCCTACTGTTTCCCGTTCTACCATCTAGGATCCTTTATTGTGTTTATTGTGTAGCAGTAGCCAGTAGATTAGGCATAAACAATAGACATCAGCAAGATCTATATAATAATTGTAAAATGTCCCATCTCATCAATACGGGCACACTGGAAAAATGGGTGTGCGCCCCAAAGGCTCCCACTGCAAGGGAGACGGGACAGTCCTAGAAGAGGAGAACAGACAGCTGGGGTAAGTATTGGCATAAAGGGGGGGGGGGGGGGGGAGAATTTGGGATGCAGCTTTGAAGGGGCAGAAAGGGGGCAGAGCTGGGAGGGCGGAGACTTAGGTGATACTAGATATACTAGCATTAGGTAAATAAACATATCAAGCGCAAGAGGTATAGTAACATCAAATAGTAGCAAATATGACACGTACAATACAGCACTAACAGTAGATAATCCCTTTATATAAATTATGAGATTATGAGTCTTTATATAAATTAAGACTCATAATCCACCCTAGACCAATTATCACTCTCGCCTGTCGGAAGCAAATTATATTTTTTAGGCAGTTTTGCCGGCAGTTTGTAAAAATGAAAAATATTTGGTTTATATTTTGACATGTGAAAAAATTAGAACGGTGATGTGTCTCTAATGCTGGCCATACACGCTACAATTATCGGGGCGATCCGCCTGATATCGGCGGATTGCCCCGATAATTGTAGCGTGTGGGGGGCGACCGAGGGTTAAATATTGCTCGGTCGGGCATGCTTGATTGTCCAGCATGCCCGTCCGATGCGATATTTCCCGTTAAACTGTCGGCCGCATCGGGCAGTGTATGCCCAGCCGGTGACATCTACGGCTGGCAGCCGGCCAGATAAACTGTCTGTCGGTCTGACAGGCATTTTATCTGGCCGTGTATGCCCAGCATAAGGCTTCTTCACAACTGTGGGATTTACAGTAGTTTGTAGCAAAAGCCCAAAACCTGCCCTGTTTAGTTATTCTCAAAGGATACACACATTAACTGTCTTCTATAGTTCTTTCTGCTGTGTAAGATACACATTTCCCATAAGCTATTATTATGACTTAATATATATATATATGTATTTACTACTATTGTCTTTCTATACAGCTAGTGAATATACTAATGGAGAGTGCAACCACATTTTGTCTTTCTCTTAATGCTGGTGCACATATTTTGCCCATAGCTAACAAAACTGTGAAGCAAGCAGAGAAGAAAAAAATACTAAGAGCAGATTTAAGTGTCCTGCCCATGTTATCAGATGGGAGGAGCAATTACAGACAAGACTTGCTGCACTGTCTGGCACTTGTCTTTCTTTCATGCTCCTGGACCAGTGATCTAAGCTCTGGTGAGTTACTTACTGCATGTCTGTTCATATAACCGTGCCAAGTGCAAGAGATACACATAATACTATAATGGAGATCTGATGTGCTGCTTACAACGGGGAAATAACCTCCTTGTAAGCTACAGTATAGATAGACAATTTATGGCCACCTAGACTACCTATTAGCTTTCTGATGCTTTAGATTGATTTATAGGGAAACCTTATGTTCAAGAACAAATGTACAGATGAAGTGGAATTTATTGCAATCTGTAGCATGCCAAGGCACTGAGTGCTGATTTTTTTTGCAGTTACTCTGAGTTTTCAACATATTAACAGCTAAATTAATCCTCTAAACAAATTCTCTGACGTATGCGCAGATAGTAATAATTAATCCTTAGACATTATCATTTTTTATATATATGTTGCTGGTCGCAAGCTGCTGGCTAAACCTTCATAAATATGGCATCTTGCGGCCATCATGTTCTATTAAAATGCGTCTTAAGAATCCACGGAGGAATGTTTGAAGCTGAATGTAAAAAGCACCAGAATTTGAGAACTGAAATGTAAGAAATTCATCTAAGAATAAACTTCTTACTAAGGACCTGATTCAGAGATGGACGCTAATGCGATTTTTACGCAGATTGAGCGATTGTTTGCCATTGCGCATGCGTATAAGCCGCACTGTGCACGCGCTGCAATTGTCTTACAATTCTGCACATACAGAAGATCCATTCACAAAGTAAGGGATAGTATCTGATGTATATAAAAATTTACTTTTAAAGCTTTTAAAGTAAGTTTTTATGTATATCAGATACTATTATGAGATATTTAGTTTGCCTCCTATCGCATACCATTATATATAGTAGTGTATTTATGATTGATTGCAAAATACGTATTGTTTGAAACAGTTGGTTATATTTTAACACTACCTAGATACCTATGATAAAGTTGGCAGGCGGTAGCGAAATGCATTAGGTGGCTACTCCTGGACCCTGGGCTATTGGAATTGGTTTGAGTTACCGCCGGACCCATGCCCGGCGGTTCAAATCCCGACAACAGCAGCCCGACAAGGATGAAAATCCTGATCGTCCCCAGGTAAGTATTCATTAACCCAGTGGTTCTCAAACTCGGTCCTCAGGACCCCACACAGTTCACGATTTCCAGGTTACCCAGCAGGTGCACAGGTGTATTCATTACACACTGACAGATTTTAAAAGATCCACAGATGGAGCTAATTATTTCACTTGTTATTCTGTGAGGAGACCTGGAAAACATGCACTGTTTGGGGTCTTGAGGACCGAGTTTGAGAACCTGTGCACTAACCTATTCTACCCCCTAACCATAACCCTCCCTTAGGGGTGCCTAATCCTAATCTTCCCCCCCAGTGCCTAACCCTAATCCCCCCTCTAAGTGCCTAAACCTAACCCCCCTTCCCCGCCCCTTAACCCTAAGTCCCCCCCGGGAACCCTAAACCTAACCATCCACCCCCCCGTGGCTATCGGCGCCCGGCGTCCCTTCGATCGGGATGCCGGACGCCGGTCTCCCAGCGTCGGTAAAATGACACATGTCTAGATTTAGATTCCTGTCATTTAATCCTCGCCGGGATTGAGCAGTCGGGAAGCCGGCTGTTGGGAGTAGGTCCACCGGCTTCCCAACTGCATACCGGGCTATTATATTGGAAGCTTCCCTATTTTATTTGGGACACTATACGGATTTGGAATACCAGCATCTTCATCACCGGGACCGCAGGCCAAGGATTCCATTACTTGCGTTGGACTCTCAAACAGACCAAAACCACAACGGGGATCAATTAGTGCCCGAACAAAGGAGTTCATTCAGACCCTCTCGGTAGATGTGAACGGTCACTAGATGCGTATGCAAATCCAGCGCACGCCCAGCAAGGCAGGCAATCGCACGGCAAGGCATTAGCACGCCCACTATGTCTTGGCGTGCGATCACTATGTGAATGCAGGCGCCCACCAACCATTCATAAGACGCCCACTTGCACACGTCACCTCCTGGAAGCAGGGGCATTTCTAGGAAGGACACGGGCCCCCTCCTCTCTGTCCGGTGGCCGGCAGCGCACTGAGCTGTGCATGGCCAGCGCCAGAGTTATAGACTCTGGGCACTAGAGTGCGCTCAGAGTCTATAGAGGATGCGCTGGTCACTGGGAAAATGGCCGTGGCGGCCATTTTACCTGTACTGCGCATGCGCAAACGACAGGAAAATGGCCACGGCGGCCATTTTCTAGTCATTTTTACAGCGCTGGACCCCCAGACCGATGTGGGACTCCGGAGAGGTAAGTAATTCTATGGATGCAGGGTGTGCAGTGCGAGGTTCCCCTGGACCCAGGGGCCTGTGTTCCCCGCACACCCTGCACCCATTATAGATATACCCCTGCCTGGAAGTGCTTGTAACCATTGGTACATTGAGCACCATTGATGCGATCGCAGAGCTTAAGGTAGACCATACCCTGCCGCTACCACTGCGATCACTTCAGTGTGTATTTCAACCAGGTGACGTGTACAATGGCGCTGCCTGTTAATTATGCATGTCTCTGAAACGTGGTTAAGACGCTCAGGCACGCCTGCGTTCGCACCTCCACTCCCCCATTACTAGCGGTCTGCCCCTGTCACCACCCACAAACGGCCTCTCCTGTCACTCATTCTGCTGGGCTGTCTATGCTGGGCAAGCATACGGTTCCCGATCTCTCGCAGTGGTTCGCACATGCGCAATGCGATGCATACACATGCGCAGATCACAACTACCGGTCAGCTACGAGCATTCGCATCATAGCAAGAGGGTTGGAATGAGCTCCAATGTTCGGGGCTAATTGGATACCGCCCTTATTCATTGTTTCTTACATGATATTAAATAGTGCTTTTTATTATTATTATTATTATTGGTTCTAGCGCTGTTTTTATCATATTGTTCCTCTATATTCAGGAGACTGACTATCTCCTAATAACAGCAGCTAGGAGAGACAGCCTTTCACAGCGCCCTATTTACTATCTTAGTAATTTCCTTTCCATTACTTATATTTCTTGATTGTTTGTTTCTTGGCAGCATTTGATGGCTGCACAGACATCATTCACTCTTATCTCTGACCCTCTGTTTGTAGATTGCATAGGACATGGGTCAGCAGCAAGCAGTCAGCTCAGCACCAGAAGAATTAGATGAATCAGCTGTATTGGTGGGACAACTGGAAGACTTTAAACTATCCAAGAGGATCAGAGCCACAGTGAATGATAGAGATGTAGTAATATTTCATCACCTGGGGAAATACCATGCCCTGGATCTCCGTTGTTACCGTAAGAACATTCTATAAACATTTCAAATATTTACCGTAAGTTAAAGTTAAAGAAACTGTCTCCTGGATTTTTTTCTTTCTTACAGATGCTGGAGGCCCTTTACATCTTGGAGAAATTGAGGTGGGTTTGTTGAGTGACACAAGTATGTCTAGAATTAGACCAAATTCAGAGTAAAAATCTCCCTTTGCAGTAACATTTGTTCAGCTGAGAACACAATGGGAGTGGGGGGGAATCTATTGGAATGGGGGAGGGGTCACAAACCCATGGATTTGTCTAAAGCTGGGCACACATTAGATGATGTGTACCCAGCACGATCTCGTGAGCAATGGGACCCGGTGTGCATACACACTTGCCGATAGCGTGGGGGGGAGCGGGGGCCATAATGCATTCGGCAGCATGGTATCGCTGGTGACATCCTCAGATTTTTCTGCATGTACGAAAGGTCTGAGTATGCAGTGGATGACCCGCATAAGCGTGCATCGACATTGTGCGTACACACTGGACGATATGAAGGACTTGACGCTCCGATGCATCAGAATCGTCCAAATCATTCACAATATAATTTAATATGTACCCAGCTAAAGGGGCCTATTCATCAACACTAAATTAACGTTTATAATAAGGAGATTTTCCTTAAATATCAGAATTTGGTGGAGGTACTATCCGCCACTGTGAGGTGAAACTTACCTGCTTCCAGCTCGACAGGTCCCCCAGCGTCTTCCTCCGGCGGTCCGGTGCTTCCTCTGGCTCCGGAGGCTGGTCGGACATTGTGTTCTCCCAGCAGAACGCAATAAAGGTTAGAAACAAAAAAAACTTTTTTTTTTTTCTAATCTGTACTGTGGTCTGCTGGGAGACCATGTGACAGACCAGCAGGACGGAGGCTGCTGCGCGGACAGGTAAGTGCTGAAGGGGGGGGGAGGGGGAGCAGGTGAACGGAGGGGGGACACACAAACTTACCGCATGTGTAAGTAGTGCTGCGCATGCGCTGGATTAACAAATTTAACAGTGCATGTGCAGCACTGTTTCCAGCTGCGGTAAGTTAGTGTAGACAGGGATAACTATCTATTTCCTGAAAAGCTGTCATCGCAAAAATGACAGCTTTTCGGAATAGATAGTTATGGAGAGGAGGAATGATGAATTCCTCTGGTAATTAGGTAGAACTCCATGCGAGCTCTAAACCTAATTACCTCCAGGGAAAGTTTAGTAATGATGAATAAGCCCCAAAGTCTCAATTGGCAGGAAATTGCATAAATAGTTTTTGCTACTGTTATGAATAGAAAATCAGCAAATTTATTAAGCTGCTGTTTCAAAAACCAAATCAGTCGAAAAAAAAATTAATCAGAAAATGAGATTATTCAAGCTGTTTAGCCAGAAACTAATAAGAAGCCATATTTAGCATATGTTTTAAAGTGACAATCATTAATATTTAATTAAGGAGCCAAAAAAATGTATGAATATATTTATATGGGCACAATAAATTAATTTATTTATTATTGGTTCAGTTTACTAAATAATAAAAAAATAAGATTTTTTTTATTAAATAGACAATATAATATTTAATAATATCAATGTTATTATTAAAACAATTAACAGGGGTAATATATTTTTTTAATTAGGGATATTTTAATTAATTAATGATGAAGGCATTTTTTATATATTTTGCACATTTGTTGCACTAGAAGGGCCAGCATGCACATGCCTCCATCTGTAATGAACGAATTAATAAGGCCTTAGTTAACAAAAATATAGTATTGTCTGCAATTTTTTTATTAACTTCTTATAAATATTGGTGTTATAATTTTTTTTAATTTGTTTTAAATAATCTTTTATTGAGGCATTGCAATGCAAACAATGAAAATGAAGAACAATAAAATACAACGGTGTTAACAAGTTATGCTTTCATATTATAGTTTTATATGTTGGACAAAATAAAACAAATTTAATGTATATATTAAAATCAACGGGAAAGGTGCATCATGAACAATAAATGTAAAAACCATTTAATTTGTTTTTAATATACTTTTATAATTAACTCTTGTGTTGTCATATAATTTTTTTTCTATTTAGTCTGTTTCAATTGATTTATATTTTGATTTATATTTTATAAATAGCATCATGGTTGGTAACTGTAAATTTATTTATAGTAAAAACAAAATAAGCTGCAATAAACTTTTTGCTTGTTTGTAACTAGAACACATAGAATGGTAAAAGGGATACTGGGCCTGATTCAGTGGTGGTTGCAATGTCAATGCGCACGCAAGTGGGTGATGTTCTTAGTCTGCTCATGTGTCCGAGCCACACTGCACCTGTGCAGTGATGGTTACCTCTGGGAGCCGCAGAATGAATTTGGCGCAGAGAGAGGCAATTTCAGTGGGCGTTTCTGAGTGGTAACAAGGAGTGGCTAGCCAAGCGCGGGCTTGTCGCGATCAGCTATTGCGTTTTTTGCCGCAGTTGCACTGACATCGGTGGCAATGTTCAGATTGATAATCTGCAACTTCATACGGCTGATGCAACATTCGATGGTGTGGTCGATGGTGCGTCTTTAAGGGCACATCGGCAGATTAGCGCCACATTCGGTGGACATCTCTGAAAGCTATCCATCGGCCACGGCATTACGTAAAGACGTAGTCGCTACTAGAATAACGTACACCTCTGAATCAGGCCCACTATCTGACAATAATAAGTTACAAATAGCATTTACCAGACCAGCAGTTAGGATTAGAACCCACATATTTTTAGTCCTTGACTTTTTTTTACCTAGATATTGCTACATTTTACAATTATACTAATTATGTGTCATTAAGAATGTTAGCATTCAGTACATTCTATAGGATTGCCAGTAATTAATTGCACAGTACATGATGTACCTGAGGTTAGTGCAGGACATCATGTACACACAATATCAGTGACTTGTGACGTGGTTATTGGCGAGAAGTCACGTAGGAAATGTCATGTTCTAGTAATATTACAGAATCTGTATAGATAAGAGGTGGTGGTGAGGGAGATATAGACTTAACAGGAAAGAAAATAGGAGGGTTTCTTATCTCACTGTACAGGCTGAAGAAATGATGCCAATGTGTGTAATCTCTAGCAACATGCTTAGGCTGAGCATGTTCTACATGTGTCCAGTAGCTGCCAATGACACAGGCGTGAGAAGCTCTGACACGTGTGTAAGATATGCTGTACCAAATTTTGTTTTAAATGCTATTAGTGCAGAGATGACCAACTTTACAAGTTTTCTTTTAAATTTTGCTTAGCATTCAGATCTCACAATAATATTTATATAATGCTCTGCGGGGTTTGAACACCAATGTCAGCATGTACACCTGATGTAAAAGAGGCTTCAAAGACAGTTGACAATACTGTCCAGTCCACCTTCTATATAGAGTAACGTCTAATAATTATTAGAGATGTGCGGTTCGGTTTTCCTGAAATGCGAACACACCCAAACTTCCGAGACAAATCGAGTCCTATGGAATCACTTTGGGGTTCTGAGTGAAATGGAGTCTCAGTTCGGTTCTGCAGTCAGTTCGAAACCTGGATTTAAAAACCAAACTCAGGTTTTGGATTGCATGTAAACAGGTCCAAAATAGCTGTTATACTGATTTTTACCGTTTTTGTTTAAATTGATTTATCAATTTTTAAGGAATCCAAAACTAAACCAAAACTGAATCTGAACAAAAACACTCCAGGATGGGTTTGCCAAAACAAAAATATGATGATGAATTAGAACCAAAACCAGAACACGAGGGTCCACGCAGATCTCTAATTATTATACTTCAGCACCTGCCAGCAGATATAAAATTATACAAAAATAGCAACTTGGCAAAGTCAAGTCTAAAGGTGTCCACACACATGGCGATCTGCACACAATCAGCCGATGTGTACGATTTCCCTTGAAACTCTCCCCGGAAGCTCTGCCCACAATCTGCACACAATTTGGTGTCCAATCTTCAAACAATCTCTCCTGCAGTCATACTTTCACAGTGCATCGACCTAGATTGTCAGATCTGCCCTACTGCACAGCAGATCTGAAGATGCGATGTGCAACCAGCGGGGATGCGCATCGCATCGTGATCGTGAGTGGGGACTCACGATTTGCTCAGGATCTGGCCATATTTTACACAATCTGTCCTTCCAATGTGTCGGAATCGGCCAGATCGGGTAAAATATCGCTATGTGTGTGGCCAGCATTAGAAAAAGAAATTGTAACAAAATTATTATTTGTTTCCATTCTGCTTGCGGGATATCAGCCCTGATTTATCCACCATCCCTTCTGTGTGGGCGTTTTCTGTATCAGTGTATACTGTAAATTGAGTATAGCTCTGTTTGGCAAACAATAGCGACTAAATATTTACCATTTCGCCTCTGCTGGTTGAATGAAAATGTGGTAATGTTTGGGAGCAAATGCCGGCAAACGGGCGAAACCAGCCATTCTGACAAATTGGTTAAAACAAACGGATTTGATCAACTTTTCTTAACGACTGTTTTTGTACCGTTTCCAGTGTTTTGAGCAAATGGTTGACTGTCATTTGCTCCTATCCATTACCAGATTTTTGATTTTGGAAAGATAATCTTAACCTGTATGGCCATTTTTACCAACATGTACATTACCATCATCCTCACCAACATCAGCAGAGACAATAACATTAGTGACTAGGAGGTGCATGCAGAGTTAGGAGCAAGTAAAAAAAGGAACATTTTGCTCCTAGAACAAACCATGTTGCAATGTCATATAAGGGGCATTTATTTTGCTTTTATACATGCAGAGCAGGTATGGGATACTCTTGAAGGTAGCAAACAAATACTGAGCAGCTTGGTTTTTACACTGGAATTTAGAATTAAGATAGGATACATCCCTTCCATATCTCTGCACATTTTAAATCTGCCCCACCCCCTGCAATGCAACATGATTCTTCCAAGTTGCAAATTTGCTACTTTTTTACTTGCTCCTAATGGTGCATACACACGGTCAGATATGTCAGATGAACGATTGAACGATTGGACAACTGAACGATTTGCAAACGATTGAACAATTTCAGCTTGTATTAAAATGAATGAAATCAACCAAATCTGACTGCAAACACATCAGATGTCAGATACCGTTATCTGACAAACGGGAACGCGCATCGTTCATTGTTGCACACATGTCAGATTTTTCTTTCAGATATGAACGATTTATAAAATCGTTATCGGTCAGATCTGAAGAAAAATCTGACCGTGTGTAATGTGTATGCACCATTACTCTTCATAAGCCCCTAGATGTACAATTTACAATTACATTCTTTTCTTGGAAATGTTTTATTCTTATTTTTCCCCACCTAAGGTCTGCTGACTTTTCATATATTCAATCAAGGGCAGAGTTTTAGTTTTATTCCCTGGACACCTTGATTGGCCCTTTTTGACCATACTGCACAAGTTATAAGGAACAGGCGGCCCCAGGGCAATATGCTATTCTGTAAGCCTTCCCTTGCTGCCCCCAGCTCCTGGCTGCTTGTAGTCATATTTGTTTGTCATACTTGTAATGGGTGATCCCGGCACTGATAATGCCGGCGTTCAGAATCTCGGCAGTGTAATCCTGACAGTGGATATCTAACACATACAGGTAAGTATTCTAACCCTTTCCCTAACCTACCTTTCCCGCAGCCTAACCCTTCCCCACAACCTGACTCTAACCCTCCACTCCCACAGCCTAACCCTCCCCAATGTGCCTATCCCTAACCCATAAACGAAGCATTAGCCGCAGCAAACAATTACCACATTTTGTTTGGGTACTTTTCTTCCAGAAGTTGTCATTCTCTATAAAGTAACTGACATACAATTCCTTTAAACATGATATAGCGGATTCCTAGTACATTAACGAATTCAAATAGAGTAACTGAACCAGTGGCGTAACTAGGGTATTTGGAGCCCAGGGCAAGTTTTAAAATGGAGTCTCCCCCCCCCTGTATGCGCGGCATAAAAATGGGCGTGGTCGCAAGGGGCTGGGTCACTTCAAAATTGGGCATGTCAACAGAACACATATACCCCTTTCTCGTCATTCTTAACATTCCTTTCCATATGCACCTTAACACCTGTAGTGCTCCTTATACAGTCCGTCCTATGCAGGCCCACAGTAGTGCACCTTGTACAGTACCCCCAGTATCCAATGCCCCCAGTAGTGGTGGCTCTTATGCAGGCCCCCAGTAGTGCCCCTTGTACAGTACCCCCAGTAGTGGTCCCCCTTATGCAGCTCCCCATTAGTTCCCTTTATACAGTGCCCCCAGTAGTGGTCCCCCTTATGCAGGCCCCCAGTTGTGCCCCTTATACAGTGCCCCCAGTAGTAATACCCTTTATGCAGCCCCCCAGTTGTGGTCCCCACTATCCAGTGGCCCTTGTAGTGGTCCTCCCTATTTAGTGCCCCCAGTGCAGTGTCCCTTGTGCCTCCAGTAATAAACCCCTTATATAGTGCCCCCAGTAGTAGTCCCCCCCTATGCAGTGCCCTTTATATAGTGCCCCCCAGTAGTAGTCCCCCCCTATGCAGTGCCCTGTATATAGTGCCCCCCAGTGGTGTAACTAGGGTATTTGGAGCCCAGGGCAAATTTGAAAAGGGAGCCCCCCCCCCGATGTGCGCGTACCGAAGGAGCGCGCGGCAAAAAATGGGCATGGTCACTTAAAAATGGGGCGTGTCAACATGACACACCCCTTTATTTTCAAACTGAACATTCCTATCCATATGCACCTTAACCCCAGTAGTACCCCTTATACAGTACCCCCAGTATGCAGTTGTGGTCCCTCTTATGCAGGCCCATAGTAGTGCCCCTTATACAGTATCCCCAGTAGTGGTCCCCCTTATACAGCCCCCAATTAGTTCCCCTTACTCAGTACTCCCAGTAGTGGCCCCCCCAAATGCAGTGCCCCATGTAGTGTTCCCCCTTATGCAGTGCCCCCAGTAGCAGTCCCCACAATGCAGTGCGCCCAGTAGCGGTATCCCCTTATGCAGTGCCCTTTATATGGTGCCCCCAGTAGTAGTCCCCCCCCCTATGCAGTGCCCTTTATATAGTGCCCCCAGCAGTAGTCCCCCCCATGCAGTTTTCCCAGTAGTGGTCCCCTTATGCAGGCACCCTGTAGTGATCCCCCCTATCCAGTGCCCCCTGTAGTGGCCCTTCCTATTATTGCCCCCAGTAGTGGTCCCCCGAGTGCAGTGCCTCTAGTAGTAGGCCCCTTTTATAATGCCCCCAGTGGTAGTTCCCCCCCAAGTAGTAGTCCCCAGTAGAGTAGCCCCCCCCAGTAGAGGTCCTCCCAATGGCGCCCCCAGTAGTAGCCACCCCTCCCCCAGTAGAGGTCACCCCAGTATTAGCCACCCCCCTCCCCCGTTGTGCAGATAGGTTAAAAAATAAATAAATATATATATATATATATATATAAATATACTTACCTGAATCTCTGCTCCTGGTCCTGCTCGCGACGCCGCTCCTGCCCGGGCTGGCGCGCTCAGCATTATGGGACAGACGTCATGACGTCTGTCCCATTACCCACTGCAGGAGCCGGACGGAAGTCCGGCTCTTGCAGTGGGTGCTGCAGCAGTCAATGAGAGTCTATCTGGCGGCGATGCGTGTGTTATGCACAGCCTGAGCCCGCCTCCTAGCGCTATTGGGCAAGCGCTTAGGGGGAGGGAACGGGCTCAGGTGTGAAGCACAGGACCGGCGCTGGAAGCCTAGCGCCTGTCCTGTGTAAATGTGTAGCGCTGACCATACTCATTGCGGTCGGCGCTACACTGGCTAACTAGGGCGGGCCGGTACCGTGGCCGGCGGTGCCCAGGGCACGCACCCCGCTCACCCTGCCCTAGTTACACCACTGGTGCCCCCAGTTGTAGTCCCCCCCTATGCAGTGCCCTTTATATAGTGCCCCCAGTAGTAGTCTCCCCAGTAGTGGTCCCTGATGGAGTGCCCCCAGTAGTAGTCCTCCCGATTAGTGCCCCCAGTAGAGGTCCCCCCCAGTTGGTGCCTCCAGTAGTAGTCCTCCTAGTAGTGCCTCCAGTAGTAGTCCCCCCAATTAGTGCCCCCAGTAGATGTTCCCCCCGATTACTGCCCCCAGTAGTAGTCCCCCCGATTAGTGCCCCAGTAGTAGTCCCCCCCGATTAGTGCCCCCAGTAGTAGTTCCCCCGATTAGTGCCCCCAGTAGTAGTCCCCCCGATTTGTGCCCCCAATAGTAGTCCCCCCGATTAGTGCCCCCAATAGAGGTTCCCATCCAAATACACAGCAAAAAAATAAAATAAAACTTACCTGCATCCACGCCCCTGCTCCCGCTTCCGCCGCCTCCCGCACTTCAGCCCTCCCGGGCTGGAGCGCTCTGCATTATGGGAGAGACGTCATGACGTCTCTCCCATTACCCACTGCAAGAGGCGGAAGGCGGAGCTCATGAGTGAGCTCCAGCCCGGCTCTTGCAGTGGGCGCTGCAGCAGTCAATGAGAGTCTGTCTGACTCTCATTGGCTGCTGTTTAACACACACATCGCCGCCACGCTGGCGGCGATGTGTGTGTTAGAATGCACAGCCTGAGCCCACCTCCCACCCTCCACCTGGCACTATTGGGCAAGCGCTCAGGGGGAGGGACGGGGCCCGGCTGTGCTGCACAGGACCGGCGCTGAGAAGCCTAGCGCCGGTCCTGTGTAAATGTGTAGCGCTGACCGCACTCACTGCGGTCGGCACTACACTGGCTAACTAGGACGGGCCAGCACCGTGGCCGGCGGGCGCCCCCCCCTCCCACTGCCGGTCCCACGGCCCTGGCCTAGTTACGCCACTGAACTGAACCGAATGACTGCTGAGAATCACATGTGCAGGAATAAATAGTTTTATCTGCACCAGTTGAAAAAAAGCATCTGTACTGTAAAATAAATCATGTTGCTTATGACAACTGCAGAAAAATAAGGGTTTTGCACCAGTCATTGCTTTGTAAAAAATGCTGCAGTTTAAATAGCAAGCAATGTATTTCCATGGTACAACACCTCACATCACAAACACAAATGTTATTTTATAAGTCTACAAAAAGGTGACATTTCTTGATTTTTGCTAATTGACATCTTTACATTCTGTGTGCTGTTATTGGCCCAATTACTAATGGTATTTAAATTATGCAGCAAATTATAAGCAAATCTCAATCAATTTTTACAATCAACCAATGGAATCACCCATCCTTACCAGTCAGCTTACACCAGGGCCGTAACTAGGGTAGTGTGACCTGTGCCATGGCACAGGGCACTGCAGGGTAAGGGGCGCTTTTTGGGCCTGTCAATTTTCCCGTTAATTATCATTATCACTTGTAGCTTCCCCTTCTTTTATCCCCAGTATCTCCTGGCTGCCCCAGGAGTACCCCTACCTCTTCCCTGTCCTTTCCCCATTAAGCCATGGCCCTTTTTCAGGTGCACTATCTTATGTCCCTATTTAAAAAATGGGTGAGGGGGTGCCAATGCTTTCTCTGGCCCAGGACACCAAAAAGTCTAGTTACGGCTCTGATTTACACTGCAACTTGCAGGATAAAAGTTATAGTGATGTTTTTCTGACAATGGAGGTTGACCTTTTTGTACATGTTGGCAGAAATGGGCTAAGGCTTATAAAGCAGAAAATAACATATGTTTCCCTGATCTGTACAGACTGCTAATCTGTCTCTGTTTGTGTGCAGGATATCGATGGAAGAGCCTGTGTTGTTTGCCCTTGGCACAAGTATAAAATTGCTTTGGAAAATGGAGAGGGACTGTATCAAGGAAATGACCCCCAAGACCCAAAAAGAACCAAAAAATGGTTCTCAAGAGGGGTAAAGCAAAGGACTCACAAAGTGACTGTTAGAGATGGTGCTGTCTATGTAACACTGTCAGATGCTACTTCTAGTTGTGACTCTGATTTCTATGCAAAAGAAAAGTTTAATGATACAGCCTGCCCTGATCCAGATACATAAGTTTATATTTGAAGTTATCAACATTAATTATATTAATGGACTGTGGGTCTGATTCAGCAAGGGTCGCTATTGCGATTACGCACGCAATTGGCTGATTGTTGTGTTCTGCGCATATGGGACTGCGATCACAGTGACTACGCAGACCCATCGCAGAGTTATTGACAGGAAGTAATGTTTGGGGGTGGTGACGGGGGTGTGGTTGGCGAAACACAGGTGTGCCAGTGCACTTGAACATCGTTACAGCCGTGTGCATAAATTAGCCGCTGCAATTCCATACACAGCTCGGGCTTTCACAGCGAGCAATGAGGTTAGCAATTCCTGAGTAAGGTCAGAGCTTGTGCAAGTGTGCGTGAGGCTGAGTTTGTACTAGTGTTAACGATAGTTTTGCAGTCTTTCTAAGTATTACGGAAGTGTGTATGGTAAGGTGGGCATCCTTATGTTAGACTGCGTATGGCATCGCGATTGCAATCATTAGCATATCTTCGCAGTGAGACTGCGTGCGTAATCTCTATTGCGATCGCAAAAGCGATCTTTGCTGAATCAGGCCCTGTATCCATTAATCTGCTGCTTTCTCCGTTTATGCAATTATTCAGTACCGAAACCTGGTAGAAATTTGCTGAACACCAAATAAATTTGTCAGGCAGATTTTCCCTTGCCATCACTACATTTTTATAGGTTTCTGAGTTACTAAAAAAATAAATAAAATCATAGTCTGGTCTGGTTGGCTAGATTTTTGCTTTACTTTATAGAAAACGACAGCTATAATATAATAGATTACCATGGGTTATAAAATTAGTGTTCATTCTAGCACCCTGCACCTGTCACAACCCGTGCAGTTCCTCTTTCCTGCCCGATGTGTTGCTATCTGCTCTGGTGCTTCTAGCATACTCAAAAAACTGCATAGATACAGATCAGAGTGTGTTAGAAGCACCAGAGCAGAGAGCGACACCCCAGGCACGAAAGAGGAACTGCACGGGCTGTGACATGTGCAGGGTGCTAGAATGAACACTAAAATGTTTGTGTTATTAAAGTCCTACATTGTGTAATATACAGTACAAGCAACTATACCTCATTTTTAAACTTAAGCTTGAATATTTAATAATACAATTATAGACATTTCATTGCATGCCAGTCATGGACCCAACATGATTTCTGTAAAATATGGTTGTGTTTTGGTGACTCTTATTGCATCCTAATTTCCCCCCATCTTTTTTTCAATATCGAGAGGTATACACCTTACATTAGTAGTTCTGTGTATAAGCTCTTGTGTAATATTCCCCATTTAGAGAACCAGCGAAGACAGCTATTTTGACTCCTCACATACTTGGACTTAATTAAAAAAATAATTAATGAATAGTATTTCCATAGGTATGATTTTCAGAATTAAATGTCTTGTCTGTTTTTCAGTATACTGTTTAGGTTTTGACATCATTGAATACTGAATGAAATAAAATAATAGATTACAAATGCATAAATGAGTTAAAATAAATGGTCAATGTTAACAATTAAAAGGCTCAGAGAGAATCTATATAATAATTAAGGAAAAACTGTTCTGTCTCCGTCATGCAGGGGAAAGCTAGCCTCTCTGTCACCTGGGGCACTCATCACAGTGGATAGTAGTTACCCTCTACCTTTATAACCACCATTTAATATAGACAGTATCAGTTACCACCATATATTACATAGAGCATTAGTAGCCGCCATATACTAAAGACAGCATTAGTGACAGCCATACATTACAGACAGACAGCATTCATGGCCGCCATATACTACAGACAGCATTCATGACTGCCATACATTACAGACAGTATTAGTGACCACCAAATACTACAGACAGCATTAGCGATTAACATATACTACAGACAGCAGTAAAATACAGACAGCATTAGTGACCTCCATATACTAAAGACAGCATTAGTGACCACCATAAAATACAGACAGCATTAGTGACCACCATATACTACAGACAGCATTAGTGACCACCATATAATACACACAGCGTTAGTATCCACCATATAGTACAGGCAGCATTAGTGACCTACATATACTACAGAAAGCATTAGTGACCCCTCTATACTACAGACAGCATTAGTAAACACCACATAATACAGACAGTATTAAACTCCTAATTACATCCCTCATAAAAAAACATAATCCTAATTAACTTCATTAAATAATTAATCCCTTTCTCTTATTCTTACCGTATTACCTACCATAAACTATACCCAACTACCCTCTCCCCTCATACTGTAACTTACCTGTTGGAGATCTCTTGGGTTGGGTACAGGGTACCGGCGCTCGGGATCCCGGTGGTCAGAATCCCGATGGAGCGGTTAGGGCTTGGGGGAAGGGAGTACTTATTGCCCACCCCTAGATTAGGCGGACCGAAGGCGGACCCGTCAGTGGTGACTGACTGGCTCCACAAAGCAGCTCCCCGTCAGCCATTTTTTTTCCTTTTGTTTTCTGATTTGTTTCTGTAACCTTCTGCGTATGCACAGAAGCGGTCAGCTAACACTGCCCGGCTCGGCGGAGGGAGTGACAGGCGGCCACTGATGGGACGGTAGTGTCTAAATCCCCTTCATGGAGAGCACCCTGACGTCATCAGCTAGTGTCTAGCGTCATTCCCTACCATCCAAGTGGGAATAGAGGGGGAATATAACCATGTGGCAAGCGTAGCGAGCCACCGAGGCCGAAGCGTGGCCAGTGCAGCGAGCCTGCGAGGGGACGAGTTTTTTTTAAGTGGGGACAACTTACTTGTTTAGCTGGCCTTCATGCCATCACTCACGTCACTTCCAGGTCCCTAGCAAGAAAGGGGAATACATACAACCCTGATGGGACGATGGGACCAGTCCAGCAGGAACTGGCCCGGCAGCTCAATCCACCCCTGGTATAACGTGTTTCTTAGTGGTATACCTGAGGTTTCGGGGTTGTTGGTAGTCAAAGAGGGGTGAAGGTGCTGCTTGGAAGTTATTAGTGAATTAGGGGTGTGAATGCTGCAGGGGTGAATGAGGAGTGGGGGCTGTGGGTGCTGCTGGGTGTGTGTGGGTGATACTGGCGTGTTATTAGTAGTACCTCTGCTGCAGCATTGAGAGAAAAACTATTACATCAAGTTAGTAAAATAGTAAAGAAATAATGGTGGGGTGGAATGCGGTGTGGGTGTGTTTGGTCAGGTCAAGGATCACTGGTACTCGGTTGCTCTGCTGACAAATAAATAAAATAGATATTAAGGGGGCAGCAGTGACTGGGACGTAAATTCAGTGCATAAATAAAGGGCGGGTCAGTCACAGGGCTTGATGGCGCTGGAGAAACCATGGGGGGATGAGGCTGGAAAGACGCAGGCAGGGATGAGGCTGGAAAGACACAAGGAGGTGAGGCTGGCTGGACATGGGGAATGAGGCTGGAGAGACAGCGGAGTTCGCATTGGAGAGATGCAAGGGGGATGATGTTGGTGAAACACAGGGTGGATGATGCTGGTGAGACACAGGAAGATGGTACTGAGGATACACAGGGGGAGGACAATGGAGACTCATAGGGGAGAGCTGGAGATACACAAAGAAGAGGTGCAGGAGAGATGCAGGTGGGATGATCTTGAGAGACGTAGGAGGATGGTTTCTCACCAGGATGTTTCATCAGGGAAGTTCACATTTTGACCTCACCCCAAAACTTCTATTACTATGTATTATCTAGTTGAACCTCTGCTGTATAAAGATGACATATTATTCCTATGGAAACAGGTGTCTTCCATACCACATGATCTCCTATAACCATACTGAATACTGACTCAAGACACTGTCTGCCTAGGGAGGCTCAACTTCTTCAGAGGTCCCCCATTGGAGAGAAACCACCATATAAGTATGAAAAGACTCACACACAGGGTATACGCAGATGGGTTGAAATAAACAAACAATCAAAAAACCATAGGGCATCCAAGTGACAAACGCATGGTGCCACTATAGTAAACTTGGTGGCAGAAAAAAAGAGTGACACTGATGGTATAGAATATATATTTTTTCTTTTTAAGTGACCTAACATACGCTCAGCTGGTGGCAGCAGTGTTAACAAGCATCTAAAATTTATTTCACAGTGTGCGTGTGGGTATGTGTGTGTGTACTTCAGTACCAATATAAGTATACACTCAGAATTTAAAAGGACAGTTTTCAAGGGGCAACATTTTTCTCATTTGCTCTGGGCACCATCAACCCTACTTGCATCTCTGGCATTAGCAGGGTAACATCTCTGATTAGCAGTGCCTAAGGGGGGGGGGGTGTGTTGGGTATGGTGGGGGAGATGAGTTCCACAGTCTTTACCACTTTAAGCCCATATTTGCCATTGAGGACTACAAACAGGGCAGTCTACCATTATGGATGCTAGTTGAAGATGTCTTTAGCGCCAGGTTTATTGTTCTGTTATTCTGCATTCTCCTCCACAGCAGAGTTTTGACCCATCCTGTCCCATTATGTTGTGTGGGGTAACAAACGGGCAGTGGTGGAGAGCACTTTTAAAGCTACTTATATTTTTATTAGAACAAGTAATTGTTTTGTAAGTGTTCATTTTGTGGAAGCATGACCTTTACAAACAAATAAAAGATGAAAACTTTAAGGCAACAATTCCACATTATTCAGTGCTCAGGTCAAATGTAGTTTATATAGAGCAAGTACTCTGAGAAAGTAGTTAAAATATATTTCAAAAGGGATTATTAAAATGAAAGCTTTCTTTATCTTTAAAAATAAATCTACCTGACCTCTTAGTGGTGGTGCTCTGAGCACTGCAGTCCTGTACTGCGGGCTGTCCTGCTATTGATGTCAGTACTTCTATATGCTGTGATTGAATACTGTTTGAAGCATGTCTGTTCTTCATAAAGGTCACATCTGCAAAGCAACCTGTGGAGTTTAATGCTGCATTCAACTGTAATAATTACACTGTGTTACCACTCATATTTTTTTCTGAGTTCACTTTAAACTTGTTGTGATAAAATTTTGAAATAGTACACAATATCTAACTATCCACTGAGAACAATGAAGTACATGTACTGAGCGGTTTAAGGGAGGAAGGGGCCTGTGTGCAGACTTCGTGTAGGCCCCCTCCTCTCTGTAGTGCTCTTGCATTGTGCCAGAGTCTACTGCGCATATGCAGGTCTCTGGTAACATGGCGCCTGTGCCATGGTCCTGGAGACTTCTTTACTGTGCATGCGCACATCTCTGGGAAAAAATAGGCACTGCACCATATTCCTCTGGACCCAGGGGCTTATGTACCCTACACCCATCACAGATACGCCAATGCATGCACTGTATGTGTACATTGGCTTATATATCATACTATCTGGGATCCCCGGCATTGCTTGGGTTGAATACTGGACCCTAAAGTACACCTGCAGCCTTTATTTGTTTATATTGTCCTCACCTATAGAGCAGTGGCGGCTCCTAATTGGCTGCGGGTCCGCGAGCTCTGATTTGTTCATGACCGGCGCCAGATTCAAATTTTCCCAATGCTGTTTTTTCATGCCATAAAAGGTCTGCCTGCTGGTTGCGCCAGCTATAATTAGTTGTCAGTCTGGCCACAAATCCACACCTGCTGGTTGCTAATGGCACATAGTGGAGGTGAGAGTCTGCTGGAGGGACACGGGGAAATGAGTTTCTGGGGGGGGGGCATTTTCCTATAATGTGTAAAGGGTACTACTATTGTGTGGAATAATGTGTTATATGGGGCACTACTACTATGTGGCATAATCTGTAAAGGGCATAATATGTAAGGGACATTACTGTGTAGTGTAAGGGGCATTACTGTGTGGCATAATGTATAAGGGGCACTACTACTGCGTGGCATAATGTGTATAAGGGGTACTACTGTGTGGCATAACCTGAATGGGCTCTGTGTGGAGATAAATGTATGTTTTTTTTTACCTCTGGGGGGGCCCTTTAAGATCTTTCTATGTGGTCCACAAAGTTCTAGTTATGCCCTTGCATGCACATACAGAGACACTGGATTTAATATACACTTGTATGAGTCATCAAGTTTGCTTATGCTGGGTACACATGGAACGATCTGTACCACCAACGACTTGAAAGATATCCTTCAAAGATATCTTTCAAAGATATCTTTCAGTGAAATCATCCTGCCACATCTCTGAACAGGCAAAGTTGACGATATTGTCCAGATTGCATGTACGAACGATCATAATCGTTATCGTTCATGCGAGAACGCGCATCGTTGGTCGTTCACTGCATAAAAATGATCACTATAACATTGAGCGATATTGTTATTGTTCATAGCATTCATAGATATCGTACCATGTGTACACACCTGAGGTTAAAAGGATACTTTTGTAGAATTTTCACAGATTTTTGGCAGACTGCCAATTTTCACTGGATCCAGCCCTGGAACCTGTGTAATTTAATTGTCCCCATATTTAGGGATTGTGTGACAGTGTGTGGTCCTGATGAGGTTCAAACCTAGGCAAAAACCTAATCCTGGTCACACTACACTACCATGCCAAATTTGGTGGAGATAGGTCCAAAACTCTGGCCATGCATAAAGGACAAACAGACAGACAGCTTTCACGCTTAGTATATAGATAACTCCTAGGCATTTGTTATTTAACTATAACTTCCAGCATTCAAGGCTTTGGCTAGTGATGAATAGGGACAGTTCTAAATTAGAAAGACATGATGAATATCATGAATATCAGTATTCCTCACAGGGACTATGCTAGTGAGCGCTATACAATACAGAGAGCTTTGTAGTGACCAAATTACAATACAGGGAATATTCTTATGATCAATATATGATGCAGAGCATTCTAGTGACCAATACACAATACAGGAAGTATTCTAATGTCCAATATACAGAATGATACAGAGAGTATACAATACAGGGAGCATTAAGATAAGATCTGTGCAATGCAGAGAGCATTCTAGGGATCAATATACAATTGATGGAATATTCTAGTGTCTGATATACAATAGATGGTGCATTCTAGTGACCAATATACAATACACAGAGCATTTTTTTTAGCAGAAGCAATGACTGTACCAATAAAGTGATTACAAAGACTTTGTTCACATGGTCTTCGCAGGTTATATGCTTATAATGTGCTTTCTGATCTATTCCTCATCTGACAAATATACTGAAATTATGGGTGGTACTTTCCTCCACATACTCTTTGCGCAAAATGTAATTAAATTATACTAACACAAGTCTCCTCTCATTTAATAAACAGCTAACTGACAAGTAAAATAGGTTTATGATTATCAAACACTTACATTTGTATTAGTATATTTTTAAATGATCATCTTTGATATAATGTAAAGATGATTATTATGTTTTAGTATCCTTGGTTATTTTTATACAGTCTCTACTTAAGTTTAATAATATTTTATTTTTTTTCCTTGCGTTATAGCTACCAGTCTGTGAATATCTTTCTGCTGATAGTTGTTTCACTAATAGACCAGTCCTTTCAGACACTCATGTTGTATCTCAGGGAGTGTTTTATATTGCAAGCCCAACTGTCCTTATTAATGAGTAGTACTTAGGGCTTCATTCAGAGGCGGCCGTACGGTCTACGACCGCACAGCCGCCTCAATGTTTGTCCAGTGCGCATGCGCATGAGGGAGCCGGCTCTTTCGTGCGCATGCGTGAGACCCGCTACGACCGACAGCGCTGTCGGTCGTAGCGGGTCTCTTTCCAAAGGGGGCGAACTATCGATGTTGATTGACAGCTCACCCCGTTTGGAAGGCGGGCCGGGGGGTGGCAGCCCAAACGGGGGCGTTTCCATGGGAACGCCTGTTGTTTGGCGGAGGCCCCACTGACATCACTAGTGATGTCAGTGGAGAGCTTCCAGCTCTGACAGAGCCAGAAGCTTTCCGGGGCTTACGACAAGTGAGACCCTATCCTAGGGTCTCGTCGTAAGCCCCGATGGTCGTGATGGTCATAGACCATCACCCTAGCGGTCATTAGAGCTGAGGGTGTAAACCCACAGCCTAACGACCGAAACAGAGGCGGCCGGTCAGGATGCAAGTGGCCGCCCAGTTTCTGAGCGACCGATTGCATCCTCCGACCGCCTCTGAATGAGGGCCTTAGTGTATATACTCATAAATTTCAATTTATTTATCCTTCTAAGTCTATTTCATATCTGGGATATACAGTATATTAATTAATCTATATTGGTTTTCATAGAAAACATCTATTGTGAAGCATCTGATCCCTGTTACCCTCTGTACAGTGATAACGTTATGTCACGGAAACAGGTTTGGGTTTTGTGCACTGTTTTGATAATGGCAGGACAGACATTCAAGATAAGAAATGACCTGGTCGGCCAAACACATCCACCACACATTTGTGCCGCTTTGAAGGTCTGATTCAGGAGGACAGATGCATTCCAGTTAGTGATATTGCTGATGAGCTGAAAATCTCAGAGGGTACCGTGCACAGCATAGTTCATGAGCAACTGAGGTACAGGAAAAAGTGTTCACACTAGGTACCAAAGCAACTCACAGAAGTTATCAAACCAATAGGATGGGATTGTCTCCCGTACATTTGACGTGGTACGATGAGGAGGGAGTGCAGTTCCTGCATCGTATTGTTACAGACGAAGAAACTTGGGTGCATCATGGCACACCGGAGACGAAGCAAGCATCCATGACATAAAACATGAATCATCCTCACCTTCAAAGAAATTCAAAACAGCTCCATCAGCAAAGAAGGTCATGGCGACCATGTTTTGGGACCACAAAGGCGTGCTTCTTGTTGATTTCCTCACCAAAGGAGATACTGTGAGTGCTGTCCACTATTGTGACACATTGATCCAGTTGCGGATTGGCAATTTGTTGAAAATTACCTCGGTTGCTGCGTACAGATGTCGTTTTGCTACAGGCAAATGTCAGGCCACACTCAGCCAACCGCACATGTGAGTGGTTATGGTGCTTCCATAGCTTCTTGGTGCTGACGTCCCTGCCCTCTCTAGGCAACGTCATGACATCATGCACTCAGAGGGCACTGCAATACAGTGAGCTTCATACAGATTGCAATATATCGCACAGAACATTCCAGATGCTGCCATACAATAGAGGTGGCCATACAAAAGAGAAAGCATCTTAGTGACCACCATACAATTCAGAGAGCATCTCAGTTACCAAAAATACAGTATGGAGAGTATCCTAGTGATAGATATATAATACAGAGAGAACAGGGAATACTTTTTATTAAATAAAGTCAGGTCAGCTTTCTGTGTATACTCATGAAGTTACATGCAGAATAACAGTTATTTGGCATAATAATCACTGAAAGCCACAAATAAAATGTCACAGATTTCATCATAAAAAACAAAAATGCAGGTAAATATCAAGTGATAATATGAAAGGGGTTGGGTACGGATTGCCAGCAGTCGGGATGCCACTGGTCAGAATAGAGACAGCGATATCCCAACAGTGAGAATTCCAACACCCATCAGGAAACAAGGTAAGTCTAACCCATACCCTAACCCTCCCTCCTCGGTGCCTAAACCTAACCTCCCCCTCTAGTGCCTAAGCCTAATCTCCCCCTCCACACACCATAAACCTAACACTCCCTCCTCGGTGCCTAAACTTAACCTCCCCCCAAGTGCCTAAACCTAACCTCCCCGCACCCTAGTGCCAAACCCTAACTCCACACCCTAACCCTACTACTCCCCTAACTGGCGATACTTACCTTCGGGATGCTGACGGTCGGGATACTGGTATCTGGCACTGTTATTCACATTGTCAGCATCCCACAGGCTGGGATGCCGACTACATCCCATATGAAAGGATTATATGTTATTCTATACATTCTCTCCAGGGGCAAAACACACACATGCACATATATATACACACACCACACACACATATATATATATATATATATATATATATTGTGGCAGCATCACCAGAGGTGGCACTGGTGAGCAGCAGATTCTGTGGGGCAGGGGAGATCCGCCCGCACAGACTAGAAAAGCATTGTGGGAAGATGCCTAATTGCTGCCTTGTGGATAGATCTCAGGTGTGGGCTGATGAGAAGGCAGACCAGTCAGGCTGCTGTGGGAAACAATCTATGTGGAATTGTGGCAGCCAGAGAGCCCATTGAAGCTAAGCGAGCCATTGGGGGCCAGGAGGCCTGTGTCTGGACCTTGCAGGAGGCAAGGGGG
Source organism: Taudactylus pleione (assembly GCA_031769625.1). Lineage (NCBI taxonomy): Eukaryota > Metazoa > Chordata > Amphibia > Anura > Myobatrachidae > Taudactylus > Taudactylus pleione. The sequence continues at coordinate 5,875,433 of JAUIMM010000368.1, read as the reverse complement.
GACCACAAACTCTCAGACTGTGTGACAAGAAAGCAGTGAAGCTGCTGGCTGAGAAAGCCAGGGCCTAAATCTGTAGGATACAGGGAAGGCCACCCAGACTGTATTTGTGTAGCTGTGGCAGCCAAGCCAAGCCAGGCTGGAGCCGTCAACAGACCTGCGAAAAGCAGGCAGAGACTTTGTTGGCAGACTAGCTGCACCATGATAGAGAGGGCTCAATAAGTGAGTTAGATGTCCTAAACAGGGGCTAGGTTGTTTATTATTTTCTGTTCCTTTGTGTTGTACCTGTTTTTCCCTGCTGGAAGTAAAGCACCATTTCATTGATTTTACTTGAAAGCTGTGTGTGGACCCTCATTAAGCACCTAGATACTGCACCAATCCACCCTCTGCTGAGCTAATTACCCCCAAGATATCACAACATATATATATATATATATATATATTGTATATATACACATATATATATATTATTATCCTTTATTTATATGGCGCCACAAGTATTCCGCAGCACCTTACAAAGTACATAAACAAATAATTTGACAACTGACTTACAGTAAAAAAAAATAGGACAAGGACATGGATAATATACATTGATACATAAGTGACCATAACACCTAGATATGCAACAGAGCGTAAGCAACCAAGTGTTAGGTGCCCTGGTGGGGTGTAAGAAGCAGGTGAAAGTAAAGTAAGGAGAAGCACAAGAGGGTAGAGGCCCTGCTCATAAGAGCTTACATTCTAAAGGGGAGGGGCAGACAAACAGGTGTGACACAGATGGGGTAAACGGAGGAAGGAGCATGTTGCAGCAAGTTAGGATAGGAGGTGGAAGGCTTTGATGAAGTAGTGGGTCTTGAGAGCCAGTTTGAAGGATTGTAAAGAGGAGGAGAGTCTGATAGGGAGAGGGAGAGAGTTCCAAAGGTCGGGAGCATCATTGGCAAAATCTTGGAGGCTGGAGTGGGAGGAAGTAATCAGTTGGCATGAGAGGCGGCGTGCATTGGTTGAGCGAAGGGGGCGGCCAGGAGAGTGGAGAAAGATGAGGTCAGAGATGTAAATGGGAGAGGAATGGGTGAGGGCTTTGTAAGCAAGTGTGAGAACCTTGAATTGGGTTCTAAAAGGGAAGGGGAGCCAGTGGAGGGCTTGTAGGAGAGGGGAGGCAGATGTAGAACATTTGGAGAGGAAGATGAGTCAAGCAGCAGCATTGAGGACAGACTGGAGAGGAGAGAGTTGGGAAGGCCAGATAGGAGAAGGTTACAGTAATACAATCTGGATATGACCCAGTGAGTGTATGAGGGTTTTGGTGGCATCCTGCGTGAGAAAGCGTCTAATCTTGGAAATATTTTTGAGATGGAAGTTACAGGACTGTGAGAGGCTCTGGATATGTGGTTTGTAGGAGAGGGAGGAGTACAGGATAACTCCAAGACAGCGGACTTTGGGGCTAGAAGAGATAGTTGTGCCATCAATTGTTAAAGAAATAGTGGGAAGTGAGGTTATGTTGGAGGGTTGAAAAATGATCAGCTCAGTCTTAGACATATTAAGTTTAAGAAATCGCTCGGACACCCAGGAAGAAATAGCAGAGAGACAGTTGTAGATACGAGTGAGGAGAGAGGGGGAGAGGTCAGGTGAGGAAAGGTAGATCTGAGTATCATCAGCATAGAGATATTAATGGAGGTCAAAAGAGCTTATGAGTTCACCTAGAGAGAACGTATAGAGGGAGAATAGTAGAGGTCCAAGAACGGAACCTCGGGGAACACCTACTGTAAGAGGCTGTGGTGGGGAAGAGGAGTCATGAGAAGAGACAGAGAAGGACCGGTCTGAGAGGTAGGACGACAGCCAGAAGAGAGCAGTGTCACGTAAACCAAGGGAGTGAAGGATTTGCAGCAGGAGAGGGTGGTCAACTGTGTCGAAGGCAGCAGATAGGTCAAGGAGAATAAGCAGAGAGTAGTGGCCCTTGGATTTGGCAGCAAGGAGGTCATTGCTGACTTTTGTGAGGGCATTTTCAGTGGAGTGGAGAGAACGGAAGCCAGACTGAAAAGGATCAAGGAGGGAGTGGGAGGAAAGAAAGGTGGTAAGGTGTTTGTAAACAACACGCTCAAGGAGCTTGGAGGCAAAAGGGAGGAGAGAGATGGGACGGTAGTTGGAGATAGTGTTGGGATCAAGGGTTGGTTTTTAAGAATGGGGGAGACTATCGCATGTTTGAATGCAGAAGGGACAGTGCCCGATGAGAGGGAGAGATTGAGGAGATTGAGGATATATATATATATATATATATATATATTAGGGGTGTGCACCGGCCACTTTTCGTGTTTTGGTTTTGGATCTGGATCTTTCTTCGTGTTTTGGATCTGGATTGGTTTTGCCAAAACCACCCTTCCGTGTTTTGGGTTCTGGGTTTTGTGTTTTGGATCTGTATTTTTTTGAAAAAAAGCATAAAAACAGCTAAAATCACAGAATTTGTAGGTTTTTCTGCTCCTATGCTATTAACCTCAATAACCTTAATTTCCACTCATTTTCAGTCTATTCTGAACACCTCACACCTCACAATAGTGTTTTTATGTCCAAAAGGATGCACCGAGGTAGCTGGATGACTATGCTAAGCGACACGAGTGGGCGGCACAAACACGTGACCCATCTAGGCGTGATACTGCAGTGGCAGACAGGATGGCAGTTTGAAAAACTAGGCCCCAAACTGTACATAATGCAAAGAAAAAAAAGAGGTGCAAGATGGAATAGTCCTTGGGCCCTCCCACCCACCCTTATGTTGTATAAACAGGACATGCACACTTTAACAAACCAATCATTTCAGCGCCAGGGTCTGCCACGCAACTGTGGCTGAAATGATTGGTTCGTTTGGGCCCCCACAAAACAAGCTGGCAATTAATCTGTCCCTGCACAAACTGGCTCTACGGAGGCAAGATGTCATCCTCATCCTCCTCATCCACCGATTCCTCACCCTCTTCAGTGTGTACATCCTCATCCTCACAGAGTATTAATTCATCCCCGCTGGAACCACAGGTCCCTCTGTACGTTCTGGAGGCTGGTCTCCCTGGAAGAGTTGATAATTCATTTTATGAACATCATCTTCTCCACATTTTGTGGAAGCAACCTCCTACGCCTTTCGCTGACAAGGTTCCCGGCTGCACTAAGCACTCTTTCGGAGTACACACTGGAGGGGGGGCAACTCAGGTAAAATAGAGCCAGTTTGTACAGGGACCTCCAAATTACTTCTTTTTCCTGCCAGTACAGGTGACATGCCTACTTGGATGCTGTCACCGATGTAATCCTTTAACAGACAGACGCACGCTTGTCGCTGCTGCTTTGAGGATGCAAGTGCGGCTACAGCCCACACAATTCACAAAGACAGAAAAAAAAAAAAGAATATTTTTATTGTTTGTGTAGCACACTTTGAGGGTGTCACCACCCTTTAACAGACAGACGCACGCTTGTCGCTGCTGCTTTGAGGATGCAGGTGGAATCTAGACGGGATTTGGAACCGGGGACACACTACCTCCATCAATTGTCTAAATCCCACTGCACTAATGGCGGATACCGGACGCACGTCTAACACCAACATAGCAGTCAAGGCCTCAGTTATACGTTTTGCTTCAGGATGACTGCTGTCGTACTTCATCCTCATCGCTAGGGACTGTTGGAGGGTCAATTGTTTAGTAAAATTAGTGATGTTCCTACTTCCTCTCTGGGATGATGAACAACTCCCAGCAGCAGCAATAGCACTAGGAGGAAGTGGTTCTTGATCTTTCCCTATTTTATTTTTATCGGAGAAAGTTTGGTCCTCCATTTATGTTATATTGATATATACGTGCGGCTAAAGCGCACACAAACACAGAAAATATTTTTTTATTTTTGCTGGAGAGTAGTGCACTTTGTGGGTTACACCACCCTTTAAGAAATGAGCCAGCCGGCTCTTTACTTATGGGACACAGGCGCACGCTTGGCGCTGCTCCTTTGTTGATGCACGTGCAGCCACAGTGCACACAAGTCACAAACACAGAAAATATATATTTTTTTTGGTTTGGAGTGTACTTTGGGGGTTACAGCACCCTTTAACGGTCAAGCCAGCCGGCCCTTTACTTATGACACAGGCGCACGCTTGGCACTACTTTGTTGATGCACATGCGGCTACTGCGCACACAATTCACAAACACAGAAAATAATTTTTTTTTTGGTTTGGACTGGAGTGTACTTTGGGGGTTACAGCACCCTTTAACGGTCAAGCCAGCCGGCCCTTTACTTATGACACAGGCGCACGCTTGGCACTACTTTGTTGATGCACGTGCGGCTACTGCACACACAATTCACAAACACAGAAAATAATTTTTTTTTTGGTTTGGACTGGAGTGTACTTTGGGGGTTACAGCACCCTTTAATGGTCAAGCCAGCCGGCCCTTTACTTATGACACAGGCGCACGCTTGGCACTACTTTGTTGATGCACGTGCGGCTACTGCGCACACAATTCACAAACACAGAAAATATATATTTTTTCGGTTTGGACTGGAGTGTACTTTGGGGGTTACAGCACCCTTTAACGGTCAAGCCAGCCGGCCCTTTAATTATGACACAGGCGCACGCTTGGCACTACTTTGTTGATGCACATGCGGCTACTGCGCACACAATTCACAAACACAGAAAATATATATATTTTTGGTTTGGACTGGAGTGTACTTTGGGGGTTACAGCACCCTTTAACGGTCAAGCCAGCCGGCCCTTTACTTATGACACAGGCGCACGCTTGGCACTACTTTGTTGATGCACGTGCGGCTACTGCGCACACAATTCACAAACACAGAAAATAATTTTTTTTTTGGTTTGGACTGGAGTGTACTTTGGGGGTTACAGCACCCTTTAATGGTCAAGCCAGCCGGCCCTTTACTTATGACACAGGCGCACGCTTGGCACTACTTTGTTGATGCACGTGCGGCTACTGCGCACACAATTCACAAACACAGAAAATAATTTTTTTTCGGTTTGGACTGGAGTGTACTTTGGGGGTTACAGCACCCTTTAACGGTCAAGCCAGCCGGCCCTTTACTTATGACATAGGCGCACGCTTGGCACTACTTTGTTGATGCACGTGCGGCTACTGCGCACACAATTCACAAACACACAAAAAATATTATTTTTTTAGCACTTGGGGGGAGCACCCCTGATGGACAGAGCACCCCTGGACAACACTACAGCACCCCTTTAGGACTGGGACACTGCACAGGACTTTGGAGTGGACACAGCCCTATGGAGAACTGACTGCACAACACAGTCCAGCCAGCCCCTATGGACTTTGAAGTAGTGGACACAGCCCCTATTAACAACAGCAGCACAGCACAACATAGCCAGCCCCTATGGACTTTGAAGTAGTGGACAACAGCAGCACAGCACAGCACAGCACAGCACAGCACAGCACAGCACAACACTACTCTGCACTACACTACACTACACAGCCCAGCCAGCCCTAACTCCCACCCTCCCTCTTCACTGTCCACAGCCGAGTGAGAAAATGGCGCCGACGCAGGTACCTTATATAGGATCCAAAACCCGCGAGACTCGGAAGGCGGGATGATGAAGTTTTGCCTCGATTTCAGATCCGAGTCAGGTGGGAAAAGTCGAGCCTGACTCGGATCTGCCTCGGATCGGGGGGGCTCGGGGGGGTTCGGATTTCAGAAATCCGAACCCGCTCACCCCTAATATATATATATATACATACACAGTTGAACCTGGATAAGTGGGATCTCAAGGGATGGCACATTTATCACTTAAAGAGGTATCTCACTTATCAAGTTTCTCACTTATCCAGGTTCAAGAAGTGTTTGTCTCACTTATAGAGGTTCTAACCCCTGTTAATCATGGTACAGACATAGGGGTTTATTTGCTAAACCTTGGATGGAGATAAAGTGGACGGAGATAAAGTATCAGCCAATTGGCCCCTAACTGTCATTTTTCAAACCCTTCCTGTGACATAAGGGGGTATATAGAAAGAAGGTGTCTGCGCTGATGTCAGTACAAAAACACAGTACTTATAGGTAATAACAATGGTATTTAATAGACATATAAAATGAACTGCAGTTCAATGAATAAAACAAATAGATATAATCACACAATTATACAAGCCTATGATCAATTCCTAACATCCTTGAGAGAAGAGATATTGATCTCAAGGTGAAATATCTTATTGCGAACAAATGGAAATTAGATTCCAATAGGGCAAGGTCTAAATGAAATAGCACAAATGCAGACACAAAGTAATAACCACCAACAATATCTATAGGCGACCAGATGAATATTAATCCAATGTGACAAAGTCTATTGAAAAAACGCAGATGCAGTTATGAATTGTGTGATCACAAACAGTGACCCAAGTAGTAAGCAATCTCGCGGCAAATATGTCATATGGTGAATCGCTGATAACTGAGCCACCGCTCCTGGCCAGAGTCATGTGACATAAGGGGGACTGCTACTGGGGGCACTGCATAGGGGGACCACTATTGGGGACACTGCATAGGGGTGACCACTACTGGGGGCACTGCATAGGGAGGACTACTACAGGGGACACTGCATAGGGGGGACTACTACTGGGGGCACTGCATAGGGGGGACCACTACTGGGGGCACTGCATAGGGGGACTACTACTGGGGGTGCTGTATAAGGGGCAGTACTGGGGGCACTGCAAAGGGGGGACTACTACTGGGGGCACTGTATAATGGGCACTACTGGGGGCACTGTATAAGGGGCACTACTGGGGACACTGTATAGGGGGACCACTACTGGGGGCACTGCATGGGGGGACCACTATTGGGTGTGATGTTATTGCATTAGATATGCCTAATGTTTGTAGACACTCCCTAACTTGTATGTGAAAGCCTGAAACTTCAGTTACGGTCCCTAGGACCATGGGGAATGCTGGGAAGTGGGTGTAGTCTTGTGTACAGTATGTCGATAGTTTGCAAATGGCTGAATAAAGAAACATAGCAGTTGTAACCTATGCATCAGTGTCCATATGAATGCATATACAAGCATGCAAACAAAACATGGTGTCAGAAGAAGTGTAAATGGACTCTGCTAGTGCTTAGAGTGTGAGATGATCCTGCAAAAGTCTGCAAAGCTGTGATACTCAGTGTGTGAAAACTATAACTTGTGCTCTTGTCACATCAAACTGTGAGTAGAAATGGATAAGCTGTCTCCTCCAACAGGCATGCAAATGTCTGGTAACTTGTCTGAAAACTGGAAAAGATTTAAACAAAGGTTTAATATTTACCTTACTGCATGTGGAGCAGATAATGAGGAAGATAAAACCAAGACATGCATTTTCTTCCATGTGATAGGAGAGGATGTGCTGGACATTTATAATAGTTTTCAGTTTGCTGAAGGGCAGAATATGGTTTTAAACTCTATAATGCAAACGTTTGAAGACTACTTTGTATAAACAAAAAATGTGACATATGAAAGATATAAGTTTTTCACTTGTGATCAGAAGAATGGAGATGGATTTGATCAGTATGTTACAGAACTGCAATCACTCAGCAAAACCTGTGAGTTTGGTGATTTAAAGGATTCACTGAGTAGAGATCGTATTGTATGTGGAATACCTGATAATGGACTCAGAGAGAGATTGCTGAGAGAGCAAGATTTAATACTAGATAGCGCAGTGATTATGTGTAGATCTGCAGAAATTACAAAGATTCAAGCTAAACCCTACACAAGGTAACTGATGGTGATGTACATGTTGTGAAGAAAACAGAGCCAAACAGAACACCATTCTCTAAAATGAAGCAGTATAAGTCACAGACTAACAGAGTAATGTGTAATAGATGTGAAAATAATCACAATCCTGAAATGTGCCCAGCTTATGGTAAAACCTGCATGAGATGTGGTAGAAGGAATCACTTTTCCAAATGCTGTAAAACCAAAAGTGAAGCAAACACAGTGCACACTGTTACACAAGCTGAGACTGAAGAGTTTTTTGTGGATCCCATTGAACTTTGCAGTGCAGATAAGAAGGAATAGCAGGTTCCTTTAACAGTGAACGAGATTGTCATTCCCTTTAAGCTTGATACAGGCACACAGGTTAATGTAATATCTTTTCAAGACTATAAGACTTTTAGAGTAAAACCTAAAATTCATCCAGCCAATGTGAAAGTTGCAGGCTATACTGGTGAGAAAATTCCTGTAAAAGGTACATGCCTAGTGACACGCAATACAGAGGACAAAAGTTTAAAACCTCTCTACTGATTGTGGATAGAGATGTGCAATCAATCTTAGGACTAAGGCCCTAATCCAGACCCGCTCACGAGTGCTGAGCGCTCGCAAGGGGGTCGATGTTGCCCAAGTGCGCATGCGCACGATGGAGGTGGCTCCGTCGTGCGCATGCGCGAGACCCGAATAACGACGGCCAAGCCATCATTATGGGTCTCGCACCAAAGGGGGCGTGCTGTCAATGGTGATTGACAGCACGCCCCCTTTGGTGGGCGTGCTGGGGGCGTGGCTGCCCAAACGGAGGCGTTCCCATGGGAACGCCTACCGTCTGGGGCCGGCCCCACTGACATCACTATTGATGTCAGTGGGAGTGCTTATGGCTTTGTTAGAGCCAAAAGCACTCCAGGGCTTGCGGCAGCGAGACCCTACCGCAGGGTTTTGTCGCAAGCCCGATGGTCACGATGGTCTTGACCATCGCAACCATCATTTTGGCCGCTCGCTATAGCTGTGGGTGGTCACCCACAGCTATGCGAGCGGCCAGGAGGCCGCTCCAAAAAGGAGAAGGGACGGCCCTGATGCAGAGCGAGCACTCTGTCAGAGCGTCCGGCTCTGAATCAGGGCCTAAGTTCCTGTGAGAAACTTAACTTGATAAAGAAAGTTTTTATGGTGACATCACAAGTAGAAGATAAGTGCAAATCAGTGTTTACAGAATACAGTGACATATTTTAAGGCTTAGGTTGTCTGCCTGATGAGCATAAGATAAATATAAACATGCAAGTTCCTCCAGTGATACACCCCTGTAGAAAAGTGCCATTTGCACTGAGAGAAAAACTACAAAAAGAGTTAAACCGCATGGAAGCTTTGGGTGTGATAGAAAAAGTTGATGAGCCTACTGAATGGGTGAGCTCCTTAGTAATTGTGGAAAAGAAAAATGGACAACTCAGAATATGTCTAGATCCAAGAGATTTAAACAAAGCTATTAAAAGAGAACATTTCAAATTACCAACCAGAGATGAAATCATGTCGCAATTTGCGGGAGCAAAATGGTTCAGTAAATTGGACGCATCTTCAGGATTCTGGCAAATTAAGCTAGATGAAACCAGCTCAAAGCTGTGTACATTTAATACACTAGAAGGTCGATACAGATTTCTTCAACTATCATATGGGATACTATCTGCTCCAGAAGTATACCACAAAAGAATACACATGATTTTTGAACATATTCCAGGTGTTGAAACAATGATGGATGACATTATTATCTGGGGTTCTACAAAGGAAGGACATGATTCTAGATTGAGACAAGTGATGGAACTTACCAGAAAAGTGAATCTAAAGCTAAACACTTACCTTTATGGGTAACGTAGTCTCAGATCAAGGTGTGAAGCCTGACCCAAGGAAAATATCAGCCATAGTGAATATGGAACATCCTAACAACAAAGATGACGTCAGAAGATTCCTAGGAATGATTACTTACTTAGGAAAATGTATTTCTCAACTTTCAGAACAATCAGCTCCTCTTAGATGGTTATTGGACAAAGATAATGAGTGGATGTGGTCATATGAAAAAGAAGAAAGTTGGCAAAAATTTAAATAGACCATTACAGAGCAAACGGTACTAAGATTCTTTGATCCTGCAAAAAGAATAAGAATTTCAGCCGATGCTTCTCAATTTGGCCTAGGATCTGTATTGTTGCAAGAACATGAAGATACATGGCTACCTGTAATCTATGCATGTAGAGCATTGACAAGTGCAGAAACAAGGTATGCTCAGATAGAAAAAAAACTTCTAGCAATCACTTATGCATGTGAGAGATTTCATCAATTTATGTATGGTCAAGCGTTTACAGTAGAAACTGAGCACAAGCCATTGGTAGCTATCATGACTAAATCGTTGCATGACTGTCCCATGAAAATTCAACGAATGCTTATAAGACTACAGAAATATGATGAAAAATTGCTGTACTGTCCCGGTAAATACATGTACATTGCTGACACACTTTCACGTGGACAAAAGTGAAGGTTCCACGAGAAGTGAAGTCTGATGGACAAAGAAATAGAAGCATACGTGGATTTGAATGTAGCTTCTCTCCCAGTGTCTCTTGCAAGACAAGAACATATTAGAAAAGAAACAGAGACAGATGACACAATGAAAGGATGGCCAGCAGAAAAAAATGCTTGTCCGCTGTCAATTGGATGTACCGCAGTGACCTTACTGTTGTCAATGACATCATTTACAAAGGCAATAGGTTTGTCATACCTGTACGACTAAGAAAACCTATGCTGTGCAAGATACATGAAGGCTACTTAGGAGAAGAAAAATGTAAGCGGAGGGCACGTGAAGTGATGTATTGGCCAAGAATGAACTAAGACACAGACAACAGCTACATTTGAGTTATGTCTTATGTATAGACTAAAGCAACAAGTCAAACTGCTGAGTCATCATGCAGTGCCAGAGAGACCATACCAGAAGGTAGGCGCAGATTTGTTTGATTGTAATGGGAAGACGTACATTATCATGACTGATTATTATTCTAATTACCCTGAGGTGAAAACACTATATACAACTACTAGTAAAGCTATAATCAATTGCATGAAGTCAATCTTTGCAAGGCATGGTGTTCCTATGGAGGTGTTCACTGACAATGGTCCTCAGTTTTCTAGTGCTGAATTTAAACAATTCGCTGATGATTGGGAATTTGCATCCATGATTGGGAATTTGCATGCTCCGCAATGGCCCATTGGAGGAGCTGCTGCAGCAGCCCTCCCGAGGCCATTTCACATATATCTGCTGAATGAGCTTCTGCGCATGTGCAGAAGCTCATTCATGACTGCTGCCCAATCGGAGCTGAGCTCCGTATGCGGTAGCGGCCTTCAGAGCGGCCGGCGGTCAGTGTAAAGCAGCCGTTCAGAGGGGTGATGGGACCGGCCCAGCGGGGACTTTCCCGCTGTCCCAATCCGCCCCTGGTAGTGTGTCATGTTGATAAGCTCCCATTTTTCTGTGGACACTCCCCTTGTGGCATGTGGTCACGCCCACTTGACGGTTTTCCGGGTGTCTGTATTACTACAAAATTTTCTAAATCCACGTGGTGATAGTACCAAGTCCTCTGCAACTAATGGTCCTCATTAATTTGCTCCTGTCAAGGACATAAAATAAAAAAAAACTAAGACACACACACACACATGAAAATAAAACTACACCTTATCACCCTGGTTTGGGTGAGTGAATGTTTAGTCTTATTTTCAGATGCGCACGTTGATGACGTGTGGTTGACACAGTAATTGCAGCGGTTTTGGTAATATATCTATCTAGAATTAAGGCTAAGTATTACCTCATTTGAGTAACCCATCCATTCACAGATGTATCATGAGGTCAGAAATGAGGAAGAAATGGCTTGCCGATGCACGGGATATTAAATAGCAATCTGTACATGCTGGCTAATCACAGTTTGTTAGTGGTAAATGCTGGGTATGTGAAGGAAAATATTCTTTAGAGCAGCCTTGCAGAAACAAATTTGCTTTGGTGAGTCACCCATATTTCTGAGAATTTTACCACTAAGTTTATTCTCAGGATTTGCTTGAAAGAGGTAATTGCAGCTTGTTCTATTTAAATCAAGACGGATTTACTGGCATTTCTTAGGGGGGGTCACCTATAAGCTCTGTATTTTTATTTCTTCTAAATGAAACAATATTATTAAACAATCTTTCACAAAGAAATGATCAATAAAATTATATATTCCCAATCTACTAGATGCTCAGACATAGGTAACATGGGAGCCAAAGTGTCAATAATAAACCTAATCATTTATTATGAACAGCGTAATTATTTTATAATATTTCTCAGGAAGGTATAGAGTCAATGGCGTAACTAACGTAGGTGCAGGGGGTGCGGCTGCTATGTGGCCCTCCCTCTGCACCTACGGAGCCAGGTCTTGGTCCACCCCCCCTCCCCCACCTCCTTACTCCCCCCCCCTCTCCTTACTCCCCTGTCCTCGACTTACCAGCTCCGTGGTTGCGGACCCACCCTCAAAGATTGCATCCTCTCCCTCCGTGGTTGCATCCACCCGGTCAGCTCTGGCTCTCCCTGTTGACCGCCTCCTCCCAGCATCAGTCAGTGAGGAGGAGAGATGGAGCCGACCAGGAGAGGAGGTGTGCCTGGAAGCGGGAAAGTCAAGGAGAGAACAGTGCGGAGGGGGTGCGCAGATGGAGGGGGGGGGGGTTGCGCTTGCCGGGGATCTAGGGGGCACATGAAGATTTTTCTATGGAGACCCCATAGATCTAGTTACACCCCTGTATAGAACCCAGTAGCTGGTAGCCTCTACAGAGCAGGCTAATAAGTGCGGGTCACAGTCATAGAGAGGGTAGTCATGACAGTTGCATGTTCTCATATGGGCTAGATGTACTAAGCCTTGTAGAGAGATAAATTGGAGAGAGATAAAGTACCAAACAAATCAGCTCCTGTCAATTTACAGGAAATGACAGTTAAAAGCTGATTGTTTGGTACTTTCTACCTCTCTTTACTTTATCTTTCTCCAAGGCTTGATATATCTCCCCAAAGTCGTAACTATTTTGTGCTCTTGGCCAGAAAGAGCATTGACACCCCCCCCATTTTTCAAATAGGGACATAAGACAAGCGCCCCAAAAAGAAGCATGGCCTCATGGGCTGCCATTAGAAACAGTGGGGCAGATAGCTTCATGTGTAAGGTGCCTGAGTGGTATGTGAGAGGTGACAGGTTTGAGTTCCGGGTATGACAATATTTTGAAATGTGTGTGCTAAATAAAAGAGGATATGACTGAAGATGCTTGAGTAGGTGGCCAGCGGTCAGGGAGATACCGGGGTTAAAAGAAAAGGAAACTACTGTACAAGTGAGAATGATTATAAACAAAAATTGACAGCCCTTTGCAGCACCCCCTGCCTTTCTGTGCCCTGTGCCACAGCACATGTCGTGCGACCCTAGTTATGGCCCTGCATCTCCCCCACAATAAGGAAAGATCATTCATAGTAAGACATTATCCTCCAGAAAGATAAAAGCTATTGGCCCATTTGCCTATTTCTTTTTTATCGACAGTCTTAGATATTTTTGGCCATTAGCTTTTTTCAGATGTATGCCTAACCCCAGGGGCGTAGCTGATGGAACTCATGCTCCAAGCACCTGCTCTGGCTAGGGGAGCCACCCAGGTCAAATTTATTATTTTTTTTTCCCCTTACAGCCACTACTGACCACCATTGACAGTTTTCCCCTGGCCCCATCCCTCCTCTTTATGGTCCTCTCTGCCTTCCCCTGGCTCTGTCCCTCCTCCTTCTGGTCCACTCTACCTTCCCCCTGACTCCATCCCTCCTCTTTCTGGTCTGCCTGCCTTCCTCCTGGCTCCATCCTCCTTCTTCTGGTTCGCTCTATCTCAGTCCCTCCTCTGTCCTGCTGCTTCTCACCTCCCTCTGCAGCAAGGTCACTGAACTTTTGTCACCCGCTGGGGTCACTGCAGTGCGTGTAACAGGCAGCAGTAGGACTGGGAGAGAATAGAATGGATGTAATCGATGTCCATACTGTGTGGCTGGTAGGATGCAGTGGGAGCCCGGGAGATGTATGCATGGTGTTTGTAGTGATCCCCTGGCAGTAGGTGAATGGGGGTTGGGGGTGTAGTGCAAACACAGTGGCGGTGGACTGGGCTGAGTGTGCCCAGTAAAGGAGTGGGAAGTAAATGTGCTGAGTAAGAGTGGGAAGTAAGTGTGCCCAGTAGGAGTGTGAAGTAAGTGTGCTCACTAGGAGTGGGAAGTAAGTGTGCCCAGTAGGATTGGGAAGTAAGTGTGCCCAGTAGGATTGGGAAGTAAATGTGCCCAGCAGGAGTGGGAAGTGTGCCCAGTAGGAGTGTGAAGTAAGTGTGCCTAGTAGGAGTGTGAAGAAAGTGTGCTGAGTAGGAGAGGGAAGTAAGTGTGCCTAGTAGGAGTGTGAAGAAAGTGTGCTGAGTAGGAGTGGGAAGTAAGTGTGCCTAGTAGGAGTGGGAAGTAAGTGTGCCCAGTAGGAGTGGGAAGTAAGTGTGCCCAGTAGGATTGGGAATTAAGTGTGCCCAGTGGGACTGGGAAGTAAATGTGCCCAGTAGGATTGGGAAGTAAGTGTGCCCAGTAGGAGTGGAAAGTAAGTGTGCCCAGTAGGAGTGGGAAGTAAGTGTGCCCAGTAGGAGTGGGAAGTAAGTGTGCCCAGTAGGAGTGGAAAGTAAGTGTGCCCAGTAGGAGTGGGAAGTAAGTGTGCCCAGTAGGGGTGGGAAGTAAGAGTGCCCATTAGTTGTCACGACCAGGGTTTCTCGGCATGCTGGTCGGCGGGTGTTACCTGTGAGGATGCGGGGGGCGTCTGGCGGTGGTGCTGGTGCCTGGCGGGGAGCACAGGTACCACACTAGCCTTTTGGTCACTAGGGGCTTAAGCTGCGGGGGGTGACAAAGGTCTTCTTATGCACATGCTTCACCCCCTGACCTCTGTTGTCCCCCACCACCACTTGATCGCTTCCTTCTGCGTCTCCAGGGTCCTCAGTTCTCGAGCACCTAAGTCCCTCCCCTCGCTTTTTCTCATTCTTTAGCTATACATTTTTTTTATTTTGCCAAGTCAATTAGCCATTCTGGAGCTGATTAACTTGGCAAAATAATAAAATTAAACATATACCATGTACTGTGTTATTGTTGTAATATGTATATACATCCCCCAGATGAAGCCTAATCCTAAGATGTTGGTGTGCATTAACTTAAGGCACTAATTTGTACATAATATGGTACCAGTGATAGCTGAAGGATTTTGTACTGGGCAACTCTACAGATAAACTTTTTTAATCATATTTGTTATATGCACTTTACTTTCTTTTCTTTTTTTTTCAATAAACCTATTTAAAAAGTATTACCCTATGCTTATATTTCACATACATTCCCTGTTTCTTAAGAAGGTGGTATCCAATTAAGAGGCAAGAAGAGAATTTCAAAAAATCACAAATAAGCTTATATGTTTCTTTCCCTTTGGTACAAAACCACTTTTTTCCTATTATGTATATTTATATATATGTTATTATGTTTATGTGCACATGTGTGTGGAAAATTATACCCCTAGAGGGCGTCTGTTTTCTATTTCAGATCATCTTCACCAGATGTCCAGCTGGTATCAATGATGAAAGACTGCCACCTATTGTTGAGTTAAGGTATTATATTTCTGGAACATGACGTAGGAGAACTTTGTGTACACACAAGCAATTTGTTGTTTATTCATTATTTATTCTTTGTTATTTATATATATATATATATATATATATATATAAAAAAAAAATATATATATATATATATATAAAATATATATATATATATGTATATATACAGTACCAGTCAAAAGTTTGGACACACCTTCTCATTAAATGGTTTTTGTTTATTTAAATTATTTTCAACATAGTAGATTAATACTGAAGACATCAAAACTATGAAAGACCACATATGAAATTGTGTTGTAAACAAGAAAGTGTTAAACAAATCAAAATATGTTTTATATTTTACATTCCTCAAAGTAGCCCCCTTTTGCTTGGATGACAGCTTTGCACACTCTTGGCATTCTCTCAATCAGCTTCATGAGGTAGTCTCCTGGAATGGTTTCCAACAGTCTTGAAGGAGTTCCCAGAGGTGCTGAGCACTTGTTCGCTGCTTTCCCTTCACTCTGCAGTCCAACTCATCCCAAACCAGCTCAATTGGGTTTAGGTTGGGTGATTGTGGAGGCCACGTCATCTGACGCAGCACTCCATTACTTTCCTTCTTGGTCAAGTAGCCCTTACATAGCCTGGAGGTGTGTTTGGGGTCATTGTCTTGTTGAAAAACAAATGATGGTCCCAGTAAGTGCAAACTAGATGGGATGGCATGGCGCTGCAGAATGCTGTGGTAGCCAGGCTGGTTAAGTGTGCCTTGAATTTTGAATAAATCACCAACAGTGTCACCAGCAAAGCATCCCCACACCATCACACCTCCTCCTCCATGTTTCACAGTGGAAACCACACATGCAGAAACCATCCACTCACCTTCTCTGCGTCTCACAAAGACACGGCGGTTGGAACCAAAAATCTCAAATTTGGACTCATCAGACCAAAGTACAGATTTCCACTGGTCTAATGTCCTTTCCTTGTGTTTCTTGGCCCAAACAATTCTCTTCTTCTTGTTGTTCATCCTCAGAAGTGGCTTTGTTATAACGTAATTAAACCTTGTACAATCCTGCCTATACCTTCTAAATCTTTATACGCTCCTGCCTATACATTCTAAGTTGTCGCTATTTGCGTACGCAGTCATACAGTAAAATAAAAGCCTTCAGACATTGAAATGTGTTTCCAATACTCAACATAAAAACAGTAGGTTACATGCTGTGATCTAAAGACAATTTAGCGCAAAGAAATTATACAGACATAGGGTACAGTTATACATACGCACGCGCACTGGAACCAGTTACCGACATCAACAAGAGACCTCCGTCAACAGCATCAGCAAGAAGACTCCAGATTGGAGTCGGTACGCACATTTATACCCTTGCAGGGATTGGGAATACAATGGATAAGTTTGGCTTGATTCCATTGGTTCTTCTTAAAGTTGTCTTGGTTACAGGATCATTTATTGGACAATTTCAAATGGATACAAATGGTATCCAACCTCCCTTTGTATCCTTTTTCCCACCGTATGCAAATCTAAGCTGCTAACATTACACAGTACATTTTAGTGTTTTAACTCTCTACAGTTCATAAGTTGAGAATGCATGTTGCGATCTTCTCACCGATGATACCGGAAAGCTGTTGAGACAGAGTAGATCAGTACAACACTAAACACAGTTTACTTATCATGTACTAAACCTTAGATATCAAAATAGTCTTTATTTCACAACATTAGTAATAAATGAATATTACACTTTGGAGCTATGGAACCTTTTATGTGAATGTGCAGTGTGTAAGTATGAGGGGGTTTGGGAAAAGACGTTAGTTAGTTTTATGTAACTTAGGGAAGATGCGTATGCATGAAGCTAATAAACAGCGTTCGCCTGCAGGATTTTATGTATTCGCTAATGTGCGTCATGTTAACAGCGCAACTGTGTGTATTTAATGTGTGTATGGGATATGGTGAAATATGCAATTCCTTGATGCTAATAATAGCAATGCTGTATGTACTTAAGTGTGAGTTTCTCTAAAATGGCGCTGGGCGGCCATTCGCAAAATGGCGCCATGCAGATCTCATTTTCTTAGATGGTGTCTTGTGGCCATTCGCAAGATGGCGTCGTTCCAATCTAATTTTAAACTGATTATGTCTTAGCCAATTATCCAGCTTCGACAGTCCACCTTTTGATAGCAACCAACATGCTATCATACACTGGTCTTACATTAATTTTTTTGGCTTACATATTGACATATTATTTAATGTTATTATGGAATGGCACAAGGTGGTTCTTAATCCATCAATAAATGTGTTTCTAGGAGGGGACATAAAACTACCTTTATACGCACACCGCAGATCTTTGAAGATCATGGGAAAGGTGTGGGGATGCACCTATCCGATAAAGGAAGTCTTGAGGGGGATTAGGGGCTTACATTATTTGAGGTGTTTTAAAAATAACATTTTAATAATACATTTTGTGCATGTCTAAATAAAATACATTATAAGATGGTATTTCCTAGTTCAGGGTTGTAATGCAGTTCTACATTTACCTTAGTATTCATATTGTCATTACTGACCACCATCATAATTTCGTTCTTCCGGTTTACCTTATTTTTACATCTTCCACACTTCAACACAGTAGGAACACACCTGACACATATTCCAATTACTATGATGACAACCAGTATGAGGATCAGGAGTTTACTTATGCTTGCGATCATTTCCTGGACCCACTCTCCTAGACCTGAGAACCATTTTGCTGGGTTCAACCATGAAACCCCTTCCTCTACCTTCTCCTCTACTTCAGCCACTGAAGCATTATGGTTCTTTCGAAATTCCCATTTTAACTGCAGAATTTCATCCATCTTTTGGTCTATCACCTCCTTGGGGTCGCTGGTATCATTTGTGACATAAGTGCAACACTTCACTCCAAATTGGGTGGCCAAAGTTACGCAGTACCCTCCAGTGACAGCTGTTAAATAATTTAAAACTAGTCTGTGTTACACCAGCTCTTTCTTGTACGCTTGCAATTCCCTACCTGCATAGCTGAAGGTGTCATCATACATCTCGGTGATATTATCTATCAATTTAGCAAGATCTTGGATATATCTAAAATTTAGTGTACCCCGAGCGATCCTGGTGGGATCCAATGCTACTAAAACGTGAAAGCCAGTTGTCTCACTAATTAACTGTGTGGCTTTATGTACATCACCAGATATCATATTTCTTTTGCCTCTGTGTTCATACTGTGTGTGAAGATATGGTGTGTTTTTATGAATACTAAGCATTTCAACATGTGTGAGGGTCATAACTTCTGGGACTACGCTTCCCAGGTAACACAAACCTTTGGAACTCGGGGAGAGCCATTTATACGCTTTCCTTCCACATATAAAATATACATCATTGGGGAGAACATAAGGAATAGTATGCATCATTATCATTATCATTAAACACATTTCCCTTGCAAATAATCCTATCTCAGGTTCTCCCATCTGGTACATGAAAGTTTCTGGTTGTATTATCTTAGCACCTTAGTACCTTACCAATCATTTCTTTGGTGGAACTTAATGTATACCGATACCTTAAGTATCTCCCATTAGATCTAATTGAGTGTAACAGATCATGATTCATAGGCTCATAGGCTCATTATCAGCTCTCAGTGAGAAGGTCATCGTCTGATTATTCCCGTCACTTCCCAACTCCCTGGTTTATTGGGGTTGGTTATGTTTAAACACAAAATGACCTATCCACTTGGAATTGATGGAGTTTGAAATGAGGTGGTTTGGATGAGAGGAATTTTCCATCCAACGTTTTCCCTTTTTGTAATTCTAAAACTTCCATAATATTCAGCAGAAATGGCACCAACCCTACATTATGCTGTCCCTGTGGCACGTGTGAGCACACCCAACAATCAGTCTGATTTACAACATTGCCTACCATGCTATGATAATCCTCTAAAGGATACCCACCCCAGTACGGATAATATTTAGGCTGGCACCGTTGGATACATTTCTCATCAACTAGGGACCCAAAAAGTTCACAAATGCAGGAATCTTCAGACGATAAACCTTCCCTGAGTATCCAGAATAGCAGATCTCTTAACAATTACAGTAGTAAGATTGGTCAGACACTCCCCTGATTGGCATAGCACTCCTCCTCTTGACTCTACTCCATCAGCTCCCATCTCCTCTATCGGTCTCCTGTCACAGAAACCAGATATCCCCGAACAAACCAGGATGATGGAAACTCTGGAAGAGAATATGAAAAAGAACACAGCAGACCAGTCCATCAGCGCAGCAAGGACCTGCAAATTTCTCTAGCTCAGGTATCTCACTACAACCTTTTAATCCTCCCGAAACAAGCTCGCGATTGACAGGTCCACGTTATCAGCCTTGTCCTCGCCTTCTTTCTCCACTGGTTGGTTGACCTTTTTGCAGTGAGTGGAATGGACCCAGGTATCTCTCTCGGCCACCTTCACAGATGTGGTACTTGTCAGTAACACCTGATATGGACCTTCCCAATGATCAGTCAAACAACTTGAACGTAAGAAATTTCAGGTCATAATAAATTCTCAAGGTTCAACATCATGACAGTTAGTTTCAGGCATATCATGGGACAACAATTTCAGTTTCTGCTGCTGTTGTTTTAACTGTCTACTCATTGATATAAGATACCTTACAGTTACCTCGTTGTTATCCTTCAAGTCTTCCTGTGGACTTATAATCAAATGAGGTTGTCTACCAAACAGTATTTCAAAGGGGGACAGATTTAGAGGGGGTCTAGGAGTGGTCCTTATGCTATGTAGGACCAACGGTAACGCTTCTGGCCATCCTAGTCCAGTCTCTGCCATGATTTTACTTAACTTATTTTTAATAGTCCCGTTCATCCTCTCTACCTTGGCGCTGGCTTGCGGTCGGTAGGGGGTGTGAAGTCGACTATTAATACCCATCAGTGTACACATATTTTGAAAAACATCACCTGTGAAATGAGTACCCCTATCAATCTCGATAATTTTAGGGATACCATATCTGCATACAAACTCCAGTACAATTTTCTTGGCAGTAAACGCAGCAGTATTAGTGGCCGCTGGGTATGCCTCAACACAGTTGGAAAACACGTCAGTGCACACTAATACATACTTAAGATTCCTGCAAGGTGGTAATTGGATGAAATCAATTTGTATTACCTGGAAAGGTCCATCAATCGGTGGAATGTGGGATGGTTCGGTAGGGATCATTTTCACAATGTTTTTCCTCAAGCAGGTCAGACAGGACATTGCTCTCTTTTTCGCTTGAGAACAAAACCCCGGTGCGCACCAATATGCTCTCACCAATTTGCACATACCTTGCTTTCCCAAATGAGTCAGACCGTGCGCTGCCTCAGCCAGGCTGGAGTAATATGCATTGGGAGCTACTGGCTTACCTTGTCCATCCCTCCAGAGTCCAGAGGACTCTTGCCCACATCCTTTGAACTTACAGACTGATTTTTCCTGGATAGAACACAAATTTTGCATCTCAATTAATTTCAGCATATCAATTGTTTGAAAAGACATAATTTGTTCCATTGGTATATTCATTTTTAACCCTGCTGCCCATTTTGCAGCTTCATCTGCTCAGTTGTTGCCCAGTGACACCGGATCATCCTCACATGTATGGGCTTTACACTTAATTACTGCCACCATTTTGAGCAGTTGAATTGCTTTTAGTAATTGGTTTATGTGCCTGGAATGTGCAAAATTTCTCAGACGTCATAGAGCTCCGAAATCGTGTTCCACTCCGAACGCATACCAAGAGTCAGTGTAAATGTTAGCAGATTTGCCTGCTGCCAATTCACACGCTCTTTTTAGTGCTACTAACTCCGCCACCTGGGCTGAGTGAGGAGGACCAAGGGGTTCAGCTTCTATGATGTCTGTGTCATTTACGACAGCATAACCTGTACATAATTCACCTGTGGCTGTTTGTCTATGACAACTTCCGTCCGTGTAAAATGTCACATCCACATTCTCTAAAGGTGTCTTGTATGTCAGGTCGTGCAGTAAAGGTCTGGTTCAGATATTCCATACAATCATGTGCATCACTATGTCCACTGAACTCACTTCCCGCCAGCACCTCGTCTCCTTCCACTCTTTGTACATCACGTTGTACATATGGTAAATACGTTGCTGGGTTCAGCGTATTGCATTGTTTAATAGTGATCTTTGCAGGTGCTATTAGAGCTAGTTCCCATTTGGTGAACCTAGCTGAAGAGACGTGTCTGGTTTGGGCGGAGTTCAGCAGAGCAGATACAGCGTGGGGAGTATAGACAATCATATCATGGCCCAATACTACGTCCTCACTTTTACTCACCAATAGAGCCGTTGCTGCTACACTTCTTAAACACGTTGGGAGTGATCTTGCCACAGTGTCCAATTGGGCACTGTAGTATGCTACGGGTCTACTGGCATCACCATGTTTTTGTGTAAGGACTCCTGCTGCGCAACCATCGGCTTCCGTACAATACAAATCAAAAGGTTTTTCATAATCAGGTATTCCCAATGCAGGTGCTTTTGTCAGACTATCCGTAAGATTAAGGAAAGCCTGCTCTGATTCCTCTGTGTGTATGACATGGTCGGGCTTTGAGGAAGAGACTAAGGACCTCATTCAGAGTCGGTCGTTGCGGCCGCTCGGTCGTACGCCACCGATGTTCGCTAAACTGCACATGTGTAAAATTCGCAATGCGCATGCGCAAACTAGCTATTACGATCAGAAATTGCTCTCTCCTTGAACACAGCCAGGTCGATAGTTTGAGTCACAGGATGAGGCATTTGTGGGTGGTAACAGGGGAAGGTGCTTGTGAACGGGGGAGTGGAGATCCGAACACAGGCATGCCTGACTATGCAAACAGCGTTTTATCTGAGTGCATAATTAACTAAGTAGTGTCATGGCACATGTGACATGGGAGGTTTTTACACTGACTTGATCGTAGTGCTTAAGAGAGGGTATGGTCAACCTTAAGCTCTACGAAAGCTCCGATGGTTCCCGATGGTCTCGATTAATCCTTATATGCCCGGAGATGATGTGTAATGCGAACGAGAAGGGGGCATATTTTTAGTCTTACGGCCGCATCCTCCCCTCGCTCGTCAAGCTAACGATCCCATCTTAACGACGCAACTTGCGAGCACTTAATTTGCATATCCGGCCCCTTGTACCTTACGACCGAGCGGCCACAACGACCGACTCTGAATGAGGTCCTAAGTTCTGTAATGGCAAGGCCAAAATAGAAAAACCTGGGATCCACATTCGGCAGTATCACACATTCCCAAGAAGGTACAATTTGCTGTTGGTTATGCAGCAGTGTCATGGTCTGTATGGCCTGGATTCGATCAGTAGTTAGATGTCGTAACGCCTGGGTTAGGCAGTGTCCCAAGTATTTTACTCTGGATTGGCATGGTTGTAGTTTGTCCTTAGCAACCTTGTGTCCTGTTTGTGAGAGATGAAGCAACAAGAGTTTAGTATCATTTAAACATGACATAAACGAATCATAACATAGCAATAAATTGTCTACATATTGTATTAGAACAGATCCATTGGCAGGTTGAAAAGATTGTAAACAGTCGTGTAAGGCCTGGGAAAAGATACTAGGGCTGTCTATGAAACCCTGGGGAAATCGTGTCCATGTATATTGTACACCCCTGTATGTGAAAGCAAATAGGTACTGACAGTCAGGATGAAGAGGTACAGAAAGCAGAACATAGGTCAGTGACAGTGAAATGGGTTGCATTTGGTGGTATTTGCATGAGGATAACAGCTGGATTTGGCATTACGGGAAATTGGCTCTCTACCACCTTATTAACACTCTAAGGTCTTGTACCAGCCTATAACCCCTCCCACCACTCTTCTTTACAGGAAAGATGGGACTGTTGGCTACACTGGCTGTACGAACTAAAATTCCCTGTTGCAGCAATCGCTCAATTATGGGATATACCCCTAATTCTACCTCCTGTTTTAATGGGTACTGGGAAATTTTTGGAGCTTGCCTACCACCTTTTCATTTTACCATTACAGGGCTTACGTTTGCCATTAATCCAGTGTCCTGTCCATCCTTGGTCTAAAGTGAATCTGGAATTTGGGATAGCATTTGATCTACCTGGGATGGATTTCCATTCAAACTGGTAGAGTGATACATTATCCTTTGGGGAGTGTCCAACATATCCCTCACCTCGTGCGCAAATCTCTCTGGGATATCTAAAAATACACCATCAGGGGTATAATATATGACACATCCCATCTTACATAACAAATCCCTTCCTAGTAGGTTAGTAGGAGCTGCTGCTGCCAGGTGGAAAGAATGCATGGTATGCAACGGCCCGATAGTAACCTCTGTGTATTTTGTTAAAGGATAATGTTGCACCTACCCGTTACGCCCATTGCTGGTACTCTCTCATTGGTTACCTGTAACTTAACGGGAGATTTTATTACTGACCTGGTCGTCCCTGTGTCTACAAGAAAAGGGTATTTAGTACCAGCTACAGCAACCATCATTACCGGTTCTTCCCTAGTACTTCCCGTTAACCTGACTATCTGTAGACTACAGGTATGACCTGACCCCTAGCGTTGGCTCCCACTCTCCAATAAAGCATTAATGGCCACAATCGGAGCTGGTGCCTGTTGAACATTTGCTGGTCTCTGCGTATATCCTTTATGGGGATATCCAGGTACTCCTTTGTTAGGGGGTCCTACCCCTCTTTGCCGTACAGTTCTTACTTAGATGTCCTGTCTGGTTGCAATTAAAACACTTTCGTGGGTTGGATGAATGAAAGGATTGTTGTGCAGGTTGAGCAGGGGAGAAAGGTGGTGGGTATGAGTAAGGATATTGAGGAAAAGTATATTGTGGCAGATATGGGGTCTGTGGATAGTATGGGATCTGTGGCTGTGTGTGATAAGTGGGGTAGGGCTGCGTTTGTTGTGGTGTGGGATTAGTGAGAACATGTAACTGTTCAGGTGCAGGTGTGGGTGCAGGCTGTGGTGTTACCATCATTCCTTCTAGAGCTTGAATACTGACAGCCATTATTTTCTCGCTCTGGGTCTCTCTCTTCTTAGAGATGTTCTTATCATGTTCAATTGCAGATTCTATAAGGGTGTCTACTGTGACTCCCCTACAGCCAGGCTCTGAGGTCTGAACCCGGGTCTTTAGGTTCTCTTTAAGACCATCCATGAGTACAGTGACAATCATTCCCCTGTGGTGAGTGCTATCTTTAATATCTTCTAACCCAGTGTACTGGGTGATAGCCTGCAGAGCCTGGTCACAATAATCTTCTGCACATTCACTCTCTTTTTGTTTTATGGTGAAGATTTTGTTCCAGTTAACTACTACTGGAAAATATATACCCAATTGAGTTACAATGCGGGAAATGTTTCCTTGATTAATTTGGTCTGTTAAGGGAACATCTCCATCCAATACACAATCCGTGATAAATTTTGTCACGTCGATATTGCTTGGTAGACAGGCCTTTAACACTACTTACCAATCTTTGTTGGTTGTCTCGTGAGAACTACCCAAATTTCTCAAAAATCTTTGACATTTGGCTAATTCCTATTTGGGATCGGGTAAATCATTCATTATGGAATTTAGCTCCGCTCTTGTCCAAGGACAATACATTACTACTTCCCTTGTGGACACTACTCCGTTCGCATCCGCATTCCCATTCGGAACAGTTATTGTCCGGATGGGATGCAGACCGGCCGCACTGCTACTTTTGACCTTAATACCTGGCTGGGGGTTTAGTCTGTTACTGCAACGTATAGGGTTTAAAACTTCCTCTACGGGTGCAGTGGATGTTAACACTTCCTGTACTACCACTGATGAAGATGGTGGCGCCACTTGTGATTGTCATGGTGGAGCATCTAACATGTGTACAGCATTGGAAATGGCAGACATAACAATAGGCTCAGCATCCACATCATAAACATTTTCCTTAAGGTTACTCTTGAGAGGGTACAAATTACTTGTTACATTTTTATGGGTTTTTTCAATAACTGTACCTGCACCACCATCAACATAGGGCGGTGGTGGTGCGCGTGAACCACTGGCAATACCTTCCACAATGCTACTTTGCTGCACATGCGCACTATTTCGCGGCTCGCACGCATTGCAATTCAGTGCTGCGGGTGTACTTTCTGGTAATGCGTTCGCAACGCTAGTTTGCATCGCTTGCACATCTTTAAACAATGTATCTGCTTCATGTTGCCACAATTTTAAACATTCGTAATATTTTACCTTTTTCTCTCGAGAATGCACCAGACTGATGTTATCTCGGACACTGTTCAATACATCCTTATCAAAACTACCAATTCTGGGAAACGGTCTAACACTCTTCATCATTATCTTAAACCATACGTCACAATACCTTATTGCATAAGCACCGTACTTAGTATGCATAATACGACGGGCCAATCCAAGTGGCGCTTCCATTAGCAGCACATCATTGTCTAACATCTCTATTGTTTGCGTGGCTCCCTTCTTGGGACAACTCCTACGTTTTTCAATAAAGATTTAAACTGGTGAAAGACAGTCAAGATACTTTCACTTACCTATGGACACCTTGGAAAAAGGGTGTATTCACAAACCCTATGGAAGACCTCTAGATGCCTCCACTCACCTATGGAAAAAAAGCTGCTCCCACGCAGAAATCCCTTTTTGACTATGTTTCAACCGCTAGGAGGCAACAAAGTACCCTTTGTTTTCCAGTTGATTTCGTCCACCCTCTCACCAGTTCACAATCACAGATTATCACACACTGATTACTGAATACTATAATCACACTGGGAGCCGAACCCTGACAAAAAAAACAACCCATACACCTGCCTTGTGTAAAGTAAACGGTAAGCTGCTACCGAGTCACTAGGCTGTTCATTACGCCTAGCACTTAAGGGTCCTACGATACCCTTAACATTTAGGTCCCGTGTTACACCCTAAACAAATACTCACAGTTACACACTTTTTTCCTGCACAGAAAAATACACATTAACCAAAGTTATTGGCAACAATTGATAAAGTAATCTCAACGGCTTTGTTTAAAACATGTGGCGGCAAGACCGGAAATACGTATACGCTATTGTGCGACTACTACACAACCGTATGACTCTTACCCTTAGCTGCGTACACAAAAATGCGACCCAGCCGTGTACGCAATACTGCGGCACCCCTTTTAGCATGCACTTCTATCAACAAAGGAAAACAAACTTTTTCCTTTCTTGTCCCTGGATTCTAGTCAGCGTACCTTGACTCACCCGATAATGGATAGCGATCTCTCAGCATCAAGTGGTTGCAGGTGAACCCTGCATGTGGCCACTCCACCCTTTGGTGAGAGATCGATAACCATATGTTTATCGTGTGAATTGGTATCGTGACTTCACTCGATGAGCCCCCAACTGTTATAACGTAATTAAACCTTGTACAATCCTACCTATACCTTCTAAATCTTTATACGCTCCTTCCGATACCTTCTAAGTTGACGTTATTTGCGTACGCAGTCATACAGTAAAATGAAAGCCTTCAGACATCAAAATGTGTTTCCAACGCACAAAGTATATTACTCAACATAAAAACAGTAGGTTACACGCTGTGATCTAAAAACAATTTAGCAAAAACAAATTATACAGACCCAAGGTACAGTTATACATACGCACACGCACTGGAACCAGTTACCGGCATCAACAAGAGACCTCCGTCAACAGCATCAGCAAGAAGACTCCAGATTGGAGTCGGTACGCACATTTATACCCTTGGATACAAACGGTCTCCAACCTCCCTTTGTATCCTTTTTCCCGCCGCATGCAAATCTAAGCTGCAAACATTACACAGTACATTTTAGTGTTTAAACTCTCTGTTTATCATTAAGGCCTTTAGGAAATAAAGTACCCAGCCGGAAAATCCAGCGGGATTCACATTGTAACAATCTTCGTGATCTATCGCCCCCTCTATGCATAGGTGGTATATGGTCGATAATCATATAGCGAAGTGTAGATAAATTGTGGCCTGCTTCGGCAAAATGCCGAGCCACTGGCTGATCACTAGTGCCAGACCTGATTGCTGCCCGAATGGCGGAACGATGTGCCGCCATATGTTCACGAAGGGTTCGGTCAGTTTTCCCAACATAACTTAGCCCACATGGGCATGTGATCAAATACACCACAAATTTAGTCATACATCCTACTCGATGTTGAATCTGATAGCGTGTCCCTTTATGCGGGTGGGCAAAACTATCACCTGTGATTAAGTATCTGCATGTCAAGCAATTGAGGCATTTATAACAGCCTCTCTTTTGCCTCAGAAATAGATCCTCTTGTTTATTCTCAGTCCTACTAATATCCGTCTTGACAATCCAATCCCGGATATTTTTGCCCCTAGAGTAGCATGCCATAATTTTAGTATCCGCCAGATTCAAATCACTATCCTCTTGCAATACATTCCAATGTCGTTTAGAAATTGAATTAATAGTACTACTGAGTGTATTGAAATGATTTGTCCAAGGCATGCACTTTCTCTGGGATTTTTTAATATTGGATGTTAATAATTGTTCCCGAGGAATTTTAAACACTCTATCCTTTGCTTTTAATAGTGACTCTTCGTCATAACCTCTACTCAAAAAATCATTGATCATAATATTAATTTTCTGTTCCGCAATCTCCTTAATGCTACATATCCTTCTTGCTCTCAAAAACTGTGAACAGGGTAAACTGTATTTTGAGTGTTTTGGGTGAAAACTAGTTGCGTGAAGAAGAGTGTTCCTGTCAGTAAGCTTACGAAATAGTGATGTATTTAATTTGCCATCTTGATGTAATATCTCAACATCAAGGAATGTTACTCTTTTTGAATCAATACATATACTTAATTTAATAGGACTGGATGAAGCATTATGTTCCCTAATCACCTCTTCTAGATGTTCCCTGGTGCCTGTCCATATAAAAAAAATATTGTCAATGTATCGCGTGTAGAAATTAATCCACTTCGATACATCGTGTGATGAAAAAAAATATTGTCTTTTCTGCCAAAAACATAAACGCATTGGCGTACGATGGGGCCATATTTGACCCCATCGCACAGCCGCTGCGCTGTAGGTATATTTTCCCATCAAAATAAAAATAATTGTGGGTGAGAATCATCCTCAGTAGTTCCAGGACTAGTTTGATATCCGTTCCCTTATATAAAGGGTTATCCTAATCAACTGGAACACTGCATCGATTCCATCCTCATTTGGTATGACAGTATAAAGGCTAGAGACATCCGCACTACACAGTAAACTGTACGGTGGGATGTCCCCCAGAGACATTAATTTTTTCAGAAAAGAGGTAGTGTCCAATAAATACTCAGGATGTCCAACAACACAAGGCTGCAATAAAAAGTCAAGGTACATAGAGGTCGGCTGGAACAACGACCCCCGTGCCGAAATAATCGGTCGTCCGGGGGGGTTGTCCAAGCCATTATGCACCTTTGGCAAAGTATATAATAAAGGTGTAACTGGAAATTTAGGCAGTAATGACTCACACAGTTCTTCAGAGATAATGCCCTCAGATACAGCCCCCTCAAGACAATATTGTTATTCATTTTTAAACCAAGCAGTTGGATCCCCATCTAGTAGAGTATACACAGATACATCAGACAGTTGTCTCATCACCTCATTACAATAATCAACTAAATCTTGTACAACAATCGACCCGCCTTTATCCGCGGGTCGAATTACTATGTCTGAGTATGAGGAAAGATCCTTCAAAGCCTGGAATTCATCTCTATTAAGATTATGTTGAACATGAGCATTCTGTGATGTAATTCTATTAACATCTTTCTCTACCAGATTCATGTAAGTCTTGATAGAGGGATTATTGGAGACAGGGTCATAAGCAGACTTATATGTTAGTTTCCTTAAATTCTAAGGTACGTCAGATAGCTTATTATTTACCACCTTTGCTTTTGTTCCTTTATAAACTTCATGAAGCTTGAGCTGTCTATTGAGTTTGTACTTCTCAACCTCCCAGCTCATGCCATCAAAGCATACGGTTGGGACGAAGGATAAGCCCTTAGATAGTACCTTAATCTCAATGTCTGTAAGTTGATGCTGTGACAGGTTGAAAACTATCGTTTCTTCAGCAGGGGGGGCCTTCCCAGTCTCCTTCTTCCTCCTCGTCCATTGGCCACCGCACCGCGTGTACCGTCTCCTCGACCTTCGGTTTGTTGGCGGGTTCGTACCCCTAAAGGGGGTATGTCATTGGTATTGTTAACATTATCAGAGTCACTGGTGGTACCCGTTACATCAGAGTCAGGAAAAAACGTCTGAAACGTCTGCGTCGTGGTTTGTCCATTATTACTCCACATATACACCTTGTTCTGTTCATAGTCATTAATAACTTTAGACAGTTTTAATTTTTTAAATTGGATCAGATCTTTCTTATATGTTGCAATTTGTGTCTCCAATTTCTCCATCCAATCTGTCTGTGTATCAGCCACTAGACTATCTTTATGTGCCAATTCAAATGCAGTGATCTTATTTTTGGTTACATTGAGTTCACGTTTAGCTTCCTCAATAACGAGTAATATTAGATCAAAACTGCATTTATTTAAAATGGCAATCCAACGCCTGCAAAAATTCACATTGTGCCTGCCGATTGTTGGGCAATTCTTTACCCGGAATCCCCGTGGTATTCTTTTCTCCTTAAAATAATCGCTGAGTGTCACTCCATGGAGATAATAATCCAACTCCCTTTTACGCAATTTTAACAAATCCCGGTACAGCTGCTGATTAGTTTTGGAGCTTGAGTCATCAAAGCACACAAGAACAATGAGGTTAATGTATCAACAAATCGTGGGTGCCTGTTTTCAGAGATAGTCTTTCCTGTGAGCAGACCAGCTCAGATACACAAAACAATAGAATGGCACTCCCACTATAAATGTAAATCAGTCCCGGGTGCCCTCCGTGTTCTTTATACCGGAGTGCCGCTGAGATTGTATGTATATATTGCTGCTGTGACACAGCATGCTGCGGAGGGCAACCCGGGACTGATTTACATTTAAAGTGGGAGTGCCATTCTATTGTTTTGTGTATCTGAGCTGGTCTGCTCACAGGAAAGACTATCTCTGAAAATAGGCACCCACGATTTGTTGATACATTAACCTCATTGTACTTGTGTGCTGTTGCACGCAGACGGAGTATAATGGCAGAAAGTAATCTTGAAGCATTGGATGATGTATGTGGTGCTATTAATCTGGCCATACAGACTCAAGGACACATGTTGTCTTTTTCTGAGTCTGATGCAGAATCCATTCTTTTTAAAGAACCATTTGATGACTCAAGCTCCAAAACTAATGAGCAGCTGTACCGGGATTTGTTAAAATTGCGTAAAATGGAGTTGGATTATTATCTCCATGGAGTGACACTCAGCGATTATTTTAAGGAGAAAAGAATACCACGGGGATTCCGGGTAAAGAATTGCCCAACAATCGGCAGGCACAATGTGAATTTTTGCAGGCGTTGGATTGCCATTTTAAATAAATGCAGTTTTGATCTAATATTACTCGTTATTGAGGAAGCTAAACGTGAACTCAATGTAACCAAAAATAAGATCACTGCATTTGAATTGGCACATAAAGATAGTCTAGTGGCTGATACACAGACAGATTGGATGGAGAAATTGGAGACACAAATTGCAACATATAAGAAAGATCTGATCCAATTAAAAAAATTAAAACTGTCTAAAGTTATTAATGACTATGAACAGAACAAGGTGTATATGTGGAGTAATAATGGTCCTCAAAATCAGGACAGACCACGACGCAGACGTTTCAGACGTTTTTTTCCTGACTCTGATGTAACGGGTACCACCAGTGACTCTGATAATGTTAACAATACCAATGACATACCACCATGTGTCCCTTTAGGGGTACGAACCCGCCAACAAACCGAAGGTCGAGGAGACGGTACACGCGGTGCGGTGGCCAATGGACGAGGAGGAAGAAGGAGACTGGGAAGGCCCCCCTGCTGAAGAAACGATAGTTTTCAACCTGTCACAGCATCAATTTACAGACATTGAGATTAAGGTACTATCTAAGGGCTTATCCTTCGTCCCAACCGTATGCTTTGATGGCATGAGCTGGGAGGTTGAGAAGTACAAACTCAATAGACAGCTCAAGCTTCATGAAGTTTATAAAGGAACAAAAGCAAAGGTGGTAAATAATAAGCTATCTGACGTACCTCAGAATTTAAGGAAACTAACAAATAAGTCTGCTTATGACCCTGTCTCCAATAATCCCTCTATCAAGACTTACATGAATCTGGTAGAGAAGGATGTTAATAGAATTACATCACAGAATGCTCATGTTCAACATAATCTTAATAGAGATGAATTCCAGGCTTTGAAAGATCTTTCCTCATACTCAGACATAGTAATTCGACCCGCGGATAAAGTCGGGTCGATTGTTGTACAAGATTTAGGCCCTCATTCAGAGCCGTACGCTCTGAGCAGAGCGCACTCTCTGAATGAGGGCCGGGCTCCATTTTCATGGAGCGTCCTCCTGGACGCTCGTATAGCTGTGGGTCACCACCCACAGGCTATACGAGCGTGCTTTTTGATGGCCGCGATGGTCGAGACCATCGCGACCATCGAAATTGCGAGCCGGAGCCTGCGGTTGAGGTTTTCAACCGCAAGCTCCGGAGTGATTTTGGCTCTATCAGAGCCAAAATCACTCCCACTGACATCACTAGTGATGTCAGTGGGCCGGCTTCTGACGGGAGGCGTTCCCGTGGGAACGCCCCCGTCAGGGAGGCACGCCCCCGGCACGCCCACCAAAGGGGGCGTGCTGTCAATCAACATTGACAGCACGCCCCCTTTGATCGGACACAACGAGCGAAGGACTTTCCTTCGCTCGTCGCGTCTGGCGCATGCGCACGACGGACCTCCCTCCGTCGTGCGCATGCTCAGTGCATAACATCGACCCACTTGCGAGCGGACAGCCGCTCGCGAGTGGGTCTGAATCAGGCCCTTAGTTGATTATCGTAATGAGGTGATGAGACAACTGTCTGATGTATCTGTGTATACTCTATTAGATGGGGATCCAACTGCTTGGTTTAAAAACGAATTACAATATTGTCTTGAGGGGGCTGTATCTGAGGGCATTATCTCTGAAGAACTGTGTGAGGCATTACTGCCTAAATTTCCAGTTACACCTTTATTGTATACTTTGCCAAAGGTGCATAAAGGCTTGGGCAACCCCCCCGGACGACCGATTATTTCGGCACGGGGATCGTTGTTCCAGCCGACCTCTATGTACCTTGACTTTTTATTGCAGCCTTGTGTTGTTGGACATCCTGAGTATTTATTGGACACTACCTCTTTTCTGAAAAAATTAATGTCTCTGGGGGACATCCCACCACACAGTTTACTGTGCAGTCCGGATGTCTCTAGCCTTTATACTGTCATACCAAATGAGGGTGGAATCAATGCAGTGTTCCAGGTGATTAAGGATAACCCTTTATATAAGGGGCCGAATATCAAACTAGTCCTGGAACTACTGAGGATGATTCTCACCCACAATTATTTTTATTTTGATGGGAAAACATACCTACAGCGCAGCGGCTGTGCGATGTGGTCAAATATGGCCCCATCGTACGCCAATGCGTTTATGTTTTTGGCAGAAAAGACAATATTTTTTTTCGTCACACGATGTATCGAAGTGGATTAATTTCTACACGCGATACATTGACAATATTTTTTTGATATGGACAGGCACCAGGGAACATCTAGAACAGGTGATTAGGGAACATAATGCTTCATCCAGTCCTATTAAATTAAGTATATGTATTGATTCGAAAAGAGTAACATTCCTTGATGTTGAGATATTACATCAAGATGGCAAATTAAATACATCACTATTTCGTAAGCTTACTGACACTCTTCTTCACGCAACTAGTTTTCATCTAAAACACTCAAAATACAGTTTACCGTATTCACAGTTTTTGAGAGCAAGAAGGATATGTAGCAATAAGGAGATTGCGGAACAGAAAATTAATATTATGATCAATGATTTTTTGAGTAGAAGAGTCACTATTAAAAGCAAAGGATAGAGTGTTTAAAATTCCTCGGGAACAATTATTAACATCCAATATTAAAAAATCCCAGAGAAAGTGCATGCCTTGGACAAACCATTTCAATACACTCAGTAGTACTATTAATTCAATTTCTAAACGACATTGGATTGTATTGCAAGAGGATAGTGATTTCAATCTGGCGGATACTAAAATTATGGCATGCTACTCTAGGGGCAAAAATATCCGGGATTGGATTGTCAAGACGGATATTAGTAGGACTGTGAATAAACAAGAGGATCTATTTCTGAGGCAAAAGAGAGGCTGTTATAAATGCCTCAATTGCTTGACATGCAGATACTTAATCACAGGTCATAGTTTTGCCCACCCGCATAAAGGGACACGCTATCAGATTCAACATCGAGTAGGATGTATGACTAAATTTGTGGTGTATTTGATCACATGCCCATGTGGGCTAAGTTATGTTGGGAAAACTGACCGAACCCTTCGTGAACGTATGGCGGCACATTGTTCCGCCTTTCGGGCAGCAATCAGGTCTGGCACTAGTGATCAGCCAGTGGCTCGGCATTTTGCCGAAGCAGGCCACAATTTATTTACACTTCGCTATATGATTATCGATCATATACCACCTATGCATAGAGGGGGCGATAGAGCACGAAGATTGTTACAATGTGAATCCCGCTGGATTTTCCGGCTGGGTACTTTATTTCCTAAAGGCCTTAATGATAATCTGGGCCTACACTGTTTCATTTAATGCAATATGCCTTATGAACGGCAGTGCGGTTATGAGTAGATGCATGTCAGCTTTGTAACTGCAAATGAGGGTTGGTTTCATGATGTAAGTTTAATTGGTCCCGTGTTCACTACGGACGTCTGTCCGGGTGTAATATGGGAACTATGGTGTTATTGGTAATGATGGTGATATGTAATGATGATTAGTAACTTGGATTTACTGATGAGTGTCCAATATCTTTGGCTATGCTGGCTGCCTATACAAATTTATGGGTGTTACAAATGTGTGGGTATGCGCTCTCTATAATGGATCTATATAAATGAAATCCATGGTATAACATTATGTTTTGTGGGAGGATTAAAAACTTGAAATCTTAGTTTTCAATTGTGCGCTGGATTAGCAGACTTATGCTTGAAATTTAAACAACATTGCTTTCTTGTTTTTAACTTGTTTTAGATATTGATGGTAACCATGGCAACGGGCCGTGCAGGATGACGTCATCTGTGGGCGTTTACTGACCGGACCCGGAAGCTGTGGAGCCGCACATGGTGTTTGGTGGTGGGGTATAAGTAAGTGACAATTTTTTGATATGTTTGTATCCTGATGACGATGCAATAAAGGCATCGAAACGTTGATATAGCTAACCCCTGTGCCTGTGTGTTCTTTATACCGGAGTGCCGCTGAGATTGTATGTATACATTTTATTATATATATTTATTTGAGTTTAAAATCAGTTATATATATTATACACACACACAGCCCCAGCTCCACTGAGTCATACTCAGCAGCAGCATAGGCCAGCACCTCTCTCTTCCCAGTGTGTGTGCCCGCCCCGCCACCCCTCACCTCCTGTCTTCCAGCCTGAGCTAGTTAACTTACCTAGAGGCTGGACTCAGTGGGAGTCACCGTGACCGTCTACAGTCAGTACCTGCTTGATGCTGCTGCAGATGCCTGGTGGTCCGATGGGAGATGGGCTCGGCGACGACCAACGGTGACTAATGTGGAGGCACAGCTCTGCTCCGCAAAGGACCATGGGAGGAGTGGCCATGGTTGGGCATGCGCAGTATGCCCTCCCGTGGCCATCTTCCTTGTCTCTGAGCCCTCCCATCAGAATAGGCCCACAGCAATTTCTCTATTGTTTCTGCTGTTGTATACAAAAAAAAATTCAGGCTACAGCAGCCTCAGTAGACGTCTGAGGCCCCACCCCCCAGCCATGTGCTGCGAGCTTCCCCCCTGCCCCCGCTCCAAGAGCTGACATTAATTGGAAAAACATGGCGGCGCAGTGGAAGGTTTCACTAGCTCTCACTGCGCCGCACACCCACACGCAGTGACCCGGTGCCTCCTTTGTCCCACATGATGTCAGGACATGTGACATCACAAAGGTGCCGCCCCGCCATCACCGTGCCCTGAAACAAGCAGCAGGACAGCAGTCGCAGGCAGATCCGTGAAGGCGGCCTCCTGAGGTGATTTGTCAGTCCTGACTGCTGACTGCCAGCCTGGATGCTGCTGAAACATTAAGTATTTCAGTT
The DNA here is from genome assembly GCA_031769625.1 of Taudactylus pleione. Classification (NCBI taxonomy): domain Eukaryota; kingdom Metazoa; phylum Chordata; class Amphibia; order Anura; family Myobatrachidae; genus Taudactylus; species Taudactylus pleione. The sequence goes on along the minus strand of JAUIMM010000368.1, from coordinate 5,839,754 downwards.
TAATGCACTGCTGAGGCTGATTTTATATATGTATATATATAGCACTTTATGTCGCATGTGTAAATAAGGAGTTTTTTGCATTAATCCGGTGAATGCCTGGACCGTATGTATATATATATATATATATATATATATTTATAAAATATAAAGTGCGTGTAAGTATTGAACATTGAACACATAAACATTTTTCTCAGTAAATATATTTGTAATGGGGCTATTGTAATGAAATTTTCCCCAAATGTCAGCAACAACCCATCCAATCCACACATGCAAAGAAATCAAACCATAGATTTCCATAAATTAAGTTACAGTATGTGTAATAATGTGAAATGACACAGGGAAAAAGTATTGAACATATGAAGAAAGGGAGGTGCAAAAAGGCATAGACAGCCAAGACACCAGCTGAAATCTATCAGTAATTAGAAAGCAATCCTGCCCCTTGTCAGTGCAAATTAATATAAACTAGGGATGTGCGCCGGACCATTTTTGCCGGATTTGGATTTGGTTCTAATTCGTTGTCCGGCTTTGGATTTGGATTTGCCAAACTGCGGTGACTGGCTTTGGATTTGGATTTGGATTTTTTTACAAAAAAAGCTAAAATCACATAAATTGGACTTTTTTTTCTTCCTAGAGTATTATTAACCTCAATAACATTAATTTCCAGTCAATTTAGACCATATCACAGCTTATAATATTGTTTTCAACATTATTGGCCAAAGGTTGCAGTGAGCTAACTGGTTACTAAGCGACAAAGCAGCGGCACAATGACACAGACACCACAGTATAAAGCACATCTATGACACATTGCCACACAGCAGTGGCAGAAATGAAAAGTAGTGCACCCACCCAGTGGGGTACGGCCAGCAGAGTCACAGTACTTGTTTACATAGTGGGCTACGGCCCAAGGAGTCACAGTGCACAATCTTATTCACATTACACCGCACATAGGGCCTGATTCACATTACACCATAAAGTAGTGTCTCTTATTTATGTTACGACACACAGTAGTGCCCCTTTTACACAATGCCCACAGTAGTGACCCTTTTACATGATGCCCACAGTAGTGCCCCTTTTACACAATGCCCACAGTAGTGGTGTACCTTACACAATGCCCCCAGCAGTGGTGCCCCCTATGCAGTCCCCTTAGTAGTAGGGTCCCCTATGCAGTGCCCCCAGTAGAATGCCCCCCAGTAGTATGCCCCCCATTAGCAGGCCCCCCAGTAGTATGCCCCCCATTAGAATGCCCCCCAGTAGTATGCCCCCCATTAGCAGCCTCCCCAGTAGTATGGCCCCCCCAGTAGTAGGCTGCCCCAGTAGCAGGCCCCCCCAGTAGTAGGCTGCCCCAGTAGTAGCCTCCCCTGTAGTATGCCCCCCCCAGTAGTATGCCCCCCCCAGTAGTATGGTCCCCCCCAGTAGTAGGCCCCCCCCAGTAGTAGGCCCCCCCAGTAGCAGGCCCCCCCCAGTAGTAGGCTGCCCCAGTAGCAGGCCCCCCCCCAGTAGTATGCCCCCCCCAGTAGTATGGCCCCCCCCAGTAGCAGGTCCCTCAGTAGTAGGCCCCCCCAGTAGTAGCCCCCCCCAGTAGCAGGCCCCTCCAGTAGGAGGCTGCCCCAGTAGCAGGCCCCCCCAGTAGCAGGCCCCCCCAGTAGTATGCCCCCCCAGTAGTATGCCCCCCCCAGTAGTATGGCCCCCCAGTAGTATGCCCCCCCCAGTAGCAGGCCCCTCAGTAGTATGGCCCCCCCAGTAGCAGGCCCCTCAGTAGTATGGCCCCCCCAGTAGCAGACCCCCCCAGTAGCAGATCCCCCCAGTAGTATAGCCCCCCAGTAGTATGGCCCCCCCCAGTAGCAGACCCCCCCAGTAGTATGCCCCCCCAGTAGTATGGCCCCCCAGTAGTATGGCCCCCCCAGTAGCAGGCCCCTCAGTAGTATGGACCCCCCAGTAGCAGACCCCCCCAGTAGCAGACCCCCCCAGTAGCAGCCCCCCCCCCAGTAGTATGGCCCCCCGCACCCCCAGTAGCAGACACCCCCCAGTAGCGCCTCCGGCCCTTACACAAGTAAAAAAAATAAAATAAAAACGTACCTGTATCCCCGCTCCCGCGCCGTTCGCTCTGCTGTCACACGCTGAGGAGGGAGCCGGAAGACGGAGCTCATGTGTGAGCTCCAGCCGGCTCCCTCCGTGCAGCAGCCAATGAGAGTCTGTGTGACTCTCATTGGCTGCTGTAACAAACACACAGCTGCCGCTGGCGGCTGTGTGTTTGTGTCTGTGTAGGGCAGACCGCTATCACAGCGCTCTGCCCTACACAATAGGAGCCCTGATGTCGGATTCTCTAGTGAGAATCCGACATCAGGCGGCCGCTGTTCGGCCCCGAACGAGGATCCGAGTCAAGCGGTGAACACCCGAACAGGGTTCGGGTGGACTCGGATCCCCAATGTTCGGAGCGGTTCGGATTCCACAGAATACTTCATCAAGGCCTTCCAGCACTCATCCTAACCCACCTCATGCTCTTTTCTCCCTATCTTCCCCTTCTGTGTCACGCCTGTCTGTCTGCCCCTCCCCTTTAGAATGTAAGCTCTCACGAGCAGGGACCTCTTCCCTCATATGTGCTTCTCTTTACATTTTCTTCTACTCTTTTCTCCCCATAAGGGCACCTAACACGTGACTGATAACGCCCTGCTGCATATTGTGCGTGCTTTAATCGCTGTTGCAGCAATGTATATAAATCGTGTCCTTGTCCTGCACTGTAATGTACTGTAAGTTACTTGTTTCTTGTTCACCTATTAGTTCTATATACTATGTATGGCGCCATATAAATAAAGGATAATAATAATAATAATAATAATAATATATGCCGTTTCTGGATGGGGAGGGAGCGGCAACGGCCTCCATTTCCCCTGAGGCATGTCACCATCATTGGGGGGGAGGAAAGAGAAATGGATCTCCATTGGCTGACGGAGATTTTCTGCGCTTTTTTGAGCAACTGCATTCGCCAGCTTCAGTGATCCCATGGCCACTCGAGTTGGCAGAAGATTACGCAGATGTTCCAATGCCGCGTCCATGGACACAGCTCAAAACAGTAATGCAGCATGGTAGTAGCTGTGATATCAAAACTGTCTGCCCTAGAATCACCCTCTAAGTACAGAATTGTATTAGTGGTCACGCACCAGATGGGCTGTGTATGTATTCCTTTTCTATAGTCTTTATTGGAAATAATTCCTGGTTATTTAGCATCAGTGGATGGATGGTAATGGCCACTGAGAAGTGAACTATTTCCTATCCCCAGTACGTTTACAGTTGGCTGATGTTTATGCGTAATACATGTGGATATAATGCACTATGGGCCGGATTCAGTCACATGCAATGCCGATGTTTATGTAGTTGAGTGATTTTTCCTTGTAAACCTGTACGGTGCTTGTGTTACATTGTGTGTACATACAAAGGTGCTGTGTGAATGAGATGCTCGCTATTAGAAATGTCATGAAAAGTGATGGGCGTTCCTGGGCAGAGAATGGGAGTTGGCTTTTAATGTGGGCAAAAATTATCCATCTCATAGGCATGTTATGGGGGTGTCGCCGTTTTGGCACTCAGATGCCGCAGCATTCCTGCTTCAACTTGCACATACTGTATATATTTTTTTTATTCAATTATTTTGCTCAATAATATAACAGGTGGTGTATGCTTCATATAAGCAAAGAGGAGAGGGAGATTGAAGTTGTTGAAGGTAGGCGGTAGCTATGCCCTCCATGGTGCTGACCACACCCCCATAGCATTGGCCCCCACATCACTAGACACCCCCCAGCCCCAGGTCACAATTCAGCCATGCAGGTAACACCTTATGCGCACCACAAAAGAGGCCCTTCTTAAATGTCAGCTCCAGGCCCATATGGACCTTAATCTGGCACTGCCTATGGGACACGCATGCACACAAAACCCCCGACGTCCAGCGGAAGGAACCGGAGAGGGGCGGAGGGATTTAGTAGGATCCCTCTTCGCAACCCGGGACTCCTTCCCATAGGGCGAATGCTCCCGCTCTCAAGTTCTGAAGTATAGTATTTTCGGAGCTTGATGAATTCTCCCCATTCTGTCAGAGGAAGATAAGCAGGAGATATCTGTGATCCGTGATGAATGGCCCGAACACTTAATTTTTACAGTTGCAGGTGAAAATGTTCATTTTCACCTCCTTTTCTAAAAATTAAACGATGATAAATAGGACCCTATGTGATGTGTTTTTTTTTTCCTGATTCCTCCAATATACTGCTCTCTGTAATATACTTGCTCATTATTAAGAATAATAGTAGATATAGATAAACAGGATAAAATGTATAATTAGTAAACTGAAAGGTGCAGAGAAAGTGCAGATTACTAGGCCTTTTCATTTTTGGTTGTCATATTCCTGGACCCCCCATAATTAGCAATGACGGCTGTGCAGGCTCGATTTTTATAAAGCTTCTCTCAACTTTTGTTCAAAACATAACTTAAGAGCGTGCTCGTACTTGGCATTAGTGAAATCCATGACTGAGCATGCGCAGCCTCTGAAATTGGCTGATTTGGAATTTTGTGTATGTGCAAGCAGGTAAGACCATGCGTGCGCAGTCCGAAATTGGTTAGAATGTTTTGTACTGGCTTACTCATACACTACTAAGCGCAAGGAACTTGAAGGGAGGAAATATGTCTGCTTTGCATCAGCATTCTGCTGATGCCAGGCTGCCAAATCTTACTTGTCGGAGAGGTAGTTTTACACAGGACCTCACAGATTGGTGTTGTTTTACTAATTAAAGTGTAAATAGGGGTGTGGAAATTGATGAAGTGTGACGATACTTTACAGTTCTATAATAGACCTCTTTGTGCCATATTTATGTTTATCACTTAGGACCACCTACGTTTCTTTAGAGTAGATAATAATTAGGAGTGTGCACCGGCCACTTTTTGTGTTTTGTATTTTGGCTTTGGATCTGGATCTTTCTTCATGTTTTGGATCTGGATTGGTTTTGCCAAAACCATCCTTCTGGGTTTTGTGTTTTTAGAGTGGTGCGCCGACCCCCGTGTTTTGATTTTGGTTTTGGATCTGGATCTCCCCTGGTTTTGGATCAGAATCTGGTTTTGGAATTTTTTCCTTGGTGTTTTGTTTTTAGGTTTTGGTTTTGGATCTGTATTTTTTCCAAAAAATTATATAAACAGCTAAAACCACATAATTTGGGCCTGTTTTTGTTCCTACAGTATTATTAATCTTAATAACAATAATTTTCAGGAATTTCTAGGTATGTTTAACCACCTCACAGATTGATGTTGTTTTACTAATTAAAGTGTAAATAGGGGTGTGGAAATTGACGAAATGTGACGATACTTTACAGTTCTATAATAGACCTCTTTGTGCCATATTTATGTTTATCACTTAGGACCACCTACGTTTCTTTAGAGTAGATAATAATTAGAGGTGTGCACCGGCCACTTTTAGTGTTTTGTGTTTTGGTTTTGGATCTGGATCTTTCTTCATGTTTTGGATCTGGATTGGTTTTGCCAAAACCATCATTCTGGGTTTTGTGTTTTTAGAGTGGTGTGCCGACCCCCGTGTTTTGATTTTGGTTTTGGATCTGGATCTCCCCTGGTTTTGGATCAGAATCTGGTTTGGGATTTTTTTCCTTGGTGTTTTGTTTTTAGGTTTTGGTTTTGGATCTGTATTTTTTCCAAAAAATTATATAAACAGCTAAAACCACATAATTTGGGCCTGTTTTTGTACCTACAGTATTATTAATCTTAATAACAATAATTTTCAGGAATTTCTAGGTATGTTTAACCACCTCACAGATTGGTGTTGTTTTACTAATTAAAGTGTAAATAGGGGTGTGGAAATTGATGAAATGTGACGATACTTTACAGTTCTATAATAGACCTCTTTGTGCCATATTTATGTTTATCACTTAGGACTACCTACGTTTCTTTAGAGTAGATAATAATTAGAGGTGTGCACCGGCCACTTTTAGTGTTTTGTGTTTTGGTTTTGGATCTTTCTTCATGTTTTGGATCTGGATTGGTTTTGCCAAAACCATCATTCTGGGTTTTGTGTTTTTAGAGTGGTGTGCCGACCCCCGTTTTTTGATTTTGGTTTTGGATCTGGATCTCCCCTGGTTTTGGATCAGAATCTGGTTTGGGATTTTTTTCCTTGGTGTTTTGTTTTTAGGTTTTGGTTTTGGATCTGTATTTTTTCCAAAAAATTATATAAACAGCTAAAACCACATAATTTGGGCCTGTTTTTGTACCTACAGTATTATTAATCTTAATAACAATAATTTTCAGGCATTTCTAGGAATGTTTAACCACCTCACAGCTCACAATATTGATTTCACTGCTGGCTGGCTAATGTAAGCAACAGAGCAGCAGCACAAACGCACAGCAGTTTAAAAAAATATAGGACATCTATGAAACATTGTAAAGTGGGTAGAGAAAGTGAATATGTACGCACAGTAAACCCTTGCAGCAGGTAAGTGATTATCTTGTGAAGGTATTCCTACATCTCCACCAATATAAGACAACAAAAGAAAATAGAGAGTCACATAACCTGCACTTGGTTGCAATCCATAAATGAGGAAAAGTACCCCTTAAGTTGTTTAATCAGTCAATAAAAGACTGAATTGGGGTGCAGTTGGTAATCTGTCTCCCAGATGCTCGTAGGCAAAACAATATAAAGGAAAAGATATGCAAAATAGTGAAGCACAGTTTTAATCAACATATAACAGTATATAAAATACACAAAGACAGCATCCTATAGATGGATAATCCCCAATGGCAGAGGTATGTAATTACAAAAAGGCTGAGAGGTATAACCTCAATGAGCGTGTAGTGTGTTGCTTCAGCGTTAGTCCCGGGCACTCTGCTGGTAAACGTTCATGTCCACAGCCGTCAGGATATAAACAACCTCCTGTCACGGCTGGGCGTGCACTTGGACCCGGAGTGGAGTCGGATGGCAAGTGAGGGTTCGTTTGCTGGTACTGGAACGCAGCCGGTATTAGGGGGGTATGACTCATTAAGGAAAGGGTACACATGTAGGCAGATGAAGCTGAGAGATGCAGTCGGTACTCAGAGAACCGGGGTCGGCTGGCCGAATAGTGGGTATCAGGAACCGGGAACGGACAGTAACCGGAGCGGGGCCGCATCAAGGCTGAGAGAGTAATTGTAACCACACACTGGAGGTAAGGCATTGGATATTCTTCAAATAAAGGAGGTTCCGATGATCCGTATAAACGGTGATGGGGAACGTAGCTCCTTCGAGAAGATAACGCCATTCTTCAAAGGCCAATTTAACGGCCAACAATTCCTGCTCTCCAGTGGGGTAATTCTCTCCGCTAGGGAGAATTTCTTAGAGAAGAACCCGCAGGGATGAAACTGGTTATCTTCGAGTTTCTGGGATAGTACCGCCCCTACAGCTTCGGAGGAGGCATCCACTTCTAGAAAAAATGGGTAGTTGACATTAGGTTGTCTCAGTACTGGGGCTGAAATGAAGGCTTGTTTTAAAAGTTGAAAGGCGGTTTTGGCCTCAGGTGGCCACTGTGATGGGTTTGACCCCTTGCGAGTCAGGGCAGAAATGGGTGCCATGAGGGTGGAGAATCCCTTGATGAATCTTTGGTAATAATTAGCAAAGCCTAAAAATCTTTGTACCGCTTTCAATGAATTTGGACGGGACCAGTCCAAAATTGCCTATACCTTTTTGGGATCCTTTTCGAGTCCGGAACCTGAGATGACCTAAAAATGGAACTGAGGAAACTTCAAACACGCATTTCTCTGCTTTACAGTACAGGTGATTTTCTCGAAGACGGATTAGAACTTCCTTGACTTGAGACCGGTGCTTGTCAATATTAGAGGAGAATATTAAGATATCGTCTAGATAAACCACTACGGAAACATATAAGTCCCGAAAGATCTCATTCACGAAGTTTTGGAAAACAGCAGGAGCGTTACAAAGGCCAAATGGCATTACGAGATATTCAAAATGACCGTCCCGAGTATTAAATGCTGTTTTCCACTCGTCACCAGCCCGTATCCTGATGAGGTTATATGCCCCTCTTAAATCCAGTTTGGTGAAAATGGTAGCTCCTTTTACTCAATCAAAAAGTTTGATAATGAGGGGTATCGGTTAGCGGTTCTTGACGGTTATGTCGTTTAAACCTCTGTATTCGATGCAGAGGCGTAAACCTCCATCCTTTTTAGACACAAAAAAGAAGCCTGCACCAGCTGGTGAAGAAGATGGTCGAATAAAGCCTTTTTGCAGATTTTCTTGGATGTACGCTGACATGGCCTCTGTTGGGCAGGGACAGCGGATAAGTGCGACCACGTGGAGGAGTTTTGCCAGGTATCAAATCAATGGGACAATCCCACACCCGATGAGGAGGTAGAATATCAGCTCCTGTTTTGCAGAAGACGTCAGAGAAGGAGCAGTATTGGCTGGGAATTGGAGTAGAGGTTGCCATGTGGATTTCTTTGATGGGCTTGATTTGAGGAAGACAGGAATCTAGACAAGCTTTCCACTAGGACAGAATCTGCATGGTGCCCCAGTCAATATTGGGAGAATGCTTGCATAACTAGGGATATCCGAGGATGTCCCCATGTGAGGCTTTGGAAATCACCAAGAACTGAATCGTTTCTGTATGAAGGGCCGCGACACGAACTGGCACGGGTTGGGTATGAAGAGAGACGACTCCGTTGATAATCTGGGTGCCATCCACTGCCAACAGGGTGACTGTGTGATCGAGGGAAGACACAGGAATTCCAAATCTCTGGACGAGTTCGGCGGTGATGAAATTTTCGGCAGCCCCTGAATCAAGGAGAGAGAGAATAACTTTAGAACCGTGGAGAAGCTCTAAAGTAATGGACAAGGTAGATTCGGTGTTTGATGGAGATGAGGACATCACTCCCAACCTGGTGTCCCTGGTGCAGGTTAGGATCGGGAGTTTCCCAGATGACCTGGACAGACTGGGACCAGATGACCAGTCTCCCCACAGCACATACACAAGTTCTCCCACTGGCGCCTTTGCCATTCTTCTACAGAGAGGCAAGCCCGATTGATCTACATGGGTTCGACACCCATTTGTTCAGGCGGGAGGGTGGTAGGCATAGTGGCCGGCCGGAATCTAAAGTGATCTCCCCTGCTCTTCTAACTCTGTTCTTCTCGATACCACAGATCCACTTTATTACAGAGGGAGCTCAGATCATTGAGGGTAGGCGGAAGATCATGGGTGGCGAGGTCGTCTTTTATACGATCTGACAGCCCACTCCAAAAGGCAGAAATCAGGGCCTTCTCATTCCATTTCAACTCCGAAGCCAGTGTTTGAAATTGAATGATATACTGGCTAACGGGTCGATTCCCCTGATGAAGGTGCAGGATCTCCGCTGCTGCTGAGGTAGTTCTTTCGGGCTCATCGAAAATCCTTTGGAAGGACGTGAGAAATTCAGAATAGTTCTCTAATAAAGGATCAGACCTCTCCCAGAGGGGCGAAACCCAATCTAGGGTGGAGCCGGACACCAGAGATACAATATACGCCACCTTGGATTTAGGGGACGGGAAGTTCGTAGGCTGTAAGGTGAAATGGACGTCACACTGGTTGAGAAAGCCGCGGCACAATTTGGGGTTCCCGTCAAACTTATTGGGAGTGGGAAGATGCAAGTGGGAAGATGTAGATGGAACTGGGACGACTGGAGCTGCTGGCTGGTTTGTGGCAGCAGGCATATTGACTGTAACCAGAGAGGCTTGTAATGTGTCTTGACGGAGAGACATTTCCTGCAGGAACTGAGCCTTTTGCCGCTGTGAAGCTTCTAGTCCCTCTAAGCGACTGGTGATACCTTGAAGCAAGTCAGCCCTCAAATCCTGTCCACTAGCCAAATCCATTTGGCCAGTGCAAACTGTCACGGCTGGGCGTGCACTTGGACCCGGAGTGGAGTCGAATAGCAAGTGAGGGTTCGTTTGCTGGTACTGGAACGGAGCCGGTCTTAGGGGGGTATGACTCATTAAGGAAAGGGTACACACATAGGCAAATGAAGCTGAGAGATGCAGTTGGTACTCAGAGAACCGGGGTCGGCTGGCCGAATAGCGGGTATCAGGAACCGTGAACGGACAGTAACCAGAGCGGGACCGCACCAAGGCTGAGAGAGTAACTGTAACCACACACTGGAGGTAAGGCACTAGTAGGAGTATGGGAGCTCAGAGGACTAGCTCACAGCTATGCTGTGATAGACGTTGCACTGGCAACTAAAGAGCCTCTTGACAGCCCTTTAGTACCCTCAGGTAGTGCAGGATTGGCTGCTAGCCTCCCCAGTCCAGGCTGTAACCTGATTGGCCCGATCAGACATGTGGTCTAAATCCAAGATGGCCGCGCCCAGTGTGTGCACAGCACAGAAGTGCTGCCAGTTTCAGGCCCTCTCATGTGCCTCCAGCTGGAAGCCCTTAGTCTGCGGAGGCACACAGTACCTAGCGCCGCTCTCCAGGGTCCTGCACCCGCGCCGGAGGCCCCATGCCAGAGTGCCTGGAGCGGTGAGGACCGCGATCTTGGCAGCCTGCCAGCCCTGATCGTGACATCTCCGTCGGAAAAGAATATCCACCTTCTCTCACCGACACATTTCGACCCCTAATCCGGTGGTCTTTTTCAAGGTGTCCAGATCATGGATGCTGCTCCCACCAGCGGCAACCCTTTTAAGCCACCTTGTCCAATCCAAACGCCGCCAGCGCAGCTGATTTCTATACAGGGATAAACTACATTGTCCATGATCCTTTGCTGCGCCGGGATGGTGTTTCCTGTCTATCCATTGTTACTTCCTATTTTCGCGTGTCATCCAAGTCCTTCTGTTGACAAGATGATACTCGCTCCCATGTGCAATATGTAACATCCGGTATTGCCTTTGTTGCCATGGTAATATAAACACAAGCACAAAGCTTTCCCCAATGCTGTATTTATTCTGGATGTGCATAGCTCCACTTAGGTCAATTCGTCCATAGGTGGCACAACATATATAAATAGTCCTCAATAAATAGAAAATGCATATATTAGTCACATTAAAAAAACCATATGAATAATACATTAAAAAAATATATATATAACTATATTAAAAAATATATAAGGAAACATCAGAATACCATAATAAAAATATAAGGTGCACAGTTATAGGGAATCCACAAAATGTGCAAAATAGGCAGAAAAGTGCAATCTGTCATAAAAACCATTTGACTTCAAAATCCATATTGAGGCCCCCTAGGTTCAAGGTGCAGAGATCAAAAATAGTCTTCATCTCGGCCATGGCTAATTGTTTCGCCAAATCCCTCCTCTGCCAGTGGCCCTCAATATGGTATAAACCCATAAAACATTTAATCTCCATGGGATTACTATCATGATGTTTTTTTAAGTGATTTGATAAGGCATGCCTTTCTAATCCTTTACGAATATTCATTAAGTGCTCCCTGATACGGACCTTAAGTGACCTTGAGGTCCTACCTATATAAAACAGGTTGCAACTGCATCCTATTGTATAGATGACACTTTTCGTGTTGCATGTAATAAAATCCCTTATCTGGCAAGTCTTGCCATTTATATCCACTTCAGTTATTTTATTTTTTCCTTCACCTTTGATCCCCTTACATCCTTTGCAAAATGTCGGGAGCCGCTATGGGCACCTGGTTCGCTCCAAGTTATGCTAATTTGTTTATGGGTCAGTGGGAGGATAATTGTGTTTGGAACCACAACCCATTTGGAGCGAACCTGGTGTCTTGGTCAAGATATATAGATAACGTCTTTTTTATTTGGAGAGGAGGAGATGCTCCTTTAAAGGATTTTTATAATTATTTAAATGACAACACTCTGAATATTGAATTTATTTTTAAGGAGAGTGCAAGCTCGGTTATTTTTTTAGATACTACAGTATGCATTGAAGGAAATCAGATCCATACTTCGAATTATTCAAAACCCACAGATTCTAACGCTTATATTAAAGCGGATAGTTGCCATCATCCTAACTGGTTACTTTCTATTCCTGGGGGTCTATATACATATGAGACACAGGCAAAAGAATTAAAAGCCAAATTTGTGGCATCAGGCTACAAAATAGAAAATATTGAAAAGGCCAGTGAACAAATAGAACTCATAGAGAGAGGGGATCTTCTTGCATACAACACCAACAAAAGTAAAAAATCTCCAGATTTTGAGTGGGCCTTTGTCACTTCTAATAGTAGTCAGCATAAAATTCTTGAAAGGTCTCTGCGCAAACATTGGGGAATACTACAAAAAGACCAAATACTAGGCTTAAAATTACCCAGAGCATCTAAATTTATTTTTAGGAAAGCACCCAACATAGGTAGTAATCTAGTTAAGAGTGCATTATCGAAAGATATAAACTCTGCAGGAATTAAATCAAAAGGTTTTTATCGGTGCGGTACGTGCCTAGGATGTAAGCGGATCAAAGGTGAAGAAATAAAATAACTGAAGTTAATGGAAAGACTTGCCAGATATGGGATTTTATTACATGCAACACAAAAAGTGTCATCTATACAATAGGATGCAGTTGCAACCTGTTTTATATAGGTAGGACCTCAAGGTCCCTTAAGGTCCGTATCGGGGAGCACTTAAGGAATATCCGTAAAGGATTAGAACCACATGCTTTATCAAATCACTTAAAAAAACATCATGATAGTAATCCCATGGAGATTAAGAGGGGTATTCAACGTTAACTTCACTGTCGAAGTTAACGTTTCATATCGGAGTTTTTACCTGTGTTAAAGTATCGGGCGCGCTCCTGCTTATACCCGTATTCAATATAAAATTAACGAAAACGGGAAACTCCGAAGTTGGATTTGTGTAAAGTTACAAATTTTTCCTTAAAAAAATTGTAAGACCCCCCTAAAGTAGTAAAAACATGGGGGAACACTATGGGTACCCCCGTTTTAGCCTTTAATTGAAAGTCGGGGATTTAAATAGCCACAGCAGGTGTTTTTTTCCGACATTGAAGAAGTGATGCAGAAGAGCACTTACGTTATTTTTTTTGTTTTTTTAAGTGGTCCCATCAAATTTGGGGTACATGAAAATGGGTACTAGCATATTTTGATGTCCCTAAAGTAAGTTTTTAAAAATTATGCATTTGTGCACCTGCCGCTATAATTCTATTCTAGAAAACATCTGCCGCATGCTTGCAGAATAGCCCTGAACCTATTTCCCTATTGTTAAAAAAAATTTCCCATTTTTTTTTTCACCCCAATTTTTAAATTCATTTTTTGGGGTGTCCCTATTTTTTTTTAAAACTTTTTTTGACACAGTTCATTTTTAAATGTCATTCCCAGGGGTGCAGGCTATTTTTTTTAAGCCTACACCCTTAAACCCCAATTCTGCACTTTTTTTCGACACCTATTCAATGGTGAAAAGTTATCCCCGTTTTTTATCAAAGACTTTTCAAAACTGCGATAAGTCTTTGAAATTGAATACGGTGTAAAAGTCAAACCTGCGATAATGACGTCAAAAGTGCGATATTAATGCAAAAACGATGTTATCGCTCCCATATTGAATACCCCTGTAAATGTTTTATATACCATATTGAGGGCCACTGGCGGAGGAGGGATTTGGCGAAACAACTAGCCATGGCCGAGATGAAGACTATTTTCGATCTCGGCACCTTGAACCCAGGGGGCCTTAATATGGACTTTGAAGTCAAATGGTTTTTATGACAGATTGCACTTTTCTGCCTATTTTGCACATTTTGTGGATTCCCTATAACTGTGCACCTTATATTTTTATTATGGTATTCTGATGTTTCCTTATATATTTTTTAATATATTTATATATATATATATTTTAATGTATTATTCATATGGGTTTTTTTTAATGTGACTAATATATGCATTTTCTATTTATTGAGGACTATTTATATATGTTGTGCCACCTATGGACGAATTGACCTAAGTGGAGCTATGCACAACCAGAATAAATACAGCAATGGGGAAAGCTTCATGCTTGTGTTTATATTACCATAGCAACAAAGGCAATATCGGATGTTACATATTGCACACGGGAGCGAGTATCATCTTGTAAACAGAAGGACTTGGATGACACGTGAAAATAGGAAGTGACGTCGGATAGACAGGAAACACTGTCCCGACGCAGCAAAGGATTATGGACAATGTAGTTTATCCCTGTATAGAGATCAGCTGCGCCGGCGGTGTTTGGATTGGACAAGGGGGGTTTAAAAGGGTTGCAGCGGGTGGGAGCAGCATCCACGATCTGGACACCTTGAAAAAGACCACTGGATTAGGGGTCGAAATGTGTCGGTGAGAGAAGGTGGATATCCTTTTCCGATGGAGGCTGTTTATATCCTGATGGCTCTGGACATGAACGTTTACCAGCAGAGTGCCTGGGACTAACAATGAAGCAACACACTACACGCTCATTGAGGTTATACCTCTCAGCCTTCTGGTAATTACTCACCTCTACCATTGGGGATTATCCATCTATAGGATGCTGTCTTTGTGTATTTTATATACTGTTATATGTTGATTAAAACTATGCTTCACTATTTTGCACATTTTTTCCTTCTATTGTTTTGCCTACGAGCATATGCCTGTAGGTCCACTGGGAGACAGATTACCAACTGCACCCCGATTCAGTCTCTTGTTGACTGATTAAACAACTTAAGGGGTACTTTTCCTCATTTATGGATTGCAACCAAACGCAGGTTATGTGACTTTCTATTTTCTTTTGTTATCTATGAAACATTGCCACACAGCAGTGGCAGACCGGATGGCAGTTTAATAAACTATAATAATGTCAGTCAGCAATGCCCCAAATTGTGCCAAATGTAAAGGAAAGAGGTGAAAGATGGAATTGTCCCTCCCACCCACTGTTAAGTGGGACATTAAAAAGGACATGCACAGTTTAACAAACCAAGCTCTTTCACCACTAGGACTGACACTTTCGTGGTTGAACTCCTTGGTTTGTGTGGGCCCCCACAAAACATTTTTTGGAAGGACTACTTCAATTATTAAGGAGGAGGTTGATGATGAGGGTGTTGGTGGTGGAGATTGAATGTGCTGGTCCAAACTGCGGGTAGCTAATACTGGACTGCTTGTTATTAATTTACAAATTATAATTTTGTTAAACAAACTGCATGAACTCGCTGCAAATGACATAACAAGGAAGAGGTGCCTAGATGGTTAACGTCCCTTCCTCTGCTAACTTTGGCTTTACAAATGGAACAGATGCCTTCACAACTGTTGTCAGAATTTAGATTAGACTAATTCCACACCCAAGACGTTGCTTTTCTGGCTTTCTTTTTATCATTAGCAAGAACTGCTGCCACTGGTGGCTGATTTACGCAAACCACATTCTTATCATCAACATCCACATTAGCGTCAGATAGGACACAAATTTCCCCCTCATCCTCCTTTTGTACTTCCTCCACACTATCATCCTCATTTTTTATTATTTCACCATCTAATACTAGCACAGCCATCATGGCGTCAGTGATCCGCTGTGAAACTGGGTGACAGCTGTTATACTTACTTCCTCTATCAAAGCATTGTTTAATAGTCAATTGTTTTTTTAAATTACTTCCGATAACAAATGAGGATGTTGATGATGATGCAGGTGTTGGAGATCAAAGGCGCTTGGATCCCACAGAGAGGGAGAAGGTAGGTGACCCTGGACTTGTTTTTTGGAACTTGGTTGAGTTTCTAGTAATATAGTCTTTGGGTGTGCTCACCTTTGTTTTCTTATTAGTTAGCAGGATCACCTTGATCCTGCGAACTTGAGTGTATGTTGAGTGTATGTCGCCAAGTTGAGTTTTGTAACTTGGCGACATACACTTTAATATTTGATGAATGTGCTCCAAGTGATGTAACAAGGAGGAGGTTCCTAGGTGGTTTAGGTCCCTCCCTCTACTCACTCTTGCTTTGCAATGGTTACATATGGCTTGACAACTGTTGTCCGGATTGGGGTGGAAATAATTCCACACGTGAGAAGTGGATTTTTTTGTCTATTGCCCCGACATGACAACAATGGCCTTTGGCTTTTTCAATCCATGGGCAATAGCTGTTGCCTTACTTACACAAAGGACATCCTCGGCATCAACATCCTCATCACCAACATCTTCATCACCAATATCCTCATCATCCTTAGCACCTTCAACTACCAAAATATCCTCCTCCTCCATGTGCAATTCCACAGAAGCATCCTCACTGACTACGTCTGCAAGATGTTGACTGCCCTTCCCCACATTTACAGAGGGCACACAAATGTTGGAACTTGGAGGATCCTCCAGTACACTAGTATTTAGGTCTGGCTCACACATGGCATCTGCGGACACACTTGCACTCTCCTCGGGGATTTGTGATTTCGATTTCTCAGGGCACACAGTTGTTTTTTCCGAAGGGCTATCAGAATCAGAACCAGCAGTCTTCATATAGAAAGGCCAAGGCCTTATCCTGTCCTTGCAACTTCGTGTAGTGAATGGCATATTGCCAATTTTTGGTTTATCTAAAGGCAAATTTCCTTTCAATTTTCTTTCTTAACTTCAGTAAAAGTACCCTTACCATATCGATGGCGTGACTTAAGCCCTGAGGCATGGGCCTTCATAGAGGACGAGGAAGTTGATGGCCTTGCACTGCTGGCGGCAACTACAACATGTGGTTCTTGGCCTTGCTTTCCTGTAATGTGACAGTCCTACATATTTTCTGCGGTCTTGAAGCAGTGTCACAAGCACCAATAGTGTAGCCAAGGTGCGGCTGCAAAATTCACACACGTGCAATCGTGCACACACAAAAAAAATTGACAAGAAAAATACACTACGTTTTTTTTTTTTTTTTTTTGCCGCTTCACAACTTGGGCCCAGAGCACAGATTGATGACGACTGGAGTCATGCAGCACTAGGTTGCATTGCCGACTTGCTAGATCTTGTGCGGTTAAGCCTAACACGCACACAAATATATATTACACAAAAAAATATATATTTTTTTATTTTTTGGGGGGGTCCAGAACTTGGGCCCAGATGGACGCAGCAGACAGCACAGCAGACAGCACAAGCCCAGATGGATCAGCAACAGCCCAGATGGACACAGCAGATAGCACAGTGACAGCAGTAGCACCAGGCCTGATTGATCAGCAACAGCTCAGATGGACATAGCAGACAGCACAACAACACCAGCCCAGAATGGATCAGCACCAGCCCAGGACACAGCAGACAGAACAGGACACAGCAGACAGAACAGTACATCACCTCTCCCTAGCCCTACACTGCCCACCCTCCCTGTTCAGTCTCTACAGCTGGAGTGAAATGGCGCCCGCCGTGTCCCTTATATATAGAGACGAAAGCTTGTGAGCCACGGGATTTCGTCTCTATGGTTTTGCCTTGATTTGAGAGATCCGAGTAAGGCGGGAACATCCGAGCCGGCTTGGATCCGACTCGAATCTACAAAATTCGGGTGGGTTCGGATCTCTGAAAACCGAACCCGCTCATCTCTAGTTTTGTATTTTGGATCTGTATTTTTTGTAAAAAAGCATAAAAACAGCTAAAATCACAGAATTTGATTTTTTTTGTTCCTATGCTATCATTAACCTCAATAACATTCATTTCCACTCATTTCCAGTTTATTCTGAACACCTCACACCTCACAATATTGTTTTTAGGCCAAAAGGTTGCACCGAGGTAGCTGGATGACTATGCTAAGCGACACAAGTGGGTGGCACAAACACGTGGCCAGTCTAGGAGTGGCACTGCAGTGGCAGACAGGATGGCAGTTTGAAAAATTAGGACCCAAAAGGCGCTGCGCGATGACTTATCGCGTCACCCATCGACTGCTGCTGCTGGGCACACATGATGGGACTCAGGAGAGAGATGGGAGCCGCCGAGGCTGATAGGATGCTGTTCGTGGGTAACTTAGATCCCAGGGCCACCGAGGAGATCCTGTTCAAGCTGCTTCTGCAGGCTTGTCTTGCAATTAACGTTTAAATTCCAAAGGACAAGGATGGAAAGTCAAAACAATTTGCATTTGTCAATTTCAAACACGAGGAGTCTATTCCCTATGGAATGAGTTTGTTAAATGGAATCAAACTCTTTGGGAGGCCGCTGAAAGTTCAATTCAGATCAGGAAGCAGCCATGGCTCCGCAGAAGCAAATAGCGCAGCCTACTCACCACAAGGAAATGGCAGTTTTACTGGACAGTCCATCAACACATGATCGCAGGCATGATAGCAATGGGGAGTTCACGAAATACTCTGAACTTTCATCTCCTGTTCCAAACTATCAGAGATCTTACTCTTGATGAATAAATTCTATAGGTCGGAAACCCCTCATGGATCCAGCACAGCAATGATGGCCCAATCCAGTTACTCACCATTACATTATCTGCCTTACCAAAGTCATTCTCCCCCACACAGATATGATGCCTCTGCCAGCAACCGATCCAGTAGAAGCCATAGCTCTCATCCTTATCAAAAGGAGAGTTACCACAGTAGCAGAGACGCATACTACAGAAGAGGTCAGGAGGAGCAGTATCATGGCACTGATGGCTGGAGTCCAAACCAGAGAAAAGAGGCTAGGTGGCATTCATCTCGCCACTAATCTGTCATGGTCACGTCTACTTTTTACTGGATCTCTGTTTGGCCAGAAGTTTCTCTTCTTTTACTTCTACGCAAAAAAATCCTTTCCTTGAGCTTTTAGGTGTCCTCTAAAGGACCAGAGAATAAAACTGCTAAATATTATTCTAGTATTATGGGCAGATTGTTATACTCTCACATTTATTTTTTTAAGGGCTCACATTGTGGTGGTTATAAACAAGGTTTTTTTTAATCAATGCAAGAAAATACTTTTTAATAGAAAACTTAATGTAAATAGTAAAATATACAGTTTTAGAAGAACAGCACATGTCCTGTTCTCATAGAAATGAAAAAGGTTATATTAAATTAAATCTATAACTACACGCATTAAAGGCATGCTATATGTGAGCTGAAAGGGCCCCACCAGTTCCTAGTGAATGGATGTGCTGAATGTAGGTTCCACCCACACATTCACTACCTGTATTGCACATAGGTATTTGATCCACCTTAGTGCTTACACAATATGAGCGATATAATCCAAATACCTGCCCAAATCACTAATCAATGGACAGCAGTCAGTGAAATGTTGACCTCAGACGGCTGAGTATCATACATGGGGGTCTGTGTGCTGGGCCTTGTCGGGAGAGAGGAGGAGGACTGAGATAAAGTACTGGCCAGTCGGTTCCTAATTGTCATTTTTCAAAAACACCCTGTGGAGTGACTGTTGGGAGCTTGATTGGTTGGCAATTGTCTCTGTCCAATTGGTCTCTCTCCGGGGCTTGCTACATGGTACATGGACCACATAGTCCCTGAAGCTGTCATTCCTTTACAGTGCTATCGCATTGTGTACTTATTTGGATGTATTATTGTATCAATGTTTTGGTTCGTTTGGGCCCCCACAAAACAAGCTGGCAATTAATCTGTACCTGCACAAACTGGCTCTACAGAGGCAAGATGTCATGACAGGTGTGGCTAACAGGCACACAATTTTTTTTTTTTTTCGGGCAGCAGCCCTTGACAGACACCCCTGCGCAGCTACGCCGATGACAGTGACAGGTGTGCCAATGACAGTGACAGGTGAGGCAAACACGCACACAAAAAAAATCGTTGTTTTTTTGGGGGGGAAGCAGCCCTTGACAGACAGCAGCACAGCATCCCTGCGCAGCTACGCCGATGACAGTGACAGGTGTGGCAATGACAGCGACAGGTGTGGCTAACACGCACACATAAAATATATATTTTTTTTTCACACTGGGGGTGGGTGAAGACGAGCACCCCCTGGATAATATGAACAACAGTAGCCAGCCAGTCCCTATATGGACAGCAGTAGCCAGCCTGCCCCTATATGGACAACAGTAGCCAGCCAGCCCCAATATGTACAACAGTAGTCAGCCAGCCCCTATGGTCAGCGTCAGCAGCAACAAATCCCAGCTCCCTCCCTGTGCACACTCCACAGCCGGAATGAAAAATGGCGGCGAGCGCGGGATCTATTATAGAATCCAAAACCCAAAAGAATCCGACAGTGGAATGATGACGTTTTGCCTCGATTTCAGATCTGAGCCAGGTGGGAAACCCCGAGCCGGCTCGGATATGGACTCGGATCGGGGGGGCTCGGATTTCAGAAATCCGAACCCGCTCATTCCTAATAATAATGTTTAGAATTATCTCTCTCTTTCTTCCTAACCCAGATTAGAATCACAATTTTAGACTCAATGCATCAATTTAATATGAAGCAAAGTCATTTTTTAAAAAGTAGTGATCTTTATACAAGATGGCTTAGGGCAACCTGACCCTGTTAGGTTTTACAAGTACTTTCACTGTGGAGAAACAGAAATCTGTAATGCAGTAACTTTATTCTGAAGCTGTTTATTTGCAATGATGTCCTTTGCTAAAGAGCAGCAATAAAACCTGTGAGTTAGGGAGAGTTGTGCTTAATCTGAAATGTAGAGTGTATTAGAATGTTCTACTTGTGGCACGGAACACCACATGGGGGGCTTCCAAAATGGAAATGTACAAGGTAAGTTTCTAGTTCCCACTGCAGGGGCGTATCTATAATGGGTGTAGGGTTCGGGCGCACATGGTCCCACACCGTACACCCTGCACCCTTATAGTCTTTATAGTTACCTGTCCATTGACTTCAGAGGGCTGCTCTGCAACGCCGGGCTGGCACTGCAGAGTAACAAAAATCGGTGGCCATTTTCCCAGAGACCCACGCATGTGCACTAGGCCAGAATCTACTGCACTGTTAGAGAGAGGAGGGTGCCCACACTGAGGGCCTGATTCATACCCCATCGTTAAGCTGTGCTCGCTCGCTAGGGGCGATTATCGCACATCTGTGCATGCGTATGCATCAAAGTACGCATGCGCGAACCAGTCACTGCAGCCGGGAATCGTGCGCTTGAAGTACACAGATTGTGAACGGGGAGTGGATGTGTGAACGCAGGTGTGTCTGAGTGTCAAAACAGAGTTTAATGGGTGTGCATAATTAGCAAAGTAGCTTCATTGAACATATCACATGGTTGTATTTTATCCTGAACTGATCGCATTGCTTGCAGTGGGGTAGGGTCTACCTCAAGGGCTGCAAGCAGCTCCGATGGCTCTCAATGTTACCGATTATTCATACACTTCCTAGAGATGACGTGTGTTAAGAAAGAAAAGTGGGCGTCTTTATACACAACGTGCTCTCACTGCCGTCGCTCTCTAAGACATATAGGGGTCATCCTTACGCCACACAGTGCGATCGCGGAATTTGCATACCCGGCCCATTTTGCCAGCAAGCGATCGCGGCTTAGCGAGTGGGTCTGAATCAGGGCCTGAGTCTGCACACAGACCCCATCCTCTTTTAAAACGCCCCTGGCCCACTGCCCACAATATAAATCTGTACATTACAATGTCTTAGAGTACACAGGGCCTGATTCAGAGCCGGACGCTATTTGCGCTCGCTCGTTCAGAAAAAGGGGCCGGATATTTAAATTGAGTGCTCGCACTTTGTGGTCTGTTGACGCCTCTATGTCTGAGCGAGCGAACGAAACATGCTCTCGCTATTTTGTAAAGACGCCCCCTGGCCGCTCGCATCCTACGTCATCTCCGCTATTTATTAGATTAATAGAGTACATCGAAAGGCGTCTGAACTGCTCACAGTGCTTGTGGTTGGATTTTCCTACCGCAATCATGCGAACAGTTCAGGCTAAGAAACAATCAAGTGACGTGGCCGATGACGCTGCTTTGTTAATTATGCACACCCTTAAAACGCCCGTTTTGACCATTTGGCAGGCCTGCGTTCGGATCACCACTCCCCGTTTTCAAGCACCTTCCCCTGTTACCACCCACAAACGCCTCATCCTGTCACTCAAATTAGCAGGCACTCGCTGTTTTGCGAGCGCTCGATTTCCGACCGCAATGACTGGTTGGCGCATGCGCATTACGACCCATACGCATGCGCAGTTGTGCGAACTTCGCTCGGAGCGAACGAGTGGCCAATTACGAGCGGCTCTGAATCAGGCCCACAGAACAAAAATGCAATAAGCATAGCAACCAGGTTCCATCAACCTTCATATAGTTTAGAAAACAAAAGCAAAAATCTATTTATGTCATACATACTGTCAACTCTCCCTGATTGTCAGTGAGACTCCCTGAAATAGTAACAATCTCCCTGACTCCCTGAAAAGTCCAGCAATCTCCCTGATTGCACCTTACCCACATTATAAAGCTGTTATATGTAAAAGAAAAACAGAGATATATACATTCAATGGGATCATTTGTATAATTTCTAGGGGTGTGCACCGGCCACTTTTGTTTTTTGTGTTTTGGTTTTGGATCTGGATCTTTCTCTTTGAAAAAAAGCATAAAAACAGCTAAAATCACAGAATTTGTGGGTTTTTCTGCTCCTATGCTATTATTAACCTCAATAACCTTAATTTCCACTCACAATAGTGTTTTTATGTCCAAAAGGTTGCTCCGAGGTAGCTAGATGACTATGCTAAGCGTCACGAGTGGGCGGCACAAACACGTGGCCCATCTAGGAGTGACACTGCAGTGGCAGACAGGATGGCAGTTTGAAAAACTAGGCCGCAAACAGTACATAATGCAAAGAAAAAAAAAAGAGGTGCAAGATGGAATTGTCCTTGGGCCCTCCCACCCACCCTTATGTTGTATAAACAGGACATGCACACTTTAACAAACCAATCATTTCAGCGCCAGGGTCTGCCACACGACTGTGGCTGAAATGATTGGTTCGTTTGGGCCCCCACAAAACAAGCTGGCAATGAATCTGTCCCTGCACAAACTGGCTCTACGGAGGCAAGATGTCGCCCTCATCCTCCTCATTCACCGATTCCTCACCCTCTTCAGTGTTGTGTACATCCTCATCCCCACAGAGTATTAATTCGTCCCCGCTGGAATCCACCACCACAGGTCCCTCTGTACGTTATGGAGGCTAGTCTCCCTGGAAGAGTTGATAATTCATTTTTATGAACATCATCTTCTCCACATTTTGTGGAAGCAACCTCCTACGCCTTTCGTTGACAAGGTTCCCGGCTGCACTAAACACTCTTTCAGAGTACACACTGGAGGGGGGGCAACTCAGGTAAAATAGAGCCAGTTTGTACAGGGACCTCCAAATTGCTTCTTTTTCCTGCCAGTACAGGTACGGACTGTCTGACATGCCTACTTGGATGCTGTCACCGATGTAATCCTTTAACAGACAGACGCACGCTTGTCGCTGCTGCTTTGAGGATGCAGGAGTGGCTACAGCCCACACAATTCACAAAGACAGAAAAAAAAGAAGATTTTTTTATTTTTTGTGGAGCGCACTTTGAGGGTTACACTACCCTTTAACAGACAGACGCACGCTTGTCGCTGCTGCTTTGAGGATGCAGATGCGGCTACTGCGCATACATTTCACACACAAACACAGAAAAAAAGAAGATTATTTTATTTTGGTTGGAGCGCACTTTGGGGGTTACACCACCCTTCAGCAGACAGACGCATGCTTGTCGCTGCTGCTTTGAGGATGCAGGTGCGGCTACATCCCACACATTTCACAAAGACAGAAAAAAAAAGAAGAATTTTTTTATTGTTTGTGGAGCGCACTTTGATGGTTACACCACCCTTTAACAGACAGACGCACGCTTGTCGCTGCTGCTTTAAGGATGCAGGTGCGGCTACAGCCCACACATTTCACAAAGACAGAAAAAAAAAGAATAATTTTTTTATTGTTTGTGGAGCGCACTTTGAGGGTTACACCACCATTTAACAGAAAGACGCACGCTTGTCGCTGCTGCTTTGAGGATGCAGGTGCGGCTACTGTGCATACATTTCACACACAAACACAGAAAAAAAGATTATTTTATTTTGGTTGGAGCGCACTTTGGGGGTTACACCACCCTTTAACAGACAGACGCACGCTTGTCGCTGCTGCTTTGAGGATGCAGGTGCGGCTACATCCCACACATTTCACAAAGACAGAAAAAAAAGAATTTTTTTATTGTTTGTGGAGCGCACTTTGAGGGTTACACCACCCTTTAACAGACAGACGCACGCTTGTCGCTGCTGCTTTGAGGATGCAGGTGCGGCTACAGCCCACACATTTCACAAAGACAGAAAAAAAAAGAATTTTTTTATTGTTTGTGGAGCGCAGTTTGAGGGTTACACCACCCTTTAACAGACAGACGCACGCTTGTCGCTGCTGCTTTGAGGATGCAGGTGCGGCTACTGCGCATACATTTCACACACAAACACAGAAAAAAAGATTATTTTATTTTGGTTGGAGCGCACTTTGGGGGTTACACCACCCTTTAACAGACAGACGCATGCTTGTCGCTGCTGCTTTGAGGATGCAGGTGCGGCTACAGCCCACACAATTCACAAAGACAGAAAAAAAAAGAATTTTTTTATTGTTTGTGGAGAGCACTTTGAGGGTTACACCACCCTTTAACAGACAGACGCACGCTTGTCGCTGCTGCTTTGAGGATGCAGGTGCGGCTACAGCCCACACATTTCACAAAGACAGAATAAAAAGAATTTTTTTATTGTTTGTGGAGCGCAGTTTGAGGGTTACACCACCCTTTAACAGACAGACGCATGCTTGTCACTGCTGCTTTGAGGATGCAGGTGCGGCTACAGCCCACACAATTCACAAAGACAGAAAAAAAAGAAGAATTTTTTTATTGTTTGTGGAGAGCACTTTGAGGGTTACACCACCCTTTAACAGACAGACGCACGCTTGTCGCTGCTGCTTTGAGGATGCAGGTGTGGCTACAGCTCACACATTTCACAAAGACAGAAAAAAAAATGATTTTTTTTATTGTTTGAGGAGCGCACTTTGAGGGTTACACCACCCTTTAACAGACAGACGCACGCTTGTCGCTGCTGCTTTGAGGACAGTATCATATGCAGTGACAGTAGACTAGTCAGAAATTGTTGGCACGTCCTTCAGTCTGGACCAGATGTCCAAACCGGCCCTTGACTTATGACACAGGCGCAAGCTTGGCGCTGCTACTGTGTTGATGCACGTGTGGCTACATTGCACACAAATCACAAACACAGAAAAAAAATTGTTTATTATTTTTTGGGGGTTACACCACCCTTTTACAGACTTATGGGACACAGTCGCACGCTTGGCGCTGCTCCTTTGTTGATGCACGTGCAGCTACAGTGCACACAATTCACAAAGACAGAAAAAAAAGAATAATTTTTTTATTTTTGTGGAGTGCACTTTGAGGGTTACACCACCCTTTAACAGACAGATGCACGCTTGTCGCTGCTGCTTTGAGGATGCAGGTGGAATCTAGATGGGATTTGGAACCGGGGACACACTACCTCCATCAATTGTCTAAATCCCACTGCACTAATGGCGGATACCGGACGCACGTCTAACACCAACATAGCAGTCAAGGCCTCAGTTATACGTTTTGCTTCAGGATGACTGCTGTCGTACATCATCGCTAAGGACTGTTGGAGGGTCAATTGTTTAGTAAAAGTAGTGGTGTTCCTACTTCCTCTCTGGGATGATGAACAACTCCCAGCAGCAGCAACAGCACTAGGAGGAAGTGGTTCTTGATCTTTCCCTATTTTATTTTTATCGTAGAAAGTTTGGTCCTCCATTTATGTTATATTGATATATACGTGCGGTTAAGGCACACACAAACACTGAAAATAATTTTTTTATTTTTGTTGGAAACTAGTGCACTTTGTGGGTTACACCACCCTTTAAGAAATTAGCCAGCCGGCCCTTTACTTATGGGACACAGGCGCACGCTTGGCGCTGCTCCTTTGTTGATGCACGTGCAGCCACAGTGCACACAATTCACAAACACAGAAAATATTTTTTTATTTTGTTTGGAGTGCCCTTTGGGGGTTACAGCACCCTTTAAAGGACAAGCCAGCCGCCCCTTTACTTATGGGACACAGGCGCACGCTTGGCGCTGCTCCTTTGTTGATGCACGTGCAGCCACAGTGCACACAATTCACAAACACAGAAAATAGTTTTTTATTTTTTTTGGAGTGCACTTTGGGGGTTACAGCACCCTTTAATGGTCAAGCCAGCCGGCCCTTTACCTATGACACAAGCGCACGCTTGGCGCTACTTTGTTGATGCACGTGCGGCTACTGCGCACACAATTCACAAACACAAAAAAATATATATTTTTATTTTTTTTGGAGTGCACTTTGGGGGTTACAGCACCCTTTAATGGTCAAGCCAGCCGGCCCTTTACCTATGGGACACAGGCGCACACTTGGCGCTGCTCCTTTGTTGATGCACGTGCAGCCACAGTGCACACAATTCACAAACACAGAAAATATTTTTTTATTTTGTTTGGAGTCCCCTTTAGGGGTTACAGCACCCTTTAACGGACAAGCCAACCGGCCCTTTACTTATGGGACACAGGCGCACGCTTGGCGCTGCTGCTTTGTTGATGCAAGTGCAGCCACAGTGCACACAATTCACAAACACAGAAAATATTTTTTTATTTGGTTTGAAGTGCACTTTGGGGGTTACAGCACCCTTTAACGGTCAAGCCAGCTGGCCCTTTACTTATGACACAGGCACACACTTGGCACTACTTTGTTGATGCACGTGCGGCTACTGCGCACACAATTCACAAACACAGAAAAAATATTTATTTTTTTTGCACTTGGGGGGAGCACCCCTGATGGACAGAGCACTCCCTGGACAACACTACAGCACCCCTTTAGGACTGGGACACTGCACAGGACTTTGGAGTGGACACAGCTCCTATGGACAACTGACTGCACAACACAGTACAGCCAGCCCCTATGGACTTTGGAGGAGTGGACACAGCCCCTATGGACAACAGCTGCACATCACAACACAGCCAGCCCCTATGGACTTTGGAGGAGTGGACACAGCCCCTATGGACAACAGCAGCACAGCACAACACAGCCAGCCCCTATGGACTTTGGAGGAGTGGACACAGCCCCTATGGACAACAGCAGCACAGCGCAGCACAGCACAGCACAACACTACACTGCACTACACTACACTACACTACACAGCCCAGCCAGCCCTAACTCCCACCCTCCCTCTTCACTGTCCGTAGCCGAGTGAGAAAATGGCGCTGACGCGGGTACCTTATATAGAATCCAAAACCCGCGAGACCCGGAAGGCGGGATGATGACGTTTTGCCTCGATTTCAGATCCGAGTCAGGCGGGAAAAGTCGAGCCTGACTCGGATCGGCCTCGGATCGGGGGGGTTCGGGGGGGTTCGGATTTCAGAAATAATTTCCCTGCATTGATTATAAGGCACAATGATCCCTATGGCTACATGCATTTTCTGAATAGTGTGTTTTGATTAAAATGTAGATCTTACTAACTGCTTTGGGGCTCATTTACATATGGATGTAAATCAATTTTATAACACACATCTCAGATGCAGCAGTACAGTCCACATTACCGCCGCGCTCATAGGTGGTGCTTTCACAATCTCCTTAAAATACTTTTTTAAGAGTTGACAAGTATGATTTATGTTTATCACTGAGGACCACCTATGTGATAATAACTAATTGTCTTTCTTTCATCCTGACCCAGATTAGAATCACAATGTTACACTTACTGTTTCAATTTAATATGAAGAAAATACATTTTTTGAAAAGTAGTGAGCTTTATACAAGATGGCTTAGGGCAACCTGACCCTGTTAGGTTTTACAAGTACTTTCACTGTTGAGAAACAGAAATCTGTAATGCTGTAACTTTATTCTGAAGCTGTTTATTTGCAATAGTGTCCTCTGCTAAAGAGCAGCAATAAAATCTGTGAGTTAGGGAGAGTTGTGTTGAATGAAATGTAGAGTGTATTAGGATGTTCTACTTGTGGCACAGAATACCACGTGGGGGGCTTATAAATTGAAAATGTACACAGTAAGTTTTGAGTGCCCACAATATAAATCTGTGCATTACAGTAGAATGCCTTAAGGCACACATGATCAAAATGAGAAAATAAGAATAAGAAAATATACACAATAAAATTTCAATCAAAATATACATAAAAAAATTCATAAAAATGAGACGAAATTACCTGCTGGTAAAGAAACGTGTTAGGCAGCCTGCTTTCAGTATCCGAAATGAGCAGGGATCCAACAGTTACATCAGACACCGCTAAACTGGCACAAGCGTGGAGACTATTTGCTGCAATTCCGGATATAACATCCTTTCCCCCCTTCCCCATTCCATTGATCCTGAAAAGGACCCCACTGTTTGCTAGCATGCATGCAAACAGTGACATAAGTGCAAGGGGTGCGGCTGCTGTGGTGCCTGAGCTGCCTCTGTGGCCCGCCGCTCACCCTGTGCCCAGTCATGCACATTCCAGTTACAGCCACTACGGGTGGCCCGGGTGGCAGCGGTGTTGATTTGGTGCCGGCCCGCCAGTTGATTACAGCTGGTGCACCAGCAGGCAGACATGGATAAACAGCACTGCCTGTAGCGAGGCAATCAGAGCTCACAGACCGGCAGCCAATCAGAAGTGGAGGCTCCTGATTGGATGTCGGTCCGCGAGCTCAGATTGGCTTGCGACCATCATCAGATTTAAATTGTGCCTGTGCTGTCTGTCCATGTCTATCATTTTCTGCTGGCACGCTAACTGTAATTAGCTGGCGGCTCGGCCCCAAATACACACCTGCTGATGGCACATAGGGGAGATGGGAGGCTACTGGAGGGAGTCGGGGAGGTGAGTTGCTGGGGGGGCATAATGTGTAAGGGGCACTACTGTGTTACATAATGTTGTAAGGGGCACTATCACTGTGTGGAATAATGTGTTACTACTATGTGGCATAATTTGTAAAGGACATTACTGTGTGGCATAATGTATAAGGGACACTACTACTGCGTGTCATAATGTGTATAAGGGGCACTATTGTGTGGCATACTAACCTGAATGTGCTCTGTGTGGCATTATATGAATGGGATCTGTGTGGGGGCACATATATGTGTTTTATTTACCTTTGGGGTGGCCCTTTTAGGATCTTGCTATGTGGCCCACTGTTTCAGGTGGGTTCAAACTAAGAGATCCCAGATGGGTGGATTCGCAGAACTGATACTTAAACAAACAAATTGAATATAAAAGTGTAAATTTATTATAATAGTTAGCTTCAATCGTCGATTAATTCAGTAGATACAGCAATCACATCAGCAAATCAAGATGCCCTTCTCTCAGCATCTAGAGACTGGATTATGGGCCTGATTCAGACCCGCTCGTGAGTGCACAGTGCTTACAAGCGGGTTGATGGTCCCCAACTGCGCATGCACACACTGGAGCCGGCACCGGCGTGCACATGCGCGAGACCCGGCCAGCGACGGTCGCTCCGTCACAACGGGTCCCGCACCAAGGCAGGGCAGCTGTCAATTGTGATTGACAGCTTGCCCCGTTTTGGAGGTGTGCAGGGGGGTGGCTGGCCAAACAGAGGCATTCCCGAAGTGACGATGTCAGTGGGTGAGCTTCCGGCTCTATTACAGCCGAAAGCTCACTGGGGCTTGCGTGAATGAGACCCTACCACAAGGGTCTCGTCACAAGCCCCGATGGTCATGACCATCATCTAGTCGCTCGCATAAGCTGTGGGTGGCCACCCACAGCTATGCGAGCAGCCAGGAGGCCGAAACCGAAAAACAAAAAACGCCCTGATTCAAAGCGAACGCTCTGAAAGAGCATCCGGCTCTGAATCAGGGCCTATGTTCAAACGTCCTAGCACTTCTGCAGTCAGTGTTGTTCCAAGAATAAGGCTCCTTCTATACTGACACATTACAGCTTATATAGGCTGCTTTCTGAGAGAAAAACTCCTGAGTAGGAATTTTAACAGGTATAACAGCCATTTTTAGAAATAAACATAAATATTAATAGACAGTAGGTACTGTTGCCTCAATATGAATATTGGAATTCATCTCAATAACTTTTATGGTATGTATTTTGTATTAGCTGAAGGTAACTGTCCCAGTGTACCGGACCCCGGTCATCTCTTACTGGGTCCGGCAGCATTAGTTTTCCAGAGGGCAGCGGGCGGGGAGAACCCAGAGCCCACTGTCGACAGAACCTCCTCCAGCTCTCTGTCCCTTCCCTCAGCGGACGGCAGCAGGGAGATCCCAGCGCCAGCTGCTTCCGGCTCCTGTTGTTGCGGCTGTGTGCAGGTGGCCGCGGCTCCCCTAGGGACACACGCGCCGTTCTGCAGAAGATTTAAAGGGCCAGTGCACTACTTGCGATGACATCACCAGAGGCATCTATGCTAGCCCTGCCTTTAAAAGGAAGTTGCTGGGAACACTTCTGTGTCAGAGTATAGGCTCCATACCATACTCCAGCGTTCCACGTACTCACCTGTTATCCTGATCTTGACCGTGGCTTGTTCATGACTCCAATTTCACCTGATCCCTTGCACTGCTCTTGATATCTGGTTCTGACCTCGGCTACTCTCTGTGACCCATCTACGTCTGCTCCCTGGTACTGTTTCGTCTGTTTGGTATTGACCCGGCCTGTCGACTACGTTATTCTTCTGCATGACATCCCGTACTCACCAGCACCTGTATAGGGGAACCTAACCTGAGGGCCGCGACCTGTGTGTTGGACGCAGCCAAGTCCAATCCTTCGTGCGAGGGTCCCTGGTGAATACCGCCGGCACATTAGACTCTGCGCCTCAGGACAATTCCCTAAATACGGGCTGCATCTGCAATCCACCCGAGAGTTTGTGACAAAATACTCTGCCCCAAAAAACATGGATGCTGCTGTAACCCATCATCATGAGATCTGCTCGAGAACTTACTTGCTAGAGTTGAGAAGCAAGAACAAGATCAGGCTCAGATTTTGCAGATTTTGCGGGGCCACTCAAGCACCTCCGGTACAACCAGGTCCATCGCTACTGCACCTTCCGCAGGAGCTTCCGCAACAATACGGATTCCGAATTTAAACAAAGTATGATGGGGATCCTACAGGCTGTCGTGGATTCCTGAACCAGTGTTCGATCCAGTTTGAAGTCCAGGCAGCAAGCTTCCCTTCAGACAGGACAAAGGTGGCTTATATAATCTCGCTATTGGCAGGTCAAGCATTGGCTTGGGCCTCTCCATTGTGGGAGAGGAATGACTCGCTGGTCAACAACAGTGCTGAGTTCCTGAAAGCTTTTCGGAGGGTCTTGAGGAGCCTGGTTGGGTATCCTCCACTGGGTTGGCCATTTTACAGCTGAAACAGGGAAATCAATCTGCAGGACAGTATGCCGTGCAGTTCCAAACCCTTGCTTCTGAGTTGGGGTGGAACAACGAAGCACTGGTGGCCGCCTTTATGCAAGGGCTGTTGGATCAAATTAAGGATGTCCTTGCATCGAGGGAATTGTCGACTTCTTTGGACGACTTAGTCTCCTTGCGTATCTGAGTGGATCTGTGCCACAGAGAAAGAGCACACTTCACCTTTAAGCTTGCTCCACATTTCACAGCACCTACTGAGCCTCTAGAGGAACCCATGCAGATTGGGAAGTCGCACCTCCCTGCTGCAGAGAGGGATAGGAGGTTTAAGAATAAACTTTGCTTGTACTGTGGCGAACCAGGTCTTCTTCTCTCTGGCTGTCCAAAGCGTCTGGGAAATGAGAAGGCCTAACTGTTCAAGGGGTGGTCGGGTTAGGTGCATTCCAATACACCCCAAGAAACAGTGTTACTTCCCAGTCTACCATCGAAGTAACTCTGGTCAGGGGCGTATCTACCCATTGGGCAGGATGGCACTCGCCAGTGGCGCCGACCAAAGGGGGGCGCCTCCCGGCAGTGCCACCAGTAGCCAAGGGGTGGACAAGTCCCCCAGCCTCACAAGTGTAGGACAGACCGCAGCGATAGCGGTCTGCCCTACACAGTTTACAAACAGACAGCCGTCAGCAGCGGCTGTGTGTTTGTAATAGCAGCCAGCTAATGAGAGTCAGACAGACTCTCATTTGCTGCTGCGTTGTCCACGGAGGGAGCGGGCTGGAACTCACTAATGAGCTCTGTGTGCTGGCTCCCCCCACAGCATGTGACGTATGACGTCTCTCCCATCCAGGAGAGGAGCGTCCGGGACTCAGAGAGGACAGCGGCGGTCGCGTCAGGAGCGGGGATCAGGTAAGTTGAATTTTTTTTTCTTCTTTGTGTGTGTGTTTGTGTGTGTAAGCCTGGCACTATAGGGGGGGCACTGAAATAGGGGGTGGCTGCTACTGGGTGCACTTTATGGGGGGGTGCCCACTACTGTGGGGCACTGTTTAGGAGTGGCCACTACTGGGGCCAATATATGGGGGTGGCCACTACTGGGAGCACTGTATAGGGGTGGTCACTACTGTGGGCAATTTAGGGGGTGGGTGGCCAATACTGCGGGCAGTTTAGGGGGGTGGCCACTATTGGGGGCACTGTATAGGGGGGACTACTACTGGGGGCACTGTATAAGGGGGGACTACTACTGGAGTCTACTACTGGGGGGCACTGTATGGGGGGACTGCTGCTGGGGGCACTGTATAGGGGGGCTACTACTGGGGGCACTGTATAGGGGGGCTACTACTGGGGGCACTGTATAGGGGGAGCTACTACTGGGGCAGTGCAGCATAGGGGGGATTACTACTGGGGGATTACTATTGGGGGCACTGCATGAAGGGGGGTCGTCAGTCCATTACATTGCCAGGGGCGCTTGGATCACTAGATACACCCCTGACTCTGGTTGTGGGAAAGTCTTCTGAAGTCATCAAAGCCTTCTTAGATTCAGGTGCCGATGGCAACTGCATTACGACTAAGAAGGTCCAAGAGTTAAGGATTGCAATTATGCCACTGCAAACACTCCTTTGCATCATTGGAGTGGATGGGAATAAACTTCCTATGGCTACCATTCACTCGCGGACAACCGAAGTCACCATGCAAGTAGGGGCTATTCATCGAAAATTAATAACATCCTATATTCTTCTGTCAGCCGAGAGTCCGATCATTCTAGGTCTTCCCTGGCCCTGCAAGCATGCTCCTGTTCTAGATTGGAGGAACCTCAAATCCTCTCGTGGGGTTCCCAGTGCCGTGGGTCCTGTTTATCAGCTGTTAAACCTCCACACCGTGTCAATCAAAGCTCCGTCATCTCTCTGGAAGACCAACTTCCAGTTCCATATCAATCCTTTAGATATGTGTTCAGTAAACAGGCCGCAGAGACGCTTCCTGCTCACCGGGAGTGGGATTGCGCTATAGACTTACTATCTGGGAAGGTGCCACCCCGTGGAAGAATTTTTCCCCTTTCACTTCCAGAATCCCAGGCTGTAACCAAATACGTTAAGGAGAATCTGGAGCAGGGTTTATCAGGGAGTCTAAATCACCCGCTGGAGCTGACCTGTTCTTTGATAAGAAAAAGGATGGATGATTGAGACCATGTATCGATTACCGGGGCTTGAATGCAATTACCATTAAGGACCGGTATCCTCTACTGCTGATTTCTGAACTTTTTGATCGAATAAAAGGGGCAAAGATTTTCACTAAGCTGATTACAATCTAATCAGAATCCGTCAGGAGATGAGTGGAAGACGGCCTTTTACACTCGTGATGGCCACTACGAGTACTAGTCATGCCCTTTGGATTAAGTAATGCCCCAGCTGTTTTCCAAAAATACATGAACCATATCTTCCGGGATCTGTTATACAAGTGCATGGTGGTATATTTGGATGATATCCTGATATTGACAAGTCATCACCAACATGTGTGTGAGGTACTGTCACGACTCCGGGCTAACCAGCTCTTTTGCAAGCTTGAGAAATGCTCTTTTGAACAAAAAGAACGAACATTTTTGGGGTACATCATTTCGGGTTCCTGTCTTAGAATGGATCCAGAGAAGCTTGCCGCCATTGTAAACTGGCCCAGTCCAGTCGGGTTGAAACCTATACAATGTTTCCTGGGGATTTGCAATTATTTTATTCTTATATATATATTTCTACCGTCAGTTCATCAGGAATTATTCGTCCATCGCAGCCCCCATCACTGCTCTTACCAAAAAGGGTCAATACACTCGTGTATGGCTACCTGAGGCAGAGGAAGCATTCAGCCAATTGAAGCAATGCTTCCTTTCAGCGCCTATTCTGAATTGTGATCTACCTTTTTTTTGGGAGGTGGATGCTACCACGGTCGGTGTGGGAGCAGTGCTGTCACAGAGGGATAAAGAAAACAAGTGCTACTCCTGTGGGTTCTTCTCCCGGAAGTTCTCTGCACCAGAAAGAAACTATGCAGTCAGAGATAAGGAACTGCTGGCCATCAAGTTGGCTCTCCAGGAATGGCGATACTTGTTGGAGGGAGCTAAATTTCCGGTGACAGTATATACCGATCATAAGAACTTAACGTATCTCAAGACGGCCCATTGTCTAAATTACCGTCAGTCCAGGTGGTCGTTAACGACCACAACTTATATATATATATATACACACACGCATATATATATACACATATATGTGTATATGTATGTATGTATATATATATATATATTTTAACATATATAATCAAGTCGAGGTAGCGGCACTCACTACATCAACATTTCAGGTTTATTACAACCTGTCATCAGGATACACAAGTGTATTCTGATGACGGGTTGTAATAAACCCGAAACGTGCCGCTACCTCGACTTGATTATCTTACCTGTGACTGGAACCTTGGTCATGAACATA
Organism: Taudactylus pleione; assembly: GCA_031769625.1. Lineage (NCBI taxonomy): Eukaryota > Metazoa > Chordata > Amphibia > Anura > Myobatrachidae > Taudactylus > Taudactylus pleione. Next base: position 5,805,087 of record JAUIMM010000368.1, on the reverse strand, counting down.
TGTGAATGGGAGTGCTGACTCCATGGATTGTACATATTATATACAGTAACAGTATATATATATATACACACAGTATATATATATATATATATATATATATATATATAAATACAAAACAAAAAGTGAAAAAACAAGTGCCTCATAGTGTAATATGTTTATCAATTAATGCACGCACCATTAACACTTAATATGCGTACCGTGATATGCTAGAATGCAAGCACGTAATGTAATCCTCAGAATCTCTGTATCTCCCTCTTGGATTTGAAGTGTTCCGGTTCTTACTCGACAGTCAGTGTGTATAAAGGAGGAAAAAACACTGTCATAGTGTATTATCAGAGACAATTTAATGGAACATATAGTGGACACACACAGAAAATGCGTAATTACATTAAAAAAGTTCAATATAGCCTTATCTGAAATAGTCACAGCATCAGCTGACAGAGGTCCCAACTTCCTCAACGCATTTCGTCTCTTACACCACTTTGGTAGGACTTCGTCAGGAGGATAACACCCAGTGAGATAGCTTACTATTTTATATACCTACCCCATCAATTATGCATGCAAATATCAGGCTAAAACTATTAGATTACGTGCTTGCATTCTAGCATATCACGGTACGCATTAAGGATACTGACTTTGAACCTCTATATACCCCTGCCTATACCTTCTAATATCCTACCTATAAACCTCTAAGGATGACACTAATTTGCATACGCAGTCATACAGTAAATAAAGACTCCAGACCTAAAATCTGTGGTACCAAAGCACAAAGTATTATTCAAGTAAAAGTACAGCAGTTACACGCTATGATCCTCATATAATCTTAGCGCAAAGAGATTATACAGACCCAAGTACAATTATACATATGCAGCGCTTTCTGGTCTAGATGTTAGGCATCAGCAAGAAACCCCTCGTCAATCAGCATTCAGCACAAAGACCAGGAACCCAGGGTCAGCACACATATTTATACCCCCCAGAAATAAGCAACAAAATAGAGTAGTTTGTTGCTAATACCATTGGTCCTAAAGGAGAGGGCATATGTTACAAGGCATTTAACAGGTTGATTCAAATAGACACAACCCAGCCTCTAACAACTGGGGGTCTATGATTTCCTGCCTCATACAACATCCTAACAGTTGTTCATAAAAATGGACATTTTGTTGCTTGAAGTCTCTGCGGTCCATAAGTTGAGAATGCATGATGCGATCTCCACACCGATGGTACCGGAATACTGTTGAAAGAGTACGCATCAGAACAATACCAATCACAGCTTACTTATCATGTATAAAACCTTAGTTACCAAATAATCTTTATTTCACAGCATTTATGCTAAATGAACAAACTTAAATCTTATACTTTAAAGCTTATTAAACCTTTTATGTGAATATGTAATGTGTAAGTATGTGGGGTGTGATGTAAAGACGCTAGTTAACTTGGGGCAGATGCATTTGCATGAAGCTAATAAACAGCGTTTTCATACAGAATCTTATGCATACGCTAATATGCAACTAGTTAACAGCGCAATTGTGCATATTAATGTGTGTATGAGAAATGGTGCACTTAAATCTCACTTAAACTAAGTGAACACCTAGCATTGTGGAATACTGAGCCTTATAGTTCCATGCCTTGCTCATGCCCCAGCAGCCCCCACCCTTTTCAGGCTCAAAAATACTGGTCTTTGTTCTCCCAGGACCTGTGTGGATGCAAATTAGCACAGCTACAAGACCCAAACCTCAGATAACACTCTTGGCTTTGAAGGTATTTTATTGTAGGAAGCCTGCTAATGTAAGGTGCTACAAACGACCCTCTTGTTGTATTCGAGCAGGCCACCTGGAGTGAGAGCAGACGTTATGTCTATGAAGCTTGTCTACACAGGCTATTTGTCAGGTGGCCATTTGCTCTGTTTAGCTAATGCAATCCAATTTTGACATACTGTACAGCCATTTCTGAAATATATCCTTTAGGGGAATTATAATAATATGCACACTTTATCCAGAGCACCCAAACTACGTAAAGTCATGAAATGGGCTTTTGATGAATCGCCGTAACTTATGGCGATGGTCACAGATGCAATCACATGATGCTAATAGTAATATCGCCACATGTACTAAAGTGTGAGTTTATCTAAAATGGCGCTTAGGCGGCCATTCGCAAAATTCCAGCTTTGACAGTCCACCCTTTGATAGCGAACAACATGCTATCACAATGTGATTTTAAAATATCATTTAGGCTTATATTTATATACTATTTAGTGTTATTATGGGATGGCACAAGGTGGTTCTTAATCCATCAATAATGTGTCTCTGAGTGGGGAAATAAAACTACTATTATACGCACACCGCGGATCTTGGAAGATCATGTGAAAGGTGTGGGGATACACCAGTCCTATAAAGTCTTGAAGGGGAATTGAGACTGTACATTATCTGAGGTGTTTTTAAAAATAACATTTCAATAATACATTCTATGCATGTCTAAATATAATACATTAAATTATGGTATTTCCTAGTTCAGGGTTGTAATGCAGTTCTATATTTACCTCAGTATTCATACTGACCACCATCATAATTTCGTTCTTTCATTTTACTCTATTTTTACATTTTCCACACTTCAACACAATAGGAACACACTGGACACATATGCCAATTATTATTATGACAATCAGTATAAGGATTAAGAATCTGCCTATACTGGCGATCATTTCCTGGACCCATTCCCCTAGGCCTGAGAACCATTTCACTGGGTCCAGCCATGAAACCCATCCTTCTATCTTCTCCCTTACTTCAGCCACTGAAGCATTATGGTTCTTATGAAACTCCCATTTTAGCTGCAGAATTTCACCCATCTTCCAGTCTATCACTTCCTTGGGGTCGCTGGTATCATTGGTGACATAGGTGCAACATTTTACTCCAAATTTGGTGGCCAACGTTACGCAATACCCTCCAGTAACAGCAGTTAAATAATTTAACACTAGCCTGTGTTGCACCAGTTCTTTCTTGTACGCTTGCAATTCTCTTCCTGTATACCTGAATGTGTCATCGTACATCTCGGTGATATTATCTATCAATTTAGCAAGTTCCTGAATATATCTAAAGTTTAATGTACCCCGAGCGATCCTGGTGGGATCCAATGTGACTAAAACTTGAAAGGCAGTTGTCTCACTAATTAACTGAGTGGCTTTTGTGCACGTCACCAGGTATCATATTTCGTTTGCCTCTATGTTCATATTGTGTGTGAAGATATGGTGACAGTGTGATTTTATGTATACCAAGTATTTCAACATGTGTGAGGGTCATAACTTCTGGGACTACTCTTCCCAGGTAACACAAACCTTCGGAACTCGGGGAGAGCCACTTATACGCTTTTCTTCCACATATAAAATATACATTATCAGGGAGAACATAAGGAATGGTATGCATAATTATCATTAAGCACATTTCCCTTGCAAACAATCCTATTTCTGGGTCTTCCATCTGGTACATGCAAGTTTCTGGCTGTATTATTTTAGCACAATAACCATCTGGCACCTTACCAATAATTTCTTTGGTGGAACTCAATGTTTCCCACTAGATTTAATTGAGCGTAACAGATCATGGTTTATGGACTCATTATCAGCTCTTTGTGAGAAGGTCATCGTCTGATTATTCCCTGTCACTTCCCAACTCCCGGGTTTATTGGGGTTGGTTATGTTTAAACACAAAAGTGATCTATCTACTTGGAATTGATATAGTTTGAAATGAGGTGGTTTGGAAGAGAGAAATTTTCCATCCAATGTTTTCCCTTTCTGTAATTCTAAAATTTCCGTGATATTCAGCGGAAATGGCACCAACCCTACATTATGCTGTCCCTGTGGCACATGTGAACACACCCAGCAATCAGTTTGATTTAACACTTTGCCTACCATGCTATGATAATCCTCTAAAGGATACCCACCCCAGTACGGGTTATATTTAGGTTGGCACCATTGGATACAGTTCTCATCAACTAGGGACCCACAAAGCTCACAAATACAGGAATCTTCAGATTATAAACCTCCACACCATCCCCGAGTATCCGGAATGACAGCTCTCTTAACAATAACAGTACTAAGATTGGTCAGACACTCCCCTGATTGGCATTACACTCCTCCTGACTCCACTCCATCAGCACTGCCATCAGCTCCCATTTCCTCAATTGGTCTCCCATCACAGAAACTGGATATTCCCAAACTGACCAGGATGGTGAACACCCTAAAAGAGAATATGAATATGAACACAGCAGGCCCATCCACTGTCACAACAAGACTTGCAAATTTCTCTTAGTTCAGGTATCTCACTACGACCTTTTCAGTCCTCCTGGAACAAGCTCGCGAGCGACAGGTCCATGCTATTAGCCTTGTCTCCGACTTGTTTCTCCACCGGTTGATTGACCTTTTTGCAGTGAGTGGAATGGACCCAGGTATCTCTCTCAGCCACCTTCAAAGATGTAGTACTTGTCAGCAGCACCTGGTACGGACCTTCCCACCGATCAGTCAAACAACCTGAACGCAAGAAATTTCTGATATAACATATTCTCCTGGTTCAACATAATGAGAGTTAGTTTCAGGCATATCATGGGATAACAATTTCAGTTTCTGCTGCTGTTGCTTTAACTGCTTACTCATTGATATAAGATACTTTACAGTTACCTCGTTGTTACCCTTCAAGTCTTCCTGTGGACTTATAATCAAATGAGGTTGTCTACCGAACAGTATTTCAAATGGGGACAGATTTAGAGGGGGTCTAGGAGTGGTCCTTATGCTATGTAGGACCAACGGTAACGCTTCTGGCCATCCTAGTCCAGTCTCTGCCATGATTTTACTTAACTTATTTTTAATAGTCCCGTTCATCCTCTCTACCTTGGCACTGGCTTGCGGTCGGTAGGGGGTGTGAAGTCGGCTATTAATACCCATCAGCTTACACATATTTTGAAAAACATCACCTGTGAAATGAATACTCCTGTCACTCTCAATGATTTTAGGGATACCGTACCTGCATACAAATTCCTGAACTATTTTCTTGGCAGTAAACGCAGCAGTATTAGTGGCCGCTGGGTAGGCCTCAACCCAATTAGAAAATACATCAGTGCACACTAATACATACTTAAGATTCCTGCAGGGTGGTAATTGGATGAAATCAATTTGTATCACCTTGAAAGGTCCATCAGTCGGTGGAATGTGGGATGGTTCAGTAGGGATCGCTTTCCCTATGTTCTTCCTCAAGCGGGTCAGACAGGACATTGCTATCTTTTCTGCTTGTGAAGAAAAACCTGGTGTGCACCAGTATGCTCTCACCAACTTGCACATATCTTGTTTTCCCAGATGAGTCAGACCGTGTGCTTCCTCAGCCAGGCTGGGGTAATATGCCTTGGGGGCTACTGGTTTACCTTGTCCGTCCCTCCAGAGCCCGGAGGACTCTTGCCCACATCCCTTGGACTTCCAAATGGACTTTTCCTGAATTGAACACAAATTTTGCATCTCGTCTGGCAGGCACGCCCCCGGCACGCCCACCAAAGGGGGCATGCTGTCAGTCACCATCGACAGCACACCCCCTTTGATGAGACACTCGTCGAGTCTCGCGCATACGCACGACGGAGCTCCCTCCATCGTGCGCATGCGCAGTGGGGACCATCGGCCCACTTGCGAGCGGACAGCCGCTCGCGAGTGGGTCTGAATGAGGGCCATAATTTTTTCAGTGGGAGAAAACATTTTTAACCCTGCTGCCCATTTTGCAGCTTCATCGGCTCTGTTGTTGCCCAGTGACACCAGATCATCCTCACATGTATGGGCTTTACATTTAATTACTGCCACCGCTTTGGGCAGTTGGATTGCTTCTAAAAGATGTTTTATGTGTCGGGAATGTGCAACTGGTGTGCCTGCTGCTGTCATAAAATTTCTCAGACACCATAGAGCCCCAAAATCATGCACCACCCTGAAAGCGTACCTCGAGTCAGTGTAAATGTTAGCAGATTTGCCTGCTGCCAGTTCACACGCTGTAGTTAGTGCTACTAACTCTGCCATCTGGGCTGAGTGAGGAGGACCAAGAGGTTTAGCTTCTATGATGTCTGTGTCATCTACAACAGCATAACCTGTACATAATTCACCTGTGTCTGTTTGTCTATGACAACTCCCATCCGTATAAAAAGTCACATCCACATTCTCTAAAGGTGTGTCATGTATGTCAGGTCTAGCAGTAAAGGTCTGATTCAGATATTCCATACAATTGTGCGTATCATTATGTCCGCTGAACTCACCTCCCGCCAGCAACTCGCCTCCTTCCACCCTTTGTACATCATGTTGTACATATGGTAAATACGTTGCTGGATTCAAAGTGCTGCAACGTTTAACAGTGATGTTTGCGGGTGCAATTAGAGCTAGTTCCCATTTGGTAAACCTAGCCGAAGAGACGTGTCTGGTTTCAGCTGAGTTCAACAGAGCAGATACAGCATGGGGAGTGTAGACAATCATATCATGACCCAATACTACGTCCTCACTTTTACTCCCCAATAAAGCGGTAGCTGCTACACTTCTCAAACAAGTGGGGAGTGATCTTGCCACAGTGTTCAATTGGGCACTGTAGTATGCTACGGGCCTACTGGCATCATTATGTTTTTGTTATGAGGACACCTGCAGCACAACCATCGGCTTCCATACAATACGAATCAAAAGGTTTTTCATAATCAGGTATTCCTAATGCAGGAGCTTTTGTCAGACTATCCTTAAGATTAAGAAAAGCCTGCTCTGTTTCCTCTGTGTGTATGACACGATCGGGCTTTGAGGAAGAGACTAATTCCTGTAAAGTCAAGGCCAAAATAGAAAAACCTGGGATCCACATTCTACAGTATCCACCACATTCCCAAGAAGGCATGAATTTGCTGTTGATTCTGCGGCAGTGTCATGTTCTGTATGGCCTGGATTCTATCATTTGTAAGATGTCGTAACCCCTGGGTTAGGCAGTGTCCCAAATATTTTACTCTGGATTGGCACGGCTGTAGTTTGTCCTTAGCCAGCTTGTGTCCTGTATGCGAGAGATGAAGCAACAAAAGTTTAGTATCATTCAAACATGACATAAACGAGTCAGAACATAGCAATAAATCGTCCACATATTGAATTAGAACAGATCCATTGGCAGGTTGAAAAGATTGTAAACAGTCATGCAATGCCTGGGAGAAGATACTGTGGCTGTCTATGAAACCTTGGGGTAACCGTGTCCATGTGTATTGTACACCTCTGTATGTAAATGCGAATAGATACTGACAGTCAAGGTGGAGAGGTACAGAGAAGAAAGCAGAACAGAGGTCAATGACAGTGAAATGGGTTGTATTTGGTGGGATCTGCATCAGGATGACAGCTGGATTTGGCACTACAGGGAATTCTCTCTCTACTACCTTATTAACACCTCTAAGGTCTTGTACCAGCCTATAACCCCTCCCACCAATCTTCTTCACTGGGAAGATGGGACTGTTGGCTACACTAGCTGTACGAACTAAAATTCCCTGTTGCAATAATCGCTCAATTATTGGAAAAACCCCTAATTCCACCTCCTGTTTTAGTGGGTACTGGGGAATTTTTGGAGCTTGCCTACCGCTTTTTAAATTTACCATTACAGGGCTTACGTTTGCCATTAATTAAGTGTCCTGTCCATCCTTAGTCCAAAGGGAATCTGGAATTTGGGACAACATTTCATCTACCTGAGATGGATTTTCATTTAACCTTGTAGAGTGATACATTATCCTTTGGGGAGTGTCCAACATATTCCGCACCTCGTGTGCAACTCTCTCTGGGATATCTAAAGATACACCATCATGGGTGCAATATATAACACATCCCATCTTACATAACAAGTCTCTACCCAGCAGGTTAGTAGGAGTCGCAGCAGCCAGAAGGAAAGAATGCCTGGTATGCAACAGCCCAATAGTAACCTCTGTGGACTTTGTTAAAGGATAATGTTCCATTTTACCTGTTACACCCATTGTTGGTACTGTCTCGTTGGTCACCTGTAAATTAACGGGAGATTTTATCACTGACCTGGTCGCCCCTGTGTCTACAAGAAAAGGATATTCAGTACCAGCTACATTAACCATCATGACCGGTTCTTCCCTAGTACTTCCCGTTAACCTGACTATCTGTAGACTACAGGTATGACCTGACCCCTAGCATTGGCTTCCATTCTCCAATAAAGCATTTACGGCCACAATTGGAGCTGGTGCCTGCTGGACATTTGCTGGTCTCTGCGCATATCCCTTATGGGTATGTCCAGGTCTTCCCTGATTTGGGGTTCCTACTCTTTTTACTGTACAGTTTCTACTTAAGTGTCCTGTTTGTTTACAATTAAAATATGTTCGTGGATCGGGTGAAGACACATGTTGTTGTGAGGTTTAAGCAGAGGGTAAAGGTGGTGGATATGGGTAAGGATAGGGAGGGTAAGGGTATTGTGGGGGATATGAGTTTTGTGAGTAGTATGGGACCTGTGGTTGTATAGGGTTTGTGGAATAGAGCTGTGTTTGTTGTTGCGTGGGGTTAGTGAGGGCATATAACTGTTCAGGTGTAAGTGTGTGTGCAGATGCGAGTGTGTCTGTTGGCTGTGATGTTACTGTCATTCCCTCCAGAGCTTGTATACTGACAGCCATTAGTTTTTCGCTCTGGGTCTCTCTCTTCTTTGAGATGTTTTTATCATGTTCTATGGCAGATTTTATGAGGGTATCTATTGTGACTCCCCTCCAGCCAGGTTGTGAGGTCTGAACAAGAGTCTTTAAATTCTCTTTCAGACCATCCATGAGTACCGTGACTATCATTCCCCTGTGGTGAGTGCTATCTTTAATAACTTCTAACCCAGTGTACTGGGTGATAGCCTGCAGAGCCCGGTCGCAATAATCTTCTGCAGATTCACTCTCCTTTTGCTTAATGGTGAAAATTTTGTTCCAGTCAACTACTACCGGAAAATATATACCCAATTGAGTTACAATGCGGGAAATGTTACCTTGGTTTACTTGGTCTGTTAAGGGAACGTCACCATCCAATACACAATCCGTGATAAATTTTGTCACGTCGGTATTGCGTGGTAGACAGGCCCTTAACACCACACGCCAATCTTTATTAGTTGGCTCATGAGAACTACCCAAATTTCTCAAAAATCTTTGACATTTGGCTAGTTCCTTTTTGGGATCGGGGAAATCATTTATGATGGAATTTAGTTCTGCTCTTGTCCAGGGACAATGCATTACTACTTCCCTCGTGGGCACTACACCGTTCGCATCTGCATTTCCATTCGGAACGGTTATTGTCCGAATGGGATGCAGACCGGCAGCGCTGCTACCTTTGACCTTGTTACCTGGATGAGGATTTAATCTGCTGCTGCTATGTATGGTATTAACAACTTCCTTTACGGGTGCAGAGGGTGTTAGCACTTCATCTAACATCTCTATTGTTTGCATGGCCCCCATTCTGAGACAACTCCTATGCTTTTCAATAAAGATTTAAACTGGTGAAAGACAATCAAGATACTTTCACTTACCTGTGGACGATTTAAACGGCAGCGCCCACACACCTGGATAAGATTTGAAAAAGGCAACTTCCACACCCGGATAAGATTTAGTAAGGCAACTTCCACACCTATGGAAGTTTATGTCGGCTACTTCCACGCACCTCTCTACAACAAAGACAACATGTACACCTGCTACTGTGTATAGAAAGGTAAGCTGCTTACCGAGCGACTAGCACTTAGCCCTTAAAGGTCATATGGTACCTCTAACTGTAGGGAACAAGTTAACCCTACCAACAAATACTCACTGTTACACACTTTTTCCTGCACAGAAAAATACACGTTAACCCAGATATTGATAACAATTGAAAAATGTAAACCTCAACGGCTTTATTTAAACACGTGGCAACACAACTGGAAGTACGCTATTGTGCGACCAGTCACATACACAATAATGCGACTACCACACAACCATATGACAACTTTTTAGCTGCGTACGCAAAAGTGCATCATTACTGTGTGCAAAACTGCGACTCAGCCGTGTGCTCAATTCTGCGGCACCCCTTTAAACGTTAGGTTCTATCAACAAAGGAAAACAAACTTTTTCCTCTCTTGTCCCTGGATTCTAGTCAGCTTCCTTGGCTCACACAAAAATGGATAGCGATCTTTCAGCACAAAGCGGTTGCAGGTAAACCCTGCATGTGGCCACTCCACCCTTTGCTGAGATATCGATAACCGTATGTGCCGTGTGAGTAGGTAAGTGACTTCACAATGAGCCCCCAACTAAGGATACTGCCTTTGAACCTCTATATACCCCTGCCTATACCTTCTAATATCCTACCTATAAACCTCTAAGGATGACGCTAATTTGCGTACGCAGTCATACAGTAAATAAAGACTCCAAACCTAGAATCTGTGGTTCCAAAGCACAAAGTATTATTCAAGTAAAAGTACAGCAGTTACACGCTATGATCCTCATATAATCTTAGCGCAAAGAGATTATACAGACCCCTCGTCAATCAGCATTCAGCACAAAGACCAGGAACCCAGGGTCAGCACACATATTTATACCCCCCAGAAATAAACAACACAATAGAGAAGTTTGTTGCTAATACCATTGGTCCTAAAGGAGAGGGCATATGTTACAAGCCATTTAACAGGTTGATTCAAATAGGCACAACCCAGCCTCTAACAACTGGGGGTCTCTGGTTTCCTGCCTCATACAACATCCTAACAGTTGTTCATAAAAATGTACATTTTGTTGCTTGAGGTCTCTGCGGTCCATAAGTTGAGAATGCATGATGCGATCTCCACACCGATGGTACCGGAATACTGTTGAAAGAGTACGCATCAGAACAATACCAATCACGGCTTACTTATGTATAAAACCTTAGTTACCAAATAATCTTTATTTTACAGCATTTATGCTAAATGAACAAACTTAAATCTTATACTTTAAAGCTTATTAAACCTTTTATGTGAATATGTAATGTGTAAGTATGTGGGGTGTGATGTAAAGACACTAGTTAACTTGGGGCAGATGCGTTCGCATGAAGCTAATAAACAGCGTTTTCATACAGGATCTTATGCATTCGCTAATATGCGACTAGTTAACAGTGCAATTGTGCGTATTAATGTGTGTATGAGAAATGGTGCACTTAAATCTCACTTAAATTAAGTGAACACCTAGCAGTGTGGAATGCTGAGCCTTATAGTTCCATGACTTGCTCATGCCCCAGCAGCCCCCACCCTTTTCAGGCTCAAAAATACTGGTCTTTGTTCTCCCAGGGCCTGTGTGGATGCAAATTAGCACAGCTACAAGACCCAAACCTCAGATAACACTCTTGGCTTTGAAGGTATTTTATTGTAGGAAGCCTGCTAATGTAAGGTGCTACAAACGACCCTCTTGTTGTATTCGAGCAGGGCCACCTGGAGTGAGAGCAGACTATGAAGCTTGTCTACACAGGCTAGTTGTCACGTGGATATTTGCTCTGTTTAGCTAATGCATCCAATTTTGACATACTGTACAGCCATTTCTGAAATATATCCTTTAGGGGAATTATAATAATATACACACTTTATCCAGAGCACCCAAACTACGTAAATTCATGAAATGGGCTTTTGATGAATCGCCGTAACTTATGGCGATGGTCACAGATGCAATCGCATGATTCTAATAGTAATATTACCACATGTACTAAAGTGTGAGTTTATCTAAAATGGCACTTAGGCGGCCATTCGCAAAATTTCAGCTTCTACAGCATATTAAGTGTTAATGGTGGGTGCATTAATTGATATACATATTACACTATGAGGCGCTTGTTTTTAACTTTTTGTTTTGCATGATTACTGGGAACCGTACAACAAAGGCCCATTTAGAAAACGCGAGCTGCCACTGTCGATATCAGGACCATAGTTGATGATTATATTGAACTTGATTCTTCTAAATGATTGAACAGAACATTTGATTGGTTTAGCGCTGTGACTAGTACCTCTTCATGTTGAATATATAATATATATATATATATATACATATATATATTTATATATATATATATATATATATATATATATATATATAATCCTGTAGTGATGCAGCACTCCTGGTCTTATGCAATAATCATGCAATGTACATGGCGGTAACAATTAACGTTTCAGTGCTTTAATAAAAGAAGCACTTTCTGATGAAAGTGCTACTTTTATTAAAGCACTCAAACGTTAATCGTTACCGCCATGTACATTGCGTGATTATTGTATAAGACCAGGAGTCCTGCATCACTACAGGATTATCTATGTGAGAGCCGGACTTTATGTGTTTTTATATATATATATATATATATATATATATATATTGTGGCCAGTGGCGGCTCCAGGCACGGGCAAGCCGGTCCGTCAGCCCGGAGCGCTACTGTTTCCGGAGGGCGCAGGAAACGCCCACCTCCCTCCCAGTGCTATGGGATATATTTAAGCTCAGGGGGGAGGGAGCGGAGGAGGGAAGGGGCGGCAACACAGGATGGCGATGGGCGCAGCACAGCCTAGCGCTGGCCCTGATTGTGGCAGTATCACCAGAGATAGTGCTGGTGAGCAGCAGATTCTGTGTGGGGTTGGAGAGATCCTCCCTCACAGGGTGCAAATACTGAGTTGTGATACACATTTGTGCTGTCTTGTGGAGAGAGCTCATGTGTGGGCTGATGAGAAGGCAGACCAGTCAGGCTGCCATTTGAGACAGTCTAAGTGGGACTGTGGCAGCCAGAGAGCCCAGTGAAGCTAAGCCAAGCCATTGGGGGCCTGAGTCCGGACCTGCAGGGGAGACCACAAACCTCTCAGACTGTGTGACATTGAAGCAGCTGGGCTGCAGGCTGGGGAGGCCAGATCCTATACTTGAAGGAGACAAGGAAGGCCACCAAGAAAGATTGTGTATGTTACTTTTTTGGAAGCAGATTGTGACACTGCAAGCAGGCCAGGAACCCAAAAGTGAGCAGGCCAGAGCCTGTGAGAATACCTGTCAGAGACAGGACTGGGGCTTTGATGCTGAGAGACTGTGTTTGCAGATTAGCTGCACCATGATAGTCAGGTGTCAAGAAGTGAGTTAGACGCCCTAAATAGGGGCTAGGTTGTATATTATTTTCTGTTTCCTGATTTCCATGCTGATAAGTAAAGCACTATTCCATTTATTTACACAGCAGCTGTGTGTGTGGACCCTCATTACAGCACCTAAACACTGCATCAAACCACCCTCTACCGAGCTAATTACTCCAAGTTATCACAATATGGTGGAGTATGCGAGCATAAACATTCTACGCAATAAAGTCTACGCAAGACAGGTCTGTGCAAAAGTGGATTACAGCAAGTAAATGGAAATCAGGACGCTCACTGCACCTGCATGGTGGAATGCTCCTCAAGGTGGTGAGTGAAGATAAGTCTGTTTATGAAGTATTGTTTAAACAAAAAATTGTCTGCAAGTGTGCACTTTTCCTTGGAAAGGAAGAGAAATAATTTTACACAAGTTGCTGGAGTATTGTCTGCAATATGGGAAACTGTTATGACGTGCAAGTATATGTGAATTGTCAGCTATGAAATATATATTGTCTGTGAAGAGAAATGTGCACTTTCCTCAGCATTGGAAGGGTTAAAAGAAATTGTGTGGTTTATTCTGCTGAAATGCTCAAGCTCGTTAAGTCAGGTGTGGCTAATTAAGTGTGGTGTGGAGCAGAGATTCCTATTGAAAGGCTGCTGAGACTGCTTGATATATGCTGGTAATTGTAGTGCCACATGAAGAAAAATGTTTTGCTGTGTTGAAAATACTTTTGAAGACAAAGGGCGGGGTGTAATAGAGATCGAGTCTGCCAGAGGTGCGGGATGCAGAATGATCTCGATCGTTTTTTATAAAGTTGCAGACATTTACAAGGCAAAGCTGAACTGGCTTTGCCTTGTAAATGTTTGCAACTTTAATAAAACGATCGAGATCAGTCTGCATCCCGCACCTCCGGCAGACTCGATCTCTATTACATCCCGCCCAAAGTGTGATATATTGAAAACAAAACCAAGTTGTTCCTGTGTGTTCTGTGCCAAGAATTATGGGAAATAAAAAAATATTCTGAAGGCAAAAGGACTGCTACAAATGTTCAGTTGCAAGCTAGGGAGATGGAAAACCCGGGCTGGAGTTTACAGTCTGAATGTGAACAAAGGGCCTGATTCAGAGCCACTCGTAAGCGGCAGCTCGTTCGCTCCGAGCGATGTTTGCCCAACTGCGCATGCGTACGGATCGTTATACGCATGTGCGAACCAGTCAGTGCGGCCGAAATTCATGTGCTCGCAAAATAGCGAATGCCTGCTAATTTGAGTGACAGGATGAGGCGTATGTGGGTGGTAACAGGGGAAGGTGCTTGAAAACGGGGAGTGGAGATCCGATCGCAGGCGTGCTTAAAGGTCAAAATGGGGGTGTTATGGGTGTGCATATTTAAACAGCAGCGTCACACCACGTCACTGGGTTATTTTTTAGCCAGAACTGCTCGCAAAATTGTGGTAGCAAAAACCAACCACAAGAATAGCGAGCAGCTCATACCCTGTTCGATGTACTCGATTAATCTAATAAATAGCGGACATGACGTAGGATGCGAGCGGCCAGGGGGCATAGTTTCCCAAAAAACGACAGCAAGTTTTGTTCGCTCGTTCAGACCTAGAGGCGTGAACAGACCGCAAACAGCGAACGGTTCATTTGAATAGCCATTCCTATTTTCTGGACGAGCGAGCGCTAATAGCGACCGGCTCTGAATCAGACCCAAAGTCTGTTACAAGGAAGTGATTTAAAGCTGTTTGAAATCCTCTGTGGTGAAACCTTTCAAAATGATGGGGTACAAAGTGTTATTCCAGACAGACATTTAAAAAGCAGAATAAAATGGACAGTAGGTGTGGTCAGTGTATGGTGCAAGGTCCGTTCAGAGAGGACTATATCAGCATAGAAAAAGTTGACTCTCTGAGGGGTATTCAATATGAAACGTAAACTTTGCTGTCGAAGTTTACGTTTCATATCGGAGATTTTACCTGCGTTAAAGTATCGGGTGAAAAGTTATCCCCGTTTTTTATCAAAGACTTTTCGAACCTGCGAAAAGTCTTTGAAATTGAATACGGTGTAAAACTAAAACCTGCGATAATGACGTCATAGGTGCGATATTAACGCAAAAACGATGTTTTCGCTCCCATATTGAATACCCCTATCTGTGTAAAGTTTGGCGTGAAACACTTTTGTGCTATTTTGACCAGATAAGTGACTTGGAGGACAAGTCTACAAAAGAGAAGCTTTTGCATGCGCAAATTGAAAAGACGTTACAGAGTGAGTTATCTTGTTTGAAAATATCATTGGTGCAGGAAGAAGAAAAAAGACTTGAAGTTCTTAAAGAGAGAGACCTCAAATTAGCAGTTATGTCTGAACACCTTTAGGAGGCTAAAACATTAAAATGTGTTACAAAGTATGAGAATGATGGGCTTCAAGCAAAGAATGATATATTAGAGCAAGATATTTTTGAATTGCAGCAAAAGTGTGTCGTACAGTGTACTTCAGCAGGAATTGGAAGAGTTGAAAGAAGGTGTCCATAGACATCAGAGTGATGCAGAGCATACGCAAGTGAAAGTGGCGGATCTGACCCTGGTATTAAAAGAAAAAGACTCTTTAATTGTGTCCACAAAGTAAAGCTTAAAGATTGTGAACTAGAGAGAAGTTCTTTGGCTGAAAAGTTTTGTGAAGTAAATATCTCCAGGTGCTGCAGACTCGCGCTCAGTGGGAAATAGACCATGAAGAAAAAGAGATGGAGATTGTCCGTCTTGAAGTCAGTTGTAAAGAGCAAGTACAAACTCTCCAATTCAATTTAGCTGCAGCTAGAGCAGTTTCAGAATGTCTGACGGAAAGAAATTTATTTCTGGAGGAAAGTCTGCATAAAGCCGCAGAGCAAAGTGAATCTTTGGAGAAAGAGCTTAACCTTGCCCATGTCAGGGTTTGGAAGTTGCAAGCACAGAGCGAGAACCTTGAGAAATGTCTACTAAGTACACAGGACCAGTTGCAAAGATTCCAAATGGAGAAGAATGCAAAACAGCTGGAGTTGCAATGTGAATGAAACATGGCAGAGTCTCAAATAATTGCACAAAAGTTGAGACTTGCTGAATTTATATGCCTTAATGAAGTGGCAGATAGCTATCAAAACCGTGAGATAAAGTCTTCAAGTCAATGGAGCAAAGATTCAAGTATCTTACATGGACATGAGAGTCCAGAATCTGAGGGTGGCAGTGCCAGTACATGGTCTGTTGACCTAGAGCCAATGTCCGGAAGTTGTGATGCTGGTGACTCTCATGATGAGGGTGGCACTTTGAAGGAAATTATGTGCCAGTGAAGTATGCCAAAAGCCAATATCGTGCTTCAAGGCTGATGATTAAAGATGTGACAAACAGAAGTTGGCCAATGGGTGTACCTATAAGAGGTTTAAGCAAGAGAAACCTGTTCTATGAAAAATAAACAAAGATAGAGCTGTTCTAGGTCTGAATCAAAAGATTCTGAGGAAAATAACTTGCTGGATTTTGAGGCAGTTGACAAATATGATGATGAAGTATGTCACTTTGGGAAGAAGTACTATAGAGTAAGAAACTCTATAACCTGGCGGATGAGACCCCCATTGATCACAAGAGTCTGAATGACCATGGATGCTGTGTATTTCCCTCATGAGAACAGGGACATTGTCATGGAAATGCCTCAGCCTATGTCGCTGAACCCAGGGGTTTCAAACTGGGGTGTGGCAGTTTCCCCAGAGATGGCGCTGGAGAGCAGCAGATTCTGTGTGGGGTTGGAAAGATCCTCCCACACAGGGTAGAAATACTGAGTTGTGACACACCTTTGTGCTGCCTTGTGGAGAGAGCACAGGTGTGGGCTGATGAGAAGGCAGACCAGTCAGGCTGCCATTGAAGACAGTCTAAGTGGAACTGTGGAAACCAGAGAGCCCAGTGAAGCTAAGCCAAGCCATTGGGGGCCAGGGAGCCTGTCTGGACCTGCAGGAGGCAGGGGGGACAGGACTGGGACTTTAATGCTGAGAGACTGTGTTTGCAGATTAGCTGCACCATGATAGTCAGGGGTCAAGAAGTGAGTTAGGCGTCCTGATTTCCATGCTGAAAAATAAAGCACTATTCCATTTATTTATATGGAAGCATGTGGACTCTCATTAAAGCACCTAAACACTACACCAAACCACCTTCTATCGAGCTAATTACCCCAAGTTATCACAATAAATATATATATATACAGCACAAACATCGGAACTCAGGGATTTTGAAAGAAAGACAGCAAACAAAAAGTATTCAGTCTAGTCGACGTTTCAATGCAAGAGCATTTTCATCATTCCCTGATGACAATGCTCTTGCATTGAAACGTCGACTAGACTGAATACTTTTTGTTTGCTGTCTTTCTTTCAAAATCCCTGAGTTCTGATGTTTGTGCTGTATACCTGTGGCACATTTGTTGTGCTTTTGGTTCGGAATGCAACGGGGTAAGAAGCAGTCAGTTTTAGTGAGTGCCAAAATCCAGTTTTGAGATATATATATATATATATATATATATATATTAGACACACCCATACACAGACATTGGCTACCTGATTGATTTGTGTTTGTGTGTGTATATATATATATTATATATATATATATTCTCATATAATATATATACAGTATATTATATACATATACCAGCATACAGCAGCATTTTTTGCAAGATACAATGAACCAGGCTCGTCCTTTCTTTCAAAGAATGGGGCCATATGCTGGTTTTGGATATATATATATAATGAGAACAAAACTGCGGCACTCGGAGGCTGATATAAAGTAATTATATTGAAAGTGTCACATAAATCTCCTACATTTCGGAGCTCTAAGCCCTTTGTCAAGGTGTGAAAAAGTATATAAACATAAGACCTACCTTAAATAGGAAAGAGTGACCACCCGCTGTGAGAAAGAACATCACCGGCTTCACTGTCTCAGTCCGTTCCCCAGGACTTCCGGAGTCGCGGACTGTTGATGTCACGCGTTGCTGGTGCTGGGTTGCCATGGCTACATCAGACGCCGTCAGACGCGCAGGAGCCTGGTCTGTGGAGTGAAAAAATAATTGTGCAGAAAAATAATAATGCGTGAACAGTGAAACTCACCACCAGGTTCTAATAAGTGCTGCCTGTAGTAAAATGTACGAAATGAGTAAGGTAATAGCAATGTTGGCTATATAATCGTCTGTTCTGTAAATGGAAGGTCCTAGAGTGAGGATTCCAATAAAGATAATAGAATCTATAATGCAATGTATAGTGTAAATCCAGAAAAGGAACCCTATCTATAAAAGAAGAGAAAACAGCTGATAATAGGATACAAAATATACTAAAAAGAGTAAATTGGAAAGAAGGGTAAATAGAGATGAAAGGAGAGGCAGAAGTGCATAAAGCAACCAATTAAGTGCTGTGTCTTGTGTGATGGGAGTAGCATACATCTCAATATATTTAAAGTTTAAATAGAAAATATTTAAATAATGTAGGAAATAGGTCCAATCTCTGAAGAATGAAAAAATGAAATCAATTAAACAAAGCATGAAGAAAATGAACAATATAATGAGTAATAAACAATATGGAAAATGTAAAAAACGAAAAATATGGTGATAAAAAATTAAAAACTGTAAAAAAAATTTTTTAAAAAACATTATTTGAAAATGTTCAAGGAGATTTTGTCATTCACAGCATGAGGGTGGATGGTGTTCAAATTGTAAATCCAGAAAGCTTCTAGTTGTCATAATTTGTTTCCTCTGTTTCCTCCTCTAATAGAGGGTGGTATGTGATCTATGGCCATATATTTTAAGCAAATGATTTTTTTCAGCAAAATGCCTTGCCACTGGTTGTTCCAATGTTTTGCCAGTTAGTGTTGATTTGATAGTCGAGCGGTGAAGGGCCATATGCTCTTTCATCGCCCTAGTGGTCTTCCCCACACATAATTTAAGCTACAGGGACACGTGATAATGTAGATGACTTGGTTAGACATGCAATTAAGAATGTGTGTAATCCGTATGGTTCGGCCTGTATGTGGGTGGTTGAAATGACGGACCTGTGGTCCTATATTGGCATGTTACGCATCCTAAGCATTTATAGCACTCCTGTGCTTTAGAAAAGAAGTTGGTGTTCGGTTTAACTTCAAAATTGGTTACGTCGGCATGTACTATGACATCATGTAAGTTTTTTGCTCTTGTATAACAGGCTGTTGGTTTTTTATTTTTGAAACACTATGTCACTATGGGCCATAACGCTCTGGTGGCTCTTTGAATAATCGGGCTGGATGTACTGAATTTGTTCTTCCAAGGAATAATTTGTTTTTGATCCCTCACCCTCGGTTGTAACAGAGAATTTCTGGGTAAAGACAGTACCTCTCCTTTTTGTGTTCCCAACTGGTTTGGATCATAACCGAGTTTTTTTTTTTTTTAAATCGAGTTTATTTATGAAAATTTCTCCATAACAAAAACAAACAAACAGTACAATTTACATAATCCCCCCACCCCCAATTAAACAAACAAAAATCAAACATTTATAATATACAGCCATTACGATATAAACCCATTAATAAAAATATATTCATATCCAGTATATAAGAAAATACAAAAAAAAAAATATATATATATATATATTAAATAAAACATATTTTATGATATCTGTGCAATAATTCTCAACCATCCAAAACAGCAGAAAAATTACAAGTGAATTAGAATACCAAAACATTATTGTGCCATCCCCATGTTATTTTTTTTTTTATTATTTTATCCAATTCTGTGTTGAGGGTTGTTGGGTCACTATTAATCCTGGCTATGCAGATCGTCTGGAATTTGGGTAATCCCTTGATTAGAGCTTTAGGGTAATGGCTGTTAGCTCGCAGGAGAGTGTTTTTGTCCGTTGGTTTGGAGTACGGAGCTTTGATCAGTATGTCCAAATAGTTAATTGATAAGGAGCTAAATTGATAAGTGAATTTAATGGGGTAGGCTTTTTTGTTAATATTTTCCATTAATGCTGTGAAAGATGCCTCACCTCCTGTCACAAAAGAAAAATATCCCTATAAACTGGGCGTATGTTAAAATGTGGGCTGACACTGTCGGATTGTCGAAGAACAACTTCTCTTCCTTAAACATAAAAATGTTAGCGAAGGAAGGTGCGATGTTGCTGCTCATGGCACAGTCTGAGCATTGCTGGTAGAAACGACCAATAAACATAAAGTAATTCCTCTTCAGCGTGAGCTCAAAAAGCTGCATAAAGAGGCCATGTTCTTCTTCCTGCATGTTTTCTTGTAATAAAAACTCCTGGACTGCATCCAAACCCTCCTTGTGGGGTATGCTTGTATATGAGTTGCATACGTCCACTACACAAAGAATGATACCCTCCGGAATCTCTCCAACTGAGTGTAACAGATTTAAAAAACTTGTGGTGTCTTTAATTAATGTGGGTTGTTTAACAAGCAATGGTTGTAATATAACATCAAGAAATTGTAACACAGCCTGATATAATGAATTTCTGGCCAAGATAATTGGCCTGCCCGGCAGTTTGATTACTGGATTTTGGGTGCTGAAAACAGTACCAGGGAGACCGGGAATTCTTGTGTCTATGCTCTAGAGATACTATCAGTTATTGTCCCTCTGTCTTTAGCTTGCTGGAGAATAAGGTTGAGTTCTTTCTTGTACCTGGTGGTAGGATCTGATGTCAGTTCCTGATACGTTTTGATGTTTGATAGTTGTCTGTACAGTTTGTTCAGATAGTCTTTTAAATTTTGGATAACTACTCCGTCCCCCTTATCGGTTGGGCAGAATATGACATTGCGGTATTGTCCCAGTATTTTAAGAGCATCTCTCTTTTCTTTGGACATATTGTGATGCTTGATGGTAGAGGCTCTAGCGTATTTAGTTACTGAATCATCTAAAAGACGAGAGAACGATTTGAGCGAGGGATTGTTGGATTGAGGGTCGAAATTGGACTTAGATCTTGATGAAAGAAAGTTTTGGAAGATGGAGGGCACTGAGGGCCTGATTCAGACCCGCTCGCAAGCGGGTCGATGGTGCTCTAGTGCGCATGCGCACGACGGAGGGAGCTCCGTCGTGCGCATGCGCGAGACCTGAATAACGACAGGGTAGCCGTCGTTATGGGTCTCGCACCAAAGGGGGCGTGCTGTCGATGGTGACTGACAGCACGCCCCTTTGGTGGGCGTGCCGGGGGTGTGGTTGCCAGACGGAGGCGTTCCCATGGGAACGCCAAAATCACTCCAGGGCTTGCGGTCACCAAGACCCTACCGCAGGGTCTCGTCGCAAGCCCGATGGTCGCGATGGTCTTGACCATCGTGACCATCATCATGGACGCTCGCACAAGCTGTGGGTGGTAACCCACAGCTATGCGAGCGTCCAAAAGGCCGCTCCAATTTTAGGTAGGAGGGCCCTGATTCAGGGCGTCCGGCTCTGAATCAGGCCCTGAGTCTCCTTGTTTGTTTGAAAAAATTCTTGTAAGCGACGTTTCCTGGAGAACCGATGAAGGTCAAATCGTCATGGTGGTTTGTGGGAATGAAGGACAAGCCCTTACTTAACATTTTTAATTCTACCTTGCTGAATTGCCTAGAAGAAAGGTTGAAAACAAAGTTTTCTTCTTAGTGTCTGGACCTTTGTTTCTTCTTGTTCTGAACCACCCTGCGGGTGGGTGCCCCTTGACTTTGATGTCTTTGGGGTTGCCTGTAGTTACCCCTAAACGGACAGTGGGGGCGATTCAGACCTGGACACTAAGCCGCAATCGCTCGCATCCAAAATGGGCTGGGTATGCAAATGCCGTGATCGCACTGTTTGTTGTAAGGGCACCCTCTATGTCTTAGAGAGCGACGGCAGAGTGAGCGCACGCCAGTATAAAGACGCCCACTTTTCTTACTTAGCACATGTCATCTCCAAAAAGTGTATGATCAATCAGAACCATCGGAGCTGCACGCCGCGCTTGAGGTAGACCCTACCCCACCGCAAGCACTGTGATCACTGCAGGCTGAAATACAACCAAGTGACGTGTACAATGACGCTTCCATGCTAATTATGCACACCCAAAAAACTTCGTTTAGACACCCAGACACGCCTGCATTCGTAGCATCACTCCCCCGTTCACAATCACCTTCCCCTGTTGCCACCCACAAATGCCACTATCTGTCACTCAAAGTAGCGCTCAGTCTTTTTGCTATGAGCGCACGATTCGCGATCACAGTGACTGGTTCGTGCGCGCAGACTGCATATGCATGTGTAGACAGGGAAACAATTGCCCATAGCAAGTGATCGCGGCTTAGTGTCCGGGTCTGTATCAGGCCCTGTGTCTCGGTGATAGGCTTGAGAATCCTCTGAATCCACCAGTGGAAATTCGCTGTCACTGTTTGTTGGTTTATTAAATCCCTTGCAACGTTTTCTCCATCCTTGTCTGAACTGGTAATTCTTAGGACCGATTCTACCAGAATCTTCTCCCATAAGCCACCTGTACACCCTGTTGTTGTCGTAATCATTTTTTACTGTAGATTGTTTGTTTCTTTTAAACTTCACTAATTCATTGCGATATTGATCACATTGGGCTTGAAGCTTGTGGATCCAATCCTGAGATTGATCCTGTTACAATGCTGCAATGTTTTCCTCTTCAAATTTCTTTATTTTGTCTCTGGTGTTTTCTAACTCTCGGCCGACTTCCTCCACTAGTAAGAGGATTAAATCCATGCTACATTTGTTTAAGATACCTATCCATTTTTTTACAGAAATCGGGGTTGTATCTTCCCAAGGTAGGTTACATTCCTGACTCTGAAAGCTTGTGGTATCAGTTTTTCTCTGTGGTAATCTGATAGTGAAATACCATGAAGGACATAATCTGTTTCTCTTTTCTTAAGTTTTAATAATTGGTCGTAGATATCTTTGGTGTCAAACTGTTTGTCTGCCGCTGAAAGATGTTCCTTAAGGAGTAAACGGTCAGCGTCTCCTTCACTATAACTGTACAGGTCACCCATGGAGATGTTGATACCCCTGCAGCCTGTGTAGTGTTATGCCATGGGTGTGACTTTTGAGGGTAAAGTCCAACAACAGCCTTGAGGGCTGGTATTTCTTGCTAGATGCGGCCGAGAAGCATCTCTGAGAGCTGTAATGCCTTGGCTGGATGGGCCTATGGGCTGTATGATGAGAAGCGGCCTTTGGCCATGCAGCAGCCTTGAGGGCTGGAATAACTTGGCTAGCTGAGGCCGGTGGCTGTGAGATGAGATGTGGCCTTTGGGCCATGTCGCAGCCTTGTGGGCTGGAATAACTTGGCTAGATGTGGCGGACAAGATAAGTGCTGCTGGGAAGACACTGGCGTTGGTACGCAGGTGCATACTGTGGATGCGGTGGTGCGACCTGTGCCGCCGGGTTGACACAAGCAGCTGATGCTGTAGTGCGGCCTGTGCCGCCGGGTTGACACAAGCAGCTGACGTTGTAGTGCGGCCTGTGCCACCAGGGTTGAAACAAGCAGCTCGAGCTGCAGTGCGGCCTGTGCCGCCGGGTTGACAAGAGCAGCTGATGCCGCCTAGATGACACAAGCGGCAGGTAGATGATATGCGAACCATGCCACCTGGATGGTACAAATGGCAGTATAACAATAAGCAAATAGACAGGAGAACTGGAGCTCGACTGGATAACAGGAGACAATGAATGAGCCAGAAACACCAAAACTCTATCACCGGCAGTGTTAGTGCCAGCAGGATATAGATGCAGGAGCCAATCCGGACTGATGCCAGAATGATAGACAGGAGGTAGGCGGAGACTCAGCGAACACTTGCCCGGCATCACCTCGCACAGCATTCGCAGTGCGGCGGCTTGTGACATGTAGTCCGCGGTGATGGATGGTGTTGTAGATGATTCCATAGTGAATGAGTGTATGCAAGAAAAAAGTGCACCAAATCAAGTGTGCAAAACAATTGATGTATATAGTGCACAGTGGTAAAAAAAAGAGAGTGCGATGGCTACACTCCTTGAAAAAAAGAAATTATTGCGGAGGGTGCCTTGACCCTTTAATGGACCCTAGATGCCCAAGGCCCATAAATTAGAATACACAAGTCAGATGGACTGTCACTCCTCTGTCGAAATACAACCATGCTCTGGTGCCCTGAGCGGTGGGGTGGATTCAGAAAAGAACAAAAACTGCGGCACTCGGAGGCTGATATTAAGTAATTATATTGAAAGTGTCACATAAATCTCCAATGTTTCGGAGCTTTAAGGTCCTTTGTCAAGGTGTGAGCAAGTGAATAAATGTAAGACCTACCTTAAAGAGGAAAGAGTGACCACCCGCTGTTAGAAAGAACATCAACGGCTTCTCCTTCTCAGTCTGTTCTCCCGGACTTCAGGTGTTGCGGACTGTTGACTTCATGCAGTGCTGGTGCTGGGTTGCCATGGCTACACCAGACGTCATCAGACGCGCTAGAGCCTGGTCTGTGGAGTGAAAAAACAATCATCTGATGTGGGGTAGAGAACCCTCCTGATACCCCTGATGGAGGGAAGAACCACCTGATGGGGTGGCTTTGAGGACTGAGTTTAAGTCATCAAGATACTGTAAAACTGCCATTGTGCTGGGACTACAAATCACAAAATGCCCAGTCTACTGCTGATTGCATCACATGCTGGGAAGTTGCTGCACCAGCGTTCTGTCCCACAGACTCAGTCGCTGGTTCCCCAGGCCCCCGCCTCCCATGCCGTCTTACCCTCAGCTCCATCTGGTGCATCTCTGTTGACATCCAGCTCCTGGAAGAAGATCTGCAGCCGCACTTATGCTCGGGCTAGCCTCTTAGGACTCTGCTGCGTGGCTCTGTGGTTAGAGCTGCAGCCAGGAAAGATTGGGACGCAGAGTTGTTGGTGAGGGGGGGCACCGTGACTATTGCATGGGTTCGTAGCTAGTGCTACCACCAGGAAGGAGTGGGATGGGAATTCATTTGTGGGTGAGGGGGGCATCAGGACTGCTGCAAGGGTCCACTGCTAGGGCTTCCACCAGGGAGGAGTGAGATGGAAAGTTGTGGGTTAGGGGGGCACCGGACGTGTCACACTGACATGAGAAGCTGCTGAGGAGCAGCGACTCCAATGAGTAAGGACAGAGATATATGTGGGCGGCAGCTGATGGTCTGACACGGAGCTCTCCACTAGTGTATGGTGGCTTCCCTGGTACCGAGAAGAGGTGCAATGTATTGGGCAGCCGTGACGGTATACTCCGGGTACATAGTTACAGCCCTAAGTGGGATGAATATATTGTGGGCAATGGAGAGGTGCCTCTTCAGTGCTGGCGCCTGGCGGCAGGCGCCTCCATTTTCTCCCATAGTTCTGCCCCTGTCTCAACTCCTGCCCTCCCTGCCATTCATCTCCCATTATCTCTGTCATCCATCTTCCCCCTCCCGTCCCGTCTGCCATCCTTCTCCCCCCTCCTGTCCTTTATGACAGAGAGTGGCTTCATCATGGGACTCCATCTATTCTACGAGCTGCTGTGAGAGCCTGAGAGAACTGGACAACGTGACTGGAACCGAGAAGGTATCTTCCCACTGCCCCTGGCCCAATCCACAGTGTGTTTTGAATCCCGTAATACCCAGGATTTAATGATTATATTACAAGATCATTTTGGGACTCAAAAACATCCGGGATTCTGGGATTGGAATCCCTAGTCCTAATCCTTGATAACGTCAGAAGCACTTATCAGAAGCTGTACCAAATCTTTGATATTTTCAACTCTTTGAAAGTAACAAAGTTGGCAGTTTGTAATTATCAGCAGAACACAGTGTTACAATGACCATATAAAACTGCTCTATACCAAACGTCATCACAGCATGATATCAATAAATGTCAATACGTGCTTGCAGAGTGCTTTTTACTGCATAAGTTACCTTGTTTGTCCTGCAAATAATATTACTATTTGTATGAAATATCTGACAGCTGAGAGCCTATGATCAATATGACACATTGCCCCATACGTACATGCCTGGAATTTAACATGTGAACTGGATTAAGTCATAAATTATAATTATTTAGCTTATATTATATTTGTCATGTAAAAACAAATATACTATATAGGCAAGTTGGCCAGGTTTTGCAGATAAATTATTGCTCCACTATATAACAAAGTTAAACAAACTATATGAATACAACGTGGTAACAGCACTTTCCTTATTATAAGCAAATAGGAAAAATAATTATAAAAGGAAAAACAAATATAAATCCTTTAAAGAGGATTTTACACCATACCATATATTTACAATAATATTTTATGTTGATATAACATTAACTAAACAATATCTTACAAATCCAAGCTTGAATGAAAGGTTTACATTTACCTTGTCCTGGAGATTCCCAATGTTTGCTGTCCTATATAATGGCTGGGTAGACAGTGGCCAACAATTCCAGACCATATACTGTACATTATGCTTATGCTACCTGAGGAGTGTGTAGGCTGTTAGAAGAGCCGCTGTTCATTATGATGCATGGATGTGGATGTGTTTGTAATTAACTATATTTCATATGATTATAAAATATTGAAAATGCAACTTTTGCAATTGTTAATAACTACCAGGCGGAATGTCTATATTGTATCATTAGGTGCAGTAGTCACGGTGGGCCAGCATACAGCAGTCTGTCATACTGTCCCTTCTCCTACTACTTCAGATGTCATTTTATTACATCCCACTCACAAGATCCATATCATCACTTCTAAATTTCCATTTTGATCACTGGTTATGTGTAAGTAAACACACTTCTATGTCTGATATAGGCCTGGCATAAGTACTACTGGTTTCTCAACATGCATAGCAATATAATTGTTTTCAAGTTTTGGGCAATCAAAATCTTCAACACTTGATAGTAAGGGGTAAATTTACAATTATATATATTTAAGTGAGAGTTTTTAGAACTGGAGATGTTGCCCATAGCAACCAATCAGATTCTAGCTATTATCTTCTAGAACGTGCTAGTTAAATGTTAAGTAGAAACTGATTGGTTGCTATGGGCAACATCTCCACTTCTAAAAATTCTCACTTTAGTAAATTTATCCCTATGTGTCATTTCTGTAATATCTTTTCAATTCAGATATTTTGATTTTGATCTTTTCAGTCCTAGACACAGAAATAATTGTAAATCTCACGGAATAGGACTGCATATTAGAAAGTAAATGCATACTTGCCGACAATCTGGCTGCTCCTTCCGGGAGGGAGCAGCCAGATCGGCAGAACAAGGGGCGTGGCCGGCAAAAGGGGGCGGTCCAAATGAGCTGAGGTCGGTTTGCGGGCGTGACAGGGGGCGGGGCCATGTGATCGCGTCATTTTAGCCCCGCCCCCGCTACACAATGCAGAAAAAAGGCATTGCGAAGCAGGGGGTGGGGCCAAAATGACGCGAATCGCGTCAGCGGCCCCCCCGCTGCGGGGGTTTATCAGGTAATGGGGAGGGGGGGTCGGGGGATCAGCGGCAGGTGGGAGGCTTGCCTGCCTTTCCGGGGGGGCGGGAGCTGCACCCGTTTATTAGGAGGCTCTCGCCCGAATCGGGAGGGTAGGCAACCCTGAGTAAATGTTAATTGTTTTTCTATGTTGATCTTAACTTACTGATTGTTAACTGCTAATGGTAGGTTTCTTACTTGCTTATTGATCTATTCACTCATATATTTTATCATATTGAGGACAAATTTATTAAGTTGAAATTGTGGGAAATCACCCAAAAAATTTAAGGATGCCCAAGATTAAAGATGTAGGAAGAACTGCAGATTTCTCTGATACTGACGCCGTCCCTCCATTTGTGACTGCAAAGCAACTGCTGGATTTATCAAGCTCGGCCCTGGCAGCAAGCGCTATCTGAAGATGGCATTAGCCTATAGTAGCCTATCACCAATTTTACCAAATGGGATGCTCTGGGTCCCTCTCCATCAGTCCCGGATGACGCATGCCCTGGCTGATGGCTGCACATGAGCTTTAGCCGTGGACAGTGCCAGATTAATGTCCACATGGGCCTGGAGCTGAAATGTATAAAGAGCCTATTGGTGTGACTAGTGATGGGAGGAGCAGTGCTTGTGGGCCATATCGTAACTAGGCGGCACTGTATCTTGTGCTGGCCCCGCCCTCTACACCCATGACATCATTATGTCATGCCTATGGGGCAGGGTTGCCTGCAATACCACTGAGGCAGCTTTGTAATTGTGCTAGTGGCTGCAGTGTGCCGTTCTAGGCACTCTGCAAGCCACATGCAGGTGCCGTTACATTAAGGTGCCAGTGCCTGCTGCATTATTCTGTGATATTGAAGTATCTACACTTTTCAAAGGGGGCAGGGCTGAGTGGAATAGGGGATCTCCAGACTGGTCCCAAACAGGCAAAAAAAAAATTAATCAGGCCCCAATTGGTGAGTGGGGGACTGGGAGAAGGGTAGGTGTCGTGTCCTGCGGATGGGAGAGGGGCCTTAGTCAGGGGGCGGGGCCTTGAATGGCCATTGGCAGGCTACTGTAGCAGGAAAAAAATGTCTTGTCTACCGCAGCATAACAGATGCTGTGGGCCTGTTTTGATGGGAGGGCCTGGAGCTGAAGCTCCACTCACCCCATTGTTAATCTGGCCCTGGCCATGGAGAATGCAAACCAGGAAGCACAGTGATAGCGTAAGGCAGCAGTGATTCCAGCTCTTAGCCTGGACATGCTCTTGTTGGTGCCTGTCTCCAGGCAAAAAGCTTCTTGCTAAATTCCTTTTATAAATATTCATTTATACGTTGTGAATTTAGGTGAAAATTATTCATCACATTCGCATTAAAAATGCAGCTTATGATAAATAGGGTCCATAGTATTCTGTATTATGTATAAACATCAAATGTGTAGTGTTGAGCATATTTCTTTTATAGCTGGTAATAAGCTTCCACCAAAACAATTATGTTACACCACAAGACTAGCCGAATAAGTAGTATCACCAAATTGTTAGAATGTGATGTTATAATTAACCATAGGTAATAGTCAAATAGTATGTGCTTTTCTTGAGATCAATTTGCAAAACAGGACTGGTGTGAAATTGATTGTGTTTGGTCATTAAGTCATCTATAGATTTGATTTAAGGTCTATTTAATACAGTATGTGAATTTTATTATATGTATTTTTGTGATTTCATGACTATATCTGCATACATTAAACTTAGACACTACTAGTGTCATTCAGCGCTCCCAGTTGTTTTTGTTTTTCCATAAGATAATGTGTAGGGCAAAGCCTTGTTTGTCGGTTTGTTTGTTTTACATATGAAGTCTAGTTTCCTTACATGCTAGTGTTGTACCTATATTTGCTTCTTAAAATAATATTTTTAAAACTAGCCATTTACAGTATGATACTCTGGTTTATCTTTCCAGTGAATTCTTAATGTACTATAAAAATCAGTGCCAAGTTCCAGGTCTAATGGTTTGATTAACATTATGACTGTATTAAAATGCCCATCATAGTCCAGGAAGCATATTCCAGTACAAGTGAGGTATATATCCTATTAACCTTGCTCTTCTATTACTTTGAAATAAATGACTGTGAATGTAACACTATCTTCAAAGCAGCAGGGATAGTCAACTTAAACTATTACATTGATTATCTGAGACAAATCTCTTACTGTTAAGATTCTTCAAGTTTATGCTGTTCTATCAACCTAAGGAACAGTAATAACAAGTCATAGTAGAAAGACTTTTGTGAAACAGATCCGACTTGTGTCAAAATGTATTATGTCTAATCCAGTGGTTCTCAAACTCGGTCCTCAGGACCCCATACAGGTCACGTTTTGCAGGTCAACCAGCAAGTGCACAGGAGTACTTATTACGCACTGACACATTTTAAAAGATCCAAAGGTGGAGCTAATTGTTCACTTGTGATTCTGTGATGAGACCTGGAAAACATGCAATATTTGGGGTCCTGTGGACCCAGTTTGAGAACCTGTGGTCTAATCCATTTGCTGTCAGAACTCAATATTTTCAGTCTTTGGGCAGCCAATACGGCATTTGGATACAATCTACCCCAAAACTAGTGAGTGAACGTTTGTGAAATATATATGGGGGGTTCAGTTATGGAATTTTTTTTCTTTGAATAGTGGTTAAGGTTAAGTTTCTAGGCTCTTTAAAAGCTAGAACTGTTTCAGCAAGTTCTCCATTGGTGACAGGTTGTACTGAAAGGGAAATACTCTATGTTGTTAATATTACAATTGAAGGAATTATTTGAAATGAGGGGTATTCGGTGGTCTTCTCTTTGAGCCTCCCCCCCATACTTCCAATTTTTCTGTCATGTTCTGTTTCAATGACAGAAACTCTAGCTCCTTTATGGTTTGTTGTATCTTTTTGTTTTATGTTTATTATTTTATTTATCATTTTTTTATGCATACAACTTATGTATTTGTCATTTTTGTGCAGGTCTATCTGTAAAAAATTCACACCACATCTATCTGATTCCTCCCCATGGTCAATATTTTAAGCATAAATCTTAAGGGTCTAAATTCACCTCATAAGCGACACCTTGCATTAAAATATTTCTTAGAGCAAAGAGCTGACATAGTGGCAATTCAAGAATTGCATTTTCCATTACATTTCACTCCTCAGTTTACTAATAAAGCTTATCCGACCTGTTATACTTCCTGTGGCCCATTTAAGAGGAATGGAGTAGCCATACTTTTGAGCAGATCTTGTCCATTTAAAATAGAAAGTAAATGGGTGGATTGCAGTGGTAGATATATTATCTTGGTGGGGAAGATAGGTACTAAATACATCACTCTAGTGTCAATATATATTCCTAATACAAGACAACCTAGTTTTCTTAAAAAGTTTTTACTTAAATTACAGGAGACTAAAAAAGGAGCTCTATTTATTATGGGCGACTTTAATCTTGCACCCGATCCCAAATTAGACAAATCTTCTTCTCTAGATAAGCAATCATTGAATGTGGCTTCCTCCCTAGCTCGTTCCTTCTCACACTTGTTGGCCGAATTTGACCTATATGATGTTTGGCGAATCAAACACTCAAGAGCACGTGATTATACCTTTTATTCTGCAGTCCACAAATCATATTCTAGAATAGATCTGCTCTTGACTGATAAATGGTCTCTTCAGTTCATTCCCCAGATTGATATATTACCAATTACTTGGTCCGACCATGCTCCCTTACTATGGTCTTGGACCCCCTTTCCCATGTCTCCCACCTTTTAGACCTTGGCGTTTACAAGAATATATTCTATTAGATGATGTTGGTTCGCGTGTTATGACTGATGCATTGACTTCATATGTAGAATTAAATTCTCCCAAAGATACTTCAGCCACGAATCATTGGTGTGCACTCAAGGTGGTTATGAGGGGAGCTGCTATACAAGCCGCAGTTAAGATTCGGAAAACGAATCAAGAAATACATCTCGCATATCAAGCTGAGCTTTTAAAATTAGAAGCACAACATAAACAAAATCCAAAGGATTTTCTTGTTCTTTCTGCCCTACTAGAAGCCAGGAAGAAATTAAATAATATTCACCTCTCCCAAATTCAACGGGCTATCACTAAATTAAATCAGAAATTTTACTCTCTTGAAAATAGAGCCAATAAACTGCTTGCTCGCAAACTTAAAGGGAAAAATGCTATTAATAGAATTAAAAGTCTCTCTAACCCCCAATGGATCCTCAATATCAAATCCTAAAGATATTGCTCAACAATTCGCTTTATACTATGAAAAGCTTTATAATCTTTCTCAAGATACCCATGTACCTCAGCCCTCTGAATCTGTGATAAATTCATTCTTAGACTCTGTTAATCTTCCGTGTCTTTCTTCTAGAAGCAGAAGCAGTTAAATCCCTCAAAAAAGATAAAGCACCTGGCCCAGACGGATTGATTAACAGCTTTTATACACATTTTCAAACCATTTTGACCCCTATTTTAGTAAATTTATTCAATGATGTCTCTACTCAATCATTTCCTAAAGAAATGTTAGAAGCCCAAATCATCACTATTTTGAACCCTGGCAAGGACCCGACACTTTGCCCAAACTATAGGCCAATAGCTTTATTAAATTCAGATATCAAATTATATGCAAAAGTAATCGCTAATAGATTGAATCCTATTCTCCCTAATGTAGTTTCTTTAGATCAGGTGGGCTTTATCTTAGGGAGACAAGTACCAGACAATGCCAGAAGAGTTTTTTCCCTTCTGGAAGCCCAAGCAGCTTGTTCCGTGCCTATGGTTTTATTGTCCTTGGACGCGGAAAAAGCCTTCGACAAGCTACACTGGCTTTTCATGTCTTGGGTCCTGGCTAAGTTTGGCTTTTCTGGCTTGTTTTTGAAGGCTATCCTGAATCTTTACACTGTTCCTTCGGCTCGAGTATACAGTAATGGGTTTTATCCAACAGCTTTAATATCTCTAATGGGATTAGACAGGGGTGCCCCCTTTCACCTTTAATTTTTGCACTAGCTATGGAACCCCTTGCAGAAAAAATTAGATCCTCCTTCTCCCTTGTAGGCTTCACTATTGGCCATAAGCAGCATAGGATATGTCTTTTTGCTGATGACGTCCTGCTATTCATCACAAAACCAGACATTTTCTTACCTGCTCTTCACAATATACTTCAAGAATATACTGCATCTTCATACTATAAACTAAATACCTCAAAATCAGAAGCACTAGCATTCAATCTTGATCAAGCTTCCCAAAATAGTCTTCAGAATCAATACCCTTATGCCTGGCAGACATCATCTCTTAAATATCTGGGGATCAATATCCCTCTAAATCCTCAAAATGTTATTAAATATAACTATCAGCCTTTGCTAGAACAATTCTCTGCACTTACCAAAGTATGGGTTAATTATGAAATTTCCTGGATGGGCCGTCTGTCATCTGCAAAAATGATGCTTCTTCCAAAAATTCTGTACTTATTTAGAGCCATTCCATATTTAGTTCCATTAAATCTGTTAAACAAATTCTATGCAGTTCTGTCTATGTTTATATGGAAGGGTAAACGTCCTCGTATAGCTACTATTTTGGTCCAAATCTAGAGGGGGACTAGCGACTCCTAATCTAGAATACTACCAACACGCTTGTCTTAGATCACATGAAAGACTGGTTAGCCCCTTCACCGATTAAACCATGGGTATCTATTGAAATTACTGCATGCCAAACTCTCCCCTTACGGGACATCATGTGGACTTAAACTGCTGATAGACGCCATAAATCCCTTATTCCAAAGAGCATCTTTGACACCCTTATAGTTTGGGACAAATTGATTTCCGCACATGGGGAATTCTCTCTTCCCTCGTCTCATATTTCTATACTAGCCCTTTCTCGACTGATCCAGGATCTAGTATTAACACCCTGCCATGAGAAAGGTATCACAACAGTTAGAGATCTTTATACTGAAAATCAATTTAAATCCTTTCAACAATTACAAGATCAATATGGTATTCCCAAGAGTGACTTTAAATTTTTGCAGGTGAGACACTGGGTATTCTCTAATTCTGGCCCAATTCATCTCCTTCCCACCCCACCTCCTTATATACTTTCTAAACTGTCTACTACTGGCCATAAGAGTGGCATTTCTATGTGGTATAATGCGCTTATGACTCCGCTAGAGGATTCAAATCTTTCTATACAATCCAATTGGGAGTCAGATCTTAGTATATCTTTGACTGAAGAAGACTGGTCTATTTTATTTATGAACATTTTCAAAATATCCAAATGTTTGAACCATTCTGAAATGCTCTATAAATTAATTCATGACTGATATTACACCCCAATCAAATTGCATAGAATCTGGCCAGACTCCTCTAAATTATGTTGGAGGAATTGCGGGTTATATGGTACTCTGATACATATCTTTTAGTCTTGTCCTAATATATTCTCCTTATGGTCAGAGGTATTTCAGTTAATAGCTCAGGTCACTATGGAGACTCTTCCTCAGTCGCCAGAAATCGCACTCCTACACTATTTTCCTCCTACAATACAATTACATAATAAGTATGTTGTTGGACACATTTTGATAGCTACAAGGGCAGCTCTAGCACAATTTTGGAAGAGACCGACCCCCCATCTCTCTCGATAATAATATCTAAAATTCTGAGAAGTTTTGAAATGGAAACCTCTGGATTTAAATATTCTTCATCATTCTCGTCCCCACTGCTAAAATGACGACCTTGGTCGGACTTTATTGATTCATCTTCACACACGACGTCCATAGTCAGCTAGCTTTAACACTGCCCCAATTTGATATGAAAAAGGTTAATATGACTGACCACACATGTATTTCCATATATAATGGTTGTATGCATTGTATTGTTCTGTTTTGTCTTTTATAATATATTGTATTGTTTTGTATTGCTTGGTTTTTCTATGTAATACTTGCTGTATTCTTATTTTCTTTTTATATTATTTTTTTTTGTTTAGTTTATTTTATTATTATTTTATTTTTTTCTCGTTTTCTACTTTATTTTATAAAATTTCAAAAATATAATGTTTATATTATTATGATTGTAAATTACTATCTACTATTGTTTTATCTGATGTATATTGGATTTTTTGTTCTACTAACAAAAATTATTTGAGTAGAGAAAGGGAAATACTCTTGGGGTATGCTCTACCCCTTCACACAGAGATTAAGCTCAGAAAAGGTTGCAACGTCTAAGCATAATGACACCCATGCAACTTTGATGAGTATTCAGTCTGTTGCCATAGAAGCAATTAAGCATTTTTAAACACTGTAGTTTTCTAAAGCTGGGCATACACATCCAGATAAAATGCCTGTCTGACCGACAGACATTTTATCTGGCAGCCTGCCAGCCGCAGTTGTCCGCAGCATACACTGTGAGATCACTCACAGTGTTTTAGCCCGACATCTGCGCTCCGCCCCCGTGTGAGTAGACATTTCCCTGTTCCTTCCATGGGAATGAACACAGGAAATGTCTGTCTGTCGGCCGCGGCTGGCAATTACCCTGCCCGATGCGGCTGGCAATTACCCTGCCCGATGCGGCTGGCAATTACCTCTTAAATATCGCATCAGATGGGCAGGCTGGGCAATCCGGCAGTGGTGTAACTATAAATTTTGCTCCCCCCTGCCAAAAAAGTTTCTGCCCTCCCTCTTAATGGCATTTTGGTTAAACTAAAAAGGAAAAAGCATTTCTTGTGAAGGAAAATAAAACCCATACCTTTTGACAATTATCTGAACTTCTTTCTCCGTGCTTTGGCTTCAGCAAAGTCATCAATAACTTTATCCATGTTAAGTTTTCTAGCTGCCTCACATTCTATATGTCAAAGTGAAAGTCCTTGCAGCCGCTCCTGAGACATGTTGCTTCGAAGATAATTCTTGATTAATTTGAGCTTTGAGAATGATCTCTCGCATGAAGCCACTGTGACTGGTATGGTCAAGAATAGTAAAGCTGTGCATATGTTACAAAAACTGCTTGTGTAACACACTCACCGTGTTGAAAGTTATTCCAGAGATGTCCACTCTGATCTCTTCCGGCAGCGAGGTGAAGGATTGACACTAACACAGGCACGGACATGAGAAAATACTATATTCACTAAGATTAGTTTATTTAGTTGCAATAAATTGCATAGAAAAGCAATATGTGTAAGCAATTAACTTTTCTGCTTATAACTCTGTTACAACTACAACAATAGTGATAACAACAGTTCACACATATATTCGCCAAAGCTTTATTGATCAGGAACGCTTCTTTCTTGAGCTGTTAAATAAATGGGTTAACGAAATAACTTAATGCTTCTATATGCAACAATTATAATGACTCTACTCTCATACCAGGTTGAATTAATATATAAGTCCCAGAATGTCCCTTAAGTCACTTAACCTCTGGCCAGCAACCCATTACGTTGGTGCACATTAGAAGCTAAGTAGGTTGCTCACAATATCCTGTTGCTGAAGAAACAATGTTCTCAATAATATTACTTCACTAAAGGATGTTATCGGCCAATGTTCTTGTGGACTTGTATGTTGGAAACCTGGGTTTGAGGATTTATTTAGTAGTCTACAGCTGATGCTAATTATCTTTGTCTCTTTGTCTCAAATCAATATAACGTACTGAGTTCTGTAGTATTTTTTATTGCTATAATGCAGCTTTAATATACCTTTCCTGTTTAGTAAATGGACAGGACCTGCACTCTGTTTTTCAGGTTATATGTTGTAATAGTACCTTCCTGCAGCAACAAGTTGTTTGACTATATTCACTGAAGTAGTCTGTGATGGGGCAAAAGCTATCCTGGGCTCTTATAGTAGCTGCTCTTAGATTTCAGTCTCCTCAACAGAAGATACAGGACCCGGCCCTAACGGTTACATTGCAGTGAGGATTGGCCCTTGAGGGAAAGCTATTGGTTCTATATAACTGACAGCTTATGACTGAAGTAGTAATGCTGGGTGGTGCTGGTTTTATTTAAAAGCGGTCCCTCCTGCAGGTTGGCCCCCGGCTGTCAGTCATCAGCTCCAGGGGAGGTCTCTGGGTGGCTGCCTCCTGTACAGCTTCCTGCCAGTAGCGTCCTCACAGCTCTCTGGCTGTCTGTATCCCAGCTGACACCTTCCGGCTGCATGGGTCCACACAGCGGGCACCGGTAAGTCCCGCTCCCCTGTAAGCACAGCACTTTCCTAATGGCTGGCTTGCCTCAGGCACCCTCCTCCCAGCAGCCTCGGCGGGTCCCTTATATATCAGCAGTCACGTGCGGGGACCTCTTCCCGCCAACCGCATGCGCTGCTCTCTCCATTGGCCCGAGAAGGTTTCCCCTCTGCTGCGGAAGCAATGTCCCGCTCCTGGCTGCGTGCCCACTGGATCCCTGTGTCCAGAGTGGGCAGTGGGTTCCACTGTTCTGTTTCTCCATTCCATGGGGGGGGGCAGTCCATATACACATCAACTGGACATGTTTTGTCTATAGGCATTGTATATATATACCTATCAAACAGCACATACATGTTTATATATGACTGGCATGCTTTTACATTAAATTTGTGTACATATATGAATTGACATTATATTAAAAGACATTGTATTCTATATGCCCATTACCATGTACTCCTATGAACTGGTCAATACACTTTCAGGGGTATCACACTTGCAGTAGTACAGTTTTCCACGATCAGCATATGTGCAAAATCAGCTATGTTGTTTAACTTCTGAATGTCCACCTTTAGTGCAGTTCTCAAGGTTAGCAACTCTTTGGCAAATGAGCTTGACAAAAATTTTGGTTACAATTCTACAATCTTGTTTGCAGACATTACAACTTCTTCATCTATCGCCTTTAACAAGTTGGCAAGTATAAGAATGCCGAATCTGTCTACAACTTCCCTCATACCTTTAAACCTGTTTTTGAGTTGTGCATTAACTACATTGAGTGTAGCATAGAACACTTTAACTCTAAAAGGATCTTCGGGGTCTTTGAAGGGTTCGTGTTTGGCCAAATCGTCAAAGTGTTTGGATAGAGCACGTGAGCGTTTTCTGCTAAAACTGGCATCAATCTTCCAAGTTTTTGCTAATGCCACAGCTTCCTCCTTGGTTGGCTGAAAATAATTTCTTAGTTCAGTCATACCATTGGTAGCTTGTGCCAGAAAGTTCACATCTGGTTTTCCTACCAATATAATCTGTGTTAGTGCATTCATTATTGCAACAAATTCATGCAGCACTCCCATTACAGCATCAAACCTCAATGTCTTCAATGTCACATTAGGATGACTCCAACGCTTAATGCAGCAAAAAAAGTGTACAACTTCTGCAAGACATCGAAGAACTTTTGAACATCTTGAATTTCTGCTACAGCATCATTCACAACCAAATTCAGATTATGGGATGCACAGTGGACATACAAAACATTTTCTTCTACCTTTTTAATCTTAGCTTGGACACCATTGTAGATGCCACTCATCGCTGCAGCTCCTTCATATCCTTGGCCAACACATTTTGACACATAAAATATTTTTGGTTGTAAACCATTAAGAACTTCATCAGACAGTCCCAAGGCAGTTTGGTCAGTGATCCGGCAGAATCCAAGAAACGTCTCTTTAATCAGAACCTCTGTTGGTCTGCCACTCTCATCGTTAATTACAGTTACATATCTGAAAATTTCACTCATCTGATCACACTTAGAAATGTCTTGCGTTGTGTCCATAAGGATTGAATGGTTTTTCAGCAGTCTCATCCATCAATGTCTTCTCCAAATGTGAGGAAAGTACCTGAATTAACTCATTTTGAATTTTTGGACTTGGGTACTTCACTTTATACTTAGCGGCACCAGACTCCTTCCCCAAAAGTTCCTTAAGAACAGGATCATATACAGCAAAGAGCTCTACAACTGCAAGAAAATTTACACTGTTCGGCTGCCCAATAACTTCATGATGGCCAGGGAATGGCAAATTACAAACTGCCAATGTCAATGTAACATTTAGCAGACGATCCAAGACTTTCTTCCCAAATTTTTCTCATTTTGTATTCCTCTCTCCATATCCTTGTCTATTCTTCCATCCAACCTCCATTGGTCAAACACGCAACAAGCACTTGTATGTATGGTGCTGTGTTCATGATCCATAACCTTTCAAGACAGTCCCTTCCAAGCAGAAATTCCTTATGCCCAGCTTTCTTGGTATCCTTTTCTATTATATTCCGCAAACAGCCAACAAAGGCCCTCATTCAGAGCCGTACGCTCTGAGCAGAGGGCCCCCGTCAGGGAGGCACGCCCCCGGCACGCCCACCAAAGGGGGCGTGCTGTCAATCAACATTGACAGCACGCCCCCTTTGATCGGACACAACGAGCGAAGGACTTTCCTTCGCTCGTCGCGTCTGGCGCATGCGCACGACGGAGCTCCCTCCGTCGTGCGCATGCTCAGTCCATAACATCGACCCACTTGCGAGCGGACAGCCGCTCGCGAGTGGGTCTGAATCAGGCCCAAGGTTCACAGTAGACTTTGTTTAGTATTGGTGAATAACAGCCACATTCTTGGTATTTTCAATCCACAATCTGACAGTTTCTCATAGTAGGACTTAGTAAAACTTCTACGGTTTTCATCACGTGGAAATGGCCCTACAGGCCTGCAGGATCCATGTTCTATAATGAAAGCTTTAATGTCTGGATCAACAATATTTACAGGGTAGTGTGCTCTGTCCATGGGATATGCTGCAATAATTGGTAATTGAAAGCCTACATTGTCATCCTGGTGAGGCTGTGTTTGTTCAGAAACTTGACTAACTTCTATGTTTGTTTGGCTGTTGGCTGGCAGTGGCAGAAGGGTATCTTCATTAGTAATATTATCCGTGACTAAGGCCATTGATACTTCCTCATTTTCTGAGTGTGACACCAGCATGGGCGTTGAAAGGTCTTCCATACAGTCTATACTTGGTGATGTTTCCACAGTTGCGAACTCGAAGGTGTTTGTACATGGATCACTGCCAATAGAATATACCAGTGGTTCCCAAACTGTGCGCTGTGGCACCCTGGAACACTTGCAGGGGTGCCTCAGGTTGGTGGTCCAGCACCAAATCAAATTATTTATGGTCAATGTAATGTAAATATGTGAACAAAGAAAAGTGCAAACCTGTCCACCACATAACTGATCCTAAGGATGATAGATAAGCACAATTTACATCACTTTACTATTTTACTAGATTTTTTTTATGAATTTCTCAATAACAAACTTAAACTTAGGGTTGCTGTGAAAACAATGCTAATACTCTAGGGTGCCGTGATTCAAAAAAGTTTAGAAACCACTGGAATATACAGTATTTGCAAACAATTCTGACCTGCCGCATAAAGCTGTCCTTTATATTGAGACTTTCCTGTGATCAGTTGGGATGAATGCATTAGTCTGAAGGTGCATACACACATAACGATTTTTTGAACGATTTGTCATTAATGACATTGTTATCGTTCAATCGTTCCAAAAATCGTTCAGTTTCTGAGTTATAACGATGAACGAAAATCGTTCAAGCGCACTCCCATTTGTAGTTTGTAGTTCATCGTCCATTTCAGACTGTCCGACATAACGATTTTCATTAAGGGAAGGAAAATTTTTCGTTTATCGTTGTAAAAATCGTTAATTAAACTTAAAATTATTCACTTTTTCAAGGGAAAATCTGACAGATAATCTGACAGAATATCGTTGGTTACAATTAGGGGTGAGCGGGTTCGGATTTCTGAAATCCGAACCCCCCCGAGCCCCCCCGATCCGAGTCCGATCCGAGTCAGGCGCGACTTTTCCCGCCTGACTCGGATCTGAAATCGAGGCAAAACGTCATCATCCCGCCTTCCGAGTCTCGCGGGTTTTGGATCCTATATAAGGTACCCGCGTCGGCGCCATTTTCTCACTCGGCTGTGGACAGTGAAGAGGGAGGGTGGGAGTTAGTGCTGTGTAGTGTAGTGTAGTGTAGTGCTGCTGTTGTCCACTACTTCAAAGTCCATAGGGGCTGGCTGTGTTGTGCTGTGCTGCTGTTGTTAATAGGGGCTGTGTCCACTACTTCAAAGTCCATAGGGGCTGGCTGGACTGTGTTGTGCAGTCAGTTCTCCATAGGGGCTGTGTCCACTCCAAAGTCCTGTGCAGTGTCCCAGTCCTAAAGGGGTGCTGTAGTGTTGTCCAGGGGGTGCTCTGTCCATCAGGGGTGCTCCCCCCAAGTGCTAAAAAAATAATATATTTTCTGTGTTTGTGAATTGTGTGCGCAGTAGCCGCACGTGCATCAACAAAGTAGTGCCAAGCGTGCGCCTGTGTCATAAGTAAAGGGCCGGCTGGCTTGACCGTTAAAGGGTGCTGTAACCCCCGAAAGTACACTCCAGTCCAAACCAAAAAAAAATTATTTTCTGTGTTTGTGAATTGTGTGCGCAGTAGCCGCACGTGCATCAACAAAGTAGTGCCAAGCGTGCGCCTGTGTCATAAGTAAAGGGCCGGCTGGCTTGACCGTTAAGGGTGCTGTAACCCCCGAAAGTACACTCCAGTCCAAACCTAAAAAAAAATTATTTTCTGTGTTTGTGAATTGTGTGCGCAGTAGCCGCACGTGCATCAACAAAGTAGTGCCAAGCGTGCGCCTGTGTCATAAGTAAAGGGCCGGCTGGCTTGACCGTTAAGGGTGCTGTAACCCCCGAAAGTACACTCCAGTCCAAACCTAAAAAAAAATTATTTTCTGTGTTTGTGAATTGTGTGCGCAGTAGCCGCACGTGCATCAACAAAGTAGTGCCAAGCGTGCGCCTGTGTCATAAGTAAAGGGCCGGCTGGCTTGACCGTTAAAGGGTGCTGTAACCCCCGAAAGTACACTCCAGTCCAAACCAAAAAAAAATTATTTTCTGTGTTTGTGAATTGTGTGCGCAGTAGCCGCACGTGCATCAACAAAGTAGTGCCAAGCGTGCGCCTGTGTCATAAGTAAAGGGCCGGCTGGCTTGACCGTTAAAGGGTGCTGTAACCCCCGAAAGTACACTCCAGTCCAAACCAAAAAAAAATTATTTTCTGTGTTTGTGAATTGTGTGCGCAGTAGCCGCACGTGCATCAACAAAGTAGTGCCAAGCGTGCGCCTGTGTCATAAGTAAAGGGCCGGCTGGCTTGACCGTTAAGGGTGCTGTAACCCCCGAAAGTACACTCCAGTCCAAACCAAAAAAAAAATTATTTTCTGTGTTTGTGAATTGTGTGCGCAGTAGCCGCACGTGCATCAACAAAGTAGTGCCAAGCGTGCGCCTGTGTCATAAGTAAAGGGCCGGCTGGCTTGACCGTTAAGGGTGCTGTAACCCCCGAAAGTACACTCCAGTCCAAACCTAAAAAAAAATTATTTTCTGTGTTTGTGAATTGTGTGCGCAGTAGCCGCACGTGCATCAACAAAGTAGTGCCAAGCGTGCGCCTGTGTCATAAGTAAAGGGCCGGCTGGCTTGACCGTTAAGGGTGCTGTAACCCCCGAAAGTACACTCCAGTCCAAACCTAAAAAAAAATTATTTTCTGTGTTTGTGAATTGTGTGCGCAGTAGCCGCACGTGCATCAACAAAGTAGTGCCAAGCGTGCGCCTGTGTCATAAGTAAAGGGCCGGCTGGCTTGACCGTTAAAGGGTGCTGTAACCCCCGAAAGTACACTCCAGTCCAAACCAAAAAAAAATTATTTTCTGTGTTTGTGAATTGTGTGCGCAGTAGCCGCACGTGCATCAACAAAGTAGTGCCAAGCGTGCGCCTGTGTCATAAGTAAAGGGCCGGCTGGCTTGACCGTTAAGGGTGCTGTAACCCCCGAAAGTACACTCCAGTCCAAACCTAAAAAAAAATTATTTTCTGTGTTTGTGAATTGTGTGCGCAGTAGCCGCACGTGCATCAACAAAGTAGTGCCAAGCGTGCGCCTGTGTCATAAGTAAAGGGCCGG
This sequence comes from Taudactylus pleione, assembly GCA_031769625.1. Taxonomy (NCBI): domain Eukaryota; kingdom Metazoa; phylum Chordata; class Amphibia; order Anura; family Myobatrachidae; genus Taudactylus; species Taudactylus pleione. Next base: position 5,762,738 of record JAUIMM010000368.1, on the reverse strand, counting down.
CTGGCTTGACCGTTAAGGGTGCTGTAACCCCCGAAAGTACACTCCAGTCCAAACCTAAAAAAAAATTATTTTCTGTGTTTGTGAATTGTGTGCGCAGTAGCCGCACGTGCATCAACAAAGTAGTGCCAAGCGTGCGCCTGTGTCATAAGTAAAGGGCCGGCTGGCTTGACCGTTAAAGGGTGCTGTAACCCCCGAAAGTACACTCCAGTCCAAACCAAAAAAAAATTATTTTCTGTGTTTGTGAATTGTGTGCGCAGTAGCCGCACGTGCATCAACAAAGTAGTGCCAAGCGTGCGCCTGTGTCATAAGTAAAGGGCCGGCTGGCTTGACCGTTAAAGGGTGCTGTAACCCCCAAAGTACACTCCAGTCCAAACCAAAAAAAAAATTATTTTCTGGGTTTAGCCGCACGTATATATCAAATCGATATAACATAAATGGAGGACCAAACTTTCTCCGATAAAAATAAAATAGAGAAAGATCAAGAACCACTTCCTCCTAGTGCTGAAGCTGCTGCCACTAGTCATGACATAGACGATAACATGCCATCAACGTCGTCTGCCAAGGCCGATGCCCAATGTCATAGTAGAGGGCACATACAATCCGAAATGGCAAAGTTCAGGAAAATGACCTTGAAAAAGACATTTAAATCAGCTGAAGAGAAACGTAAACTTGCCAATATGCCATTTACGACACGGAGTGGCAAGGAACGGCTAAGGTCGATCCCTAGTATGTTCATGACTAGTGGTTCAGCTTCACATGACGATGGAAGCCCTCCTCCCACTAAAAAAATCAAAAGAGTTAAGCTGGCAAAAGCACAGCGAAGAACTGTGCTTTCTAAGAAGATATCACAAATCCCCAAGGAGAGTCCAAGTGTGGTGGTGGTTGCGATGCCTGACCTTCCCAGCACTGGACGGGAAGAGGTGGCTCTTTCCACCATTTGCACGCCCCCTGCAAGTGCTGAAAGGAGCACCCACAGTCCACTTGCTGATATGCAAATTGAAGATGTCACTGTTGAAGTACAACAGGATGAGGATACTGGTGTAGCTGGCGCTGAGGAGGAAGTTGGCGAGGAGGATTCTGATGGTGATGTGGTTTGTTTAAATCAGGCTCCGGGGGAGACAGTTGTTGTCCGTGGGATGAAAAAGCCCATCACGGTCATGCCTGGGCAGAAGACCAAACATTCCACCTCTTTGGTCTGGCAATATTTCTATCCAAATCCGGACAACAACTGTCTTGCCATATGTACCATATGTAAAGGTGAAATAAGTAGGGGTAGGGACGTCAACCACCTAGGAACATCCTCCCTTATACGGCACCTGCAGCGCGTTCATAAAAAGTTACTGTCAAGTTCAGAAACTTTGGCTAAGACCGTAAGCAGTCCAGGGACACCTAAATCCCGTTGTCCTGTTGTATCCAAGCGCCTGCAAACCACACCGTCAACTCCCTCCTCGTCAATTTCCTCCTTAGTCAGGATCGGAAGTAGTCCTGCAGGCCATGTCACTGGCATGACTGACTCTCCTATCCGGGATTCCTCTGGAGGATCCTGCATTGCTACGCCTACTGCTGCCGCTGCTGCTGTTGCTGCTGCTGGGAGTCGTTCATCATCCCAGAGAGGAAGTAGGAACACCACTACTTTTACTAAACAATTGACCCTCCAACAGTCCTTAGCGAGGAGGATGAAGTACGACAGCAGTCATCCTGAAGCAAAACGTATAACTGAGGCCTTGACTGCTATGTTGGTGTTAGACGTGCGTCCGGTATCCGCCATTAGTGCAGTGGGATTTAGACAATTGATGGAGGTAGTGTGTCCCCGGTTCCAAATCCCGTCTAGATTCCACTTCACTAGGCAGGCGATACCGAGACTGTACAGAAACGTCAGAAAAAGTGTCCTCAGTGTCCTGAAAAATGCCGTTGTACACAATGTCCACTTAACCACGGACATGTGGACAAGTGGAACAGGGCAGACTAAGGACTATATGACTGTGACAGCCCACTGGGTAGATGTATCACCTTACGCAGCAACAGCAGCAGCGTCACCAGTAGCAGCATCTCAGAAACGCCAGCTCGTTACAAGGCAGGCTACGCTGTGTATCACCGGTTTCAGTAAGAGGCACACCGCCGACAACCTCTTAGAGAAACTGAGGGAAATCATCGCCCAGTGGCTTACCCCACTTAGACTCTCCTGGGGATTTGTGATATCTGACAACGCCACCAATATTGTGCGGGCATTACATCTGGGCAAATTCCAGCACGTCCCATGTTTTGCTCACACAATAAACTTGGTGGTGCAGAATTTTCTGAAAAGCGACAGGGGCGTGCAGGAGACGCTTTGGGTGGCCCGAAAAATTTCTGGCCACTTTCGCCATTCAGCGACTGCGTGCCGAAGACTGGAGCGCCAGCAAACACTCTTGAACCTGCCCCGCCATCACCTGAAGCAAGAGGTTGTGACGCGGTGGAACTCAACCCTCTATATGCTTCAGAGGATGGAGGAGCAGCAAAAGGCCATACAAGCCTATACATCCACCTATGACATAGGCAAAGGAGGGGGTATGCACCTGACTCAAGCGCAGTGGAGAATGATTTCCGTGTTGTGCAAGGTTCTTCAGCCCTTCGAACTTGCCACACGTGAAGTCAGTTCAGACACTGCCAGCTTGAGTCAGGTCATTCCCCTCATCAGGCTTTTGCAGAAGCAGCTGGAGAAAGTGAAGGAGGAGCTAAGACGGAGCGATTCCGCTCGGCATGTGGGACTTGTGGATGAAGCCCTTCATTCGCTTTGCCAGGATTCCAGGGTGGTCAATCTGTTGAAATCAGACCACTACATTTTGGCCACCGTGCTCGATCCTAGGTTTAAAGCCTATGTGGTGTCTCTCTTTCCGGCCGACACAAGCCTGCAGAGGTGCAAAGACCTGCTGGTGAACACACTGTCAGCTGAAGCGGAACGTGACACGTCAACGGCTCCTTCTTCATTTTCTCCCGCAACTGGGGCTGCCAGGAAAAAACTTAGGTATCCTAAGCAACCCGCTGGCGGTGATGCAGGGCAGGCAGGACCAAGTTTGGACATCTGGTCCGGACTGAAGGACCTGGCAACAATTTCTGACATGTCTACTGTCACTGCATATGATACTGTCACCATTGACAGAATGGTGGAGGATTACATCGGTGACAGCATCCAAGTAGGCATGTCAGACAGTCCATACCTGTACTGGCAGGAAAAAGAGGCAATTTGGAGGCCCCTGTACAAACTGGCTCTATTTTACCTGAGTTGCCCCCCCTCCAGTGTGTACTCCGAAAGAGTGTTTAGTGCAGCCGGGAACCTTGTCAGCGAAAGGCGTAGGAGGTTGCTTCCACAGAATGTGGAGAAGATGATGTTCATCAAAATGAATTATCAGCTCTTCCAGGGAGACCAGCCTCCAGAACGTACAGAGGGACCTGTGGTGGTGGATTCAAGTGGGGACGAGTTAATACTTTGTGAGGATGAGGATGTACACACTGAAGAGGGTGAGGAATCGGTGGATGAGGAGGATGAGGATGACATCTTGCCTCCGTAGAGCCAGTTTGTGCAGGGACACATTAATTGCCAGCTTGTTTTGTGGGGGCCCAAACGAACCAATCATTTCAGCCACAGTTGTGTGGCAGACCCTGGCGCTGAAATGATTGATTTGTTAAAGTGTGCATGTCCTGTTTATACAACATAAGGGTGGGTGGGAGGGCCCAAGGACAATTCCATCTTGCACCTCTTTTTTTCTTTGCATTATGTACAGTTTGGGGCCTAGTTTTTCTAACTGCCATCCTGTCTGCCACTGCAGTGTCACTCCTAGATGGGTCACGTGTTTGTGCCGCCCACTCGTGTCGCTTAGCATAGTCATCCAGCTACCTCGGTGCAACCTTTTGGACATAAAAACACTATTGTGAGGTGTGAGGTGTTCAGAATAGACTGGAAATGAGTGGAAATTAAGGTTATTGAGGTTAATAATAGCATAGGAGCAGAAAAACCTACAAATTCTGTGATTTTAGCTGTTTTTATGCTTTTTTTCAAAAAAATACAGATCCAAAACACAAAACCCAGAACCCAAAACACGGAAGGGTGGTTTTGGCAAAACCAATCCAGATCCAAAACACGAAGAAAGATCCAGATCCAAAACCAAAACACAAAACACGAAAAGTGGCCGGTGCACACCCCTAGTTACAATATAGATACGTGTGTATGCACCTTTATTGCTAAATACTAGATTTTGAATTAAAGACAATTTGTAACATCTAGAGACCACTCACTGCTATATAAGACTAATGCAGGGGCATATCCAAATTCTATGCAGCAACATCATAGGGGTTGCTAAACCATAAGATCAACTGTCATTTGGAGTTTAATTCAGTAAAAGTTTGAAAGAACGAAGGCCCTCATTCAGAGCCGCTCGCTAGCGGCAGTACGCTCGTTCCGAGCGATGTTTGCACATCTGCGCATGCGTACGGTTTTTAGTACGCATGCGCGAACCAGTCAGTGCGGCCAAAAATCGTTTGTACGCTATATAGCGAGTGCCTGCTATTTTGAGTGACAGAAAGAGGCGTATGTGGGTGGTAAAAGGGGAAGGTGCTTGAAAACGGGGGAGTGGAATTCGAACGCAGGCATGCTTAAAGGTCAAAACGGGCGTTTTAAGGGAGTGCATAATTAATACAGCAGCGTCATTGACCACGTCACTTGGTTTTTTTTAACTCAGAACTGCTCGCAAAATAGCGGTTGAAAAAACCAACCACAAGAATAGCGAACAGTTCATATCCTGTTCGATGTACTCGATTAATCTAATAAATAGCGGACATGACGTATGGTGCGAGCGGCCAGGGGGCGTTTTTAAGAAATAAAAGAGCGTATGTTTTGCTCGCTCGTTCAGACTTAGAGGTGTGAACAGACTGCAATGTGCTAACGGATCATTTGCATAGCCACCCCTTGTTTTTGAACGAAGGAACGCAAATAGCGAACGGCTGTGAATGAGGGCCAAAGTTCCTCCGTTTCTGAACACTACCTTTGCACCCTTGTTTGGTTTCCAGGTTGCTTTCCTGTAATGTGCCAGGATGGTTTGTTTATGTGCATGCCAAACATGAATTCACGCTGAAGTCAAGCTTGGCATGCACATAAACAAACTATACTTGCACATTACAGTATAGCAACATAGAAAACAAACAAGGGACCCTTAAGAGAGGACTTCTGAGTTTCTTTCACAAAATGTTCAATTAGGCATTTGATCTAATCCATAAAAACATCAAGCTATTGACTTTGAAATGCAACCAGTACCCATTTGCTGTCACTCTCAGTGCCTGCCCCCCTCATTTCATATGCTGAATGTTCCTTAATATACCACATTAACATTATTTCCCCCACCACCAACAACAAACAGTACCTGGCTGTGCCAGTGTGCCAGGTTGGCACCAAACATCAGATAAAGCTGTCTCTGCTAAAAGTCTTTCTTGTCCCAGGAACTTATTATTGGCAATAATTATACTTTAGACCAGTATCCCCAAATTTTATGTTTCCTTGTTCCATAATAGTCCCACACAGTGAATATCTGGTCGTACATTTATGTAAGGCCCGGCCGGACTCTCACTGTCTAGGATTTCTTACAGTTCTGAATAGTGAGGTTACTATCAGCCATCATATATGTTTATGGGAAGTATGTATTGTGGACCTGAATCAGCAAGGATCGCTATTGTGATAGCGTACGCAGACAACCGATTGTTGTGTACTATCATGCGATTGCTCTGTGATCCCTCACAGAGTTACAGAGCCATCGCAGAGAGAGTGACATCAGGACAGCATTTGGGGGTGGTGACAGGAGAGTGGTTGAAGAAACGCAGGCGCGCCTGTCCGTCTGAATGCCGTTGCATTGGCGTGCATACATTAGCCAGTGCGACGGCATACACAGTTTGAGTACTAACTGCGTGCAATGAGGTTAGCAATTTCTAAGTAAGGTCAGACCTACTGTACATCTGCGTGAGGGACCGATGTTCCTCAATGTTCCCGATGTAGACGCAGGACTGCAAAGTTATATGGATGTGTGAATGCAGTAGTGGGAGGAAGTGGGCGTCTCTATGTTGGCAGTGTGATGGCATTGCAATAGCATTTATTAGCATACCCGGGGCCGCTGAGAGCCGCAGCGGCCCCGGGTAATAGGGGGTATGGCCTAATCGCGAGGGAGGCGTGGCCACGCCCCCTTCCCGGCAGAAAAAAGTGTTGCAGCGCCGTGCGCTGGGGGAGTGCTCTGAGTCCCCTCAGCCCTGCTCAAAGCCAGGGGGGCGCGATCAGTGTGATCGCTCCCCCCCACAGGCATAGTAGACTGCTGTGGCTGCTGCTCAGCGTGTGCTGGGCTGCTGTGAGGTAGGGGAGGGCCGCACCGGACCCGGCCCCCGCCAGGGCCCTCAGGAAACCCGGGCCAGGGTAATCTGTACCCGCTCCCCCCCCCCCTCGGCGCCCCTGTTCACAGCTACGTGCGATTACAGAGCTGCGATCTCAATAGCGATCCTTGCTGAATCAGGCCCTGTATTTCATAATAAGCATCAGACTGTGCTAGGAAAATACAACAATCTGAAGCATAACACTATATATACAGACCAGCAGTATCTAAAATATACCTAAAAAAAGGTATAGATTCTCTTTTCGCTAAATAAACAATCCAATATTGTAATCCTTTCCTAAAGCTGGGTACACACTGACAGATACATTGGACGATCAATTGGGATTTGTAGTGCAAATCAGTACTGACATCCCCATACACATGAAGTAGAGACCGCGGTGAGGGAGGCAGGACACGTCCCCCCTGTCCGGAACCAGATAATGGTCGTTCAGTGTATAAATGACCATCATCTGCAGATATATCTGTACACTGTGGGCCTGATTCAGAGCCTCTCGTAAGCGACCGCTCGTTCGCTCTGAGCGATGATCGCACAACTGCGCATGCGTATGGGTCATAATGCGCATGCGCCAACCAGTCATTGTGGTCGGAAATCGAGCGCTCGCAAAATAGCGAGTGCCTGCTAATTTGAGTGACAGGATGAGGCGTTTGTGGGTAGTAACAGGGGAAGGTGCTTGAAAACGGGGAGTGGAGATCCGAACGCAGGCGTGCCAAACGGTCAAAACAGGCATTTTAAGGGTGTGCATAATTAACAAAGCAGCATCATCGGCCACGTCACTTGGTTGTCTCTTAGCCTGAACTGTTCGCATGATTGCGGTTGGAAAATCCTACCACAAGCACTGCGAGCAGTTCAGACGCCTTTCGATGTACTCGATTAATCTAATAAATAGCGGAGATGACGTAGGATGCGAGCGGCCATGGGGTGTCTTTACAAAATAGCGAGCGCATGTTTCGTTTGCTCGCTCAGACATAGAGGCGTCAACAGACCGCAAAGAGCAAGCGCTCAATTTAAATAGCCGGACCCTTTTTCTGAACGAGCGAGCGCAAATAGCGTCCGGCTCTGTATCAGGCCCTGTGTACTGTACCCACCTTAACACACACATTTGTAGTACAAATCACAATGTCACCTAGCATGCCCTTAGGAAGGGATTGATTACAAAACCAGGGAATAGGTTCTCTCTTCACTATAGTTTTTCTCTTCACTAAATAATCAATACAGTACTGTATTGATTATTTAGTGAAAAGAGAAACTATAGGGAAGATGGATTCAAAATGTACCCTTGTTATTATTCCTTCCCTTTCTAAGGGAAAGCCAGGTGACATAGTGATTTGGAATTTGTACCCACTTTTGTTATTTTTAATTTAACATAATATATTTGCGGCCAGCACTGCAATGCAGCCCACTGACTGAGCCCAAGCGTAAGCCTAAAACACCAAATGTATCATATTTGAGCCTCTCCTCAGCCCTATTTACAGCCTCCACCCAGCCCTACTTACAGCCTCTCCCCAGCCCTACTTACAGCCTCTCCCCAGCCCTACTTACAGCCTCTCACCAGCCCTACTTACAGCCTCTCCCCAACCCTACTTACAGCCTCTCCCCTGCCCTACTTACAGCCTCTCCCCTGCCCTACTTACAGTCTCTCCCCAGCCCTACTTACAGTCTCTCCCCAGCCCTACTTACAGTCTCTCCCCTGCTCTATCTACAGACTCTCCCCTGCTCTATTTACAGACTCTCCCCAGCCCTATTTACAGCCTCTCCCCACTCCCAGCCCTCTTTACAGCCTCTCCCCACCCCAGTATCACAGCCGCTGCCCAGACCTTTTCACAGCCGCTGCCCAGCCCTGATACAGGACTGGGCAGTGGCTATGATACAGGACTGGGCAGGGGCTATGATACAGGGCTGGGCAGCGGCTGTGATACAGGGCTGGGCAGCGGCTGTGATACAGGGCTGGGCAGCGGCTGTGATACAGGCTGATCACCATCGCGACCATTGGGGCTTGCGACGAGACCCTAAAGTTGGGTCTCGGCAACCGCAAGCCCCAGGGAGCTTTCTGCTCTGATGGAGCAGGAAGCTCCCCACTGACATCACTGATGATGTCAGTGCGGCCGCCCACAAAACGGTAGGCATTCGTTAAGGAACGCCTCCATTTTGGAAACCACCCCCCTGCTGCCTACCAAACAGGGCGAGCTGTCGATCAACATCGACAGCCGCCCCCTTGGTAGTGAGCTCCGGAGAGAGAGTTTCTCTTCGCTCCGGGGCTTGCGCACGCGTAATGCGGCTGCTGCGCATGCGCAGGACTAACCATCGAGTCGGTTGCGAGCGCATCGGCGTTTGCGTCCGACTCTGAATGAGGTCCATAGTACTATTGATCCTGTTGTTAAGTATCCCCTAAATGTACTATGGAGAAATGACAGCCGATATCTCCCTCCATTTCCATAAGCAGCCGCAACCCCTATAGATTTCTATTGTTGGACAGTGGTTGCAGGGTTGGCTGGTTTAAAACAAATAATAACTTTTTTTATTATGCTGTGACTACAGGCACAGCTCTGTGACTTCTTAAAAAAAAAAGCCTATTATAAGGGAAACCTCCTGGTACTATTCCATATTCTTGTTGATTGTGTTCTTCATTTGAGTGAGCTGAACAAATACAGTACATTCATACAGGGGTGTATCTAGTGATCCAATCACCCCTGGCAATGTAATGGACTGGCGCCCCCCCCTATGCAGTGCCCCCAATAATAATCCCCCAGTAGTAATCCCCCTATGCCGCATTGCCCCCAGTGGTAGCTCCCCTATACATTGCCCCCAGTAGTAGCCCCCCTATACAGTGCCCCCCAGTAGTAGTCCACCCACACAGTGCCCCCCAGTAGTAGACCCCAGTAGTAGTCCCCCCCTATACAGTGCCCCCAGTAGTAGTCCCCCCTATACAGTGCCCCCAGTAGTGGCCAACCCGTGGCCACCCATCCCCTAAATTTCCCCCCAGTAGTGGCCACCCCTATACAGTGCTCCCAGTAGTGGCCACCCCCATAAATTGCCCCTAGTAGTGGCCACTCCTATACAGTGCCTACCAGTAGCGGGCACCCCCCCATAAAGTGCCCCCAGTAGCGGCCACCCCCTATTTCAGTGCCCCCCCGTAGTGCCAGGCAACACACACAAACACACAAAGAACAAAAAGAAAATTCTATTTACCTGATCCCCGCTCCTGACGCGATCGCCGCTGTCCGCTCTGAGGGCCTGATTCAGACCCGCTCGCGAGCGCTGTGCGCTCGCAAGCGGGTCGATGGTGGCCCAGTGCGCATGCACACGATAGAGCTGGCTCCGTCGTGCGCATGTGCGAGACCCGGATAGCGACGGGCAAACCGTCGCTCCAGGTCTCGTACCAAAGGGGGCATGCTGTCGATGTTGAGTGACAACACGCCCCCTTTGGTGGGCGGGCCGGGGGTGTGGCTGCCCAGACGGAGGCATTCCCATGGGAACGCCTACCGTCTGGGGTCGGCCCCACTGACATCACACTGACATCACAGAGCCGAAAGCACTCTAGGGCTTGCGGCAACGTGACCCTACCACAAGGGTCTCTTCACAAGCCCGATGGTCGCGATGGTCTTGACCATTGCGACCATCTTCCTGGCCGCTTGCTATAGCTGTGGGTGGTCAGCTATGTAAAACAAGAGGGACGGCCCTAATTCAGAGCGAGCGCTCTGTCAGAGCGTCCGGCTCTGAATCAGGCCCTGAGTCCCGGCCCTCTTCTCCTGCATGGGAGAGACGTCATGACGTATGACGTCTGTCCCATCACATGCTGCGGGGGGAGCCGGCACACAGAGCTCATTAGTGAGCTCCAGCCTGCTCCCTCCGTGGACGACGCAGCAGCAAATGAGAGTCTGTCTGACTCTCATTAGCTGGCTGCTATTACAAACACACAGCTGCCGCTGGCGGATGTGTGTTTGTAAACTGTGTAGGGCAGACCGCTATCACTGCAGTCTGCCCTACACTTGTGGGGCCGGGGGACTTGTCCACCCCTTGGCTACTCGAGGCACTGCCGGGCGGCGCCTCCCTTTTGGTCGGTGCCCCTGGCGAGTGCCATCCTGGCCAATGGGTAGATACACCCCTGCATTCACACACAACAGAGAAATACGGAGGGTGAACCAGATCAGAGAGGTACTAAATATTCCTAGCATCATCTAAGACTTCACAAATTCCTGCCCTAACAATCCTATAGGACAGGAGAAAACAACACTAAGATTCTCACTCTTAAAGGGTAAGCAACTCCAACACATTAAAGAGGCAATACACAAAGGAACACCTCATGGTTTAATGTCCTTCATGTTTACTTCAATTCAAAACCTTCAGTCCTGCAGAGATGAGTAGAAGGAAGAAAGACTGGCTCTCTTTTGATGAGATAAAAATCCTAATAACTTTGGATCATATTAGAAAGCATTAACACATGGTTGATCAAGGTTTCTTATACAACTCAATGTTTCACAGTATTAAAAATATTTTCATGAATGCATCCAATCCTGTGTGCCTATTTGGCCCAATTGTGCCTTGTATAGAGCCTCATGTATAAATCTGTTTCTATTCTTCTGTTTTTATCTAAATCCCCCAGTTTCCCAGCAATGTTTAATGCTTCGACATCCAGTGCATCCAACTTCCGCTCAAAAACACTTTTCACACAGGTCATAACATGCTTAGACATTGCCTCAGCACTGTCCCCTGCTTCTCTCTACCTTTTCTTTGCTGTCCTCTGCATCTTCCCTGAAAACTGATGACTGATAAAAATTATGTATGTATATTTTCAATTTTGGACAGCTACCTACTACAGATGATGAATGGCAAGCTGCAACACATGACTTTGAGGAACACTTGAACTTTCAAAATTGTGAAGGAGCATAGGACAGGTGATGTGCGCATTACGCAACCTCACAATAGTGGCTCGTATTGCTACAAAGGATTTATCAGCATCATATTGATGGCTATTGTGGATGTCAATTACCAATTTATATATGTGGATGTTGGTAAAAATGGCAGGGTATCTGATGGAGGAGCTTTGGAGTAGACTGTGTTGCACAACAAGCTTAAAAACAAGATCCTAAACTTACCAAGTCCTGGACAAAACAAAGAGGGCCTTTTTTATGGCAGATGAGGCATTTGCATCTCAGGAATAAGTTTTGAAGCCATTCCCCAAAAGGCTATTAAAGAAAGCGTAAAAAAATATAATTATAGGCTATCACAGGCAAGGAGAGTAGTGGAGAATGCGTTTGGAATTTTGAGCAATAGCTTCCGCATTTTCCGTACAATCATTAATCTACAGGTGGGAAAAATAGGGGAAGCAGTCGGGAAGCCGACAGACGTAATCCTGACCACCGGCTTCCCGACTGTCTAATCCCGGCAAGGCACTGACGCCTGTCATTAGACCTACGCTGGCAGCCCGACACCCGGCTTACTGATCGAAGTTAAGCAGGCCGTGGACAGCCGTGAGGCGGTGGGTTAGGTTAGGGGCTCCCGGGCCGGGACTATGGGTTAGGCCCCCCCGGGAGGTTAGGGTTAGGCTAGGTTTAAGGGGGGGTTAGGGTTAGGCACCCCCAGGGGGAGGCTATGGGGGTTTAGGCACCCCCCCGGGAGATTTAGGGTTGGAGGGGTTAAGTTTAGGCACTTAGAGGGGGGTTAGGGTTAGGCACTTGGGGGAGAGGTTAGGGTTAGGCACCCAGCGTGAGGCTCCAATGTTACCGATGTTTTTGCAGTCTTGCAAAGTATTACGGATGTGTGTAAGGTAAGGTGGGCGTCCTTATGTTGTGCTGCGATGATATGCTAATCCATTGCGATCGCTATATCATCATAGTAAGACTACGTTCGTAATCGCAACCATGATCGCACTTGCAATTCAACCTGAATCAGGCCCAAAGTTTGGAGGTGGACATCATTGGAGGCTGCTTCCCCCCAAAAATGTGAATAAAGTTACAAAAGTAGACAATGATAATTATTTATCCTATTTCAATGGTGTTGGTGCTGTCCAGGGGTTAAAGTGGGCCGGAATGGGGTGGAACTGTGGGCCTGATTCAGACCCGCTCGCGAGCGCATAGCGCTCGCAAGCGGGTCGATGGTGGGGTACTGCGTACGCATGCCGCGTGCACGCGTAAGCCCCGGAGCAAGAGAGAAATTCTCTCATTCTGGGACTCACTACAATAGGGGCGGCTGTTGATGTTGATCATTGACAGCTCGCCCCGTTTTGTAGGTGGGGCGGGGGGGTGGCTACTCAAACGGAGGCGTTCCCAAAGGAACGCCTACCGTTTGTAGGAGGCACCACTGACATCACCAGTGATGTCAGTGTAGAGCTTCCTGCTCTGTTAGAGCAGAAAGCTCTCTGGGGCTTGCGACGGATGAGACCCTACCACAAGGGTCTCGTCGCAAGCCGGGATGGTCGCGACCATTGCAACCATCACTAGGCTGCCCGCAAAAGCTGTGGGTGGTCATCCACAACTTAGCGAGCGTCCAGGAGGCCGCAAAAAAACCCCCCAAAAACGACCTGATTCAGAGCGAGCGCTCTTAAAGAGCGTCCGGCTCTGAATCAGGCCCTGTGTTCCTTCACTTCTATTTGGAGACAGAACCAGTTCCACCTTCTCCAACCCACCTCGCCATGGTGCCGCAGGGTTGCTCCTTCGCTGGCCGGTCACCCGCTGAGGTTTTGTAACCAGCGGGTGCCCGGCTCCCTCCCCACAGTGCCAGCTGGAGGCTGGAGCTCACTCTTGAGCTGCGGCTTCCGGGTCCAGCTGTTTGCAGTGCACTATGGGAGAGGCATCTTGATGCATAAGGGGCACTACCACTGTGGGCACTGCATAAGGGGCACTACCACTATTGGGGGCACTGCATAAGGGGCACCACTACAGAGGGCACTACAACTACTGTGGGCTCTGCATAAGGGGCACTACCACTGTGGGCACTGCATAAGGGGCACTACCACTACTGGGGGCACTGTATAAGGGGCACTACCACTACCATGGGCACTGCATAAGGGCCACAATTACTGTGGACTACATAAGGGGCACCACTACAGTTGGCATTATATGTAAGGGGAACTACTGCTGTGGGCATTGTATAAGGGACACTACTACTGTGGGCATTGTGTATAAGGGGCACAAATGTGGACATTGTGTAAAAGGGGCACTGCTGTGTGTCATACATGAATAAGAGACACTACTATGTGGTGTACTGTGAATCAAGAATGTGCTACTGTGTGGCGTAATTTGTATCAGGAATACAATTATGTAAAATTAGATGGTCTAAAAATATATATATATATATTTCAAACCGTCCACTTGCAGAGTTATAGACCAGGGGCTCAAACAGAGACGAGGCCAGCACTCAAATTCCAATTAATCACCAACAAGTTTAATCCAGTATTTGAATTCATAGCAACACTGATATAGGCAGTAAGAAGGGCACCTTCAGCATATCGTACATTACAGATATCATAAGCATCAGCAAATCTGGGGTCCATCTCCCAGTGCCTGATCCCGACAGCTGTTTTTTTCTCAACCGTCGTCAGGGGATAGCAAGAGCAAAGTGCAAAGTGCAGCATATAAATGCAAATCCCTATCAGTAAAAGAATGATGCTCACCTGTGTAGTCACCGATGGAAACTGCGCCAATCCCGCCGCCCAAGCAAGCGTGCAGCCGCAATGAACATCGCCGCATATCAATGACACTGATAGGGAAACCCCAACCAGACGTCACTCACGATCACGTGACACAGCACCCGCACAACAAGCCGGACGGCCAGAGAGCCGCGCAACATCCCCATAGTGACCAACCAAATAATAACAAACAACAATGCAGCAATAAAAACAGCTCACCGGGTCACATTAAACTGAATACATATAGGCTGTCATAATTAAAGAACAGCTCAACGGGTCATATTGATTAAGGTCTGTGTGGTGCCCCTGGGCAACAAACATGTGGGGGCCCCTATTAAATGTGACAAACTGGGGGTATGCGCAAGGGGGACCTTATGCAGAGCCCCCAGTAGTGTCAGTGCCCACAGTGGTAGTGCCCCGTCTGCAGTGCACCCAGTAGTAGTGCCCCTTATGAAGTGCCTCCTATGCAATACTCCCATTAGTAGTGCCCCCTGTAGTAATGCCCTCTGTATAAATGCCCCCAGTAGTAACACCCCTGTAGTTGTGCCCCAAATAGTAATGCCCCCCAGTAGTAATTGGGTGTGTGCCCAATAGTAATGCCCTAGTAGTAATGCCCTCTGTATAAATCCCCAAGTAGTAATACCCATGTAGTTGTGCCCCCAATAGTAATGCCCCGAGTAGTCATTCCCCCTTTAGTAGAGCCCTCTGTAGAAATGCCCCCAGTAGTAATGCCCCTCTATTAGTGCCCCCAATGCTAATGCTCCCTCTCTAGTAGAGCCCCCAATAGTAATGCCCCCTGATTAATACCCCCAATAGTAATGCCTCCCTCTCCGAGTAATGCCTCCCCCCAGAGTAATGCCCCCAGTAGTAATTTCCCCCCCAGTAATGCCCCAGTAGTAATGCCCCCCAGTAATGCCTCCCCCCTCCCCGAGTAATGCCCCAGTAGTAATGCTCCCCCCGAGTAATGTCCCCTGTAGTAATGCCCCCAGTAGGCTGCTTGGACTAAAAAAAAATAAAATAAAGCTCATACTTACCTTAAGCTAAGCCCCGCGTCCGCTGCAGTCTGCTCGGCTGCTCCTCTGCACTCTGGGTCAAATAATTACAAATTGGTATACTGCATAATAACAGCACGTGTATAAGCTGAGAGCTGACTCACCTTGGAGGTACCCCAGAAACCTCCACATGGCACTATAAGGACCGCACATCCTCCCAATGCTGGCTCCCATCATGCCTCTCAAGACTGCAAACAAAAAGTATGGTGGTCCTTGGCTGGAATTTTTTTGGGTACCTTGCTTCTCAGACGTGAAACCCTTAATGTTAGGGACGCCAGTATAGAGGAGCCTTGACGATGTCCAGGCGCTTATTCATATATATAAATGTATGTAACTAATACCTCTGAATCTCTATTATCATGTAGGATTTAAGTATTTTTTGTTGATATTGCTGCAGTTTGCTGGAGTGCAAATCCCCCTTTTTTCTGTGTTCAGTGTAAACCCCGCCCTTTACAAGCACCTGTGCTATGTCATTAAGCTGATATGAGCGACCACCATACTTTTTGTTTGCAGTCTTGAGAGTCATGAAGGGAGCCAGCATTGGGAGGATGTGCTGGTCCTTATAGTGCCATGTGGAGGTTTTTGGGGTACCTCCAAGGTGAGTCAGCTCTCAGCTTATACATGTGCTGTTATTATACAGTATACCAGTTTGTAATTATATGACCCAGAGTGGGTGCTACTATTATGTAGAATAATTATTTTGGGGTGAGCGTTTGGGAGTGGGGCCCCCCGGAATTGTTCTGGCTGGACCTTTTTCAGGGCATCACCACTTAATTCACATAGATATTTTTTATCACTTTTCTAATTGTTTGTTTATTATTTATGTAAATTTAATTCTTTCTTATTTCATTAACACTTATTGATTTATCTTTACACATATATTCTTTACACTTCACTATCACCTTTTTTCCCCTTTTTCGTGTGATGTCCTGGGGATGGTCCTTGGCTGGAATTTTTGGGGTACCTTGCTTCTCAGACATGAACTCCTCAATGTTAGGGATGCCAGTATAGAGGAGCCTTGACGATGGCCTGGCGCTTATTCATATATTTGCAAATGTATGTAACTAATACCTCTGAATCTCTATCATGTAGGATTTAAGTATTTTTTGTTGATATTGCTGCAGTGTGCTGGCCAACTAAAGGATGGCTAGCTACAGACGCCATCCCTTCTACCCCTGAGGCATCCACAGCACTGTGATCAAGAAGACATGCCTGCATCACAAGTGACAGCGTGGTAAGCCATAGCGTATTTTACTTGATTAAAATGTTTGCATAGCTTTCAGTTAACATTATCAAACGTCGCATATCATACATGCAGGGGATTTATCTGTGGGTGCGAGGTCGGCGCTGGTGTCTCGGACCCCAGAGACATAAGTGTACTGGGGTCCGAGATTTCTGTTGCCGGCCCTAGGTGGGCACGAGGTTGGAAGAACCTTAAGAAATGGTAGGGTGGGGTGAGGCTATATGGTGGCCACAGTCCCACAATAGCAAGCGACCCAACAAATGATGGGTCCAAACTACTAGAACAATTTTTGCACACATGGGGGTAGATGTATTATAGTGGCACTTAACGTGCCGCTATAACGCTTCCCGCTTCGCCTCTTTACCGAGGTGAGGCAGGAAGCACTACCGATGAGATGTATAAACATCTCATCGGCCGGAGAGGGGGAGCGTTAACTCCCCCCTCCGGCGCTACCCGCTAGAGACAGCAGCGCATCGGCCTAGTGCTTATGCGCTGTGTCTCTCTCCCGGCCGGCTCCACTAAGCATGCGCAGGATCTCGCAAGTATTGCGAGATCCCCGCGTGGAGCCCTGGAGCCGGCAGCCGGGATAGGCTAACGCCGGGCTGTAGCTGTCGATAACGACAGCTACAGCCGGCCGAACGGTCATGCGTTATGACCGTTCGTACATGGCCCTGCCGTTGGCGCTGCTATCTTATAGATAGCAGCGCCGATAATGACAGGGGCGCGCAGCGCCCCTGTAATTTACCGCCCAGACCCCCGATCATACATCGGGGAGAAGCGGTATGTGCGCTGATACCGTTTCTGGGCTTCGTACATCTCCCCCATTAAGAGCTGCACTTTGATAGTATATAGTAATGGTCAAAAAAGCTAAAAATTAAAACCACAAATAGTATATCTATATTCCAGAAACAAATCTAGGTGCATTACTATCAATAATAAATAAAGAGCTCCCTTTCACTAATAGGACAGATTCACATGCTAACAGCTGACGGTCTATGTAACTAGCATCTCCTGGCAAGCAGACAAATATAACTGCACCAGGCTGTGTCCCCGCCCCCAGCATAGTCTGTCTGTCAGTGTATCCTGCACTGTTCATAAGCATTCATGTCAGACTCAGCAGCCCACACACAGCTGTCCTGTTGCTGAGCAGGCAGAGTGGGACTACAATGCAGCCTGGCATCCGAAGCTGTGCTGGGCTCATGACGTTGGGGAAGGCAGCGGCTGCAGCTGGGGCTGGTGCACAGTGAGCTGAATATTAACCCACTACTGAGCCCGCCTCTCACACACTGACACTACAGCCTGCACTCAACACGGAGATGTGAGGAGTTGCAGCCAAGCAGCAGGACTCAGCAATGTAGGTGGATATCTACATCTGGGGGGTTACTTCTGCTGTAATGCCTTCCTCTCTGGTGCAAAGGTTTGTGCTCCTACAGGCATAAGATATTGCTACTCTACAATCGCAGTCAGCACCGCTTTTTACTTGCATGTACAGTATATGACTGTGTGCATTGTGCTGTTAGTACAGCTATATTCTGTTTGGGGCAAAGGGGCTGCAGCAGTCACATGATCACTTTGGGGTCTTTTCCCTTTGAGGGGTGTTTTGACCAATATGATTAGCAGCCTCATTATTAGTTTATGAAGATGAACACCCTGCTTGTTGCATAAAAAAACCATAATAGGACTAGGGGTGATCCAGTTCCATACTATTCAATTCAGACTTTATAAGTTATTAAAAGGTTGGACATTTTTAACTCTGGAAACAAATTTTACAATAGGCATTACACAATCTTTTTTTTTTTTTTTATTATATTAATAAATGAGTAACTCTTTATGATGAGTGACATACAAGCACGGCAAAGAAACATAAGTTTATAGTGCTATCAAAATCTTAAACTTCTCAAATCTTTGTCTATTTATGAGCTTTACCCTGACTCTGTGTGATGTGGTGAGTGGTCATGGATTTCCAGCATATAGTGTTTATAGAATTCTTACCATTATTTCATAGTACTATGCAAATGAGGAATAATACAGATCCAGGCATACCAATGAAACTGGCTTTTACTTAGAAACTAATACAAATGTTAGTATGGAAAGCAAGTTTACAGTGCAGGAAGGAGGCGGAACTTGTGAAATACCTAGGGATGATTACAGTATAAAATTATTAGCATGGTCCAACAGCAGTTATATATACTGTCTATGTATAGAATGCCTGGAAGTGCGTACCGCATAAACACTGCAGCATCTGTCAGCCATGACAGGCTCTGCATTGCAAAGTGGGAGTGGGATGCTAGAAGGCAGGAGTATAACTGACCCCCTACCACGATCCTCGAGGCACACTAACAGTCAAGGTTTTAAGGATAGCCATAGATGAGCACAGGTAAGTAGTACCTCAGTTATTTTGATTTAACTATCTGTGATCAAGCTTGGATATCACTAAAACCTGGACTGTTGTGGGCTGGCCACAGACATAGCGTTCTGCACACGATGAGACGATGTGTACGATTTCCCTTGAAACTCTCCCTGGCAGCTCTGCACACGATTTCCACACGATTTGGTGTCCATTCTTCAAACGATCTCTCCTGCATCCAGACTTTCACAGTGCATCGTGTCCTAGATTGTCAGATCTGCCCTACTGCACGGCAGGTGTGACGATGCGATGTGCGACCAGCAGGGACACGCATCGTGATTGTGAGTGGGGACTCACGATTTACTCTCAATTTGGCCATATTTTACACGATCTGTCATTCCAGTGTGTCGGTATCGGCCAGATCGGGTAAAATATCGCTATGTGTGTGGCCAGCCTTAGTGTGCCTTGAGGACTGAGGTTGGGAAACACTGCCCTACACTCTGTATAGAAACATGCATTTTGGGTGGATATACCCTTTAATCAGTGTGCTATTTCCCATGCCTGCGGAATTCATCACCATACAAATTTTGTAGACAGAACAATGACACCAGTCCTACTAACAGCGTTTGTTTTGTCAGTTTATTGAACATTATAAACTACTCAAATATTTGGGATGATAACTAACTAACTAGTGTATTTGTTTAAGGCCAGTGCGGATTGTATCACTTGGAAATGAAGGTAATCCAGTGTGTGAGGATGAAGAGCATTCGAGTCTGGTATCTTTCTACCTTGGACATAAAGCCGATGGATTACATATAGACTACAGCAATCCCGTTTTCAAGGTCTATCAGGCCATTGTTTTGCGTTATGTCCAAATAGAGGTGTATGAGTGTCCTGACTGGGTAAGTGCTCAAAATGTAAATCTTTATATAACGTAGCTATTAGTTCCTCTTGTGAGTGCTATATGAAAATGCTTAATGAATGTGCTCTACCTACATACTGTATATACAGTCAGGTGCATAAATATTGGGACATTGACAGAATTTTCATATTTTGGCCTCTATTCACCACCACAATGGCTTTGAAATGAAACAAACAAGATGTGCTTTAACTGCAGACTTTCAGATTTAATTTGAGGGTAATTACATCCAAATCGGGTGAACGGTGTAGGAATTACAACGGTTTCTATATGTGCCTCCCACTTTTTAAGGGGCCAAAAGTAATGGGACTATCAACTCAAAAGCTATTTCATGGACAGGTGTGGTCTATTCCCTCGTTGTTTCGTTATCAATTAAGCAGGTAAAAGGTCTGGAGTTTATTCTAGGTGTGACATTTGCATTTGGAATCAGTTGCTGTCGACTCTCAATATGAGATCCAAAGAGCTGTCACGATCAGTGAAGCAAGCCATCATTAGGCTGAAAAATCAAAACAAACCCATCAGAGAGATAGCAAAAACATTAGGTGTGGCCAAATCAACTGTTTGGAACATTCTTATAAAGAAAGAAAGCACTGGAGAGCTCAGCAACACCAAAAGACCCGGAAGACAACGCAAAACAACTGTGGTCGATGACAGAAGAATTATTTCCCTGGTGAAGAAAAACCCCTTCACAACAGTTGGCCAAATCAAGAACACTCTCCAGGAGGTAAGTGTATATGTGTCAAAGTCAACAATCAAGAGAAGACTTCACAAGAGTGAATATAGAGGGTTCACCACAAGATGTAAACCATTGGTGAGCCACAAAAACAGGAAGACCAGATTAGAGTTTGCCAAACAACATCTAAAAAAGCCATTACAGTTCTTGAACAACATCTATGGACAGATGAGACAAAGATCAACTTGTACCAGAGTGATGGGAAGAGAAGAGTATGGAGAAGGAAAGGAACTGGTCATGATCCAAAACATACCACCTCATCAGTGAAGCATGGTGGTGGTAGTGTCATGGCGTGGGCATGTATGGCTGCCAATGGAACTGGATCCCTTGTATTTATTGATGATGTGACTGCTGACAGAAGCAGCAGAATGAATTCTGAAGTGTTTCGGGCAATATTATATGCTCATATTCAGTCAAATGCTTCAGAACTCATTGGACGTCGCTTCACAGTACACATGGACAATGACCCGAAGCATACTGCAAAAGCAACCAAAGAGTTTTTTTAAGGCTAGAAAGTAGAATGTTATGCAATGGCCAAGTCAATCCCCTGACCTGAATCCGATTGAGCATGCATTTCACTTGATGAAGACAAAACTGAAGGGAAAATGCCCCAAGAACAAGCAGGAACTGAAGACATTTGCAGTAGAGGCCTGGCAGACCATCACCAGGGATGAAACCCAGCGTCTGGTGATGTCTATGCGTTCCAGACTTCAGGCTGTAATTGCCTGCAAAGGATTTGCAGCAAAGTATTAAAAAGTGAAAGTTAGATTTAGGATTGTTTAGTTTGTCCCATTACTTTTGGCCCCTTAAAAAGTGGGAGGCACATAGAGAAACCATTGTAATTCCTACACTGTTCACCTGATTTGTGTGTAATTACCCTCAAATTAAATCTGAAAGTCTGCAGTTAAAGCCCATCTTGTTTGTTTCATTTCAAAGCCATTGTGGTGGTGAATGGAGGCCAAAATATGAAAATTCTGTCAATGTCCCAATATTTATGCACCTGACTGTATCTTGCAGGAAACTGTCTTATGCTGGGCACACATGCTGGCAAACGATATATTAGTTTAGTTCATCAGTTCTTGTGTCCACACGATCTATCTGTGAATGCATCTGACCTGTGTGTACAGGGGACCGACCAACTGGTTATGCTGGCCATAGGAACTGCCCACAATGACATCACAATGAAGCTGGCAAATTTAAATGCCCAGTTGTGATGTCTGCAATAAAAGACCACTGTATTTAAATACTTACTCTCTTCGTAGTGACCACAATTGTAACATCTGTAGCTTAATAAGTACATGCCTTTGTCCTTCATAGGAATGTCCTGTAACATACTGGTTATATGAAATGCTTAGCGTGACCCTGAATACTTCTCTAGCCACACATTCACATAAAAGTTTCATTGTACAATGTCAAAGTCTTTCGCCAACGCTGGATTCATCAGGCAGCATGTAATCAGAGGAGAAAACCCTATGAGTTGAAATAATATTATATACAAGACTGCTTCTATAGAATTAGCATGTCTTCAGAAGAACACTACAAGTCTTATGTAATATGTTACTTATATAATATGTTAAATTTTATGAAAAATACTTACTGAATTTTGACATGAACATTTTAATGAATGGTAACTTTTCGTAGAATTAACAATGAAATGGTTGGATGAAAATGTGCACATCTAATTCTGCACCAGGTTTTTACTATATACATTATGGGGCAGATGTACTAAGCTCTGAAAAGTGATAAACTACCAGCCACCTAGTTCCTAACTGTCATATTACAGGCTGTGTTTGAAAAATGACGGATAGGAGCTGATTGGTTGGTCATTTATCACTCCAATTTATCCCTTTTCAGAGCTTAGTACATCTGCCTCACAGCCTGTAACATGACAGTTAGGAGCTGAGTGGCTGGTAATTTATCATTTTCCAATTTATCACTTTCCAAAGGTTAGTACATCTCCCCCAGTACTATGTTAGTTGCATGTATATATTTTATATAAGTGAAAATGAAATTCATATAAGGAAGAGTGTGCCTATAACATACTTCCCAACTATCCCGCTCTCAGCTGGACAGTCATGATTTTGAAGGACTGTCCCATGATCAGGATGTTCTTCCCGATTAGTGGGGGTGGGGGGTTGGAAGTATTGCATTGCTGCACATTGGAGATAGGCTATAATATGGCATAAGATGGCTATCTCAGGAAGAGGGTGGAAATTCACTTTAAAAATCCACATTTTTGGTTGCAAAATTAAAAATCTATACTTTATATCTCACTGATTAGAGTTACAATATGTGACTTCTTATACTATATATCCGAAGTAAATACAACAGTGTTCAGTAATTTGTGTAAAGCAATAGAAGAGTACCATTTCATATGTCGCCTCAGGCAGCACAAGACTAGATGCACCCTTTTCATAAAAGGGACACAGGGCTGGTGGAAGTCCTCTTGGCGGAGCTGATTAGGAATCCCCCCTGTCTCAGGCCAGTCCTAACCTCCCCATTTCTTGCATTGTGGGAAGTGTTCCTCTGGTCAGACTGTGAGTGTGGCACTGGGCTGTGACATTATAGCGCATCCTTCAGTGATGCAATGATTAGGCAGGTATCTGTACATATTCGAATACCTCATGGCTTCATTAACTTTGATATTGGGCCTGTGCACCATTCGCTCCAAAAGAGAGAGAAGATGTGCCCATGCTCACATCACTGCACCAGGCCTCATGGGAGATCATTATCAATAGTATTTTCACAGGAGAGGAACAATCTCTGTCTGTAATATGTTATGTGGTGCCAAGCGGGGGATGGCAATCATGTTGGGGTCCATTTCAGATGGATTGTGGTCAATTATACAGGTGCACACAGCATTTCACTTTGCAGAAATGTGCCTAATTCTCCACCTTACACTACAAAAATGCCCCAAGTTTTTTCTGGAACTGCCCCGTAAACTCAGCCTTAGCAAAGTTTGTGTGGCATTGTGGCCTCAGAAGGAAATGAGCATCATGGAAAGAGTAAGAATCTCCCCACAAAGGGGCCAATTCTGAGGTGGGAGCAAAGTAAAAAATGCAAATAACTTTGTGTCCTAACCAATGTTGCTCTGCAAAAGGTGCAAATATATGAATTTGTTTTTAACATTGCAAGTTAGATTTGTGTTTGGACACGCCCCTCCCATTTGTAAATCTCTCTGCACAGTTTACATCTGCCCCACTGCAGTGCAACATGGTTATACCAAGGTACACTGGTCCTGATTCAGACCCGCTCGCAAGACCTATGCGCTCGCGAGCGGGTCGATGTTTGGCCACTGCGCATGCGTGCGCCGGAGCCGGCTCCGACATTTCCAAGCACGAGACCCAGCTAGCGACGGGCTCTCCGTCGCTTCAAGTCTCGCACCAAAGCGGGGCAGCTGTTGATTTTGATTGACAGCTTGCCCCGTTTTGGAGGCGGGCAGGCGGGGTGGCTGGCCAAACGGAGGCGTTCCCGAAGGAACGCCTGCCATTTGGGGGCGGCCCCACTGACATCACGAGTGATGTCAGTGGGTGAGCTTCCGGCTCTAATAGAGCCGAAAGCTCACTGGGGCTTGCGGGAACGAGACCCTACCACAAGGGTCTCGTCACAAGCCCCGATGGTCGAGACCATCGCGACCATCACCTGGCCGCACGCAATAGCTGTGGGTGGTCACCCACAGCTATGCGAGCAGCCAGGAGGCTGCACAAAAAAAAAAAAAAAGCCCTGATTCAGAGCGAGCGCTCTTTCAGAGCGTTCGGCTCTGAATCAGGGCCGCAGTTACTGGTCTTCTTTTTGCCTTGCTCCCAACTCAGAATCGGCATAATGGCATTAGTATGCCCCTCCTTCCTCAATGTAAATTATTTAGTTTTTCTTTTATGATACTACTTGGAATAGGCTCATTTATTAAGAAGTAGGAGACAGGAATATTTAAACTGTCTATATCAAAGGTTCCCAAACTGTGCGCTGCAGCCAGAGCAGTGGCAGGGCGGGGCGGAGCAGGTGGGGGAAGGATGGGTTAGGTGCGATCGCGGAGGAGCTGTTATGGAACAAGCAGTGGGCTGGGCTGTCTGTTGAGGCAACTGGCCGCGGCGCTGGAGTTTCGGATCTGAGGGAACGGTGCTGCGCTGGAGATTTTTAGTAAAGGTAAGTAAAGGGGCTGCTTTGGAAACTATAGGAGGGGGTAGATGGCTATGAGTGGTTTAAGTATACTATAGGGAGAGGGCTCGTATAGGGAACTATAGGGGGGCTGGCATGCAATGAGAGACATTGAGGAGGGGGATGCATCTGGAGCCTGGACACATGGAGGTGGCTGCAAAGGACACATGGACGGGGCTTGCAAAGGGAGAAAGGGACACATGCAGGGGACTGCATAGGGACACGTGGAGGGGGCTTGCAAAGGAGACACATGGAGGGGGCTGCAAAGGAAAAACATGGAGGGGGCTGCAAAGGAAAAACATGGAGAGGGGCAATAGGAGAGAGGTGGCAATCCAAACTAACAAGTTAATAAGTATTTCTGTCCTGACCTAAATACTAATTACATAATTTTGACCCATCTACTTGAGTCAAAAAGGGACCACTCAGTAATCAATTTGGCTTAGGGGTGCTTTGAGAAAATCAAGGAGACCCTTAGGGTGCCTTGAACTGAAAAGTTTGGGAAACACTGGTCTGTGCTGTCACTTGTATACTTGATTGTTACAGTGGAAGAAATGCACTTATAAATTTACTTTAAAGTAGACTGTAAGTTGCAAACCTATCCTAAAAGTATACATTGAGACTTTATTTCCTTTACATCTGAGGGTGTATATAAAAAAAGCTAAGGGGGTCATTCAGACCCACTCGCGAGCGGCAGTACGCTCGCAAGTGGGTCGATGTTCCCCACTGCGCATGCGCACGACGGAGGGAGTTGATGTTCCCCACCGCGCGAGACCCGGCGAGCGACGGGCTTCCCATCGCTCCGGGTCTCACACCAAAGGGGGCGTGCTGTCGATGTTGATTGACAGCACGCCCCCTTTGGTGGGCATGCCGGGGGCGTGCCTGCCAGACGGAGGCGTTCCCATGGGAACGCCTACCGTCTGAAGCCGGCCCCACTGACATCACTAATGATGTCAGTGGGAGTAATTTTTGCTCTGATAAAGCAAAAAATCACTCCAGGGCTTGTGGCTGGGAAACCCGACCGCAGGGTTTCCTTCGCAAGTCCGATGGTCAAGACCATCGCGACCATCTTGTTGGACGCTCGTATATGCTGTGGGTGGTGACCCACAGGTATACGAGCGTCCAGGAGGACGCTCCATTTTAATGGAGGAGGGCCCTGATTCAGAGCGAGCGCTCTGGTCAGAGCGTCCGGCTCTGAATCAGGCCCTAAATTTTTTAGAAAATTGTTCTTCTGCCACCAGGAAATCAGGGATTGAAATACACCCTCTCCATCACTTCAATTTCATTAAATGCCTTCTAAAGAGGACAAGTGATCCTCCATATCAACCCATCAGACTCTGGATATCATTTAATACGATGTACTAAAAGTACATCCTCCTCTACCCATACTGTAAAACAAAGTATATTTTTCTTATTTCCTTGTGGTTGTAAAAAACAAAAAAGTGTGTATTTATGCATGTAGTACGGAATGGCCCTGACAAGCATGCTACAGTAATTCCATACCTTCCAACATTATCGGGACACAGGGCTGTTATAGGGGTGTTACTTTGTCATAGCGGGGTTAGTTAACCACCCTCCCTCCTCCCAGAACACCCTTGCTGATGGTGTGTTAGCCACTCGAACCAGGACTATCCCAACAAAATTAGGGCATTTTGCAAAAACATGTAGACTCTAAGGGGTATATTTATTAAAATGCGGGTTTATAGAAGAGGAGCTGTTGCCCGTAGCAACCAATCAGATTCTACTTATTTATCCAGCACCTTCTAAAACATAACGGCTATAATCTGATTGGCTGCTATGGGCAACACTTCCACTTTTATAAACCCACACTTTAGCAAATATGCCTGAAAGGACAGGATGTATCAAGCATCACATTTGATTCAATACATTCCGTCACCTACCTCATGCATTGGTGTCAATAACGCTGGTGTGCACGTACAATTGTGATTACAATTGCAAAGTACAGCTGTTTTGAATTGAGCTGTTTTTTGCGTTCAGAGGATTACCAGATTAATGACCCGGGAAAACCTTCTGCGCGTTCACAGACCTATCGTGTTGGCTCTGTAGCATGGTACATCTGCCTGTGTTTACAGACGACCTCCTGACTGGCCGAAGAAACTGTCGACACGGACATCATTAAATTTGCCCACCCAGTTGTGATGCCTGGCCAGACATATTGGACCTCATTCAGACTCAGTCGAAGCGGCCGCCCGGTCGTACGGGAAAAGGGGCCGGATATGCAAATGATTCCCTCGCAAGTTGCGTCCCTAAGTTCGGATCGGCAGCTGGCCGACCAAGGGGAGGAAGCGGTCGGAAGACAAAAAAATATGCCCCCTTCTCGTACGCATTGCACGTCATCTCCGGGCATATAAGGATTACTCAAGACCATCGGCAACCATCGAAACTGGTCGTAGAGCTTAAGGTTGACCATACCCTCTCTTAAACTCTACGATCATGTCAGTGTAAAAACCTCCCATATCACGTGCCATGACGCTACTTTGTTAATTATGCACTCCCATAAACCGTATGCACTCCCACAAAACGCCGTTCGCATAATTAGGCACGCCTGCGTTCGGATCTCCACTCCCCCGTTTAAAAGCACCTTCCCCTGTTACCACCCTCAAACGCCTCATTCTGTCACTCAAACTACCGACCTGGCTGTGTTCAAGGAGAGAGAAATTTCTGATCGTAGCGGCTAGTTTGCGCACGCGCATTGCGAACTTTACGCATGCGCAGTATAGCGAACATCGGTGGCGTACGACCGCGCGGCCGCTTCGACCGACTCTGAATGAGGTCCATTGTGTGGCCGATTGGTAAGTTTGGATGCTTACCAAAATCGTCGGCTTAGTCTGTGGGTCCGTCGACGTAGTGTGTACCCAGCCTAATAATGATTTCTTTTGTGTTTGACATTTATTTTTTATAATTATTATGTTTACATTCTTGTGTGTTAGTAAATGTATTTTGTATAGCTTTGATGGATTTTATTTTTATGGTTCTGGGCTATTTCTCTTTTCGGAAGTCAGCAGTGAAATCTGTTCTTATGCAGCAAGTGATGATTAATCCTCATTATTTGGTTGATCCTTTTTTTTATTTAGATTTTCAATCTTTAATAGTACTAAATATTAATTTCCATTTGTTTATTTTCTTTTCTTTTTCTTTTGTTAAGGACACTTTTGAGAGTGATCCCCAGAGGTCTCAGGACAGTGTTGTAGAAGCAGATGTCTTTGTAATAAAGTTCGCTGTCAATGATAAAACTTCATTCCTGAATATAAAGAACAATTTTGCTCCATTGTTTAAACAGATAATTGGTCAACGCCCTGTGCCAGTCATCGTCTTGGCAATTGGTGCTAGACAAAATGGTGAGTATGAATGATTACTAATATTTTCAAGTGAAATAATGTGTTTTTGCTTGAAAAGTATAATAATAGCTAACCATGATCTTTATTCCAAACCCTGATTCTGTTTGCTAGCTGATGATAATGGCAGTGGATCAATATGGAATGTTTTACACCTATTAGAGCAGTGTCATTGGGGAAAACAGAGTGCTTTAACTGTTAAGATGCTGTATGCAGGTGAAAAACAGAGAAGGCATCCAAGCTTTCCCCATTTAATTTCAATTTTACTCCTTTAACAAACAGGCTCACAAACAATTTCTTGTGATTGTATTTTATCCTAGATATAAAATTGGTCTTTCTATTTCATACTTACTAACAGTGCACCATCCCAGATCTTATGCTGTATGTGTACAAACTCCAGTACAATGATCTCCTCACCTGGGTAACATGTACTGCAAGCGGCATTAATGCATTGCGCAGTAGACGGCCAGGCGTTACTATCAGGCAAACTCAGGCGTTTGCCTAGAGCACCAAAATTTAGGGAATACCTAAAATATAAATGAGAGGCAGTGTTGCTCATGCGTGTATTTTTTTATTATTATTTCCCACCATCCCTGCTGACAATGCGGAAGAGGGGGCTGTGTATAATAATTTAAATTAAGTTAAGCACTAACTGCGTGCTTATTACCTGGAAAGCTGCCAGCTTCTGCTTTGTCAGTGATACGCCAGGAGCATAGTACCATGCAGTGTCATTACAGTGCAGCTCCACACTCCTAGCCTGACACAGAGGAGCAGTAGCCAATAGCTCACAGCACTAACGTCACCACCTTTTTGTGTGTGTGGGGATGTTGGGGGGTGAGCAGTTTGAGGAGCAGGGTCTGGGGCGCTCATAGTGCTGTCACTGGTCCTGGTGACCCTCTATACAAGAAGTACAAGTAGTACAATCTTCATATATTATTAGTATAATGTTATATTGTATAATGCTGCTTCATATTTTACCTGTCTATCCTATTTAATCCAGTCTTCTACTATTGGTAAGTCTATTAGTCTGTGGGCTATCCATACAGGTGTTCTCTCCTTCTGAAGACAAGCATACCCTTTTCATTTATAGTCTGTGAAGCCTGAATTAGAAAAAAGCTAAAGCTGGGTACACACTATATGATGTAACAAATGATGCGACAGTCATTCCAGTTTCATTAAGGGGTTGATGTATCAAGTTGTGAAAAGTTGGGAGGAGTAGACCAGTGGAGAAGATGCTCATGGCAACCAATCAGCTTTGAGGTAGCATTTATCAAGTACATTCTATAACATTATAAGTCAAAGCTGTTTGGTTACTATGGGCAACTTATCCACTATTTTCACTGCTTGATACATCAACCTTTAAGTCTCAGAACAAACTATATAGAGAGTACACGCTATGCAGTCTTCCAAATGACGGCATGATATATCATGTTGGGGGATTGTATCCAATTAATTTTGTCCTGTATGCTATGTGCGATTGTGCGTACACCATACACGATGTGCACTACATCGTACATCGCACCGTGGACAATGCGATGAACGATGGATTGGGCATACACACTATACGATGTGTATGATATATCATTCTGATCTGCGCTGGAATGATATTATTGGTGATAGCTCATATAGTGTGAACCAAGCTTAAGACAAGCCTGTCAGAATACCTGCTATGGGATCTCTGACTCTCTGACACATTAACCCCAAGTTATTTCCCAGTGACTGTGGCTAATCAGCTAGGTCACAGAGCAAATTCCAACCCTCTCGGCACACCTGTATTAGTGCCATTCTGTCGGTATTGTTGGTGTAAGGAATTATGGCAGCTTGTTGGAAAAAAGAAAAAAAAGATGCAAAGAGCCCTTCCATTTATGTAAATCTGCATGTTATCTTCATAGCCCATTCATAGGCACATGTAACAGTCCTGTTATAGAAACACCACAGGAAAATCAATAAGCACCCATTTTCATGGGCCTGCGGATCCTACTGGAAATGTGCACACTGGAAAAATACCATCCAATATCCATCTTGCAATCACTAAGACAATCCCTTCAATAATTGCAATTTCACCTAAAGCACTGCTTACCTTTGATCATTTATGTCTTAAGCAAGGATTACTGAATGTATCTTTTTTGTGTGTTTTGAAAGTTTTCATTAGATATCTCGAACTGCATCTAAATATAATTTGCTACATTAAGTGTGTCTGGTAGGTGTCCCATTGAAAATATACAGATGTGTCCTCCTACATCTATCCTCCATATGCCACGCAGTGCGACATGCCTGGCATTGGTGAGCCGCCAAGTCCCGTGCAACTCTGTTAGCATTGGGCGTCTTTTGCCAAAATTGCATCTTAGTAATGTGATGCAACTAACATGTACCAGGAGACTGTGCTGATTAATGTCATATGTGACACTTATATATCTGTGTGCGAGTCTGTAAACTGAACTTGGCGTGGAAAAAAGCTGCGAGCGCTGCATTGTAGCACCACGAATGCTGATTGAGAGACTCGGTTGCACAGAGATATACAAGTTTCACATATCAAATTAATCAGCACAGTCTCCTGGTGCATCCTATTTGCATTGTGACTTAGATGCATTTGCAGCAAACAAATTTGCCTGGTGCTAGCAGAGTTTGACTGGACCTGCTGCGCCAGGAGGGGTTGTTTGGCACGACAGCAGCAAAGATGTGCGAGGACACATCTGTAGGTCGAAACCAGGAATACATTTATAAGTCAGATCTCCTTGTAATCAACTGGAAAGACCAAACAAACCACGAGCTGGGGAGGAATACATGGACTGAGATTGCCCTTAGCCGCTCAGCCAAACACCGACGGTTTTTCCATGTGAGCCACAATGTGATTGGATGATGGTAAAGAGGAATGTGGACCCTATCGGCTTTGATTAGACACCAGTAGAGATTAATTGAAACTCTACTGATCTGGGAAAAAAACAATTACCAGTATTGTGCAGCACCATTTCCGTCTATGGGCCTGATTAAGCAAGGATCGCAGCTTATACGCACGCAACCGGCCGATTGTTGTGTACTGCGTATGCATCGCATTGCGCAAGCCGGCCGCTGCCATCAGGACTGCGATCACAGAGGATACACAGACCTTTGACTAATTTGCCCAATAATGTAATGACAATTTTGGAGTGAAAAAAAAAATGTAAGTAGTGGAAAATGGATTTAAAGTACTGGGTCAGGTACTATGGATGGGACCGGTGTTTTTAGGACTGCAGGTGTTTGCAGCAGGTGTATTTTTTTTTTTTTAAACTGCACTTTATAGACACAAAATTGTACTAGCACCCATTTTAATGTACCCCCAATTTAACTACAGCAATTATTTTCCCCAAAAGATATTGTTTTTGATCAGTTTTCAACAGCTATTTGACACAATGTAAGAACCCAAAATACTTTTATTAGGGCTATAAATACACTTCTATATTTATTTCCTATGTCAGTTAGGCTTTTAAAGACTGATTTTCCCAAAATGTGCTGTACTTTTCGCTGGTTTCGCCATGCGTAGTTTTCGCATGAATGCATTTTTGCGTATTTTGTAATAGGCTACGGTGAAAAATGGGAGCGCGCATTGCTAAAAGACGCAAAAACCGTCCACTGGTATTTAATATCAAATTCCAGGCTGTGAACTGTGGTGCACATGGGTAGTGCATGGGGATCAGGCATGAGTGTTTTAAAAAATAGTAGAGGTCCTTTGTAATAGAGACTCCCATCTATTGTTAGTTTGGGAGAAAATAAACAGGTTGGGTGTAACACTTCTGTAGCATTAAACACAAATAAATATGGAGTTGGGAATGGATTGCCGGCAGTCAGGATGCCGCTGGTCAGAATCCCGACACCCATCAGGAAACAAGGTAAGTCTAACCCAAACCCCTACCCTAACCCTCCCTCCCCAGTGCCTAAACCTAACCTCCCACCTAGTGCCTAAACCTAACCTCTGCCTCCCCTCCCCACACCCTAATCCTAACACCCACTACCCGGTACCAGAGCCTAACCCTAACCCCGCTACCTAACCCTCCCCTAACTGGCGATGCTGTCGGTCAGGATACTGGTGCCCGGATACCGAAGCTGATGGGATTTTGGCGCGGGTATTTAGACCGTCGGCATGCCGGGATGCTGACTACATCTCATAAATATGTACAGTATGGCACTGCAAAAGAAAATCTGATGACAAACTATTTACAGGACGTAGGGGAACATGTATTTGGCCTTCAAAAGAGTGGAGGAGTGGACAGGTGAAGAAGTTGGCCATAACAACCAATCGACTTCTACATTTCATTTTATAGAATGACCTTGATAAATGCTAGCTTGCAGCAGATTGGTTTCTGTGGAGAACTTTTCTACTTGTCCATTACTTCACTCTTTAGAAGGTTTGATACATCTCCCTCATGGTGTGAACTCTGGGCCTGATCCAGGTTGGTTCGCAAGGCTACGTTCGCACGCAGCCAGCCGATGTTTGCGTTCTTTGCATGCGTATAGGACGCAGTGCGTGTGCGCGAACCGCCCACAGCAATCGGGAAGCGATCGCAATGAGCACGCAGAGTCTTCAAACAGTGATTGACAGGAAGTGACCGTTTGAGGGTGGTGACGGGGAGTGGTCAGTCAGAGAAACGCAGGCGTGCCTGGGTGTTTAAATGCCGTTACAAAGGCGTGCATCATTAAGCCCCTGCTAAAGCATACGCTGGCAGAAGATGGCGATGGGAAGTTTAGCAGTTTCTGTGGTAGGGTCAGGTCGACTACAACTGTGCGGATGGTTCCGATGTTACCGATGATTTCGCTGACTTGCGGATGTATGTCATCGGAAGTAGGCAGGCTTCATACAGTGATGGGCATCTTGGTATAGAGCTGCGGTTGCCGTGCGATTGCATTCATTAGTGTATTTTCACAGCGAGCGGGGTGCGTGCGAATGCAGCCTTGCAAACCAACCTGAATCAGGCCCTCTGGCCGCTTCCACCACTGTCGGAGATGCACAGGAGAGAGAGTGAGAGAGAGAGATTGAGCGGTGAGGGAGAGAAACAGGGTTGCAGGTTGAGGTGGGGAAGAGGGAGACAAGGGAAAGGGAGAGAGGTGGTGAGAAAGTATCATTGGAGAGAGCAGGGGGTAAAGAGCGAGCTGGCTGGTTAGTGGAGACCGAGAAAAGGCATAAATAAAAGCCAGTCAGCACATTACAGCTAGTAATAAATGTTGTTATATACCGTTTTGCATAATTTATCATCCATTCTACTGTAAAAGGCTACAGATATATCTGAAAGCCTTTGGGCTAAAGTGTATGTGTGGTTAATGTTTAGCAAACAACAATGTCTCATTTGCAGTTTTCTGAGCCCGGCTGTAAATCGCAAAACTGTTAAAACTCTATTATACATTCCTGCTTCCATTGGCATGTGCTGTATACTCAGTAAGTGGCTGGTGAGATAGGACTCCCCATACTCTAGTTCATATTGCTAAATATTACCTAGGATATGACCAGCACAGGCTGAGATCACACAAACATACAGTCAGGTGCATAAATATTGGGACTTTTACAGAATTTTCATATTTTGGCCTCTATTCACCACCACAATGGCTTTGAAATGAAACAAACAAGATGTGCTTTAACTGCAGACTTTCAGATTTAATTTGAGGGTAATTACATCCAAATCAGGTGAACAGTGTAGGAATTACAACGGTTTCTATATGTGCCTCACACTTTTTAAGGGGCCAAAAGTAATGGGACTGTCAACTCAAAAGCTATTTCATGGACAGGTGTGGGCTATTCCCTCATTATTTCATTATCAATTAAGCAGGTAAAAGGTCTGGAGTTGATTCTAGATGTGACATTTGCATTTGGAATCAGTTGCTGTCGACTCAATATGAGATCCAAAGAGCTGTCACTATCAGTGAAGCAAGCCATCATTAGACTGAAAAATCAAAACAAACCCATCAGAGAGATAGCAAAAACTTTAGGTGTGGCCAAATCAACTGTTTGGAACATTCGTAAAAAGAAAGAACGCACCGGAGAGCTCAGCAACACCAAAAGACCCGGAAGACCACGGAAAACAACTGTGGTGGACGACAGAAGAATTATTTCCCTGGTGAAGAAAAACCCCTTCACAACAGTTGGCCAAATCAAGAACACTCTCCAGGAGGTAGGTGTATATGTGTCAAAGTCAACAATCAAGAGAAGACTTCACAAGAGTGAATATAGAGGGTTCACCACAAGATGTAAACCATTGGTGAGCCACAAAAAAAGGAAGACCAGATTAGAGTTTGCCAAACAACATCTAAAAAAGCCATTACAGTTCTGGAACAACATCCTATGGACAGATGAGACAAAGATTAACTTGTACCAGAGTGATGGGAAGAGAAGAGTATGGAGAAGGAAAGGAACTGGTCATGATCCAAAACATACCACCTCATCAGTGAAGCATGGTGGTGGTAGTGTCATAGCGTGGGCATGTATGGCTGCCAATGGACCTGGTTCCCTTGTATTTATTGATGATGTGACTGTTGACAAAGACAGCAGAATGAATTCTGAAGTGTTTTGAGCAATATTATATGCTCATATTCAGTCAAATGCTTCAGAACTCATTGGACGGCGCTTCACAGTGCAGATGGACAATGGCCCGAAGCATACTGCAAAAGCAACCAAAGAGTTTTTTAAGGCTAAAAAGTGGAATGTTATGCAATGGCCAAGTCAATCCCCTGACCTGAATCCGATTGAGCATGCATTTCACTTGATGAAGACAAAACTGAAGGGAAAATGCCCCAAGAACAAGCAGGAACTGAAGACATTTGCAGTAGAGGCCTGGCAGAGCATCACCAGGGATGAAACCCAGCGTCTGGTGATGTCTATGCGTTCCAGACTTCAGGCTGTAATTGCCTGCAAAGGATTTGCAACAAAGTATTAAAAAGTTAAAGTTAGATTTAGGATTGTTTAGTTTGTCCCATTACTTTTGGCCCCTTAAAAAGTGGGAGGCACATATAGAAACCGTTGTAATTCCTACACCGTTCACCTGATTTGGATGTAATTACCCTCAAATTAAAATAAAATGCTGCAGTTAAAGCACATCTTGTTTGTTTAATTTCAAAGCCATTGTGGTGGTGAATGGAGGCCAAAATATGAAAATTCTGTCAATATCCTAATATTTATACACCTGACTGTATGAGAGCAGTAAGTGCAACCTATGAAATAGTGGACGTACTGCATGTCCTGTATTTCTCTTTATTCCAAGTTGCCAAACTCCTGGAGTCCGGGGGGTAAATCTAATAGCTTGCGAGTTGAAGGCATTTGCAACAGTTTAAATCTAGTGGCTAAATCGACATCTTGCGGCTGCCTGCAACACACAGACTATTACATTTACACCATGGAGTCATAGATATAGACAATGTGATAATCCTTGTTTGACTTAATTCATAGTTTTGTTTTTTTTTGCTTACTTGATTTAGGTAACTCCCCCTCCCAACCTATCCTTTTTCTCCTTTGCACCCAAATCTGTCTTTCAGGCTAGCATTTTGTGATAATGTATAGAACCCCTACTGTACTTTAAGAGTATGGAATTAGTATAGACCTCTGTACCATTCACATAGTTTGCTCTATGATCTAATGTTTGTGGCGTAGAGTTTCTTGTTTAGTTATTACATATACACAGGGGATGTAGTTACCATCCCGGCAGTCCGGATGCTGTCGCTCACAATACCTGTGCCGGAATCCCGACTATCGGAATCCCGGCGGTAAGTATTAGGGTTAGGGCGAGGGTTAGGGTTAGCCACTAAGGGGAGAGTCAGGGTTAAGTTGCGTTTAGGGTTAGGCTCCAGGGGGGGAGGGTTAGGGTTAGGCTGCAGGAAAGGTGGGTTAGGACATTTTACCTAATTGGGTCGGGATTCTAACCTTCGGGATGCCTCCATCGGTATTCTGACCGCCAGTATCCCGTACCCAAACCATACACAGAAATGAAGCAGAGCTGACCGAAGCCACCCCACCCCTATGGATGAAGCCCACAGTCCCCAGCCACTTTACAGAGCACTTTCCAAGAAAACTTTTTTTTAATCCTTGGCTAATTTTATTCATCTCTTTATTGCTCTTTGCTGGACAATGATAATGATGATTTTTTTTTGTCTTTATCACTAGGTTAGTTTAAATACTGTAAATATTTTGTCTTTTTTTTATTATTTTTTAAAAATTTATTATGCTTGATTTATTGTGAACTGGGGGACTGAATGTTTAACCCTTCTTTCTTAATGCTAATTAGCTTCTATTGTATACATTTTTCATCCATTTAATGCAGAATGGTATTTTCTTGATCCTATTGTGCTGATCTTGGTTCTTGGATGAGACCGTGACCTGTCTCTTCATATGAAAGTGTAAGTGCAGGCAGGGATGTATGTGACAGGGGCAGTGTTCCAATGCTGAGAGAGTAAAGGAGTCAATCTACTTCAAACTGAGGGCCTGATTCAGAGATGGCCGCTATTCTGATGTTCCCGCAGTGGAGTAATGTTTGGTAGTGTGCATACGCGAATAGTCCAGAAATCCCACACTGGGAACGCATCAACCCAAGTGTACTATGCCATTCACAATTGCGTACAGAGGCCCTGATTCAACATATTAGCAACAATAGCTGTAATATGGTAATGTAGCAGCAGGCGTCCTGCATTACTGGTCCAAGCTGCTTCCTAGGACGCGTCATCGGATCATCTGCGATACCATCGGCCGGCTAAGTGACCCATAGGGGTATATTTACTAAAGGTCGATTTTAATTGATGTTTTGTTTCTGGGGCTACATCACACATCTACTAATACTTAAAAAAAAAACTAAATCAAAAGTTGTGAGTTAGTGATTTAGCCCCAGAAACAAAACATCAATTGCAATCGATTTCTAAATCGATTAAAATTGACCTTTAGTGAATATGCCCCATAGAGTCACACTAACCAGCCATCACATATGGCCAGGAAACGACGTGTGTACCCAGCAATGCTACCCACGACCCCCTCCTGCTGACGGGCTGACATATCTGGCGGTCCGTAGACACTGGGTGATCCAGTGCCCGACCACCTGATATGCTGGTCCCCGTCACATAGTGCTGCATGGGATCGTTAGCCGCATCGCCTGATTTGACTGCATGTACAAAGATCAGACGATGCGGCTGATGACCCTACGGGAGCGCGCACTGCACAATGTAGTGCATACACACTGGATGATTTTAATAATGTGTCGTTCCGATGCTTCCGAATCGGTCAAATCGTTAATGCAATCAAGTAAATTGCCCCATATGTCTTTCTATGCATAGTGTACGTTTTTACTTTCTTTTTATAATCGTAACAGTACTAAAGCTGTAAATGAGCTGGTAATAAACTGATCCCTCCAAGACTCATTCAAAAACACACACAGAGGGCCAGATAACACACAGTATGTACTATTAAGTGGAACTCTGCATCTCACTAAAATACTTGGGGGCCCATTTATCAAAGAGTATTTTAGGTAAAATTGGGGGTTTACCTCAAATACTAAGTATCCCCCGTATGTATGAAGGAGGGACCGCAGCAGGTATCTCCGAAGATGCAGCATAGGCGATCCGAGTAAGCCTAAGCTTAATTAGACTGACTACTGGAACTGCTCAGCCGGGGGCCAGAAAATCTACGTCTGAAAACGCAGACCCTGACCTCAACGCGCCTACAAAATGGAGGCAATATGCCTCTGTTTTGTAAAACGGACCAAGTTGCCACCCCCGCCCTGCCCCCAAGCGGGCACTGCAGGCAATCTCGTAGTAAGTGATCGGCACATGCGCAGTACAGAACCTGTGCATGTTCCGGTTATTAAACATCCATCGAGTTTGCGTACAACTCTGAATCAGCGAATCAATGTTACTATATAGTCAATATTTGTGTATGTGTATATATATATATATATATATATATATATATATATATATAATAGACAATAATAGTATTGATGTGAGGATTTGTGAAAATTTGTGCTGGAAGGTTTGTATAATTCTTAAAAGAGAACTGAGAAATCCAGTCTCTTCCGGCGATAAAATCCACACCTTGCTGACTTTTTATTGCTAGGTCAAACAGTGTACAAACATATCTTTATTATTATTATTACTTTGGGAGGATAGCCAATTTAAGTATGGTAAAATAAGTATTAACTGGAAGGCCCTAGTTGGGACAAAAGGGGATATTGGACCTTATTCAGAGAATGTCGCAATGCAGATGTTTTCGCAAATGGGCTATTGTTTTTCTTTTGCGCATAAGTCACATGTGCCACGATGGTCCTGTGACAGCCGTCGCAGTTAGTATTTGCAAAGTGACTGACAGGCAGAGAACGTTTGTGGGCGGCAACGGGGAGGAGGGAGTGTTGACAAACATAGGAGTGTCGCAATCCCATTCGTAGTTTCAAAGGCTCCAGGGTCTTGTTGGAGAGGAGCTTGCACTTTTGTGCTGTCTCCTTCTCCTCTGCAATACACTCTGGGCACTAGGACCCGGAGTCAGCCGGGGGTGCTCCCTCCTACCTGAGCTGCACGCCAATATGTAAGCGTGTCACAGTACTGCACGCATGTGCATTACATAGCTCCTTAGGTGAGACCACTGTAACCTGCATTACTGCTGTTGTGGCTGCCGCCTGTTATCAGTTTGTGTGTTTGACGATGTTACCAATAAACCTGGTTAAGGGCTCTGTGGACTAACCTCTATTTCATAATCCGCTGGTATACCTATTGAAACCTCACAGTTTCTACAACAGTAGGTCTCAAGTGATGGATCGGAGACTCCTTAGGTGGGCATCTCCATAAAAGGCCTTGCGGGTGCGACATTTGTATATTTTCACACATCTGCTGCGCACGAGATTGCAATTGCGACGGTATTCACGACCGCCTCTGAATCAGGCCCGTTGTGAGGACACATAAAAGCTTTACATATCAAACTTGTTCCCAGGAGACTATTGTTACATTGTAAGCCATGTTCAATCACTCTCTGTATATAAAAGAACACATTGTTTCAGTGCTGCCCAAGTGTGAACGCAGCATATGCCTGATTCAGCCACTCTGCCTATGCATCAGTGATCTAAGAGACTGATAGACAAACACAACTATGCAATTATGGAGTTGGTAAACGTCATTTATTTTTAGATGGTCCACCCTGCACTTGTCCTATGTGCACATCAGACAGTGAGGTTTCTGTCACTGCTTTGGAAGGGATTCAACTTGCCAAGGACATAGGAGGTACTTACCTAGAACTCCATGCTCTGAATGACTTCTACGTGGTGAAATACTTTGGAGGACTGGTAAGTGCATGGATTATGCATTTATGATAAATATTTCCTGTTTTGGTTGCTCAGGTGTCTATAGTGGAAAGCATGTGCTATTGGATCATGATATCATTACTACATGTTACTGTTGTCAGAGTCAATATAAGGAATATGTTGTGTCCAGCTCATTGGCTATGTATGATAATAATTAGACGTGATTGTTAGGTAATGCACACATTTGGGGCCTGGTTCAGACCGGGAAGTTGTGGCGATTTCAGTCGCAACTGACTGATGTTTTAAGATCCATGCATGTGCAGATCTGGTCTTGCGACATCGGACACAGTGCGGCAGCTGACAACGCTTGATTAACAGCCTGGGAGGTGGGGACAGGGAGCATTGAAGAAACGGGTGCCCCGTTTTTGAGGCATGACTAGGTCAGTGGCTGCGTCTTCACATGCAGAAACACTTGCCCTGGCAGTTTAGTTGAGGCGGGCAATCCTTAGCAACCACAGTGTTGCCTAGATGTCTGATGGCCGGCCCAATGTTGCCGATTGCAATCAGATGCTGTATCTTTGGATATAGCCGGTCTTAGAAGCTGGCAGTGGGCGTCTTTATACAAATGGTGCATCCAGCTGCGTAAGCATTACTTCCTAGATCCGCTGCGACCAAAGATGCAGCACTGGCACCTCTGAATCAGGCCCTTGATGGCATCTTAGTATTTATAGTAATAATGGGCCTGATTCACTAGCTGCGATTACGCACGCATGTCTGCTGCGAAAATATGCTAATGACTGCAATCGCAAAGCCATTACACAGCCGGCATAGAGACGCCCACTACCACTATCTCACATCTGTAATATCTTGCAGTCCTGCATATACATCGGTAACATCGGCCCCTCACGCACAATTACAGCAGGTCTGACCTTACTCAGAAATTGTCGCACATAGTGATTACACAAGATGCGTATGCCGTTGCAGTGGCTAATTTATGCACGCCAAATAACCACGTTCAAACGGACTGGCATGCCTGCGTGTCCCCGACCACTCCCACGTCATCACCCCCAAACGCTGTCCTCCCGTCACTCACTCTGCGAAGGCTTCATATCTGCATAAGTGATTGCAATGCTAACTTTCGCACGCCACTGTGATGCAAACGCATGCGCAGTATGCATCATCGGCCAATCTGCATACGCTGTCGCAGTTGGGATCCGTAATGAATCAGGCCCAATGTGCGTCACATAATGAACATGAGTTAGATTGCAATTAATGACGGTTGTGAGATCTCTTTGAAGTGAAGTTTTCTGCTTTTATCTTTTATTGTTGTGCTGATGTTTCACATTTAGCTTTATTCTGAAAATGTATTATTTTTATGAAGATAGGATATGTTTCCACCTAGGCAATATATCTTTCTCATTGCAAAATGTGTTGTTTGTGTTATTTTACGGAGGCTTCACCCAGCCATATATATATATATTTTTTTTTAAACACCTATAAGCTTTTTCCTACTTTCCTCAGGCAGTGCCCAGGAGGATGGAAAATATGGCAATGCTCCATTTATCCTCTATCTATGTTTTTCTAAAGACTTTTTTTTCCTGTTTTTTTTTGTTACCAGTTTACAAATTTTTGCCCTGCTAAAAATCTTCTTATCGCTGTTAATCACAGCAATAAGAGATGAAGCTTGTGGGGAATTTTCCCCCAGCAGGGATATTGCTTTTGAAAAGACACTGGTCCTGATTCAGATCCGGACGCTCTTTCAGAGCCATCGCTCTGAATCAGGGTTTTTTTTTTTTTTTGTGGAGCCGGCCTCCCGGCCGCTCGCTAAGCTGTGTGTGACCACCCACAGCTTTTGCGACTGGCCAGGTGATGGTCACGACCATCGAGCTTGCGACGAGACCCTTGTGGTAGGGTCTCGTTCCCGCAAGCTCCAGTGAACTTCCTGCTCTAATAGAGCAGGAAGGTCAACTACTGACATCACTCTTGATGTCAGTAGGGCCGCCCCCAAACGGCAGGCTTTCCTTCGGGAACCACCCCCCCTCCCCACCTACCAAACGGGGTGAGCTGTCGATCAACATCGACAGCCGCTCTGTTTTGTTGCAAGCCCCGGAGCGAGTGATTTATCGCTTGCTCTGGGGCCCGCACACACGCGCAGTGCGCACGCGGAGCATGAGCACTGCCCGGCCATCGACCAGCTTGCGAGCGGGTCTGAATTTGGCCCTCTGTTCCACCGAAGGTATAAAAGTATAGTTTCCTGCCGGATTCAGACCCAGCTTGGCTATCAAATTATTTATGCACTCAACAAACACATCACATATAGGGGGCAAGGATCTATTACCAAATTCGATATAAAATACTTTTACTTACTGTGATAGGAACACTGGTAAAGTGGTCAGTGATAGATACATTTGTCCTAGGTTTTTGACCTATGCATTCTAAAAACCCCCAGGAGAAAAGTCTGCAGTGAAGTAGATTTGAGTGTCGGCTTTTTGAAAAGCCGGTTTGGGACCTGGGGGTGTGGATGTGAGGAGAGGGAGGGCTCCATCCACAGGCACTCTGGGTTTTGGCCTGTTAGCAGGCTCATTAGGGTCTGCACCTGGAACTGGCTGTTATAGGCTACAGTATGTGTGATTGTAAGCTAGTGTCTCATACCTGGGAGAGCAAGCAGACTGGCTGGCTCAGAAACACTGGGTGAAAACTACCAGTAAGTCTTGTGCATACTCTTGTGTTGATAGTGGAGGCAGTAGGCCCCACTATATTTCTTTAGAGAGGGAACCTCTTGTCTAGTTAGCGCCCAGGCAGGCTATCGTTTACTTTTTATGTTTTGTTTTCCTTTTATGTTGCACAATAAAGACTGGTACCGACCAGCTAGTACAAGACCCCAGACTGGTGTACTATTTTTCCGGCTGCCGTGTGTGTGAAGAGGGAGTCCATCTACCACAGGAGAGGGACCCCTAATACGGTCGTGTTACATTACACATAAGGCTATTAACCAAACTATACCAATATACATCTCTTCCCTTCTCTCAAAATATATCCCAGCTCGATCCATCCATTCTGCACAAGATCTGCGTCTCTTATCCATAATCATTACTTGCTCCCCGTCACGGTTACAGAACTTTTTTCAGGCTGCGCCCACTCTGGAATGCCCTCCCTTCCACAATCAAACTTTTCTCTAGTCTCTAAACCAAGCGTTCCCTGAAAACTCACCGCCTCAGACAAGCTTATCAAATTCCAGAACCATCCACATAACCTCCACATGCTAGCTTACCCAATTACATTCCATCTTAAGAGTTCACACATAGCTTTACATATTTTCTCTTTCGTCACTTTCACATCCTCCTGATTCCGGGCCAACATTCCTGTGTGACTGGATCATACAACCCACCAATAACCTCTGCAATCTGGCTAGACCAATATGCAATAGGTAGCACTTATCCTTGTGTAGCCTTGGAGGAGGATGTTCAGAAATAGAATTTAATGTTACTGTCACAGGCGTCATTATAGTTATTATATTATTAAGAGTGCCCACGCTAGACTCCTAGGTCACCCTCAAGTGTTGCAGACTGCACTGCTGAATGCTTCAGATTGTAATCAACTAATCGGGGTCAGTGGGCAGGTAAAGATTTACTCAATCGAACAGTAACTGCAGAAGTGAGGTCAATTCAGTCACTTCCCTTCATTGTATTATAAACTTTTATAGCACTTGTTAGTTAGTGTTCACAATACAGATTAACAGCACAAGTGTTATAAACATTTTATGATTTATCCAACTAGATAAAACATTATAAAGGCTGAGGCCAAGGAGTTGTAAGTGACAGCAATGTGTTATATTCTGAGACCACGTGTGTGTGTTATTGACAGTATAGACGTGTCAGCCGGTCCTGACATGTGTCTCTGTGTGAGGTTGCTGTCATTTACATTCATTACACTTAATCACTACCACCTTACACCTTCTCCCTTAAGCAGGGTACACACTGTGCAGATCAGATAAATGTGATCAGTGTACAACCTGTACACAG
The DNA here is from genome assembly GCA_031769625.1 of Taudactylus pleione. Lineage (NCBI taxonomy): Eukaryota > Metazoa > Chordata > Amphibia > Anura > Myobatrachidae > Taudactylus > Taudactylus pleione. The sequence goes on along the minus strand of JAUIMM010000368.1, from coordinate 5,719,657 downwards.
ACACACTGAGCTATTTTTAGGGGATCGGGAAGTTGGGCATCTCGATTTTTAAGCAGCTCATAAGATACGACCTCCTGACTCGACTGTTGCAGGAGCACTTGAAAGCGTTTTTTCGGCTAAACGCTTTCGGCTCCTGCACACACACCTATACAATCATTGGGCCGATCAGCTGATCCCCACCAGGGGCTTTGGAACGATTTTATGTTTGGGGGGGTGGGCAACATAAAATAGTTTCGATGCCCATGCACCACCCCTTCCCCTCCTCTGCTTCCCTTTCCCTTACCTGTTGCTGGGGCCGGGCGTGCAGGGACTGAAGAGGCGACCACAAACGGTCAGGGGCTGTGCTTTATAGCAATAGGCTGTACGGCCCCTGCACCACACGTGTGCAGTCTTTTAACTTAAAGACCACACATTACATCTCCTCCTCCATGCGGTGCAGGAGCTATGCAGCCTATTGCTATAAAGCACAGCCCCCGACCATCTGCGGCACCTTTCAAATGTTTGCTGCCCCCACCCTCCCATTCCGACGCCCATGGTCCCCGCACTTTTCATACCTATCAGTCAGGACTGGGATAGTTATGTCAATATTGCTATATTTAATCATTTTACTTCCTGAACATCTACATTTGTAACGCAGTTCAGTATCTGTAAATAATTTCTTAAAAGAACTGTGTTCTCACCATCCGTCCTTACATGCAGCTCAGACAGGAACTTGGGGCCTGATTCAGCAGCGTTAGCAATTGCAACTACTTACGCAGACCCAGTGATTGCTAGCCGTTGAGCATGCACCACATTGCGTGTGCGCTGTGAGCACACACATAGCCTGTCACTCACTCTGCGATGGATTCCTATTAGTGTTTGGGGGTGGTGACGGGGGAGTGGTCGGCGAGACGCTGGCGTGTCTGTCCGTTTTGAACGCCGTTTCATGGGTGTGCATAAACTTGCCACTGTGATGGCATACGCACCTTGAGTACTCACTACGTTCAACGAGACTTGCAATCCCTGCGACAGGACAGACCTGCTGTAAATGTGCGTGACAGACCAATGTGCTTCGATGGTACTGATGTTTACGCAGAAGTACGCGGCTGGACGGATGCGAGAAAGCAGCAGTGGGCGTCTTTATGCTGGCTGAGCTGTGGCAGGTGTTAGCATACTTTCACAGCTGAGTTGCGTGCAATTACGCAGATGTGATTGCAATTGTGATCCGTACTGAGGGTCGGATTCATTACGGATCGCCACTGCAACAGCATACACAGTCGGATAATTGTTGCGTATTGCGTATGCATTGCAGTCTGCGACAGCTACACTGCGATCGCACTACGAGCACGGTAAGCTATCGCAGAGTGACTGACAGGTAGTCAACATTTGGGGGTGATGACTGGGAGGTGGTTGTAGAAACGCAAGTGTGTCTGCCCATTTGAACTCCGTTGCACGAGTGCGCATAAATTAGTCACTGTGACTGCATATGCAGCTTAAGTACTTGCTGCATGCGACAAGGTTAGAAATTCTGAGTAAGGTCAGACCTGTTGTAATTGTGTGTGAGGGGCTGATGTAATACGCAGGACTGCAAAGTATTACGGATGTGAGATGGCGGTAGTGGGCGTCTCTATGTTGGCTGTGTGACGGCATTGTGATAGCATTCATTAGCATATTTTTGCAGCGGGTCTGCGTGCGTATTCGTAGCTGCGATCACAATAGCGATATGGCAATGAATCAGGCCCTTAGTACCCATATAACAAAGGAGTCCTGCTGTGACAGAGTGGCTCTCTCACATTCTGAGGAAAGGGTTAACCTCCCTGTAGCCAGGGAAGAGCCACACCCTTGTTTCAATTAAGACCAGCTAAGGCAGAGGTTCCCAAAGTCTGCCATTACAGTCCACGTTTTAGGGATATCCAAGCTTGAGTCCAGATGGTTAAATCAAATGGATTGAGGTACTAATAAAGTCACCTGTGCTCAAGCATGGATATCCCTAAAACGTGGACTGTAATGGCGGACTTTGGGAACCTCTGAGCTAAGGTATAAAAACTTGGTAATTTTAGTAAGTAAAAAGGTAAGAGAGAGAGGTTGTACCTTCAGCAGCTCTCTCTATGCTGGACAATCTGAACCATGACTGTGCTGGGAATACTCTGCTCGTTTGAACTGCTGTCTCATGTAAGCTGTATTATTGTTCCTGAACTGTGTTTGCCTTATGTACGGCGTCATTACACTGACTCTGCCATTTCAAGCCTGGAATAAAAATCTTACTTGTTTGCATCATCTCAGTCTCCCATTGGACGTCTGAAGTTAGCTGCTACACTTACCCATTACAGAAGGTGGACAGGCATATGATTGTGAAAACTTCTCAGCAGGGCCGGATTATATGCAGGGCGACAGGGGCGGTTCTCACGGGGCCCCCACACACTGTCCCCGGCATTTGACCACATATCCAGGGCCCAGATGAACATTTTTTTTTTCTTTTGATGGAGCAGACTTCCGTGGCCCGCAATTAAGCCCCGCCCCCTGCATTTGGCCCTGTCCCCTTTTCAATGATCCGTGAATCGCAATGGTTTCTGCTGCTGCCTCTGATACCAGGAGAGGTAAGCAGCACTGTGTGTGTGTGTGTGTGTGTGTGTGTGTGTGTGTGTATGTATGTATGTATGTATGTGTGTGTTTATTTATTTAAATAATTATATATTTATTTATATCCAAAACCAGCCTTTCTTTCTTTCTTTCTTTCTTTCTTTCTTTCTTTCTTTCTTTCTTTCTTTCTTTCTTTCTTTCTTTCTTTCTTTCTTTCTTTCTTTCTTTCTTTCTTTCTTTCTTTCCTTCTTTCCTTCTTTCCTTCTTTCCTTCTTTCCTTCCTTCTTTCCTTCTTTCTATATATATATATATATATATATATATATATATTATACACAAGGTTGGTAGCCCTGGGTGTGTGTGTGTGTATGTATGTATGTATATATATAACGTACATACACATATATATGCACATATGTGTATTAATATATATTTTGCACATACAACTTTTAGTGATAGGGTCCCCCACAAATTTGTTGCCCAGGGGCCCCCAAGGACCTTAATCCGGCGCTGCTTCTTAGCCTATTTCCCAGTGCTCTGTTTTTAAAACTCTAATAACTTTGGGCACACTTAATATATGCTAAGACCAAAACCAGATGAATTGTTTTAGTTGTTTATGTTTATCCAGCCAGTCCTACACTATTTCTATGTGTTATGCTTTTATTTGTAAGTGGTAATTGAATTAGGTGTACTGTATTTTACGGAGTACCCCGTGTCCTATTCATGCAGTACAACTCATAAGATTTCAATAAAAGAATAACCAGATTAAATTGTGGAACATTGTTGCAAAACAAATCTGCATGATAAACATGACAAAAAAAACACGTCAGTAAGTAACTATTCTCAACTAAAGTGAATAGGGCAGTGGTTCCCAAACTGTGTGTCATGGCATCCTGGGGTGCCTTGGGACACTTGCAGGGGTGCCTCAGGTTGGTGGTCTAGCACCAAATCAAATAATTTAAGGTCAATGTAATGTAAATATGTGGACAAACAGAAGCACAAACCTGTCCACCACCTCATAACTGAACATAAGGATGACCATTTACTTCAGTTTACTATTGTACTACATTTTTTTTCTGAATTTCTCAATAACAAACTTAAACTTATTGGTGCCGTGAAAACAATGCTGATACTCTAGGGTGCCGTGAGTTAAAAAAGTTTGGGAACCAACGGAATAGGGAATAGGACAAAGTTTTGTTTCCCTTTATTATAGTGATGTCCAGCTTTTTATGTATGAGGAGGGCATACTTTTGGGACACCACACAAAAATAGCACAATGCCCACTATATTTAATCCCATGCACCCCACATATAAAACAGCCCTGTGTCCAAACTACTGCCTCGTTCCCACTACAGTCCCATGCCCATAGGCAGCCCTATGCACACCACTTAAATATTATTGATTACTTATACAGCTCCAATCATATTATGCAGCGAAGTACAGAGAATACCTAATCACATCAGTTCCTGGGAATTTGGGGGGATATTCATTTCATTTTGATGGCTTCAATGTGCCATTCTTAAGCTAGGTACACACTAGATGACTTGCAAACGATGCAATGTCGTCAGTGATTTCCCTTGAACTCCCGGACAAACGATCTAGTGCATACACACTGTGCAATCTAACAAAAGACCAAACGCTAGATCTTGCATGGTTGGTGGTTAGATCGTTAACTATATAATGTAACCATATCACCTGGTCGTTTAGTAGAGCATACACACTGCACAATCTGCTAGGAATCGTTAACGAGATTGACAGATCTCCCTGCATGAATAGAAGTTCTGAACAGAGTCTCTCTCTCTATCATATCATATCATATCATATCTCCATGTTATCAGGATCCAAATAACCTACCAGTACCTGTGGAAGTAAACTGGAGCACCTAGTGATTAACTCAAAGGGGAGAACGTAATAGTGCATTTCTGTTTTGCAATTCACTTAATGTAAAAAGGGTGAGAATTAAATCAGATTTACCAGAAATGCAAGATTCAAAACGCGTTGATGCAAGTCGCTAACCCAATTTTACAATATTAAAGGTACTAGTCACCAGGTATAATAGACTGCAAATTTCAAATATTCTGAAAACTTCAAAGTTAAAATGGTAAAACAATAGAGATCCATCTGGCTGGCTTGATGACCAGTTACCGTGTTGTAAATAAATATAAAAATAAATGTTAAAAAAAAAAATGTCCCCCACCCTACATAGTGTGGTCAGCCTAGGAAGGTGGGGGCAAATTTGGTGGCCCCTCTTGTAAAAGCCACTACCAGCACATGTTGGGCTGGAGACACCAGCTTAAGCTATGAGCACTAGTGCTGGTGACACTTAGGGGGAGTGAGTCGAACTTCTTTTATGAAAAGATGCCCCTCCCCCCTCAAAAAAAGAAAAATCTACATGTTTGTTGGCTTGTATTTTCATTAGTGTTGAGTGTTGTCTACACACTGTCTTTGAAAAGAATGGCCTATGTGCAGTTAGATTTACATTCCCCAAGTTAAGTGCAGAGATAAAGGAAAGGAAGTCATGTGGTTTGATACATTGTGGGGTAGCTTCAGCGGGTTCACATTATAATCTGTTACTCTTCCACTGCTAATCAACGATACTTTGACAAGCAATGAAAACATAATGGTTTAATGTTCACGGACATGGCTGTGTCTTCCCTATACAAGAAATCAAGGTTGTTTAATACACAGAAACCACCATGACATAACAATGAATGGAAATCCTGATGGTTCTTTGGATTATATTCAATGTGTACCAGTCAGTTTACTGTGATTGCTAGCAGCTGCTTCAGGGATGCTGCTGTTATTGGGGTCAGTGTAACTGAACGACCTGCTTAACATCATCAATGTATATTGTGGACTTAGGGCCTGATTCAGACCCGCTCTCTAGATGCGGCCGCTCGCTCCCAGCGTATGGAAATTCAGCTAAGCGATGTCAAGACAGCCACTCAAACGGCAAGACATAAGCACGCCCACTGTGGCTTAGCGAGCGATCAGTTTGTGCTTAGACGCCCACCAGCCTGTCTTTAGCCGCCCACTAGCGTACATCATCTCTAGGAAGTTTATACAACCATCGGTACATCGGGTTCCATCGGATCTGACCGCAGCGCTTACTTCAGTGTATTATTCAACCATGTGACGTGTACTATGACGCTGCCTGTTAATTATGCACGCCCCAGAAATGGCGTTGAAATACTCTGGCACGCCTGCGTCCGCAACTCTACTCCCCCGTTACTACTGGCCTGCCCATGTTACCACCCACAAACGGACTCTCCTGTCACTCATTCCACTGGGCTGTCTTTGCATGGCAAGCGAGTACATTCCGATCGCTCGTACTAGTTTGTGCACGCGCACTGTGAACTACACGCATGCGCACAATAGTGAACATCATCTGCAAGGAGCGGCCGCTTGCTAGCGAGCGGGTCTGAATCAGGCCCTTAGGCCATTGATGTCATAACAAGCATGATGGACATCATATCTTTGCTACCCAATACATATACTTTTTGCATAGATCAGGAATTGACCCATTGTGTAAGAACTGTAGATTATTTGTTTAAATATTGGTGGAAGTTGTAAGAAATACTCCATGAAACCTTACTTTCTACAAAGCTACAGTTAAAAATCAGAGTGAAACAGAACATTTACTGTCTCATAGGACATAAAAAATGTACAGACTTTGGGGTTTTATTGTCCTTGGATTAGCATTAAGAAGCTGACTAAAAAATCTGCAATGTAAATAATTTATACCACCTTAAAAGGGAGTATAATCACCATGTCATCCTGGACACTTACTAGTTTTCCTGTCTGTTTACAGAGTTGACTATTCTCTACATACCAATTATATGGCCACGTTAATTTTAGATAAATGGATATTATACTGTAAAGCAACTACCTGGACAGATTTATGAGAAGGCCAGGATAACACAGCAAAAGTCTAGAACCCTGCTTTTTATATATTTTATATATAAACTACAGTACATTGCCAAATATGTGAGAACCTATTCTTAAGCCAGTAATACATTATGCAAATATCGGCCCAATCTGCTGATTATTAGCGGATCGGGCTGATAATTGCATAGTGTATGGCCGCGACCGATCAGTGATTACCGGACAGTCAAGCATGAAAATTCTTCCAACATGTCCAACTGATCCGATCATTGGTTGTCTGTCTGCAGCAGCGCATATACTGTCAGATGCAATCTCCCGACATTTCCCCTGTCCCTTCACAGGGAAGGCACAGAAAAATGTTTTCTTCCCAGGGAAAGAAAGTAGATGTCATGGACCATACACTGTGAAATATATTAGTGTATGGCCACATATCTGATGAGTTTCAGGCAGATAAAATATTGGTCTGACAGACCTTCTATCTGACAATGTATGCCTAGCACAATTAGTGTGCTTGGCCCTTTCAACCACACCGTTTGCTAACAGGTGCATAAAATCAAGGCAGCCATGTAGCTCCATAGTCAAACATCAGCAGTAGAATTGGTCATATTAAAGAGCTCAATGACTTTCAACATGGCACTATTATACAGGGATGCCAGCTGTAGTTGTGGGGGCACAGTACAATGAAATAGTCCCCCCCTCCCAGGAAACTTGCTCCAAAACTCCTCCACATGCCACTAAAACCTCATTCATGCTCCCACATTTATTTCATAGCTCCTGCACATAACGTACTCCAACATCTCTACATGCCTCCCTGATGTTGACTAAGCTTTAATAGGATGCCACCTTTCCAACTTAGTTAATTTGTCAGGCTTGTTCCCTTGGTCATCTGTAAGTGCTGTGATTTTTAGTGGAATAGTCTAGGATTCCAGGCAAAACAAGCTCAAAGAATAGGTGCTGAAGCGCGTAAAAATAATCTGTCCTTGGTTGCAACAGCCTACAGAGTTCCAAACATTCTCTGGAAGCACAGACTGTGAGCTTCATGGATTGGGTTATCCATGGCTGAGCAGCCACACATAAGCATCAAATTACCTTACACAAAGCCTAATGTCGGCGGGAGTGGCGTAAAGCACGCTGCCATTGGACTCCGTAGCAGTAGAACCTCGTTCTCTGGAGTGATGAATCTCGCTTCACCATCTGGAAAGCTAATGGACCAATATCTATTTGGTGGCTGCCAAGAGAGAGCATTCTGCCCAAATTTGTACTGCCAACTGTTTGTCGTAGGTCTGTTAGGCTAGGTACACATCAAAATTATGTACAAAAGAGCAAGGGTTGTTCCAATTTCCCTTCATTCAAAAACACACGATTTAGAGAGTACACACTATGCAATCATTGTGTAGACCACTGGTGATGTCTTCAGAGGCAAGATTGGACCAATGTATCTGGTGATCTACCGGTTGAGCATACATACGTGCACCAGACCACTTCGTTCATGACATCTTCCCATTTGACGTGCAGCACATTAGATGTGAAGATGCGATGAACGACGCACGTGAATGCGCAATTGAGCGTACACACTATGCGATGTGGACGATATGTCATCCAATTTTCCTCAAAATGACATATCACCCAACACATCACCTAATTTGTACCCAGCCTTAGTTTTTAGTGAAGGGAAGCATAATGTTACATGGGTGGTACTCATCAAGTTTTCCTGACAGGTCATGTTTTGAGGATTTCTCAGTGGAAGCAGTTGGGATAATTACTGACCCAGCAAAATAGATTAACACCCCTATGCATGATTAAAGAACTCCACAAAACATGACCCGTTTGGGCTACGTGAAGACTGGAGTTAAAAACTCCTGTGCTGCCACATACAATGTGGACCTCATTCAGAGTCGGTCGTTGCGGCCGCACGGTCGTACGCCACCGATGTTCGCTAAACTGCACATGCGTAAAATTTGCAATGCGCGTACGCAAACTAGCTGTTACGATTGGAAATATCTCTCTCCTTGAACTTGGCCAGGTCGTTAGTTTGAGTGACAGGATGAGGCGTTTGTGGGTGGTAACAGGGGAAGGTGCTTGTGAACGGGGGAGTGGAGATCCGAATGCAGGCGTGCCTGACTTTGCAAACGGCATTTTATGGGAGTGCATAATTAACAAAGCAGTGTCATAGCACACATGACATGGGAGGTTTTTACACTGACTTGATCGTAGAGCTTAAGAGAGGGTATGGTCAACCTTAAGCTCTACGACCAGTTCCGATGGTTCCCGATGGTCTCGATTAATCCTTATATGCCCGGAGATGACGTGTAATGCGTACGAGAAGGGGGCGTATTTTTTGTCTTACGGCCACATTTTCCCCTTGGTCGTCCAGCTAACGATCCGATCTTAACGACGCAACTTGCGAGTGCATCATTTGCATATCCGGCTCCTTTTCCCTTACGACCGTGCGGCCGCAACGACCGACTCTGAATGAGGTCTTGTATTCCTAGATAATTGTGTGCTTCATATTTGCCGGCAAGAGTTTGAGTAATTCCCTGTGCACAAAGGGAGGTCCGTCAAAAAATTATTTGCTGCGTTTGGTGTTAAAGAATTTAACTGGCCTCCACAGAGATGTGAGACCTTCCTGATTTGCTGGCCATCTGTTATATAGGATTACATCAGATCAAGACCAGAAGAACAGTGAGGCTCTTTTCTTGGTCCAATGTAATCCATTGGGAATAATTTACTAAATGGTTTTGTCTTTAGTAAATCTGGTAGTTGTCTCCACCACCAGATAGTAAATCCTCCCCCAAGTCTCCATGGGCTTTGTTACTTTTTGGGTTTGACAAAAGCAGGGTGATTTGATCCTTGCCCCACCATTAGAAGAGTGAGCAATGTGGCTGAGAGACTGGAATAACGCTCTGTGGGAATCGGTGACTGCAGCCCCTTTTGTGGTAGGACTTGCAAGTAGGCTTTTTGTACAGTGAACCCCTTGACTGATGTTTCTTATATTATCGTTATCCTGTGTGGTTTAATTTAAAGAGAAAGTGGCTGTACATTACAAAACAATTGTTTGACGTTTTTACACTAGATGATCTATGATTAAAATGCTTATTAAATAACATCAGTGGCATGATGTTTCTGTGACTTATTTGCTGATGTATCAATGGGATCTTCTCTGAATGCAATTGTATGAAACGTTGTGCTCATAAGGCTGCAATAAAGATTTGTTTATAGAAATGGAGTTGATTTTTCAGGTGTTTCAAGTACAATATGGACCATGGCTCCAAACTATTTATTATTATTTCATGTTTTTATCTTTAGTTGGAATATTTCATACTTCAGACAATGAACCAGAGGTCGGCTGTAAGTGGAAGGAAAAAGAACAAGAATCAAGTCCTTAAGGTTAAACCTCCCAAACTAGGACAACCAGGTAATTCATATTCATTTTGAAATTTATATTCTGTTTGTTGGTTTCAGTGGATATTTTTGTAGCTCAAGCTAAAGCATTAAAATGTAATAACAAAATCTAATTTGTACTGTGTATTCTGCCTCTCTAAGGATACAGTATATACACACTATCATTCAAGGTTCCTATCCACCAGAGTACATTTGCTTTTACCATGCAGTGATTATACTGTGGATGGTTGTGACTCTAGAGATTTATTCATCTCTCTGGTTAATTTAGTGTGTTACAGACTGACACTGAACGTATTAATTATCGAACTTGGACTATAAACACTTGCAAAAGTATCATCTGTACTGAGTTTTTCTACAAAGATTAATGAAACTCAGCAAGTGAAGAAGGGAAACTGGACTTTGCTCTGACTTATTTCACAACCTAGTGAAATTAGTAAATTAGTATAAATGTTTTCAACTGGATTATTATTTTCTACATGGGTAGTATGGAGACAATTGCCCAATTTTGAGTATGTGGCTATCGTTCTACTCGGTAGCTTCTAATCTCAAGTATCATAAAAACTGCTCTAGGTATTATTATTACACTCAAAAGTACTTGGGAGGAATTTGTCTTTAGGTAAAAATTAAACATTTATATTAAATTTATATTTTGGGAAATATCTTCTGGTGATTGAGTGTCACCATCACATTCATAATGTCGAAATGAGAATATCGATATAATTGTCATGTCAACACTGAAATGTTGACATGGTCAAAATGTTGACAATAATTCCTCTTTCATCTTATCTGGGGAAAACTGCAGCTGGATTTCAAGGCAGAGGAGTAGACACTAAATAGTTAAGATTAGAAGTTAAAATTCTCCCCTCCTTCATAAACCTTCCCACTTCCCCTAGCTCATCAGTTATTTTTTTTACTGGCTGCAGGAGAGGCACACATACAATAGGGCTTTTGTTTATTTCTAGCCTTCCTTTTTTTACCCCTGTGTTAGGAGCCTGCATTCCCTTAGAGGTGCAGGCATTAGGACAGCATCGATATCCGGCACCTGTCTCCCTCTGCTGTATCCTGCTCCGGGCACCGGAAGATTGTCACCAGCCTAACTAATACCCTAATGTGTGTTCTCGTACCTTATACTAGTTATTTAAGTCCTCCCATATTGCTTTGTTTCCCGGATGCTGTGGCCTATGCTTAAAGGCCGCCACAGCTAACTTGGGTATGGGGCAGGAACTGGCACTGTGGAGGTCCTGGTGCATGGGTGCTGTTTGATTAATGGATAGATTTTTCAGGGTCTGATCCTTATTGGAAGCGGTCATATGAACCATATTTACTGGTACCTGTAAACTCTTCCATAGTAAACCGCTTCCACAGAGTATGCATTTTACCTGGGGAACTGGATTCCGAGGGATCCTCTGTGGAGGAAGGGGAGGAATCCGATCACTGCTGGGTGGACCATTCAAGTTGGGAAGACGATACTCCTTTTAGCCTGGGAGTCATTGAGCTTTTTCAGGCCATCCGCCAGACCTTGAACATTGAGGAAGAGGAGCCCTCTTCCTTGACAGCTCCATTGGGATTATTTAAGAGAAAGAGAAAGGTTTTGACCTTTCCTTTTTTTTTTTTTACACATTTTGCAAACATCTTGGGTGAAGCTTGGCTTAAACCAGATAAGTGCTTTAAACTTCCAGCAGGTTTTAAGTTTACTTACCACTTTCTAATAAGGATATGACAATGTGGGAGGTACCTACAGCAGTGGATGCTCTGCTGGCCCGTTCAGCCAAGGCCACGGTTCTTCCAAAAACTACTGCTGCTCTCAAGGATTCTGTAGGTCGTAAGTGTGAATCCTTACTTAAAGATTTATTATAACTGACAGGTACTACTACCCTGTGTCCATTTTTTGGTGGTGGCCTGGGATATGTCCTTGGATGTAATTTCTCTCCTTTCAGGTATATTGCCTTATCCATCTCGGCCAGAAGTACGCTCTGGTTGCGCTCTTAGCAGGCTAATAACGAGTCTAAGAAGATTTTGGAGGCAGTTCCTTTTGTGGGATATTCCTTATTCTTGGGCCAGAACTTGAGGGTATCATTTGCTCAGACGACAGGCGATATGAGTCCATATTCCCCCCAATCCTTCCATTCCACCCTAGTAGTCCTAGGTTTCAGCTCTATCGCTTGTCTAGTCTGTTCCAGCCTCCGCCCACAGTTCGGGTCAATTCAGTGGGCGTATGGCATGGGGCTCTGCTGTCGGGGCAACTGCAGGGGTGACAAATCCTCCATATGACACTTTTCATGTAGTCCCGAACCTACCTGTGTGGGGGCCCACCTTTTGTTCCTTCCGGACGTTTGGTTCTGTCCGATCACGGACTTTTAGGTCAGAGGGGTTCTTTCCAGATATTACATCCAGGATCTAGAGAGCCCTTTGCCCCATCAATACTTTGTAACTCCTCTTGCTCGTGAAGAGCACAGGAGAAAGGCGCTGATGGGTGAAATTCACTCTAATCTGGCCTTGGGTGTTGTGATTCCAGTCCCTGCACATCATTGCAGGTTGGGTTTCTATTCTTTTTCTTGTACAAAAGCCGGACAGTTCTTTTCACCCCATTATAAACTTGAAAGGGCTCAATTTGCATCTAAAAGTGCGGAAGCTTAAACTGGAGTCTTTGCTCTTCGTAATTGCTGCCATGGTAGGGGGAATTCCTTGCGTCCCTCGATATCAAAGATGCTTATCTGCACATTCTGAAATGGGAACTAGACCACAAACTCCTTTAGTTTGCAGTGGATTCCCTTAACTCTCAGTTTCTGGCCTTGCCCTTCAGACTTTCTACCACTCCCAGAGTATTTGCCAAAATCATTGCACCTATGGTCACTATATTACGTCATCAAGGAATTATGGTCATTCTTTACCTAGACGACCTGTTGATCAAAGTACCAACCTCAGATCTACTCAGCGCTCACTTACAGGTTATGTGAACCCTGGAACTCTACTGTTTGATCCTCAACCTGACCAAGTCCAATCTGGTTCCAGAGAATAGTTTTTCTGGGCCTTCTCTTTGACATTTCATGTCGATGTGTTTTTTGCTTCCAGCAGACAAAATCAGGGCATTGCTTTCTCTCGTATGTTCCCTATTATTTCTTCGCTGGGTGCCCATACTGCTCTGTATGCAGCTTCTTGGAAAGATGGTCGCTGCATTCCAGGTAGTTCCTCTCTCATGCTTCCACTTCAGGTCCCTTCAGCATCATATTCTTTAGCATTGGGAAAAGTTGGATCCTTGTCTGGATTGGAAGTTGTTTTCCCTGTCATACAGGTGCAGCAATCCCTGGTTTGGTGGCTCTACACACCCAATCTACAGGCAATTTGGCGTGTTCATGTTCAGACACAGATTCAATCAGACAATGCCACGGCTGTGGCATACATCAGCCAACCGGGAGGAACCAAGAGTCATCCAGCTATGTCTGAGACTGCTTGAAGCTTCAGATGGTCAGAACGGTTTGTACCTCCCATATCGGCCATTTATATTCTGGGGGAGGACAACTGGGAATCCGATTTTCTCAGTCGACACAGGATTCACTCAGTGGCGTGGTCCTTACACCAGGACATGTTATATCAGATTGTGGAGAGATGGGGTCTGTCCGACATAGATCTTATGGCATTCTGGCTAAAAAGAAAGCTTCCATGTATGGGGCATGGCCCATGGATCCATAGGCAACCCTAGTGGATGCTCTGACAGCCAAATGGTCTTAACGCTTAGGGTATTTTTTCTCACACTTTACCATGCCACTGCATGTGATTAGACAGATCAAATGAGAAAAGGCTCATGTTCTTCTCATATCACCAGACTGGCAGTGGAGGGCGTGGTACTTAAACCTTCTATCTGGCGGTCGAACTGCCGTAGTGGCTGCGGGATGATCTAGTTTCTCAGGGTCAGTTTTTCCATCCCAATTTTCCTTGGTTGGATTTAACAGCGTGGCACTTGAAACCAGTCACTTGAGGTCCAAGGGATTTTCCGCAGCTGTCATCCATACTATGCTCTAATAGTGATCTCACTGATCGAAAAAAAGTGGGTCCCACAGACCCCTCACTTTAAAAAAATTTGGGTCCTACTCCACAGTGTCTGGGTCCTATCACAATTTATGCCTCACTGCCTGTAGCGAATAAAAATGTGCTATAGCGCATATGTTGCACTAAGAATGACATGGGGAGAAGGGAACAGGGGTGGGAGAGTACACAAGAGAGCAGAAGGGGGACAGACATGGGGAGAGGGAAACTGGGCACAGAGGTGGGAGGACAGAGGGCCTGATTCAGAGCCGGACGCTATTTGTGGTCGTTCGTTCAGAAAAAAGGGGTAGCTATTCAAATGACCCGTTTGCTCTTTGCGGTCTGTTCACGCCTCTATGTCTGAACGAGCGAACAAAACTTGCGGTCGTTTTTTGGATAACTACGCCCCCTGGCCGCTCGCATCCTACGTCATGTCCGCTATTTATTAGATTAATCGAATACATCGACCAGCGTATGAACTGCTCGCTATTCTTGTGGTTGGTTTTTCCTACCGCAATCTTGCGAGCAGTTCTGACTATAAAATAACCCAGTGACGTGGTCAATGACGCTGCTGTTATGCACACCCATAAAACGCCCGTTTTGACCTTTAAGCACGCCTGCGTTCGGATCTCCACTCCCTGTTTTCAAGCACCTTCCCCTGTTACCACCCACATACGCCTCCTCCTGTCACTCAAAATAGCAGGCATTCGCTATTTAGCGAACAAACGATTTTCGGCCGCACTGACTGGTTCGCGCATGCGTATTACGATCCGTACGCATGCGCAGTTGGGCAAACATCGCTCGGAACGAACAAGCGGCCGCTTACGAGCGGCTCTGAATCAGGCCCAGAGTACACGGGAGAGCAGAAGGTGTACAGACATGGGAGAGAGGGGCACAGGTGGGAGAAGAGAGTACATAGGAGAGCAGAAGAGGTACAGATATGGGGAGAAGAGAACAGGGGGCACAATGGAGCTGGAGAGCAGAAGGGGTACAGAAATGGGGAAAGAGGAACGGGTGGGAGAGCAAAGTGCACGGGAGAGCAGAGGGGGAACAGGGGATACAGGGGTGGGAGAGGAGACTACACAGGAGAGCAGAAAGGGTACAATAGTTTACTCCACTATTATTATAATAGGACACAAGTCAGTCTCCCCATATAATCAAACAGGGCACTAGTGGGTGCTACAGAAGTATTTCTTTTGGTACTATAATAAATATAAATATCATTTACCTGCTGCCAGTAAAAGTGATACGGCCTACACAGCCATCTCACGACATCAGGGTCCTTCTACAACATCCGAGTCCTAGAAGGGGATCTATCCACTACCCCTGGGATAAGTCAGGTAGGAGGAAGCATGACCCGGCATCTGTGCTCCAGGAGGAGCAGCGTGGACGTCAGGTGGAACACACAGCCGGCGGCGATTGGATTATGAGACGCCGCCGGCATTGATTGGTGAATGCTGCCAGCAGTGAATGGACAAGGCGCCGCCTGTGGTGATTGGCTGCTGCGCCCGCTGTGTGTGCGATGCAGCAGCCAATCACTGCCGGCAGCATCTCCCCAGCCAATCACCGCCGGCAGTGATTGGCTGCTCTGCAGCGAGCACACAAGAGAGGGATTCGAGACCGGGTGCTATGGGACCTGGTCATTTTTAAGAACTGAGTCCCTCATTTCCTGTATCGCATAAAAACGCGCTATATAGTATATTTCGTGATCACTGCTCGAAGCACGTAAGCTGTCCACTTCACTTATTTACCATAGGGTGTGGAAATATTACATCCATCCACTTTCCTTGTATGCTTTCTTTCCTACAGAATGGATTGTCCAAGGGCTTCCGTGTCTCTTCTCTGCATGGTCAGGTTTTGACTTTGTCTGTACTCTTTCAGAGGGACCTGGCATCTTTCCAGCAAGGGTTATTGCTTGTCCAGCCGCCTTATGTTCTTCCTGTTACTCCTTGCAACCTCAATCTAGTTTTGACTGCTCTCCAATGGGCTCCTTTTGAGCCACTAGAGTCTGTAGAATTACGATGGCTAACTTGGAAAGTAGCTTTTCTTTTGTCCATTTCCTCAGCTGGTCGGATTTGTGAGTTGGCAGCATTGTCAGCCAGTTCTCCTCTTCTGATTTTTCATGTGGACCGGGTGGTTCTCTGCACTCGGCCGTCCTTTATTCCTAAGGTGGTTTGGTGAGCACTCCGGATATATGTGGATAGGACTGCTGCTATTCGTATGATGGATTGTCTCTTACTGCTTTTATTACGCTCATAGAAGAGATTGGCCAGCATCAAAGCAATTCCATAGCTCTCTGGATTGCTTCAACCATCAAGCAGGCTTATGTAGCCGTGGGCGAGTCTATTCCCAATCCAGTTTGAGCTCATTCGACTGAAGCTGTGAGTGCTTCTTGGGCGGTGTGGCAGGGTGCCTCGGTTGAATACCTGTGCAGGGCAGCCAGCTGGTCCTCGGCACACACGTTTACCAAACTTTATTGTTTCCACACTTTAGTGACCAAGGCTGCAATCTTTGCTTGTAAGGTTTTGTGCCAGGCCTGTGCGTGATCCCCCAGCCCCTCTTGAGGCTTGCTTAGGGAAGTCCTGGCATCCATGTTCCCCAGGTAAGATGAAAGAGGTTTTTCTTGTACTCGCTAAAATCAATTCTTCGGAGTCCATCTAGGGTACACTGAGTTCTCTCACTGGTTTATATTGTTTTTTTTTTTTTTTTCTTCCCTGTTTTCTT
This sequence comes from Taudactylus pleione, assembly GCA_031769625.1. Lineage (NCBI taxonomy): Eukaryota > Metazoa > Chordata > Amphibia > Anura > Myobatrachidae > Taudactylus > Taudactylus pleione. Next base: position 5,703,064 of record JAUIMM010000368.1, on the reverse strand, counting down.
CCTTTAGTTTAGTTAGTAAGATAACTGAGGAGCTAGGGGAAAAGGGAAGGCTTATGAGGGAGGGGGAAGCTTCAGCTTCTAGTATTAACGATTTATTGCCTACTCCTTGGTCTCAAAACCCAGTGTCAGTGTTCCCCAGATGGATTCTAAGAAAAACCTTGATTTTTTTACGGTATGCATAACCCTAAAGGCAGCGTTTTTATTATGTCGACATGCCATATGTTGACATTTTTATGTCAGCATTTTCCAGATGTCGACATTTCAACCACGTTGACATCATAATTGTCGCCATTATCCATTATTTCTAACTATAACTAGGAATATCTATATATGGATCTTCTCTAAGACAATAGCTGAAAGTAGGAAAATATGTCCAGGGAAGACTATTACTAAATCAGTATCAGTACAGTTGAAGATTGTGTAATGTATGTCATGTATTGTTAGATTAGCTTTGTTTAGCTAACCTGTAGCTCACTAGCACGGCCACCATCCAGGAGCTTAAAAGGCAAAGGTTCCCTACCTCTGGCCCAGGCTATTAGATCAGATTTACTTTGAATAAAAAGGATATAGCACATAAGCAGGGCCTGCTAACAGATTTCAACTGTGGTATTTTAGGGAACATGTCCCATTGTGAATAGCGGAGCCCCACATACATCTTGGGGAGCGTGGCTATTCCTCCTTGGTGCCCTCTTTGTACCCACCCCCAAATGCTACATAATTGCAAATAGAAAGCAAGCACAGTATGTTTACTAATGAGCGAATGTGTGAAACGTTGAAAGTAAATGTGCTTAAGCCATTTTTTTTTTTCACATTGATCCAAATGTCTTCTGGCACAGTTAATGCAAAAATAAAGACTAATGGTGCATACACACGATCAGATTTTTCCTTCAGATATGAACGATAACGATTTAAAAATCGTTCAGTCGTTCATATCTGAAGGAAAATCGTTCATATCTGACATGCCTGAACGATGGACGATCAACGATGCGCGTTCCCGTTTGTCAGATAACGATATCTGACATCTGATGGGTTTGCAGTCAGACTTGGACGATCCCATTCATTTTAATGCAGTCAAAAATCGTTCAATAGTTCAAAACTTTGGTAAAATCGTTCAAATCGTTTAATCGTTCAAATCATTGAAATCGTTCATCTGACAAATCTGACCGTGTGTACGCTGATGTGAAAGTTCAGCATCATGTGGATGGAAGCTAGAAACAAAAAGAGAACACACCCATATTGCTCCTACTGTATGTTTTTATTGTTCTGTGACTATTTATAGAGCTGTACTTATTCTATTGCCTCTAGCACCCTCTATCTTTCATTAGTATACATTTATTTTCTGTTTCAGGAAGCATTAGGTTGTAGAAAGGAAGCACCAGCTTAAGTGTTCAAACCAAAAGTATATGTACTAATGATCATTCACATGGCTGTATCAATTGCACATGAAGTCTGTGATAGTCATAAGTAAATCACAAAGTGTGGATGAAATTGGACACACATATATTATCGGATAACGTGATATAGAGCACATGTGCAGGCAGTCCATCTGTTTGAATGTACGTATGTTTTTTTTTTTTGTTGATTTGGAATCACTTTGAACAACTTGTGCCTGGTGCTGCCCTGTTTGCCTTGTAAACAATCATTCTATTAATTGTGAGTGGTTTGTGTCCCTTCAGGCAGGGTCAGATTATATTTTTGGTAGTCGGAAACCTTTAATTACTTTTCCCTTTAATTTCTTACCAATACCTGAGTGGCAGTGTCTGTGAAATATAGACTTGAATGTGTTGAGGTTGCCGTATTGACCAGTAATTAAAACTTATTGTTCCAGCACATACAGTATATGTTGTTCTGTAGAAATACAAGCATACACTATAATATAACCATGTCAGATAATGATTTATGAGATGAATTAAATATTTTAACAGAAAAGATGCCTGTTTTGAAGGAAGAGTCCTCGCGGTATATTACCGATATTCAAGACTTGCTGGTTCGCGGTCAGAGTGTGGATGTGATCTTCTGTACCGCTGACATGAATCCGCTATCTGGCGCACACCGAGTGGTGCTGTGCAGCGTGAGCGCCGTATTTATGCTGCTGTTTGGTGTGATGCCTACAAGGGACATGTATAACTCCAGTATACGGAGGACCGCGCACACCCTCTTCTCTGTGTTTCCAGGACCCGCAGTTACCTCTCCGAACTCTCCAGTAAGAGTCATTGTTAAGGACTCCCACTTCCATACATGTTTATCTGACATTCTCCACTTCATTTACTCAGGTACCACATCTAAACATGCCATCTATTGTTTGTCATACATAGTTCATATAATTTAGCCTTCTATATTGCTGTTTCATGTACAAAGAGATGTATTGTAAGGAATAAAAGTAATTTTCAAATGAACTCTCTTTATACAATAGTCAGTAGTGAGTGGGTCCAGGGGGGAAACCCAACAAATACTTCACCTTCCCTCAGTAACAGTGACGACCTATCTTCCAAGGGACCAATATACCTCTATTGAATGCTGTCTGAGAAGTGGAACAAAAGGTGCCTTTTAGGTATCATTTTAATTAAGTGGATATTTAGTGCCTACATATCTAATAAGTGGGTTTATGCCAGAATGAAAAATACATCAGGCTTATCTATATGTTTATGATGTAAGTACTCACCTCATGAATAACCCACTCTCCCGGAATGTCTGGAAGGCCCCTGAATTTTGGGGGTCTCTCAGTTCCTGGTGGGGTGGACCAGCCTCCTGGATGCCCAGTAATGTTGGGGGTCCAAAGACTCCATGATTTTGCTTCACAGGAAATTACGTCATTGTGTATTCCCTCCTTTGAACTCCCCCCCCCCCTTAGCAATTGCCTGTGTTTGTTTGTCTGTCTAAAGTTGGCGTAAAAACTATTGAACAGATTTTCATGAAAACTACATTATGTTGTAGTGGGAACTCCTAGAAATAACCTGCACTTGTTTCATATTGATCCGTCAAGTTACACCTGAGCAATAACAAGAAAAAAATAAATGTATTGACATTATCAATGCTAGAGATAGGTGAGACACAATGCATGCGGCTGGTAAGGGCCGGGGAGAGAGGTGCTTTGTGCCCGTGTTCACATGAATAGGATAGGCTACATAGCAGTCTGTGCACAGGGCACACAGTGACATTGGTGTGAGTGGTGGGTGAAGGTGCTGCTGCCACCAGTCTGAACAGCGCTGCTGGTCACGTGGGCCAATCACCTGACAGGGCCCCTATGTAAAGCAATACAACTAGAACACCTCAAATAAATCTTTTTTGACAGAAGCGATTTCATCGTGGGCAAAGCCGCTGGCAACGGCTAGTATGTCAATCATTTTTTTACAATAAACACAGGATTGCAAATTTATGTACGTCAAGAAGAATAAAAATCATCTTATTTGTTAAGAGAATTACAATTAAGGGCCTTAATCAATTAGAAGTGAAAAGCCGAGATCCGCGAAAAAGTATCGCCGATTGCGACTTTTCACCAGGTAGAAACTTATTTCCGTATTCAATTCCATCCGCTTTTCGCGTACACGGAAAGTCAATGCAATGTAATAGGCGAAAAAGATTCACCTCTGAATAGCAGGAGAAAAGAAGTGCAACATTTTTATTTTGGGGTGCAAAGATGGGAAACCACTCAGAACCCTTGGGACAGCCACCCAAAGGACAACTGTGTAAAAAAAAAAAAAACCTAAAAAAAGTGAGGAACACCCCATAAAAGTACTTTGAATTTGGGGTGGCAAAGTGGGGGGACAAGTTTGCAAGTTAGCAAAATAAAGTTCTGGGGGTGCTCTAAGAAGGGGTCAAGTGTTTTTGGGATTGCAGGTGCTTTTCTGATTGTGGAAATTCGCAATTATTAAAACTGTACTTTAGATACATTAAAATATGCTAGCACCCATTTTCGGGTACTCCAAATTTGCCAGGACTACTTATTGTCTCCAAAAAATACAGCTTTATGCCATTCTTCACCACTTGTGCAAATACGCTAATTAGTGGCAATTCTGCGAACTCAAGTACCCCAGTTTTTTTAGGACTATTCGGGCACTACTACATTGATTCCCAATGTTTCTGCATCTTTTTTGGGGGTTCAGGCTGATTTCCCTGATTCTGACACCACGTTTTGGCGTCTTTTGGAATTGAACCGGTCGAATTGCAGGTACGCACGCGATATGTTTCCGCGGCTAAAATACGCGATGTAGGCAAAGTCCGGCATGAGAAACTTTACTAATTGAATACGGACCTAAGTCTCCTTATAGAGCAGCAGTCCTAGTGACAAGGTGTCCAACCGCATACCCTAACATGACCTGATGGGGCACTTGAGGACTGGAGTTGAGAACCCACTGTGTTATCCTAAGATAGGGTAACAATGGCACATTAAAAATCTGATTTTGAACTTTGGTGCTTTTAAATAAAAATAACACACAGACCAACATTGCAGTGCTGGATTGCTATTCAGTAAAATGAGAGCAGAGCCATAACTAGACATTTTGGTGCCCTGTGCCAGAAAGTGCATTGGAACCCCCCCCCCCCCCCATTTTTAAATAGGGACATGAGAGAGTGCACCTGAAAAAGGGCCATGGCCTCATGGGGAAGGGCCAGTGAAGAGATAGGGGAGGCCAGGAGATGCTGGGGATAAAAGAAGAGGAAGCTACAAGTGAGAATGATAATAAACAGGAAAATTGACAGGTCCAAACAGCGGCCCCTGCCCTGCGGTGCCCTGTGCCATGGCACAGGCCGCACCACCCTAGTTATGGCCCTGAATGAGAGAATTGGTCAATGGTCTAATCAAGGGTATACAAAGTGTGGCACTCCAGCTGTTGTGGAACTACACATCCCAACAATTCCTACCACAAGTTTACTGTTAGGGCATGCTGAAACTATGGCAGGGCATGTTGGGATGTATAGTTAAATAGCATCTGTAGTGCCACTACTTGCCTACCCCTGGACTAAACAGTAGACACTGCAATATATATTTTTTACAGCTGACAAGTTGTCCCAATAATATTCTGATCTTGCTTTAGGTGCAACGCAGTGGCAGCTGCTGGAGCAACATCTTAAAGCGAAGCTGGAAAAGAGTGAAGTGCTCCGTGTTATTCACATAGTACAATGTTTACTTAGGAAGCCAGGACAAGTAAGTATTCACTGTCATTCATTCACAAGTTCCCGACTAGTGAGTGTACAGACTTCAACCATGCACTTTTATGTATATTTTATCAGAAAACATAATCACTATATCTATGAATTTCACTCAGTAGGGATTAACTGTGTATTTAACCCACAAAATTGCAGTCGCACAGCGCACGTTATATGCAGTGACTATCTTCAGTAAGTAGTGCATATCCATCCTTCCACCATGCACAAAATGGGATTATAATAAACTACTTTTGCTAGTACCATGCGCTATCAAAACAAGTCTAGAATATGTGCGCCCAGAATTGGGTGCAAAGGCTGTAACATCATGTTGCAGTACGTATATATTTAGACAAGATAATATAGGAGCAAGCTTCAAACTACAGAGGCCAGATAACACCTTGCACAAAGGTAGGTTCAGTGTATGCGTTACACAAATGCACCGGAATTCACTAGTGACCACTAACACCAGTAGGATAAAACACTGCTCTGCAGTACGTGGGTCACAAAGAGTCCGGCTACTGTACATTCCTGGGAGGTCACCATCATATCATCATAGTGTATTTATATAGTGCCACAAATTCTGCAGCTCCAGACAGTCAGCACACAAATCCAGGAGTATAAATTATTCATACTATCGAGACATGCCTTACAGATATAAGTAAGAGTTGCACAGTGACAAGCATCATAAAACAAGTACAGATTCTATATGTATAAGTTGAATTAAGCAGAATATTAATAACTTAAATAATTGTGGCATAAAGCTTAATAGGAAAAATAAACAGGGTAGACGGACATAGGGCAGATATGAGACGCAAGGTAGCGAGGGTTCAGCTTGTGAGAGTTTACTATCTAGGAAGTAGTCTTAACAGGCGGTTCCCAATCTTGTGTATTTTATTTAACCCTTCCCCTGCCAACCAGCAATACTTCTCTGCAGCTAACCTCTTATTCAGTGATAAGCAATAGGAGAGCGTAGCGTCAACCAGCCAGTCCCTAGAGTGAGTTTCCCTTCTTGGTACCCTCAAAAGTGACAATTAGAATGGGATGGACTATAGGAACATCAGCAATTCTGAGCAGGTCACAGACCTGTTCTTGGTGAGCCACATTCTGGTGCAAAACATATTCTACAAAGCATATACAGTGCTGTTTTGTTGATGTAGACTAGTCTTTGAAACAGAGTACTACACCATGGTGTCTTGTGTATATGCACCCAGGAATCGGACTCTGTCTACTGTTATATTGCTAGCTACATATGATCAATCATAGCTGTAATATACCCCAAACTCTCATCTGTTACAAGAAAACAAATGTAGTATTTTAACCATACCTCATGGTATTGATCTGTGGTATCCATGTTATCTCTGTAGGAAAGTTTCCGATTAGGCTAATGTTACAGGAATACTGATACTGCTAATAGCGTAACAGGCCAACAGAGTGGATCAGTTCATCAAGGCTTGAAATACATGAACAAAAAAGTGCCCTTGTGTCTTTAGCCCTTAAGAGAACACACTGAAGACCTAATTGGTGTTATAGTTATTTGGATGTAGTATATACACAAGATTTACTATTGCACTATAATATGCATGTATGCATTTATGCAAGTCCAGTTAGTCCCCCAACATCGCCTTGTAGAAATTAGAGGAGGTCTGAAGCCGGGATGTAGTCCAGAAGCCGACGGTCTAAATACCGACCGCCGGCTTCCAGACACTGTAATCCCGGCGTGGTACTAATGACAGGCGTCGAAAACTTGACGCCTGTCATTAACCAGATGCCGGAAAACCGACTCCCGGCATACCGAACGAAGGTAAGCCGGGCACCGGGTGCGGGCAGCTGCGGAGGGGGGGGGGAAGGGTTAGGTTTAGGGCTCCCGGGGGGACTTGGGGTTAGGCACCCCCCTGGGAGGGTTAGGGTTAGGCTAGGGGAAGGGAGGGTTAGGGATAGGCACCCCCGGGGGGAGGTTAGGGTTAGGCACCCCCCCAGGAGACTTAGGTTTAGGCAGCGGGGAAGGGGGGGTTAGGTTTAGGTACTTACAGGGGAGGTTAGGGTTAGGCACAGGGCAGTTATTATTGCTGCTGCTGGTGTGAGTAGAAGAATCCATTCCCCTCCCATAGGTAAATAATAGAACTTGGTAACGCTGTATAGGAGAAGCATGACCGGATTATTTCTCCCTGCACTGTGAGCTCACAGCACGGCATCACCTGGCGTCAGCTAACAGGAGGTTTAGTGGGAGAGGCCCTTCTTTAAAGGCTGCATGTAGGGTGGATAAAATAAGTGAGCCTTGTCCAAAAGTGGGCTCAAGCAATGGAGATCAGAACATACATTGTTACTAATACTCCCAGTACAAAAAGACAATTATTATTAACAATAGTAATAATACATCAAATAAGAAATATTGTCCCAGTCACAAAACATTTGAAACGTCACAATTAATTCATATTGTCCAATTAATATAATTAATAAATAATATTGCTATTTTTTTATTAAATTAATCATTATAATGAAATATTATTTCCCCCATTAGAGAATTCTCAATGTTCTCTGCCTCCTCATTCAATACATAATGCTTGCCCTCATTACCAGTGTATTGTGATTCCTCAGCTTCTGAATGGGCAGATAGAAGTGGTGGTTTAGTGACTGTTTGGTCAAAATCCCATGTAAAAAAAGTGGTTAAATTACTTAATCAAAGCTGCTGAATAGTAGTGGTTTGGTGATTCCATCTGCCAGCGATGTGCTGGGGTTTCAAAACTCCATCAAATCCCCTGCTTGGTAAATGTACCCATATGATAGATTTATTTGTTACTGCTCAAGACTCTGGGGGTGATTCAGCAAGGATCGCAATTGCAAAGCTGCACGCAGGCTATAGATATAATGTATGCACGCAGGCAGCTTTGCAATGCGATCCTTGCAATAAGACAAATGCAGCAGGAGGTGTATGACACCCCCTGCTGCATTTGTGATCCCAGCAGTGCGACAGAGATCGCAGGCTGGGATCACCATCACGACCATGGGTGGTCGATGGTCAAGATGGTGGACGGTGCCAGATAGCTGAGTAAGCCTCAGCTTACTCAGACTGGCTGACTTGCAAGCCCAGAAGACTGAGTACATCCACGCAGTCTCTGGGCTGGCCACTCCCGTTTCCGGGAATGCCGGCCGCCCCCACACTGCCCCTTGCGTGCGATTGAGCAGGACCTATTCTGCACACTCGCAGAATGGGTCCTGCACACTAATCTGCGTGTAGCCCTCTGCTAATTATGGATTGGAGAATTAGGATAAATAATTGGCCACAGATCTCTTCATTTATAACCTTTAACATGAAAAAATTCTGATTTTATATTAATATATAAGGAAGGATTTATCAAATCTTGGAAAGATATAAAGTGGATAGAGAAATAAAGTACCAACCAATCGGCTTCTAACTGTCATAACTGTGTTAGAAAAATTACAGAAGTTGAATGGTTGGTACTTTATCTCTCTCCAAGATTTAATAAATCTCCCCCAAAGGGCCGAAATCAATTAGAGGTGAAAAACCGCGATCGGCAGAAAGCGTTTGCCAATGCGATGTTTTCACCACATTCCCGCATATCGCCCTATTCAATTGCAGGACGTTTTCACATGTGCGAAAAGTCCATAGGCAAAGACAGGCGTAAAAGTGTTTCCACCCAGAGGCAGGGGAAAAGTTGCCCAACATCCCTATTTTGGGCTAAAAATGTGGGGAACCCTTTGGACACTCCCCCTAATGACTAATTAGTCAGAAAAATAGCGTAATTCCCCCTAAAAAAGTCATGTCATTTTGGGGTGAAAAAGTAAAAAGTGTTTGAAAATGGGTATAAAGTACTGGGTCTGGTATTTTGGGGTGCTGTATGGATGGGACAGGTGATTTTAGCAGGAGGCTGCAGCAGGTGTGTTTTTTAAAGATTTTTAAAAGGCAGTTTAGAGACCCCAAAATATACTAGTACCCATTTTACCCCCAATTTAACTACAGCAATTATTTTTCACAAAAGAAATTGCTTTAGATCATTTTTCCACACTTAAGCAAATATGCATATAACAGCACTTTGACTCAATTTAAGAACACAAAATATTTAATTAGGGCTATTAATACACTTCTATATTGATTTCCAAGGTCAGTTAGGCTTTTTATGGGGTACAGACTGATAGGCAGTCCTTTTCACTAGTTTCGCCATTCGCACATATGCGTTTTCTCTTGTTTCTCTGGCTTTTCGCCGGCCACAACTTCTTTTTTTTCTTCCTCCACTAGGGGGCACAGGGACAACTCTGGGTATAACCTGGAGAGGAGAGACTTTTAATCACAAGCCCACTCTCCTCTATACCCCACCCACAGCCACTGGGACCTCGATTTGAGTTTGGTGCCGGCAGGAGCTGGGCACCAGTTATTAGGGGGGCTACTTTAGGTGGTCTTTCGAGTATTATTTATTTAATCCTTATTTTAAAACCTAGTTTATTTATGAATGGGCAGTGGAAGGCGTCCTATAGGATGTCCTCACTTCTGCCCCAGCGCCAGTGGCCGCAGCACTGGCGACTGGGTCAGTGACTTCGTCCGTGGGACTCCCATTGCTGCCAAAGCACACAGGACTTGTCAACCGCAGCCGACACTCTGAGGGGGATTAAAGCTAGTTAGACTGCGGGAGCTGGAGACCTCCAGTGGTGCTGTTAGTGCAGGCACCCGGTCTGACCGCGCTATGACACTAGACCACCAGAGACACTTTGTGTAACGGGGCAGCTTATAGCAGCGATGACATGTCCCTGGGGTTAAAGCAAGCTGGGGGAGCCGGCGCTTCCCTGTTAGCCCCTCCCCCAAGCCTGAGGCGCGTTCTCCCTTAGCGGCAGTAAGCCCCAGGCTCCAACCTCCCTTCTCTCCTCTCCCCTCCAGAACGCGACCATTTTAGCTCATTGCCTCAGCGTTAGATAGAGAGACGCACAAGGCTTCAATCTACTCTCATTTCCTGCTCCCAGCAGCCACGCTAGAGTTATTGCTCCTTCCTGCTAATGTAGGCTGGTTTGTTGAGCTTTTGCCCACTTTCTGCATCGAGTGGTCTGCTTGGTGTATGTAAGTGTATTTCCTCACATCTGTGCTGCTGGGGCTGGTCACTGGGGGAACATCCCTTGCAGGGTTGGATACAGTTTGGTTGTATTGACAGTTTTGCTGCCTTTAACTTTCATATAATTCTATATATTATATACTGCACTAATGATATACTGCACTACTAAAGATCCTTGTTTTGCTAACACCTCACTAGCTTTTTGGTGTGTGTGTGTTTTTTTTTTTCTGCGACTACAACATGTCCAGAAATAAAGCTACTAAGAAGATGGGCGCTACAGCAATGCGCACATGTAAACACTGTCTAACTGTCATTTCACCTCAGGATCCAGAGCATAATGGCCTGTGTGTCAATTGTTTTGGGGCCCTGCAGCAGGTGAGCGTCTTGTCTGACACAGCTAATGTCACAATTTGTAGATGTCAGTGCCTATGCCACCTGTCCCTGTACAGCTTGCCATGGCAGAGCCTCCCTGGATGTAAACTTTTGCTCAGTCTGTCCAAGGGTTTGCTCAGGTGTCCACATCTTTTCAGCAAATGCTTGATAAGGATAGGGCTCCTAGGCATAGGCCTGGTCCACATATAAGTCCCACTCTATTACCTGACAGGGGTTCGGATTCAGAAGCTTACTCAGATGGTGAGGCTAGCGCCCCATTGCTTCAGACATGGAGACTTCCTCTTTTCCAGAGGAAACTATGTACCCTGTAGACATAGAAGCTCTTATTAGAGCAGTTAAATCTATTCTGTTATTGGAGGAAGAGGAACATCCTCCTAGATCTAATGCATCTTTAAAAGACAGAAAAATTAAGTGGCGGAATTTCCATCTTCTGCACAGCTAGAAGATCTCCTGGCGGAAGCATGGACACAACCTTGTAGACGTTTCCAAGCATATCGCTACCTGCAGTGGATAGGGCTAAATGGGAGTCTCCTCACTATGGATGCCCATATTACCCGCCTTGTTAGGTCATCCCTCCTACCTATACCAAATACATTATCTCTTAAAGATCCTACCGATAGGAAGTTGGGTAATTTCTGGAAGACCATTTATATGAATGCAGGATCCCTGGCTCGCCCAGCCCTGGGATCTGCTTGGATAGCTAAAGATGTAGGCTTCTGGGCAGACTCCTTGGAGGACGGTCTTACCTTAGGCGCCCATAGGAGTGACTTAGTGGCTATGGTTGCACACGTCAGGGAAGCGGCTTCTTATCTGAAGCAGCTATAGATTTTGGACTTTTAACCTCCTAAGGTTTTTGCTTCTGCAGTTGCGGCTAGAAGGCTGCACACTTGGAAAGCGGATACAGAATCTAATAAGGCTCTGGAAACTCTTCCTTATTCGGGTGACATCCTATTTGGTCTAGAACTGGACAAAATCGTGACTATGTTTTCAGCCTAAAAATCTGATTTTCTGCCATCTACCACTACGAGACCCAGGACTTCAGTTCGTGGGGTAAGGCCAGAGGGTTCTACCTCCAAAAGCTCCTAGCCCAGAGGTAAGCAGGCCAGACGTCCAGCGGACAAGCCTCCTGCATGATGGGGTGGGCCTCCTCCCGGGGGACCTCAAAATAGGAGGCCGGCTTCTTTGTTTTTCGGCAGTATGGATGCTGACCATAACAGAAGCTTGGCTCAAGGACGTTGTGTCTCGAGGCTACGTTCTTACTTTTCGACAGCGTCCACCTTCCAGGTTTTTTTTCCAGGTTTTGTAAGTCTGACTCTTTTTGTCCTGTACGATTTTCACAAGAAAGGATGACCAGCTACTAAGCAGATCTTAGGACAGGTTTCAAGAGGACTAGAGTGGAAAGAGGAAAAAGAGATTCCAGAGTGCAGGGAAGAACACAGGGACCTCCGCAGATACAGGAAATAAATTAGGTGGATATCCTTAGAATCATTAATTTAACTGATAAGATACTTGCCCCTCCACAGATTGAAGTTCTCATTAAAGGACTATCTTTTTCACCAGCGCAGTCCTTTGACAGATTTTAATTTGAGAAAGACTTAAACCTCTTCGCTAGAAAACTCCTCCTAAAAAAGTGTGCAAAGAAGAAAGACAGGTCACTTGACCTAGATAATGACAGAATGGATGTATCTCCTATAGGTACAACACTCACAGTTGATGATCTCACATCCGATGATCTAACAGCTGTACTCATCTTGAAGGAATTGAGAGGCTCATCAACTCAGCCACTAGTGGAACCCATCCCAAGTAAGTTGATGTGCCTCTCAATTTCTCCAAGATGAGTATAGCTGTTAGATCATCGGAGTAATTCACAGAGATCACCCAACAATACCTCTTAAGAAAAAATATCTACATTCTCACCTGACTTCACAACATTCCACCAAAAGGTCTATATAGTCCTAGTAAGTAAAGATTTGGACCAGCTAGAAAAAAACTAAATAATCAAACAATGTGAGTACAATGTAAATAGAGATGAGAGAAAATCCTAAAAAGAGATGCAAAAATGGGATGACGTAGTCATCAACCTCTCCGATAAGGGGGGTAATGTAGTTCTATGAGCCCGAAAGAAATACAACATGGTCATCAAGAGAGCCAAAAATAATGGTATCCTCACCAAAACAGACTTAGATTTTTAAAAAACGGAAAATCCTAACATTCCTACCTTGTGTCTTTTACCAAAAGATCCACAGGGAGGCCTAACATCTCTGGAATGGGCAGTTTGACAGAGAATGCCAGCAAATTTTTGGACTCCCATTTGAGAAAGTATGTATCCGGGTTACCTTCATATATGAGACACACTAGATGTGTTGAACAAGATCCAGGATATAATTCTTGACATTAATACATGGTTGATAAGATGATGATGAGAGTCTCTACACAAGCATAAAGCAAGAGCATGGGATCAATGCCAAATATTTGTTAAGCATGGATCAGGATAATGACTTCAACAACTTTCTACTTACACTATTGTGATTTGTGCTCACTAAAAATGATTTTGTTTGTAATGGCGGCTTCTACCTCTAGGTACAGGGTACTGCGATGAAGACCACGTGTGCCCCCACTTATGTAAATCTGTACCTGGGGTGGTGAGAGAGATTGGTATAGAAGTCATTATCCTCATTGAACACAACCACATCATTTTATGCTTAAGATATATTGATCTCTTGATAATTTGGGAGGGTGAGATAGAGATTGTTGAATAATTTCTCATGAAATTAAATTCCAACAAACTAAATTGAGACTCTTGCATGAAGTGAGTAAAGAGAAAATCAATTTCCTAGATGTCTCCCTGACCATAGATGTCTCCCTCTCCTGGTAATTAAAATTAAGGAGAAAGGCATAAGATTTGTAGGGACCTTCTGTCACGAATGGAGGGACTTCCAAAGTGTCCTTCACAGACATTTAGATATACTGTGTACAGACGCAGACTCAATTCTGGGAGATAAGATTCCAATTAGTTGGAGGAGATCCAAAAATTTGAAAGACAACTTAGTTCAGTCATCTGGGAAGTATCAAAAAACCTGTATTTTTAAAAATATGTAAGGCATGCTCAGTTATGTTACCTACAAAAATGTACTGTGACAGGTACAAAAAAACTTTGTATTTAAATGAACACATTAACTGCGACACAGCAGCAGTTATTTACAATGTTCATGTAAGAAAAGCTACATTTGGGAAAACCCAAAAGGCCACATAAAAAGACAGTTTTGGAGCAACCGGAGGAGCATATGGAATGCCGAAAAAGATCAATGAATGATGAGACCACTGACACCAGTGGCTAGGCAATTTTTAGAATATGATCAAAGTAATCCTAAGGGATTGACAGTTTTTGGCATGAGAAAGGTCAACATGGATATCAGAAGGGGAGACATTGATGGTGAACTTTTGAGACAGGAGACGAAACTCCTATTTCTAATGAATACATTGACACCAATATGCCTAAATGAAAAGAATAACTACACAGCCTATTTGAAATAGCCCTGCTTTTTAAAGAGGACTTCCTTTGAATAACTATGGCTTTTCTGGCTTTTCTGAAGTAGTCCTATCTTTGAAATAGACTCCCCTCAAATTCAAAAAAGATTCATTTAAGTATTTTTTTTCTTTTCTGTTCTCTTTTATCTTTAGTAACAACCACAACAACGTATATTTCCATTATGGATTTTTAAACACAACTATTTAAGGGATATTAATACTTAGACTAGATTGATATATATTAATGAATATTCATTCCCTTCATAATTTATGTAAATTTAGAAATACTACAGCTGGACATTAGTAATAAATATCCATATCCTCACAATTTATAATGTACACCTTTACACTTTTGAGCACGTTTTGTGATTCGTCTTGCACACACTTTTTTTTTTTTAGTCACCTAACATTTTTTTGTACACCCAAATAATCATAACACATTGTTATGGTCATATTATTGATTATACATCACATTTTTTATTTCACTTTACATAGTTGATAATTGTATTCGCTAACCCTACTAATAGTACAATGACTAAATATCACACAATCAAACAAATTTAGTGATTTAAGTAGATCTGTATTTTATATTTGGAATGATAAATATGCTATACATTAATAAATTCAGCAATATTCATTACACATGCATTTTATTTTATTTAGTGTACATCTTGTTTCCTATTTAATGTAAAATACATGGAATTAAAGGATGGACTATGTGTATTCCAACAGCTAGTAATCCAGGCTGAAGTGCGATTAATTCATAATTCCAATAGAGGGTTCTATGAATAAATAGTCTCGTATATATATTACTAGACACAAGATATATTTTTCATGAAATAAATAAATATACTAAATACAATAAGGATTATTCCCTAATTAAAATGTAAACACTACACAACATTTAATCTCTAAGCAATAAAGTTCCGTTCTCTCTTTTATACAGTTTGATGAATACAATATAAGTATCAATTGCCAGAAATACAGTAGAATAGGAGAAATTTGGGAATCTGTTTTGTTATGATATAATTATGGATTATTTATAGCATATTGGAATCCAATTAATGGAGAGAATAATTTTTGATTAACTTGTTCGATTATGTGGTAAAAATGATTGAAACACTCACTATATTATCAGTGTAATTTTAGGCTAGGTATTCGATTAACCTGGTCTGCTCACATGAAGGGAGAAATGAATGACTCAGCACTCTATTGTGTAACCTGAAATGGATGTCATTGCAATTGCATGAAGGAAGGAATATGTCAATCACGTGACCGGAGTGTCCGTGATCAAATTGATAAGGTGCCAAGCTGGGAGGATGAAATCTACATGAATCCCAGACTTAATATTAGTGTAGTAAATAGATTTTAATTAGTATGAAGATTTACAAACACTGACTTATGTCAGTTAATACCCTCTTTGGTTAGGTTATCGATTGATCAAACCTACCCATACTAGAGGATGTTTGATCCATTCGGAACTCAAATGGGGGATCTGAATAAATATTATAGGGCTTCCAGAATGGCTTGCTGATCACATGATCGGTACCAGGAACGTAATACGTGGCACCCTGCTGTTGGTCGATACAACTAATGAGAACATGATTGGCGAGATGAGTGTATGTCCAGTATATAAGGCAGATCTGGCAAACAATCAGATTTGCCTTGAAAAAGCTATATAGTGAAACTAATAATATATACAGTACTAACATGTCATCTGGATATTAATAAAAAGGAGTTAGTCCCGAGAGCGCTTTAATTAATGTGGCCGTATAATCACTTCAGCCTCAGTAGTGTGTGGCTGCCAGGGAGAGGAAGCACCATTTTTCAGTAGCTCTCTGGGCAGATCATATGTTAATGTGACCGTATAATAAACCTTGCTCACAGCAACACCGTGTGTAACCTAATCAATTGCATACTCTGACTACCCATGAGTACTGTATTATTTACACAGATGAAGTACCATGGCTGGACTGAAGTAAAACATTATAGGTTGATATTATTCCATATAAGAGGAGATATATACAGGTTGAGTCTCCCATATCCAAAATGCTTGGGACCAGGGGTAGTTTGGATAAGGGAATATTCCGTATTTTAGAATATTTGCATACCATAATTAAATATCTTGGGAATGGGACCCAAATATACACACAGAATGCATTTATGTGTTATATACACCTTATACACACAGCCTGCAGGTAAATTTATACAATTTTTTCAATAATTTTGTGGCTCAAACAAAGTTTGTGTACATACATGAAATTCATTTGTTTCATATACACCCTATACACACAGCCTGTAGGTCATTTTATACATTATTTTTAATAATTTGTGCCTTAGACAAAGTTTGTGTACATTGAGCCATCAACAATCAAAGGTTTCATTATCTCAGTCATGCCAAAAAAAATGGGAGACTCAACCTGTATATATATATGTGATACTAGTGACAAACATTGGCCCTCATTCAGAGCCGTTCGCTATTTGCGTTCGTTCGTTCAAAAACAAGGGGTGGCTATGCAAATGATCCGTTCGCACATTGCAGTCTGTTCACACCTCTAAGTCTGAACGAGCGAGCAAAACATACGCTCGTTTATTTGATAAAAACGCCCCCTGTCCGCTCGCACCATACGTCATGTCCGCTATTTATTAGATTAATCGAGTACATCAAACAGGATATGAACTGCTCGCTATTCTTGTGGTTGGTTTTTTCAACCGCTATTTTGCGAGCAGTTCTGAGTTAAAAAAAAACAAGTGACGTGGTCATTGACGCTGCTGTTTTAAATAAGCACACCCATAAAACGCCCGTTTTGACCTTTAAGCACGCCTGCGATTGGATCTCCACTCCCCGTTTTCAAGCACCTTCCCCTGTTACCACCCACATACGCCTCATTCTGTCACTCAAAATAGCAGGCACTCGCTATATTGCGTACAAATGATTTTTGGCCGCACTGACTGGTTCGCGCATGCGTACTACAAACCGTACGCATGCGCAGATGTGCGAACATCGCTCGGAACGAGCGTACTGCCGCTAGCGAGTGGCTCTGAATGAGGGCCATTGTTCACTGTGACTGTATTGGAGATCGATCAGAAACACCTATAAGTACATTCATAAAATTTCATGTGATAAGTATAAGACCAGAAATATTTTGTGAACTGTCTACAAGACTTGTATACTAGGCAATTGAATTATTATCAGTCACACTGAATAACTGGGCATGATAAGCCTTAATTGTTGCGATTGAGTAACAACCTCACTTGCAGTAGTGTGGAGCTGCCAGGAAGAGTAAGCACCATTTATAAGGGGCTCTCTAGGCAGATCATATTTTAATATGTCAGCACAATAACCATTGCTCACATAAATAGTTTGTAATCTAATTATTTGCATACTCTGACTACCCATAAGCATACAAGACTATTTGTCATGGCTGAGCTATAGTTAAATAAATCAATATAGGCGGATCTAACCCCATACAAGAAGGTATAGGGATATACATGATCCCAGAGAAAAGTATTGTGTATCACAAATTGTATGCTTACTGTGATTTATATTAGAGATAAATTAGAATCGCCTACAATCACTCCCATGTCATGTGCAAATATAAGACCAGAAATATTATTGTGAGCTGCTTAAGAGATTTAGTTATTAAGATATCGAACTATAAGCACACTAAGTACAGGGCATGATAAGTTATTACCTGGAATGAGAGTGAGTTCTTTACTAATACTCGCTAGTAGGTTATAAACCATTTTGGAATTACTAATATATATATATATATATATATATATATATATATATATTAATACTCACTGGTAGGTTATAAACCATTTTGAAATAATATATATAATATAGGAGACGCCATTTTGAACATAATTACCAACGTTCTAATTACACTGGACACTACCCTTTTCTTGTAAGCAAAACTTTATTAATGAAACATTCAAGTGGGTATAAAGCATGCAGTATATTTTAGTCACATTTCTGAACTTTTTCCACATGTTCTTCTATCTTTGTTTTATTTTTCTGGTTTTAATATATGCTTCTGAATATTAAATGGGAAATATTAAAGGTTATGTTATAATGTATTCTTTATTTGTGCACCACATTTGACATTTTGTTTTCTCTTTATTGCTATGTATACATTATTTGTCTGTGGTGGCACCCCCCAGTTCTGATGTGTTTTTGGGATTGATACATTGGGGGTTTGTTATCTCAACATACCAATAAGTAATATAATGTGCAACTGACAAACTTGATTCCGTGGTGAACCCACCTGCCCCTGCTGAGGTAAAGGCCCATTCCACCCAGTCAGTGGAGACTTCATGGGCAGCACGCTGTGGGGCTTCTGCAGAACCGCTCTGTAAGGCTTCCACATGGTCATCTGCTCTTACTTTTATAAGATTTTACACTTTTGCGTCCTCGGACGCCGTCTGTACTCACTGCAGCACAGGAGCGTCCCCGCCCATAGGGGACAGGTTTAGGACGTTCCAGAGTTGTTCCCGTGCCCCCTAGTGGAGGAAGAAGAAAAGGAGACGTATGTTGTACCTGTTAAGTCTCTTTCTTCGACTCCATAGGCGACCACCCTGACGCACCTGTCTGCCGGGGGGTGTTTCCTTGGTGACCGGTCCAGCTGTACTTTCCATGGTATGGATAGTTCTGTATGTATGCCGACCTTTCTTCTCCTTCTCCTCTGCCTCGCTCCTGCCATGGGCTTGCAAACTAACCTGAGGTCCCAGTGGCTGGGGGCGGAGTATAGAGGAGAGGAGAGTGGGCTTGTGGGTAAATTTCATTAACAGTTTGGTGCCCAGTCTCTCCTTTTCAAGCTATACCCAGAGTTGGCCCTGTGCCCCCTATGGAGTCAAACAAAGAGACTTAACAGGTAATGCTGGCCATACGTTAGCGCGATTTAGGACCGATGTGCCCAAATTTCGATACATCGTACGATGAATTGTCGAATCATGTAGCATTTTTAGATAGGATACGATCCGATACGCACTCCCGCCGCTTCTTAAAAGTATCGTATGATCAGATGTGCAGCCCATCATATCTATCGTAATCGTATGCAGATCGTGTGTGTGTTAAAAAGCACCAAAACGTGCCGTTCGGACTGCTGGGGAGTTTAAGGGAAAACGTATGATGAAACGCATCGTACTAGTGTATGGCCAGCATAAGACATAAGTTTCCTTTCGCCTCTAGTTCAGTTCGGCCCATATAGTCTGGATACTAAAAATACAATATGTTTGAGGAATGTATGACTTGATATATTAATCATACTGTGATAATTGTTGTCCCAACATGAACGCTCACCCCAAATGTAAAATATGCCAATCATGAGGCCTTATAATTGGCATATTTTACATTTGGGGTGAGCTTTCGGGCGTGGGGCCCCTGGGGTTGGTCTGGCTGGGCCCCCTGATGGCATCACCACTTAATACACATAGTTACTTTTTACATCACATATTATGTTTGTATTTTTTTCATGTAATATTTCACATATATTTTAATCCCTTTTTCCAACACTCATTAATTAGTCTTACACATCTATACTTTACACTGCACTGTCACTCTTTTTCCATTTTTCGTGTGATGCCCTGGGGGGGGTCCTGGGCTGAATGTTTTTTGGGGTGCACTGAACCTCCTAATGTTAGGGACTGCTAGTGACAGGGAAGCTGTGACGAGGCCTAGCAGCTTTCCATGTATTTGCAAATGCATGCAACTAATATCTCTGAATTTCTATGACCATATAGTCTTCATATATTGTTGCAAGTACTATTCAGTGTGCTGAGGAACAATAGGGGGTTAAATCCCCCTCCTTTTTCTACCAGGCATTTTATCTTGCATTGTATGCCCAGCAAAAAAAAAGAACTACAGAGTATTTCTTAGTCATGTTTACAAAACAAAATACCCACATTTTGATTTTTGGTTCGCTATTTTGCAATCTCAGTAAAATTCCACTTTTTTGGCTATATTAAGTAGTTTGTCTTTGCCATTAGAGGAGTTCTAACAATCCTATTTGTATTTTCTGAAAAGTGAAAGTCTTCTGGAGAAAAACAAAGATCTGATATTTGTGGCTACCAGGGCTGGCAACAGAAATCTCGGTGCCCGGTACACTGATGTTTCTGGGGGCTCCTCCTTCTCCCCACCACCCCCGGTCCCGCATATCCCTCACCTGCATGTGTGATATGTGAAGCATGATATGTTAACTGAAAGATATGCCAGCCTTTAAATAAAGTAAAAATACACTATGACTTACCTCACTTGTCTCTCTGTCACTGACGATGCAGGCTGTAGTTTTTGTCTGCCTTCTCTTGCAAGTTCTTCTTGATGACCGTGCTGTCAAGGGTATGAGGGATGGTGTCTGCAGCCAGCCATCCTCAGCCCCTCATCACCTTCCTCAAATTCAGCCTCTCAGCCCAGAAGCCCCCTATCACCTTCCTCCATCCCCAGCCCCCATCACCTTCTGTTCCAGCCCCCATCACCTTCCTCCGCCCCCAGCCCCATCACCTTCCTCTGCCCACAGCACCCTTCATTTTCCTCCATCCCCTATCACCTTCTGTCGACAGCCCCCTTCACCTTCCTCTGCCCCCAGCCCCTGTCAGCTTCCTCTGCTCCCTTCACTTCTGTCCTGAGCACCTATTATCTTCCTCTTCCCCCAGCCCCTATTCCTCTATCATCCCCTAAACTTCTCAAGGTTGTTGCTAGATCCAAGTCCCCTCACCAGCACAGTGGCGTGCGGCGACGTGACCTGTAATGTCACGCAACCGCGTTCCTCACTTAAAGGTCACACCCGGCCTGGGCTGCAGCTGAGCCACTTGGAAGAGCCCAGGACTGCCCGGGCCAGGCTACAAGGGAGGTGGAGCTGGGGCTGGACGGTGGCTATGGGTCCCAGGAATCGTGGCCCCGTTTTGTGCCCATCCAGTCCTTTGGGCTCCTCATGGGCCCGGTACAGTGTACCCTTAGTTCCCCCTTGTCGCCGGGCCTGGTGGTTACTCCGTAAACAAATTTCTGATATGGATATTGGAATATGACAAGCCCAAAAAGTTCCCAAACAGGCTCCGCACACTGGTAAGAAAAGCTTCAGTGATAAAGGGGTTAAATACATTTTATTTTAAAATTGCAACTTACAAGTTAAACAATATCACTGTCATTACACGATTCTCTATTGTGTATATAAGACTTCATTACATTATTACACTGTATACAAATAGGGTAATGTGACTATACCATGTAATATAAACCGTGCCAAGCCATGCATATGTCTGTGGTTTTTCTATGCTATGTGAGAAAACACACTTTTACACCTGACGTGTGTCTCGCACAAATGCTACTGTGTGTAAGGATGCATCCAGCTAAATGTGCACACAAAGGCGCTGTTTGTTGTGTGCCTTTTTTTTATACTTTCGTTCAGGGTGTAAATACATCTAACTCTAAATTAAACCCTAACTATATTACAGTACATCTCCTTTAATATTAAAGCAACCAACTTTACTAATAGCACATCGACTTATTTACATGTTACACATAATACTCTGTAAGTATTTCCATTTGCTCTCCGGATCTGAAGCACGTTATCGCACTCTATCGTAGACATCACCATCATTTCTAATCTCAATAAGAAAAATGGAGACTGTAGAGCTTATAAAACTCAATTTTACCTTAAAATTTGTGCAATTTAAGTTCTTTCTTCTCTGTAGGTTATGAATTCAGCAGACGTGCCTCTTTCACACGCTAAGAAGCCATTGCAGTTATGTGACTGTCTGGGGTTATTTTTTAACACTCCATTGTTGGCGGATGTAATCTTCCAAGTGCAAGGTACCAAGATGTCATACTGTGTAACCTTTACATGATTCATTGTATACATTAGATTAGTACTGGCATGTAATACTGTGTAACCTTTACATGATTCATTGTGTACATTAGATTAGTACTGGCATGTAATACTGTGTAACCTTTACATGATTCATTGTATACATTAGATTAGTACTGGCATGTAATACTGTGTAACCTTTACATGATTCATTGTATACATTATATTAGTACTGGCATGTAATACTGTGTAACCTTTACATGATTCATTGTATACATTAGATTAGTACTGACATGTAATACTGTGTAACCTTTACATGATTCATTGTGTACATTAGATTAGTACTGGCATGTAATACTGTGTAACCTTTACATGATTCATTGTGTACATTAGATTAGTACTGGCATGTAATACTGTGTAACCTTTACATGATTCATTGTGTACATTAGATTAGTACTGGCATGTAATACTGTGTAGCCTTTACATGATTCATTGTGTACATTAGATTAGTACTGGCATGTAATACTGTGTAGCCTTTACATGATTCATTGTGTACATTAGATTAGTACTGGCATGTAATACTGTGTAGCCTTTACATGATTCATTGTATACATTAGATTAGTACTGGCATGTAATACTGTGTAGCCTTTACATGATTCATTGTATACATTAGATTAGTACTGGCATGTAATACTGTGTAACCTTTACATGATTCATTGTATACATTAGATTAGTACTGGCATGTAATACTGTGTAGCCTTTAGATTAGTAATTACATACTTTAGATGAACATTTACCATATATTCAGAGATCAAAACAATAGTTTTGCAAATGTAGTTATAGTGCACATCTCCTACACACAGTGGGAGTTGAACCCGTACTCCTAACAATGCGACCTATCAATTTCCTATTAACCAGTGACAGTGCGATGTCTGAATTACTAAAAATAGGGCTGGAGTATTCCCATTGTTTATACATTGTCTATGCAAAAGGTTAGCCTGTGAAAAGATGGTGATGTCTTTTCACCACCGAGACTAAGCAAATAGAATTTAACCTGAGGCTACATACTCTACCCTCCATCCTGTACACACCTACTCTCTACCCTAGTGATTCCCAACCTCGGTCCTCAAGGCACACTAACAGTCCTGGTTTTAGTGATATCCATGGTTGAGCACAGATGGTTAAATCAAAATAACTGAGGTACCCAATAAGTCACCTGTGCTCAATTCTGGTTATCCTTAAAACCTGGACTGTTAGTGTGCCTTGGGGACCGTGGTGGGGAACCCCTGCTCTACCCTCAGGACACCCCTCCGCCTATGCTCATCATGATCTACCTATTTTCTACCCTCAGGACACACCTTTACCTTGAATTATACACACAACTCTCCACCCTCAGGACATGCCTCCACCCTGATCACATAATTAGATTAGATTATCCTGTTATACTCCTTTCTATAGTAATAATTGGCAGGGTACAGGGCCCAAGTATCACCACTGTATAAGAGGTAAATAATCTCTGTGTGGTCCCAAAAGGAGTGAATCTTTCTTAAAAAGGTGAAAATCTTGAGGGCAGTAATATATTGTCTAGTATACTAGTTCGAATTATAACACAGTGGTTACCATGGTAAAAGGCAATGAATATATATCCCACTCCTGGCTTGGCTATATAGATGTTATGGCAGGGTTTCTATATCCCTGTCCTAAAGGATGTACGGTCTCAGTATTTTTTTAGTTCTCATGTGAATATCTTGTGACTACCTGACAATTTAATTCCAAATTGATGGTAAACAAGCTTCTCATGTGTGAGACTACTGAAAAATAGCGAATGTGTAACTCAGGCTATCAGCCCAATAGTGATGTGCAATCAGAGATAATTAATTCATGCGTGAGATAATTTTGACATCTATTCCCACATATATATGAGATAAGGTCTCAGGGCCTGATTCAGACCCGGACGCTAAGCTGCGCTCGCTGCCAAAAGGGGCCGGGTATGCAAATCCCGCGATCGCACTGTCTGGCTTAAGGACGCCTTCTATGTCTTATAGGGTGACGGCAGTGAGCGTACACAGGAGTATAAAGTCTACCTTTCTCTCTTAGCACTCGTCATCTCCAGGAAGTGTGTGATTAATCAGTAACCGACACCCATCGGAGCTGCACGCAGCACTTCAGGTAGCCCCTACCTCACCGCACGCACTGCGATCAGTTCAGGCTAAAATTCAACCAAGTGACGTGTTCAGTGACGCTACATTGCTAATTATGCACACCCATAAAACTCAGTTTTGATGCTTAGACACTCCTGCGTTCACACATCCACTCCCCCATTCACAAGCACCTTCCTGTCACCACCCACAAACTGCGCTCAAAGTAGCGTCCAGTCTGTGTACGATTCCCGGCCACAGTGACTGGTTCGCACATGCGTACTTTGACGCATGCACAGATGTGCGATAATCGCCCCTAGCGAGCATTCGCAGCTTAGCTACCGGGTCTGAATCAGGCCCTCAGTCTCCTATATAATTGCTGCTTTAGTGTAGAAATCACTCCAGGAATAATGTACACTTCTTCTTGTTGTTTACACCAGCATATAGGTATAATTACAGTCATCAGCCTGACAGATGAGAAGCTTGTTTACCATCAATTTGGAATTAAATTGTCATGTAGTCATAAGATATTCACATGAGAACTGAATAAACACTGAGGGGTCTATTTACTAAGCAGTGTTAGGAGACAGAGTGAAAAGTGATAAGAAAGTGATAAGGTGCCAGCCAATCAGTTCCCAACTGTCATTTTTCAAACACAGCCTGTGAGATGACAGTTGGGAGCTGATTGGCTGGCACCTTATCACTTTCTCATCACTTTTCACTCTGTCTCCTAACACTGCTTAGTAAATAGACCCCTTAGAACCTACATCCTTTAGGACAGGGATATAGAAACTCTGCCATAACATCTATATATTCAAGCCAGGAGTGGGATATATATTCATTGCTTTTTACCATGGTAACCACTGTGTTATCATTCAAACTGGTATACTAGGCAATATATTACTGCCCTCAAGATTTTCGTCTTTTTAAGAAAGATTCACTCCTTTTGGGACCACATAGAGATTATTTACCTCTTATACAGTGGTGATACTTGGGCCCTGTACCCTGCCAATTATTACAAAGAAATATCAGGAGTAATCCTTCTGATTAAGAGTATATGATATTTTGTCATGTGTGTGTCAAAGAGACTTATTTTAATATTGAGTTAATAAAAGTTCTATTTTAAGACTTATTAATTTGACAAGAGTGCCCCAACCAAGGAGTCCATCTTTCCTCGCTTTTTTCTAAAAACTTGTATATTTGCTTTTGTAAGGCAGGCCCAAAATGTGGACATTTCTGTTGAATAATCAAAGTTTATCAAATAAACCCACAGAATGTTTATTCATCAGTTAAAGGGAACACGTTGTAGTCTACAGCAGTGATTCCCAAACTGGGCGCCATGGCATCTTGCAAGGGTTGGTGGTCCAGGACCAAATCAAATTATTTATGGTCAATGTGATAGGCAAAACCAGTGACAGTGGCTGCCAATCATAAAATGTGAATCACAAACAGAAGCTCAATCCTGTCCACCACCACATAACTTCCACCACCACCACATAACTTCCACCACCACCACGTAACTTCCTCCACCACCACGTAACTTCCTCCACCACCACATAACCTCCACCACCACATAACGTCCACCACCACATAACTTCCACCACCACCACATAACTTCCACCACCACCACCACATAACTTCCACCACCACATAACTGCACCTAAGGATGACAGGTAAAAACAATTTACTTTATTTTTCATCTGAATTTTTCATAAGAAACTTTTGGCCTAAGGGTGGCGTGAAAAAAATACTGATACTTTAGGGAGCTGTTATTCAAGAGCGTTTGGGAACCACTGGTCGTCAGTATAGTATGTGTGATGTGACTATAAAATGTAAAGTTAGGTATCAAATATGTATTACATAACATGACTGAATGTATTTATTTATTTTTGTGACTGCAGATAGTAAAATACCTGCGCATAGAGCTGTGCTGGTGGCCCGCTGTGACGTAATGGCTGCCATGTTTAGCGGAAGTTACATGGAAGCAAATTGTGTACTTATTCCAGTGTATGACATATCCAGGGACACATTCCTTGCTTTTCTGGAGTATATTTACAAAGATTCCTTCTACCCTGGTAAGATATGTTATGTCTCTGTACCAGTTTGTCATGAAGGTATGATGGTAATATAGACAAATCTTCCATTTCTTGCCATGTATGTATGTTTTTGGATTGAATAAAATAAATGCTTCACAAAGTGTTTGCAGAGATAATGTCACATAATTGGCACTACCCCAGATATTAAATCCAAGCTTTAATTGTTTTGTTATCCGGTGGAAAGAGGTACCACATATGTGTACTTTATACAAGCTCAAAAGAAGATATAGGCCCAGGAATACAAGTATTTTGTTTAGTTTAATTTAGAATGTAAACCCAAGACAAGGCAAAGGTGGGAGAACAATATTTGGGAGTGAGGTGCGGGTGGTGGCAGGTTTATTTTTTATGAGATTAGGCAACATTCTGTTAACCAGTCAACAAAATTTCACGAGTGTGTGGGGAACCCATAAAAATGCATCATTGTGATTTAGAGTGGGTGACCCGGTCTTATGCTGCTGGATAGTTGCTCAGTTGCCCCAAAACACATTCACAGGTGGACTTCTTTAGGCAGGACAGTCACAATTTGAGACCTCTCCCTTCCTTCCCGATCGGGACATCTTTCTCCTGGTCCTGGTCCAGCTAGTAGTTGGGGGTGTATTCCTTTACTGCTCTGCATAGCAGGGGAACAAGATAGTTGGCAATACAGCATGTTGGCAGCACTGGATATGCCTCAGTTGTATAGATATTGGGTTGTCTGCAGGGGTGTGGGGTTTGTATTTTTCTTTTTAAAGGGAGAAAGGGATACTATTCTTATTACTTGTACTTGCATTATTTATTTATATGTATTTATTTATTTTTCTTCTTCATCCATCGGGGACACAGGCTTTATGTTGGGTATAGGTTGGTGGTTTGGAGCTGTGCTAACATCTTCATAGGTTTAACTTGTATTTTATTTTTGTTTTACGTTTTTTATTTTTACAGAGTAAGCAGCGCTAGGCGTCCTATACGACGCCCGCACTACTGTTCCATCACCCCAGCGGCCACCCCAGCGGCCACACCGCTGACGAATGGGTCAGTGTCCTCAGCCGCAGCTCCATACACAGCAGGGAGCTGCAAGCCGCAGCAGGGACAAGGTAAGGTGGCTCCCTTACGTCACTCCCTCTTGTGGTTGCTCCGGGAGTCCCATCTGACCAGGGGTCGTCCCTTTTGGGTTCAGGATTGGGTCCTCCTTACCACCGACGCAAGGGGGTGGGGGGGGCAGAGTCCTGTCAGCAGATTTTCCAGGGACAGTGGTCGGTTCGGGAGATCCAATTGCCGATCAACATTCTGGAGCGCGGTTTACAGGGCCCTGTGTCAGGTTTTGTCGCCTACATAAACCATCAGGGCGGTACTCACAGTTGTGCCACTATGAGAAAAGTCAGCCACTTTCTTTGGGCGGAGAGGCATCTTTCGTCCCTGTCAGCGGTTTACATTCCTGGAGTACAAAATTGGGAAGCTGACTTCCTAAACCGCCAGGACATTCATTCGGGCAAATGGGCCCTAGATCCGGACATCTTTCATCTCTTGGTTCTTCGCTGGGGCTTGCCGGACATCGATATGATGGCAACACCCAAATGCTCTGTATCATATAATCCAAAACACAATTCATAGGTATACTCTCCTTATTATATGAGCCCCCAATGGTACACAATGTTCTCCAAGTCACAAACGAACACCAGTAGATATTCAAAACATATGTGGAAAGGTAAATATGGAAAACAGTGCAGTAAAACACAAATAAATGTATTTTAACATTTAACATTAACAGTGGCAGCTCCAGAGTTGGGGTTGCAGTGCAGTCCAAAATTCAAATGGGGGAGCCACACCAACTGCCAGTGATTCCTGGCCAGAGATGTATGACAGCATTTGTAATGGCAGTTGGTGTGGCTCCCCTATTTGAATTTTGGACTGCACTGCAGCCCCACCTCTGGAGTCTCCACTGCATGTAAACCAGAATCATTTAAATGAAACTTGATTTTTCTAGTCCACTATCATCTAGCAAAGGTGTGGAGTTCCTTCCTCTAGGATTCATGTCCTAAAGCCTGGAGCCATATCTGACTGTGAGCTCACAGTGCTGGAGTCAGTCCATTCAGTCCTATTCCACAGTGTTCAGTAGTTCTCTTCTGTACAGGTTTATTGAAGCAGGACTGTATGAAATCAATTGTCAAGTGCAATACTACACAAGGCTCTGTTTAATAAGTGAATAATATGAAGCACAAATGCATCATGGCACTGGCAGATGTCACCTGCTCAGTCGCTGCCCCATCTCTGTTAGTACAGAAGTGCATGTGCTGCTATGGTGCATCAGTGCATGGCCAATGGGATATTGACCATGTGTATAAATAATGCCTAAAGGTTTAGAAGGTCTCTTGCCACCACCTCTTCCAAACTTCATGGGCATTGTATTAACAGATGTGGGGAAATTAGTTATTCGGTATTAGGCATTCGGACACTGCTGCACTGATTGGGATGAAACCAACGCAAGCTGGTCCAGTTGGATCCTGGCCAGGTTTCAGGGGTGTTAGGGTCCCGATCAGACCTCCAATTGGTGTACACTTGGCTGAATGGATTTGGTTGAAACCTCACAGAGTAATGGCAATTGGTCTGGGATGCCTAATGGAGTGGTTGGGGTCCCAGTCGAACCTCACGGCGTAAGCTTGTTCTAGGCCTTCCATTGGATGGATTTGGATGACATCACATAATTTGTACAAAAACTTCACAGAATGGTTACATTGGATCCCAGAACACATACTAGGGGATTGGGGTCCCGGTCGGCCCTCCCGCTTGTATATGCTGTGCATAACATTGACCCGGGGAGCCTGTTCTAAGCCTTCCACTGGATGGATTTGGACAAAAACTTCACAAAGTGGTAAAATTGGATCCCAGAAGACATACCCAGAAGTCCTGGTTGCACCTCACGGCGGAGTATGCCAGACAGAACTTTAACTAATATAATATTATATTGTGAAAAGGATAACACGCTGGATTAAAAGGTTCAACCAGTTCCTTTATTCTCAGGCAGGTGAACAGCATCAGGTAAGCTTCGGACAGCATATACTTCACAGCATGGCAGTTTACAGTTCACAAGCAAGTTGGTAACACATCCATATGGCTTGCTATTGTAACCCCACACCCCCAGCCTATTGTCTGGGCGACACTTTCACCATCAGAAGCATTGACATTTTGCACTGACACAACTTTAAAGATCAATAACAGGTAATGCTAATTATCCTTGCTTGTGGCGTACAACTGATCCCAGGAAAACTTGGACTGAATCTCATTACCATGCTGTGTATTGCTCCATCTCTGTACAAACCTGCTGCCCCACATTAACCTCATTAACCTCAATGGATCTTTTGATTGATTAAGAACAAGTGTGGGTCTTGAATGGTCCAGGATGGGACCGAGTTCGACAGATGACGGCATAAGTATTATTTATGTGTCTGGTGGATGTTAAGTGAGCCATTACTATTTACATTGCTGGAACAGCAAGCACAACAGCAGCTTGCTTAGACTGTCTTAGAGGCATTATAGTGACTGGACTAACAATGAGGATATCCCAGTAACACAGTGATTGATAAAAGAGTGGTTTGCTTGAAGCATATGAAGTGTGTGGAGATGCATAACCACTAAGTGATCATGGGAATGATTTTGATGAGCTTTAAGTGAGGCTATCATCGGTCTGGACATCATTCTTCTGCCATAAGGATCCAACCAGCATAATTGTCTGGCTAATGGCTACTTAAGCAACCAAGGGCACATATATACTTGAGAAATGATATGAATGATCAAATGTATGAAATGTCAGTGATTTAAATCAGTGCAGATTCACTGGGTGGATTACTATTTCCATAAATAAATGTATATAGATACATCAAATTGACATCTATATTTTGGAGAGTGCCTGTGGACTGTTTGTACTTGGGCACCATATTTACTATGGTGGATAATTGCGGCAGCACCCCACAAGTTGCTTTATGATGGTGGAGTGCGAGTGACTAATACATATTATATATATATATATATCACTGTAACAGACCTTCCCCACCATCACTCTTCAACCTCCTCTACTCTCCACTCTTCTTATTCATCACCCCCTTTCATTGTCTCCATTCTTAGCCAACCGCCCCCAACACTCATGATCCTCCCACCTTATCTTCTGGTGACATCACTATCTATATTCCTTTTGTAAATCTACAGAACATTCCTTTAACCAGGAGCCTGAAATCCTGTCATTCAGATTAAGGGTCCTGCACTGCTGAATGGTTGTGAAAGCTTACTTTAGTCCCCATGACAGCTATGGAGCAGATTTAGGCATCTATAAACAATATTAATTTCAGGTATACCATTTCATAGGTTCATAGCACTTATACACAAAGATCTACAAGAAGTTATTTGCCAATAAATCATTGAAAACAACCTTTAAGTTAAAGTATAGGATTGTTAAACCTAAAAGGCAGGTTATTTATAGAAGAGATATTATGCAGACGTTTCTGGAATCTAAATGAATGCTATGATATATGGTGGAAATATTTATTTCTATACACACCAGACATCCTGACTGTAAGCCTATTTATTGATATAGATTGTAGTGAACTGTAAGTGAAAGCTGTAGGATGCCTTTCGATTTTGTATTTTCAGTTTAATGCAGAGGTTTCCAAACTCAGTCCTCAAGGCACCCTAACAGTCCAGGTTTTAAGTATATCCATGCTTGGCACATGTGACTTCAATAGTATCTTATCAGTTTGATTATACCATCTGTGCACAAGCATGTATGTCCTTAAAATCTGGACTGTCAGGGTGCCTTGAGGACTGAGTTTGGGAACCCCTGGTTTAATGGATTGTTAATGGTTTTGAAGTTCCTCTGAATATATGTTTGATCAATTGATAATGTATTTACATTATGTACTCTTTCTGTCATGGAACATAGTTCATATCAAATCACAATACTACTAATTTTCCACATTTACTCAACCAGCTAGCATTCTGCAAGCCATGTCCCTTCTCATTTGCTCTGAGATGTATCAAGTGTCCAGACTGAAACGGGTTTGTGAGTGTTACATCATCTCTCAGCTGCAGAGCATGCCAAGTAGAGAACTGTCATCAACAAGTTTAAGTGTGGTCCGTCTGCTTAAGAAGGCCAAGGTAATGGCTATTTTCTTCCCTAAAGTCCTGCTTGATTTAGCATCTTTAATGCTTGACTCTTACATGGCTGACGATGGCATACAGTATGCTTCAGAAGTCCTCATTACTTGGAAAGTTCACAGAAGAAAGACTTGCTTAGAAGCCTGGGAGTGGGTGGGTTTGATTACATGGAGCACGATGAGCCCATGAAATCTAATCACCTCTCATTCACCAAACTGCACAATATTGTAAATTCGAAGGAATGGGCTGAGGGTACTAAATCACACTATCTCTGGCAACTAGAGACTTGGGGACACCCTTATTTGGAAGAGAGGTGTAACCTCTTTGAAACTATGTGCACACTTAATATCTGATAAATGCAATTTCCAGACAATAATTCCCTAAACTGATTAAATCATTATGAAGTCCATGGAGTGGGGAAGATCTCCCCTATTATGGCATCAATAACCTCAGAGACCCCATCATTTGATAGAGAAGAGTCCCCTCTTTCAAATGATGTGGCCTCTTTAGGGTTTAATGTCTGGAATTATCACTCCGCATTACTAGTAGAACCAAGAGATGGAGTGAAGGCACGTAAAATGCCCACATCCTGGCAGTACACGTGCATAATCAATTTCGGGTGCAGATTTTATTCTGAAAAGTGTAATCCTGCTTTTTGCTGTTTTGGAAAGGGGGATTAAATGGCAAAGCAATAGGTCTTCTTTTTGGGTAGACATTTGCTGAAAACCTCCAGGCACTGGCCACTACATATTCTCTGAATAGCAGGGGGAGGGCCTTAGGATACAGATGGACAATGAATGGCTTACCGTTGATGGTGGCATTGGTACATTTAAATGATTGCAGGAAACCATAGACAAAAAAGCATCAATGATTTGAACCATCAATGGGCAGCACAAACATGGATGTGACCACGTGGGGGCCAAATTTCCGGGATCTCGTGTATGTCTGAAAGGTACTCGGGAGCACGTTCCCGGGTAGCCGACCCTCCAATCGACCAGGAAATTTCCAGGAGTTCAGTCCCGTGAAATTACCCTGCTCATATCTGAATGGTGCTACCCGGGAATTTACTCCCGGACTGCACCAAGCAGCTTTTACATTGAGTGGGCAGCGCAGAGCATCCTATAGGACGCTCAGTGCTGCCACTCTCCACCCCCCACACCGGTGGCTGTGGCGCTGTCCACGAGTCAGCGACCTTGGCCGGGTCCTCGGGCACAGAGAACCCCAGCCAGACGCCGGGGACACCCGTCGGCACTGGAGACAGCCGGCGGGTCTCTGCCACAGCGGGCCGCCCGCACTCCTGCTGGACCACCAGGGCAGATAGGTAATAAAATAAATAATTTAATAATAAAAAAATTAAATATATAAAATGGTTGCATTGTGATTGGTCGGCTGCCTGCTGCATGATGATGATGACGACGACATCATCAGCGGCAGCCGGAGAGGGGATAGGCTAGGAAGGGCAGAGGAGAGGCAGGTAATATTAAAACTGAAAAACCCGGCTTATGTCTGAGTGGTGCTACCCGGGAATTTCCCGGGTAGAAGCTGTAGTGTGAAAGGGGGGTCTCAACCAAATACCCGGGAATTTGCACAGGAGAAATTCCCTGGTCTGAGCAGGAAATTTCCTGGGTATAAGTGGGAAGAACATTTGCCAGGACTTGCAGCATGCTGTAAATCAGTTCCCTCTTCCACTGGTTCCCTGACTGTAACAGTTGTCAGGCTGCTCTTCCACATGTTGCTGTATTGTAAAGAGCGAGAGCTGATGTTCTCCCATCCGTCTATGCATACAATCATGCCTATGCATGATTGTCTTCTGCACTTGTACTGCTCCCTATTTGCCCCCCGTGCTAAGGATTCTCTCCGTCCTGTGATCTGATTCTCTTCTAAGGAGGTGGCTCATCCCAGTCTGGCCTTTTCACACTTCTGTCCTACAATAAATGGTGGCAGGAGCTCAATTGCGTACAGATCTGTTTTATGTTCTATCTGGGGGTCAGTTTTATATACACATTTTATAATAAATGTCTTCTTTAAAATGTGTTTTTCTGAAAAAAGGTGCGTCCTCATTGTATATGAATTATATAAATAATATATTATTCTGTTCTTCCTGACAGTTTCATAACTCTGAAAGTCTTTACACCTGGCTGCTTCATTTTATTGCTACTCACTATCTGATTTTCAGTCAAAAGCCAGACTTCCAAGACCTTGCAGGTACTTGTTAGACAGCAACTGTGTACAGAACCGCAGCGGTTAAACTGTATTAAACTATAACAAACAAATTTGGCCTGAATTTGCAGAATGAATTACATTCAGATCTCATGAAGTTGAATTGGATAATGATCACATACTGTAGGCATGTGTGATTATCATCTAAATATACTGTATCAGCCCTGTAATCTGTATATCCAGACTGACTGTTAAGGCTGGTATCCACTAGGCGATTTTGACAGGCGATTGCACGATAACGACATAGTTATCGTGCAATCGCCCGCAAATCGGGCATGTAAGTGACAAAAATGGCCAGCGATGCGCGTGCCCGCTGGTCGTTTTTGGTATTTATCATCGCTCGTACATGCTGGTCAACCTGACGACCCCCATAGAACAAAAAAATATATTTTTGGAGCCCGCACAGGTAAAAAACAGAAAAAAGGGTAGTATAATAGACCTCCTGGGTGTATACAAACTACACCCGTAGGATGGAGTGGTATATATCTCTATTCGACCAACTTATATAGTATTAATGGTATTCAATGATGAGAAAGATGTGGATTTTTGAGTTGGCGGTGCTCCCCTGAGTCAGAAGGATACAAAGTATGTAGGTATGTAGAGACAGAAAAGAAGACTCTGTGTTGGGGGCACTCAATTATTGTATCAGTAGTAAAACTAGTGATACTAAAACTTAACTTTTAATATAATTAAATATAAAATAGTAAATAATCAACAGTACATGACATACAACATACAACACAAAAGAATATATAGTGTATTTCGTCCACAATATCACTCAGATAGGTGGAACAAATTGTGCATATACTTCTGTATAAAACGTCAACTTATAATTACTGCATGCAACTTATTTCCCAATTTAGGTGACACAGTGATTATAAGACATGTACTTTGAGTATCATGTTTTAAAGTTTATTTTGCATGCTTCCGATGATCCATAGACTTCGCCTATTAACATTACGTAGGTGCTGTTTAATAACATGATCTTTTTTTCAACAGATTATATATAACAAACTTCTGTTGATGCCTGTGTCAGAATTATATGTAGTAATTTACACCATTACCTTGGGTACAGTGATTCTTCTCATGCCTGTCTATGTGAACAATTGTTTGGTGATTTGTTATGCTCACTTAGGTGAGCAAAAGTTTGGCTGTATGTAACATTAGGAAATCTCTTCCTAGTTACATACTTAATTTTGACAATTCAGTCGATTGACCTTCTAATACCTTATTATTATTCGCCTGCAGTTAAGCTTATTTCAGCTTAGCTCATTTTCACATCATTTATCAGTGCTATATGCACAATTTGTTCCACCTATCTGAGTGATATTGTGGACGAAATACACTATATATTCTTTTGTGTTGTATGTCATGTACTGTTGATTATTTACTATTTTATATTTAATTATATTAAAAGTTAAGTTTTAGTATCACTAGTTTTACTACTGATACAATAATTGAGTGCCCCCAACACAGAGTCTTCTTTTCTGTCTCTACATACCTACAACCTGACGACCCCGTCAGGTTCAGCATGTACGAGGATGATGGATGTGCCTGAACTGAATGACATAGAAACGATAGCACGATTGCAATGTCGTAATCTTGCTCTCGTTTGTATGTCTATAAGTGGATACGCGGCTTTAAGTAACTTGAGACATACAATTCACGTGTATGGCCAGGTTAGCTACAGGTCCCATTGCTTTCCTATTGAGTTTAACATATGGACTGTCAATGTAGACTAGCTTAACAGGCAAACCAATATACATCACTATAATGCAGATGAGCAACCAATGGATATCTCCTTTTGGGTTCCTTGATTGTCATGTCAGCAATACCCTAGTACACACTGACAGTTGGGGGTCAATAACAGTGTTTCACTGATACCATAGAGCACGACTGCTTTAACTAATCATCCTAAGTCTTCGCATCATTTTACTGCCCACTGTTATTAGTTCTTAGGCAGTGTTTACACATTCTGCCACTTCAGGCTTATGGCCTAATTGAGACCCTCTCGCAAGCCGCCGCTCGCTCCTGGCCGATGTTATGCAATTGCGCATGCATCGTAAACTAGTCAGAGCGATCGGGAAGCAATCGCTCGCCCAGCAGAGACAGCCCAGCTGAATGAGTGACAGGTCAAGTCATTTCTGGGTGGTAACAAGGATAGACCACTGGAAACAGGGGAATGGAGGTGCGAACGCAGGCGTGCCTGAGCAAATTAACGCCGTTTCAGAGGCCTGCATAATTAAAAGGCAGCGTCATAGTACATGTCACCTGGTTGAATTATACACTGAAGTGCTTGCAGTGATTGCGGCAAGGTATAGTCCTCCTCAAGCATTGCGAGCACATCCGATGGTACTCGGATGTACTAATGTTTTCATGCTCTTCCAGGAGATGACGTGCGCAAGTGGGCGTCTTATGAATGGCTGGTGGAGGTCTGCATACACAGAGATCGCACGTCAAGACATAGTGGGCATGGTAATGCCTTGCCGTGCGATCGCCTGCCTTGCTGGGCGTGCGCTGGATTTGCATATGCTGGGAGCGAGCGGCTCTGAATCATGGCCTTAGCGCTGAATCCATTGCACTGTACCTACTACAAAACTACATAGCTACAGCACAGATGGTTTACAAAGATATAGCTCTATCGCACACACTGTACTGTTGAGACAAGAGATATGATCATTTTATGCTATGGCTATAAAAGATATTCATCCCCCCTATTGGGCTTTTCACATTTGCTGTGCTACAACATGGAACCATGATTATTTTAATCTCTTTTTTTTTTCCACTGATCAATACAAAGTACTCGATTAATGTACTTAATTTTTTTTTTAAACCTTTTGTCAAAAAGAATTAGGAACAAAAATCTGTAAATACGTAATTGCATTGTTATTCACACCCCAGAATTAATAATCAGTAGAACCACCTTTTGGCAGCAATTAGAGCTATAGCCCGTATTCAATATGAGGTGAAAATCCGGAATCGGCGAAAAAGTTTTGCCGATGACGTCATTTCGCCAGGCGGAAAATTATCGCCGTATTCAATTTGAAACACTTTCCGCCTAGGCGGAAAGTCAATGCAATGTAATAAGCGGAAAAGTTTCGCCTATGAATAGCAGGCGGATAAAAGTGCAGAATTGGAGTTTTGGGGTGCAACGTTGCGGGAACCCCCGTGCAGCCTTCAGACAGTCTCCCAAAGGTAAACTGCATAAAAAAAAAAAACCACTTAAGAACAAAAAATAACTTTCATTTTGGGGGCGAGAAAAAAAATGTTGGGGGACCAAGTTAAAAACTAGCAAACTAGACTCTAGGGGGGTCCCCAAGTATGCCCCAGGTGTTTTTTTTCATTGCAGGGGCTTTCGGCAGGTGGATTTTTCACGATTTTTTAAACTTAACTTTAGCAACTTTCAAATATGCTGGCCCCCATTTTCAACTACCCCAAATTTGCTGGGATAAGTTATTTTCTGCAAAAATAACCCTTCCGAATACTATTCTGCACCACTTACACAAAAACACTATTTAGCAGCTATTGAGCCCATTTAAAAACAACAAAGACCTTCAGCAAGCCAAATCGGGGGTAACCACAGCTAACCCCCATGTCAGAGCATCTTTTGGGGGGTGTCAAGCTGATTTCCCCAAATCTGACAGGACTTTCCGCTTGTTTAAGTTTTGCCGGGTCCCGTTTTCACGTACTTTCAAAGTGAATACTGGGATACGCGGGCACGCGTGCGATACTTTTCCGCCTGCAAACTTTATCTTTAATTTGTATCGCAGATGCAGATAAACACCGCTCATTCTGTACTACACATATGCAGTGCTTCCACTTTAACCGCACAGGAATTAATGTTAAACATGTACAAAGTGGCAGAACTTGGCGTGAAGAAAGCTGCAGTCACTGCATCATAGCACACAGATGTGTAAATGTTGCACATTAAATTGATCAGTGTCAATCTAGCATGGGGTTTTGTTGCATCAAGTTGTTTTATTCGTGCGAATAAGACACCTTGGGGTAGATGTACGAAGCCTAGAAGCGGTATCAGCGCACGTTATGTGCGCTGATACCGCTTCTTCCCGATGTATGATCGGGGGTCTGTGTGGTAAATGACAGTGGCGCTATGCGCCCCTGTCATTATCGGCGCTGCTATCTACAAGATAGCAGCGCCGAGCGACAGGGCCATGTACGAGCGGTCATACCGCATGACCGTTCGGCCGGCTGTAGCTGTCGTTATCGAAAGCTACAGCCTGGCGCTAGCCTATCCCCACAGCAGGGACAGCGCTGTCCCTCCTGGGGCTGCTGCCAACTCCAGGGCTGCACACAGTCATCTCTCGATACTTGTAAGATCCCGCGCATGCTCAGTGGAGCCGGCCGGGACAGAGACACAGCTGTCTCTAGCGGGTAGACGCTCCCCCTCTCCGGCCGATGAGATGTTCTTACATCTCATCGGTAGTGCTTCCTGCTGCGCCTCCAAGCAGGAAGAGGTATAGCGGCACGTTAGCTATCATACATCTACCCTATTTTTTCATTCCAACCAGCCAGATTGGATAGATATCTGACAGAAAATTGTATAGTGGATGCCCAGCTTTACTCCTTTAGTGTTGCCATTGGCCTCTTGTGGTGCCATTACCAGGTGTTCCACGCCACTGCAACTGCAACTTGCCCCCCTTGCACCTTATAGGATTGAGCCATATGTGTTGATTAGTTGCAAAAAAGTTCAATTAAATCCATAATGGTCCTATGTTGTAATACAGCAAAGTGGCTGAATATATTTTATAGCCACTGTAACTTGGAAATCACACTTTAGTTGTCTAAGGAACTTAAATACAGGGATTCTACAAAAAAAAACCTAAACTTGCTCTAAGATGTAGTGCCTGTTCATATACTGTATGTGGGTTTTGTAACTCATGATCAACTTTATAGAAGTGAAAGAGAACAAAATAAAACAACATTGTTTCCAATGGTTTAAACATCAGTCAGTGTTTGTGTTTTATCTATTTTGCTGTGTGATTGAAAATACTGTACACCCAGATATATGGTTAAGGAGCATACACACGGTCAGATTTGTCCGACTTGTCAGATTTGTCAGATGAACGACTGAACGATTTGAACGATTTTACCAAAGTTTTGAACGATTTGAACGATTGAACGATTTTTGACTGCATTAAAATGAATGGAATCGTCCAAGTCTGACTGCAAACCCATCAGATGTCAGATATCGTTATCTGACAAACGGGAACGCGCATCGTTGATCGTCCATCGTTCAGGCATGTCAGATATGAACGATTTTCCTTCAGATATGAACGACTGAACGATTTTTAATCGTTATCGTTCATATCTGAAGGAAAAATCTGATCGTGTGTATGCACCATAAGATGGAAAGCCTGCTGTAGAGAGTGTTTTCAAATATCCTGTGTAAACATACTTTAATTCTCTCTTTACAATTGTTTTATTATTGTAGCTGAAGAACTGGATTATATTGAGGGTCACAAGTGGCCCTCAAATGTTTACTTGAATCAACTTATGGAATATAGAAGATACATCCACTCCCCGAAATACAGGTGTGCAGTCATGTGACCAGGGCATGCCACCGACTGACTTATGAGACCCATCACCCAGCGTTTATATATATATATATATATATATATATATATATTCTGTAATATCCATTTCTGAAGATTGCTTTGGGACCTTTTTATTCCTTGTGATCCCACAGGGAGGTGTAAGTGGAGGGAGTGGGTGATGCGCTTTGCCTCTTCATGGAGTAATGTCTGAAGGAAAAGGGCCGCAAAGACAAGATTCCCAGCATATCCCATCATCAAGCCCCCACCCACTTCACTTGGGAAATTAACTGAAGTCCGGGAGTGTTCCCTGCTCTCACGAATTATAGAAGAACTTGCAGTTATTTGTGAGTTTGCTGGACAATCCGGGAGAGTAGCCAAGTATGGATGATTGGGAGCTGACATGATGCTCTAGTGTGGAGTTTATTTATGTTGAAAGCAAAGATATTCTGAAGCTAGTGATGCACAAGCTAATCCTGCTGCTGGGCTGGAGTGCTGAGTAGCTGATCACTTCTAGCTTACACTGGGGTCATTATTTTAATTGCATTATCATCAGGCACCTTAAGGTAATGTGAATGCTTTGCACTGATTGCTTAGAGCAGCACATATAACTGGATAAAGGAAGTATAAGAATTTGCTATATCATACATTACGACTAACAGGACATTATTATATTATTGATTGAATCCTCTGACTTGCAATGTGGAATGGAATTTCACAAATATGTATCAGAATGCAATGAGCAACTTTTCAGTTTTGTTGTGAGCTGATCTGACATTTAACATAATCTGCACACAAATAAAGTTAAATAAATACAAGTCAAAGCGCAATATAGGGGCTGATTTTGTAGAGCACAGGTTGGAAAGGAGGAGCACATTCACATTCATTTTATGAAGAAACTGTAAAGTCAATTTCTGCACATGGCATATGATGTAACAATTTATACTTGTATAGTATTAAATACATTTTCAGATTCTTCTCCTTTTATAGAATAACCTCTAAGAACAGTACTTCCTTTATACAACAGACCAATTCTAAAACCAAACCAGACAAAATACCACTAAGCAGTGTTAGGAGACAGAGTGAAAAGTGATAAGGTGCCAGCCAATCAGCTCCCAACTGTCATTTTTCAAACACAGCCTGTGAGATGACAGTTAGGAGCTGAGTGACTGGCACCTTATCACTTTTCACTCTGTCTCCTAACACTGCTTAGTAAATAGACCCCTCAGTTCCCAATCTCTCTTTATACATGTTACATGTCTTTTCTATAAATAGATTTATGAACACTAATGTTACAGGTGCAATGCCAATAATTATTTTGCTGTTTTCTTTGTATATTTTCTCTGTAGGTGGCCATAGAGTGCGACTAAATCTCCTAGTGCACGATTAACATACAAGGTCCCTGATGACATCTAATAGGTCATATACAGGACATGATTTACTGCTAATTAGATATTTAACATGGTCTAATTGGCTATCAAAATAGCTAATTCCTTAAATGTTAACATTTATTTTGTGCCTGATAAATAATTTTCTTAGATGTAAATAGAAAATATATTATATTAAAATGAGTTATATTACATGCTTGTCATGTGCTTCCTGTGTTCTACACACTGACCACTGACCATATGTGTGAGATAGCAATTCTGCTTATTATATGAATCACTAACATTTCCTGTTATTGCTTATTGGTACACCTGGCAATGGACTACAGCACTAGCAGTGAAAGCCACAATCAGATTTCACTTTCACATTGTAATAATAATAATGATCTCAGGGCCTGATTTATTACGCATGCATCGTAGTGCGCGTGAAAGAAGGCACCACTGCGATCATGGAGACCAGGCAGAGTGATTGACAGGCAGTGAGCGTTTTGGGGTGGTGACAGGGGTGGTCAGAGAGGTAAGCGTGTCTGTACATTTGAATGCCATTGCATGGGCGTGCATAAATTTGCCAATGCGATTGCGTATGCATATGAGTACTTACTGCGTGCAACCAGGTTAGCAATTTCTAAGTAAAGTCAGGGCTGCTGTAATTCTGCGTGAGGGGCCGATGGTACTCGATGTTACCAATGTTTATGGAGGTTTGCAAGGTGTTTCGGATGTGAGATAGCGGTAGTGGGAGGCAGTGGGTGTGTCTATGCTGGCAGTGCAATGGTATTGCCATAGCAATCATTAGCATATTTTCAAAGCAGACTACAGAGCTGTGATCGCAATAGCGATCCTTAATGAATCGCCCTCGGTTTACATATAGAAGATGACCGTATTATGAACGCTCACAAGAAGTATGGCATAATTACCATATAATTACCAACAGAGAATGGTTCATTAAAATAGTTTTGAAGAAAATAAAAACATGGAAGGTAGAACCGGATTATTCCATATTTGTTTATTTCATATATTTTAATTTCTAGTTATAGATCAATGGAAATTTTACCTTTTTGACGGTCAAATCCCCCAGGTAAAAATAACATGACCTGCAGAATGATTGTGTGGTTTTATCTCCTTTATATCGAAAAGAAAGCATATTATTATTATTATTATCCTTTATTTATGTAGCACCACAAAGGTTCTGCAGCGCCTTACACAGTACATAAATGAGCACACAAGAAAAAACAGTAGTAATATAAAACAATGCAGGACATGGTTTATAAACATAGCTGCATAGCACAAGCAGCAGGGCATTAGCAACCAAGTGTTAGGGGCCAATTGGGGAGTTAGCAGTACATTATAGTATAAGTAGGGGAGGCAAAGCACATGAGGGACGAGGGAGAGATTTTATTTATGTGTTCTTTGCATGAGAAATGTACAAAATAAAGTAGTTGCCCTATAATTTTTGTCTGTTACATTTTAACATCTAAATACATCCAGCTAAAAATGTGGCTATTATGGGACTTCCCCACCATCCTAATAGTGAGTACTATAGTCCCGGCTGCTGGATGCTATGCTATGCTCCTGTTAGTGGGTGCTTACATCCTAGGCCCACCGACAGAGAGGTGCAGCCATCCCCAACATGCTGTGGCCATGCCCCCTCCAGGGAGGGACCCCCAGGGTGTTTCTATACTCGGGTCCAGGATTTCTCATGGCAGCCCTAGAGGGCACCGGCAGAGACAGTAGGTAATAGGGCTTAGAGGTGGGGTAGTAAGTCCATGGAGGGAGGAAGGTGGTTAAGAGTGGAGGGACAGGACGGGTGGTTGAGAGAAGCAGAGGGTTGGAAGGGAGACTGGTGAGAGAAAAAAGGGGGAACAGCAAGTGGAGCAGACTAGAGTGGGAGGATAGGGGTGGAAAAAGTAGGTAAAGCAGAGGATTATGTGGACACTGAATAAGGGGGGTGATTGAGGTAAAGGTGTTCATGCTGTGGATGAGGTAATAAGTGAGAAGAAAACTGGAGTGGAGGCTGTGTGATATGGAGGCTGCTGTGTGATATGGAGGCTGCTGTGTGATGTGGAGGCGGCTGTGTGATGTGGAGGCGGCTGTGTGATGTGGAGGCGGCTGTGTGATGTGGAGGCGGCTGTGTGATGTGGAGGCGGCTGTGTGATGTGGAGGCGGCTGCGTGATGTGGAGGCGGCTGCGTGATGTGGAGACGGCTGCGTGATGTGGAGACGGCTGTGTGATGTGGAGGCTGTGTGATGTGGAGACAGTGTGGATAAAAGTGGTTTGATGTTCAAAATACAGGTAAAAGTGCTGCTAATGTATGAGCGCAGCTCCAAAGGTGAAATATAAATGGAAGAAATTGAGTAGTGGGAGCAGGAATTAGTTACTAAAATAAAGAATGTTAAAGTAGATATATGTGAAGCAATGGAAAGAGGCAATAGAGTACAAACAGGATGTTTAGTAGCATGAAGGCAAAAATGACAACATATCTGTTACTAGTAGCTAATTTATGTAAGGCGACTTATATTTTACATTTTTAGTGGTCCTTTTAATGCTGCACAGAGGCTGATAAATACTCTACAGTATTTCAGCTAGAAGATTGCTGAAAAATATTTTGCAAATCTAATATTTTATGTATTTTTTTACACAGCATTTTGCAATTACAAAAAAAAAAAAATGTGCATAGGATTTACATACAAGTCTAAACCAAAGAAAAGATGAAAATAATTTAAGACTATTAAATGGAGACAAATATATTAGTAATAGTGGTTATACCCTGATGCAGGAACAGATTGGAAGTTGGTAAGAAAATCTAAATTTGGCTTCATGTCGGTGGGACTACAGTAAATCACCTGCAGGTGGGGACTACAGTAGATCGGGGACTCCGATAAAATCACCTGTAGGTGGGACTCCAGTAAGTGACCTGTAGGTGGGACCAACACAGGAGTAGGCACGATTAGCTCTCTGTTCGTACTAGCCACATCCTTTATAGGCTAGATCAGTGTTGGTTAACCTTGACACTCCAGCTGTTGTGGAACTATATATCCCAGCATGCCCTGCCACAGTTTTAGCATGCCCTAATAGCAAAACTGTAGCAGTGCATGCTGGGTTATGTAGTTCCATAACAGCTGGAGTGTCAAGGTTAGCCAACACTGGGCTAGATCAATGCAACAAGATGGGCATACCTGTACTAGTTGTGTCACAGTAGATGATGCAAACAGAGGAAGTATGCAAAGCATTTGCATTGGCAGGCGAAGCAAACAAGTAGGTAGAGTCAGCACACCAGTGGGTGGTGTATATGCATAGGTTACGTGAGTGTTGTTGCTTAATCCAGCAGCAGGGAGTTTCCAG
The DNA here is from genome assembly GCA_031769625.1 of Taudactylus pleione. NCBI lineage: Eukaryota > Metazoa > Chordata > Amphibia > Anura > Myobatrachidae > Taudactylus > Taudactylus pleione. Next base: position 5,659,282 of record JAUIMM010000368.1, on the reverse strand, counting down.
GATTAGCACTGAATTGAGAGTAGTTGAGTGTGTGCATTCCTTACTGTTGCATGAAGAACGGTCAAGATAGATCATTCTTCAGCTCATCCACTTTTAGTCTCCCACTAGTGAAAATTTTGAACCAGCAATAAAATATAAAAAATTATTCATATTGCCTCTGCCTGGATGTAGCCAAAACTTAGTTGCCCAAGCCATGGTGGTGGTCATGCCCTTACAGTCAATAAGAGAGCATCTCAGTGACTGTCATACAATACAAAGAGCATCTTAGTGGCCAACATACAATACAGAAAGCATCCTAGTTACAACTATATATTACTTAGAGCAGAGATTCCCAAACTCTGCCTTTACAGTCCAGGTTTAAAGGATTCCCATGTTTGAACACAGGTGACTTAATTATCACATATTTTGATTTAAGCATATGGGCCAAAGCATGAATATCCTTAAAATCTGAACGGTAATGACAGAGTTTGGGGACCTCTGACTGCAGACAGCATCCATGTGATTACCATACAGTATAAAGGGCCTGATTCAGTACGGATCACAATCGAGGCTGTGAATTCGCACGGAACTCAGCTGCTAAAATATGCTAATGCTTTCCAAGGTTCAGCCGGTATAAAGACGCCCATTACTGCTTTCGCCCATCCGTCCACTGTTGCTTTTCTGCATAAATATCGGTACCAATGATGCACATCGACCACTCACGCAGCATTTACAGCAGGTCTGACCTGCCGCAGACACTGCAAGTCTCTTCGCAAGCAGTGGGCTCTCAAGCAGCGTATGCAATCGCAGTAACTAATTTATGCACACTCAGGCAACGGCGTTCAAACAGACAGACACACCTGCAGTTTTCCGACAACTCCCCCATCACCACCACCCAATGATCCTGTCAATCACTCTGTGATGGATTCCTCTGTGCGTCTGTAATCGCAGTGCAATCCCAGCACACGCGCAGTGTGGCTTATACGCATGTGCAATGGCAATCGCTCCTGCCTACGTAGTTTCACTTGCGATTGGTACTGAATCAGGCCCGAAGAGCAATGTCTAATGTCTGCCATACAAAACAGAAAGAATCTTAGGGCCTGATTCAGACTCGCGAGCGCACAGCGCTCGCAAGCGGGTCAAGGGCCTGGCAGTGCGCACGCGCGGTGTGCGCGAGCCCTGTAGCGAGTGAATTTTCACTCGTTGGGGGATTCACTACAAGACGGGGTGGCTGTCTATTGTGATTGACAGCTCGCCCCGTTTTGTAGGCATGCAGGGGGGGTGGCTGGACAAACGGAGGCATTCCTGAAGGAACACCTGCCGTTTGTGGGTGGCCCTACTGACATCACCCGTGATGTCAGTAGTGAGCTTCCTGCTCTATTAGAGCAGGAAGTTCATTGGGGCTTGCGGTGGACGAGACCCTACCACAAGGGTCTCGTCGCAAGCCCGATGGTCGCGACCATCGCCTGGCTGCCCGCTAACGCTGTGGGTGGTCACCCACAGCTTAGCGAGCGGCCTCGAGGCCGGCCAAAAAAAACAGGCTGCCCTGATTCAGAGCGAGTGCTCACAAAGAGCATCCAGCTCTGAATCAGAGCCTTAGTACTCAACCATCTTAGTTAGGGACAAACCTATTACAAATATGAGAGTGGCTTACCCAATGCTACTTACTTTATCCAGCTGCCTTTTCAACCACGTTATTGCCTCCCTCTTCCCTCCACTACAGTAGACCAGTCCACAACCCCCACCGTCTGTGCAATGAATGATGTTAACTGCAGTCATATTTGAAATTGGTTAGTTCTTAATGAGGCAGCTCCAGCAACCACACATTGGACCTCATTCAGAGTCTCTCGCTAGCGCTGTGCTCTCGCAAGTGGCCCGATGGTTTGCGTACGCTTCGTTCTGCGCGTGCGCGAACTACTCTGTGCGATCGCAAGCAACTCGCTCGCCCAGCAAAGACAGCCCAGTGAAATGAGTGACAGGAGAGGCCGTTTGTGGTTGGTAACAGGGGCAGAACACTAATGACGGGGGAGTGGAGGTGCGAACGCAGGCGTGCCCGAGTGATTCAACGCCGTTTCAGAGGCATGCATAATTAACATGCAGCGTCATAGTACACGTCGCATGCCTATTTTTTACACTGAAGTCCTCACAGTGCTTGCGGTAGAGTAAGGCAACCACAGGCGCTGCGATCGCTTCCGATTGTCCTCGATGTACCAATGTTTTAATACACTTCCCGGAGATGACGTGTGCTGGTGGACGGCTCTGCCTGTGCGATTGGGCGTACGCTGGCCACTCGCTAAGACATGGTGGGCGTGCTTATGCCTTGGCGACCGATCGCTTCCCGTGGCGTCACTTTGACAAATTTGCATACGCTGGGGGCGAGCGATCGCATCTAGCGAGAGACTCTGAATGAGGTCCATTGTCTTCACTCAGTAGGGATCTCTCTTTTATTGAAGCTAAGGACTTCACACTCATCTCCTCCCCTACAGCCCATCTTAATTTCTCCATATACTACCTCCAATGGTTGCCGGCGCCTAGCTTACCTCTTCAACCTGTCCCTCTCCACTTATACATTAACATTCATCTTCAGACATGGGTGTATATATAATAGGCTGCAGATTTCAAGCTTAAAGCACCTAATGTAGCAGTCAAAGCCAGGTTTACTTTGCCTTTTAAATGACTGCTACTATAAAACATTGGGCAGTTTCGCACAGTACTCGCCGAAATTTGTCCACAGCCTATAACATGTACTACATGGTCTCACCTCTCCTATTCTCCAGAAACCATCAATGGACCCTAATACTCTTTCCAACTACCACTCTATTTTCTCCCTTTGCTTCGAAACCACACAAGTAGCCTGTATACAACCACAACTCCTCTGCAATACAGATTTCATTAGCTGACCACCATATTCTCTTCGACACTCTTCACTCCCTTGGCATTCGATGCACAATTCTCTCCTGTTCACCTACGTTTCTGAATACTCCTTCAGTGTCTCTACTAATAACACATCCTCTCGTCTTTCATGCTCCTGCTCCCATCACTCCAGACTCATGTCTCTCCAGCCCCCTGCCCCATCACTCCAGCCTCTCCAGGCCCCTGCCCCTTGTCACTCCATCCTCCTGCCCCATCACTCCAGCCTCTTGTCTCTCCACAGAGGTTCTACCAGATTTGTGCACCTTGTCCCCTCCAGCCTTCTGCCTCTTGTGTTTCTACACTCTCAAGCTCCGTGTCTCTCTGCTTGTGTGTAATAAATTATATATATATATGTATATATATATATATATATATATATACACACATATATACACACACACACACAGTGCATCCGGAAAGTTCACAGCGCTTCACTTTTTCCACATTTTGTTATGTTACAGCCTTATTCCAAGATGGAATAAATTCATTTTTGTCCTCAAAATTCTACACACAATACCCCATAATGACAATGTGTAAAAGTTTTTTTTCAGAATTTTGGAAATGTAATAATAAAAATAAATAAAAGAAATCACATGTACATCAGTATTCACAGCCTTTGCTCAATACTTTGTTGATGCTTCTTTGGCAGCAAATACAGCATCAAGTCTTTTTGAATATGATGCCACAAGCTTGGCACACCTATCTTTGGGCAGTTTCGCCCATTCCTCTTTGCAGCACCCCTCAAGCTCCATCAGGTTGGATGGGAAGCGTCGATGCACAGCCATTTTCAGATCTCTCCAGAGATGTTCAATCGGATTCAAGTCTGGGCTCTGGTTGGGCCACTCAAGGACATTCACAGATGTGTCCTGAAGCCACTCCTTTGATATCTTGGCTGTGTGCTTAGGGGTCGTTGCCCGGCTGAAAGATGAACTGTCGCCCCAGTCTGAGGTCGAGCGTTCTGGAGGTTCTCATCCAGGATGTCTCTGTACATTGCTGCAATCATCTTTCCCTCTATCCTGACTAGTCTCCCAGTTCCTGTCGCTGAAAAACATTCCCACCGCATGATGCTGCCACCACCATGCTTCACTGTAGGGATGTATTGGCCTGGTGATGAGCAGTGCCTGGTTTCCTCCTAACATAACGCCTGGCATTGACACCAGAGAGTTCAATCTTTGTCTCATCAGACCAGAGAATTTTGTTTCTCATGGTCTGAGAGTCCTTCAGGTGCATTTTGGCAAACTCCAGGCAGGCTACCATGTGCTTTTTACTAAGGAGTGGCTTCCGTCTGGCCACTCTATCATACAGGCCTGATTGGTGGATTGCTGCAGAGATGGTTGTCGTCCTGGAAGGTTCTCCTCTCTCCACAGAGGAATGCTGTAGCTCTGACAGAGTGACCATCGGGTTCTTGGTCACCTCCTTGACTAGGGCCCTTCTCCCACGATCGCTCAGTTTAGACGGCCAGCCAACTCTAGGAAGAGTCCTGGTGGTTCTGAACTTCTTTACGGATGATGGAGGCCACTGTGCTCATTGGGACCTTCAAAGCAGCAGATATTTTTCTGTACCCTTCCCCAGATTTGTGCCTTGAGACAATCCTGTCTCGGAGGTCTACAGACAATTCCTTGGACTTCATGCTTGGTTTGTGCTCTGACATGCACTGTAAATTGTGGGACCTTATATAGACAGGTGTATGCCTTTCAAAATCCTGTCCAAACAACTGAATTTACCACAGGTAGACTCCAATTAAGCTGTATCTCAAGGATGATCAGTGGAAACAGGATGCACCTGAGCTCAATTTTGAGCTTCATGGCAAAGGCTGTGAATACTTATGTACATGTGATTTTTTTTACTTTGCAAAAATCACAAAAAAAAAACTTTTTACACGTTGTCATTACGGGGTATTGTGTGTAGAATTTTGAGGACAAAAATTTATTTATTCCATCTTGGAATAAGGCTGTAACATAACAAAATGTGGAAAAAGTGAAGCGCTGTGAATACTTTCCGGATGCACTATAATATATATATACACATACAGTCAGGTCCATAAATATTGGGACATTGACAGAATTTTCATATTTTGGCCTCTATTCACCACCACAATGTCTTTGAAATGAAACAAACAAGATGTGTTTTAACTGCAGACTTTCAGATTTAATTTGAGGGTAATTACATCCAAATCAGGTGAATGGTGTAGGAATTATAACGGTTTTTATATGTGCCTCCCACTTTTTAAGGGGCCAAAAGTAATGGGACTATCAACTCAAAAGCTATTTCATGGACAGGTGTGGGCTATTCCCTCGTTATTTCATTATCAATTAAGCATGTAAAAGGTCTGGAGTTGATTCTAGGTGTAAAATTTGCATTTGGAATCCGTTGCTGTTGACTCTCAATATGAGATCCAAAGAGCTGTCACTATCAGTGAAGCAAGCCATCATTAGGCTGAAAAATCAAAACAAACCCATCAGAGAGATAGCAAAAACATTAGGCGTGGCCAAATCAACTGTTTGGAACATTCTTAAAAAGAACGCACCGGAGAGCTCAGCAACACCAAAAGACCCGGAAGAACACGGAAAACAACTGTGGTGGATGACAGAAGAATTATTTCCCTGGTGAAGAAAAACCCCTTCACAACAGTTGGCCAAATCAAGAACACTCTCCAGGAGGTAGGTGGATATGTGTCAAAGTCAACAATCAAGAGAAGACTTCACAAGAGTGAATATAGAGGGTTCACCACAAGATGTAAACCATTGGTGAGCCACAAAAACAGGAAGACCAGATTAGAGTTTGCCAACATCTAAAAGAGCCATTACAGTTCTGGAACAACATCCTATGGACAGATGAGACAAAGATCAACTTGTACCAGAGTGATGGGAAGAGAAGAATATGGAGAAGGAAAGGAACTGCTCATGATCCAAAACATACTACCTCATCAGTGTAGCATGGTGGTGGTAGTGTCATGGTGTGGGCATGTATGGCTGCCAATGGAACTGGTTCCCTTGTATTTATTGATGATGTGACTGCTGACAAAAGCAACAGAATGAATTCTGAAGTGTTTTGGGCAATATATGCTCATATTCAGTCAAATGATTCAGAACTCATTGGATGGCGCTTCACAGTGCAGATGGACAATGACCCGAAGCATACTGCAAAAGCAACCAAAGCGTTTTTAAGGTTAAAAAGTGGAATGTTACGCAATGGCCAACTCAATCTCCTGACCTGAATCCGATTGAGCATGCATTTCACTTGATGAAGACAAAACTGAAGGGAAAATGCCCCAAGAACAAGCAGGAACTGAAGACATTTGCAGTAGAGGCCTGGCAGAGCATCACCAGGGATGAAACCCAGCGTCTGGTGATGTCTATGCGTTCCAGACTTCAGGCTGTAATTGCCTGCAAAGGATTTGCAACAAAGTATTAAAAAGTGAAAGTAAGATTTAGGATTGTTTAGTTTGTCCCATTACTTTTGACCCCTTAAAAAGTGGGAGGCACATATAGAAACCGTTGTAATTCCTACACCGTTCATCTGATTTGGATGTAATTACCCTCAAATTAAATCTGAAAGTCTGCAGTTAAAGCACATCTTGTTTGTTTCATTTCAAAGCGATTGTGGTGGTGAATAGAGGCCAAAATATGACAATTCTGTCAATGTCCCAATATTTATGGACCAGACTGTGTGTGTGTGTGTATATATACACACACACACATACATATGCACACACACACTAGTCTCTATATTCCCATTCATTATGACTATCACTGTATAGGAGGAGGGGCTCGTGTAAATAATTTGCACATTCACTCATACAGTATGTGTGTTGGACAAATTATTGAGCATGCAAAATGAGTTGCAGGGAACAACTTTGCATTAGTCAACCAGTCTATAAATTGTTCTGGTTGGTAAGTGGAGGTCTGAAGTTCGATATTAGTCAGCAACATCGTATTATCTCCAGACCAATATCATATTACTTCATATCGGAGAATACGGTTTAGGAAAAGTTAAATCAATATATAATAGACTTTAATTCCAATTAAGATCAAGTTTCCAGATGCAATCAGTTTGGTCGGAGATAGTTCTTAGGTCAGTTTGGGTCTCAACTAATATGAGATCTCTGGATAAAACAAACAAAAAAGAAGGTCTATAGCAAAACGTATACTTACTGTATGCTACGTAGGAGGACATTTAGGTTTTTATAGGGAACTAAGTAACCCAATTTAGGTTTAGACACCTTTATATGGAATTACAAATGGCATTTAGAAAAAGCCTTGTGTTTGGTGGAAGCAGTCTCTTCCTTATTAATGTACTAGTTATTTTAGACATGTCGTACCCTGGGTCTGCCCTGCTGGCACTTTTCCTCTCTTGGTCCCATCTCCGTTCTTGCGTGGAGCTTTATTATATATATTAATAAGGCTCAGAATTGGGATGAAATTTCAGTGATTATTTTAATAACGTTGTAAATTATGCTTTGGTTAAATACATGTTTATTTATAATGCGTTATGTTCATTAAACAATCATGTGGTCTTTCCATCAAACATACTAGTTAACTTGTTTGATTGTATTCAATTGTTATATAATAGTTTTATGGTAAACAAGCAGATTAACTTTACTCAGTCCTTTGGATATAAATCTCTATATATGGCTTAAAGTGTACAGCACTGCAGGAGAGTTTTGCGCTACACGAGTCTTTAATTATAATAACTTATCACTTTTGCACAGCGGAGAAAAACACTTAACTTTACAGAATTAACAGATAGCGACAGTTTTATCATCATTAGCATGCAAAGTATCAGACACTTCAGTGCAAAACTCCTATAAATATTCAGGAAGGTGAAGTTCTGATAGATGAAACATGAAATCCGCTCTGGAACATTGCATAGGACCCTGTAATGAAACCGAAAAGAAAATCATTTTGTGAATCAGTCATTTTCTTTCTTTTTGATTTATTCCATGTTATACACAAAGTGGAATGAGAAAAAATAAATAAAAAAAAAACAGATATCAGGGTTTTGTTAAACAAATATAAGGGGTCTATTCAGCAATGGCTGTTTTGCAAAAAAAAAAAAAATGCAGAAATCATCTTTCATATTTTTTATGTAAATCCCCTATTCAGCAATGGGATAATGGAGAAGGTAACGAAATTATCTTCTCCACTAATTCCCATTTCACAGAGTACCGCACTGTAGGGATCAGCCATTTATCTCTATAGTGCTTTAATGCTTTTTTGCTATTCAGCAAAGCAAAAAAAGTGTTAAATCACTCAATAAATCTTTACTTTATATAACGACATGAATGGCGATATATGAAGAAATTACATTAAATTGTCCGAAAACTGCAGGGACAGAGGGAAATGTTCCCATAAGTCCCTGCAGTATCCTGTAACACCGCCCAGTCTCTGTCCTTGCTTCCCAGTGACCGTCGTCACTTAAGACCAATTAGAGCCTGTTAAACCTGCCGAAAGTGATTGACATGTGAATACAGGCTTTATATTCGCCTGTATATTTATGTGCTTTTATATTTAACATTTGCCTTCTGTAAAATTGCAGGGATAGCGTGTTACAGCAAACCGCTGTCCCTGCATAAAATAATGCTGAAAGCATCTTTAAATATTCATAAAAAATAGTGACGATGTTACCCGATAATATTCTGGACAACATCCCCACTTTTGTTGAAAAGACCCCTAAATGAGTAATGCACAATTTATTTTGCTTGTCAGTATTAATGCTCAAAAATTGTATCTTGTTTTTAGCAGAACTGTATATGCATTGGATGAACTGATGGAATTGAGAAACCTTAATTAAAATCTAATAGATGCATTTAAACAGTCATTTATTTAGTTATTACAGGAATGTCATTTATTAATAGCTATAAAACATTGCTAGTGACAGAGTAGATTACGGTAGTCAGAATTACCAGTTTGCTACTCCAAAGCTCCAATTTTGACCAGCATCTTTTCCAGCTCTCCACTGTCATCCAGGGGAACCAGGTCAGAACAGCCACCAATACATTTCTCTCCAATAAATATCCGAGGTACCTGAATATTAAACAGTAACGTTTTTATATTAGTTTATTTATTTGTCCGTAGCATCACAGGGTTCTTGCCAGCACATAACTTTACATTAATTATATAGTATAGGCCATATTGTAACTTGTTTTTGCTCCTTTCCATCAGTTATTTACTTATATTGTTATGGATATACTCAAAGCTGCCTCCGGATAAATTTATATCCAGTGCCCAAGAGAAGCAAGAATGTGAATAAAATATAGACAAATCACTGCCTGGTAACACATAGGGGCAGTTTCAATGAGCCATGGGGTTCTCCTCACGACTAATTGCCATCCAAAATCCCCACGGCACGGGGAAAAGCTATTCAATTAAAAAGCCTTTTTCCTGCGCCGTAAAATCGGGACTCATACGCGTAAACACATTGCTTCCGTGTAAACTGTGGAATCAATGCTTTTGCCCCGTGCGCGAGGCCGATTTGGTTGTTTTAGCGTGTATTTTATCTCACACCTCCATGAGCTGCGAGTTAAAGTCAGACTGCGGGGACTAGCGCGCGGGGTCATGGGGACTCCAACGCGGGAATCCCTGGTAATTGAATTGGTGCGGTGTGCCAATTAGCCGCCGGGAAAACCCTACAGCTAATTGAATCTGCCCCATAGTGACTATGGGCCCCATTTACAAACAAAATAAAACCCCTTTAGCGCTCGCTAAAGGGGTTATACCTTCTTGCGCTATTTAGTAAACAGCGGTAATCTAAGATTACCGCTGTTTGTACAGCATCGCTCTCGCCATCTAAAAGATGACGAGAGCGATGCGGGCCCCATTGCCGGCAATGGGGACACGGCGGTGCCTTTGCGGCTTCAACGAAGCCTTCCAGGTACTGCCGGGTCTCCCTGTCATGCACATGCGCAGACGGACTGTCGCGCATGCGCATGACCCTGGAGCCCCGTCGTTGGCAGCGTTCGGCTGCCAGCAGCCCAGCAGAGGATGAGGATTTCGCTGGACCTCGCCGGAGGGGTAAGTATTACTAAATACCAGTGGAATTTTCGTTTGTATCACAGTGATACTAAATAAAAATTCCAGCTGGTATTTCCCTTTGTTTGTCAATGGGGCCCCATATAAGGTATTGAAGTATATAAAGTAGTCACCATCCTTTATTATATCAGGTAATAAAAATGGCCTGTTCGGAAGAGTTAAAAGAAGGCAGACAGGTTTCACATCATTTGTACTGACACTTATAGATTAATAGAAATGGCCCAAAGATGAAATCTGGTTGCCATGTAAGGACTACTAGAAAGTCCAGTTCCCAAAAATACTGGGAGTACATTTTCCTGAACCTTGCGGAATCATAGCCACATACAAATTTACTTATAATGTACTAGGTGTTTAGGATCAGTACTTTTGTCACAAAGGAATTGGTATAAAGTGGCAGATTAAGCATAATGATAAAGCCCTCTTACCCGTATGTATGTCTGTATGTCTTTTACAACCTAGTATAATGTTAATTCAAATTGTAAAGCACGACGGAATTTGCTGCGCTATATAAGAAACTTAATAAATACATAATGATACATGGCACGAGGCATGCGCGGGCCTATAGTGTCAGTGTTTTGCCTCTTTACCCAAATGGGCAACTACTCGCAAAGAAAAAGTAGATGAAATGCCAGCGCCAGTAGTCAGGGTACCCATACATTGCACTTTTGTCACATTAATATAGGAATATATCTTTAATAAAAAATATCTCTAGCAGGGCGCTTGGCATGATTTGAAGATGGGTGACAAGAGGATCTTACATTTGCTTACTGTATTATTTGCTTACAGGAAATGAAGTGTGGAGCTTGTATAGCAATTGCTTTAAGTTTGAACCACATACAGACACACGCAGTCTTCTTACTCAATCATCCCCTGCACAGCATTCTCTTATTGCTGGGATGGATGTTAGCAGATAACGTATAGAAGGTCCCATGCTGCAGAGTTATATAGTGATGATGAGTCAGCCTCAGTTACAGTAATAACTAAGCAAGGAGCAGCTGCATTATATAGCACTGACTGATAACAGTTATTGTAACTCACCGTCCGCTCCCCAGTGATCTGGAAGAAGTAATCCTGAACGTTATCCATTATATTCAGGGTGGCGATATTAATGATTTCCAGGTGTCCCTCCTTTATCCTGTATTTCTGCAGAATCTGTTTTGCCCGGGCACAGTACGGGCAGGAGCTCTTCTCAAACACGGTGACTTTGGAAGCAGCCAGCTTATCCTGCACAAACTTCTCAGCCATTGCTGCTAACAGAGCGATCTGTCCTTTGTTCAATTTCTGATGACCAGGAAAGTACTAGTAGAGGAGACACGACTTATATATGAGGGGAAGACCTGAGTTGTGCAACTGAGAGTACCGGAGGAGGGGCGAGGGCCGAGGGCGGATGTGATAGCCTTTCAGCTTAACACTGTCCCTTCCAGGTCCAGGCAAAGCCTGTTTTACTACTGGTTACAGTTCACATGTTGCTCTAAAAATGTAATACAGCTGAGACTCTGCATGCAGTATTTAATGCTAGGCATTCTGGGGCTCTCTAGCTGTTGTGATACTACAAATACTAGCACATACCTCCAACATGACCCATTCCAGGAGGGACAAAGGGGTCTATTCATGTAGAACATAAACTGGCTACTGAAAAATATCCCTACATTTTGCATCACATCGATGTGATGTATAGTGATGTTTTGTAGCCGTTAATGTACACTTACCTGTTCGGCGTCTTTCTCCGGTAATTGGCCCCTCCGCGATCCCTGGTAGCAGTGAGAAGACAGATATATTGGGTAGCCCGATTGCTTCTCACTGTGCATGTGCCGGCTTCTTAGTGCAGTAGATTGCGTCAGACCTGCTGCAAAGTACGCTGAGCTACAGGGGGTGGAGCCAGCGCCAGGTGCTGGGCAGAGAGAGCAAGGAAGTATTCAACTTCCCTGCCAGCTTAAGGTGCCCATCCACTAGATGAATAATATGACTGAACGATATAGTAATCATTCATAAATCGTTTGCAAATAGTTAAGAAAAACTTCTAAAATGTCCAGCGATGCGCGCTCCCACTGGTAGTTTAGACATCTATCATCGGCAAACATGCTGGACAACCTGACGATAATATCAGGTTCAGCATATGATTGATGTGCCTACACTGAATGACTGCTCATTCAGTGTAGGCACATCACAGACTGACAAACGACTGCACGATTACAATGTCCTAATCGTGCAGTCGTTTCATGTCTTTAAGTGGATGGGCAGCTCCCTGAAATAGTAGCAATCTCCCTTTCTCCCTGAAAAGTCTGCCAGTCTCCCTGATTGCACATTACCCCCATTTTGAAGCTGTAAGTCTATTTTATGACACGCCTCTCAGCTGTAGCAGTACAAGTCCACTTTACCGCCGCGCTCATAGGTGCTGTTTTAACAATCTCCCTGAAATACTTTTCCAAAGTAGGCAAGTATGGACTACGCCATTCTGAGGTTGCAAATCTGAACACACAGGAGAAGCGGAAAGCTTAGCTTTCAGTCCTTTAATGAATCGCACTCACCATACTATAGTATGGTGATGCCATTCAGCCACGGAGTGGGGGTACTGCTGGAGAAGTACTGAACATCTCCACGGTTACCAACTCTGTAAATAACAGCAATCAGAAAAAGCCCTATTTACTGAAAAACAGGGCTTTACTCTGCTCTATGAATAGATCCCAAAATACTCTTCCTGGGCTTCCCTCTTAATTTATGATTCGTCACCTGTGTTGAACTAGATAATTGATAAGAAAGGTGTTTCAACACAGTTGACAGCAATCATATATTAAGAGGGAAGCCCCAGGGACAGACCATTTTGTCCCTCCTGGAATGGGTCATGTTGGGAGGTATGCTAGCATGACCAGCCATTTTACAGGACCGTGGGAGGGGTGTGCGGCTGGTACAGCTGCCAGGGTTGAAGTCTGAGGGATTGGCACGGTGCTACTTTGACAGTGCCCTGGAGAGGCACTCTTTTCTAACTCGGAAGCACCCATCTGCATGGAAAGCTGAGGGTGCATCCGTAGGGCAAGACCAGCAGCCATCTTCCTGCTCCCAATGCTACCCTGGCGCTTGCTGTGTGACATCATAACATCAGGTGCGCTGTGTTCATGAGGGTGCTAGTCCAGGGCACAGAGGCACCCTGCTACAGCACTGATGCTTGAATGTGTTGTTACACAAAAGCTGCACAGACTAGGGTTACCTCTACTTCAGAAGCCTACTACACTGCTAGAATATTGTCTGATTTCAGACACATTTTTATATTACAGTATTGCAGTATAATAGTGGTATGTGATAGTAATACTAATAGTAATTTTTCAAAAATATCTGTGTGAAACTTTAGTGTTTTGAATTGTGCACTAGCAAATGACACAATCTGCGGGGAATTTCTGAAGAAATGCATATTTTTCCATCCTAAAGTATTTCCCCCTAGTATAGAGATTGCTAAAGGTTAATAGACTACTGGAGAAGCCTAATTATGCAGAATTACTCATTGTCACTCATTGTTCTCTCATCTTATCCATTTCATTTTGTTAGGCATGCCAATTGGCATTAAAGAGTAATGGTTATGTTGACAACAGGTGGAGACTAGGACAATGGAGAGAAGAGGGAGGGGTGCAGCACATCATAAGCAGGTGGACAAAAATTGAAAACCTGGCCAAAGTCCAAAAACATATTATATTAATTTGCTTTTGACTAAATTGGTCACATTATGTATTTTTGTATGTAGTGGGAAAATTAGGTCTTCATTTCAACTGGAGCATTAATAAAATTAAACTGTTTTGTAATATGTACTGACACAACAGTTATTATTGCTGACTTACAGCACTGGGGTCATGGGTTAATTTCCAAATAGGGACCTATCTGTGTAGAGTTTATATGCATTCCCCATGCCTGCATTGGATTCCTTTGGGTCATCTCAGGTTCTCATCTAAACCCAAAAATACACTGATATGTTAATTCCACCCATTACCAGAGCTGAAACCATACATTTTAGTGGCCGAGGCTAGGGAGAACACTGGCACAATCCCCTCTACATCCCCCCAAAAGAGATCTTTTTGCCAAAACAGAGGGAACATGTGCATTTTTAAACAATATTTGGATCACTTTTATAAGTCTCTCTCTCATTTTGCACTTAGAAGAGCTTGTTGTCTCTAATGTTTCAGACTTACTACCTATGTGAGCCATATGATTTTGATCAAGAGATGCCACCTGGAAAACGGGGAGAGCTTCGACTTAGAAGAGTTTCTTCTCTGATATATTCACTGTTCACTCACTTTATTTTGTTTGGCACACACATATCAGATCAGATTCCCTCTGAATTTTTGAAAAAACCATAGGACCCTCATTACAATCCACAGGTAAGTAAGAGTAAGGGTCTTTTTCCAAACAGAATTTATAACTCACATAAGTGTTACATCACAGTCCAGTTAACGTTTCGGCCAAAGGCTGGCCTACATCCAGGACACAGTCCACACCAAACAGGAATCAGTTAAACCTCCCCCTAGTGCACTTACCCTCCTCTTATACTAGTGCTCATGGAGCAATTAGTGAAAAACTGCATGGCCTGCCACCAGAAGTGACATCAGCGGCAACTGGAAGTGACATGATCGGAACCTGAAGTGACATGAGCGGGACCTGAAGTTACGCCAGCAGAACCGGAAGTGCCGTCAGTGGCAATCACTTCTTGTATTAAAAACCGGAAGTGATTGCCCTGACGCCACTTCCGGCTCTACTGACGTCACTACCAGTTGATACTGACATCACTTCCGGTGGCAGGCCATGCATTGTCCTTAAATCAGGCTAGGGTCATTTGTAAATGTATTTTTTTTGCACAAATTACAGTGCACATCCGAAATGCCATTTGCACAACCAATTGCCGTTTGCACACACCTCAGTGTTCATGCTGTATTGCATAGTTTTCAATGCACAGATCCCATAGTAATTTACATTAACCAATCATTTGCACAGACAGGATTATATGACCTTTTTTTGCATAGACACGTAGATTTTCACAGATAACAATATACCATACCGCCCAACCTCTGTCAGGTCCCGACCAAGACCTTTGCGTGAAATGAGGAGGAGTGGATTAGCAGCAAGGGAGTGTGACATCGCTGAAAATGCTATACCCGCGGCCACATCCCCCATTTTTATCATGCAGGGGACATGCCAGTACTCTGGAGGCTACTAGGCATACCCCCAGTTCCTCTCTCTGTGAATAGACACCGTGCGCATGCGTGCGGCATGTAATTACTGCTTGCTCTACTAAGCAGAGCAGCGGGTGAAAGGGGGGCCCTTTCTCACTGGTCCTTTTTTGTGAGGAGCACTTGATATACACTGCAAATGGCCATGTACACAGTGGCGTCCCTCCCCATGGTGACACCCGGAGTGTAGTAGTACACGCGGATCTGCAAAGAAGGGATGTGGCCTCGCGGCCCGGACCCCCGCTTTAGTCATTCCGTGGATCCCAGAATTGCGGATTGCTCCCAGAGACCAGTTTGTGTGCAGCGCCGGCTCCTTCACTGTGTCAGGAGCCGAGTGCTGCACGTAATGTTACAGTGCACCACCCGGCTCCTGTCACTGAGGAGTCGTCACTTTGGTCTCAACCCTCGGGGAGTGACATCCGGGTGCGGCCCCCAACCCCCTTGTGACGCTATTGCATGTACATAACTACATTCCACTCTTTGAAGGCACAGCTTTCCCCATAGATATTCAGGCAGAATAATCTGTTTCTCCATAAATGCCAATAGCTGTTGTGTAAACATATGAACTTGGCAGATAGCTGGGTGTAAAGCCAATGAGGTGTGCGGCATTTTCAAGGAGGATTGTGTGCTGTGCCTCAGTCATTTTGCACGTTATAAATTAGATCTGATGGGTTTGTCGGAGCACTGCTTTCACCCCTGTCTCAACAGAATAAACTGCTATATTAGCTGCTTTCTGATACAAGCAATAAACTAGTGGCTACGCTGAAGATGTTGCAAGTGAGAAAATTAGTGATAACAAATCATTCAAAAGACAAACCTGAAGAAGAAGCAAATAAAAAAAGGCTAAAGAGAATAAAAGACTTAATTATCTCTGTTTCGAACTTTGTGATAATTTAAAGATGACTTACTGTTGGTTTTAAATTACCCAAAATATAGAAAAAGGCTCTTTTTAGAAAAGTAAACTTGCAGGGCACATGCCTAATGATAGACAGTAAACCAACAATGAATGGTACATTTCCTTTAGGGCTATCTATATGGGCTTCAGCTGATATTTGCACAGTTCATCTTTATGTGTATGTAATGAAAATACGTAATTGTGCTCATTTCATGTGGCTGTCAGCTGTCGTTTGCACACACCTCAGTGTTCATGTTGTATTGCATAGTTTTCAATGCACAGATCCTGCCAGGCCCTAGTACTAGGGTACTAGGCTAGTAAAAGCCTGCCAGGCCTGAGCACTAGAGGGCATTGTGAATACCAGGCCTTCTGTAGATGCTACCTGCTGATGCATGAAAGATTGAATGGTGGATGAACAAGCTATTCTGGATGAGTTGTTACAGCTCCCTGTACTGCCAGGGTACCATATGGGTCCGGGTACCTTGTAGCCACCCAGTGTCAGATGGGGCATGAAGGGACCATCAGGGGAATGAAGTGATAGTGGTCCATGCTTAAGGGGTGTGGCCAGCCACCACAGACACTTGTCCAACCAATAGGCAAATCTTGGTGTAATTCCTATAGAAAGGAACCAAGCACCCATGATCAGTGGTACTACTCCACCAGGTAACTGACCATCTAATACAGTTACAATGTTTGATTTGAGGTGGGCTCTCAGGCAGTGGGGCCCACCAGGGATTTCCCCAGTACACCTTGCGCCAGTCCAACTCTGCCCACCCACAATTCCCTCCTGGCATCCTGTAGTGCTATCCCTATTTTATCAGCTAATAGGGCATTTGTTTTATGCAGTTTCTCTCTTCCCCATAATTTTCTCTTCTTGTGTGTAGCCCCTCAATCTTATGTTATATTTTAGGAATTTCTCTTAGTAACATACCAAAATTACCCATAAAAGGAGTACTTATTATATCATATAGCAAAGACATAATATTTTCTTATGCTGATCACTGTACAAACATATTATCTAGATTAGAAATCTTAATTGCTGGGAATGAACAGCAAAGCAAACAATAAATAAATTGTGTTTAGTTTGTAAATCAAATATGTTTGTTAAATATGTTTATACCAGAAAAAAGAAACAGAAAAAAACGAGCACGCGGTATTTTAAAGACCTCTGGAAAAGAGGATTCTATTGAGCCATAGTGTATGCATGAAAGCAATACACCATATAGTAAAAGAAAATAAATCCACAGAATTAATGATGGAATTAAGGATTTTGGCCATAGCAACAATGTTAAATATCTCTAAATTCTAATGGCATTCCTTAGCCTTCACATCTATGCTAAACAGAACTCTCATCTAATAACCTTTTCCCACCGCAGCTAATACATGGGTTATTGCTGGGTTAACCCGGGTTGCTGCTTGGAGTACAAGGGGCTAGGGTTGGATTCCCAGGTCGAGTGACCAGGCAATACGACCCGGGTAGCTTGTAGGGTTTAACACGGGAACCCGGGTCCCTTATACAGCATGCAGAGTTCCGGATTTTCCGGCGGTTGGAGATGATGTAATCTCCAAGCACCGGCAGACCAGTTCCACTGCACCTGTGTGCAGTGTGAACGGCGCCGACCTGGGAATAACCCGGGTCGGTACCGCAGTCTGAAGGGGGTATATCCCGGGTCTGACCCAGTTTGGAACCTTGTCCCAAATACCGGGTCAGACCCGGCAATTTAGTGTAAAAGGGTTATTAGATAGGTCATAGTTCTTCATAGGTGAACTTCATGCTTACAAGAGGCAGCAGGATATCACCATGGCCAATAACTGGGAATTACTATATATCTGCTGCTGCTTCGGTAAATGGAACCCTGATATAGGACAGTGCGTAAGAGATGACCTAAGATCACAAAAACTAGATCCCCAGTTAGGAATCAACATGGTTCTCAGAAACAATCTAAACTAAAATACAAACAGTTGCAGTGTCCCTTTTATCAGACAAACATCCTGCAAAAGCTGATTGTAATGCATTTATTTTGTGGGTCTTTTATGCATCCAAATGTCTGATCTTTATCACCTGTGTTGCACTCGGCACCTATATAAGTCCAGGCCTGGAATCACTAAGGTGGTTATTGTTGGTTCTGAATCCTGACCTGGTTGTGTTGCTGCTCTGTGATTCATTGCTGTAACTTATTTTCTTTTCAAGTTCCAACTACTGCTGCAATGCCTTTCACTTCTGCCTCTAGCCGACTTTGCCTTTGGTGACAATTGTGTGGTGCATTGACTTACTGCAGTGGTTCTCAAACTCGGTCCTCAGGACCCCACACAGTTCATGTTTTCCAGATCACCTAGCAGGTGCCCAAGTGTATTCATTACTCACTGACACATTTTAAAAGATCCACAGGTGGAGCGAATTATTTCACTTCTGTTTCTGAGAGGAGACCTGGAAAACATGCACTGTTTGGGGTTCTGAGGACCGAGTTTGAGAACCTGTGACTTAACTGAATTGACCTTGCTTGTCTGACTATAATTGCTAGTTTTGTCTACCGTATATACTCGAGTATAAGCCGAGTTTTTCAGCACATTTTTTGTGCTGGAAAAGTACCCCCTCGGCTTATTCTCGAGTGAAGTGTAGCGCTGACCGGACGGAGTTCGGCCCACCTGGAAGCTGTTTTAGAGTTGGCCTGCAGGGAACAGCGAATGATTCCATAGAGGAGTAATAGAAGAGGGGTGTTCAGAGAGATGATGGGAGGAGTTAACCCTGTCCCAGAGAGAAAGCGTGAGCACAACCATGGGGACCTATCGGGCAGAGCTGGGCCTATATGTTGTTAAAAGCCAAGGAATGTACAGATTTGCCCAGCTACATCCTTGCCTGTAGCGCAGCGAATCGCACCATGCTGTGCTGTCAGTGTAAAAGCTGCTTGGTGCTGCCCGGGAGTAGTAAATTCCTGGGTAGCACCATTCAGACAGAAGCAGGGTAATTTTTCGGGACTTAAGTCCCGGGAAAAACCCTGGTCGATTGCAGGAGCGGCTACCCGGGAACATGTTCCCGGGTAGGCACCTTTCAGACAGACTCGGGTACCCGGGAATTTGGCCGAGGCAGGCCAAATTCCCGGGATTCTCGAGATGTCTGAAAGGGGTATTAGTAACATACCAAAATTATCCATAAAAGGAGTACTTATTATATCATATAGCAAAGACATAATATTTTCTTATGCTGATCACTGTACAAACATATTATCTAGATTTGAAATCTTAATTGCTGGGAATGAACAGCAAAGCAATAAATAAATAAATTGTGTTTAGTTTGTAAATCAAATATGTTTGTTAAATATGCTTATACCAGAAAAAAGAAACAGAAAAAAACGAGCACGCGGTATTTTAAAGACCTTTGGAAAAGAGGATTCTATTGAGCTATAGCGTATGCATGTAAGCAATACACCATATAGAAAAAGAAAATAAATCCACAGAATTAATGATGGAATTAAGGATTTTGGCCCTAGCAACAATGTTAAATATCTCTAAATTCTAATGGCATTCCTTAGCCTTCACATCTATGCTAAACAGAACTCTCATCTAATAACCTTTTCCCACCGCAGCTAATACATGGGTTATTGCTGGGTTAACCCGGGTTGCTGCTTGGAGTACAAGGGGCTAGGGTTGGATTCCCAGGTCGAGTGACCAGGCAATACGACCCGGGTAACTTGTAGGGTTTAACACGGGAACCTGGGTCCCTTATACAGCATGCAGAGTTCCGGATTTTCCGGCGGTTGGAGATGATGTAATCTCCAAGCACCGGCAGACCAGTTCCACTGCACCTGTGTGCAGTGTGAACGGCGCCGACCTGGGAATAACCCGGGTCGATACCGCAGTCTGAAGGGTGTATATCCCGGGTGTGACCCAGTTTGGAACCTTGTCCCAAATACCGGGTCAGACCCGGCAATTTAGTGTAAAAGGGGCATTAGATAGGTCATAGTTCTTCATAGGTGAACTTCATGCTTACAAGAGGCAGCAGGATATCACCATGGCCAATAACTGGGAATTACTATATATCTGCTGCTGCTTCGGTAAATGGAACCCTGATATAGGACAGTGCGTAAGAGATGACCTAAGATCACAAAAACTAGATCCCCAGTTAGGAATCAACATGGTTCTCAGAAACAATCTAAACTAAAATACAAACAGTTGCAGTGTCCCTTTTATCAGACAAACATCCTGCAAAAGCTGATTGTAATGCATTTATTTTGTGGGTCTTTTTTGCATCCAAATGTCTGATCTTTATCACCTGTGTTGCACTCGGCACCTATATAAGTCCAGGCCTGGAATCACTAAGGTGGTTATTGTTGGTTCTGAATCCTGACCTGGTTGTGTTGCTGCTCTGTGATTCATTGCTGTAACTTATTTTCTTTTCAAGTTCCAACTACTGCTGCAATGCCTTTCACTTCTGCCTCTAGCCGACTTTGCCTTTGGTGACAATTGTGTGGTGCATTGACTTACTGCAGTGGTTCTCAAACTCGGTCCTCAGGACCCCACACAGTTCATGTTTTCCAGATCACCTAGCAGGTGCCCAAGTGTATTCATTACTCACTGACACATTTTTAAAGATCCACAGGTGGAGCGAATTATTTCACTTCTGTTTCTGAGAGGAGACCTGGAAAACATGCACTGTTTGGGGTTCTGAGGACCGAGTTTGAGAACCTGTGACTTAACTGAATTGACCTTGCTTGTCTGACTATAATTGCTAGTTTTGTCTACCGTATATACTCGAGTATAAGCCGAGTTTTTCAGCACATTTTTTGTGCTGGGAAAGTACCCCCTCGGCTTATACTCGAGTGAAGTGTAGCGCTGACCGGACGGAGTTCGGCCCACCTGGAAGCTGTTTTAGAGTTGGCCTGCAGGGAACAGCGAATTATTCCACAGAGGAGTAATAGAAGAGGGGTGTTCAGAGAGATGATGGGAGGAGTTAACCCTGTCCCAGAGAGAAAGCGTGAGCACAACCATGGGGACCTATCGGGCAGAGCTGGGCCTATATGTTGTTAAAAGCCAAGGAATGTACAGATTTGCCCAGCTACATCCTTGCCTGTAGCGCAGCGAATCGCACCATGCTTGGCGCAAGACTGACCCCTGCGATCGGAGATGTGCATTTGCGTCTCCATAGCGTATCGTGGTGCATAGTGCAATGTGCGCGCACATTGTGGCCTGGTGTTATCAAGCGCCTATCTGGATGGGACAAAGCCAACTTGGTCAGGATGTCAGGGGCATATCTACCCATTGGCCAGGATGGCACTCGTCAGGGGTGCCTCTTGAGGGGGGGGGGCAGCTATCCGCAGCCAGGGGCAGATACTACCCTGCTCATGTACATATCTACAGAGCTGGATTACCCACTATTTAACTTCCTAGGTCCCAGTGCCGGCAAACCCTAATGATCCTGCCTGCTCCCGCCATCAGTGGGGAGGAGAAATTCCGGCAGCAAGTGTATACTAGTTAACCGGGGGCTCTAATTCACCTTGACTGGCCCCTCCCCCCGGGACCTTCTGCAAAGATCTGTCCCACCCTTTCCGGATCAAAGATCTGTCCCACCCTTTCTGGATCAAAGATCTGTCCCACCCTTTCCTTCTCAGCTGCTGCTCAGGGAACTTCCTTCACACATGACAGACCGGCAACTGGATACCTGGAAGAGAAGGGAGCAGGGGAGATCAAGAAATATTTTTATAAGTACCTAATGTGGGTGGGACCAAAAAATAATGGATGGGGCTAACACAAAAGTAGGCGGAATTAGCATATGATCAGAGTCAAGGCTAAAGCAACATGCAATAATATGTGGAGTTACAGGAACAAAAGGGTGAGCATATCACAGTAGGCAGACCTAACACACAAAAAAAGGCTCCATTCATATTACACAGTGCTGTACAGAGAATATATTCACATGCATAAGGTGGTGTTCGCTGCGGATGCAGCCACGCTGAAATCACAAACATAGAAGTGGATTTCACCCAGAGGCGTCACCGGGTCTGGTGACAACTGGTACGCACTCTGGATATCCCCCGCGCGCCGGAGGCATGCCTGGCCAAAAAGGGAGTGTGACCTAAATAAAGAGGGCGTGGCCTCGCAGGCGGTTCCAATAACATAACTCCGAGGGCAGCCCAGCATCAATGGAGATGCTGGGCTGCCCCCTGAAGACTGGGCAGTATGCACTGTGGGCTCCTCTTCTAGGACAGGAGCCGGGTGCTGCAGGAGAATGTGACTGCAGAGGAGCCAGCATTTTGGTGTCACCCCCTCCGAAGGTGACACCCATGTGCAGCCTGCACCCCCCCTCATGAGGCCACTGATTTCACTCCATAAAGAATCCCAGGGTTACTCTCCTAAAAAGCTACTTCACAAACATAAGCCCAGCAATGATTACAGCAAAATGTAGCAATGTAGAAGATTCTGCTTCAAACATGTGATAAAAGGACAACTAAACAAATATGTAGGCCAGAAAGTACTGCCAGATCCCTGCACACATGACCAGCATGACACGGAGGCACATGGCTTTATAACATATTTATTTTCAATACTGCTCAAACACAATTCTGTCTGACTTTCTGTGTAAGCCAAGCCAAGCTTTCACTATGTAGCACATTGAAGTAGGTGTGAACTTACCAAGAATCTCGCACTTGCAGAGTGTTTCCCGCAGTTACGAGATTTTTGGTAGTCAATTGGGTGCAGGTTTTTTAATTTTTTTGTTAGCATCTCCAGAGCACGTCTAATTTTTTCTTAACGCCTTATTTTAAGAAAAAATTGTTGGGACTTGCTTCTGGACCACTGTACCCTCTCCCCCCTAATAACTAATTAAGCAATTCGAAGATTCAATTTAGCCTAATTAGTCCTTAATTACTCACCTTTTGCAGCATTGTTCTCCTCCTTTGGTTCTCTTCTCCAACGTTGCAGACAGCTACCATGGACCGACCAGGCACAGGACAGATACTACCCCTAGCCCATATGGCCCATGCAGTTCCCGCTCTATGCCCCCAGCTGCCCACACTCTCCATACCTCATTGCCCAGACACAATAAGATGGGTAGATTTGCAGCACCAGGCAACCAGCCCCAGTTCCAGCATTGATATCAACCAGTGGCGTCATAAGGAGGGTGTGGTGGGACACTGATCGTGCCCCTTCCTGGCTTTGAGCAGGGTTGAGGGGGCTCAGAGCACCCCCCCCCCTCCCCTCGGCGCTGCAAAACTTTTTTTTTTCCAGGAAGGGGGCGTGGCCATGCCTCCCGCGATTAGGCCATGCCCCCTGTTGCCCGGGCCCTGCCGCTGCTCTTGGCGGGCCTGGGTGTGACAAGTGCTGCAGACTGATAATGTAGGGTAATGACCAGTGTGGTTTACATTAGTTTGAGGGTGTGTTTAGTTCCATGGAGGGTATAGCTGGGCCTACCTTCAACCTTGTGAAAGGATGTAAACTGTATTGGCTGCCTTTCCTTGAGTGCTAAGAAACAAATCCAAAATGAATGGCATATTTCTATATGTGTACATCTCACAACCTTAGCCACTGCAGTAAATGGATACATTAATAAAATGACTTCTTATGCTGGGTACACAATATATGATAATTGATGCAGATCCAATAACCTGTACACACTGAGCAATTTCTTGCTCAGTGGGGGCAATTCAATTGTTTAAAAGGTGGCTATTTTTTTTAGGGCGTCCGACAGAGCAATTTAATTGTTGCTCCATATAGGCGCAGTAGCCGCCGTCTCCTGCATTTCTGCTCGCACCCTCAGGGTTTATATTAGCCATCCAGGGTGCCACCCATCCGACTGCTACATGTTCCTCTCCTTTCACAGGCAGAGCTAATTAGGCACCAGATGCCATAGCACCATACCTTGCACAGGAGTGCCAGCCTACCAATTTTGTGTATGTATATATATATAATTATATATATATATATCTATATATATATTATATTAATATAAATATTTTTAAGGGCACCTTTATATTTAGGCTTAATTGAAAAGAAAAACAAATTCTCCGGAGGGGGTAGGGGGCCATGGTGTTTAAAGGGCTACACCTCAAAAGCTATTGGAGGTACCGAGCTGAGATTTGACATAGGCAGGTAGAACTGTTGCTAGGTGCTGTGTGCCAAATTTCAGGGCAAAAAAAATAATTAAGGATTTGGGAGTAATCTAAAGTTCCAACTGTCAGTTTTTTCTGACACTCAGGATCACTTTTCTGCTGTTCTTTATTGGGAATTTTTGGGAAGGCATAAGTCAGGGTAGGGGGCAAATTTAGACTTGGGTTTGTTTTGTTAGATAGTTATTGATCCAGGGTAGGTGCTTTTGGGGTTTAGGTAAATTAGAA
The DNA here is from genome assembly GCA_031769625.1 of Taudactylus pleione. Classification (NCBI taxonomy): domain Eukaryota; kingdom Metazoa; phylum Chordata; class Amphibia; order Anura; family Myobatrachidae; genus Taudactylus; species Taudactylus pleione. Next base: position 5,634,927 of record JAUIMM010000368.1, on the reverse strand, counting down.
AGTTACAGTTTTTAAACTATTACCTCAAAAATGCTCCATTACAGAGATAGGAAGCTTCAACTTGTTCCACAGCCTCAGTTGGTGCCTTCAACAGGTGTACTCACTGTGGCTTCACTTGGGTGCACCAAGATGGCTGGCCAGTGCGGGCATTAGGGGAGGCTGAACCCGGCAATTGTAGCGGGCGTTAGCGGCACCGTAGAGCCAGTGATGGTGCGGCAATTAGCCAGGTGAGGACTGGAAGCGGTGTGGGCATCAGCAGCAGTGGTACGGGCAGAGGCGGTGCTGGCAACAGTGGCGGTGGTGGTGCGACGGTGGTGCGGGCGGGACCAGAAAGCAGTGCAGGGGTTGGCGTCCGGTCTGAATCCAAAAGGATCCAGTCCTTGCCAGCCATTCTGCAGAGTTCGGCAGCGGTGCCCATTTTAAAAATGGTGCCTTATATAAGCCAGCGCGAGGAGGCGGCATGGCAGTCCGATGGCAGTGAAGAGCTACCAAAAACAGAAGATGCCGGAAATCCTAGTGGGCGGTGGCCATGCAAAAGAGCTGCCACAGGCTGCTACCCACTAGATGAAGACGCCAGAAGTCCTAGTGGGCGGTGGCCATGCAAAAGCACTGACATGCTGCCACCCACTAGGTGAAGACACCGGAAGTCCTAGTGGGCAGCGGACATGTAAAAGAGCTGCACAGGCTGCCACCCACTAGGTGAAAAGGACACAGAAGCCCGAGGGAGTTGGCAGCCACGCAAAAGAGATAATTAGCTGCCACCCCCTAGGTGAAGATGCCGAAGCCCTAGCGGGTTGGCGCCCACCAGGTGAAGACGCCAAAGTCCTGGGAGGTTGGCACCCGCCAGGTAAAGAAGTCAAAGCCCTGGCGCTTGGTGCATGCCAGGTGATGACAACGAAGCCCAGGCGGGTTGAGCCCACCAGACGAAAACAACAAAGTCATGGGGTGGCGGCAGCCATGAAAAGAGCTTAAAGGCCACCGCTCCCCAGGTAAAGACACCGAAGCCCTAGCAGTTTGGTGCCCGCCAGGCGAAAACAACGAAGTCCTGGGGTGGCGGCGACAACGAAAGAGAGCTTAAAAGCCCCCACTCCCCAGGCAAAGATGCCGAAGCCCTGGCGGGTTGGAGCCGCCGGATGATAACGATGAAGTCCTGGGGTGGCGTTGGCCACGAAAAAGAGCTTAAAGACCGATGCTCCCCAGGCAAAGACGCTGAAGCCCTGGCAGGTTGGCGCCCACCATGCGAAAATGACAAAGTCCTGGAGTGGCGGCAGCCACAACAAAGAGCTTAAAGGCCGCCTCACCCAGGTGAAGGTGCAGCCAAATAAATAATTTAACAAAAATGGTGTAGTCTGTTTATTTTAATATTTCTTTTACAGGTGTACTACAGGTACCAGTGGGCCCTTAATGCCCCACTTGCTGGTTCTCCAAGTGCCAGCATACGGGGAAGGCTTGCTGGGACCTATAGTTTACCCGCAAAAGACAATTTTCAAATGCACCACATTATATAATCAACCCAGCACCCACCGCCCTTTATTGGGGAGCTCCCCAGGGATCCCCGACCTGGGCTGACTAGTGGTCAGGATTGATGCTTCAGCTGGGGGACCCAGTGAAAGGGCTCCCCTGGCTGTGGCATTAGCCACCTGCTAGAAAAAGTCCAGTGCTGGTTTTGGACAATACGCATTTTTTCCCCTGTATTTCCAGAACCAGGACCAGCTCAGAGCCCAGTCCCGGTTGCGCTGAATACGGAGGACCCTAATGTCATTTGTCCCCCCCTATTTGGCAACAAGGACTGGTTCTGATTAGCCCAGTGCTGGTTGTGTTTAATATAGGGGACCTCTGTGTTTTTTGTCCCTTGTATTTTCACAACCAGGCTCGGCAGTGAAGTGCCCTGGGCTGGTTGTGCTTTAGGGGGAGGGGCCACTTTGCATAATCAACCTGGCACCCACCCAGGGGTGCCAGGGATAGCTCTGGGCTATCAGCCCAGGCCTGGGGTACCCTGAAGAGGGGGACCCCTGTTTTGGGGAATCCTCTGCTCTATAGGGATCCCCAGCCTGGGCTGACTAGCAGTCAGGGTTAATGCTTTAGCCGGGGGACTCAGTGGAAGGGCTCCCCTGGCTAGAAAGAGCTTGGTGCTGGTTATGGAAAATACAGGGGACCCTTATGCTTTTTGTCCCCTGTATCTCCAAAACCAGGACTGGCTTGACTAAGCCCAGTGCTGGTTGTGCTGGGATCCCTATGTCTTTTGTCCCCTGTATTTTCACTACCAGGACTGGCAGTGAAAAGCCCGGGGCTGGTTGTGCTTTGGGTGGGGGAGGGGAGGCAATAACCTTTTTTATTTTACACGTATTCAATTTTTAACATAGATGCATAGATGGATCTCACTGATACATCCATGCATCTGTGTCTTATTAATTTTATTTTCTCAGATGCATGCTCAGTGCCAGTGAGACCCTCTCTCGCCCGCTGATGCCCCTGTGCACTGCCCCACTGCTCCGCACTCCTGCAGCCCACCCCCGCAGCCGTCTCTCTCTGTGCACCCCCAAAACACCTCCTGCATGCTGGCCTTCCTCCACCTGTGCTAATATACCATTTATTTGCCATTCTCCCCTGCAGGTGATCTGGTTTGTTCCTCCAAACCCTGATAGTTAATACATTTTTAAAAAGCAATGAAATTCCATAGACAAAAACCTTACAGTTTCACATGTCCCATTAAGGCTTCTTAGACATGATCTGAAATTTCACAAAGCCTATTGAATTTCTGCCACTCAAACTTAAGAAAGCAATGAAATTACGATCATTATGGATGACGCCTTAATGGACGTGTTCCTTGCATAATACAGATATGATATGCCATGATACCATGTGGTTAACTGCAGATTCAGCACTCTCACAGAGTGAGATTGCTGTCACTCACAAAATGGTGGAGCTGCTAATTCACAGAATTGTGTGCTCATTGGAATACACACATGCTGTCTATGCAACTGAGGTCTGAGCAGTTATGTGGCACACACATCCCACTTAGTGCCCACAATATTCCTATTCATTCACCACAACAATCCCACTGGGTCCCAACATCCTTGGACCTGTGGAGACTAGTGGACACAGCTTTAGAGCTGGACTCTGGGTGGGGTCGGACCTTTGTATGACTCAGGGGTGGAGCCTTGGTGGGTCCGAGGTGGGTGGGGCTTCGGGCGGCCGGTCCACCAGAGGAGAGGAGGGGGCCAAGAGGTGTGAGTTAAGCTTCGACTGGAAGGTGATGGAGGTGGGCTGTTGGATGGTGACAGGAAAAAAATGTTTGTTTTTTTTTTCTGTCTGCACTGCAGTCAGTGTATCCTGTGGGCCTATTTTCAATGGGAGGCTTGGAGCTGCAGCTCCATCCGCCCCATTGTTAGTCTGGCCCTGATCTTAGTTGAAGTGGGACGGAGCCAGGTCAGAACCCAACAGTGGGGGAAGATCTCCCAGAGGGATGTAAGGGACTTGTAGAAAGGGTGATGGGCCTGTAGGGAAGAGCTAGGGACTGTGCTGTGGTCTGCAGCTATAGTCTGCATGGCCACTATAGGCTATCGTCTGGAGCCCTGCGGCTCAGACTATGATCCGGCAACTAACCTCCCTGTTGGTCCAGCGGTGTAGCAATTTGCAGCCGCAAGCAGTGTCGGACTGCGGCATGAAGGGCCGACTGGGGGATTGCAGTGATAGTGGCCCATACTTAGGGGGTGTGGCTAGCCTTCAGAGAGGCTTGGCTAACCATTAGAGCGTGCATGGTCTGGGTCCCTTTAAAATATGTATATATAGTATATACTGCTAGTGCATGCATGATAATGTACCAGATTAATAACAGCAATGCATTGTAGATAATACACTATAGTCCTGTGCAGTATAATGTGAGATATGTATAATGTGTAATTCAAGTGCACTGTCTGAAATCTAATCCCTAGAGGAGGGTTTGGCCCTCAGGCAGTGGGGCCCACCGGGGATTCCCCTGTACTCCTGTGGGCCAGTCCTACCCTGGTCGCAAAACTGCCAATGCCCCCCAACACACACACCTAACCACAGCAGTTTTGGCAGCCACAAGTGACTACAATTCCCTCCTGAGTCCTAACTCACTGCATTGCTGGCTGCCCATGATGCAGAAATTGGTGGTGGGGCAACATGTCAACAACAAGTACAAGTACCACAAGTACGTTGGCCTACTGGGAATCTTTCCGGTGAGTCCTATGGCCAATCTGCCCCTGGAGTCAGCATAAAAGTGATAATGGAGGCTGAAGAGACTTTTAAGTTCACCCAGGGAGGAGGTATACACAGAAAAGAGCAAAGGCTGAGCACTGCTGTATGTGTGTAACTGACTTGCTGAGCAATATGATTTATAGAGGGTACTATTTTGGAATTTTGCGAATGATAACATATATAGTATCTGTAACTCAATTTCTTTATAGCGATTTGGCTTATGGGACCCTATAATGATAAAAGGGTAGAATTGGATTTTCCCTGTTTCTGCTATAATCTTGGAGTATATGCAACTCTCTATACAGTATATGGTGTCATATACAGATACTATAATGGCAACATTAGTAGCCTGTAATCTATGAACTGTTATAATGACATTATGTTTGGCTGACATCATATATATAATAGAAAATGCTGCCATCCACCTGTGACCGGAGGTAATCCTTCTTATAGGGAATATAAGGACTACCTAAATATACTTTCACCTACTTTTACATGGTATTTACCATATTTTATTTATTTTTTGTGTAACAATTATATTTTAATAGGGTATATAATATTAAATGCTAAGGAGCTCATTCTGACCCGCTCGCAAGATGCGGCCGCTCGCTCCCAGCGTATGGAAATTCAGCTAAATGTCGTCAAGGCAGTTGCTCGCACTTCACTGGCACTTTGTATTTATAGACGCCCACCAACTTGTCTTTAGCCGCCCACTTGCGTACGTCATCTCCAGGAAGAATATACAACCATCGGTACATCGGGTTACATCGAATCTGACGGCAGCACTTGCGGTTGATTGTACCCTACCGCAAGCACTTCAGTGTAAAAATCAGCCAGGTGATGTGTACTATGACGATGCCTGTTAATTATGCACGCCCCAGAAACGGCATGAAAGCACTCTGGCACGCCTGCGTCCGCAACTCCACTCCCCCGTTACTACTGGCCTGCCCCTGTTACCACCCACAAACGGCTTCTCCTGTCACTCATTCCACTTATACTATTCTGTGCATGCGCACTGCGAACTACACGCATGCGCACATTAGTGAACATCATCTGCAACGAGCGGGTCTGAATGAGCTCCTAAGTTTTGATAATTATCACCATTTCATATGTATTTTTCATAAGAGTGCCCCATAAAAGGAATTACTCTTTGCTTGCCTGCACAAGAAAATACTTATGTAATGTGGATCGTACCTGGTCTCAGAAGGGCGTTTCTTCGACTTGTTATCATGGCACAGCAGAGGAACAGAAATCCCCCAAATCCCAATTACCAGGTGGACACCAGGGAAATAAAGTGATGTTTAGATTTATTGGAGGCAATACTTCATCACTGTAAACTATTCAGGAGTCAACAGATGTAGCAGAGATGTAGCATAAACAATCTTCCAATTATAATAACCAGTAAAGGCCATGATTACCGCAGTACTGTAATGCTCTAGATCTTGACCGTTGCCATAGGTAACACTATTGAGCATTATGCTGAATATACTACGCAATATCATTAGTGCAATCTGCAAAAATACTTTAAAAAATACTCTTGCTACTGTACACTTTGAAGCAAATAACTTTGATACTGTACACTCAGAATGCTAGTCACATGACTGTATGGTCGTACAGCAATACACACTCTGGCCGTAATAGACTTAAGACTATAATTTTGTCAATAACATAAAAGACTTGATAAAGCAGAAATCAAGTGCATTCCATAAACAGCATTCATAACATCCATTATTCACAGGGTAATGGAAAGCTAACAAATCACTCAATAGTTCGGTAGTTGCAATAAGTCGCGTGAGGATACCTAACCTTAACACAATGGGGTAAATTTACTAAGATCCGTGTTTGTCCCGATTTGCATTTTCGGGTGATAATATCACTTTTTTCAAATCGTGAATTTACTATCACAAAAGTCGGGTGATTTCTTAATTTTTTTCAGGTTGAAATCGGGTGGTTTAATGCCGCAAATTCGGACGTTTTGAACAATAGAAATGATATCACCATCGACTCAATTCGGAAGTACTTTACACTTATTTCATACAAATTTTGAATTTACCATTATTCGTTTTGCTAAAGTTACATGTTTTACACTCAAATCGGGGACTCAATAGTTTTAAATGCACCCCGCCCCAATAAAGGGTCCCCCTCTCCAGGGCATCCCTGGCCTAGGCTGATAGTCTGGGGCTATCCCCGCCACCCCTGGGCGGTGGGTGGCGGGTTGATAGTGTATGTGGTGTGTAAAAAATGGAATTATCAACATTGTCTTTACAGTCGAACTGCAGGTCCGAGCAAGCCTCCCCCGCATGCTGGTACTTGGAGAACCACAAGTACCAGCATGCAGGACATTAAGAGCCCTCTGGTACCTGTAGTTCACCTGTAAATAAATGTGTAAAAAAACACAAAACACACACACCGTGAAAGTACAGTTTTATTACATACATACATACATACATACACACACACACACACACACATACTCACCTACATTACCAGTAGTAGTCCTCTTGTCCAAAGTAGGCATCCAAGGTCTTCTTAAAACCAAAAAATGCAAATTCCAATCCACGCAACTGATAACAACCAGGATGGTTGTTATCTCCCGAATGAAACGCTCAGACGCGGCTCTAGCCTTTGTAGGGTCGTATCTGAGCATTCATTGGCTGAGAGAGGTCAGCCCCCTGCCTCCCGATTGCTTTATCTCGGCGTGGGTTAAATGACAGGCGTCTATAACTAGACGCCTCTCATTTTCCCGACGCCGGGAGACAGGCGTCCGGCATCCCGATCAAAGGGATGTCGGGTGCCGCGAGCGGACAGCCACGGGGGGGAGGGTTAGGTTTAGGGCTCCTGGGGGGGGATTAGAGTTAGGCACCCTCCCGGGAGGGTTAGGGTTAGGCTAGGGGGAGGGAGGGTTAGGGTTAGGCACCCCCAGGGGGGACTTAGGGTTAGGCACCCCCCCGGGGGACTTAGGTTTAGGCAGCGGGGAAGGGGGGGTTAGGGTTAGGCACTTATAGGGGGGATTAGAGTTAGGCACTTGGGGGGAGGTTAGGATTAGGTACCCCAAAGGAGGGTTAGGGTTAGGGGGGTTAGGTTAGTAAATACTTACCTGAGGACGATCGGGATTTCCAGCGCTGTCGGGCTGCAGGGATCTGTCCATCTGTCGGGCTGCCGCTGCTGGGAATCGAACCGCCGGCCGTGCGACCAGCGGTATTTCATACCGATTCCACTCTATAAAGGCAGAGGCCGCGTCTGAGCATTATACGGGAGATAACAACCATCCTGGTTGTTATCAGTTGCGTGGCTCGGATTTTGCATTTTTTTGTTTTAAGAAGATCTTGGATGCCTACTTTGGACAAGGGGACCACTCCTGGTAATGTAGGTGAGTATGTGTGTGTATGTATGTATGTAATAAAACTGTACTTTAATGGTATGTGTGTTGTGTTTTTTTAGGCATTTCTTTACAGGTGAACTACAAGTACCAGCGGGCCCTTAATGTCCCGCATGCTGGTACTTGTGATTCTCCAAGTACCAGCATGAGGGGGAGGCTTGCTGGGACCTGCAGTTCTAATGTAAAGACAATGTTTATACTTCTATTATTTTACAACACACCTACACTATCAAGCAACCATCCACCACCCTGGAGTGGAGGGGATAGCCCCGGCCCATCAGCCTAGGCCAGGGGTGCCCTGGAGAGGGGGACCCCTTTATTGGGGGGGTCCCCAACTCCCTTGGGCTGACTGACAGTCAGGGCTGATGCTGCGGTTGGGGGGCCCGGTGAAAGGGCTCCCCCAGCTGTGGCATCAGTCCCCCGCTAGAAAGGGTCCGATGCTGTTTTTAAATATAGTTGGAACCTCACGCTTTTTTTTTCTCCCTATATTTAAAACCAGGTCTGGCCCTGCAGCCAGGTGCTGGTTCCTAAATTACGGTGGAACCCTACTCATACTGTTCCCCGTAATTTTAGGAACCAGGACTGGCTGGCAAGTCTGGGGGGTTAGCCTTTTTGAGGGGGGGGAACCTCACGTAAATTTTGACGGAAAAATTAACCTTTAAAGCAAGATAAAAAAAACAAGCAGCCTGCACATATTTCATTGATATGTGCAGGCTGCTTGTTCGGGAGATAAATTCGGGCGGTTAACAGGAACGATCAAATATACCATCAATCAAAACGATCCTGTCAAAACTGAGACCTTGGTAAATTCCCGATTGTTTAAGTGAAAAAAACGGCCATTTTTGATTGATCCTATCCGAGTTGAAAAACTGGACAAATCGGGACCAACACGGATCTTAGTAAATTTACCCCTCAATGTGGACTGAGAGTATTTGTTACAATGATGAAGTAGCTCACTGGTTTGCTCTGCGTGCGCCTAGGGTGAATCTCTCTTAGGGAAAGCATAGTCTTTTTCCATTATAGCAGCAACAGTACTGTCCCTTTTTGCTGGAACTTTTAGCTCTGTAACCAAGGGTGAATTTGGCTATATATAACAACTGGGCAAACAGCTTTTGTTTCTTCCACAATCAGCAATCAAATAAGCATAAGTTATTCAAGTGGCTCCAAACTGTAAATGCTGCACTAAATATTATAGTGTTGCAAAAATGCCCCTCTTAGGTAGATGCTTGCCTTAGTGAACAGGAGCAAGGTAGTGCAAGTACAAAGCACTTATGTTTGTCTCTGGGCTTGTGGTCTCAGTGGGCACCTGTGTGCATTAGTTTGGTGTACATGTGCACTGAAAATGTATGACAGACTTGTATCACGTCGCTTGATACTGCAGTTTAGCTTAACTCTGCTCGGCCCAGCTCTACTTAGCTGCCGCCTCCATTTTCCCAGTGATCTTTGCCGCCCGGCTGGTGCTGCAGAGCATCACTCTGGAGACAATGGACAGGGAAGTATAAAGAGTATATGGGTGCAGGCAGGGCTGCCATCGGGGGGGACTGCTGGCACTGGAGTCCCGGGCCTGGCAGAGAGGGGGGCCCGGGTAGCAGCAGTGTGCATTTATGCCAGTCCACCAGCTGGTGGCGCGCAGGCAGTCAGAAACAGCGATGAGTGGTTGAGAGAGCAGCGGCGGAGTTATGAATATGGGGCTGGAGGCTAGCCAATTGGAGCTCACAGAACAGCAGCCAATCAGAGGCGGGTACACCTGATGACTGCTAGTCCGCGTGCTGTAATTGGCTCGCGGCCAGCGCCATATTCCAAATGCTGCCGCTGTCTCAGCAACTAATGTACTGATGCTGCAGCAGTCCTGGTTTTCAGCAGCTGCTCAGCTCTGGCGCCTCCGAACACGAACCCGCCCTCTGCCTGGCAGGATCAGCAGAGGATAGGTGTAATGGCATACCTCCCAACTGTTCCGAATCCAGCAGCACAGTCCCATTGTTCTGGGGCTGTCCCACTGTCCCACCCGCGGGCCGCAGTGTTCCGTGGTGGGGTGGAAGTTGGGGAGAGCACATACCGCTGCTCTGCATAGCAGAGCAGCTGGTGTGCAGGAGGAGAACAGATGTTCTCATATGTTAGGACAGCCTGGGGGCTGCCCAGCATCTCGGAGAGTGCTGGGCACACCCCCATAGTTACGAAAACGGGGAAAGCCATGAGGCTCCGCCCCATTTTGGTAGACTCCGCCTCTTTTGCGCAACCCACGCCCCTTTTCGGCTGCGTGCGCTGAAGGAGGATGAAAAGTTGGGAGGTATGTAATCTGGTTACCACAGTGAGTTCTGCTCGAAGCACCAACCTTGGGACAGGCTGGACTCTGTGACAGGTGAGTGGATAGGGCAGGTGCGTAGTTTGCATATAATCTGTCCGGTGGAAAGGTTACTGTAGTTATATCTATATATTTATATATAGCATGAGAGATGGCACTCAAAAAACACTATTTGGCAGGGTGGTGCTAGGTCCAAAACAAGTTGTAATATAAACACCCCGTCACTAAGCAAGCCCAACAGTACAGTTGAAACGATCATTGGGCCACTGATAGCTATGTGGTATGTCTGTCTACATGCCTTGTGAATAAACCTGTGGATTCATCTAAACATGAGTGCTGGTTTTTTGTTTACTCTGCAGGCGATTAGCTTAGTGACAGGGTGTTTATATTAGGGGTGAGCGGGTTCGGATTTCTGAAATCCGAACCCCCCCGAGCCCCCCCGATCCGAGTCCGATCCGAGTCAGGCTCGACTTTTCCCGCCTGACTCGGATCTGAAATCGAGGCAAAACGTCATCATCCCGCCTTCCGAGTCTCGCGGGTTTTGGATCCTATATAAGGTACCCGCGTCGGCGCCATTTTCTCACTCGGCTGTGGACAGTGAAGAGGGAGGGTGGGAGTTAGGGCTGTGTAGTGTAGTGTAGTGTAGTGCTGCTGTTGTCCACTACTTCAAAGTCCATAGGGGCTGGCTGTGTTGTGCTGTGCTGCTGTTGTTAATAGGGGCTGTGTCCACTACTTCAAAGTCCATAGGGGCTGGCTGGACTGTGTTGTGCAGTCAGTTCTCCATAGGGGCTGTGTCCACTCCAAAGTCCTGTGCAGTGTCCCAGTCTTAAAGGAGTGCTGTAGTGTTGTCCAGGGGGTGCTCTGTCCATCAGGGGTGCTCCCCCCAAGTGCTAAAAAAATAATATATTTTCTGTGTTTGTGAATTGTGTGCGCAGTAGCCGCACGTGCATCAACAAAGTAGTGCCAAGCGTGCACCTGTGTCATAAGTAAAGGGCCGGCTGGCTTGACCGTTAAAGGGTGCTGTAACCCCCGAAAGTACACTCCAGTCCAAACCAAAAAAAAATTATTTTCTGTGTTTGTGAATTGTGTGCGCAGTAGCCACACGTGCATCAACAAAGTAGTGCCAAGCGTGCGCCTGTGTCATAAGTAAAGGGCCGGCTGGCTTGACCGTTAAGGGTGCTGTAACCCCCGAAAGTACACTCCAGTCCAAACCAAAAAAAAAATTATTTTCTGTGTTTGTGAATTGTGTGCGCAGTAGCCGCACGTGCATCAACAAAGTAGTGCCAAGCGTGCGCCTGTGTCATAAGTAAAGGGCCGGCTGGCTTGACCGTTAAGGGTGCTGTAACCCCCGAAAGTACACTCCAGTCCAAACCAAAAAAAAATTATTTTCTGTGTTTGTGAATTGTGTGCGCAGTAGCCGCACGTGCATCAACAAAGTAGTGCCAAGCGTGCGCCTGTGTCATAAGTAAAGGGCCGGCTGGCTTGACCGTTAAAGGGTGCTGTAACCCCCGAAAGTACACTCCAGTCCAAACCAAAAAAAAATTATTTTCTGTGTTTGTGAATTGTGTGCGCAGTAGCCGCACGTGCATCAACAAAGTAGTGCCAAGCGTGCGCCTGTGTCATAAGTAAAGGGCCGGCTGGCTTGACCGTTAAAGGGTGCTGTAACCCCCGAAAGTACACTCCAGTCCAAACCAAAAAAAAATTATTTTCTGTGTTTGTGAATTGTGTGCGCAGTAGCCGCACGTGCATCAACAAAGTAGTGCCAAGCGTGCGCCTGTGTCATAAGTAAAGGGCCGGCTGGCTTGACCGTTAAAGGGTGCTGTAACCCCCGAAAGTACACTCCAGTCCAAACCAAAAAAAAATTATTTTCTGTGTTTGTGAATTGTGTGCGCAGTAGCCGCACGTGCATCAACAAAGTAGTGCCAAGCGTGCGCCTGTGTCATAAGTAAAGGGCCGGCTGGCTTGACCGTTAAAGGGTGCTGTAACCCCCAAAGTACACTCCAGTCCAAACCAAAAAAAAAATTATTTTCTGTGTTTGTGAATTGTGTGCGCAGTAGCCGCACGTGCATCAACAAAGTAGTGCCAAGCGTGCGCCTGTGTCATAAGTAAAGGGCCGGCTGGCTTGACCGTTAAAGGGTGCTGTAACCCCCGAAAGTACACTCCAGTCCAAACCAAAAAAAAATTATTTTCTGTGTTTGTGAATTGTGTGCGCAGTAGCCGCACGTGCATCAACAAAGTAGTGCCAAGCGTGTGCCTGTGTCATAAGTAAAGGGCCGGCTGGCTTGACCGTTAAAGGGTGCTGTAACCCCCGAAAGTACACTCCAGTCCAAACCAAAAAAAAATTATTTTCTGTGTTTGTGAATTGTGTGCGCAGTAGCCGCACGTGCATCAACAAAGTAGTGCCAAGCGTGCGCCTGTGTCATAAGTAAAGGGCCGGCTGGCTTGACCGTTAAAGGGTGCTGTAACCCCCGAAAGTACACTCCAGTCCAAACCAAAAAAAAATTATTTTCTGTGTTTGTGAATTGTGTGCGCAGTAGCCGCACATGCATCAACAAAGTAGTGCCAAGCGTGCGCCTGTGTCATAAGTAAAGGGCCGGCTGGCTTGACCGTTAAGGGTGCTGTAACCCCCGAAAGTACACTCCAGTCCAAACCAAAAAAAAATTATTTTCTGTGTTTGTGAATTGTGTGCGCAGTAGCCGCACGTGCATCAACAAAGTAGTGCCAAGAGTGCGCCTGTGTCATAAGTAAAGGGCCGGCTGGCTTGACCGTTAAAGGGTGCTGTAACCCACAAAGTACACTCCAGTCCAAACAAAAAAAAAAATAATTTTCTGTGTTTAGCCGCACGTATATATCAAATCGATATAACATAAATGGAGGACCAAACTTTCTCCGATAAAAATAAAATAGAGAAAGATCAAGAACCACTTCCTCCTAGTGCTGAAGCTGCTGCCACTAGTCATGACATAGACGATAACATGCCATCAACGTCGTCTGCCAAGGCCGATGCCCAATGTCATAGTAGAGGGCACATACAATCCCAAATGGCAAAGTTCAGGAAAATGACCTTGAAAAAGACATTTAAATCAGCTGAAGAGAAACGTAAACTTGCCAATATGCCATTTACGACACGGAGTGGCAAGGAACGGCTAAGGTCGATCCCTAGTATGTTCATGACTAGTGGTTCAGCTTCACATGACGATGGAAGCCCTCCTCCCACTAAAAAAATCAAAAGAGTTAAGCTGGCAAAAGCACAGCGAAGAACTGTGCTTTCTAAGAAGATATCACAAATCCCCAAGGAGAGTCCAAGTGTGGTGGTGGTTGCGATGCCTGACCTTCCCAGCACTGGACGGGAAGAGGTGGCTCTTTCCACCATTTGCACGCCCCCTGCAAGTGCTGAAAGGAGCACCCACAGTCCACTTGCTGATATGCAAATTGAAGATGTCACTGTTGAAGTACAACAGGATGAGGATACTGGTGTAGCTGGCGCTGAGGAGGAAGTTGGCGAGGAGGATTCTGATGGTGATGTGGTTTGTTTAAATCAGGCTCCGGGGGAGACAGTTGTTGTCCGTGGGATGAAAATGCCCATCACGGTCATGCCTGGGCAGAAGACCAAACATTCCACCTCTTTGGTCTGGCAATATTTCTATCCAAATCCGGACAACAACTGTCTTGCCATATGTACCATATGTAAAGGTGAAATAAGTAGGGGTAGGGACGTCAACCACCTAGGAACATCCTCCCTTATACGGCACCTGCAGCGCGTTCATAAAAAGTTACTGTCAAGTTCAGAAACTTTGGCTAAGACCGTAAGCAGTCCAGGGACACCTAAATCCCGTTGTCCTGTTGTATCCAAGCGCCTGCAAACCACACCGTCAACTCCCTCCTTGTCAATTTCCTCCTTAGTCAGGATCGGAAGTAGTCCTGCAGGCCATGTCACTGGCATGACTGACTCTCCTATCCGGGATTCCTCTGGAGGATCCTGCATTGCTACGCCTACTGCTGCCGCTGCTGCTGTTGCTGCTGCTGGGAGTCGTTCATCATCCCAGAGAGGAAGTAGGAACACCACTACTTTTACTAAACAATTGACCCTCCAACAGTCCTTAGCGAGGAGGATGAAGTACGACAGCAGTCATCCTGAAGCAAAACGTATAACTGAGGCCTTGACTGCTATGTTGGTGTTAGACGTGCGTCCGGTATCCGCCATTAGTGCAGTGGGATTTAGACAATTGATGGAGGTAGTGTGTCCCCGGTTCCAAATCCCGTCTAGATTCCACTTCACTAGGCAGGCGATACCGAGACTGTACAGAAACGTCAGAAAAAGTGTCCTCAGTGTCCTGAAAAATGCCGTTGTACACAATGTCCACTTAACCACGGACATGTGGACAAGTGGAACAGGGCAGACTAAGGACTATATGACTGTGACAGCCCACTGGGTAGATGTATCACCTTACGCAGCAACAGCAGCAGCGTCACCAGTAGCAGCATCTCAGAAACGCCAGCTCGTTACAAGGCAGGCTACGCTGTGTATCACCGGTTTCAGTAAGAGGCACACCGCCGACAACCTCTTAGAGAAACTGAGGGAAATCATCGCCCAGTGGCTTACCCCACTTAGACTCTCCTGGGGATTTGTGATATCTGACAACGCCACCAAAATTGTGCGGGCATTACATCTGGGCAAATTCCAGCACGTCCCATGTTTTGCTCACACAATAAACTTGGTGGTGCAGAATTTTCTGAAAAGCGACAGGGGCGTGCAGGAGACGCTTTGGGTGGCCCGAAAAATTTCTGGCCACTTTCGCCATTCAGCGACTGCGTGCCGAAGACTGGAGCGCCAGCAAACACTCTTGAACCTGCCCCGCCATCACCTGAAGCAAGAGGTTGTGACGCGGTGGAACTCAACCCTCTATATGCTTCAGAGGATGGAGGAGCAGCAAAAGGCCATACAAGCCTATACATCCACCTATGACATAGGCAAAGGAGGGGGTATGCACCTGACTCAAGCGCAGTGGAGAATGATTTCCGTGTTGTGCAAGGTTCTCCAGCCCTTCGAACTTGCCACACGTGAAGTCAGTTCAGACACAGCCAGCTTGAGTCAGGTCATTCCCCTCATCAGGCTTTTGCAGAAGCAGCTGGAGAAAGTGAAGGAGGAGCTAAGACGGAGCGATTCCGCTCGGCATGTGGGACTTGTGGATGAAGCCCTTCATTCGCTTTGCCAGGATTCCAGGGTGGTCAATCTGTTGAAATCAGACCACTACATTTTGGCCACCGTGCTTGATCCTAGGTTTAAAGCCTATGTGGTGTCTCTCTTTCCGGCCGACACAAGCCTGCAGAGGTGCAAAGACCTGCTGGTGAACACACTGTCAGCTGAAGCGGAACGTGACACGTCAACGGCTCCTTCTTCATTTTCTCCCGCAACTGGGGCTGCCAGGAAAAAACTTAGGTATCCTAAGCAACCCGCTGGCGGTGATGCAGGGCAGGCAGGACCAAGTTTGGACATCTGGTCCGGACTGAAGGACCTGGCAACAATTTCTGACATGTCTACTGTCACTGCATATGATACTGTCACCATTGACAGAATGGTGGAGGATTACATCGGTGACAGCATCCAAGTAGGCATGTCAGACAGTCCATACCTGTACTGGCAGGAAAAAGAGGCAATTTGGAGGCCCCTGTACAAGCTGGCTCTATTTTACCTGAGTTGCCCCCCCTCCAGTGTGTACTCCGAAAGAGTGTTTAGTGCAGCCGGGAACCTTGTCAGCGAAAGGCGTAGGAGGTTGCTTCCACAGAATGTGGAGAAGATGATGTTCATCAAAATGAATTATCAGCTCTTCCAGGGAGACCAGCCTCCAGAACGTACAGAGGGACCTGTGGTGGTGGATTCAAGTGGGGACGAGTTAATACTTTGTGAGGATGAGGATGTACACACTGAAGAGGGTGAGGAATCGGTGGATGAGGAGGATGAGGATGACATCTTGCCTCCGTAGAGCCAGTTTGTGCAGGGACACATTAATTGCCAGCTTGTTTTGTGGGGGCCCAAACGAACCAATCATTTCAGCCACAGTTGTGTGGCAGACCCTGGCGCTGAAATGATTGATTTGTTAAAGTGTGCATGTCCTGTTTATACAACATAAGGGTGGGTGGGAGGGCCCAAGAACAATTCCATCTTGCACTTCTTTTTTTTCTTTGCATTATGTACAGTTTGGGGCCTAGTTTTTCTAACTGCCATCCTGTCTGCCACTGCAGTGTCACTCCTAGATGGGTCACGTGTTTGTGCCGCCCACTCGTGTCGCTTAGCATAGTCATCCAGCTACCTCGGTGCAACCTTTTGGACATGAAAACACTATTGTGAGGTGTGAGGTGTTCAGAATAGACTGGAAATGAGTGGAAATTAAGGTTATTGAGGTTAATAATAGCATAGGAGCAGAGAAACCAACAAATTCTGTGATTTTAGCTGTTTTTATGCTTTTTAAAAAAAAAATACAGATCCAAAACACAAAACCCAGAACCCAAAACACGGAAGGGTGGTTTTGGCAAAACCAATCCAGATCCAAAACACGAAGAAAGATCCAGATCCAAAACCAAAACACAAAACACGAAAAGTGGCCGATGCACACCCCTAGTTTATATATGTATATATAGACAAAGAAGCCAAAGGGATGTGCACCACAATGAATAAAAAGTAACAAGTATTTTAATTGTAGCACATCTAGAAACTTAGAACCAATAGACGAAATGCGTTTGGGCGTGGTAACCTGGTGACATCATGACGCCGTGGCATTGCTTCATGGGAAGTGTAGTCCTGTGACTGGGATCCGGAGCTAGGACGCTGTATTTACTGCGCACGGAACAATTACCTGAGGCGCTTCTAAAGACACTGATGTGGCGGTGTTATTCCATGCTCGTAGTGACCCTGTATATCGGACTGTGATATCTTATGTGTAAAGGCCCCTATACACTGTGCGATTCAAAGTTGGTAAGATGTGTTGTATGATAGCCATTGAAATTCTTCATAAGATGTGGTCAAATGGAGTACGATTGATCGTTCTGATCATAGGATAAGATGCATAGAAGTGAATCAGGTTGTACTCAACAGATTGTAGATCTCTCTGCAAAACCATCTGATCTGCGATCCAACTAGATGATGGCGGGGACATGCATCGGGGTCGCAGGACACACAAAATACACCTATTTTCACACGATAGGTCTGTCCAACCTGTCGTAACTGGCCATATCGTCTAAAATATTGTTCCGTGTATGGGCACCTTAAGTTGTGTGCTACAATTAAAATACTTGTTACTGTTTATGTGTACATCCCTTCTGCTTCTTTGACCAGAGATCCCTGTGCTTACTCCTGAGGAGGAGGATTCAATCTAAGGGGAAGCTGCAAACAATGGAATCATTGTAAAAATAAAAGGACTCACTTCCTTACTAACATTGGATTAAGAACCTCATTGTGCATGGTGATATACTTTTTTCCTTTGTTTATATATATATATATTAGGGGTGAGCGGGTTCGGATTTCTGAAATCCGAACCCCCCCCGAGCCCCCCCGATCAGAGGCCAATCCGAGTCAGGCTCGACTTTTCCCGCCTGACTCGGATCTGAAATCGAGGCAAAACGTCATCATCCCGCCTTCCAAGTCTCGCGGGTTTTGGATCCTATATAAGGTACCCGCGTCGGCGCCATTTTCTCACTCGGCTGTGGACAGTGAAGAGGGAGGGTGGGAGTTAGGGCTGGCTGGGCTGTGTAGTGTAGTGTAGTGTAGTGCAGAGTAGTGTTGTGCTGTGCTGTGCTGCGCTGTGCTGCTGTTGTCCACTACTTCAAAGTCCATAGGGGCTGGCTGGACTGTGCTGTGCAGTCAGTTCTCCATAGGGGCTGTGTCCACTCCAAAGTCCTGTGCAGTGTCCCAGTCCTAAAGGGGTGCTGTAGTGTTGTCCAGGGGGTGCTCTGTCCATCAGGGGTGCTCCCCCCAAGTGCTAAAAAATTAATATTTTTTGTGTGTTTGTGAATTGTGTGCGCAGTAGCCGCACGTGCATCAACAAAGTAGTGCCAAGCGTGCGCCTGTGTCATAAGTAAAGGGCCAGCTGGCTTGACCGTTAAAGGGTGCTGTAACCCCCAAAGTACACTCCAGTCCAAACCAAAAAAATAATAATTTTCTGTGTTTGTGAATTGTGTGCGCAGTAGCCGCACGTGCATCAACAAAGTAGTGCCAAGCGTGCGCCTGTGTCATAAGTAAAGGGCCGGCTGGCTTGACCGTTAAAGGGTGCTGTAACCCCCAAAGTACACTCCAAACCAAAAAAAAAATAATTTTCTGTGTTTGTGAATTGTGTGCGCAGTAGCCGCACGTGCATCAACAAAGTAGTGCCAAGCGTACGCCTGTGTCATAAGTAAAGGGCCGGCTGGCTTGACCATTAAAGGGTGCTGTAACCACCAAAGTACACTCCAGTCCAAACCAAAAAAAAAAATATTTTCTGTGTTTGTGAATTGTGTGCGCAGTAGCCGCACGTGCATCAACAAAGTAGTGCTAAGCGTGCGCCTGTGTCATAAGTAAAGGACCGGCTGGCTTGACCGTTAAAGGGTGCTGTAACCCCCAAAGTACACTCCAGTCCAAACCAAAAAAAAAATTATTTTCTGTGTTTGTGAATTGTGTGCGCAGTAGCCGCACGTGCATCAGCAAAGTAGTGCCAAGCGTGCGCCTGTGTCATAAGTAAAGGGCCGGCTGGCTTGACCGTTAAAGGGTGCTGTAACCCCCAAAGTACACTCCAGTCCAAACCAAAAAAATATATATTTTCTGTGTTTGTGAATTGTGTGCGCAGTAGCCGCACGTGCATCAACAAAGTAGTGCCAAGCGTGCTCCTGTGTCATAAGTAAAGGGCAGGCTGGCTTGACCGTTAAAGGGTGCTGTAACCCCCAAAGTACACTCCAGTCCAAACCAAAAAAAAAATTATTTTCTGTGTTTGTGAATTGTGTGCGCAGTAGCCGCACGTGCATCAACAAAGTAGTGCCAAGCGTGCGCCTGTGTCATAAGTAAAGGGCCGGCTGGCTTGACCGTTAAAGGGTGCTGTAACCCCCAAAGTACACTCCAGTCCAAACCAAAAAAATAAATATTTTCTGTGTTTGTGAATTGTGTGCGCAGTAGCCGCACGTGCATCAACAAAGTAGTGCCAAGCGTGCGCCTGTGTCATAAGTAAAGGGCCGGCTGGCTTGACCGTTAAAGGGTGCTGTAACCCCCAAAGTACACTCCAGTCCAAACCAAAAAAAAATAATTTTCTGTGTTTGTGAATTGTGTGCGCAGTAGCCGCACGTGCATCAACAAAGTAGTGCCAAGCGTGCGCCTGTGTCATAAGTAAAGGGCCGGCTGGCTTGACCGTTAAAGGGTGCTGTAACCCCCAAAGTACACTCCAGTCCAAACCAAAAAAAAAATAATTTTCTGTGTTTGTGAATTGTGTGCGCAGTAGCCGCACGTGCATCAACAAAGTAGTGCCAAGCGTGCGCCTGTGTCATAAGTAAAGGGCCGGCTGGCTTGACCGTTAAAGGGTGCTGTAACCCCCAAAGTACACTCCAAATCAAAAAAAAAATATTTTCTGTGTTTGTGACTTGTGTGCACTGTGGCTGCACGTGCATCAACAAAGGAGCAGCGCCAAGCGTGCGCCTGTGTTCCATAAGTAAAGAGCCGGCTGTCTCATTTCTTAAAGGGTGGTGTAACCCACAAAGTGCACTACTCTCCAGCAAAAATAAAAAATATTTTCTGTGTTTGTGCGCTTTAGCCGCACGTATATATCAATATAACATAAATGGAGGACCAAACTTTCTCCGATAAAAATAAAATAGGGAAAGATCAAGAACCACTTCCTCCTAGTGCTATTGCTGCTGCTGGGAGTTGTTCATCATCCCAGAGAGGAAGTAGGAACATCACTACTTTTACTAAACAATTGACCCTCCAACAGTCCCTAGCGATGAGGATGAAGTACGACAGCAGTCATCCTGAAGGAAAACGTATAACTGAGGCCTTGACTGCTATGTTGGTGTTAGACGTGCGTCCGGTATCCGCCATTAGTGCAGTGGGATTTAGACAATTGATGGAGGTAGTGTGTCCCCGGTTCCAAATCCCGTCTAGATTCCACCTGCATCCTCAAAGCAGCAGCGACAAGCGTGCATCTGTCTGTTAAAGGGTGGTGACACCCTCAAAGTGTGCTACACAAACAATAAAAATATTGTTCTTTTTTTTTCGGTCTTTGTGAAATGTGTGGGCTGTAGCCGCACCTGCATCCTTAAAGCAGCAGCGACAAGCGTGCGTCTGTCTGTTAAAGGGTGGTGACACCCTCAAAGTGTGCTACACAAACAATAAAAATATTGTTCTTTTTTTTTTCGGTCTTTGTGAAATGTGTGGGCTGTAGCCGCACCTGCATCCTTAAAGCAGCAGCGACAAGCGTGCGTCTGTCTGTTAAAGGGTGGTGTAACCCTCAAAGTGCGCTCCACAAACAATAAAAATATTCTTTTTTTTTTTTCTGTCTTTGTGAATTGTGTGGGCTGTAGCCGCACTTGCATCCTCAAAGCAGCAGCGACAAGCGTGCGTCTGTCTGTTAAAGGATTACATCGGTGACAGCATCCAAGTAGGCATGTCAGACAGTCCGTACCTGTACTGGCAGGAAAAAGAAGCAATTTGGAGGTCCCTGTACAAACTGGCTCTATTTTACCTGAGTTGCCCCCCCTCCAGTGTGTACTCCGAAAGAGTGTTTAGTGCAGCCGGGAACCTTGTCAGCGAAAGGCGTAGGAGGTTGCTTCCACAAAATGTGGAGAAGATGATGTTCATAAAATGAATTATCAACTCTTCCAGGGAGACCAGCCTCCAGAACGTACAGAGGGACCTGTGGTTCCAGCGGGGAGGAATTAATACTCTGTGAGGATGAGGATGTACACACTGAAGAGGGTGAGGAATCGGTGGATGAGGAGGATGAGGATGACATCTTGCCTCTGTAGAGCCAGTTTGTGCAGGGACAGATTAATTGCCAGCTTGTTTTGTGGGGGCCCAAACGAACCAATCATTTCAGCCACAGTTGTGTGGCAGACCCTGGCGCTGAAATGATTGGTTTGTTAAAGTGTGCATGTCCTGTTTATACAACATAAGGGTGGATGGGAGGGCCCAAGGACAATTCCATCTTGCACCTCTTTTTTTTCTTTGCATTATGTACAGTTTGGGGCCTAGTTTTTCAAACTGCCATCCTGTCTGCCACTGCAGTTTCACGCCTAGATGGGTCACGTGTTTGTGCAGCCCACTCGTGTCGCTTAGCATAGTCATCCAGCTACCTCGGTGCAACCTTTTGGACATAAAAACACTATTGTGAGGTGTGAGGTGTTCAGAATAGACTGGAAATTAGTGGAAATTAAGGTTATTGAGGTTAATAGCATAGGAGCAGAAAAACCTACAAATTCTGTGATTTTAGCTGTTTTTATGCTTTTTTTCAAAAAAATACAGATCCAAAACACAAAACCCAGAACCTAAAACACGGAAGGGTGGTTTTGGCAAAACCAATCCAGATCCAAAACACGAAGAAAGATCCAGATCCAAAACCAAAACACAAAACACGAAAAGTGGCCGGTGCACACCCCTAATATATATATATATATATATATATATATATATATATATATATATATATATACATATATATTGTTACACAGTCGGGATAGGTTAGATCCTGGGGTAGATGGACAGCAGCCGTAGCAACAGGATACAAGTCTGGGATTCTCGTACAAACTGGTTGGCGCCAGTCTTTATTGTGCCAAATGGATATAAACATAAGTCCTAGCCCGGCTGGGCACTAGCTACACAGCAGATTCCCTCTCTATAATAATGGTAGGGCCTATTACCCTCACCATCAACAAAACACGTGCACAGTACTTACAACGATTATCGCCAAGTGTCTCTGAACAGGCTAGTCTGCCTGCTCTCCCAGGTGTGAGACACTCAGCCACAAACAAACCCAGCTTATATTAGCCATTTCCAGTTGCAAGCCCAATGAGCCTGTTACCAGGCTGAAAGGCCCAAAACCTGGAGTGGACTGTGGATGGAGCCCTCCCTCTCCTCTCATCCACACTCCCAGGACCCAAACCAGCTTTTCCAAAAGCCGATACTCTGGTCTGCTTACAAAACAGACTTCTCCATTTGTCTTAGGCCAAAAACCTAAGACAAATGTACCTGCCATTGACCACTTTACCAGTGCTTCTATCACAATATATATATATATATGTGTATATATATATATATATATATATATATATACCGCCCCCCTATAACAAACATCTAGATCCACCCCTGATCCAGGTACATGGATTATGACATGGTTCCTGACCCAGTCCTGTATCCTCTAGTCTAGCCTTCCCTGCTCTGTTGCCCCCGTTATGGCCTAGCTTTCCCTGCCCTGCACCACCCCCCACCATGTCTAGCCATCCCTGTGCCCCTAACAGGTCAAGCCCTGGCTATTTCAATATATTTTAATCTGGGTTTTCTCTTATTTATGTATGTATGTATGTAGAGTCGAAGTGGCTTATGCTATATATTTATTATAGATTCTGGTTTTCTGTGTGTGTCATATTACAGCAGTTTTCTCCTATATATTTGTATAGTTTTCTATATTATATGATAGATTGACATGTTATAATAACACCCACCCCAACAGCCTAAACTTTGTAAATTTTTAAACTGGTCACCAACTGATGCCCAACCTCCACGGTAGCTTCACCCACATTATCCACAGCTCCTCCCACATTTACATAAAGGGGTGTGTGGGGGGGTGCTGTCTATTTTGTCAGCACCGGGCCCCATCATTTCTGATGGCAGTCCTGCGTGCAGGGTGTGCAGTGTGGACCCCCCCGGACCCAGGGGCCCATGTTCTCCACACAAACTGCACCCATTAGAGATAGCCACTGATAATACATTACAATTGTGTCACACAATTGTAATGTACAGTATCTCACAATTGTGTGAGATACAAAGTTTTGAAATACAAAGCTGGTGCCTGATATGTATTAATAATATATATTAGTGTCTGCAGAAAATATACAGTGCTATTATTCTATAAATTAGGTTCCGTATTCTAATTGAATGCAGAGCTTTATTGCAGAATTTTTTTTTGTTTCAAATGACTTCAGCACAACTCCTGCTCTACAGCATTTTTTTTACTGGTGCAGCATTTTAGACATGTAATATCTTCCAACTGTCAGTAGATGGGGTTGTTATACTGGTAAACTAGCAAAATAAGCCATGAACTGAATGATTGTGGTTCCACGCAATGAGAGATCAGCAACAGGACCTGTAATGTTCTGGAGAACAGAACGTTCTAATGTCAATATCCAGTGACGGGTCCTGTGTACTAGATGTGGAATATTATTAATACATTGGAACATTTCAAGTCATCTTTTCTTTACTCTCTCTCTCTTGTTATTCTCCAATTAATGCATAAGAGGTCATTTAGGTCAGTGCTCTTGCATGACAATATAGTCCTTCTGCAGTGCAAGAGCAACTTTGGTCCTACTATGGAAGGCTGTGCTGGGATCAAGTGTTTGATCCCAGCATCAGCAGAGCTGCAGGGACAGGCAGAGTGGATGTGTCCTCCGTGGGACACATCCGTTGCCGGCGCTGGGACAGTGATGTCCCCAGCGTTGGTGCAGACGCCGCGGGCACCTGGTGAGGGGACCGCCTGGTCCCTTCCACCAGTGCCGGCGGTACAGTGGCGTCGGGAGAAGCTTGGCTCCGGGCACAAGCTCAGGCGGCGGGTAGCTGGCGCTGGGACAGAGTTTCTGTTCCCAGCACCAGTCAAGCGTCGGGTGCCGCGCTCTGTACTTGGCTCCGGGTGTGGGCTTATTGTAGCCCGCCGCCCGGCAGCCTGGTTACAGCGGCGGGTGTTTGGCTATGGCCACAAGCCAAACTCGGCTCACGGGCCAGCAGCCAATAGGAGGCGGACGCGACGAGCCAATCGCGGCTCGCCGCGTCATAGCCCTGCCCACTTGCGCCATCTTGTATTAGACGGCGCTGAGCAGGAAAAGGGAGTTCGGCGGCGGAGAGGGAGGAGAGAAGACCTCCTGAAGAGCAGAAGGTCATCGCATCAACAGGTCCGGTGGCCGCGGAAGAGGCCAGAAGACGCCCTGAACAAAAGTGAAGACAGAAGGGGCCGGTTGGATGCGGAGAAGAAGAGGCGGCGCTGCTGCCCAGGACAGGCCAGCGGCTGAAGAATGCGGCTGAGGACCGCAGAGGACTGCGGGGGAGGGAAGTAAAAGAGCTTCTTCCAACGGAGCAGGTAGGCCCTCCGTGAGGCCTACCATTTACCATCTCCCTAGACCACCAGGGTTGTCGGGCACTAGGCCCGTGGGGTATTGTCGGGCACTAGGCCCGTAGGCAAATAGGCGGGCACAAGGTCTCTAAAGCCTGGTTAGAAGCCAGTGATCTGGGTATTAGGCCCAGGTCACTGAGGCTACAAATAGGCGGGCACTAGGTCCGAGGCCATCAGCCAGGCTCTAGGCCTGTAACCCTTCTCGGAGGGCGTTAGGCCCTATTTAATAAGTGAGCCCCACAGTTAGGCAGGCCCATAGGCCTGAGCCCCATATAAAGTGGTGCTGGGCATTAGGCCCAGGGCACTACCAGAGCCCATCATTAGGTAGGCCCATAGGCCTGAGCCCCATATAAAGTGGCGCTGGGCACTAGGCCCAGGCCTCTACCAGAGCCCATCATTAGGCATGCCCCTAGGCCTGAACCGCAATATAGGAAGGCAGCCCCTGTGTAAACGATTAGAGGTGTGAGCCGTGGTAGAGAGCTGTCCGGCTACCACCAATGAGGTAGTGTTTCCCCAGTCACTGAGAAGAGGAGCTGGCCAGCTCTGGGTAGGTAGGTAGCAGGCATTTACAGGGACAGCACCGTGTTTTGCTCTTGTGTACTTATAGTCTGTGATTGGTGTTCCGTGCAGGGCAAAAGTTTAGTTATTGTTATACCTGTTGCACTACACGCACTGTAGGTTGAGGGCGATGTTGTCTTAGTAAGTGTAGCTGTGTGACATAGGTTTAGGCCCTGCACGGCTGTGTTGTGTATCTCCTTACAGGGACCTGTAGGCGAGTAAGCGGACGAAGAGCAAGAGTGGACACGGTGAGAAATATCTGTGTGTACTGTCTCTCCCTGTTTGTTTGTCACTACCTATCCTTCCTTCTTTCTGGGCGGATGGTGAACCTTGCAACCCGGTGCAAGGACGGATCTTCACCTGTTGCGTAAGTGCCGATAGGTGAAAATTCGGGATCTAAGGCCAAAAATGCCAATGATGATCTTCACTTAAAACCTGAATTTATCCCTCGGTTCGGTAGGGCGTGTCGGTCAACGTGAGGAAGGACGGTACTCACATCGTCTCCTTCCTCCTAGGTCATCGTGTCCGTGTTCTATTCGGGAGTTCCAGGACTGTCCGTTCAACACACGGCCTGAAGGTGAGAGGGTGCGATGCAAGGTAAGGAACAGAAGTACACCTGCATGGCAGCAGGCACTGCACCACACCGCACCCCTCTTACATAACCATTCGCCTCAATCTGAGGAAGTTCTACAAATTTCCATGAAAGTGCATGTGCAATAACATTTTGGAGAGCAGCGGTTTACATTGGCAATTAAAGTATGGAGTACACTTTATTAGAGCTGTGCAGAAATGAGGCTTCATTTTACAAAGTGGCATTACTGTTATGAGTTAAGGCGAATAAATGGTGCACCTATATGGATGTTACGTGCTGTGTGTTGAGCATACCTTCCACCATTGAAGGTGAGGGGAACATTACAGGGGGCATGGCCACATCATGGATGGGGTGTCATACCTACCTATTTTTGAGAGGAGGGGTTCAGGACCTCATGTGCATTCCTTCACGTATCATGTTGGGGACTCATCACGCTCCCTTTCCCAGAGCTGCTGGGCTGCCCTCAGCCTCTTACAGCATTCATCTCAGAGCACTGGTGAGTGAGACTCCTGGGACAATCAGGAAAGTTGCATCATAGTGAGGGTCCCGGGGTGCTAGGCTGCCCCTTTTCTTCCAAAGGTCCCCCTTATATCACCCTTTAACTGTCACTGATGAGTGTGGCAACCAGTGGCGGCTCCAGGGGTGGGGCTGCAGCGCAGTCCAAAATTCAAATAGCGGAGCCACACCAACTGCCAGTGAGTCCCAGCCATCTATGTTTGGCAGCAGTTGGGGTGGCAGTTGGTGTGGTTCCCCTATTTGAATTTTGGACTGTGCTGCAGCCCCACCTCTGGAGCCGCCACTGGTGGCAACCATTCAGTACTGTTCTGTTATACAAACATAATTCTTCATTGTGACAGTGATCTCTCCAATCTGTACTGACTGGCTGAAATTGGGATGATTGCATACCACACAACCGCCCCGCTTTGGCGGTACACTCCGGCTTTTTAGACACTGTCCCGCCTTCCCACCCGCGGGAAAGTGTCCCATTGGATGAAAAGTTGGAGGGAGCACTTTCTCACCACTGCTATAGTGGGTGTATAGATAATGTGCGCATATGCACGGCATCTACTCATGCAGGGAGAGCCTGGGAGCAGCGAAGTTGCTTGGGGAGCACTGGGCACGCCCCCAGAGTGATGGAAATGCGGGCATGCCACAAGTGCACTTGGTCCCCCAGTTAACATGTGTGGCACCTGACTGACGCCGGGGAAGGGATGGATGCACCAGGACCAAAGCATCGGTGATCGAGAGGAATACCCTGTACCCTGTGATGAGCCCCCACCAGTCAGGGACACACTGGTCAGCATACAGGAAAGATACAAGTGTTCCTGATTGTACTTCGTAGTCCTTACATTGCATTGGCCAGGGCATTGTTTGTCCACCACATACACAGAAGAAGTCATTGTGTGAGTAACTGCTACTCTGGTGCACAGGGGCCCTCAGAAGTTCCCCATATGTGTATCTCACTGTCCGCTTTGCCATCTGTATCACTCTGTGCATTTTCCACCTCTCCATCTATGCATCTGCCCCCTTTATCATCTCTGCCTCAGTCACTTTTTCCATCTGTACCTCTGCCCCCTCCCCATGAAAGCCTCTGCCTCCTACCCTTTATCATCTGTGCACCTGCCCCTTCATGCCTCTAACCATTTGCCAGCTGTGTGTTTGCATCTTTATCATCTCTGCCTGTCACTTTTACCATCTGTGCCTCTGCCCACTCCCCATCTGTGCCTCTGCCCAAAGGTGTAGCTGTGGGGGGGGGGGGTGGCCTCTATGGGTCTCAGCTGCATCCCTGGGCCCGCCTCCCCTGCACCAAATGCTCAACTCACATCACAGAGAAGTGTTCCCTGGACCACTGTCTGCCAGGAGGGATGGTCACATCACACCTCCTAGCCATCTCTGTCTGCATCCAGCGCCACTTGCACAGTGTTCCCTCAACCTGCTGGGACTGTGCCTGCACAGTGTTCTCTCTGCTTGCATGATGATGTCATGCCTCCTCCCAGCATTCCTTGCACAGGGATGCTATACATCCTGGATTTCATGATATTGTATCGCTATTGGTCTGCTGTCCTGGCACCCTGACAGGTAGGCTGCAGCCCCCCCAGTAAAATCTGCCACCTCAGTGAGCCAATTGCTGTCCATTACTGCGCTGACTACACTGTGATGGCAGTGGCTTCCCATTGGGAGCGCTACCCACAAATCAAACACAGGACAGGCAGTCTCAGTGTGCTTTCAATGGGAAGCCACTCATCTGCTCTACGGGCAGCCCTACCCAGCTTCTCGGGGCTGCAGACGATGTGCACATGCGCTGGTCGCGTCGCCTGTCATATCAATTATGCAGGTGCCCGGACCTGGCTATTCGGGACTGTGGTCTCCTCCTCTTCTCCGATCTACAGTGGCAGCACAGGCAGTAGCAGCGACAGCCTCCCTCATATAGGAGGGCTGAGGGTAGGAGCTGCTGCTGATCAGGACGCACAAATAGTTTATGGTGGATGGCACTAGAGAGTGGAATAGAAGCCAATGGAGGGCACTGGAGGCTTATGCTCTGATGACGTGGAGGTGGTCCCTGGTGACCGGACCAGCCACATGTTATTATGATGCCAACAGCGGTCTACCATCTTTTTCTTTCCGACAGCCGCGGTGCGCAGGCTGTCTGCATTTCGGCGTTGGTCTGGAAGTATCATTCCTTCCCAGACCAGGCTCAAGAAACCCAGACCTAGAGAGACCTAGGGCTCTATTTATTAACATTATTTTTTACTGAAATAAAGTGAAAAAGGGTGTTTCACAACCTTTTCACATTATTTTAGTATCACCTACAGTTACTAAAGGGCAATTGGAGTAGAATTTGTAAAATTCTACTCCAACCCCTAAGTATCACTTATTTCTAGTAATCAGATCGCATTTCCCATAATTGTAATGGGAAATGTGATCTGGCCAAAGTTACTAAAAATAAATTGTGAAAAAAATACCTGGGGAGGCCCTGTGATAATAACGCCACCTGGAGGTGGCCTTATACAGGGTCTCCCCCGGTTACCGGACTCCTGCTCTGCTATAGCATGCAGAGCAGAGCCCAGAGCCGGCCTCAGTAATCAGCTGTCTGGTCTAAACAGACCACATGCTGATACACTGTAAAAAAAAAAAAAAAAAAAGTAGAAAAATGAATTAACCTACCTGAGTCCAGGGACCGGAGTTCGGGGCTCCGATGATGTCCTCCCTCCGGTGAGCTGGTCTCCCATACTGCACTGTGGCCCGGTCGTCACCTGACAGGGTCCCAGTGCAGTATGGGATGTCAGCGACTGGAGGAACAGTGGACATCACCGGAGGCCTGATAACTGCAGGTATGTGTAATTAAGGGAGAGGTGGGGTCGCCCGGAGTGTGAGGGGGGGTCCACGATCACGGGGGTGGGGCTTAGCACCGGGGGCGGGGCTTGGCGATGGGGGGTAGTAGCGGCGGCCGGTCGGCGCATGCGCGGGACACTTGTCATGGTATGTTTTCCGAAAATACCGTGATAAGGCTCCGGAGGGGATTCGCAGGGACAGAGCTTTCTCGCAAGCTCTGTCCCTGCAAGGGATTTGTAGTAAATCCCTGTGATATTGCATGAATTCGCAATGCGAATTCAGTCGGTAATATCACACTACAATCTGTATTTCAAATGCGGATTGTAGTAAATAGAGCCCCTCAAGAGCATAAAGAGACATAGAGAATATAGATAGAGACAGAGGGTCTGATTCAGACCCGGACTCTATTTGCGGACGGTCGTTCCAAAAAAGGGGCCAGCTATTTAAATTGAGCGCTTGCTCTTTGCGGTTTGTTGACGCCTCTATGTCTGAGCGAGCGAACGAAAAATGCGCTCGATATTTTGTAAAGACACCCCTTTGCCGTTCGCAACACACGTCATCTCTGGTATTTATTAGATTAATCGGGTACATCGAAAGGGAATTGGTATGAAATACCATCAGCCGCATGGCCGGCGGTTCGATTCCCGTCAGCGGCAGCCCGACAGAAGCAGAGTGCGACGCAGCGGAAGCCCGACAGCGCTGGAAATCCCGATCGTGGATAGGTAAGTATCCACTAACCTAACCCCCCTAACCCTCCTTAGGGGTGCCTAACCCTAACTTCCCCCCAAAGTGCCTAACCCTAATCCCCCCTCTAAGTGCCTAACCCTAACCACCCCCTTCCCCGCTGCCTAAACCTAAGTCCCCCGGGGGTGCCTAACCCTAACCCTCCCTCCCCCTAGCCTAACCCTAACCCTCCCGGGGGGGTGCCTAACCCTAAGTCCCACCCGGGAGCCCTAAACCTAACCCTCCCCCCCTGTGGCTGTCCGCTCGCGGCGCCCGGCATCAGTACGATCGTGATGCCGGGCGCTGGTCTCCCAGCGTCGGAGAAATGCGGGCGTCTATATCTAGATGCCCGGCTTTTCACCCATGCCGGGATAAGACAGTCGGGATGCCGGCTGCCGGTATTTAGGCAGTCGGCTTCCCGATTGCCTCCCCATCGGAAGGCATCTGAACTGCTCGCAGTGCTTGTGGTAGGTTTTTCTTACCACTATCACTGCGAGCAGTTCAGGCTAAAAGACAACCAAGTGACGTGGCCGATGACGCTCCTTTACTAATTATGCACTCCCATTAAACGCCCTTTTGACCATTAAGCACGCCTGCGTTCGGATCTCCACTCCCCCGTTTTCAAGCACCTTCCCCTGTTACCACCCACAAAGGGTACATTCTGTCAATCAAATTAGCAGCCCCACTCTGTTTTACGAGCGCACGATTTCCGACCGCAATGACTGGTTTGCGCATGCGCATAACGACCCATATGCATGCGCAGTTGTGCGAACATCGCTCAGAGCGAACGAGCGGCCGCTTACGAGCGGCTCTGAATCAGGCCCTGAGAGAATATATAGACAGAGAGCATACTGTACAGTAGATAGACAGACAAAGGGGTCCATTAATTATGCTTATTATTGGGGGTCAGGAGGACCTCAATAATTAGGTATCCAACTCGCTGCGAGTAGCTGCGGTGAATACAAAGCCGAAAATGGTATGTCTCTGCAATGTTCTTCACTGCTGCTTCCTGCAGCAGAGAAAATTAGCACTGCTTAGTCTGACTCGGCAGCAGGGCCGCCATCAGGGGGGGACTGCTGGGCCTGTAGTCCCGGGCCCGGAGAGAGAAGGGGCCCGGATGTCGGCGGTGGGGATCCATCATTATTTACTGGCAGCCAGGGAGAAGAAACAGCGCGCAGTCACCATTCCATAAGTTGCCGACCGCAAGCCAATCACAGCTCGCGGACCGGCAGCCAATCAGGAGCTGCCGCTCCTGATAGGCTGCGGGGTCGCGAGCAGCCAATCAGCAGTGGCCTCTCCTGATTGGCTGCCGGTCCGTGAGCTGTAATTGGCTTGCGGCCAACGCCGTATTGAAAATTACGCCGGCGCTGTTTCTTCTCCCTGGCTGCCGATGCAATCCACAACGCTGACATCCAGGCCTGGTTTCCTCCATGCCTGACTGGCTGCCAGTGACAGGTAAGCATACTGACCCTTCCCTGCACTCGCTTTATAGTCCAGCCAGCCTTCCCTGCGCACCCTTCCCAGTCCAGCCATCCTTGTCTGTCCTTTCCCCCCTCTAGTCCAGCCAGCCTTCCCTGCCCTGTGCCCCCCTAGTCCAGCCATTCTTCCTAGCCCTGTGCCAGCCCCTAGTCCAGCCAGCCTTCCCTGCCCTGTGCCCCCCCTTTTCCAGCCAGCCTTCCCAGCCCTGTGCCCTCCCTAGTCCAGTCAGCTTACCCAGTCCTGTACCCCCCTAGTCCAGCCAATCTTCCCAGCCCTGTGCCCTCCCCTAATCCAGCCAGCCCTGTGCCCTCCCCCCTAGTCCAGCCAGCCTTCCCAGCTCTGTGCCCCACCACCTAGTCCAGCCAGCCTTCCCAGCTCTGTGCCCCCCATCCCAGGGAGGGGGGCCCTGCCTATTTTGTCAGTACCGGGCCCCATCATTTCTGATGGCAGCCCTGCTCGGCAGTGCTACTGCACATGCTTGAATATCGGTTAATGCATGCGTGACCCCTGGCGGAAGGAACTGGACAGGGGTGGAAGGATTTGAATGGATCCCTCTTAGCAAACAAGGGACTCCTTCACAATAGGAAGGAGCTGCGGTCCGGCAACAAACTCCATCTGAAGATGGCATAAGTTCCAGCAGTCAAACTTTGATGAATTAAGGCACCCATACTAGTGTATGGGGGGGTGGGCCACATCGGGGCTGAAAGAACACCACTGCCAGGATTATTTGTACATTGTTTTCAAGAAAAATCTCTTATCAGAAAGCTGCAACAATCACCCAACGTGTTTCGTTGAGGTGGAACAATGTCCTCTCTCTTGGACTTCCTCAGGTGTCATCTGTGTCCTCTAGCACATGTCAGGCTTATATAGGGCTTTCTGATTAGCAATTAATTATAAACAAAATGGCAGAAATCCGACTTCCTGTAATGGTTTTGGATCTGCACTCCTTCGTGTTTTGGATCTGTATTTTGTTTTGCCAAAACCGCCCTTGTGGGTTTTGATTTTGGATATGTAGTTTTTTTTTAATTATAATTACAGCTAAAATCACAGAATTTGGGCCTGTTTTTGTTCCTACAATATTATTAACCTCAATTTCATTAATTTCCAGTCAGTTCCTCTTTATTTTGACCATTTCACAGCACACAAAATTAATTTTTCATCCAGTTGAGCCAAAAGGTTGCACCGAGCTAGCTGGCTAACTAAGCTAAGCGACGGCAGTGGGTAGTAAAAACATGGTAGTTAACAATACAGTATGTTTTTGATAAAAAAAAATTTAATTAATCATTGGGGGCTTTGGTGACGGTCTTAGAGCTGCAAAATATTTAAAAATCCACCAACAACAGCCCATAATTAAAAGGAAAGCGGCACAAGTTGGAATTGTCCTTGGACCCTCCCATCCACCCTTATGATGTACATATGAAACAGGACATTCACAGTTTAAAAAAACAGTCACTTCAGCGACAGGGACTGCCCTTGTGGCTGAAATGATTGGTTTGTTTGGGCCCCCACAAAATAAGCTGCCAATGTGCAGTGGACATTGGTGACAATGATCTTTACATACACAAACTGGCTTTACAACATAGGTAAGACCAGATGTCGTAATCGTCAGCATCATCCCCATCAGTGTGTACATCCTCTTCTTCACACAATATTAATTCGACCCCGCAGGAATCCACCATTACAAGCGCCTCTGTATTTTTTTTACTTAATTGCTGGTAAAGGTCTTCCTCGTGGAATTTGTAATTAATTTTGATGAACATAATCTTTTCCACATTTTGGTTAAGTAATCTCCTACGACGATCACTGACAAGGTTCCCGGCTGCGCTGAAAACTCTTACAGAGTACACACTGGAGGGTGGGCAACTTAAGTAAAGCAAAGCTAGTTTGTGTAAGGGAATTTATTTTGTCTGCACCTTTCACCTGAGGGACAGCGGCCTTTAAGCTCTTTTTTGTGGCCGCCGCCACCCCAGGACTTTGTCGTCTTCGCCTAGCGGGCACCAACCCGCCAGTTTGAACTTTAGATTACTCCCAAATCCTAATTTTTTATGTTTTTGCCCTGAAATTTGGCATGCAGCACTGAGCATCAGTTCTACCTGTCCATGCCAAATTTCAGCTAGGTAACTCCAATAGCTTTGAGGTGTAGCCCCTTAAACATCATGCCACCCCCTCCAGAATTCTCTATGGAGATTTCCGTTTTTTTTTAGAATCAGCCTTAATATAAGGGCACGACTGTGGCCTTATAATAAGAAAAAAAAGCTCAGAGTACTGTACATCCTAGCATGTACGAAATGATGAGAAAACAGAAATGCCAAAATCAGTATGTTGAGGGAGGGGGAATGTGAAAGCCACTTAACCAAACCTGAAGCTTTTGTTGATCCATAACATCTCTTAAACTGGCCATACTCCAGACCAAATTCCTTCCAACTGGCCAACTGTCCAACTAAAACAGTGCTCCACACACCTCACCAACTATTTCATCAGACCAGCCAACCAGTCAACTTTTTCATCAGACCAGCCAGCCAGTCAACTTTTTCATCAGACCAGTCAACTTCTCTCTAACTTGTGATGTCACAGAAATAGTCGGATAGTGTCTGCTTACTTCTGCATGTTTGAGTTTTGAATACATAAATATATATTTCTAACATAAAAAAAGCTTTTCCATGTCTAATTAATTCAATAGAAGTGATCCTGGCTGCAGGGTTCCATTACAGGCACCCTGCTAGCCAGAAGCAAGGGTCGGGAGGAGGCAATGGTGCCGCTAATAGAGCCATGTGCTCTCTACAGCGGCACCAGTTGCACACCCCTAGTTACGGCCCTGTATTGAACCATTGATTTTAATTTTCTTTGTGCACAGGGCCCGACTGTCCATCTGGCACTTTTGGCAAATGCCAGAAAGGCTGAAGGCCAGATGGGCCGGTCCAGCGTTAAAACCCTGGCCGAGCAGCTCTGCCTCCCAGCGCTCTACTTGGCCGGGATACTGACAGACGGGGGTGTGCTGTAAGGCCAGGCCATCGTGACATCTGGCACGCCCGTTCAATGTAACCACACCCCTTTTGAGGCAAGGCCATGGCCCTTTTGCTGGGACTGCCAGGGCTCCTCAGCAGCCTTAGTCCATTCCTGTTTGTGCAGGCTATTTGCTGAAGACTAGCAGTTGCCCTTAAGTGAGCAGTGGCAATAGAATAAGCTGTGTTCTCTAATTTACATAATTTTATGTATCTGCACCTGATTTTTGTATACATAGTTATGTTGGGGCTTATTCACGCTTTGAGGTTTACTCGTTGTTGTGACCTTATGTATAACTGCACTGAAAATGCAGGCTACTTGCAATATTGATAATTTCTCCTCAAAACCACTGCAAGACAATTGCTTTCTATATGTGTCTTTTAAAATATAGGAAGTATCCGGCATCAGAAGTTAGCCCTGCATACATTCATGTGTTGTAGAATTGGTGACTCTACAGAAACAGATTAAACAACCTGTGAAGAACCAAACCCAGTGCATTCCACCCACAGCCAACAGGATACGCACTTGCAATACAAAACAGATTGGTAACCACTTACGCACACTCCCCTTGTAAGAGTGTATGGATGCACAAACACATCCCAATCTACTTGCGTTGAGTTGTTCAGGTCTGTTGCAGCTTCTCTACAGATTCAAATGAACTAATATCAAAGAACCTTGTGCCCTTATTGGATCAGTCCTGGTGAAATCCTTCAGGCGAACTCCATCTAGTTAAGTACCTTACCATCTGGGGGGTTCTCCGTTTTCCAGCACCGGTCACAGTTCCTCTTCTCCACTGGCGGCCATTCCTCTTCCTCCTTGGTACACAGCTGGGGCCTACTTCCACAATGTCTCCAACTCAGTTCTGGTTTAGCTAATGCTCTATGACTGAGCACTATACAGTTTGTTCCTATGCCTTGTAGCTTCACAGCTGTGATCACACAAATGGGTCATCGCTAATAGACCTATAGCTGTGTTTCATATAAGGAGGCATTGTGCTATAATTACTTCAGGCCGCCAAAGCTTATCAAATTGTGGAATTCCATTTAAAAAAAATAAGACATTTTCTATGTATTACAATAAAATTGTTACAGCTTGTAGTTAGGGAACAACTATGACACCTTAGCTAGTCCCCAGTAATATACATAATAGCAATGGGCCAACAACCAACTCTGGTTTATTAAACCAGACATGAACCATGGAAGAAAAAGAAATATTGAAAGCTAACAGAGAGGTTTTTATCCAACAAACAGATAACAAAATACCAGTGCATATAATGATAGGAGGGCCTGATTTAGAGCTGTACGATTTCGCTAATGCAAACGCATTTGTGAATTCTGCTGCTTACTAATTGATAAAACTTGCCAATGCATCAGCCGGCGGCATTTGTATTGAAACTCCCACCGGAGCCCTCACAGCTGCCCGCAACTGTGTACACGAACGCAGTATTGGACGCAGATCCTGAAAACATTGGTTAATCGAGTGAGTCTATGGTCACTCAGAATGGGCGCGGTAGCTGAGACGCTGGAGCTTTGTTCTCTGAGTGCATGAGCGCAGGCGCTGGCAAGTACATGCCCAGGAAACAGCCCTGGCATTCCCGCGGTTACGGAACTCCCCGTAACCACCCACAAAATGGTCTTTTCCTATCAATCAATTGAGTGAATCCTCACAGCGAGCTCGATCGCAATTCATTTGCCGCACGTGTTCAATGCAGCTGTGATTCACGCGCAGACCACCGATAATCTCTCAGCCGCGTGAAAATCACCGTAGCGTTTGACTCTGAATCAGGCCCGTAGTGCATATATGTAACAATCGGCTCAAATGGTCATTTTTGGAAGCTATTAACTGTTGCATAAAGGAAACTTATGAAGGAGCACACTGAGGCGGAGATTCTGAGTCACAAGCTGATGCACCAAAAGACGCAGCCGCGTCTGTATCTTCATGCTAAGCCATGACAGGTGCAGTGTCTGTGTCCGGGCTCCTGTGTGAGCAGTTGTTCTTCTTCGGATGCAGCCTCTTACAGCGACACATCAGCATCTGCTTACTCACCCCCCCTCTCACCTCTCAGAAGCGCCCACTGAATGCCCCAGATGGTGCATCCCATCCCATTGTGTTCTGCGTCCCTGAGCGCTAATCGGGATGCATGCGCGGTGCAACTCAGATGCATGTACAGATTTAAAACCCTGGCCAAATGCACATGGCATCGACACAGCATGCGACTCGGAATCAGGCCCTAAGAAAATCATTTTGTGTTAGGTGCAGTGGCGGCTCCAGAGTTAGGTGTGGATACATCATGACAAAACCATGTTGAACAGCAGGGGGAACAAATAAAGTAACCAGTATTTGTATGGATCATGCGAACACAGATGATATTCTTCCTGCATGCATTTGCACCCACATTGTTTCTCCAGGTAAAGTCTGTTAACCCTAAATATCGATCTACTGTCTGGGCCATTGCCCATTAGTTCATTCCAAATGTGAGTGTATTATAGTTACAGGTTTCCTTACAACCATTTTAAAATCAAGAGACTTAATGGACTACAGAATAATAAAGTTGAATGTGGTTGCATATAACACAGGTGATATAACAAGTCTACACACTATTTTAAAATAGCAGGTTTTTCTAATGTGACAGACGGTGTAATGGTTAGAATTACTGCCTCACAGCACTGAGGTTGTGGGTTCAATTCCCAATACAGCCCTAACTGTGTGGAGTTTGTATATCCTCCTGTGCTTGCGTGGGTTTTCTGCTGATACTTTGGTTTCCTCCCACAAAAATATACTGGTAGGTTAATTGGCTCCCAAGAAAAGTGTGTATGTGAGCATGGTAGGGAATATAGATTGTAAGCTCCACTGGGGCAGGGACTGATGTCAATGCCCAAATAACGTGCTGCGGAGTATGTGTGTGCTATATAAATAACTGGTAATAAATAAATGTGAAGCCTAATATCAGGATAAATCATGTCAGACCATTATTATAATGTGACTTTGTAACCAACAAATACAAAACCTACAATACCAAGTAGCATAAGTGTGCACGCCCTTTCATGATGGGGTTGAAGCCGTGTTCAGACTTAACCAATCACATTGAAAATCATGTTGAAAGGAAATACAGCAATGGTTTATGTAGAATTTCCTTGCAGCTTTCTTATACCTCTTTTAGATTTGAAGGCGGGGTAGCACCCGGGATTATGTTCACACGCCCATCCAGGGTGCAACTCGGCTGAGACCCCTTTCAGACATGCGTCCAACCTGGCACTAATGCCGGGACGATGATGTCATTGGCATCACGTGATGAGCCGATGAGATATTCTCATCTCCAAGTGTCGGCTCTTCCTATACAATGAACGGGACCTTGTTGCATCGACCCGGGTTACCCGTTCACACTGCATCACGAGCATGGTTTAACACGCGTTCATCCCTTCTCGTGACCAGGGTTGAAATGCCGGGTTGCTTGACCCGGCTTATTTCAAACTAGCCCTTATCACATTGCGCAGCAACCCAGATTGCTGCGCATTCACGTACAACAACCCGGGTTTTTGCTGCAACTTAGCATAAAACGTATACTTCCCTAACTCCTGGAATGTCCGGGAGAAACTTTTGGGCAGTTTTCCCGGGATCCCCAGAGAATAGACAACCCTCCCACCTGCTGTCTGCAGTGAAGTGGGCAGGGCCGCATTAGCACAATTTGCTGCAGACTGCAGTTGCGATTTGTACCATTTTGCAGCGTGAACAGGGCAATGATGACACAATCCACAGCACAGCACCACACCCCCTCCTGGGACCTCCCCTTCCAGAGTCTCTGGTAGTAGAGTCCCACTAAGACAAGGAATACTTGTCCATGAAGAAGACGCGCTGTATAAAGTCTGGCGCACCAGTGATTCTCTGTGTCCACATGTGTATTATGATATCATACAAACGTGGATGCATACAGCACATGTCTGTATGGTGTATGTGTGTACAAATGAATAGAGAACTGTAATGAAACTGTCTATTTTCATGAAAAAAACACATGAAAGGGAGGAAGTGTTACATCATATTTTTATGTGTAGATAGAGTTCTCTCTGTATTCTGATAGAATAGAAGGAGCAGGTGACTGAGTCACAGTTATTTAAAATATCATAAGTTTCATTCTATAAAAATGACACATCTTACTATCGCTTGTTAAAC
Organism: Taudactylus pleione; assembly: GCA_031769625.1. Classification (NCBI taxonomy): domain Eukaryota; kingdom Metazoa; phylum Chordata; class Amphibia; order Anura; family Myobatrachidae; genus Taudactylus; species Taudactylus pleione. The sequence goes on along the minus strand of JAUIMM010000368.1, from coordinate 5,596,837 downwards.
AGGGAGTAACCTATTTGGTCACATGTGTTAAACAGCTAATAGTTACAGCCACTCTTTGGTAGTACAAACTAGCATATACTTCAGTTTCACATATTTACTGTATGTGTGATAGATAGATAGATAGATAGATAGATAGATAGATAGATAGATAGATAGATAGATAGATAGATAGATAGATAGAGAGATGCTAGATAGATAGATAGATAGATAATTTGTAGCCTTACCTGAAATAGCTTATTTTGGTGCTTAACATGGAGTGGTTTTAATGGTTTGGACGTGACCTAAATTGTCCTGCTACTCTCATTCAGTGCTTGACAATTACTGTAGAAAGAACTAGCCATTTAAGCCCCACAATATATCATGCATACCTACTCTTTGAAGATGACCTGGGGGAAATCCAGGGAAGTGGAGGTACAGGACGTGGCACCATGAATTGTGTTTGTGTCCTCATGGTCCCACCGCTGTGGCATTACTGGATATGTTGTTGGAATTGGAGGAGAGGGTCTACTCTCTCAGGAGCCTGGGGAACTCCTCCAAATGTGGGAGTCTCCAGGACAGTCTGGGAGAGTTGACAAGAATGTAACATGTTACATTTTATTACTCTACAGGAAAACTGTACAAGGTAAAGGAAAGCTCATATAAATAATAATAAAAATGCAAATATAATTCATAGAATACATTTTAATGTGTTAAATGGGTTAATTTAAAGTCTACCCATTACCTACAGAATTCTCTAGTAAATTGATTGGTGGAATATTAGATGTGTCCACAAAATAAATATATACTATGCTAACTCCATTTTTTCCTCCTACTCAGAGGTATGTTGTTCATAATTAATAATTGTTGCTTTAGAGGTTTCATGTGTTGGCCACGGGAATCACGTCACATGCAGAATCTCAGATATCCAGCATGTCATCCTGCAAGGCAACAGGTTTATAAGCTTGCACTGAAACTAAACATAGGAACTATATTTACAAACACACCTGGAATTTTCTCGCATGTAAGTCATCACTAGTCATGCAGCATTTATAATTACAGTCTGGATTTTTCCTCATTTACTGGGTGGCTCATTCAGTCCACTCCCTATGACAGGGAACGTCTGCTTTCTTGCACCTGGGAAGAAAGTGATTGATTGGTCTCAGGTTTCTTGTGTAGACAGCAAGTAACATTAGACTCAACCGAAGATGCCACTGGATGAAGGTGTTATGTAACCATTTTCTGAAATATTACTTTTTAATGGATGAAGGCGTTATGACCTAGGGATCGTAGTAACAATGTTATTTTATATGTTAGTAGTCTATTTACTGACATATTGAGTGGATAAAAGTGCTATGTAGAATTCTAAATTGAGTTTTTAGTGGATAAATTATGTTTAACTAAATATCTCAGTTTTATAACATAACACCTTCATCCACTCACCTCTTCAATTATAGGATTTATTTACAAACCAATAATGTGCAGTAGTCAATAGCAACCTGTGACTGGGTGGACCTACTCATCCACACTGTCAGTGTACTGGTTTGGATGGAGTTTCAATGTCATCAGTAACTTTCTAGCACTGAACACGCCTACTGACTCCGATTTATTGACTGCAACTGCCAACCTGCACTAACATGGGCTCCTTCACCTACAGTACATCATCAACCGCTTCCATTCCTAAGTGTTCTGAGTAGCAACACTACTTTGCTGGCTACTCGGCTGGAACTTCTTGAGCTCTTCCTTTGAGTCAAGATTACCTGGTAGTGGGCAGAGCACTAAAGGTGGATACACACAGTATGATGTGTACCCGCCGATGCGACCCACAATCCCAGGGCCTGCATATCGGGCAGTCCCTACACATGGGGCGATCCGGTGCCCGACATGCCAGCACCCTCTGCATAGTGCTGCATGGGATCATCAGCCGCATCAAAGCGACTGACGATCCCACGGGAGTGCGCAATGCATGATATAGTGCATACACACGGAGCAATATTGCTGATTTATCGTTCCAATCCGTCGGATCGTTAGCAATATCGTTCCGTGTGTAGGGGCCTTAAGGCAGGATATTGGATTCAACTGTACACAACAGGGAGATAGATAGAAGTTTTAAAATGGGCACACACCATATGATATATCGTCTGATATATCACCCTGAAACGGATCGGAATATATATCATACTGTCATACATATCATATCATAGTGCGTACAACCGATCCGTTGTTCCCATCCGTTGTTCATTGAATCCAGTGGCATAACGAGGGGATTTGGTGCCCAATGTGCCTAATGCCTGTCAAACTGTAGTCTAGGTAGGAATTAATGGTATAGCCTACCTGTCCTCAGCTGCAGTCTTCTGCCTCTTGCCCGTCCTGGCCAGCGGCATCGCCGCCGGAGCTTTTTTTTCTTGAGCCCTGCATCTTCTGGCCTCTTCTGGTGCCGCTGGAGCTCTTCCCGCAACGTCTGGTCCTCCGCCCGCCCCGCTGTACTGACTAGTCTGCCCAGTAGCATCTGACATCAGACGCCGTGGGCAGAACCATCCATGATGCGGCGATTGGCTCACTGCAACCGCTATCTTTTGGCTTCTGGTCCGCAAGCCATAATTTGAATGGGCGCCAGTCCGTGAGCTGTACCTAGCTCTCAGCCGGTGCTAAATGAAACCCTGTGTTGTGCACAGTCTGGTGAGATGTGTCCTCTCACCGCACTAATACCAGCACTGGATACTGCAGAAGGGCGCCCCCTTCTGCTGTGGTGCCCAGGGCAAGATATCTCACACGCACCCCCCTGGTTACGCCACTGATTGAATCATCCCATTTGATGTGCTGCACGTCCAATGGGTCGATTCAATGAATGATGTTATGTAGTTACATGCAGCATGTAACAATACATCGCGTCATTGTACGGCGGATCATGCAATGTGCACAGTGCGCGCAATGTATCGCTACATCGCTCGCCACATTGTAGGGTCGCTCCTTCTTAAAGTGTTTACCCAGCTTTAGTTTTTATCTGTTGGTCACAAGAGAATAGCAGTTTCTTACAGTAGTGATGTTTATTGTTCGTACGTACACAACACTTAAAGATAGTGATATTGTACACACTTTACATTGAATCCAAGCTGTATATAGACACGTCTAATCACAAATGTTGCAAAGATAAACCGCATGGCCCTTTAACCGGGTCCAACTGATCAGCTTATCTATCTTAAAGATCACTTGGTTCATACCACCATATCAGATTTCTTAGCATAATACTGTATTTGGTCTGCAAAGATACACAAGTATAAACTAATGGTGCGTACACACGGTCATACAGCACCACGATCAGATAACAATAACGATCGTTATCTGATCATCCTGCATGTGTTGGATGACCGTTACCGAGCATCCAACACATGCATTAACCCCTTAACGACTATAATGACCCGCAATTAACGATCGCAGGACCCTAGAGTAAACAGGCTAACCTGGTTGATATCGACCAGGTTGACCTGCATGCACGGGAGATGGTCGATGGTCGTCATCGACCATTCGTGCCCTCGCATCGACCATCGTTTGGTCGTTTACAGGGGCCCGAAACTGTATGATTTTACAATAACGATAATATCGTTATCGTTTCTTATCATGCAGTTTATCTACCTGTGTTCTGGCCATAAGTAAATAAGACAACTGATTAGCATAATTAACCAGACAGCTCACTTTAGCATGTTGTCTTCATATGCAGAATGTAAACCTTTTAATCTCTCAGCAAGTAGACTCTCACTTAAGGTGACAACAAATGCACTGACATTGGCCTGATGTCAATTTTGTGTCATAAAAATTATCCACATGCCCAAGAATGCTCTGATCATAATCAATTAGATTGGTGGTTCCCAAACTTTTTTAAATCATTGCGCCCTAGAGTATCAGTATTTTTTTATGGCATCCCTATGACAAAAGTTTCTTAATGGTTAATTCTGCAAAATATTATTAAATTAGATAAATTGTGCTTATATGTCATCCTTAGGTTCAGGAATGTGGTGGTGGACAGGGTTGTGCTTCTACAACAAATATATACCAAACTGTCTGCGTTCCGTCTGTTTCACATATAGCTAATTCCACTAATCCGAATAATAAAGTTCATCTGGTTGTGATTTTTGAAGATCAAATTTCAATAGAGTCTCCAGAGTTAATCCATATGTAAAAAATGAAAAACATATACAGTGTATTGGTATTTGTTATTTCAAATGTAGACTAAGTAACACCCTTTTGTATATTTTGAGGGATTCTGTCTAGAGCAGTGGTTCTCAAACTCGGTCCTCAGGACTACACACAGGCCACGTTTTCCAGGTCACCCAGCAGGTGCACAGGTGTACTAATTACTCACTAACACATTTTAAAAGATGCACAGGTGGAGCTAATTATTTCACTTGTGATTCTGTGAGGAGACTTGGAAAACATGCACTGTTGGGGTCCTGAGGACCGAGTTTGAGAACCTGTGATCTAGTGTGATGTATAGAAGGTGCTCCTTCAAGGTTTGGTATATATTTGTTGTATTTGCATATCATTTGAGCAATTGGTGGTTCTCTCATTCCAAGTGTGTCTGCTAGATTGTTGTGCCTTTGAAATCTATCGATACACACATTTATTTCTAGGGTTGTGCTTCTGTTTGACCACATAGGAGCAGACACTGAAGCAGGTTTAAAAGTAAATGTGGAGTTTTTAATGAGTGGCTTAACAGACATGAATGTGGTAAAACAGAAAGTCCTGGTATAGCACTAAAGTGCACTTAGGAGCTGTAGTGAGGCAAATAGGAAAAAGTCCAATTAGTGATAGGCAATGGAAAATGTCCAGGTAGTGACTGGTTAATTGAAAATGTCCAGGTAGTGGCAGACAAGGGGAACTGTCCAGGTGGTGACTGATTGATGAAGAATGCAGACTGAGGAAGAAATATCCAGCAGAGTGTCAGTGGAGGCAAGGTGCAGGGTGAACAGCAGGACTCAGGTACTCAGGCAAGGGGAAGGTAATGGAGGATGCAGGGTAGTCCAGCGGGGTTGGAGCAGGAAAGCAGACAGGCAGGTAGTGTTTCGCAGGTAACTGGTGGTGAGCACAGGGAACTCTCTCTCAGCTATGCTGAGAAATATGTTGCACTGGCAATGAAGTGAGGCTCTGAACCTCCCTAAATACCAAGTGCTGTGCCGTGACTGGCCAGAGAGAGCATGCGACAAACCAGGATTGGGCGAGCAAATCACATGGCCGGAGGCAAGTAGGCGGCCACGCATGACAAACGGAACGGAAGCACTGCCAGGCCTCACCAGCCCAACATGACAGCATGCCCGTGCAGAGCCACGCACAGCCAATGCCCCTCGCCACACACCAGCACCACTGCCAGACGCCACCCGCCACAGTGACCTCACAGGTAATACCCGTCGACCACCATGCCGAGAAACCCTGGCCGTGAAAGACAGCCACCAGCTCTCAATAATTTGATTTCATCCTGGACCACCAACCCACGGTACCACTGCAAGTGCTCCAAAGCATCACGGCAACCAGTTTGGCAACCACTGACTGATACCTCTTTTCCACCAAAAAACCGGGTCCGACCTGGGTTTTCAGACATGGTTCCAACCCAGGTCAGACATCGTTTACACAGCACCATCGATCTGGGTTATTCTCAGGTCAGCCCCATTCACACTGAACCTGGGTCTTCCCTACTAAACTTGTGAGGTCATAAAAAGTGGGAGGTGACTGCTCCACAACCACCAATCAGCTAATTTTAGTTATGATCCAGGTCAGAAAACCTGGGTTGCGCCGTTTACACTGCACCATTACCCAGGTCCATCCTGGGTCTGACCCTAGTAGCTACCTGGATTGAATTGCCAGGTCACTTGACAAGGACCCTTTTACACTGAGCTGCGACCTGTTTAGACCCAACAAAACCCCAGGTTTTTGCTCTGGTGTAATAGGAGTATTAGATGATTTTGTGAATGTCCACTGATCCAGGCAGTAGATTACCATTGTAATGATGTAATGGAATCTGCCTAATTAAGACAAGTGAACAATGGTTGGACCTAACCAAATTGACCATGTGTGGTCAGATTGAAACTGATTAGACAAAATATGTATTGCATAATCATTAGAGGCTCTTTATTGCTACTTTTTGTTTACATATATCATCTAGATATATGGTTCTCAAATGCCAGGAGTACTAAACGTTGATCCCTACTTCCATGACTATATCTACCTGATGATGTTGTTACTGTCTTGCAGGTCATAAGCACCATATGAAGAGCAGTCATACAGCAGGAAGGGAGGTAATGTTCACACCAGAACTACCAAGGAACCAATCAGCTCTTCATCAACAGTAAGGAATAACTTAGACAGTCTATACTCAAGGGTCTGAATGTGAGTAGAGACAGCTATATTTACTACCTTACACAAATGCAAGAATCTGATGGGCTACAAGCAAGAAGCTGCAACATGAACTGTTTTTCCATACATAGCTGCAATGTCATCATTAGTATTGGCACCTGACCCATGCTGGGTGGAAGAGAACCATCAGAAACAGGAATCCTTTCTTTGAACACGCACCTCAGAATAGCAAGGAACTCTAGCTACATGCCCATGACACTGCCATGATGCTCCCACAAGATGGATCTCTTGCGTGCAACCACAATGTTGCACCCAGAAGTGCATATTTCATGCTTGAAGAGATCCAGCCAACATCCATCTGACACAGAATTGCTCAGAGGTGTCTGAAAATGCATAAATTCGCTCATGCGCTTGTGCAGTTTGCTATTTGTGGAAGTATATGCAAAATTGCATCCAACTCAGGGGGTTTATACAAAAGATTGACAATGATTTTGTCGACACCAAAAGGTCGACATGGAAGAAGGACACCGTGACAAAAGGTCGACAGTACAGAATGTTGACAGGTACAAAAGCTTAACATGTTCAAAATGTTGATATGAAAATGGTCAACACAAAAATGGTCAACACAGTTTTTTTTTAGGGTAAGTCACATACCGAAGGGTTAAGGTTAGGCAATAGGAGGGAAGGTTAGGGTTAGGCACCAAGGGAAGGGTTAGGGCGAAGATTAGGGTTAGCAAAAAAAAATATGTCAGCAAGTTCAGTGTCAACCATGTCCATGTCGACCATTTGTAGCTGTTGACATTCTATACTGTCTAACTCTTGTCATATCAACCTTTTTCCATGTCGATTGTGTTGAACTTTTTATTGTCAATCTTTTTATTGATAACCTTTTGTATCACATCCCAACTCAGGATTAGGCCAAAGATCTTCTGTCTGACACACAGGGCAGTAATGGAGGCAAAGAAAGTGTAGTTTGTATAAGTAGCACATTCCTCTTTTGTTAAGGGTGGTATCACAAAGGCGTTTTCCTGCTTTTAATTCTCAGATTTTATAATACGAAATGAAAATTCTCTGTGTGACAGGGTCTTCTCATATATAATATATTTCATTTGGGGCCATTTATAATGAGCCTTTTCAACGGGATCGTATGAAATAGTGAAGATATCGATAGCTGAAAAGGTAAGTATAAACTAACCCTACTCCCCCCTTAACCCTAACCCTCCTTTAGGGGTGCCTAAACCTAACCCCCCCGTCCCCGCAGCCTAAACTTAGGCACTCCCGAGGGGGGTGTCTAACCCTAACCCCCCCTTCCCCAACCCCCCCTTCCCCTAGCTGAACCTTAACCCTCCCGGGGGTGCCTAACCCAAGTCCCGCCCAGGGGCCCCTAACCTAACCCCCCCGCATGGCTGTCCACGCACGCCGCCTTGCTTTCGTTTGGTATGCCAGTTGCCGGGCTCCCGGGATAGGTATAATGACAGGCGTAGGGATTTCACTGCCTGCCATTAGTACCCTGCCGGGATTTGACAGTCGGGAAGCCGGTGGTTGGCATTTCGACTGTTGGCTTTCTGACTGCATCTCTTTTCAACACTCATCTTGAGTGATTAATGCATTCATGTGTGCCAATCCTTTAGATTTTACTCATATAAATGATTCAAATTGGAGTGATTAGATGCTGTGCTTTAAACATGGCGTGGAAAGTACCAGTATGACACCACCAGACATGCCCACTACTTTGGGAGCCTTCCAAACTGGTGAAACTTAATTTAGACTGGCTGCTACTCCTTGGGCTCCACACATGGATAAGGTGAGATCCTCTTTCACAGCATAGACATTTCCCTCACCCACCTTATCAAATCTGTTCTCTTCTGTGCTGATATCCAGACAATGGGGCAGATTCTGAGATGCAAGTTGCATTGTACATGGATCATGCGGATTTCAGCATGCGACAAAAAAAAGAAATTGGCTTCTGCACATACATTAGAGTTGGGCAGAGCCGGATTTAGGGCCTGATTCAGAATCGCTCTGAATCAGGGCTGACCTTCTGGTTTTTTAGAGCGGCCTCCTGGCCGCTCGCATAGCTGTGGGTGACCACCTACAGCTATAGCGAGCGGCCAGGAAGATGGTCGCGATGGTCAAGACCATCGCGACCATCGGGCTTGAGACGAGACCCTTGTGGTAGGGTCTCGTTGCCGCAAGCCCCAGAGAGATTTCGGCTCAAACAGAGCCGAAATCTCTCCCACTGACATCACTTGTGATGTCAGTGGGGCCGCCCCCAAACGGAGGCGTTCACATGGGAACGCCTCTGTTTGGGCAGCAACTCCCCCGACCCACCCACCAAAGGGGGCGTGCTGTCACTCAACATCGACAGCATGCCCCCTTTGTTGCGAGACCCGGAGCGACGGTTTGCCCGTAGCTATCCGGGTCTCACGCATGTACACTCTGGGCCCCATGTTCTGAACCTTGCGCCTCCCTTTTGTTGCGGTCAGAGATCCTGCAGCCCACTTTATTTTAGACCTAACCATCCTCCGCACAGACCACCCTCCACCCACAGCACAGACCCTCACCCCTCAGTGCCTTTCTTCCCTCAAACCTCACAGCACGGACCCCCCTCAATAGAGACCCATTTCCACTCACAGCATAGACCCCTCTACCGTCACAGCACAGAACCCCCCTCCCCTCACAGACCACCCCCTCCCCTCACAGACCCTTTACAGCGTAGATCCTCTCCTCTCACAGCACAGGCAACCCTTCTCTCAGCACAGACTCCCGTGCCCTCACAGACCCCTCTTAGCATATAGTCCCTTTCCCCTCACACAAATGATCCCTCTCAGCATAGACCCCCCCTCCCTGCCAGCTCGGAGAAACTTACCTGCCCGGGACACCGCGGACCTGCATGGTTCTTCAAATAGCTCCAGCGGTCCTGCCTCCTTAACAGCGGCACAGCAGGAGACCAAGTAGTGACAGTGAATCACTGTCACTGACTGTGGGCGCAGCGGCACTCTCCTCACCGCGGCGCTCCATTCAGCACTGGCAGCATCCCCATCGTGCCTAATGATAGGGCAGGCACGGTCTTTTAACTATGCCTCCTCCTCCCCCAGGGGCAGGGCCTCGGACATGCTGCTACAATAACACTGCCAGTATGTTTGTCCTGAGTCTTGACTCCTCCCCCCCGGTTGGTGCAGCTAGAACCAACAGATCATGTCACAGACAGCGCAGCAGGTTCTCTAGGGCCGGATTTTGGGGGTGCCCGGCAACGGGCCCCTTGGGACCCGCCGGGCCCTAGACGGCCGCCTAGGTTTTGTAGGTAAATCCAGCCCTGGAGTAGGGATGCACACATGGACTGAGGACCTGGTTCAGACCCGGTCGGTAAGGCGCGATCGCTCACTGCTGGGCGATTGTTGCTCAGTGCACATGCGTATAATTTGCAGTGCGCGGGCACAAGCTAATCTTAGCGATGGGGAATCATGCGCTTGTAGCACACAGACTGCCCGCTACTTTGAGTGACAGATAGTGCCGTTTGTGGGGGGTAACAGGGGAAAGTGCTTGTGAACGGGGGAGTGGTGTTGCGGACGCAGGCGTGTCAGGCCGCCAAAACGCCATTTAAAGGGCGTGAATAATTAGCAAAGTAGCGTCATAGTACATGTCACCTGCATGTATTTCAGCCAGCACTGATTGCAGTGCTTGCGGTGGGGAAAGGCGGGGTTTGCGAGCAGCTCAGATAGCTCTCGATGTTACCGATTATTCAAACAATTCCAGGAGATGACGTGTGTTGCGAGGGGAAAGGGGGCGTCTTTATACACTAGCGAGCGCTCAGTGCCGTAGCTCGCTAAGACATAGAGGGTGTCCTTATGCCACGCAGTGCGAGCATTTAATTTAAATATCCGACCCCTTTTTGCCAGCGAGCGGCCGCATCTTGCGAGCAGGTCTGAATGAGCTCCTGAGTACATTAGTGCATATGGATTCATCCGTCTGTCAATGGGCCAAACTTTCTGTAAATGGGTGTTTCTGAGCGGTGACAATGTGATCACACGGAACTGTTCTCCATTGTAGGAGTGTCATGGGAGTGCAAGCTGAATTATTTGCTCGATCATAGCATGTGAATGGAGATGGAAAGTCTCCTCCAGCCAGATCTTTTGCACCCAGCATAGGGCTGGTGTAAGTCCCAACACTATTGATGATGACTGCGGACATAAGAACAGTGGGCGGGTTAGGCTTCCACCTGCAGCCGCACAGTTATATATATATATATATATATATATACACCTTCTCTGAATGATCAGAAAAACCAGCACACCAGTTCATCAAAAAGATTAATTTGTATTGAAATTCTGAGCAGCATGAAAAAATAGTCACATATAAAGTGCTATTATGCATAATTTCTTAGCATAGCAGCATATACTTAACAAGCTCCTGTGGACACACAATCAAATTTTTTTTACACATTTTTGCATCCTTGCGGCCGCTCGCTGATTAAAAGGGGCCGGCTATTTAAATCATGCGCTCGCACTGCGTCGCGTAAAGACGCCCACTGAGTAATAGCGAGCGGCTGCACTATGTGCTCGCACCTGTAGAAAGACGCCCCTTTGCCACTCACAGCACACGTCATCTCCGGCAGTTGTAGGATTAATTGGGGACATCGAGAGCCATCGGAGCTGCGCGCAGTGCTTGTGGTAGCCTTTTCCCACCACAACATTGTGAGCAGTTCAGGCTAAAATACAACCCAGTCACGTGTGTAATGATGCTACTTTGCTAATTATGCACATCCATTAAACGCCGTTCTGACGGTCGGGCACACCTGCGTTCCCACATCCACACCCCCGTTTACAAGCACCTTCCCCTGTTACCACCCACAAACGGCACTATCTGTCACTCAAAATAGCGGCCCGACTGTGGGCTACGGGCGAGCACTTTCCCATCGCAATGACTGGTTCGCGCACGCGCATTGCGACTTATACGCATGCGAAGATTGCGAAAAATCGCTCAATGCGAGCGAGCGCAGCATAGCGTCCGGGTCTGAATCAGGCCCAAAGTGTCCAAAATACTAGTTATATAATTGCAGGATTTCCTGCTAGGAGTCCTGCAGCACTGATTTCACTCTCTCCCCTGCCACAAGATCTCATCTATACACCACAATAATGGTGACTGGTTTATTAGTTCAGAACTGTGGGGCATCTTTCTGCTCTGACCTGGGAGGCAGCCTGGGTGTATAGCGCTCGCAAGCGGGTCGATGGCTGGGCAGTGCGCACGCGCGGTGTGCGCAAGCCCCGGAGCGAGTGAGAACTTCACTCGCTCGGGGCTCGCAGCAAAACGGGGCATTTTGTTGGCGGGTCGGGGGGGGTGGCTGCACAAACGGAGGAGTTACCTTAGAAACGCCTGCAGTTTGTGGGCGGCCCTACTGACATCACACGTGATGCCAGTAGTGAACTTCCTGCTCTATTAGAGCAGGAAGTTCACTGGGGCTTGCGGTGGATGAGACCCTACCACAAGGGTCTCGTCACAAGCCCGATGGTCGCGATAATCGCGACCATCGCCAGGCCGCCCGCTAAAGCTGTGGGTGGTCACCCACAGCTTAGTGAGTGCCTCTGAATCAGGGCCATGGACTGATGCGGAGGTGAACATACGCCAGTTCTGGTATGTATTTTGCGTGAATTTGCTGAAAAAATGGGTGCATGCAAACACAATCAATTGTCACATGATCGCGATGGTGATCCCAGCCTGCGACCTCTGTCACAGTGCTGGGATCGTAAATGCAGCAGGGGGCGTCATACACCTCCTGGTGCATTTGCATAATAGTAAAGATCGCAATTACAAAGCTGCCTGTGTGCGATCCTTGCTGAATCAGGCCCACAGTCAAGAACAAGGAAATGCTTTATACTAGTTAAATAATATTTAAATAGTAACCACATTTGTACATTTATTTACTCTTTGAGAATTATTTGTAATATTTGCTTGCAGGTACATTTGTTGCAAGAGCAAGGAAACAAGACAATAAGATCAATATTAATAATTATTTATTATATATAAGTTTGGAGGTTGGGGGGCAATTCATGGCAATGTTTGCATAATATGTTAATTAGAAATTTATTCATACTGGTTTAAAAAGCAACTTTAAATGCTGTCTACAGGTTGGCTATTGAGTTGACATCGTAGATAAAAACACATTTATTTTTACTTATCACAATCTAAATCTTAATGAATCACAGCTTCTCCTTCTACTTGCACTCCCTCCCTATTCAAAGTCTAAAGGTTACAAATTGAAATGAACAGCCAGATCCAAGGTGGGACAACTAGTGCAGCCGATGCCAGCACACACTGTTGGGTCACAGTAATCAACTACCTGCTTTTTCATACAGTCCCAATAAACACCTGACTAATCTCATTCAGATGTGTGGCTGGTTGGCTCCCAGTGTACAGTATATTAGAATGTAATTATGAACACACTAGCAGCAATATTTATGCAACACCCTCCTGTGACAGTTGGCGGTGTGATACAGTACTCTCGTGTGTGTTATGTTACTGAGGAGAGGGGCGTAGTGATACAGCTCTATGTAAGGCTCAGTGAGATACAGACCGAAGGTGATTTTTGTCAGTGAGAACAGAGGAACACATCTCAAATGCACCACAGGGAGAAGGGCAGAAGTTCCTGGGGTCCCCTGAAACGATAAATTGTTGGAGAGGGAGAGTAACACCCAATTATTTTGTGAGGGGAAAATACCGCACAAAGCAGGGGCAAAGAGTCCAAATATAGAGAGGAGTATTGCCCAAATAAATGGGCCATGAGCCCAGTTATGGAGAGACATAGTAAGAGCCCTACATTATAACTAAAGAGGGATGAGTCCCCATGCTCAGAGGCCGCCAGTGGCCAATCAGGGGAGTGAAAAAAAAAGGGAGTGAAGCCATAAGTGAGGAAGGGCTGAGGCAATAAGGGAGCCCCAACATCTAAGGGGAAGTGCTGCAGAGCTGTGATATAGAGATGCAGAGCTGTGATATAGAGATGCAGAGATGTGATATAGAGAAGCAGAGCTGTGATAAATAAACATATGCAGAGCTGTTATAAATAAAGACATGTAGAGCTGTGATAAAGAGATGTCCAGCGCAATGGTGTAACCAGGGCAGGGCGAGCGGGGCACGTGCCCTGGGGGCTATGGCAGGCCCAGCAGAGGGGGGCGCCGCTGGCCAGGACACCGTACCCTCCCCCAGCCCCCCCCGCACCTCCATTGCTCCCAGACTAAAAATAGAACAAACAGGCAAGTGTGCCTGTTGGTGCTGCTGGGGGACTGTAGGGGGAGCTGCAGCAGAAGCACACAGCCCCTCCCAGGCAGTCTTCCCATTCTTTCTATACTGAGAGCTGCAGGTGTATGTGTGTCAGTGTGTGTGTATGTATATGTCAGTGTATGTGTGTGTATGTATATGTAGTGTGTGTCTGTGTGTTGAAAGACAATGCAGGCAGGAGGTGATGGTGTGTTGAGAGTTGACGCTGGGGGGGTGATGGTGTGCCGAGAGATGAAGCAGGGGGGGCTGTGATGGTGTGCTGAAAGATGACACAGGGGGGGCAGTGATGGTGTGCCGAGAGACGAAGCAGGGGGGGCAGTGATAGTGTGCTGAGAGACGATGCAGTGGAGGTGGTGATGGCGTGCTGAGAGATGACGCAGGGGGGCGGTGATGTTGTACTGAGAGGTGACGCGGGGGGGCGGTGATGGTGTGCTGAGACGATGCGGGGGGGAGGCGATGGTGTGGCTAAGAAGAAACAACACAGGGAGGGAGATGATGCAGTGAGATGATGGTGTGGCTGAGAGATGCAGGGGGCAGGAAGTTACACATGGGGAATGATTCTGGTTGATCCGCTATCGTATGATGATGACCTTGTTAATATTCCTACACAAACAGGCATCTTCCGAACGATGTGACCTGCATGAATAGTGAATACCGACTGAAGACTCCATCGTTCCAGGGAGGATGTATTTCTTCAGAGGTTCCACATTGTGAGAAACCACCATAAAGGTAAGGTGCATATGGAATAGAAAGGAATGTTCCCAGACTAACAAGAAATTGGTGGTGTGTCATGTGGCGTGTCATGTTGGCCCACCCCATTTTCAGTAGCCACGCCCCTTTCATTGTTTGAACATGCCCATTTTTTGCCGCAAGCCTAAGGCGCGCAAAACGTATTTTGCTATGGGGAGGGGGGGGGCGCAAATCTTAAATTTGCCCTGAGCTCCAAAGACCCTAGTTATGCCACCGGTCCAGCGGGACAGTCCCGTTTTTCTGGGACTGTCCCACCCGTAGGCCGCACTGTCCCTTAGTGGGGGCACAGCATCTGTTCACCGGTATACGGGGTCAGTCCAGCTTCTTGGAGAGTGCTGGGCATTCCCCAATAGTGACGTAAAGGGGGGAAGCCGCAAGGCTCCACCATGTTTTTCTGAGGCTCCTCCCCCTTCCCCCAAAGCCCCGTCCTTTTCGGTCATGCACACTGCGATGGTACTCAATTGTACCAATGCTTTCGCAGTCTTGTGGATGTGTGAAATGCGTCCTTATGTTGTGCTGCGACGGCATAGCGATCGCAATGAATTAGCATGCTATCGCAATTGAACTGCATGCGTAAACGCAGCTTTGATCGCAATAGTGGTCCTTGCTGAAACAGGCCCTATGTCCCCAGGAGCTCAATCAGTAACATACCATATAATAGTAGATGGCTACTAACGGCAGATGAAAAACTGTCACATGCTTAAAGGTAGTGCACTGGTTTACCAGCCAACAGGTGACTTGCAAGTCTAGTAAGGCACTTTGATTAACTTGTCTGAGGTACAGCACCTGTATACTATGGTTGATCCTCTGGGTGTGCTATCGTTTCCTTGGATCCAAATGATGGAGATTCTAACGTTCAAACAGCAATCAAAGTACTTGTGGCAGGTGCTGTGTTAAAGAGATGCAGAGTTATGATAAAAAGATGTAGTAGAGCTGTAATAAAGAGGAGAGTCTGATACATGAAGGGGAAGAATGTGGAATAACAGGCACTGGCAAGGAGATGTATCTATATATATTTAATTCTCATAATACAAGTACGGTGCAGGAGGGGAGAAGGAGATTTATTTCCTTTATAATTTATCATTTTGCAACCAAGTAATTGCTGGAGGAGTTGACGATTACGTTATTGTGGTCCCGCCCCTGCTATACAGTGCCAGAAAAACATGGCTTTGTATAGCGGGGGTGGGACTACGATGGCACGATTCACCGTGAATCATTGGCTCCCCTGGACCGCCCACTTGTGCTCTATAAGTGGGCACCCACAAGGGGGTGGAGAGAGGGCTGCAGGGAGTTGCTGGCGATGGAGGGGAGGTGCAAGAGATTTGCTTGCTTTTCAGGGTGGCCGGAAGCCACCCAATTTTTGGGATGGCCCCCGGCCATTCCGTGAGTGTATGCAAGTATGATGTACGTGAGTGTATGCATGTATGATGATACACAAGAAAAACTTTGCTGTAAAACCTGTGTGAGCGGGAACCCCTTTGACACTAATTGCCCACATCCATAACCTAGAGAGAGTACAGGAATGCATCAGCAAGGATGTAAGCTGTCTACTCATGCAACTCATTCCAGCTACACAGTGGAAAAGGGGTTTCATTTAATGAAAGCATTCTTAGATATTGTTTTGTTGGGAATGGTTATAAATATCAGACACTAACACCCAGTTACATTTTTAGTCAATACAAACATAAATATATATAGAGTTGCGTTTGACACAACAATATTCTTAGATCAATTTAACTGCATCCTCTACTAAGAATCTCTAACTCTGCAGCCTCCAATTTGCCTCCATTCACCTCCTTACATCATGGCAGAGCGTTTGTCACAACTAACCCTGTCAGTTAAAACATGTCCTCGCTTACATAATTACACAAATGACAAGTAACTGCCTCCTTCAAGGCTAGAATGCATCTCCAGAATCCATTTTGTTGCTGTGACACTGATGATCCAAATAGATACAACTGCTGTAATTTCTACCTCTTACAGACTATTAGACACAAACAGTATATAAAGAATAACAAAAAACGTGCCTAGTAAAATGCATCATAGAAAAGACCTGTATTTCATGAGATACTTAAAGCTGGCCATAGACATTGTTATCCAGTTGGCCAATTTGATAAAACATATTTTTAAGCTTGGCCACAAAACAATCATTCTCTCTGTTTAAATCTAGGTGAACTGAATCAAATGTTGATCTGTCTGAATAGTACATATAGTCAGGTCCATAAATATTGGGACATTGTCAGAATTTTCATATTTTAGCCTCTATTCACCACCACAATGGCTTTGAAATGAAACAAACAAGATGTGCTTTAACTGCAGACTTTCAGATTTAATTTGAGGGTAATTACATCCAAATCAGGTGAATGGTGTAGGAATTACAACGGTTTCTATATGTACCTCCCACTTTTTAAGGGGCCAAAAGTAATGGGACAAACTAAACAATCCTAAATCTAACTTTCACTTTTTAATACTTTGTTGCAAATCCTTTGCAGGCAATTACATCCTGAAGTCTGGAACACATAGACATCACCAGACGCTGGGTTTCATCCCTGGTGATGCTCTGCCAGGCCTCTACAGCAAATGTCTTCAGTTCCTGCTTATTCTTGGGGCATTTTCCCTTCAGTTTTGTCTTCATCAAGTGAAATGCATGCTCAATCAGATTCAGGTCAGGGGATTGACTTGGCCATTGCATAATATTCCACTTTTTAGCCTTAAAAAACTCTTTGGTTGCTTTTGCAGTATGCTTCGGGTCATTGTCCATCTGCACTGTGAAGCGCCGTCCAATGAGTTCTGAAGCATTTGACTGAATATGAGCATATAATATTGCCCGAAACACTTCAGAATTCATTCTGCTGCTTTTGTCAGCAGTCACATCATCAATAAATACAAGGGAACCAGTTCCATTGGCAGCCATACATGCCCACACCATGACACTACCACCACCATGCTTCACTGATGAGGTGGTATGTTTTGGATCATGAGCAGTTCCTTTCCTTCTCCATACTCTTCTCTTCCCATCACTCTGGTACAAGTTGATCTTTGTCTTATCTGTCCATAGGATGTTGTTCCAGAACTGTAATGGCTTTTTTAGATGTTGTTTGGCAAACTCTAATCTAGTCTTCCTGTGTTTGAGGCTCACCAATTTTTTACATCTTGTGGTGAACCCTCTATATTCACTCTTGTGAAGTCTTCTCTTGATTGTTGACTTTGACACATATACACCTACCTCCTGGAGAGTGTTCTTGATTTGGCCAACTGTTGTGAAGGGGTTTTTCTTCACCAGGGAAATAATTCTTCTGTCATCCACCACAGTTGTTTTCCGTGGTCTTCCGGGTCTTTTGGTGTTGCTGAGCTCTCCGGTGCGTTCTTTCTTTTTTTTATGTTCCAAACAGTTGATTTGGCCACACCTAATGTTTTTGCTATCTCTCTGATGGGTTTGTTAATGATGGCTTGCTTCACTGATAGTGACAGCTCTTTGGATCTCATATTGAGAGTCGACAGCAACTGATTCCAAATGCAAATTTTACACCTAGAATCAACTCCAGACCTTTTACCTGCTTATTTGATAATGAAATAACGAGGGAATAGCCCACACCTGTCCATGAAATAGCTTTTGAGTTGATAGTCCCATTACTTTTGGCCCCTTAAAAAGTGGGAGGCACATATAGAAACCGTTGTAATTCCTACACCGTTCACCTGATTTGGATGTAATTACCCTCAAATTAAATCTGAAAGTCTGCAGTTAAAGCACATCTTGTTTGTTTCATTTCAAAGCCATTGTGGTGGTGAATAGAGGCCAAAATATGAAAATTCTGACAATGTCCCAATATTTATGCACCTGACTGTATGTCAGATAATGATAATGTTGGAGTTATTGGCTGACCATCAATATACAGCCTATTTATACCCCGTCATATTTCCCAATCACTGAAGACATATGGAAATACGTATTGGGCCTGACTCAGCTTAGGACAGAATTGCAAAGCTGCACGCAATCAACTTTGCAATTCCGTCCTAGCAATGATGGTAATGCAGCAAGAGACATCACACCTCCTGCATGCATTACTTATCCCAGCTGTATTGTACAACGCAGCATCGGACAATCTGCGGGAACATCGGCCAGCTAAGTGACCTATGGGGTCATGCAAGCCGGCCGCCGCAGATGAGAGAAAGAGGCCAGGAAATCTCAGTCAACCGAAGGAGATCCTGGCCTTCCCCCCCCCCCAACAGTGGCGACACGCCTCCGTTTCATGAAACGGAGTCCATTGCTGCCTCCTCCCACCCACAATTAGCAGCAGACTGCCAATCACTTACAGTCTGCTGCCGCTCTGCATGAGAACACGCAGGATCCATACTGCACATGCAGAGTACAGGTCAGGTGCCTCTGCAGATTCCCAACCATTGGGAGTGCACTAGCATACACTACGAAATCAGGCTCATTATATTGTATAATATACCAGCTCTGTTCTACATGCCTATTTGGAGTTGAAATTGTATATTATTTCCATACTTTAACTTAAAGTGACAACCTTCTAAACATAACCACCATATACCCACCTTTACCTCATTGCTCCAGTGAGAGGGCTTCTCCTGGATAACTAATTACAACATAGCAACAGGGGCTATATGTTTTCATCACTCTCTGACCAAGTTGGAACTTTCTGGTAGTGGTATTGCTGGAATTAGGGTTGGATATACTATGACCAGGAAGGGGAAATTATTAACTGAATGTTTACTTGTCTTTTAAAAGGGTTATGGGTTGTCAGGATGCTGGCATCGAGATTCTGACTGGTGTCGGGATTCCGGCAACGGCATTCTGAGCGTCGGCATCCCGACAGTCGGCATAATAACTACATCCCTTTTAGAAGCATAAATGAAATTCAGTTAAAACATTTAAATATTGCTTATCCTAAATAATTCTCAGCCCCAAAGATACACTAAGGAGATGCTTTATAAAATCACATAACAAATTATATTAACGTTAACAATTATACAATCAAAATATTTTAAACATTAGATCACTGAAGAATATGCAGTGTAGTATATGCTGAAATGAACAATTGTAACTTAGCTCTCGAAACATAAATAAATGTACAGCCTTGTACCAATAATATAATGAAGAACAGATTCATCAGGTATCGGGAAATCCTGAAAGGTTTTTTCTGGTAGAATTCAGATCTGGTCACAAACCAAAGCAATATGTGTAGGAATGGTTCCCAGTAGGGAAAAAAATAAGAGTTATGGTAGACTTACCATTGATAAAAAAATAATAATTTGAGGTCCATAGGGTCCACAAGGGATACCATGGGGCAATGTGGTTGGAGAGATCCAGGCATCAAACAGTTAAAGCTTTCAGCTCCCAGGATGCCTTGGGTCCTCCTCCATATATACCCCGCTCCCAGCCACAAGCCTACAGTTTTGTAAACAAGCATCAAGGCAGGAGAGGGAAAGAGTAGAAGGAATAGTACACCAGAAGCACTCTCACACAAGATGAGGGAATCTGTGACTGAAAGAAAAAATACCCAATGCAGCCAGGTGCGTCAGGGTGGGTGCCCTGTGGACCCTATGGACCTCTAAGAAAAAGTTATCAATGGTAAGTCTACCATAACTCTTATTTTCTTATTCAGGGTCCATAAGTATCCACAGGGATACCATGGAGATGTCCTAAAGCAGTTCCCCTAAGGGTCGGGGATGCTCTTGAGCAGAAAGGAGAACTCATCGCCCAAAGGAAGCATCCTGAGGGGCAAAAGTATCAAAGGCATAGAATCTAAGAAGACCACGTGGCTGCCTTGCACAATTGTTCAGCAGTGGCACCACGACTAAATGCCCATGATGGCCCTACAGACCAAATAGAATGTGCTGTCACCTTGTTTGGGACAGGGAGATCAGACTGTGTGTACACCTGAGAGATATTCATACGTAACCATCGAGCCAAGGTCTACTTGTTAGCTGGCCACCCTCATTTGTGAAAACCAAATAATACAAAAAGAGCATCTGATTTTCTAACAAAATTTGTTTGTTCCACAGGAAAGCATGAACCACATCCAGGGAGGCTTCACCTACAGAAAGATCTGGAGCCTGAAAAGCTGGAACAACAATTTCTTCATTCACATGAAACCGGGACACTACCTTAGGAAGGTACAAAGAACAGCTCTATCCTGGTGAAAAATAAAAAATGGGGAGCGCTGCCAAATCAGAGACTCTGTGTGCAGAAGAGATAGAAAGGAGAAAAAGTGTCTTTGTTGTCAACCATTTAAAGTCTACAGAGTCCAGAGGTTCAAATGGGGGAGCTTGTAGCTCTTTAAGAACAAAAGACAGATCCCATGGTGCTACTGGTGGGACAAAAGTAGGCTGAACTCACAGAACTCCCTGACTCCCTGAAAAAAAAAATTCTAACATCTGGTATTGAAGCAATCTTTCTCTGGAACTAGACTGACTCTCATGTTTGGGCTATGGAGTTCTTGTGCTGAGGGTTTAGAAGCCGAGGTCCCAGTTTGGGAAAGGAACCAGAGACGAGGGCCCTGGATGTATGTTCTCCTCATCCACAAGTACCGGGTGTTGGCGAGACCTGACCAAAGGCGCAGAGTCTAACCTACTGGGAAGTATCCACGTTACCCCTCCAAGCGGGATTTGGGTTAAGCTGCACCCAGTAAGCAGGTCGCAGCCCTTTGGTCAGGTATCCAGCACAAGTGGAAAACAGAGGAAAACAATCCAGGTAAAGCACTGGAGAAAGGCACTAGGAGTCAATACTTGGATGGCGTACTAAGTACGCACACTGCTGATCCAGACGCAGAGCTGGTACAGAAGAATGGCGCTTAGGAGATTGTACTCGGGTGATGTACTGAGGGCCTAATTTAGACCCGCTCGCGAGCGGGTCAATGTTGGCCCAGTGCGCATGCGCATGACGGACTCTGCTCCATCGTGCGCATGCGCGAGACCCAGATGGCGACGGGCAAGCCGTCGCTATGGGTCTCGCTAAAAAAGGGGGCGTGCTGTCGATGGTGAGTGACAGCACACCCCCTTTGGTGGGCTTGCCGGGGGTGTGGCTGGCCAGACGGAGGCGTTCCCATGGGAACTCCTACCGTCTGCGGCCGGCCCCACTGACATCACAAGTAATGTCAGTGGGAGTGCTTTCAAAAAAGCACTCCAGGGCTTGCGGCAACGAGACCCTACCACAAGGGTCTCGTCGCAAGCCCGATGATCGCGATGGTCTTGACCATCGTGACCATCTTCCTGGCCGCTCGCTATAGCTGTGGGTGGTCACCCACAGCTATACGAGCGGCCAGAAGGCCACTCTAAAAATTCAGAAGGACGGTCCTGATTCAGAGCGAGCGCTCTGTCAGAGCGTCCGGCTCTGAATCAGGGCCTGAGTACACACACTGTAGCTCCAGATGCAGAACTGGCACAGGATGATGACACTTATGAGATTGTACTCGGATGATGTACTGAGTACACACACTAAAGATAACACTAGGAATGAATCACTAGAAGAAAAGAGCATGGAAACTGGAACGCTGCAACTGCAAGTATTCACTGGAAGTAGCGAAGTTGTACAGGCAACTTCCTGTTGTCCAGAGCCCAGCTAAAAATCCTAAGGTAGCGGTCCATTGAAGGACAGTGTCAGCTGACAGCAACCAATGCTACCATTGGGTGAAGGGCTTATCAGGTGATGTAGACTGTCATGGCTGCGTCCATGATGGGTACTGCAGAAACCAAGTCATGGAGCAACACATGGATGTCCTAGTGGACCCCAGGCATAATCCTCAGCGCATCACTCGCCGCCGCACCTGGCGTCTGAACGCTCGAGAGGTAAGGGTAAGCTGGCGCTGAGGTGAGTAACGGCCGATCCTAGGCCCCAACCTTACACTAACAAAGTGGCCAGACAAAGACCAAGGTCTAAACCAGCCTGGAGAATAGCCAGTACCTGGAAAACCCTAAACAACTTCCTGTGAGAACACCATTGACCAAAAGAATGCCAAACCCTGTAATAGATGCCGGCAGAGGCAAGATTTTGTGCACTAAGCATCGTTTGAATCACAGAGCTGGAGAAACCTTTGGCTTTTAAGATGGAAAATTCAAGAGCCACGCCGTCAAAGCCAGACAGGTTAAGTCCAGATGCCAGCAGGGACCCTGCATTAACAGATCCTGCCATAGAGGAAGAGGATACGGACTGTCTTTGGATAGATTCTGTATGTTGGTGAATTAATGATGTCTGGGACAAGCCGGAGCCACTAGTATTACTGTTCCACCTTCCTGCTTAAATTTCCTGAGGACTCTTGGGAGGAGGGAAATTAGAGGAAAGAGATACACCAGCTTGAAATCCCATCTTATTGCCGGATGCTGCTGATGTGTCTCTGGACCTGGACCCATACCTGTGGACCTTGTGGTTGTGATGTGATGCCATGAGGTCTATGTCTGGTAGACCCCATTTGTTCACCAAGAGCTGAAACACTCTTGGATGGAGAGACCTGTTTCCGATGTGTATGTCCTGATGACTTAGGAAGTCTGCTTCCCAATTGAGGACTCCCATTATGAATATTGCTGAGTTGGCCGAAAGATGACGTTCTGCCCAAATCAGAACTTTTGTCACTTCCTTCATGGCTGCATGACTTCGCATGCCTCCCTGATGATTGCGATAGGCCACTGTAGTCATGTTATTGGACTGGATCTGGACTGGCCTGCCGTGGAGCAGGTCCTGTGCCATGTTAAGTGCTTTGTATACTGCTCGCAGCTCCAGAATGTTTATTGGCAGATGACTTTCCTGATTTGTCCATTTTCCCTGAAAGTTGTGATGACCTGTCACTGCCCCCCAACCGCAAAGATTGGCGTCCGTGTTAAGAAGCACCCAATTTGGAATCCAGAATGAGTGCCCTTTGTCCAGATGATCCTTTTTCAGCCACCACAAGAGGGAGAGATGAACCTCTGGAGTGAGAAGTATCATCTGGGACCCTATTAGCTCATACTGTCCGTTCCACCTGGAGAGAATCAATCTTTGCCTGGAATATAACTGAGCATACCCCACCATGTCGATGGTGGATACCATTGAT
This sequence comes from Taudactylus pleione, assembly GCA_031769625.1. Lineage (NCBI taxonomy): Eukaryota > Metazoa > Chordata > Amphibia > Anura > Myobatrachidae > Taudactylus > Taudactylus pleione. Next base: position 5,573,447 of record JAUIMM010000368.1, on the reverse strand, counting down.
CCCAGCACCGGCATCGCTGATAGAATGGATACTCTTTGCTTGCATAGCAGGCGGCGTACTTGTAATGATAGGGCCACAATCTTGTCTTCTGGTAGAAACACCTTTGTACCATCTGCTGTGTTGGAGAGGATTTCTACCAATTGATGATCCAGTTGTGCTTTTGTAAGCAGGCTATGGTCAGTTGAAGATGGTATTGTAAAACAGCTGGAGTTTGTGCCAATATCAGAGGATCGCCCAGATATGGTAGTATTCTGATTCCCTGATGCCTGAGATAGGCTGTCATGACTGCCATTACCTTGATAAATACCTGGGGAGTCGTTGATAGGCCAAAGGGCAGTGCCTGAAATTGGTACTGTTGTTGTAGGACAGCAAACCGTAGAAATTGTTGGTGGGATGGCATAAAAGGAATATACAGATGCGCATCCTGAATGTCCAGGGAAACCATAAAATCCCCAGGCTCCATTGCCAAAGTAATTGGCTAGAGAGTTACCATATGGAACTTGGGTACATGGATAAACCTGTTGAGGGTTTTAAAATTTAGAATAGGGCAATAAGACCCATTTGATTTCTGAACCAAAAATAGATTGAAATAATAACCCCGTCCTTGTTACAACACAGGAACCGAGATTATTACCCCTACCTGCAGCAGGGAGTTAATGGCCTTCTGAAAGGCCAAGGACATGACCGCACCTGATGGAGAATCTGTGCAATAAAACTTCTGGGGAAGATGCATCTGGAAAGTGAGGGCATACCCCGAGAGACGACTTCCCGGACCCAGGCATCTGTTGTTGTTTGTTGCCAGTAATCTGCAAACAGAAGAAGTCAGCCTCCTACCCTGGGATCCCCCAGGAGGAGGCCCACCCATCAGGCCGAAGGTTTGTCATCCAGCTTAGAAGCTGGACGTCTGGCCGGCCCAGACCTCTTAGTTTGTCGCCTGGATATCCTATGAAAACTAGATGCTTGGAGGAAGATTGTTCCTTTGATCATCCCTGAGGACAAAAGGACTGAAAAGAACACTGTCTAGATTTTATTGTACCCATAATGGCAGACCTGCAGACTTTGAAGCCGCCAGATTAGCTATTATCTTATCTAACTCTGCTCCAAAAAGTATATTTCCATAGAAAGGTAAAGCTTCTGGAGCCTTCTTTGATCCTGTATCAGCTTTCCAGAATCTTAACCAAAGGACCCTGCGTGCCACTTCTGAAGCTGCTGATGCTTTAGAAGCTAAATTCCAGCATCTACAGCAGCTCTTCCCAAATAGGAGGCCGTGTCTAACATGTGGGAGATATACATCATCCCATCTCTGGTAGCATCTGGTAGAGAGTCTTCCAATGCCCCCGTCCATTCTTCAAAAGCTTTGGCTACCCAGGCTCCAGCCATAGCTGGATGATGATGAAAATATTGCCTTAAGACATGTTTTAATTTTCCTATCTGTAGAATCCTCAAGAGAAGATGCTGATGGAATAGCCAATGTAGCATTTCTGACTAAGTGCGTCACGTGAGCATCAACAGTAGGAGGTAGCTCCCACTTAATACATTCAGAAGCTGGGAAAGGATACAATGATGTTAATCTTTTATTCACATAAAACCGTTTATCCGGGTTACCCCATGCCTCTTCCATAAGCTCAGTGAGCTACAAGGATTTAGGAAACTCCGTTTTGTCCACCTTCCGTTGTTTAAACACTGGAGCCTTCTTACTAGGGGCTGGTTCATCATCCTGAATATCTAGGATTGATTTAACGCCCTCACCAAAGTAGGAACATCCACTGTGGATGGATGGTCCTCCTCTCCCGAGCTAGACCCTGGAGATGAACCCTGCGCATCATCTGATTCCTCTGATGATATGTCTGAATCCATATGCTGAACAAACCGATAAAAAGATAACTTTCGCTTAGGTGCCTTAGTAACTACTAGTCTGCTTGCAACAGCTGACTGAGCCATACTCTGACTTGAGTGGGCATAAGCCTCCATCCAGGAAGGATGTATGAGGTGCAAACATAGCATGCAGTGGGTATCCCCCAGGCAGTATGGGAGTAGTCACAGTGGTCGAAGTGGGGCGGTATACGGCGGTATGACATACCGCCACTTCCCGGCCCCACTTCAAGAATGCACCAGCACTGGGATCCAGTATGGGATCCCAGTGCTGGACAGCAGCAGCAATGTGTGGAGATGTGTCCCGCAGGGGACACATCTCATTCGCTGCAGCGGAGGCGCTGACATGTAGCCGGGACAAAGTACCTGGTCCCGGCTGCACTGTAAGCACCACGCACTGTGCGGCTGCCAGCCAATCGCGGGACTCACGGACGCCAGCCAATCGCGGGACTCGCGGACGCCAGCCAATCGCAGGGCTCGCAGCCGCCAGCCAATGAGAAGCTGCCAAATGGCAGCTTCTCATTGGCTCGTAGCAGCGCCAGAAAAACTGCAGTGAAGACCCGAGGATCCCGGTGGCTCCACTCCAGCAGCGCAGGTAAGAGGGAATTAGAGAGAGTGGAGGGTGTGAGAGGGAATAGAGAGAGGGGGAGACAGGCTAACCATTGTAGGGGGTGAAAGAGAGAGGGAATCAGTAAGGGCAGGGTGTGAGAGAGGGGAGCAGGCAGGGAGAAGTGTGAGGGGGGTAGGGGGGGTTAGAAGTAGAGTGGGGTGATATAGAATCAGGGGCCCATAGGGGGGGGATTCAATCTCCATACCCCCACCTCTAAATTACCACTTCAAGCACTGAGTAGCCATACTATCCACAAACTGCTTCATAACATGAGACAAGGAGGACACCCAAGATGGCTCTTGTACAGAGACTGGCATACTGGACTGGTGAGTTGGTTCTTTATAACAGACAGCACACAAACCATCCTTTATAAAGTCCTGAGAGGACAAGCCTGCCAAACAGGCTTTACATGAATCTAGCACAGGGGCCTTCCCCTCCTGATTCCCTTTCCTTTTTGACATATCAATTCTAAAGGTAACAATGTAATGTAATGTGACAACCTTCACAAATAACAAATAAATGTGAAGTTTAAAGAAAAACCCCACACACCTGCAACAGAGGGATGAGGAGAAAAACAGTGATAGTTATAACTGACAGTCAGAAATAAAAGACAGTATTAACACAGCAGCTAGCAAACAATCACATACAATGCATATGCAAATTTAGTTGCACTGGGCTCAGAATCAATTACTCAAAACATGATGCTTGGTAGGATATAGAGCACTATATACCTGGCCCATGGGAGAGGTATACAGGGAGACTGACCCAAAACCTCCTGAGACCAACAGCTACAGCAGCACACCGATAGTGGACTGTGAGCGTGTCATATACACGAGGCAGGTAGGAGCAGCGACCCAGACGTGCAAAAGCCTTTGAAGGGACTGTGTCTGGGTTTGGAGGAGCTGCCGGGGGACAGCCTACCTCCCCTAAGCTGCATCAACCAGCCGGGTACGCTGGCCTCGTGGCAGCAGAAGTGTCTGCTGCTGATCTCCGGTGTCAGACGATAAGGCCCCCGATGGTCTACTGAGGACGCGGATGCTCCAGGCCCTTACTGCAGCATCTTCCGGTGCATTTCCTGCGCTGGAACAAAGGACTGCCACACGGAATTCCTTGTAAGCGAGGAATCGCCTTACCTGACATCTCCGTGTGTCCGGTTGCAGTCCAGGTCCCAGCATTGCTGCTAGCAAGTTCAGCCGAGACCCACCGAAATCACCACAGATGTTACTGGTGTTGCGGCCCGGTGGAGGTAGATGGAGTCGCAGTACATGCGTCTTAATTCAGATGCTCAGAACAGCCAACCCAAAAACATATAAAATAAAGTATAAAATTAAAGCTTAGGCCTGCCTGAGCAGTCCCCTATTGCAAAGGACCCGAGGCATCCTGGGAGCTGAAAGCTTTAACTGTTTGGTGCCTGGATCTCCCCTACCACATTACCCCATGATATCCCTGTGGATCTCTATGGACCCTGAAGAAGAAAATACAGTGGAAAAATAAAACAATATAGTATAAAACGATGACACAAGTTTTCTAAAACACAAGAATATTTTAAAAAATATTATATTAATGAAAATATAAAACAGTTTATCTGGTACATGTAAATCTCTAAAAAGGATTAAAGAGCCTAACTAGATGCAAACAATTTATATCTCTCCTGTAAGTAAAAATACAAACTGACAGGAGAATACTGTAGATTCTGAGCAGCTGGACTGGTATGGAGCCCAGAGGATCAGAGAAGGTAGGAGATGTACTATTACCTCACCCACTTGTTTCATCCAGCTGAGGGAGAGATTCCACATCACCTGCATTCTCTAATCTTCTAGGCTCCACACCAGTGCAACTGCTCCCTGTAAAAGAGGGTATTGTGATAACTGTATTGGAACCAGTGCTTAAAGTGGTCCTAGAGAGGTGGTGGAACTCACCTCCCTATCCCCCCCCACCCTGTCCTCAGCACCCCCTGCAGACTATAAATATATATATTTGCGCCCTCCCTCCCTTTTTTCAAGGGACAACGCAAGTCGCAAAAAGGGGGCATGGTCTCAAAAGAAAGGGGCGTGGTCACACAATAGTATCTCCAATTCAAATTACACTAGTAGCACATATTACACGGCACATAGTGCCCCTGATTCACGTTACACCACATAGTAGTGTCCCTTATGCATGTTAGGACACAGAGTAATGACACTTTTACACAATGCCCACATTAGTGCTCCCAGTGGTAGTGCCCCTTATGCAGTGCCCCCATTATTGATGTCCCTTATGCAGTGCCCCAAGGAGTGGTGTCCCTTGTGCAGTGCCCCATTAGTAGTTCCCCCAGTAGTAATGCCCCCAGTGGTAATGCCCCATTAGTAATGCCCCCCAGTGGTAATGCCCCCAGTAAAAGTGCCCCCATTGTAATGCCCCCAGTAGTAATGTCCCATTAGTAATGCCCCCAGTAAAAGTGTCCCCAGTAGTAGTGCCCCTTACACAAAAAGAAAAACACAGAATACTTACCTTAAGCCCCGCTCCTACGTCTGCTGTGGTCCGATTGCTCCTTAGAACTATGGGGCATCTCTCCCTTCGACCACTGCGGGAGCCGGAAGGCGGAGCTAATGAGTGAGTTCCAGCCTCCGGCTGCCGCTGTAGGGAAGGAGCTGGGAGCCCGCTGGTAACAAAATCTAAGCTGGCACCTGGCAAATAGAGTAGGCATTGGTGGCGCCTTCCAGTCCGGGGCCTCCCTGCGGCACAGGGCTGGCTGAGTGCATTGCGCCACTGCCACTGGTCGGGTAAGGGGGGCTGGAGGAGGCGGGAAGAAATGACGGAACACAATTCCGCCCCGTTCCGGTCCACCTTATCCCCTGATTGCGACACTTCATATTTTATTGGTGACTGTACAAGCATTATTAGACTACTGTCTACTGATCACTACCATCACACAGCAATTGTAATATTTTGATTAGAGAAGTGCGGTTCTGTTCTCCAGAAATCAGATTCCACCTGAATTTTGTGATTCCGGACAGATTCGAGTCGTGGTTCTTATCTCCTGAGGAGATCTGTACAGATCTGAGTTGCAGTTCTGATCTTCCTGCAGTTCGGAATTCAGATTTTAAATTTGAATTTTGGGATTTGGATTGCAAAAATTACATGATTTTATCTGTTTTTAAAAACGTTATCAATTTAAAAAAATAAATAAAATGAAATAAAACAGAACCAAAACCAAAACACTTGAGGGTGGTTTTGCAAAACCAAATCATGAAGATGAATCCAGCTCCTAAACCAAAATCAAAACACGGGGGTCAGCACACATCGCTAAATTTTAATGATGTACAATTATTGCAAGTTGATGAGGAATAAGGCTGAAGATATGTGTAACCAAAATTTGTGAAGTGTGAGGCAGCAATGTGGACATAATAGAACTTGGTTGCTGGGACACTATACAATTATCTGTCAGATATCTGTCCAACCTGGCTGGTTGGAATGAAAACCTGGTAATGTATGGGAGCAAATGACAATAGAAATTTGCTCCCAAACACTAGAAAATGGACCAGATTTTCCTTCCCACCAGGCAGATATCTGACAGATAATTGTAGTGTATGCCCAGCATTAGTGAGAGTTATAATCACAATGCCATCTGGCATATCTGGTTCACAGAAGCCATATTGCTTTACATTGTAAACTCCCTTTCCAGCAGCTCTGTTTGCTAAATGTATAGTTACTACTAATGAGTCCATTATCACTTAATGAGTGGTCTGAGAGATTATAACAGAGGGTAAAACTGGGTACACACTAGGGGTGTGCACCGGCCACTTTTCCTGTTTTGTGTTTTGGTTTTGGATCTGGATCTTTCTTCATGTTTTGGATCTGGATTGGTTTTGCCAAAACCACCCTTCCGTGTTTTGGGTTCTGGGTTTTGTGTTTTGGATCTGTATTTTTTTGAAAAAAAGCATAAAAACAGCTAAAATCACAGAATTTGTGTGTTTTTCTGCTCCTATGCTATTATTAACCTCAATAACCTTAATTTCCACTCATTTCCAGTCTATTCTGAACACCTCACACCTCACAATAGTGTTTTTATGTCCAAAAGGTTGCACCGAGGTAGCTGGATGACTATGCTAAGAGATACGAGTGGGCGGCACAAACACGTGGTCCATCTAGGAGTGACACTGCAGTGGCAGACAGGATGGCAGTTTGAAAAACTAGGCCCCAAACTATACATAATGCAAAGAAAAAAAAGAGGTGCAAGATGGAATTGTCCTTGGGCCCTCCCACCCACCCTTATGTTGTATAAACAGGACATGCACACTTTAACAAACCAAACATTTCAGCGCCAGGGTCTGCCACACGACTGTGGCTGAAATGATTGGTTCGTTTGGGCCCCCACAAAACAAGCTGGCAATTAATCTGTCCCTGCACAAACTGGCTCTACGGAGGCAAGATGTCGTCCTCATCCTCCTCATCCACCGATTCCTCACCCTCTTCAGTGTTGTGTACATCCTCATCCTCACAGAGTATTAATTCGTCCCCGCTGGAATCCACAACCACAGGTCCCTCTGTACGTTCTGGAGGCTGGTCTCCCTGGAAGAGTTGATAATTCATTTTATGAACATCATCTTCTCCACATTTTGTGGAAGCAACCTCCTACGCCTTTCGCTGACAAGGTTCCCGGCTGCACTAAACACTCTTTCGGAGTACACACTGGAGGGGGGGCAACTCAGGTAAAATAGAGCCAGTTTGTACAGGGACCTCCAAATTGCTTCTTTTTCCTGCCAGTACAGGTACGGACTGTCTGACATGCCTACTTGGATGCTGTCACCGATGTAATCCTTTAACAGACAGACGCACGCTTGTCGCTGCTGCTTTGAGGATGCAAGTGCGGCTACAGCCCACACAATTCACAAAGACAGAAAAAAAAAGAAGAATATTTTTATTGTTTGTGTAGCACACTTTGAGGGTGTCACCACCCTTTAACAGACAGACACACGCTTGTCGCTGCTGCTTTGAGGATGCAAGTGCGGCTACAGCCCACACAATTCACAAAGACAGAAAAAAGAAGAAGAATATTTTTATTGTTTGTGTAGCACACTTTGAGGGTGTCACCACCCTTTAACAGACAGACGCACGCTTGTTGCTGCTGCTTTGAGGATGCAAGTGCGGCTACATTGCACACAAGTCACAAACACATTAAAAAAACAGTTTTTTATTTTTTGGAGCACTTTGAGAGTTACACCACCCTTTAAAAGACAGACGCACGCTTGTCGCTGCTGCTTTGAGGATGCAAGTGCGGCTACAGCCCACACAATTCACAAAGACAGAAAAAAAAAGAACAATATTTTTATTGTTTGTGTAGCACACTTTGAGGGTGTCACCACCCTTTAACAGACAGATGCACGCTTGTCGCTGCTGCTTTGAGGACAGTATCATATGCAGTGACAGTAGACTTGTCAGAAATTGTTGGCACGTCCTTCAGTCCGGACCAGATGTTCAAACCAGCCCTTGACTTATGACACAGGCGCACGCTTGGCGCTGCTACTATGTTGATGCACGTGCGGCTACATCGCACACAAGTCACAAACACATTAAAAAAATAGTTTTTTATTTTTTGGAGCACTTTGAGGGTTACACCACCCTTTAACAGACAGACGCACGCTTGTCGCTGCTGCTTTGAGGATGCAAGTGCGGCTACAGCCCACACAATTCACAAAGACAGAAAATAAAAGAACAATATTTTTATTGTTTGTGTAGCACACTTTGAGGGTGTCACCACCCTTTAACAGACAGACGCACGCTTGTCGCTGCTGCTTTAAGGATGCAGGTGCGGCTACAGCCCACACATTTCACAAAGACCGAAAAAAAAACAACAATATTTTTATTGTTTGTGTAGCACACTTTGAGGGTGTCACCACCCTTTAACAGACAGACGCACACTTGTCGCTGCTGCTTTGAGGATGCAGGTGGAATCTAGACGGGATTTGGAACCGGGGACACACTATCTCCATCAATTGTCTAAATCCCACTGCACTAATGGCGGATACCGGACGCACGTCTAACACCAACATAGCAGTCAAGGCCTCAGTTATACGTATTGCTTCAGGATGACTGCTGTCGTACTTCATCCTCATCGCTAGGGACTGTTGGAGGGTCAATTGTTTAGTAAAAGTAGTGATGTTCCTACTTCCTCTCTGGGATGATGAACAACTCCCAGCAGCAGCAACAGCACTAGGAGGAAGTGGTTCTTGATCTTTCCCTATTTTATTTTTATCGGAGAAAGTTTGGTCCTCCATTTATGTTATATTGATATATACGTGCGGCTAAAGCGCACACAAACACAGAAAATATTTTTTTATTTTTGCTGGAGAGTAGTGCACTTTGTGGGTTACACCACCCTTTAAGAAATGAGCCAGCCGGCTCTTTACTTATGGGACACAGGCGCACGCTTGGCGCTGCTCCTTTGTTGATGCACGTGCAGCCACAGTGCACACAAGTCACAAACACAGAAAATATTTTTTTTTTTGGTTTGGACTGGAGTGTACTTTGGGGGGTTACAGCACCCTTTAACGGTCAAGCCAGCCGGCCCTTTACTTATGAAACAGGCGCACGCTTGGCACTACTTTGTTGATGCACGTGCGGCTACTGCGCACACAATTCACAAACACAGAAAATAATTTTTTTTTTGGTTTGGACTGGAGTGTACTTTGGGGGTTACAGCACCCTTTAACGGTCAAGCCAGCCGGCCCTTTACTTATGACACAGGCGCACGCTTGGCACTACTTTGTTGATGCACGTGCAGCCACAGTGCACACAAGTCACAAACACAGAAAATATTTTTTTTTTTGGTTTGGACTGGAGTGTACTTTGGGGGGTTACAGCACCCTTTAACGGTCAAGCCAGCCGGCCCTTTACTTATGAAACAGGCGCACGCTTGGCACTACTTTGTTGATGCACGTGCGGCTACTGCGCACACAATTCACAAACACAGAAAATAATTTTTTTTTTGGTTTGGACTGGAGTGTACTTTGGGGGTTACAGCACCCTTTAACGGTCAAGCCAGCCGGCCCTTTACTTATGACACAGGCGCACGCTTGGCACTACTTTGTTGATGCACGTGCGGCTACTGCGCACACAATTCACAAACACAGAAAATAATTTTTTTTTTGGTTTGGACTGGAGTGTACTTTGGGGGTTACAGCACCCTTTAACGGTCAAGCAAGCCGGCCCTTTACTTATGACACAGGCGCACGCTTGGCACTACTTTGTTGATGCACGTGCGGCTACTGCGCACACAATTCACAAACACAGAAAATAATTTTTTTTTTGGTTTGGACTGGAGTGTACTTTGGGGGTTACAGCACCCTTTAACGGTCAAGCCAGCCGGCCCTTTACTTATGACACAGGCGCACGCTTGGCACTACTTTGTTGATGCACGTGCGGCTACTGCGCACACAATTCACAAACACAGAAAATAATTTTTTTTTTGGTTTGGACTGGAGTGTACTTTGGGGGTTACAGCACCCTTTAACGGTCAAGCCAGCCGGCCCTTTACTTATGAAACAGGCGCACGCTTGGCACTACTTTGTTGATGCACGTGCGGCTACTGCGCACACAATTCACAAACACAGAAAATAATTTTTTTTTTGGTTTGGACTGGAGTGTACTTTGGGGGTTACAGCACCCTTTAACGGTCAAGCAAGCCGGCCCTTTACTTATGACACAGGCGCACGCTTGGCACTACTTTGATGCACGTGCGGCTACTGCGCACACAATTCACAAACACAGAAAATAATTTTTTTTTTGGTTTGGACTGGAGTGTACTTTGGGGGTTACAGCACCCTTTAACGGTCAAGCCAGCCGGCCCTTTACTTATGAAACAGGCGCACGCTTGGCACTACTTTGTTGATGCACGTGCGGCTACTGCGCACACAATTCACAAACACAGAAAATAATTTTTTTTTTGGTTTGGACTGGAGTGTACTTTGGGGGTTACAGCACCCTTTAACGGTCAAGCCAGCCGGCCCTTTACTTATGACACAGGCGCACGCTTGGCACTACTTTGTTGATGCACGTGCGGCTACTGCGCACACAATTCACAAACACAGAAAATAATTTTTTTTTTGGTTTGGACTGGAGTGTACTTTGGGGGTTACAGCACCCTTTAACGGTCAAGCCAGCCGGCCCTTTACTTATGACACAGGCGCACGCTTGGCACTACTTTGTTGATGCACGTGCGGCTACTGCGCACACAATTCACAAACACACAAAAAATATAATTTTTTTAGCACTTGGGGGGAGCACCCCTGATGGACAGAGAACCCCCTGGACAACACTACAGCACCCCTTTAGGACTGGGACACTGCACAGGACTTTGGAGTGGACACAGCCCCTATGGAGAACTGACTGCACAACACAGTCCAGCCAGCCCCTATGGACTTTGAAGTAGTGGACACAGCCCCTATTAACAACAGCAGCACAGCACAACACAGCCAGCCCCTATGGACTTTGAAGTAGTGGACAACAGCAGCACAGCGCAGCACAGCACAGCACAGCACAACACTACTCTGCACTACACTACACTACACTACACAGCCCAGCCAGCCCTAACTCCCTTCTTCCTCTTCACTGTCCACAGCCGAGTGAGAAAATGGCGCCGACGCGAGTACCTTATATAGGATCCAAAACCCGCGAGACCCGGAAGGCGGGATGATGACGTTTTGCCTCGATTTCAGATCCGAGTCAGGCGGGAAAAGCCGAGCCTGACTCGGATCGGACTTGGATCGGGGTGGCTCGGGGGGTTCGGATTTCAGAAATCCGAACCCGCTCACCCCTAGTACACACCTATACAATTGTTTGGCCGTTCTTTTAATTCCCGACCCATTTATGTGATACCTTAAGTTGGTTACGCACCTTCGATCATGTTTTCTTGGAAGAAAACTGGTCGCATCATAAGATCAGGTTTTATATGCAGTTTAATTTTCATCTGATTCGTTGGTACGATATAGGACAAAAAGTGAAGTGTGCACGTACTTTCGATTATTCTGTTCAATACTTCTGCCCATACTGCCCCAGCAGCAGCGCTGCCTTTGTGTCTTTTCAGCAGATATTTTATGCTGGGTACACACTAGATAATGTGTGTACCCAGCCATGGTAGATGCAATGGCATGATATATCGGGCAGAACCATGGTGTCGTTCGCCGGATCTTGAGATCTGCATATATAATACCCCACTATGTGAGTTATTACGTCCGACTTGGTATTATATAGGCAGACAATTCCCAGCAGTCTCTGCAGCTGCTGAAGAGGTCAGGAGCAGCAGGTCACATGACCAGTGTCAGGCAGTTGTCAGTTGGCAGGGGGCAGCAGTTGGCAGTTGCAGTCCTGAGGTAACAGAGAAGAGGACCAGACCTGCGCACCTACCTGGCAGCAGTCGGCAGCCAGATACGCGATAATCTGCAGATGGAGACACCGGACCCTTTGTGAAAGCTTCAGACAATCAGTCAGCAGGTAGACTGTGAGCCTCAAGTCCGTAAGACTGCAGCTAACTACCATCCACCCTTATAGTACCAGAGCCGCTCCCCTCAGTACTGACTAGTAACACTGCAAGGCACCCTATTAAGAAATACTGCCAGCCAAATTGCTACAACAGTGGAGATAGAGAGAGAAATAGCACAATGGAGACTTAAATTGAGATTGGATAAGTTGCAACTCCTAACCAGGGACTTGGTCTTATCTAGTATATAAAATAGCCTCCGTCAGAGTCATCAACCCGGGCAACGTTGCAGGCATAAAAGTGAAAATAGCGCTGGACTGTTACTAAAGTAGTGAGCTCATATACCAGTTTAGATATATTTATAAGGTTAGTTAGACTAATAGATAAATGACTGTAGCTCAAGATAAGTTCAGTAAATAGCCATATATAGAGTTGATATTTATTGAGTGTCCAATGTTATGTGATTTCATGTGGTGTTCAATGTACTAAACGTTGCAGCTTACAGGGTTCCAGAGGACAGCCGCCCGAGCGGGTTCCGGTTCAGTTCCTGTCAAATAAAATATACTAATGTGTTTGCGCTTATTTATGTGAACTAATCTTAACTGAAAGTAATTTCTGAATTATTCTGTTCTTGTTGGTTGAAGTCATTGTAACCGTGTGAGTTTGTTGGAATAATAGCAAAATTTTTAATCTACAGAAGTCGGATTTACTCAAATGAACTCACTTTTCATACGTTTACTGAAACAATCTTCACATTGGTAAGCAATAATAGTTTATTAAACAAGCATTGCAGGCAGATGTGAAGATGCGATGAACCTCCTGTGGAGCCCTTCTGCTCCATGGGAGGTTTCTGTCCTCCCTGAGCTCGCCTTAGGACACCTGCATTACGGTTTGACAGGTGTACCGCCCCAGTCAAACTCCCCACCTGCTACTGTCCCCGGACACAGGAGCATGCTATAGTGTTTACACACTGGACAATGCGGACGATTTGTGGCTCCGATTCGTCCCAAAATGACAAATCGTCCAATATATCATCTAGAACCCAGCTTTAGACAGATGAGATGTGTACGCATGAATCAGCACTGTGAATGGGACTTCCGAACGTAAGTGTAATCGAAAGTAAAATTGCATTGAAAGTAGGGGTGTGCACCGGCCACTTTTCGTGTTTTGGTTTTGGATCTGGATCTTTCTTCGTGTTTTGGATCTGGATTGGTTTTGCCAAAACCACCCTTCCGTGTTTTGGGTTCTGGGTTCTGTATTTTTTTTTAAAAAAGCATAAAAACAGCTAAAATCACATAATTTGTGGGTTTTTCTGCTCCTATGCTATTATTAACCTCAATAACCTTAATTTCCACTCATTTCCAGTCTATTCTGAACACCTCACAATAGTGTTTTTATGTCCAAAAGGTTGCACCGAGGTAGCTGGATGACTATGCTAAGCGACACGAGTGGGTGGCACAAACACAGGGCCGGTTCTCCCGTTACGCATGGCACGCAGCTGCGTAAGGCGCCACATAGTGAAGGGCGCCTCAGCTGCGTACCATGCGGGCCGCGGTGCAGACTGTGTCTCTGTTACACAGCTGCACCGCATGTGTAGCGCTGACCGGACGGAGTTCGGTCAGCGCTACACAGCACAAACACACAGACGCCGGAGCCGGCAGCTGTATGTTTGCTTTAGCAGCTGATGAGAGTCTGACAGACTCTCATCGGCTGCTGCTCCCACTGCCGGAGCCGGACATCTTCCGGCTCTCGCAGTGGGTAATGGGAGTGACGCGTCACTCCTATGACGCGTCACTACCATAATGCAAAGCGGCGGACAGAGGAGCAGATCTCTGCGGCGGGACCAGGAGTGGGTGTCAGGTAAGTGTTTTTTTTTTATTATGTCTCTACTGCGGGGGGGTGGATTACTACTGAGGGCACTACAAGGGGGGAGAATACTACTGGGGGCACTACAGGGGGGAATACTACTGGGGGCACTACAAGGGGGGGACTACTGGGAGCACTACAGGGGGGGAATACTACTGGGGGGCACTACAAGGGGGGGACTACTGGGAGCACTACAGGGGGGAATACTACTGGGGGCACTACAAGGGGGGAATACTACTGGGGGCACTACAAGGGGGGGAAATACTACTGGGGGCACTACAAGGGGGGAATACTACTGGGGCCACTACAAGGGGGGAATACTACTGGGGGCACTACAAGGGGGGCTACTACTGGGGGCACTACAAGAGGGGGGACTATTACTAGGGGCACTATATAATGGGCACTGCATAGGAAAGTACCACTACTGGGGGCACTGCATGGGGGGGAGTACTACTGGGGCACTATATAAGGGGCTTACTACTGGGGGGCACTGCACAGGGGGGACCACTACCGGGGGCACTGTAAAAGGGGCACTGCATAGGGGGGATGCCAAAAAAATACTCGCTTACCAAAAAATTTGGGCTAGGGCCGGCCCTGCACAAACACGTGACCCATCTAGGAGTGACACTGCAGTTGCAGACAGGATGGCAGTTTGAAAAACTAGGCCGCAAACAGTACATAATGCAAAGAAAAAAAAACAGGTGCAAGATGGAATTGTCCTCCTCCCACCCACCCTTATGTTGTATAAACAGGACATGCACACTTTAACAAACCAATCATTTCAGCGCCAGGGTCTGCCACACGACTGTGGATGAAAGGATTGGTTCGTTTGGGACCCCACAAAACAAGCTGGCAATTAATCTGTCCCTGCACAAACTGGATCTACGGAGGCAAGATGTCATCCTCACCCTCTTCAGTGTTGTGTACATCCTCATCCTCACAGAGTATTAATTCGTCCCTGCTGGAATCCACCACCACAGGTCCCTCTGTACGTTATGCAGGGGCACCGAGAGGGGGGGGAGTGGGTACAGATTACCCGGCTTCCTGAGGGGCCCGGGTCTTGCGCTGCCCCCCCTCACAGCAGCCCAGCACACAGCGTGTGCTGAGCTGCATTTGGAGACTGCTTGTGGCTGCTGAGCAGCAGCCACGGCAGTCTCCTATGCCTGTGCGGGGGCAGCGATCAAAATGATCGTGCCCCCCCTGGCTTTGCGCTGGGCTGAGGGGGTCAGAGCGCCCCCCTCCCCAGCGCGGCGCTGCACATCTTTTTTTTTCCTCTCGGCAAGGGGGCGTGGCCATGCCCCCTATTACCGGGGCCCGCCACGGCTCTTGGCGGGCCTATATGGAGGCTGGGCTCCCTGGAAGAGTTCATAATTCATTTTATGAACATCATCTTCTCCACATTTTTTGGAAGCAACCTGCTACGCCTTTCGCTGACAAGGTTCCCGTCTGCACTAAACACTCTTTCAGAATACACACTGGAGGGGGGGCAACTCAGGTAAAATAGAGCCAGTTTGTACAGGGGCCTCCAAATTGCCTCTTTTTCCTGCCAGTACATGTACGGACTGTCTGACATGCCTACTTGGATGCTGTCACTGATGTAATCCTTTAACAGACAGACGCACGCTTGTTGCTGCTGCTTTGAGGATGCAGGTGCGGCTACAGCCCACACATTTCACAAAGACAGGAAAAAAAAGTTGAATTTTTTTATTGTTTGTGGAGCGCACTTTGAGGGTTACACCACCCTTTAACAAACAGATGCACGCTTGTTGCTGCTGCTTTGAGGACAGTATCATATGCAGTGACAGTAGACTTGTCAGAAATTGTTGGCACGTCCTTCAGTCCGGACCAGATGTCCAAACCGGCCCTTGACTTATGACACAGGTGCATGCTTGGCACTGCTACTGTGTTGATGTACGTGTGGCTACATCGCACACAAGTCACAAACACAGAAAAAAAATAGTTTTTTATTTTTTGGAGCACTTTAGGGGTTACACCACCCTTTAACAGACTTATGGGACACAGGCGCACTCTTGGCGCTGCTCCTTTGTTGATGCACGTGCAGCTACAGTGCACACAATTCACAAAGACAGAAAAAAAAAGAAGAATTTTTTTATTGTTTGTGGAGCGCACTTTGAGGGTTACACCACCCTTTAACAGACAGACGCACGCTTGTCGCTGCTGCTTTGAGTATACAGGTGCGGCTACAGCCCACACAATTCACAAAGACAGAAAAAAAAAGAATTTTTTTATTGTTTGTGGAGCGCACTTTGAGGGTTACACCACCCTTTAACAGACAGATGCACGCTTGTCGCTGCTCCTTTGAGGATGCAGGTGGAATCTAGACGGGATTTGGAACCGGGGACACACTACCTCCATCAATTGTCTAAATCCCACGGCACTAATGGCGGATACCGGACGCACGTCTAACACCAACATAGCAGTCAAGGCCTCAGTTATACGTTTTGCTTCAGGATGACTGCTGTCGTACTTCATCCTCCTCGCTAAGGACTGTTGGAGGGTCAATTGTTTAGTAAAAGTAGTGGTGTTCCTACTTCCTCTCTGGGATGATGAACAACTCCCAGCAGCAGCAACAGCACTAGGAGGAAGTGGTTCTTGATCTTTCCCTATTTTATTTTTATCGTAGAAAGTTTGGTCCTCCATTTATGTTATATTGATATATACGTGCAGCTAAGGCGCACACAAACACACAAAATAGTTTTTTATTTTTGTTGGAGACTAGTGCACTTTGTGGGTTACACCACCCTTTAAGAAATGAGCCAGCCGGCCCTTTACTTATGGGACACCGGCGCACGCTTGGCGCTGCTCCTTTGTTGATGCACGTGCAGCCACAGTGCACACAATTCACAAACACAGAAAATATTTTTTATTTTGTTTGGAGTGCCCTTTGGGGGTTACAGCACCCTTTAATGGTCAAGCCAGCCGGCCCTTTACCTATGACACAGGCGCACGCTTGGCGCTACTTTGTTGATGCACGTGCGGCTACTGCGCACACAATTCACAAAAAAATATATATTTACATTGTTTTGGAGTGCACTTTGGGGGTTACAGCACCCTTTAACGGTCAAGCCAGCCGGCCCTTTACCTATGACACAGGTGCACGCTTGGCGCTACTTTGTTAATGCACGTGCGGCTACTGCGCACACAATTCACAAACAAAAAAATATTTTTTTTATTTTTTTTGGAGTGCACTTTGGGGGTTACAGCACCCTTTAATGGTCAAGCCAGCCGGCCCTTTACTTATGGGACACAGGCGCATGCTTGGCGCTGTTCCTTTGTTGATGCACGTGCAGCCACAGTCCACACAATTCACAAACACAGAAAATATTTTTTTATTTGGTTTGGAGTGCACTTTCGGGGTTACATCACCCTTTAACGGTCAAGCCAGTCGGCCCTTTACTTATGACACAGGCGCACGCTTGGCACTACTTTGTTGATGCACGTGCGGCTACTGCGCACACAATTCACAAACACAGAAAAAATAATTATTTTTTTGCACTTGGGGGGAGCACCCCTGATGGACAGAGCACCCCCTGGACAACACTACAGCACCCCTTTAGGACTGGGACACTGCACAGGACTTTGGAGTGGACACAGCCCCTATGGACAACTGACTGCACAACACAACACAGCCAGCCCCTATGGACTTTGGAGGAGTGGACACAGCCCCTATGGACAACAGCAGCACAACACAGCACAGCACTACACTACACTACACAGCCCAGCCAGCCCTAACTCCCACCCTCCCTCTTCACTGTCCACAGCCGAGTGAGAAAATGGCGCTGACGCGGGTACCTTATATAGAATCCAAAACCCGCGAGACCCGGAAGGCGGGATGATGACATTTTGCCTCGATTTCAGATCCGAGTCAGGCGGGAAAAGCCGAGCCTGACTCGGACGGCCTCGGATCGGGGGGGCTCGGGGGGGTTCGGATTTCAGAAATCCGAACCCGCTCACCCCTAATTGAAAGTGTGATTGTACAAGTGTGTACTTATTTTAAGAGTGGTGTATGCAGTAGATGTTATCATTTGTTATGTGGGTAAAGACAAAACAGTGGAAGAATATAATACTGATATATTATATTAATGGATATAAAAGGTATCAATTACTTATCTACTATGAACAGGAATGAGTGAACATGTGCAAGGCAATGTGCCCCACTCAGAAAACGTTGTGCTGAAAAGACCTTAATATTGCTAAAGGATGGTAAGGATTAGTTTAAGGTCCCAAAAAAGACTAGAGGCTCTGAAATGCAGTTTGATGTGGCAAGCTACTTTGGGTAAACTAATAGACATGAGAGTGTAATGTGAGCTAATGTTGAATACTGTATGAAGACTGAGCACTGGCACATGCATCCTAATAGAGACCATACTAAGGCCTTTGATGACACCAGTGCAGGAATATCTTTCAGATGCAATGGTTGGCTTTCTTGCAAGCTTAAAGAAGAGTATTGATTACAGAGTATCTATATTTAGGATTCAAATGTCAGGCTGTCAGATGGGTAAAACTGAAATTGGGATTGATTGCTGGTTGCTGATGTAATATATTTAGAAGACATATTGATGAGATCAAAATACTGTACCACATGCACCTCAATGATGCTGGAGAGATTATGATGGACATCTTCCAAATGACTTGTAGTAGGAGGCTACTTGTAGAAAAAATTTATATGAAATGACTAGGTTAGAGAGGCCATTAGATTTACAGTACAGTATGTCTGGCTGACCAGCTCCTGCAATGTCACTCTTCTGGGAAGGTTGGGTATGGCAGTCTGGCACTTGGGATGCTGGCTGACAAAAGAGGAACAGCGGTGTCCCGATGCCTGAGATGTCTGACAGGGGATAAGTATGCTCCACCCTCTAACCCTATCCCTCCTGGTTAGTACCTAAACCTAATCCTCCCCCCTTAGTGCCTAAACCTTACCCTTCCACCTTAGCGCCTAAGCCTAACCCGCCCCCGGGGTGCCTAAACCTATCCCTACCTCCCATAGCTAACAGCTAAGGGCACCCACTATACTTACAATCAGGGTGCTGGCTGTCAGGATCTCGGCGTCGGCTTCTCCACTCATGTCAGGATTCTGGCGCCGGTCTCCTGTCCGCAGGTCAGGATTCTGGTGTTGGGATTTCGTCAGCCGGCATCCAGATGGTAGGTAATGTAACTACATCCCCTCCTGGGTACATGGTGTTTCTGCTGAACAAGTTTGCTTTCTGGTATTCATTCCAGTTATGAAGATGGCTAAGCCATTGTTGGCATGGAGATCTGACAACTGCATGATTGTGACTGCTTCTTGTAGTGCGCAATACTTACTGGTCTTTCCTTGGTTGTTGTTGTAGGCGATTGCTGTTGGCCTAATATGACTAAAACATTAGAAAATTTAATTCTTCCTCTGACATATCAGAGTTGGTATGGTCAAGTCATAGCCTAGTAGGGTGGAATCCATTAATATGACTGTCCAGGTCTGAGGATATCTGCATCTTCCAACCTTAAGTTTGATGGCTGATTACACCAAAATAAGATAGAATGAGTTGAACTGGTTACAGGTATATTCTTAAACAAGTTTATTGCACCAGCACTCAAGACATAGAACATTCTGTAGCTTCATGTACTAAAAGAAAGGTCCTTTTATGAATAAGACTAGGGAGTATAGTTACTAAAGTGCAGGTTTTTCAAAGTGGAGTTGTTAATCATAGCAAACAATCAAATTCTAGCTATTACTCTACAAGGTGATAGATAAATAAGTAGAATAACACTTTAGTAAATATACCCCTTTAAGAACCAAAGACAAATCCCATGGTGCTATCGGTGGAACAAAAGGAGGCTGAACTCGCAGAACTCCTTGGAAAAAAATTCTAACATCTGGTAATGAAGCAATCTTCTTCTGGAACCAGACTGACAGTGCAGAAACCTGTACTCTCAAAGTGGCCAGGCGGAGACCACTATCTAAACCCACCTGAAGAAAAGCCACCTTAGGATCATATTTCCCATGGGAACACACAATTGACCAAAAGAATGCCAAACTCTGTAATAGATGCGGGCAGAGGCAGGTTTCCGTGCCCTAAGAATTGTTTGAATTACAGAATGGGTAAAACCTTTCGCTCTCAGGATGGAAGATTCAAGAGCCACGCTGTCAAAGCCAGACGAGGTTAATCCGGATGTCGGCAGGGAGCCTGCATTTGCAATAGAGGAAGTGGATATGGACTATCTACGAACAGATTCTGTATGTCGGTGAACCAATGACATCTTGGCCAAGCCAGAGCCACCAGTATTACCGTTCCACCTTCCTGCTTGAATCCTCTGAGAACTCTTGAGAGAAATTGGAGGAAAGAGATACGCCAGTTTGAAGTCCCATCTTACTGCCAGTGCATCCACTAAGGCTGCTGATGGGTCTCTGGACCTGGGGACTTTGTGGTTGTGGTGTGACGCCATCAGATCTCTCTCTGGTAGAGCCCATTTGTTTACTAGGAGCTGAAACACTCTGGAGTGTATGTCCTGGTGACTTAGGAAGTCTGCTTCCCAATTGAGTACTCCCGGTATGAATATTGCCGAGATGGACGAAAGATGATGTTCTGGCCCAACGAGAAACTTTGGGCCTGATTCAGACCCACTCGCGAGCGGCTGTCCGCTCGCAAGTGGGTCGATGTTATGCACTGAGCATGCGCACGACGGAGGGAGCTCCGTCGTGCGCATGCGCCAGACGCGACAAGCGAAGGAAAGTCCTTCGCTCGTTGTGTCCGATCAAAGGGGGCGTGCTGTCAATGTTGATTGACAGCACGCCCCCTTTGGTGGGCGTGCCTCCCTGACGGGGGCGTTCCCACGGGAACGCCTCCCGTCAGAAGCTGGCCCACTGACATCACTAGTGATGTCAGTGGGAGTGATTTTGGCTCTGATAGAGCCAAAATCACTCCGGAGCTTGCGGTTGAAAACCTCAACCGCAGGCTCCGGCTCGCAATTTCGATGGTCGCGATGGTCTCGACCATCGCGGCCATCAAAAAGCACGCTCGTATAGCCTGTGGGTGGTGACCCACAGCTATACGAGCGTCCAGGAGGACGCTCCATGAAAATGGAGCCCGGCCCTCATTCAGAGCGTGCGCTCTGCTCAGAGCGTACGGCTCTGAATGAGGGCCTTTGTTGCTTCTTTCATGGCTGCATAACTTTTTGTGCCTCCCTAATGATTGAGATAGGCCCCTGTGTGAGGTTCTGAATTTGTTGTGGAGCCGGGGTGGTGATAGGAGCAGACACAGAAGCAGACTTAAATGAAAAAGTGGGGTTTTCAATAGGTGATTTAGAAGACATGGGAATGGCAAATGAAAAGTCCAGGTATAGCACTAAAGTGCACTTGATAACTGTAGTGGGGGTTAATGGGAAATGTCCAGATAGTGACGGGCAGGAACAGTCCAATAAACAAGTATGGTGAGCTGTAACTGAATGCAGGTATGGTGAGCTGTAACAAATGCAGGCTGAGGTAATTCAGTCCAGCTGGGAGTGAAGGGAGGCAAGGTGCAGGAACAGCAAGTAGAGGTACTCAGGCAGGTAAAAGGTATGTGGAGGGTGCAGGGTAAATCCAGCAGGTTGGAGCAGGCAAGGTTCAGGCTAGTAGCGTAACAGACAGGCAGGTAAGGCACAGGTACTCTCTCTCAGCTGCAGCTTAGAAACACATTGCACTGGCAAGGAAGGAAGGCTCTGGACCTTCCTAAATACTCAGTGCCGCGCTGTGACTGGCTGGAATGAGCACATGACCTACCAGGATTGGACAGCCGCAATCACATGGCCGCAGGCAAGATGGCGGCGCCCATGCCAACGGAACGGAAACACCACCAGACCTCACCATGGCTAGTGACAATGTGCCCGCACAGAACCATGCGCAGCCAATGCCCCTCGCCAAACACCAGCACCGCTGCCAGAGACACCCCGCCATAAGGACCTCACAGGTAATACCCGGTGACTACCCTGCCAAGAAACCCTGGCCGTGAGACACTGTAGCAGGTCCTGTGCCATGACAAGTGCAGATTACTTTCCTGATTTGTCCATCTTCCCTGAAAAGTGTGATGACCTGTCACTGCCCCCCATCAGCGAAGACTGGAGTCCGTGGTGAGCACACAATTTGGAATCCAGAATGGGCGCCCTTTGTTTAGATGATCCTTTCTCAGCTACAACAGGATGGTGTGACGAACCTCTGGAGTGAGAAGGACCTACTGGGACCTTATTGATGATGATGTCCATTCCACCATGTCGAAGGTGGATACCATTGATCCCAGGACTTGCATCGCCAACAGAATGGATATTCATCACTTGCATAGCAGCTTGCATATTCACAATGATAGGCCTGCAATCTTGTCCTCTGGCAGAGATACCGTTTGTGCCAGAGAATCCAGAAATGCTCCCTGATGTACAACCTGCTGTGCTGTGTTGGAGAAAGTGATGATTTCTTCCAATTGATTATCCAGCCGTGCCTTTGTAGGCAGGCTATGGTCAGTTGAAGATGGTTTTGTAAAACAACCGGAGTCTGTGCAAATATCAAAAGGTTGTCCAGATATGGCAGAATTCTGACTCCCTGACATCTGAGATAGGCCGTCATGACTGCCATTATTATGGTAAATACCTGGTTAGCCGTAGATAGGCCAAAGGGTAGAGCCTGACATTGGTAATGTTGCTAAAGGACAGCAAACCTTAAGAATTGTTGGTGGGATGGTATAATAGGAACATGTAGATATGCATCCTGAATGTCCAGGGAAACCATGTAATCCCTAGGCTCCATTGCCAAAATAATTGACCTGAAAGTGAGGGCATACCCCTGAGACCACTTCTCGGACCCAGGCATCTGTTGTTGTTTGATGCCAATAATCCACAAACTGAAGAATTCGGCCTCCCATCCTGGGATCCCCCAGGAGGAGGCCCGCTCCATCAGGCCGAGGGTTTGTCATCCGGTTTAGAAGCTGGATGTCTTGCCAGGCCAGACCTCTTAGTTTGTCACCTTGTTTTGCGAAAACTAGTCAGTTTAGAGAAAGACTGTTCCCTTGCTTGTCCTTGAGGATGGATGGACAAAAATAAAACCTGCTTAGACTTTATAGCCATGGATGCTGATGTTGAAGCCGCCAGAGTAGCTATTATTTTATCCAACTCTGCTCCAAAAAGTCCCTTTCCATAGAAAGGTAAGACTTCAAGCGCCCTCTTTGATCCTGTATCAGCTTTCCAGGATCTTAACCAGATGGCCCTGTGTGCCACTATTGAAGCTGCTGATGCTTTAGAACAGGGGTGGGGAACCTTTTTTCTCCCGAGGGCCATTTTGATATATATAACATTTGTGGGCCTGGTGCAGGCCACACCCCCTCTGTGTGACATCATACAGGGCAGGGTCACAATCGCCAGTGGTTACAGCAATGCCCGGAGCACCCCGAGAATGCTCCAGGGAACTGTATTAGCAGCGGTGTGACCGTCTGAAGCATCCTAAGAATGCTCCAGGCGGCTGTAGGGTTCCTTTCTAGGCACCCTGCTAGCCAGATGAGGCTAGTAGAAAATAGGGCCGAGGGCCAAACCAAATAATTCCGCAGGCCTTATATGGCCCCCGGGCCTGAGGTTCCCCGTCCCTGTTTTAGAAGCTAAAATTCCAACATCTACTGCAGCTTCTCCCAGATAGGAAACTGCTTCCCGTATGTGGGAGATCTACATCATCTGTTCTCTGGTAGAGAATCTGACCAGGGCCCCAATCCATTCTTCAACAGCTTTGGCTACCCAGGCTCCAACCATAGCTGGACGAGTAACAGCTCCATGTGATGAAAATATTGCCTTAAGAAATGCTTCAATTTTTTTATCTGTGGAATCCTTCAGAGAACTTGCCGACGGAATAGGTAATGTAGCATTTCTGATTAAATGCATTACTTGAGCATCCACAGTAGGAAGTACCTCCCTCTTAGTACATACAGAAGCTGGAAAAGGATACAATGATGTTATTCTTTATTCACATAAAATTTGATTCCTCTGATGATGCGTCTGAATCCATATGTTGGGCAGACTGATAAAAAAAAAAAAAATTGCGCTTAGGCACCTTTGTCACTATCGGTCTGTTATCAACATTAGATGGTGCCATACTTTGACTAGAATGGCCATAAACATCCTTCCAGGAAGGATGCATAGGAAGTGCAAACATAGCATACTGTGGGTACCCTATCCAAGGAGGCATCGTAGGCGCAGTCATACTATCCACAACCTGCTTCATTACCTGGGACAAAGAGGAGACCGAAGATGGCTCTTGTCCAAGGACAGGTAAACTGGACTGGTGAGGTGGCTCTTTATAACAGACAACACACAAACCATCCTTTACATCCTGAGGGGACACATAACTTACATGGAATCAGCACAGGCTGCTCCCCCTCCTGTTTCCCTTTATCTTTTGACATGTTCAATAAAGGCAATGATTGCATTTTGACAGCCTTCACAAAATCTTAATGAATGTGAAGTACTGAGAGAAAAACCTCCACCCCAGAGGATGGTGAAAAAAAAAAAAAAAAAGTGATAATTATAATTGACAGACAGAAATAAGACTGTCAAATACAGCAGTTAGCAAACAGTCACATACAATGCATATGTAATATAACAGCTACAGAGCGCACTGAGCGTGGACGTCTCAGATACACGTGAATGGTGGGTGGAGCAACCCAGAAGCGCAATACCCTTTGTAGGGACTGCATCTGAGGAGGAGCTGTCGGGGGAGCACCTACTTCCCTTAAGCTGCCTTAACCAGCCGGGTACACTGGCCTCGTGGCAGCAGTAGCATCTGCTGCCAATCCACAGCGTAAGGCAATAAGGCCCCGGTGGTGTAGTGAGGACGCAAACACTCCAGGCCCTAACTGCAGCGGCTTCCGATGCATTTCCTGCGCTGGAAGCAAGGACTGCCGCACGCCATTCGCCATAAGCGAGGAATTGTCTTACCTGACATTTCCGTGCGTACGGTTGTAGTCCGGGTCACAGCATAGCAGCTAGCAAGCTTAGCCACAACCTGTCAGAATCACCAGCCCAGTTACTGGTGTTGCGGCCCAGCGGATGTAGATGGAGTCGCAGTAAGTGTGTCTTAATTCAGACGCTTAGTACTGCCAACCCAAAAACATAAAAATAAAAGCTTAGGTCTGCCTGAGCAGTCCCGTGTTACAAAGATGCATCTTGATCCTGCCGCACCAAAAGAACAACTGAAGTCCTATGACTAGGGGTGGGGTATATATGGAGGAGGACCTGAGGCATCCTGGGAGCTGAAGCTTTAACTGTTTGGTGCCTGGTCCCTCCAACCATAATATCCTCATGATATCCCTGTGCATCCCAAATGCCCACCCAGTTGTGATGTCAGTGAACACAAAAGGAACAGCCAATTGGTAATTCTGTATAGCTTAACTGATTGCCAATGGATCAACCAACACAAAGCCCACAGTGTGTACCCAGCTTGAGAGTATTCTCTTGTCAGTGGAATCCTGATCTGCAATCTGTAGGAGGGGGGGGGGGGGGGGCTCAGTTATTTCACCTTTTGAGTTAAGCTCCTGATGGAAGAGGGGTGATATTTTACTTAGAGTACTTCCAGCTTGTGGTTCTGAAATGGTCTGTGTGAAGTTCCAAGTGAAGCAGATTGATACACCTGTGATTAAATTTAACACTTATGAAGGATATTTCTCAGGTGGGTTCAGACACAATGGAGGTGTCCCCTCTGTATTAGACAGGAGTGTAAAGGGTCTCTCACGTGCCTGCCGATCCGTTGGGGAAGCGGTGAGATGCTTCACATTAAAAAAAATTACCAATTTGCGAACACAATCATATTTTGGTCGGGATCAGCAAATGCAACATGTTTAATTTCACAGATCCCCCAACCCCGGCATCTGTCAGTGATGTATGGGGTCCTTTAGACAAAAAATACAGGACAATCATCCTAACCACCCAGCATCTGTCAGATAGATATCTAACTCATACATGGAACGGGTGTATAGCCAAAGCCCAGTGTTTGGATCTGACCATAGATGCAGTCATAATACAATCATATTTACAGATTACGGTCATTGACACCTAAACAATCCAATGAAATTACAGAATTTAAAATGTTTTGTACAATTTTTACCCACTGAATGGACACTATAAATGTGAAAGTATTGAATACCAATTGTGCAAGAAGTATAGAAAATATTCTGCAGTAAGAGTACAGGTAACAACAACAAAAGAAAAAAAAGCTGTTTGTGTGTAGGGCATGAGACCATAAATAAGATTCAAGCAGCGGTATCCAGTTAGCCCGGGGGCTGTCCAATTAGCACCGAAGGCCAGGCTGACGCCGGCACTTATCTGGGCTTGTTTCTTCAGGACCTGATTTGTCCTGAAAAAATACAGTGGTGAAAACGTACAATCTGTGATAAGTTCACGGATTCTGTGGATCGAATTCAATTCAGTACGATGAGTAGTCGGCAGGGGGGGGGGGGGGGGAGAACTTCCACAGTTATTCTATACAATGCGCTGTTCGCCAACTCGGGAATTGGTTAAGTCAGAATGCCGGCTCTCGCGACTTAACCTGGGTGTTTAGTCAGAGAATGCCGGTTACTGCACTTTAAGTGTCAGGCACGCGGCTGTTAGCGCCGTGCTAAGTCGGCAAACAGCTGTGTGCCCTGCACTTTTGTCTGATTTCTCCTCGCATCCCCAGGGGGGTGGGAGAAGAATTCCTTTAGCAGCCCAAACAGCGCAGTGTATTGAATAGCTTCGGGAGCTCCCTCCCGCAGCTATTCATTATTGCACTAAATTGAATGCGGCCCTATGGGTTTTCACCCGAAAATCTTTTGCTTGGCCAAATAGGATACAAAGAAAAAAATAATATTTGGGAAAATCCCCGTTTTTTTCACCCCCCCCCCCCAAAAAAAAATGTATCGGGGCTAACTGGATATCCCCTATGTGCCTTGGCAGATTTAACAAGTGGCTGTCAGAACAGAACTGCATCTTTGTAGGAAGAGGGTGATCACGCAATGATTTCTGCTACATTTATATATCCCCTTTAAAAAGGAATAAGGAGACGTAAACTATACCAATTAAATGCGTCCCACAGCACTCTAGTACAGGCAAAAGCCTTCGACATGGAAAAGCATTACCAAAGCACAACCCTACACACCACACACATCACAAGGTGCTAATAAAACAAATCTGTACCAATATAGATTGCTTTGTACTTTTACCATCTTAAGATGGGTACACTACATAAACCCAGCGGCCGACCGGTAAGCAGTAAACAAGTACCAATCAGCCGCTCGATATACCTGCCTAGAAATCACAACTTAGTGAGCATTTAAATTTGCCCGCCCAGTTGTGATGTCAGTGTCTGCTGTCCCTGCAGCCAGTGTTCAGGCAGTCAGCGGGTCGCCTGTACACACATGCACATTTATAGGCATCGGCTGTGGTGCAGGGCTGACCGAATATCTGAACGACGTCGATTAGACATATCGGGGTGTACACTCCCACAGATGCTTTACAAATATTGTTCGATCGAACAATCTACTAGTGTGTACTCCGCTGTAGTCAAGTGGTTAGATACCTGAAAAGTTAACATTGTGAATAAATCAAATCTGAGACACGTCATAACACCTTGATCCCTAAATTATAAACTACTCTGATCATGCGACATTGGGCCAGAGAGCTGACAAGGTAACATTTGATCAATAAAAAGGAGAGGGGGGAGGGGAGAAATTACAATGAAATGAATACACAACTCAAAACACAGATTCAAGATGCTCAAAGTTAACATTTTATTAAACAACTGATTCTTTTAACATAATGGGGCAATGTTGGCTCATAAATTAGCTAAAAACACCCCAAATCCATTTTACTTTCTAAATTTATTTAATACAGCATGTATGGAACATTTGTGATTACATTTTTTTTGTGCAGGGTCACAGCCAATGTAAACTTTTGTTACTCTTTTGTATGGTAGAACAGTGTCACTTAATATAGCCCTGGACACAGACAAAATTAAGATTACACACAAGGAAATACTTAAGGTGCATACACACGTAATGAATATTTGAACCAACTAACGTAGTTATCGTTCATAGTTATAACTCAGAAACTGAACAATTTTTTGAACTATTATCGTTCATGTGCGTTCCAGTTTGTAGTTTATTCTGACTGAGCGATTTTCATTAAGGGAAGTTACAAAAAATAGTTTGTAGTTCAAAAAATCGTTCGTTACACTTTAAAAAAAATATGACAGAAAATAGTTGATAAAACAGTTGGTAACAAAATCAGTACGTGTGTATGCACCTTAAGCGTGACAGCAGAATAAAGGAATCCTTCATACGCAGTCTCTCAATACCTCTCTCTCAGGCTGTGTTTTATGTGGGGAAGAGAAGTACTGAGAACTACTAAGTTATTTTTTTTATTTTATTTCCCTTCTGTTAATGCAATCATCTGGTTCTAAACTCTGCTTTGGCAAGGCAGCCCTGAGGAATGGAATGAGAAGCTGAACATGCAGCACAATACAGCTGCCAGTAACAGGTGTGCCCAGCATCTGTTTGAAGGAAACTGGTTTTGGAGATGCAGACTTGTTCCTGCAGTTTGTGGGGAAGTTGTATTTAATCAGATTTGTTGTGGTACAGGCTTCTAATGCAGACTTAAGGTTGCAGTCTTTCCTATGTGTCACTTAGAACCACAAGATATGTTGATTGGGTGGACACCATTGTAATGTTGAAGGCCCTTATTTTCACTAACACTATCACAAGCTATTACATTTCCCATTTACGCAATTTCATAATTATACATTTTTTTTTATAATACACAAAAATGACATTAATGAAAGTGATGAGGACAATCAAACAAAAACCGTAAGACCAAAATAATAAAAAAAAGGAAAGCACCCTTCATCACATGGTGGTACATAAATGACAGGGATGTCAAACAGTAAACAGGTAACAATGCTACAAGTGATTGAGAAAAATTTTAGAACATGGACAATAAAAATAAGAAAAAAAAATCCCCGTTTTAATTATTTTTTTCACATTTTCAAAACATTCAGTGGCAATTGGTGGTTAGAGATGCATAGACCTTCACCACAACAGAGTTGGGCCACACACACACACACACATACGACAGCTGAATTAAACAGTTTTTCTTAATAACTTGTCCTTTTTGTAGGTGGCCATGGATAAAAAATAAAAATCTCCCCAGATATGTCACCCTTACCTGTTTAGTTATTTAGTTCATAAGCCATTTAGAATATAAACACTTCTAATTTTCTTAGATTCAGGTGTTAAAGAGGAATGTGAGATACAACTGCATCTACAACTGTATAATGCCCAGGGGCATCAGTGGGTATTTGCGCTGTTAAAGTGAGGGACGGGGAGCAGCCATTTTATGGCCTACCTATAAAGCATATAGATTCACTTGTATCCAGGGACCACAAGGCACTGTCCCTTCAAGAATTTCACTAGTTATTCATAAATGGATAAGCTACATTCTCCGGTATGTTGTTTCAGCCTGCAATATGGCAGATGCACTTTAGAGTTAATACAGCTAGCTCAGCCTCATGAACAAAGATTTCTGATCAGAAATTAGTTTTACAGCATTAATACATTTGTCACGTAAACCAGAAAGTCAGTGGCATAAGGAAAAGCAATTAAGTAAAGCCAGTATTAAAAGATTATTTCTCTCAACAGCACAAATTTAGCGCAAAGCCAGGAAAATTCTGGCTAGTTAGAAGATAAATACTGTCTCCACAACTATAGTCCAGTTTAGTACCTTCATACTGAACCTCCTGTAGGACATTACAGGGAAGCCTTTGGCGACGAAAATGGCAAGGAGCAGAGAACAATACCTTGGAGTGAGGTAGATCACTGTTATGGAGATCCAATTTAAAATTGATATATTCACTTGGGAGGGTTAAATTATACAGCTGACAGGAGAAGTTCTAAATGAATAAAGCTGAAGGTAGTGAAGTCAAGTGATGAACAAAATGCCAAAGTAGCCACCACCTATGCTGGGGTATGGGATTATTTCACAAGTACATTTTATACTGGATACACTCATTTTAAATGACACATTATAAAGGTCACTCGGCTTGGAAACCTACTGCAAGATGGCTATTTATATAGCTAGTTAAGTCATCTCCACATTAAAACAGACTAGAAAGCTGGGGAAGCCCCACAGGAATGAATACAGATTTAGTAAATTCCGAAACAGTCAGAATTTGTAAAATATTTAGTGTGGTGCTTATAGACCTACAGCAAATGTTGCATTCCACTCACATTCATTAGATCAGCGTCTTAACCACTACCAGGGAGGAGTGCACAGGAGCAACTATTGATGGATGATAGAAGAATGCTGAACTTGTAGTGTTATCACAAGCTGAATTTCAGATTCCTTAATTGCACAAACATTCTGGTTTACAGAAGGACAATAAGCAAGCACGGTTGATGCTAGAGGCCATGTTTATTACAGATACTGACAACAAGCTTTTTTTGGCAAACAGTCCAATAATCACATCTGTAAACATGTGTCCCTTTTTTATTGGCAGCTCTTACAGGAAGGGGAGAGAAAACAAGTGATTTTGGTTTAATCAGAATGCAAATAAAGCCGACTGTTCCCGCATGAAAATTATACATTTTTAATTAAAGTAAACTGGTACATTGCATGAAATGCAACTTTGTGCTGTCTGATGATCACAGTATTTCTTAAAGTTAAATATATCTTTACTTTTATTAACTCCTGGTTCGCAGGAGGAAAAAAAAAATCTTTAAATATACATGTAGGTAAATAACTTCTTTGCATATCTTAAAAAATACTTTATATATCAGTATATAAATACATTACCTACATGGTTACATTTCTTTGTCACCCCCAAAATATTTATTTTGTTAAACCCCCTTCACAAGAAGTAGACACCCCTTCTCTACTGAAAGGGCTCTGCTGGGTTGAATACCAGCTACCTAATTCATCCTCCATTCACTCCTTGTTAATAATGCTGACAAATTCTTGAAATGAAAAATGCTTTCGTTTTCCACAATAGAAATAGCAGTCATAGGAAACGCCTACACCACCATTCATCAGTTGTTTAAAACCTGAGCACTTGGCCTGTTACATAGCAGCTTAGTGATTTCATCATGCATGCTCACCACCCACGCAATCCTTGCACGCGTACAGGCACACTCCTAGATGCTGATAGGCCACAGAGTGCTTCCCGTTGCTCTAGTAAGAGGGGAAAGCAGTGTAGCTAATACTTAACTACACTAAATATAAACAGGCAAACACCTTAAGGCATCTTTTGAAGTTGGGAGTATGATTTGAAAGTTAAAGTTCAAGTTAAGGACAGTTTTTTTTTTTTTTTTAAAACATACTTTTCTGTCCTCCTTCACCCTCCATTTATTTTTCTAAGTTTTTTTTTATTTTCTTTTTTTAAATACATTTTGTGCAAATTTTTTTAACCTTCTACCATTTAAGGCAAAGGGTTTGCATTAATAAAGGTCAGAAGACAGACATTTATCCAAAAGCACATCATTATGCTACATAAAATTTAGAATGCGCAGTTTCAGATTATAGACACTGGAATTCCAGCAGCTATACTGATTTCCACAGATAAATGTCCAAAAAGGACAAGGAAGAGAAAAGCAGCTTTTACTGAAGCAGGATAAAGGAAGGTTGGGCACCAGGAGAAAGAAAAAAAAAAAAAAACATTGCTGCTAATACTGAAACTCCTGAAAGTTTCTTTGCTTTATCCTTGCGTAACACATCTGGAATTTTAAATAAATAACGTTAAGTATTCACATCTTGTAAGCAGAGCTTTAGTGCCAGGACTCTGCCCGTCGTTGGTCAAATTCTCCTATTAGTCTTTTAATGTGGGCAAGTTTATTGTGAAGGTATTCACATCTGTACTTTTCTTCATAATAGTTCGGACTTGCCTGTGAAAAGAAAATGCATGGTATTACGAAAAAGTCAGCAAAGCAATCCAGTTCAGAACATATTTCAAAAATGATTATATTTTATTTCTCCTTCATGTTAAAGAGGAAATTTCTGAGCTAGTCATCACTTGACCAGTGTACCAGCCATTGCTGCGGTTATAGATTTCTATTTCACTGCGATGGAGTGGAAGCAGGCCAAACATTCCAAGGGGATAGGTTTTCTAGAACACTCAAAAAAAATGAGAAGTGGTGTATTGCCCAAAGCAAACTGTTTTGTCTACATAGTGTAGATAACTGAAATCTGATTGGACACTCCCACACAAGCGAAATGCATACCCTTTTACGAGAGTTCCAAATGGCCACTAATGTGGCGGTTTCGACAAGAACACTTCGTAGGTAGGTCCATGCACTTGCAGTTCTACAGAAACAATTAATGTTTTTATCGGACGACGCTGGATCGGTATACAGAAAATTCGGTAACCCGGATGGACTGGCCAGCCCAGATCTTATACTCATTGAGATCTTCTGGGACGAGTTGGACGGTGCGTTCTAGGCAGACTCAACCTTCTCCAGTGTCAGTTTGTCGCTGTAATTAAGGCGGATTGGCAGAATATACAGCCTGCTGTTGTCTAGGAACTTTAACAGTTTGTTAAGAAGGGTGTCTGTAGGTCCACCAAATGCACTGATTACTGCAAAGTACTGTCGTCAAAATCATATTGATCTATTTGCCGACATTGTCCAATCACTTGTCTACATATTGTAGTACAGGTGTGGGCAACCTGTGACACTCCAGCTACTGTGGAACTACACATCGTAGCATGCCCTGACAGTTTTAACAGTAAAATTGTAGCAGGGATTCTTGGATGTGTAGTTCCACAGGTTGCCTACCCCTGACCTAGTACATTATAGAAAATGACAGCTAACATCAGATTGGCTGCTATGGACAACAGACCCACTGTTTTTTTTGTAAAGGTTTAGTAAATTTACACCAAATGTTAGGAGGATGTTTAAACCAAGGGGTGCTCAGAACATGTACAAAAACAAAACTGGTATCAAAGTCTAATGTATAGAAAAGGAAGGATGACAAGGCTGTAGATTACAAAGGGGGGGGGTTAACTTTTCAATTGTCTATGCTTGTTTTCCCCATCTGTGATATAAAGAATAAAAAAAATGGACAAGGATATAAAGGTTGCATAAAGTACCCCAGGGGGTCTTCTCTAGATGAGATTAAGAACAGAGCATTAGAACCAAGGATATGACAGGAGCTTCTACATAGTGTCACCTTTATTATGAAAGTAAAAAAAGTAAAGCTTGACAACACTTGAACGGACGATATATATCTGTACTGCAGATATATCTATAGTGCATCAGTGGGTGTGTACAGACGATATGTCTGAACATCATTCACAGACTTACCACATCTGCCCTGTAGCACAGCCGATGCAGATACATTTTGCAGATACAGCAGCACGTCTGGCTGTGTGCAAGGACGATCCGCCGACCATTCATACACTTGCTGCAGTGACCCGCCGATGGCACATCTCAACTGGGCGGGGAAATTTAAATGCCCATCCAGATGTGATGTCAGCAAACAGCGGCTGAATGATTGGTAAGTGTTATGCACTTACCAATCGTTACATAGGTTAGTGGGTCAGCCAGGTGTGTACCCAGCTTAAGCGCATGAGGAATATACTTCTCACACTTAACATCCAGAGAGGGTTATAAGCTTAGTTACATGAAATAACCGACATGTGATGTATACACTTACCTCTTTAAATTTACGATACTCTTTTATAACCTCTTCATGTACAATCTAAAAAAACAAAACAAAAAATAGGCCTTGATATACCAGATTTTATAGTTATAACAGCGTTAAACACATGGAAATAAAGTTTGCACTTGAAGGATGAAAATGTCATACAATAGAGTTTTCTTTTTTATTTTTTTTTCTCTATGGTCAGTAAAACATTGAGGTATTTCACAGACATGGACAAGCACAATATGATAAAAACAAAACAACTTCACATTCTATAGCATAGTGAACGATTACAGATTTAGGGGCCAGATTCAATTACCGAAGATATCGCACCAGCGATATTGTAGATTTTCCGCAATTTTCATGTAAAAATGGAAGAGAAAAAAAAAAAAAAAAAAAAGTCTCCATTTTGAGATATGGGGAAAAATTTGCAAAATCTCTATTCTTGGGTAAAAATGTGGGGATTTCTTACAGAACCCTTTGGACAGCCCCCTAATAGTTTAGCGAAAATATTTTTCATAAGTTGCGTACTTTGGCGAAAAACCACAGCTGAAAATTTCAGTAAATTTTTTATTTTTTTCATGAAAAATGCATTTAACGTATTGGGTCTGGTATTTTGAAGGGCCGTAAGGATGCATCAAGTGTTTTAAACATCGCACGTTTTTTTTAGCGGTTTTAAACACTGCTTGCGCCAGCCACATGCGAGGTTTGAAACACTTGACACATTCTTATGGCCAAATACCAGACCTAATACGTTAAATGCATTTTTCACGGGAAAAAAAAAAAAAAAAAAAAAAAAAAAAAAACTACTGAAATTTCAGCTGTGGTTTTTCGTCAAAGTACACAACTTATGAAAAAAAAATAATAAAAAAAAAAAATTGCTAAACCATCAATTCCGGGGGGGGGGGGGGGGGGGGGATGTCCAAAGGGTTCTGAAAGAAATCCCCACATTTTTTCCCAAAAATAGGGATTTTTCACATTTTTTTCACCTGCCCTAAAGCTGGAGAAAAGTTTACTGCAGCTTTTAGGCAAAAAATGTCCAATTTTTGCAGTCGCTGGCGAAATAGGCCGATATCTGCCGTGAAATCGGCTGATCTAACGTCCGATTTCGCCTCTAATTGAATTCCACCCTAAATTTCAC
Source organism: Taudactylus pleione (assembly GCA_031769625.1). Taxonomy (NCBI): domain Eukaryota; kingdom Metazoa; phylum Chordata; class Amphibia; order Anura; family Myobatrachidae; genus Taudactylus; species Taudactylus pleione. The sequence continues at coordinate 5,538,833 of JAUIMM010000368.1, read as the reverse complement.
AGCCTCTAGATGGACTAGAAAATACACTTCCATTACCTCCATGCCTGTTGTGAGCTAATCTATACATGGATTTCCAAACCATGTACATCAGTGTTAAGCTAGGTACACCCTATGCAATTTTTCATCAAACCAAAATGGGACAATTTTTCTGCAAAATCACGGTCCCAATATATGTAGCCCACTAGGTTGAGGAGGTAATCAGGAAAAAGCATAGGAAATATGAGCAGATTATCGAGAATGTACACACGCACACTGCACAATATCAGGAAATTGAGGCAGACATTTTCAGTCTTAACCGACAGATCGGATAATCAAAAGGAATGCGTTTGTGAATGTTTAACAGTTTTATCGGTGAAACACTAAAACATTCATACACACTATACAATAATTGAGTGGTCGGCCTCATTTATTGTATAGTGTGTACCTAGTTTAGAAGAACTGCCAAGAAGATTGGAGGACAAGGCAAGAAGCATTTTCCAAGAAGTTCATAAACCATAATAAAAAGGGAAATTACAAGCCACCATAAAACAGTTTTAGGAAACAGTGCACCAGTATGAGGTTTGTGAATAGTTCACAACATTCCAGAGTTGATCTTTTTTTTGCAATATAAAGAATACTAGATGGTTTTTCAAGTCATAAGAGTGCAACCACAGAAGGTTTTAAACAGCACTCCCAGCATTGTTATATCTATACAGGTTGAGTCTCAGATATCCAAAATGCTTGGGACCAGAGGTATTTTGGATAACGGAATATTCCGTATTTTGGAATAATTGAGTACCATAATGAAATATCTTGGGAAAAGGACCCAAATAAACACACATAATGCATTTATGTGTTATATACACACAGCCTGCAGATAATTTTATACAATATATTCATTAATTTTGTGGTTCAAACAAAGTTTGTGTACAGTAATGAAATTAATTTGTTTCATATACACCTTATGTACACAGCCTGAAGGTAATTTTATACAATATTTTTAATAATTTGTGCCTTAGACAAAGTTTGTGTACATTGAACCATCAAAAATCAAAGGTTTAATTATTTCAGTCATGCCACAAAAATTCTGTATTTCGGAATATTGCGTATTTTGGAATATTTGGATATGGGAGACTCAACCTGTAGTATGTTACTACCTAACAACTAGTATCTTTGCGCTTTATTTTTTTTTTATCATCTTTTATTCACTATAAATGCTGCTAGTTTAATTAGACAGTAACCAGCTGGCCCAATTCAAACACACCCCTCCAAGTATACACAGGTTGGACTGCGCTAATAGTGTAAGATGTATAAATTAGTATCACTTGACTGAATAATAATCGATCAAGGCTTCTTTCAATAAAAAAAAATATATACAATATTTAATAAAACAGATATCCCACATTACAACACAAAAAATATTAATACATCAGTATATTAAAAATTTGCTTAAAAAGTCAATGAATAATGGTTTATAATCTAACCACTGCTGATTATTAGTTCTCACACAATTTGTAGAAGTCAAAAGATACATTTTTATATATAGTCATTCATAGATGAACCAGCACTCTTATCTAGTCAGAAGATATAGCTGATGTGTTCACCAGCAGGTAAATGAAGGCTTTATTCCTCTTACCAGTCTGTCAGCACGTACTGATTCAGAGGCAGAGTTTTAATAGTGGTAACTCCGCTCCGCTTATCTCAGCCTGTGAAGTACCCTTGGAAAAACCTCCAAGTGTGGAGCGAAACGCATCGACAAAAGGGTTAGTACCGCTTGTGAGAGTCCTTGAATAGTTTTAGAGCTGCTGCCAAATGCCCGCACATACTTTTCAGCACAAAGGACTTTTGATAACTGGACAGAGGAGAGTTAATACGGAGGAAAGGACCCGGCGACAATAGCGGCCGCTATAACATCTACACCGTGGTCTCCCCTATTACCGGAGGAAACAGAAAGTAGTAGTGCACTGCCCATACTTACAAGCCGCCCCAGGAATCAGGTGAGGTGTGTACTACACAGGCAAGCCGAGCAGAGTTACCACTACTAAAACTCTGCCTCAATACGTGCTTCCAGGTGGGTAAGAGGATTAAAACATTACTTTACCCGCTGTTGAACAGATCAGCTATATCTTCTGACTAGATAAGGAGTGCCGTTTTGTCTATAAAGTTACTATATATAAAAATTCTCTTGGACTTCTACAAATTGTTAGAAAACGAATAGACTCAAGCTGTTATATTATAAGCCATTCGACTTTTTAAGCATATATACTGATGTATTTCATATTTTTTGTGTGTTGTAAAGTGGGATATAATGTTTTATTAAATATTGTATATTTTTTATTGAAAGCCACCTTGATCGATTATTCTCAGTCAAGTGATACCAATATATACATCTTAAGTGGTACATCCACTAGCCGACATAGAAACTACTACACGATTACGACATTGTAATCGTGCAGTAGTTACACTCTGGTGCTGTGCCTACAGTCTACGTTCAGTCGTTCAGTGTAGGCACATCAATCATCCCCTAACATGGTCAAGCTGACGTTATCAGGTTGGCCAGCATGTTCGGGCGATGTTTGATGTCGGAAACGTGCCTGATTGTCATAATCGTGCAATCACTATGTAATCGTGTAGTGGATACCCAGCATTACACTATTAGCGCAGTCTAACCCGTGTATACTCCCAGCATTTAGAGGGTAAAGTTAAAAATTTAAATTGGGGACACCTCACTGCATACATGCGCATACCTTGTATTCCTTAGAACCCGGAGAAAGACGCTTCCTATGTACATCGAGCTGCATAAATTTTCTAGTGATACTTTCTACTCTGGCATGTAAACTCCGGTATTCATCATATTCAGAGTTGAAGTCATCCTTGTAACTTTGTCTCTGCTCATTAGATACAATAACAGTGTATTTTCTGCAAGACAGAATGGAAGACCAGTTATGAGAATTCCATTACAGGCCATTTCAGTAAAATAACATTTGCAGTCAAGACTAAACGCAATGGGACCAATATACATGAATTTTGTTTTCTGTCTGCTGAAGTGGTTTGTGTCTACCTGAAAATCCACATACTGCACTGACAGCAGGCAACACCTGTGCAATAACTTTATGTGTGCATTTCACCTATTTACAGAGTAAGCAGGACAATGCAATCGTTGAGCAAAGGGCAGGCAGTTTATTTTATATTTACATCTATATAGCATATGTAAACCTGACAACACTACAGTGGGATATACCTACTGTAACTTAAGTGCCCAAATTAATGTCAATTTAATAATCTATAGTTTAGTAATTCATATGTTAGATGATTTACAAACAATTTTCGTGCGGCCTTATCATTGAAAGTGAAATGTAATCTCAGCTATACAAAAGGTAATTTTGCCTAGTTCTAATTTGTTGCAATAGTGAAAGAATACTGAGTGTTGCCTTGAATTGGTGTTTTGTAACGAATAGGGCAGGGGGTGAGAATGACCCGACTCGTCCATGTCCCACTGTCTGGCGTATTGTAAACATCAATACAGCACATGTAAGAGGTGAAAACAGGACCAATAGCTTAATATCTGCATACAGGTTTTTTTTAAATAGTGTTTTTCATTGCTCAATTCTACACATTTACTGCAGTAAGAGTGCTGGAGAAAGCTTAGGAATCAATGTGCTTACGTCCGGCGGTTCAAATCCCGACGCCGGCAGCCTGATGGAGGATATCCCAAAAGCGGGGGTGAGTACAGTTTCTAAAACCACCCCCTCCCCCAAAGCCCACCTTCAGGAGTGCCTGACCCTACCCTCCCCTCGTAAGTGCCTTTAAAGGGGGGGGGGGGGGGCCTAACCCTAAATCCACCTGAGGGAGACCCTAAACCTAGCCCCCTCATCCATGACCACGTGGATACATATCCCCGGCGTTGGACAATCTGTCTGGCGTCCTGTCGGAGTTTGAGCATCAGGATTAACATAGGAGTCTGTATTTCGACGCCTATGCTAGATCCCTTGCTGGGATTAGACTGCCAGTCTCATAACTACATATCGGAAGCTTACACTTTTACATGCAGCATATTATCACTTTCATAAAACACTAAAGCAATGTCTGTGTTCCAGTCCCTTACTCTTAAGTGCACAGGTAATTGGGCTAGAAACGAATGCAATGTCTTTCTACAAGGAGGTGGCAGCATATAGATATAAAAAAAAAAAAAAAGTCTGTCCTAAGCGAACCATGCTCCCGATTGGTGAAAGAAAGCACACCACATATCTGTAAGGTAAAGGCACTTCATAGCTACTCACACTATGTAATCTGGTAATTCTGTTGTTGACGAGGGATCTGAAGTTGTGCAGGTTACTTTAACATCTGAGGGAAAAACAATTTATATAGTTTAAAAACCAACCCTACTCCTTCCAAAAAATAAAAAATAAATCCCCAAAAAGTCTTAGTTAGCACACGAGTGGCAAATCGTATCCCAAACAAAAACATGAACTGCATGGAATGTCACATACAGGTTATATTATATGTAATTTCTAATTTTCAGAACAAGGGTGCAATATCCTAAACTAGTGGGCAAATTCACTCCTTGTACATTAAAATTGGGACACTGTTCCCCGTTCCCACTAAAGCTTATGGAAGTTCAGCTGAGCCTGCAGACAGATCATTCTGACCAGTCACCTGTGTGCAAGCAAGGATATTAGACAGTCACAGCAACATTAAAGATGGACCTCATTTGTAATATAACCGCTTTCCTTAAAAGGCAGTCCACAAGTCATTGTTTAAGTTTCTAATCAAAATGTTACACATGAATCCTTTTGAAAACAGACCATAAGGCAGGCTACAACCACTGCTGTATATAGGACAATTTGATAGTGTACAGTACAGCAACTAGACATTCACAAAATGTGCCATCTAGGATTGTTAGGTTTAAAATGGGAGCATCAAAATTAACGGATTTCAATTAAACCTTCGGCAATGCAAATCCATTGTCAAACAGTCAAAGCTATATAGCGCTCTCTCTCATATATATATATATATATATATATATACATACACATACATATACACATGAGCAGTATGTATGCATGCAAGATTCAGCAGACAGCTGACAGCATATTCTGCAGTGTCATCCTTTGTATAGACTAAATCTCTGTGGCAACACCCCCCCACCCACCCTGCCATATGATACATGGAGATAAGAGACTATTGCATGACAATGCACTCTTACTTGGTTAGGCAGTTAGTTTTTTTTGTGCGTTTTTAAGGAATTGCTGAAAAGTAAACATGGCCTTCCCTTTTAGGTGCATAAAAGGATTTAGGGGGGTATCCAATTAGCCACGATAACTATAAGTTTTCTCCGGAAACAACTTTTCGTACCTATTGCCCGAATTTGCCACTTATTACATGTTTGCGCTCTCCCGTTTATCGTGCTATCCTATTGCTAAACCGGAGATAACCATTTTGCACGATAATTCTTGCATGGATGACAGGCGATAAATACAGATGAAAATGAGGAAATCAGCCTGTACCCCAAAAACTGTAAATTAAAGGTAGGGTAATGATACAGGAGTGTGTTAGTGGCCATAATTCAAGGGTTTGGGGTTATTAAATTGTGTCAAATGGCTGTTCTGTGCATTTTTCTCTAACAATGAATAAATTATAGAAAGCAATATTTTTTGGACAAAATGCTGTAGTTAAATTAGGGGTACATTAAAATGGGTGCAAGTATATTTTTGTGCCATTATAGGGCATTTTTAAAAAAAAAATGTTAAATACACCTGTCACTTGCATCTGCAATGTTTAAAACCCATGTCCCATCCATGCAGCCCCCCATATACCTGTCCCACTACTTTAAACTCATTTTTCAGCACTTTACATTTAAGACCCCAAAGAATGGCATGTCATTATTGGCCAATTTAAGCAAATTAAAAAAAATATTTTTGTCTAATTAGTCATTAAGGGGTGTGTCCCAGTGGTCCTGCACCAAGTCCTGACATTTTTTAGCCAAAAGTAGGAGTTTTGCACAATCACCTGCTCAGAGGTGGGGAAAAGAAATATGCGATCATTCCTATATACCACTTTTTGCATATGCGAAAGCCACAGCCAATAGGATAGCCAGAACTATCAATGGAGAAAAGTTTAACAGTGAAAACTTTTCTGAAAAAAGTAGTGTTATCGCAGCTAATTGGATACCCCCTTAATATTGCAAAACGTTAAAGGACTTCTAGCTAAAAGCTCACAGCAGGCATCAAATGCACAACGTTAGAGAAAAAAACAAAAAACTCAGATTATGTTCATAGATGAGCACCACAGTGCCTCAACAGTATACTGAAACAAAAAGACAGCAGTGTCGTATCCCGCACCAGAAATAATGTAAAGTATCTTAAAACACAATGACGCAAACTAGTGCAGTTTCTATAGTAGCGGTTTGAAAAACAATGGTTTGTGAAAGTGTGCTATAGGGTTGCTACCATTGTAGTTCATACGACATATGAAAAGACAGTGCCCCGAAGTAGCTCACTGCTTCTCTTGCTAAGGTTATTGGTATATAAAACATTACATTTTATTGATATGCATTAAAAAATTCAATAAGATGAGAATGTTTTATATACAAATAGCCTAAGTCAGACAAGTAGCTCACTGTGCTTCTCTAGCTGTGTTTTTGTATTACACTGAAACAGGCAGGTGTTTCAAATACAAAGGATCACCTGTGACCACAGTAACAAATCTCTACATATAGCAACATGCAGCCTGATGCTGCTCTTCAAAAGACAGGGAATTTTTACCAATTTAGGGGAAACAATGGACAAAGTTTCCACCTGCCTGAATTAAACCTGGTTTTTCTATAAACATTTAGGGGTGCAGTCTAGAGAAATAAAAAATAGCACCTTTCTTCTCATCTGGACTTGGGCTCTCTTCCATCTTCACTATCTCTTCCTTTTTTAGGTGCACTGGCTGGTCTTCCTCCATGGGCTCAGCGTCCAGTTTCTTTCGGTCTTTGTCCCTATGTTTTTTTACTCTCTTTGCCTTTTTGTGCAATGTGCTGTTTTTATCATCTGCGGGATCAGAGCTTACCAACTTGATTGGGGTTGGTAGAGTGCTATCCAGAGCAGTCCTAGAAGTATATTTGTCTTGCTGGTCCTCATAGATGCTGCTGTTTTGACTGAAACTGTCCATTGGCAGATCTTGTGTCCCCCGACCCTCAGGGGTACTGGGAGAATTGGAGTTAGAGTTTATAGTTTGTGGATTTGAAACTGGAAGGCGTGTAGGAGGAAGTGGAGGAAGTGTTGGGGTGGCAGCAGATGGTGGAGGGGGTGCAGGTGCTGGCTTTTCATTGGTTAAACCCAAGTGGCCATTTAAAGTTGGGTGTACTCTGTTTGTAAGATGAGATATCCTCGGCTTCTTAGTCATTAAGGGATCAATGAACTCCGCATCCTGAGAACGTTTCTATAGAAGAATTGAAAAAGTATCCTTAGATAACACTCAAACAAGAAAGGAAAATAAATAAACACCCAAAATAGAGCTACTACCCACCGCAATCACAACCCTTTGTAAAATGGAAGTATAAAGAAAAAAAAATAAAAATAAAAATTTATATATATATATATATATATATCTCCACAATTACTAGGCAGCTACTAGGTACAGTACATCTGTCATTTTTATTTAGTAATCATTTTTTTTACTTCTTACATACACTAGAGTCCATTAGCCTGCGCATTTGCGGGTCTACAGGAACAATGCACACACGCAAGTGTCTGGACAAATGGAGGTCACACTATTTTCCCTGTAAATTGTGCAGTGCCAACGGGGAACTCCACAAGGTGAGTATACTAAATGTGTGCAGGGATTGGAGTGTGGGCTCTCATCGACCCTTTATAGGCAGTGGAGTATATTTCAGCTGTCTACATCAGAATTTTCATTTCAATGATGAGTGGAATAAAGTAAGTGGGTTGCATTACTACGGTAAAGTGAAATTTATTATCTTTAGCAATGGTCTGTTATAATTGGAAAACATTAAGATAGTAGAATGCACCAACTTCAATGCGAGATTATAATCTTTTACACATCATCCTAATTTTACTGTGCTTTATTCATTCACGGTTATCTGCCAAACGGCATAGATCAAATAGATGTTCCTTGTGACACAACCTACTCCCGTAACTATGTCATTCTTAACACAGTGTAGCAGTTAGGATAAGGTAGGTGTGGCTACTCTTAAGGTGCCCACACACTAGGCAATATTTTACACGATCAGCCAGATTCCGACGCATCGGGACTACAGAGCGTGTAAAATATGTCCTAATTGTGAGTCTCTACTCACGATTACGATGCAGATGTGCGTACCCACTGGTCATACATTGCATCTTCAGAGCTTGCCTACTGCAGGCAAGATCTGAAAATCTTATCACGATGCACTGGAATAGTATGGAATGCACGATAGATCGTGGGTCAATTTGGATTATTTTTATCACCAAATCGTGCCCACGACTGCAGGGGGAGAAATCGGACACGATATCGGATCGTGACCTGAACGCCTACTGTGTGGGCACCTTTATGCAAGAAGGCAGACACACACACATATAGGACAAGATATATGCGAGTCACCGAGACAGATGGCTGTAACATTTAATCAGAACCCTAATGCAGCCATGTTTGAGCATTAGGACTCATCTATCCTATCTGATTTCAGTTAACAGGCATCCTGGCCTAAAAAATGTCACAACAAAACTTCTTAATTTTGATATGCACACATGTAGATATCCAATTTTAAAAGCTGAACAAGTTCTGTTATTGTGAAGCGAGAAGCTCATGAATATGACAAAGATGTCTATGAAAGTCTTCAGAACTTCCCTGTGAATAGTATTATATTTAGTCACTACTTCACTGCCCTTTTAGGATATCTAAACTGGGAAAGCCTAGCATCAGCTAGAACGGCTGTTCTCACTCTAGGAGCTGCAAAGAAATCCCACAAGGGGAAAAAAAAACAAGACACAAAACACAACACTATGAAATAGAGATATGACATAAGCTGGTCTGGAGTACACTTACAGGGGTATTCAATATGGAGCGAAAAGTTATTTTTTGCGATAATTTCGCACCACTAACGTCATTTTCGCTGGTTTTGGTTTTACACCATATTCAATTTCAAAGACTTTCGCAGGTTCGAAAAAAACGGGGATAACTTTTCACCACTGAATAGGTGGCGAAAAAAAGTGCAGAATTGGGGTTTAGGGGTGCAGGCTTAAAAAAAAGCCTGCATCCCTGGGAATGTCATTTTAAAATAAACTGACAAAAAAAAAAAAAAAAATAGGGACACCCCAGAAAATTTTTTAAATTTGGGGTGAAAAAAAAAAAAAAAAAAAGTGTTTAAAAATAGGGAAATAGGTTCAGGGCTATTCTGCAAATAGGTGGCTAGTGTATTCTAGAATAGGCTATTAGCGGCAGGTGCATAGTTGCAGAATTTTTAAAGACTTTAGGGACTTGAAAATGGGTACTAGCATATTTTTATGTACCCCAAATTTGATGGGACCACTAAAAAAACGAAAAAAAATAACCTAAGTGCTCTTCTGCAACACTTCAATGTAGGGAAAAAAACACCTGCAGCCACTATTTAAATCCCCGACTTTCATTTGCAGGCTAAAACGGGGGTACCCATAGTGATCCCCCATGTTTTTACAGTTTTAGGGGGGGGGGGGATCTTATAATTTATGCCAGGAAAATTTCGTATTTTTTCACAGATCCTACTTCGCAGGTTCCCGTTTTCGTAGCTTTTATATTGAATACGGGGATAAAGCGGGCGCACGCCCGATACTTTATCCCTGGAAAAACTCCAATGTGCTGGACTTTTCGCTCCCATATTGAATACCCCTATAAGTGTACCATACTGATATCTAATGACCTTGTAGCAGCAAAGCATTAGTCACAACAGATTTAAAATAAATAGTGTACAAAATTCCTAAACTAGAAGGACATATTCCAACAGATTTCAACAGCCAAATCTCTACTCCCAAATACCTGGGGTGGTGGCGATGCAGATCTTAAAGGAGGAGAGTCTGATTGACTGGAGCTGGTAGCATTCTGAGACTGATTAAGTTTTCTGTTAAAAATTAAACCATATTAGATTACAGAGAAAAGCAGAGTTTTAGGCACAGCATTGCACTTATTGCACCCAAATAGATTTATCCTCAGATTCCTTAGTCTGTTGCACAAAAATCTAATACACAAAACATTACAGATGATCTTAAAGTTTCTTTTTAGTATGAGGAACTTAGATTCTTTAAAACACCATCCCCCAGCACACCAGTGACAAAAAGAAAAAAACAACTTCAGGAAATCTACCACATACCTAGAAAGAACTCTGTCTAATAACTGTTTATCTCCTTCTAGGTATCCAGGCCAATCTCTTTGTATTTCTTTGTAAACAAAATCCTTAAGTGTATACGAATTGTCCTTGGAATTCAAATTGGCAACCTTAGATACGGAACAAACAAAAAATAAAAAAATGTAGAGGAATATTTAATTATATAAAAAAACGCATAAAAAAAACAAACATTATAAACATTTGACATGCCGCCAGCCCCCCCCCCCCCAAACATGAACCAATACCTCTATAAGGGTGTACTTCTTTGCTATTCATGGAGGTATTTTTAGCACCTTCACAAACAGTCTGAAATCTAATACAATCTTGTCCATTGAGTAATAGTGGAAGCCTCCCGACAGAAGTAATGCAGTCACACAATTGGGGCTCAGGCACTCTGTAGCTAAGCCCAAAAAATGTGATATACATTACGGTCAGTCTGTGGTTTCAACAAGTACTGGGCCTCAGAACTATCCATATCACACATTAACTAATAAAGCTGAATTCACAATATATGTTCAGACCAAAACACACAAAAATTACCATCTCAACTATAAACATATAATATATTTTAGAAAATACAGTGTATATTAATAGGTACATTTAGAGTACTACTAAATGATGCCATGAAAGCACCACAACTGGGCAGGAGAATTCCCAGCTCATATTAGGTTACTCTACAACATAGCCTTCTATAGTCTTCAGCTGGTCCCAGCCCTTTAAAAGGATAGGCTAAATAAACAAAACTCCACAGTGAAATAGTATAGTGCAACAAGCAAGGCATAATTCACTATGGATACATACCAAGGTAATATTAATTTACAGTATTAGAAGTCCTATTTGCAGATAAACCCCAACAAAAACTCTGTTCATGAAAGAGACATGCATATTTACCACTGTAGAGATTTCTCTGCTGAGAAATAATTAAAAGTAATTAGATTATTCTTTGACTACCTCGTACGGCGGGAATGAAACTAGGGACCATCATTTTCACATTTGGTTTTGCAGCAGAAATGCTTTTTCTCATACTTGCGAGTCTTTAGTAATAAAGCTGTTGCAATAGTAAATTACCTTTTGTGAGATTTAAATAAGTTAATGTTGTGCGGTCTAAACAGTGTAACAGACCGATTGCTGGAACAGCCTCCTACACTTCAATGGTGAAAATCTAGAGTGCAGTGTTACACATTAATAAAGAGGGGTCATTTAGATATGACAAAGCTTATTTGCACCACTCAACCGGTCCATACATGGTAGATCATATTGTTTGGTAAATTGAACATAGATCGTTGTTGCCAAACTATTTGGGTGACCAAAAGAGCCAGAGCCAACAGATTATAATGTTTACTGCAAAAACCGATAAACTTAATATAAGGTCAGAGGGGCAGAGCTTAATATTGTTTTTCCCTAATTGGCTATGCAAATTAAGGGCGTCTTAGTGAACAATCCTATCTTATGCATATGTTTGATGAAAAACTACAGCATTTCATCACAACTGGCAAAGTTCACCTCCAGAATACAGTAACAAAATGATAACACATGGGTTAGTTTACTGCATTTTAGTTCACTCATATGCAAGTGTAAAACAAATTACACATACAGATTTCTAAACACACACGCACGCACACCAATAGCCAAGAACGCAACAGAGAATGTACTCGTTTACTGTGAGGCCTCATCTAAGTGAATAACTTATGTATATTCTACAAGCACTGCTGAAGCCTGCATAGTGAGCCTCAGGTAACTGGAATACAGTTCCTCATCAAGTATGAAGATGTTCTTTTTTTGGGGAGGGGGAGGGGGGGGGGGGGGGGACACAGACTACCCTGCATCTTACACTGTTACTCTATACACAACACTGCATGCAAAAGTGGTTCATGCAACAGTCAGCGCCGAGATCACAAAATATATTCAGAGTACCATGAGTTCACATTAATATTCGGTTTGCAGTGTATACTAGAATGTAATGCTGCATTTAGAAAGCACAGTGCTACAGATGTTTGCTCTTCTGGTTTATGAAAACCGCATTACACTGCCTTTTCCTAGTGCCATGGCTCAGCGACAGGGAAGAGTACAGGGTTGCACTGTTTCAGAGGCTTCAGAGCACAAAGACTCAGTCTATGCCATTTAACTCCTTCTGTCCAGAACCCAGTTTCCACATGTGTCAAAGATACAAACCCTTCGGCTTAGCATTTGCTATACTCTGAAAACATTTCATCCAGTATTTCTGTAAGCTGCAAGCAGATTGGTATTTAAATTCAAGGTAATACTACACCATCTATGCCAGTTCTCCATTCAAGGTGTAGCACTGCCCAATAAGGTTGTGCATGGATTTTGTAACAAATGATCAGCTTGCTGCAGCTAAATATAGACTCCAGTATGCTAGTTGCGTATGATGAGCTAGCACTGTACTAAAGCAGGAGCCTTGCTGACATCTGAAATGTAATGTAGCAATGAATTCACTTGCCACTTCTGTAAAAGGTTTAATAACCCATCCAGAAGGCATGTTCAATTTTAAAAAATTATGTTTAATTGTGCCACAATCAATTTTTAAGATATCTGAAGTTGTGGTTAAATATCTTAAGAATAAGTTAAAATAACAGTGGGCAGGACAGCAATAATATGAATAGATGGCTGAACACTGGCGGAATATGGATAGATATTTTGATACCACATAAAAGTAAAAAAAACACCCTTGTATGCATAAAGCCCTTAACCTACACTAACTTATACCTGACACATGTACAGAATGTTTGAGCATGAAAACCTATAAAACAGCCATGCACCAAATTAGCATACGGCTGACGTAACATGCTCTCACAGCTAGAGTCTGGGCTATTCTCACCTGTTGCAGAATACCACCAAGCAAGTTCTTGTCTTTGTGATTAACGCCATCTTTTTGTAAACGAGCGAGTATCTCTGGTTTTTTATATGGCTTCAGTGCCAGCAGATGAATCACCCTTTCCCTATATGGCCGTTGTGCAATACTGTTGCTGATATTTGTCTTTCGTAGGGTGCTAGCAGGATTAATGGGCGTGGACCTTTTTCTTTCTGGTGCTGTATCTAGAATATTATTTGCTGGTTTACGAATCTGGACCCTCTTTCCTACAAGGGATGATAAAAAAAAAAAAAACAATACAAGTATCCAAAAACTGTTAGCAGTGAAGTTATAGCTTTTTTTTTTTAAATAAAAAAACCAACCCACACGATGCGTGAGTATACTACATCACTGCACATGTTCTTTCCGGGCATCTCACAATATAACAATTATGTTTGAAAGAATTATGAAGAGGACATTCCTTCCAGTAAAGTACAGCCACTCGCTGGGCATAATAGATGCTGCTAAGGTTACAAAGTGTCATTGGCACAATTCCAGTATCAGATGAAGGAATCCTATCCAGATGCCTGAAATTTTATTTCACAGAGGAAGTAGCCATGCAGATCCCTCCATAGGACACACTGTACTGCCTCTTTCCTGCCTGACCCCAAATGGTAAACAATGCTTATTGGGAGTACAGTACTGCTCTAAGGCAAATACAGATGTACAGTGAATTCAAGTACAACCTTACAGATATTGAGACCAGTAGTCAGAAGCATTTGGGATATATGATCAAGCGCTGTAACAAGTAGGCAGCATGTTACACCAAGCACAAGTGATACTTTAGAATACATTGGGAATATCCATTATGGGTGTCAAATCACAGATAAGCTACTTAAAAGTGTCAGTCACACTGGCTACTTGTGTAATAAGGAAGGGCTCCCAAAAACACCCAAATTACATACCTAGAAATGGGCCACCAGGCTTTATGACTTTTGTACTACGGCTTCGGGTTTCTTCTTCTGCCTGGGTCATGCGGTCTCTTGTAAGCTGGTAGGAGTCATTAGTGGCACATACTGTGATTTTATCTTGAATAAACCCCAGGCAGTTCAGTTTAGACAAACCAGTGCTTTAAAGCAAAACAAAAAACAGAAATAAAATGTATGGAGTCATGGAAAGGACTTCTGGGTTTAGGCAGTTATGTTGCACAACAAAGTTTTCACATTAGATATAATTAACTCATGAGAATTCAGGCATTTGTACTTTCTACCAGTAAAGCAAACACTGCACTCAGCCATTCTATGACCTGTCCATGGGGGGGGGGGGGGGGGGGGGGGGGCAATGTTGTCTAAAATGCAAAAACAAAAATTGTGATTCCTTTATTAAAAAAACAAAAAACAACCTTCTGTACCAGGTCTGACCAACATGTGGCTCTACAGCGGTGGTGAAACTACAAGTCCCAGTATGCCCTGCTACAGTTTTGCTATGACATTTTAAAACTGGCAGGGCATGTGGGGACTTGTAGTTTCACAACAGATGGAGAGCCACAGGTTGACCAGGCCTTTTCTATATCAAAAGCTTACTGTTCTTTAAAATACTTACTGCAAGTGTAGAGATACATCAATGGTAGATGTTAAAAATTTATTATTTAACAAAGCCTCCCATTTGACGTTTAATTCACATTACCTGTCATCATAGAAGCAACCACTTGCTTACATTGATAAAAATTAAGAAGTAATTAAAATAGCATCCTAGATGCCATTTACAGAGATTGGTTGCTTTGGACAACTTCACTATGGGGGCGATTCAATTCAGCACGATACTGAACAGCCCCGGGAAGGAGTTTCTGGATCTATTGAACTGACCGCACTGTTAAGTCTGACTACAGGATTTCTGCTTGCACCCTCCCGAGGAACAAGCAGAAATCAGGACTTAAGAGCCGGCCGCGATGCCGTTTTCAGTCTTAGGCTGGGTACACACCTAAACGACTTGTAATTGGACAAATTTTATATCCAATTTCCTTTGAGGCCAGAACATGAGATATTGAGCATACACACGGTCCAATATCGCAAAAGACAGAACAATTTTAGCGTATCGTTTGATCGTATAAGATTTATCGCTGCTCCAGTACACACTACAACAATAACAGGCATCATCACGTAAAAATTGGACAAAAAAGATAGTCTGAACGTCCGATTAGCCGTACACACTACACGATTGGCACCTAATTGTATGTGATATTTCGGTTGGCCGAGCAACACAGCCAACCAGAAGAAGCCGCATACGACCCAGGGAGCGCACAATAGTGCATACACACTGACAGATATGCACGATTTGTCATACCGATGTCAGCCAAGTGTGTACCCAGCCTTAGTGTGGTGCCAACAGACTCATGGCTGTCACTGGCATTCTCCAATGTAAGTGGTTCTAGTTGAACTTAACAGCGCGGTCAATTGAACAGCACCAGGAACTCCTACCCGGGGCTTTTCAGCATTGCGCTGAATTGAATCACCCCCTTTGTCTCTAGAATGTTTGATAAACCACCCCGCCATACCGGAATGGGTATGAAATACCGCCGGCCGATTCCCGTCAGCGGCAGCCCGACAAGAGCAGAGTTAGAAGCAGCGGAAGCCCGACAGCGCTGGAAATCCCGATCGTGGATAGGCAAGTATCTACTAACCTAACCCCCCTAGCCCTAACCCTCCTTAGGGGTGCATAACCCTAACTCCAACCCCCCCCCCCCCCCCCCAAGTGCCTAACCCTAACCACCCCCTTCCCCGCTGCCTAAACCTAAGTCCCCCGGGGGGGTGCCTAGCCCTAATCCTCCCAGGGGGGTGCCTAACCCTAAGTCCCCCCCGGGAGCCCTAAACCTAACCCTTAAACCCCCCCCCCCCCCGTGGCTGTCCTCTCGCGGCACCCGGCATCACTACAATCGGGATGCTGGGCGCCGGTCTCCCGGCGTCGGGGAAATGCGGGCGTCTACATCTAGACGCCCGGCATTTCACCCTTGCCGGGATGACAGTCGGGAAGCCGGCTGTCGGTATTTAGGCAGTCGGCTTCCCGCCATACCTTTTAGTCCGGAATTATATATATATATATATATATATATATATATATATATATATATATATATATATAAATAATGTGCAATTTAACAATATTTACAATGGAGAGACAGCAGAGACTGCTTACCTTGACACAGTTTGCTGAAGACAGTCAAAGCTGCCTTGAGGGTTATCTTTCCCCACATTAGACAGATAGAAGTTAAAGTTGTGCATTTCATTGGGGCAGTCTGATTTTGGAATCTTGATGCACTAGAAGAATAAGGCATAGAGACATGATGAGAATATGACATGATGAGAACTACCCAAACCTGGTAGTTAAAGCATATAACTACCAAGTTTGGGTAGTTGTGACTATTTGATTTTGTGGAAGCACCTTAAAACATTTGAGTGCTTTATAATTACATGCATCATATGTCCATTTATTACCTTTTATAACAAAGTATATGGCTTTGATGGAGCAGATCTCACAGAACACTACCAAGGAGTGGTAAGTATTCTAAAGTCTCACCTGTAAAGATCTTGTTACTTAGATTGCACAACACATGTAACCATTAACTTCTTAGGAGATAGGAGTCTGTTCCGTGTACAAAAAAAAAAAAAAAAAAAAAAAAGAAGAAGGAGGCACATGCACTTCCCAACTAACCATTTTTAAAAGCAGTTCCTCCTGAACTGAAGCCCCATTTCTGTACATATAATCCCATGTCTGGAGAATACCCTGCCGCCTTAATTTTAACTGATCAATAGTAAAGTATCTAATTTTGCTTGAGATTGGCCTGAAGGTCTATAGTAATCTATATTTTTGGACGATTAGTTTAACAGTGCTTCTCAAATCAACTCAGTGCATGTTTTCCATATACTGCATGCTTGCTGGAGCACAGGAGTATTCATTAGTGACCAACATCTTAAAAGATCCACAGGTAGTTTTAATTATTTCACTAGTAAATCTGTGAGGAGACCTGGAAAATATGCACTATTGTACACACTTTTACATTAAAGTTTTGTGTCTGACCTGAGATTCGGAAGATGGTTCCAAACTGAGTCAGACCCAGGACTGCCCCTTTCACACTGTGGCACCGACCTGGGCTATTCCCGGGTCGGCGCTGTTCACACTGCACCTGTGGGCAGTGGAACTCTTCAGGCGATGCTTGGAGAGGACATCTCCAGGCAACGATCTCCCCATGCTGGAATCGGGACCTGAGTTGGATGACTCAGGATACCAGTTTTCACTATGCCCTACCTGGGTAAAACTCTGCTAGCTACCAGGGTTGGATTCTGGGACACTGGAGCCAGATTGAACCATTTCCACTGACAAAAATCCCAGGTTCATGTGTGCTTACGTGCAATAACCCAGGATTTTAGGGTTAGTGGAAAAGGGGTATAAGTGTGCCCTGGGGACTGGATTTGATAAGCACTGGATTAACATATGCAAGATAAAAGTCCAAAAATAATATTATGCAATTCTATTATATCACTGTGTTGGGCACAGTCAGTCAAAAGGAGACAAAATCCTAAAAGTAAACCAAATGCTATGAAACTCATGACATACAGACTGATGTAAATGATCTACTGGGAGATTCTTGGCCAATGCTCTGGAACCTAAGTCCCTGCTTACAGAGAGTTACCTCATGTGTCAATATTATCCAGGCAAAGATCAACTTGCAAACATGTCGCAAGGCAGACTACACTGCTAGGGAGAGGGTGAACTAACCTGTGATTACGGAATCAGACGCAATCCAAAGCCTGGTTGCATGGAGTATCAGAATGTGTTGGGTTTTAGAGGGTCTGGAATAGGAGGTCCAATACTGTACCTATCTATTTGATCCTCACAAGCAAAATTATACCAAAATACAACCAGCTGCAATATCTAATACACACCTCCTGATTGCTCACTATAAAATCTGTTTGACACCACCAATCACATTCCAAATAAAGTGATTTTACAAGAAAACATTGTATTTAAATAGCTCAATTTATTTTCTCCAATTACTTTAGCTAATAAGATTTAGCAGACAGAGATTTGCCCCCAGCTGGGAGACTGGCAGCCTTTTACTCTGCAACACCCAATTAGGCACTCCACAAACATGGACATGTCACACTTCAAGCTTCTACACAGGGAGAGGAGAACCTAATACACACACAAAAACACATCTCTTGTGCTAGGAATCAAAATCCAACATCCACCACAAAATCATTCAAAAGCTTGATAGTATGAAAAGAAAAAAAAAATGTTTTATAGAAAAACCACAGTGCACTTCACAGCAAAGCCTGCTGTAACTTCCCCAAGATATGCACATTTCATTCACAAGATGGATTAGACAATGAAGACCAGCTCTCATTATCAATTAAATTGGAAAATAATCCAGTCTCACCAACACTCCAAGGTGCAGATTATCTGCATTTTTGACCACAGAATTTAACAAGTTAACAGCAAACCTAATAAGGGCAACACATGTTTTTACACTTAATAGTATTGCAGTTTAAATTCTGTGGGCAAAAATGCTGATAATGGAAGGCTATAATAGCTGGTGCACAGCAGTTAAATGGCAGAGTCTCTGAAATGCAAACTGTTGCTTAGCATCAAACAAAGCAGGATTTGCTAGAACCCTTTGTATTAGAAACATGCTACACATCACTGTTCAACATCTGTCTCGTAATAAAGGAAAGTATAAATGCAATGTGACCAACATAACATTACATACGTTGATGCGTTACTGGAAATCATGACAGATTTTTTTTTTTTTTTGCAACCAGCAGCATAATTCTTTAACCTTTAACCCTAACTGACTTAATTGCAGTAGCAAGCACAAGTGTCTACTGTCTGTCAGAGATGCACAGCTCTATGCTGGAGAAACATCGTACTTTTTCCTTATTGTTATATAAGGAGACTACACCATGTCAATGCTGCATGTACTTTCTGAGCAGACCGTGAAGGGGTGCAGCACATGATGGACTCCCTTCCTGCCTCAGACAGTCAGTAATTGTTCCAGCAGTCAACAGCACAAACATACGTAAATAGAAGTATATTTAGATATAGTTTATGGAATAAACTATATCTTTCTGGATTTTATAGGCAATAGACAGAACTATGGAGGTTTGTCTTTCAGGGACGCAAGAGAGAAAGGCGAAGTTTGTTATGTTGAACATAAGTGCAACATTAGGGGGCAGATTCAATTAGCTGCTGGTTGAGTTGCCTGGCGCATTCAATTACAGACCTGCGAGCAGCCTTGAGGCAGCAATTAACACTCAATCCTGCTCTGCCCTCAGGGGGTGAGAGCATAAAATAAGCATTAACTACTGCCTTAGGCACATGACCTGGGAGAGCAGAAAAACACACACACACACACACATATATATATATATATATATACACACACACACACACACAATCTACAATGACAAGGGCTGTTGTCACATGATCAAAGTGTGCTTCAGACAACACATGCTGTAAACAGAAAAAGGGTACTCCTTGAATGTCAGCAATCAAAGCCTCTAGCGTGTGTGTGTGTGTGGGGGGGGGGGGGGGGGGGAGGGGAAACACCATTGTTTTCAGGCAATTAAATTTTTTTTGGCGATGGGTGCTAGTGCCCATTACTTATCACGCATGTTGCAGCCAAACGCACCATGATTAGCTGAGTAAAGCGGCTGAACCTGTGCACACTACTGGATGTGTTGAACTTGGGCACAAAAAAGCCAGACTTTGGGTGGATTTCTGCTCGGTACCTCAGAATGGCGTGTGCAGAAATAATTGGCACCCACGGCACTTGCGCCCATCTGCACAAACAATTGAATTGCTCTCGGTCACTTTAGATAGGGGCTGCTGCAGCCCCTAACAATTGAATTCACCCTATATGTTAGAGAGTCACATTTCACACATGCTACTGCCCTAAAAAAAAAAAAAAAATATGCAGCACATAGAACATGTAACTAAAGACTGGTAAGTCAATGATTACTTACTCCTTGGAGTCCCTGAAATTGAATGGATGGGCGGGCAGGTATCGAATTCTACAAGGAAAAACAAGAAATAAATCAGTTTTTAAAAAACAAACAAAAAAAGAAAAATCGCCTCAAGTGTTTTCCCATATTCAAAGATATAAGCTTCCAAATAATAATTAAAAAAAAAATCTCTTTATGTCATCTGGAGGTAAGGGAGCACACAATAGGAATGGTTGGGCATAAGCAATTTACAATCAATACATTTACAAAGTGGTGTTACAGTGTTTGCTTTATCTACAAGTCTAATATAGCTCTACACAAAAAACTATGCAAGAAGGAGTGTGCCATGCACACGCATGTCCATCGCAGTGACAAGACACCAAGCACTAAACAGAGTGGCTGGAACAGAACATACAATGGAGCAATTGTCCACACATTAAACTAACCACATTGAAAGTATATTCAGTTTTTTTAAGGGACCGGGGAGTGTACATAATAAGTATTTAAAAAAACTTAAAGACAGCAAAATTAAGGTTTACGTGAAGATTGAATGGAGAAATAAATAAAATAAGCTACTAACCACATACAAAAATACCCCTCCCCTTAAACACTCCCACTATGTGATATAAAATGTAGATTCCTGTTTACAGGTTACATCGTATTAAACCAGTTGCTTTGGGAGTCTTAAAACCTAAGTGTATAACTTGTGTACACATGTAAAAGGGACCAGCATCTGAAGGGGGACGACAGAACTCAGTAACTGGAGCTACATGGTCTCCATAGGACCAGCAAAGGCTGGATACATCCAGTTTGGCCACTAATGGGTAGAGGTTATACAGATTAGTTGTTAATCTGCTCATGTATGGGAATTAATGTGGTGTACAATGTTTACAGTGGAAAGAACAGGACAAGTGGAAGCCCTAGTAAACAAATACTCCCTTAACAGGATGAGCACAAGTACAATGCAGAAAATACAGAAACCTGTACAGGGTTTTTTGGCAGGTACCAGGTAAAAGTTGCAGCAATAGTAGAAAAAAAGCTTTCCATAAAAGCTTATTGCACATATAGGGCGGAATTGAATTGTTTTCGCGGCCCGCATCTCCCGTCTAAAGTGACAGGAGATCGCGGGCTGCTAAGCAATTGTTCTAGATTTTCGTACTGATCGCGCCCAAAGTGGTCGGGTTTACCTGCGTAAAGCAGCTAAACCCGACCAAAGTGCTGGGCGCAATCGCGAAAAGTGATGTTTGGGCGCCCAAACATGTAACTTTTCGCACATTTCAGCTCTCATCCCCCAGGGGCTGCGAGCTGAAATGTAGCGCTGGCAGCTGATCGTAGCCAACATGAGAAAGAATTGAATAGCTCCATCGGGCAGGAATCAATTGAATCCCGCCCATAGAAGAAATGTGGCATCTCCAGCGCAAAAGGAAAACCTCTATTTAAACAAGATATAAAACAATTGAAGAAACACCCAGTAAAATACTTTGTTCGTAGTATTTACAAGTAAGGAACCCTAAACAAAATGTACCCACCAATAGAGAGATGTATAATCTCACTGAAAAGGCTTAAATTATCTCCCTTCTCTAGTGTTACTCTAAATTGGGTAACACTGTATATCAATCTTCAATAAAAGGTAGTTTGAACATGAGATCAGTGTGACATTGTGATATAGAAAAGCTCTAAATTGGCGATTAAATATTCTCACTAATAATTGCTAACCACATCTCACCGAACAGTTATTCGGTGGTTAATATGAGCTTGGTAAATATGTAGGTTTCATGTTGCACTGGAGAAACCCAATTTCTTCTATAAAATACAGACAGGCAAAACACATTCACAGTATTAAAGCTGCATACAGATTTAGTAAATGAACGATTTTAGTAAATTATTTTCGTTCATTTTTTAAAGGGAAAAAAATTACATGAAAATAGTTTACTAAAATCGTTCATTTACTAAATGTAATGAACGTTTTTTTTTTAAACTACAAACAATTTTTCATATTCCTTTACTGAAAATCATTGAGTTGGTCAGTCTGACTGAACTACAAATGTGAACGCGCATGAACGATAATCGTTCATCGTTTTAACTCAGAAAGTGAACAATTTTTTCAACGACTGAATAAACAAGATCGTTAACGATAATCGTTCAAAAAATCGTTGTGTGTATGCACCTTTAGGGATGTAGTATAGACTAGTGACAAAAACCCCATTACCTCAGTATTCAATTAATCTTACTACACAAGTTCACATACAATTGCTACCACCTCTGAACGGAAGACTATCAGAATTGTATTGTTGGAAATACACATTTTAGTAGCTGTGAGACAGTTTCTAGTCTACATGTCAGCCAGCAAGTTTGTACATCTTTTTGGAGCACACATACAACAATTTCTCTCAATTGCACCCATCAATGGCATGACATGTGTTATATCTGAGCACCTAACTAGTAGTTTGTGAAAAACATGATAAAATGAGCCTGCTGGGAGTTACCTACACTGAAAAATTAAACTAATGCATATACCCAAACTAAGGGGCCTATGTATCAAAGCTGGGAGAGTGATAAAATTGAGAGATAAAGTACTAACCAATCAGTTCCTATACATTTTTAATACAGTCTGCAAAATGGAAGCCGAATGGTTAGTACTTTCTCTCACAATTTTCTCTCTACCAGCTTTGATACATAGGCCCTTTACTGGTCAATGTGGCCACCTGGTACGCATAACCAATCTGCCATCAAATGCATCAAACAGCAGTCAGTTAACCCCCAAGGCAACCTTTGCCTCTATAGACATGTCCAATGCAGGGAACCACAACATCCTCAAAGTTCACAAGTGATCAAAAGTCTTCAAGTATTTCCCACCATAGCTCTGCCTCTTCAGTATTAAAGATACACAGTATCAGCAAATCTATTTAGCTCAACTTTGATAGGACAACAAGGGGGGGGGGGGGTGGCGGGGATAGTTTCCTAATAAGAACAGATGTTGAGAGTTAAGCCGGGTACACATCTGTCGGATATAACTGCAGGTCCACTGATCTGTAGATGGTTCATACACATGGAACCATCATCATCTGCGATCCCACTGCCCAGGGGTCGCATTGTGACCCCCTCCCCGCTGGCCAGCAGACATGTGCAGATATAGCTGCTCGGATATATCAGGCATCGGCTGTGCTGCACAGCCGATGCAATATGTCTGAACGATGTCATTGACATATCATTTGTGTACACTGGCTGACTATCAATATTTCGGCCGTTCAGTTGAACGGCCAATATGTCAGCTAGTGTGTACCCAGCATTTGGAGTGCAAATGTTTATTTCTCCAGTCTTGTGATACCACTTATGTACACCCCTTAATATAAAATCAACCAATGCACACGAAGCACAGAGCATAGAGCAAACAGAGCAAAGCAGCCAAGATATCAAACTACTGGTAGCACCACCAAATACAACCCCCCCACAACACAGTCATCTGATGCAGATGGGGTGAAAGAGCAAGGGCTTATTTCTTTGTCAAATATATAAACCCTGCAATTCAGGTGAATTGTCCAGCGAATGAACAGAAGTGTTAAGGAAATTCTTGTTTAAGGTGATGAAGTATGTAGCAGATACAACAAATTGCATAGAGATATGTACCACCATCACTACTGTACCTGCTTTTTGAACAAATTGTGGTTTATAGATTGTAGTAATAGTTAGAATTTTACAACCCAAAAAACAGGAGGTGCAGACGTTACCAGTAATTTGATAATTAAATGCCATTAAGCATCTTTTTGCCTATATTTAAGTATTTCTGGAACACTGAATACTCCATATCCTCTTGAACCAATTATACAAAGAACAATTATTTTCCTTCACCATGTTACTGTCATACCATATCTGGTCCTCTTTCTCAGGCCATTTCCAATCAGTCCAGACATGTTCATGGTGCTTACTTCAACTTCATTATGGATTTGATCTTTCACTATTCTTGGATGAAACTCCCCCATACTCTACAACAGTCATGAAAATATATAGTTTTGACCATGTGTTGGCCTCCATCTATAGTCTCTTCATTAGAGTTCTCTTCTGAATTCTCAGGGGGAAATTCAATTGTTTTTACACACCCAATAGCCTGTGAGCTGACGGTGCGATAATCAATTGTTTGTTTTTTGTGCAGGTTGCGCCTAAATAGACAGGGTTTAGCCACTTAAAGTGCCTAAATCAGTCTAAAGTCCTGCTTAGCGCGTCCAAATGATGGACTTTGCAGAATTCTGCTTGTGACCTCAGGAGGGTGAGAGTAGAAATCATGCATTCACGCCCGTCGGCAGGAACAATTGAATGGCTATGACAGGCACGCAAAAAACCAAATACCTTCAAGTTATTTCGTTATGATTTTACCATTTGGTATAAGTTAACCTAAATTTTAAGGAATAATCTGTAAAAAAAACAAACAAACAATAAATTAACAGTTTGTTCATTTACTGATCATGGTATCCAGTAAATGAACACCACCCTTTTACCTTATCCAAGGTTATAAAGTTTTTTTTACCTCAAGAGTATCAAATTCTAACCCTTTATACCTCAATGCATATGGGTAAAGGTGTTTTTAAACACTGTATATTGTTATTTTATAAAGTGCTTGGTACAAGTTAGGCAGTAAATTACCTTCGTAGTTTGAGAGCAAAGCAGCTCAGACTCATTCAAAACAGAAATCTATTTGCAACCTAGTCATAGGACTTCAGGATCCAATCAGAATCCATCTGAAGGGGCCTATCCATTTGACAATAGTCTGAACGTCCAGACTTTCGTGTCGCTGAGGTGCTGGCACTGCACTGAAAGACGTTCACTGAATGTCTTCAGTGCAGGAGCCCGACCTCCCCATCTATTAAAATGCTGAACCTGACGATAGTCGTCAGGTTGACGGCATGTTCGATAGATAGTCAGGGTCGGCAAGGACCCAGCGTGCACGCGCATTGCTGGTCCTTGCCGGCTATCCACTAGCAGACTTTCTGCACGTTCCGACCAAAACCTCCTGGTTTTGGTCGCATCGTGCAGATAGTCGGCAAATGGATAGGCCCCTTAACACAAGGCGGCTTCAAAGCATAAAATTAGACACTTTATAGTTGTCTGAAATAAAATCAATTCACTGGTAGTGTTCATTCACTGGCTGATTCAGCCCATTTACATCATACAGCTCAGTAAGCTCAGCTTTTAAGATACTTTGTATCATGTTAAATTGTGTATTTTTAAAGATGTATGTACGCTTTTTTGTATGTGCACAAACACAGCAACAAGCAGAAATGGAAATGAGAGACTTATAGATTTATGTATGAAGCAGTTTTTACATAAAATAATGCAGAAACTAGTTTCTTCATAATTTTATGTATTGTAGTTCTGTATTAATAGCATAATGCAGGAGATTAGCACTTCAGATAGCAGTACCCATCATTAATTGGGACTACGATCTGACCCATATGCACTAAACTCCAAAAAGTGAAGCTTTTTGGAGTTCAGCCCTGGTAGTTTACGCCATCTTCAGATTGTGTGAACTACTGTAAACCTATATAGGCTCCAGGTGCAGGACAGTGATCTGTCGATCTCTCTCTCTCGCAGCCCCGTAAGCTTACACTGTGCACATGCGACGACTGTGCACTTCTTTGAAAGACTATTACAATTTGCTGGGGATTTAACTCACAGGGACATAGGTTTTTGCAACAGCTGTCCCTGAGTTCCCCTTTGTACAAAGCAGGGATATTTTCATATAATAAAAAAAAAAAAAAAAAAAATGAAACTATCCCCAGGAATATGGATAAATAATCGCGTCTGGTCCACGATTAGTACATAGACCCCTTAGTGTAGGGGAAAATAAAAAGGAAACACTTTTCTGAAGATCAATTTTTCAGCAGCTTGTTTAATATCCTCTTTAAAAAATGGAAAATAGCTGAGTATGCAAATTTAATCCCAACAACATTTTACAGTTCTTCCAATGCAGTATTTAGACTTTAGAAGAGCTTGAGCAAGAAGGTAAAAAAAAACAAAACAAAACAAAAAACAGCTGTTATTTCCTGTTGTAGGCCATAAATACTTATCATTGAACAATTAGGAGGACCTGTCTTCCTGCTTTCTGGAACAATTGAATGTCAATAGCTGCTAAAAACCTTTACATCCATGAAGAACCGAATGCTTAAGAACACATCAAACTCTCTAAAGGACTGGCAGACTGCACATTAACAAGCTTACCAGACACTGAAGCTAGTTCAGTCAGCATATTCAGTGGGTTAGCTTGTTTGAGAAGACAGGATGGTAACAATAGTATGCCTATCTTGACAATTTTTGGGCAAGACTATTTCATATTTGCATAGGTAACTCTGCTTTAGAATGGGTAACTATTGCACAAACCAGTGGAAATGTGCCCCAACGGTTAATGACAAGATCAATAAAGACTGGTTCTCACACAAGTGCTAGGAAACTGGCAATAGGTGGGAACAATGTTGTAGATAAAACGTTTAGAGCAGTCTCATTTATCCCATTTTTAGTACAGGTTTCAGCTGCTTGTTGCACAACACTGGATTGTTAATGAAATCTAGAAGTAAAAATCCCCCCCTCCCTCTCCCCAAGAACCACAACATGTGCCCCTTTCTGCTCATGTTAATCAAAATTTTGATAATAGAATTAAGGGGAAACATGGCTGTTTACTTAATACAATTCTAAAGAAGCCAGAACTTCCATCTAGATTTTAAAATCATTTGATGTGACAGAACGGCATTTTGCGTTGCATTCCCCAACCCCCCAAATGTTAAATGCGGTAAATATTGGATCAAATTACATGAGTAATAGCCGAAGTTTCGGGGCATGCAAACCCCTTTGTCAAAGTGAAAAAACATCAGCTAATTACTTTTGTAGTTTAATACAATATTTACCTTTTTGGCTGAAATTCACAAAGTGCCGCTGTTTGTCTTCTTCAAAACTATTACTAATGTAACCAGAGGGCACTGTTGTGCAAGCTAGGTTTGTGTGAGTACCAGGCTGAAAGCTAAAAAAATAAAATGGATGTTAAACTTGGAAATAGCGGAAATTAAAGTCATGAAATGTTACGGCAAGCATACGGAGGAGAAACAATTAGCCATGCCGCAGTATTTCGGTGATGGAAGCAATTCAAAGAGGGTAATATGCGCGTGACTGGCGAAGCGCATTCTGGGAGACCATCCACTGCGGTTACAGATGTCAAAATAACAGGTCAACTTTACGCAAACTTTCAACTTCACTTGGCATCTCATTCGAACAGGTTCAGCATATGGTGACAAAGGAACTGAAAATGCATTGTGTACC
Organism: Taudactylus pleione; assembly: GCA_031769625.1. Taxonomy (NCBI): domain Eukaryota; kingdom Metazoa; phylum Chordata; class Amphibia; order Anura; family Myobatrachidae; genus Taudactylus; species Taudactylus pleione. The sequence continues at coordinate 5,511,400 of JAUIMM010000368.1, read as the reverse complement.
TGGCGGATACCCAGAAATCTCACAGAAGAGCAGATGTGACGAGTTGAATTGTGCACGAACACTGTTCGGATGGATACCAGATTTCCAGACATCGATTGTGATGTGCGACAAATCGTGGATTTGTTATGATCCAGATTCCAAACAGTTCAGTGTATGGAAACAGAATTTTATGGGTATAGGCAAATTTGTGCGACTCATTTGGTGTGTAAAGTCAAGCTTCTGCTGTTCTTTAATGCACACTGTATGATCCTACAGCACTGGGTTACACTGTGGACAGAATTAACGGTGACTTTGTAAACGTCCTGAAAACCCATTTGCATGAAGCCATGAGGAAGAAAAGATCACAGTTGCTGAAGACAGTGGTTTTTGGTCTAAGACAATACCAGACCACATTTTGCTGCTGTTGCATTGGCAGCATTGGTTGAAATTAATTGGACAGCACTGGAACACCCTCCATATAGCCCAGACTTCGCTCCCTGTGATTTCTGGGCATTCTCAACCCTGAAACAACAACTACACGGAAAAAAGTTCTCAACAGATGAGTGAAAAATGCCACAACTGCAACACTAAAAGTGATGTCACAAAACAGCCTACTGCACGTCTCTGAATCGTTGTTTAATTTCTAAAAAAGAAAGAAAGAAAAAAAAAAAATGTATTGAATATGAAGGATGATACTTTGAAAGAAAAAAAATAAATAAATAAATAATGTAAGAGTATTTTTCCTTCAGCAGGAACAAGCAAGCAAGTACTCCATTCCTGAACCTCATTAACTATGAGCTTACATCCTGGGCCAAAGTGTATTTTCCATGAGAAGTTTTTTTTTTTTTTTTAATTTATTTATTTATTATTATTTTTATTTTTTTAAAAGGCCCTACTGAAATATAATATTGGAATGTCTTCATGGTATCCAGTGCCCTCGCTATATATTTTAAAGTCCTGCTTTGGGCACCCAAACTGCTGACTTATAGAACATTTCTGCTAGCCAACTCAGAAGAAATGTGTCCGAGCGCTGCTATGTGTGCCCCAACTCAGCAACAATTGAATTGCTCCATCGGGTGCCCATTAGTTTAGGCACCCTATTTAAACAACTCAATTTCCCCCACTGATAAGCACAGGGAGCAAAGACTAGTCCATCTGGTCCCACATTAGAGCTCTGATAGCACAGACTGCTGAAAAAAGTTAATGCTGCCTAAGATCAAAAGATGCCAGAACACACAATGCATCGTAGCTTGCTGCATATGGCTATGCAAATTGCAATGCAAACCACAGATGGGTAAGTGTCCATGCTGACTCATGTCCACTGCCAAAAGATTCTACAACAGGCACTTGATAGTCAGAACTGGACCATGGTGCAATGGAAGAATATGGCCTGGTCTGATGAATCAGGTTTTCTATTACATCATGTGGACAGCTGGGTTTGTGTGCATCGTTTACTTGGGGAAGAGATAGTGCACCCTGGTACTATGGGAAGAAGGCAAGCCGACGGAGGCAGTGTGATTCTCTGCTGGGAAACCTTGGCTTTCATGTGAATGTTACTTTGACATGCACCAGCTACCTAAACATGATGCAGACCAAATGTACCCCTTAATCACAACGGTATACCCTAATGGTAGTGGCCTCTTTCAGCAGGATAATGGACCCTGCCACACTAAAAAAAATGTTCTGGAATACTTTGGGGGACATGACAGTTCAAGGTGTTGACTTGGCCTTCAACTTCCCCAGAGCTCATTCCAATCACAAATCTGTGGGATGAACTGGATAAACAAGTCAAAGCAATGGAGGCCCCACCTCACAACTTAAAGGATCTGCTGCTAATATCTTGGCAGCAGATACCACAGGACCTTCTGAGGTCTTGTAGAGTCCATCAGGGATGTATTTATAATGGGTGAAGGGTGTATGGTGCACACAGGCCCCTGGGTCCAAGGGAGGCTCACACTGCATACCTTTCACCCATAATATACTTACCTCTCTGGAGTCCCACGTCTGCGCCAGTGTCCGGCCATTTTCCCATCGTTTTGCACATGCACAGTACAGAGAAAATGGCAGCTGCGGCCATTTTCCCGGTGGCGTGCGCATGGCCTATAGACTCTGGGCACATTCCAGTGCACTGCCAGCCGCTGGACTGAGAGGGGGCTCGTGACGGAGACTGAACACTGACCCCCTCTTGAAACGCCCCTGGAGTCCATGCCACGAGAAGTCAGCGGTATTGGAGGCACAGAGGGGGATTTACACATTAGCCTGGTAGTTTTCATTTGTATTACCAAGTAGATTCTCTGGTATGTGCATAGGTTAGACATATTTCACCATAAGGGCACCTCCAATTTTATTTTTACAGTTAAATGAATTATTAAATATTCACTGTAAAGCACTAGAGTAGGTGTTAGATACAATGTTGCTACAACACAAAACCATATGAACCAGTTACTCTTCAACGGCTGGTAAACAGCTAACTGTATAGAATGGGTTGGGTATGAGACGCCAGTGGTGGGGATGCCACTGGTCACAATACAGACAGCGGCATCCTGACAGTGAAGATCCAGACAGCGGTAGGTGGGTATATAGTACAACTAACCCTCTCCGATGCCTAAACCTAACCTCCCCACACCCTAAATTTCCCCCTAGTGCCTAACCCCCGATTACTTACCTTCGGGATTTCGGCAGTCGGGTTTCCAGTGCCGGTATTTAGACAGTTGGCATCCCACATGCCAGGATACAGACTACATCCCGTATAGAATAGCACCCTCAGTTAACAGCAAGGAATCTTTCCTAATGATTTCAAAGTTCGATAGGTAAAGTTGCCAAATCTCCCATAATACATAGATGAAAATGTTACTTTTATTCAACAGCAAGCATAAAATACTGCAAGCACGCATGCAAACTGGTTCCACAGACAAGGCATGCTGGACCTTTAATCAAAATGACTGAGGTCCTAATAATAAGCTGAACATTAAACTATCCATGCTCAAGCATGGTTATCCATAAAACCTGGCAAACATGAAAACTGGTTCCATGGGCAAGATATGCTGGGAAATGTAGTTTGAGGCACAGGTGGCTTATCACACTGAATGCATAATGTCTTAAAATAACTGACTTGATGGGGTGGACCTTTTTTTTTTTTTTAACAAATTCCATTAACAAACAGGTAGGACTGCACTTGAAGTGTAATAAAGAACCAAATACTTCATTAGGAACGGCCTTGTTCATATTTGTACATGAGATCATTTGGGCTAGTTTCCGTTCAGACTAAAGGCCCCCATACATTAGAGATTGCAAATTGCACGATTGCTGCAATCAATAGTGTATAAAAATCTTTCCCTTTTTCAATCGATTACAGAATTGCCACAATCGATTGCAGAATTGTACGATTGCTGCAATCAATCTCTGATGTATGGGGGCCTTAAGCCCTCATACATAGCTATGCAAAACAATTCATAGCAGCTGAGCAAGGTACATGCATATGATTGCTCAGGCTAATCTATCAAGCCACTGACATTTAGTATTGCTTAATATTTATAAAACACACACTGGAGCAAAAACCATCTGGATTTCCTGAACACTGGAGGCCGAGGTGGGGGTGGAGAGCATGAACAAAAGCAGCATTGCTGAGAGCTAGTGACGCAAGATCTCTAAAGAGAAGATAAATAAGCTTTAGCTTGTGTGCATAAACTAAACAGAGGGTTATCAGGTTAAAAAAAAAAAAAAAAAAAAAAAAAAAAAAAAAAAAGTATTTGAAGACCTGCCACTATGTGAATTGTGCCATAAAATATATCACACAGCTTAGCCTTAAGACAACTAGGTAAATAAGGGGGCATCTTTTAGGGTATGGACAAATCATTCAATCAAGACAGACTGGCATATCAAGTGTATAACAATTAACTCAACTACGGGAATCCCAAAGCTTATACCAGATTTGTTTTCATCCATATTACTAATCTGGCAACTTTCATGCAATTAGTTTTTTGGCAAAGACGGCAAGTGTTAAATATTTCAACATAAAATAATGTAAAGTCGCAAACAAGATGGTGTATGCAAAACCACGGTAAAAATCATTTGAATTAAGCTTTTTTCAAATCAATATCAGCATTGTATTTTTATACACAAAAAAAACCAACAAATACTTCCAACCTGATAAGGTGACACACAAATGTCCCCACACTAATTGGGAATCACTGCTTTACTACAATTAAAAGGATGAACAAAACCTGAAATACAAGTTGACTCACCGGGAAAGGGTGACTTAAAATTTCCAAGTTTCTTAGCAATATATATGTGAATTAAAGAAAATTTAGCCTGCAAAGCTGTTTAAAGGAAAAGGGTGTATGGAACAAGAATAAATCTTAAACCAAGGTTCCTGAAATGTCACACGTTTTATTAACAGCTATTTATAGCACACACACGCCACAGCGCTTCATAGAGAATATTTAAACGATTTTGCCAATTCCGAAGCATCCGAACGTCAAATCATCAAGTGTGTAAGCACGATGCGCATTCCCGCGGCGTCGTTAGTCACATCTTCATATCTTTTGTACATGCAGGAAGATTGAAATCTCGTTAACAATTCCCCTCAGATCATGCCGAGGGTACAATCTACCAAACGACCAGGCAATATGGTTACATTATAAAGTTAATGATGTAACCACAAAACGATGCAAGATCTAGCGTTTGGTCGTTTGTTAGATTGCACAATGTGTATGCACTAGATGGTTTGCCCGGGAGTTCAGTGGAATAGTTTAAAGACATTGCATCGTTTGCAAGTTGTCTAGTGTGTACCTAGCTACGTCATCAGTCCCTGCCCCACTAGAGCTTACAATCTATATTTCTTATGTCACACACTGGGTTTGTTAAAAATTAATTAACCTACTAGTCGTCTTTGAAGTGTGGGAGGAAACCGGAGCACCTGGATGAAGCCTATGCAAACCTGGGAGAACATACAAACTCCACACAGACCTGGACAGGAATTACACTTCTAACCTCAGGGCTGAGGCACAGTAATGCTATGCCACAACGCTGCCCACACAATTCAATAAGCAGTTTCATAGAGAAGAAAAATAAATAAAATATATATATTCTGTTTGAAACAGATAAATCCCCTTGAATCTGCAAATCCCATGCTATAGTGCCTGGATTCCACAGTCACCTTGGAAGATCATGTGTACTTGAGAAAAAACAAAACAAAAAAAAACAAAACACGACAGCTGGAGCCTGTCCCACCACTCTTAACTGGCAATTTGTGGATAAAGCAGCTTTCAATTGAATTTCTGTTACTGCCCCCAATTTCCTTTGCTTTTTTTGAGACTAATTTGACAGTTTCTCTAATAATTGTCTGCAATAGTGAACAATTATAGTGGGTATGTAAGCAGTAAATATTAGGAACTATAGGGAACAGTCAAGAAAAATCCCACAAGTAATTTAATAAAGTTTTAGCTCCAAAAAAGTTGCAAACTACTCAAATTGTAATCCTCTCATCCATAATAGAAACTCATTCTCTGATCAGGGAGGAAGCATCCAAAATGAGCGGGACAAACATCTGATGCATCCTTAGCAAAATCAACATTAAAACTACAATAACTGTAAATATAATACTGTACAAAAGCAGTGAGGTTGCCAATTGAAAAAAAAAAAAAGCCAAACATCTAAAAGTGGCACCAGTTAAAACAATCTATACTCTCGAAGGCAAACATGATCATATTTCTATTCAAGAGGCCTATCAGACACAGAAACTTGCAGATGTCAAAAAAAAAAAAAAAAAAGTAATTAAATACCTAACACACAAACTCCGCAATACTTTGATTATCCGAAGAACAAGCACAAGACCCATTAAGCATATTATGCTGGCAAATATGTAGTTGGCTGGCAAATTAGTATTGTATGTGTGTGCTGGAGAATGTTAGGGCGATATGTTCACTGTGACCTTTCCCCGGTGGGTAAAGTCTGCCTAGCATTGATAAGGAAATGTATAATACATATATATACTGTGTGTCATATGTATAGACAGAAAAGCTACAGCTATAAGAGCAACAGGTGACTACCTAGATTTCACACAGCTGAAGTCTACATTGCAGCGATAGATATAGATAGAGATATATATATATATATATATATATATATATATTATATATAATCAATGCAAGTTTATAGGAGTTCTGGTTTGAGCCTGAATTCAGATACAAATAAAATGCATGCAGCTCCAGGCAGCAAAGGAAGCAGAGGCTTTAAGCTGCTTAAATTAGTAAAGGAAACCTTTTAATTAGCAAGTCTCATGTTATAAGGGCTAGTTTACATAGAAAAATGATTGTTTCAGACAAGCAGTTTGTAGGTTCAACACAGAATTAGTACAAGAACACATCTTACTTCCTGTATCCAATGGACACCAGGCATTGGCATTTGTGATCATAACACTAGCCTCATGTGGAAATATAGTTGCAGTTTGTTGAAACACTGCTAAGTGTTGAGGGTTACAGTACACACCAATACTCAGATTAATAAGGGTTACAGCCCAGTTCCTCTCGATAAAACATGGGTTAGAAATGTGACCCTCTCCAGCAAACTACTTGGACAGCACAGGCTCAGATTATACATTTGTAGTGCAAACATTTAAAATTGTATGGAACAATTTGTAGTAGTAAATAATGGTGCATACACACGATCAGATTTTTCCTTCAGATATGAACGACTGAACGATTTTTAAATCGTTATCGTTCATATCTGAAGGAAAATCGTTCATATCTGACATGCCTGAACGATGGACGATCAACGATGCGCGTTCCCGTTTGTCAGATAACGATATCTGACATCTGATGGGTTTGCAGTCAGACTTGGACGATTCCATTCATTTTAATGCAGTCAAAAATCGTTCAAATCGTTCAAATCTTTGGTAAAATCGTTCAAATCGTTCAATCGTTCAGTCGTTCATCTGACAAATCTGACCGTGTGTATGCTCCTTTAGTGTTCAGATTCTGAGTGTTTACACATAACAAGTATAAAGCTGGGTAAACACTAGACCACAGGTTCTCAAACTTGGTCCCCAGGACCCTAAACAGTGCATGTTTTCCACATTTCCTCACAGATTCACAAGTGAAATTATTAGCTCCACCTGTGGATCTTTTAAATGTGTCAGTGAGTAATGACCACCTGTGTACCTGCTGGGTGACCTGTGTGGGTCCCAAGGACAGAGCTTGAGAACCACTGCACTAGACTATAGGTCAACCAATCACACAGATCGGGACAACATATCAGCCAGTGTGTACCCACTATAAGTGACCATGCGAGCAACTGCGGGTCATCCATTGTGGTCATTCCTACGGCCTGCATGTAGGGCAGATAGAACTACCCAGAATCCAACGCCTGTATAGTTGATGGAACCGGTGCCTGACATATCAGGCGGTCAATTACCGTATCATGCAGTGTGTACCGACCACCCGATATAATGGCGGTCAGTTGTCACATCACTGGGTACACACACTGTCAGGTTTGTACTAGCCTTTAGTTGCAAGTTGTTGTCTTTTAGAATGTTTGTAGCAAATAGTTAAAAAAAACAAAAATACTCTGTAAAGTGTGTGGATCTATACAATCTGCAAACGTACAGAAGTGATACTTGGTAACACCACTTAAACCAAACTGACCAAATATATATATTTGGGAGCCAAGTCAAATTAACATGTGAGCATTAGGCGTTACATGCATTGCTGTACAGCACATCTGCAAAGCACGTTAGGGAAGTTCTCCCTTCAAACATAGCAACTTGCCTTAGAAAAGTGGAGGAATATGGTGGACATGCATAAAATACATACAAACCATGACCACCTAAGTCGTCGCCTTTCCTAGTACTGGGTGGGATTTCCCTTTGTCGGCAAAACTGATTTCTTTGTGGCATGGATGTAACAGAAACAGTCTTTAATACTGATACTACCAAGTTGCTGCAGATTCATGTTGCAAATCTCCTATTCCAAAGGTGCTTTATTGGATCTGGTGACTTCAGGCAATTAGAGCACACTGAACTCCAGTTACTAATACCAGCTCGAAGAGACATGTTTACACCAAATTCTGACCCTACCCATCTACAAAATTGATACATATCAGACCAGATATTATGCCATCTTTCAACTATCAATTGGGTGAGCCCATGCCCACTGTAACCTGTTTTTAGCCATCAGGAGCTGAACCTGTAGCCCATTCACTTCATGGTTAGACGTGCTATTCATTCAGAAATGCTCTCATGCATACTGTTGCTGTAACTCATGGTTATTGGAGTTGCTGTTGTCTGTCAGCTTGAGCCAGTCTGGCCATTCTCCTCAGAACTCATTAACAAGGTGTTTTTGCTGTAGACTGGATGCACACTGGATTTTTGCCCCCCGCACTGTAACCACTGGACAGTCATTATGAAAAAAACCAGAAGATCAGCAGTTTAGTAAATATACCCCTGTCGGGCACTAAGGGGTATATTTACTGAAGTGAGTTTTTAGAAATGGAGGTGTTGCCCATAGCAAACAATCAGGTTCTACTTAATATTTAACTAGCGCCTTCTAGAAGATACTAGCTAGAATCTGATTGGTTGCTATGGGCATCTCCACTTCTAAAAAAAAAAAAAAAAAAAAAAATCTCACTTGAGTAAATATACCCCTAAGAGTCAGATGTGTTAAGCACTGGAAAGTGATAACCAATCAATAAGCTCCTAACTCATTTTCAAACACAGCTTGTAACATGGAGCAGAGTGGCTGGTAGTTTATCACTCTCCAATTTATCACTTTCCAGAGCTTAAAGTGGGTATACACCTGACATATCTGCAGATGATTGTCATTCATACACACTGAATGGCCATCATCTGTGTCTTGCTGTGGGTCCCGCCCCCCTAATCGTGCGGTCACCTGCCGATGGACAGATATGACTGCAGACATATCTATTCATCGGCTGTGCAGCACAGCCAATGTGATATGTTGGAAAACGCCGACATATCGTGTATGCTGCCCAACGGGCAGCAGATACATTGGCCGATCAATTGATCGGCAATGTATCCGTCAGTGTGTACTCAGCTTTAGTTACAGTACATCTCCCCCTAGTCATAATACACTGCTTTCAGATTCTGGACCCACTGAACCTCTTGACCATATCTGCATGCTTTTATGCATTGAGTTGTTGCCACATAATTGGCTGATTACGTATTTGCATTAGCTAGCACGTGTATCCAGGACGTGCCAGTGAGTGTTTATGTATGAGTAGTGCCTCCAGACAACACAATGGGGCTTCTTTAAGAATAGTTTTGAGAGCAATACTACAAAATACACAATTTTCAGAAGACTCCTGCATTTTTTAACCTTCGCTGTGGTATATTGCCAGAGAATGGCAAGGGACCTCTATCTCACACATCCTGGCACCTATTAATGATGGGTTCCTTTTAGTACTTCTTGTCTGGTGATCATTTGAAAAATGTTAAGCTGCAATATGGAAATCATGTTTTCCATATGTGTGCTTTCTAACCCTCATGACACAAAATGATCCATCAACTTCGTGGGCGCCCATACTGATAAAAAAGGGAATTCGCTCATTGAAGTTGTAGCCCACTAGCAATTATTGTGTAGCAATCACCAGACAATATTACCCTGCGTGACAGAAAACACTTGTCAATAGGTTGGAGGGCACTACGTGCCTCATTACATCCATAATTATACTTGTAAATGTGAGGGTGGAAAGGAAGCACACACTTGAGAGGGGAATCCCCCATTTTAAATTATGGTGCCCCCTTAGCAGCTATTGTCTGGTGAACTCTTGCCAATATCACCCAGTGCTAAGAGATGGGGGAAGGGCACATGTACCCTAAAGGGGCCTATCCATTAGCAGATGTTTTTCTGAACGAGGAAAGAAAAGATATCTATTGAAAATTCCAGTGGCTGTGCTGAAAGATGGGTCATGTACATGACAGATTTTTGCAAAAGACGAACGATGAACGATGAACAATATCGCATGACATCATTCAGGGAGTGGATTTTTTTTCTATCCAGTGCTTTATGGCTGCTGTTAATATCGTACGGCGTTTACCACATATAAATTGCTAGATATTTGTAATATCGTACAGCTATATGCAATAACTGACCAACATGTTGGAGAGACCAAGTATAAAATTTATCGGCCGCAGGAGCGCGCATCTATCGCTCAGGGCCTATCCATTGGCAGATAAATTGGACCGAACGATATATCCCACACACATAGGAACACTGCCTTGAAAGAGGGGAGTCTGCTCTTTCAAATGATGTTATCACTACACAAAAACTGAATTAGCACACAATGAGGGACGGGGGTGCAGTGGAACATATCTAAAAAGACCTTATCAACCCGATCATGTGGCAAATAAAAAGTTGTCCCCCATTTAATGCAGAAGGCTGTCCAATTTATAAAATGGTAGGCTTTGTTGGGTCACCATATTCTTCCTACAGCGTTGAAATTAAAATCCATTTTTAGTTTTTTACGCCGTCTTGATTTAAAGTGCAGATTTTTTTTTCTTAAAATTAAATCTACACAGTGGGGGTGGGGATAGAAATACAATTCTGTGCAAGTTTGTAAAGCTCCCAGGATGAGTGCCCTAAAGCCATCTAATAGCCTGCACTGTAATTCCACCCTACTGTGGTAAAAACACATGCTAAATAGGGCTTGGGGGAAGCATTGCATGGGATGAGAATTGCGCCTGGCACTTGAGTCAAATTTACTGTGACTCATCCACAAGCATTAGTCACAGCTCCTGACTTAAGTGCTGGGCGCGATGCGGGCAATTTAATAACTCCGGCCAGCCATCCTAGGAGCTTGCCAATCTGGTATAGAATTGAACCCCCCCCCCCCCCCCCATAGAGATCTGCTTTTTACTATTTTAGAAAGGTGGATTATTTGCAAAAAAAGTACCCAAATTGTCGATAAAAGAAAAAACAAAACAAAAAAGACACGACACTCATTTTTGGTTAATGTTTCTTGACGTGTCAGAATGAGCAGAAAGACTAATGGTATTTTCTGAAAATACAAAGAGCTCGATTCAAATCAGCGCGATGCTGAATAGCCCCAGGAGGGAGCTCCCGGAGCTATTCAACTCCTCAAACCGCTTAGTCCGACAGTTTTAGTCGGAGAATGCTGGTTCTCGTAACAACCTGGGTGTTTAGTTGCAAGAATCGGCATTCTCCGGCTGCGAGGCTGTTAGTGCCGCGCTAAGCCAGCAAATAGCCATATGGACGGCACTTTAAAGTATTTCTTCCCGCACCCTCCTGAGGGTGAACAAAGAAATCCTTTGGTCAACCATACAGCGCGCTGAATTGAATAGCTCCGGGAGCTCCCCCCCAGGGCTATTAAGCATTGTGCTTAACTGAATCGAGCCCAAAGTGCTATGAGAAAAACCAGGTAAAATTTGTGTGGGTACCACCTAAGAATCTGATATTGCAGTTGAAATGTGATGAGCACTAACGTCGGAAAGTGGCCTTGGCATAAGAGTGAGAAAGTCCTCAGCAGCGAAGGGGTTAAGTTTCGGGGGATATTTATTATGAGTGTACTGCTGCAGGTAATCTGTTTTTCATCAGTAAAGCACTTGCCATAGTTTTCTATGGGAACAGTGTCCAATTTACCAAGTTCCGAAGAGCTTAGCGATAGTCAGCGCATCTTTAGATGACATTAGCCAGTGTAGCCTAAATTTTCATGATTTTACTGACACCTCTTCAGCAACCTATACTTGCGCATATGCTGGCAGCACAGTAGGCAAGCCAGGTCTGAAACTGGCACTAAAGAGCGATAGAGTAAGCAAACGCCATCATTTTTACTCTTAATCTGGACAGGCTCTTAACAGAGCTACTGCCTGGCAATAGAATTTTGATAAAGAGCTAACTAAAATAACTTGCTGCAAGAAGAGGACCAGTTAAACATTTTGTGAAGGTTGATAAATCAGCCCAAAAGAGTTTCCCATGACCAAGGAGTAATGTAGAAGACCGCCTCCATCTTTATGGCCAATGCACACCACAATTCTGACATGCAAATTTTATAGAAATACCTGCACAAGACACTGCAGCTGTCAATAGCATCTTTAGCTGCAGATTTAATTTGTTATTTGCTGACAGTTTCAAAAGGATCAGGGTTCTTATTCAAGGAGAGAAAAATAAAAATAACTAATGTGGCAAGATGTAGAATATAATTTAGGAAAGGATTCTGGGCTGCAGTGACACAATCCAAAAAGTTTTGATAAAGCTAGTGATTCAGAAAGGCGAAGGATAGATTAGAGTAGTACTATTCTGAAGTCATTACTAAATCACTTATGGGACCATGAATTAAGTATCAAATGTGGATGGAGAAAGTAAATACTTTGCTCAATTTAAAACATCAATGATAAATGATGTATAGATTACATCTTCAGGGCAAAAGAACTTAACTCCTATACAACATACACAAGTTCATAATGAGGTGGAAACCACAGGTGCCCCCCTCCAACTGTCTGGTATCATTTTCTATTCGCTAATGCTCCACCTGAAACAAAAAGGTTCAAATGCTGACAACCTAGATAGCCACAAAATTCTGGGGTAAATCCTATTAGCTGCGATTCAGCTTAAGGCACAAGTAAGTGTGGTTATATACCGCACTTACAGTACCTCCAAACTCACCGACTATTGTCAACAAAAATTTGCAAGATCAGGATAAAAGTGGGGCAAATTGCAAGCCTTTGTAGTGGCAACTGGCCCCCATTGCACCTAATATGACTGATCTCACAATGCAGACAGAAAATGTTGGTCTTTGATTAAAACAATAAATTAATGTGTAAGATACTGTGTAAATATAAATGACATTTACCTCACCCGCCATCCAACAGTAAGTACTTTGGTCAGGATCTAGAACATTTTCTGTATTTATAAGTGTCCCAGCACTCAAACAGCCAGGGGCTTTACTGATCTCTTTTGTTGCTTGTCAGGTGTCTCCATAACAGAGCTGATCCAAGAAAACAGCTCTATCCTTTTGATTAGAACCCCTGTGTTTACATATCTCCTGTTACAGAGAGCCAAGCAGTGCCATAGGTGATCTACAGTGGTGCCAGCAATATTCAAGTCCAGAGACACTCTTAAATACAGTGACTGGTGAGCAATAGAGAGCTCCTTTAGAGATAGATATATCTAATTTTTTTTATATATTTTTCAGACAGCCATAAAAGCGGCACCTCAAATCCCTTATGGCAATGGTCACGTAAGAGATTTGCAACATTTGTGTTTACACCTCAGACTCAGCTTGCGATTTCCTGTTAATGTCCCATTTTGAGACTTTCAATATTTATATTATGTCCTACTTATACATCCCAATATAACAAAACTACAGCAAATGTAACGGTTAATGCAGCAAATTAGGTGACCCGGTCAACACTTGAAAGAAAGCTGCAAGACTATGGTATTTGCATTAAATGCCAGTAAAACCAGATTTTATGTGATTGACATGCAGTTTTACTTGCATGCAAGAGGTCATTGTAGGTCACCGACTAGAGAAGGTAGTATTTAGAAAACTGCAGGGCAGCACAGACTGTGTAATGGTTAGCATTACTGCCTCACAGCACTGAGGTCATGGGTTTGGTTCCCACCATGGCCCTACCTGTGCGGAGTTTGTATATTCTCCCTGTGCTTGCGTGGGTTTCCTCCAGGTACTCCGGTTTCCTCCCACACTCCAAAAAAATATACAGGTAGGTTAATTGGCTCCCAACGCAAATTAACTCTAGTGTGTATGTGTGTGCGCATGTGATAGGGAATATAGAGTGTCAGCTCCACTGGGGCAGGGACTGATGTGAATGGTAAGATATTCTCTGTAAAGCGCTGCGGAATATGTGTTGGCTATATAAATAACTGGCAATAAAATAATAATAATGAAGGGTGGATACTGGATACAATTCCACTTTCAGACACGTTTTCGTGCATGGTGTTAGAAATGGCCATCAGCTGGTATCAGGCAGATGCCCATTTCATATGGGTTTTAGAGGGTTGTCTGCTACAGATTCTAAACATTTACCCTGCACCTTCTTATGAAATCTGTTTCTCAGGGAAAATGCATCTAATACCACAATACAAATGTATGAAATCTTACATGCAGAGCTGTTCTCACAAGACTGTGTACCTTGGGCAGACTCCGTATTTTCTTAATTTGTCTTTCCGGTGAAGCAAAGGACAATTTGGCTATTTAAGAGTAATTTGAGCTGCCTGCATTAAGTGGGAAAATGTGAGCTGTTAACATCTTTTTAGATGCACTCTGGCAATACAGACTGTAGGAACTTTGCGACTGCCTGAATAAACGCTGTTTATGTGAAGTGATTCACTTCGAATTCTCCAAGTCCCAGCTGACTGCATGCAAGAGCCAAGAAGTACAAAAGTGAGCAGCACAAGAGGTCACTAGGCCAGGCAGAAAGTTTGACGGTATGTACTGTGTAGACTAGAGTATAGGAGCTGTTCCTTTACATATGAAGATTTCCCTTCTAGTTTTATAGTCTAGTAAAGCAAAGCACACGTCAACACATCATGAACCCCCCCCCTCTTACAGAGCTTCTTTAGTAAGCTACCACAGTCGGCTATAAGTATGTATGGAGTAAAAATATAAAGAAGGCAGGAGTTTAGTTACACTAAGGACATGTAAAGCAAAAAGTAAACAATATCGGGATCAGACAATAGGCCGTATTCAATTTGGAGTGAAAAGTACATTGCTGGACTGTTCGCAGTCATCTGAGGTTTTGCTGTCGAAAACTTAACGCGCACGTCCCCGCATCAAATTCCGAATTGGCGAAAAAAGGACCGGCGAAACCAAAATCAGCGACAAGTCCTGACCTTTTTGGGAAAATCATCCCGACACCCCCCCCTACAGATGCTCTGACATGGGGGTTCACTATGGGTACCCCCAAATAGCCCTGCTGAAGCTATTTGGGGGTCTTTAAAAGGTCTCAATAGGTGCTATTTAGCGTCTTTGAGCAAGTGGTGAAGAATAGTATTTTACACAGTTTTTTGGGAAAAATAAGTAGTCCCATCAAATTTGGGGTACATGAAAATAAATCGCTAAAGTAAAATGCACAAAAAAAAAAAAAAAGACGCACCTTCAAACAACTGCAATGAACAAAACACCTCCCTCATACTTGAAGACCCCCCCAAAGGCTATTTTTCTGGTTTTTGAATTTGTACCCCCACTATGAACTTTTTTGCTCACTTTTTCAAAGTGCTTTTTTGGGGTGTCCTGTGTATTTTTTCAGCATTTTATGATGCAGTTAGCATCAAGGGGGCTATACAAAGTGTGCAGAATAGTTTCTGCACCCCAAATCTGCACTTTTTCCGCTGGGAATCATAGGCGAAACTTCATTGCCTATTACATTGTGTTTTCGCACCGGCAAAAGACGCTAAAATTGAATACGGGGATAAGTGAAATCGGCGAAAATGACGTCATCGGCAACAAAAATTAGGCAGAAAACGGCCTTTCGCTCCAAATTGAATATGGCCCAATGTCTTGTTCACCATTGTGTGTATTGCATACTAACTGAAGGCTAAAAACCTTCAGGCATTTCAGCCCACAGTTCATAGAAAAACAAGAATTGCATAGTAAGCAGTTTCCTGTGTGGGATTTTTGGGGTATTAGGTCTCCTTTCTGTCCAATAAAGCCTCCCTAATCAAGGAAAGCAGCAATGATTAATCCTGTCAAGCGAGAGCCTGAGCACGTACTTAGCTTTTATATGCAAGCCACATGATCAGGAAAAAGAAAATGAATTAAAAAAAAAAAAAAAAATGCATTAAAGCAACAGCAAAATATTAACTGAAATAATTTGAAAGCCATATAAAAGGGTGTTTTATGCATTATAAAAAGCACACATTCATGCATAAGAGGAGGAATGCAGAACTACAAGTGACTAATACAATTGTAAACTATTTGATCAACAAAGAAAGTCAAAATATACCAGAGATTTCCAGGTAAGGTTTATAGCATGTTTCTCAGAGTGCTAATCAGCTACAGCAAGTACAGCCAGCAATTGAATGGACGTTTCACCGACAACATCAATATGGTGGGTGAGTTAAAAATGTGCAACTACTTACATAATCCTACCAATAAGCTGTAAACTACACAATCCTATTTGATCAACAAAGATGTGTAGAGATAGTCAGCATTTGTGTGTTTTGAACCAAACTCAAGAAAAACAGGGAGAGCCACAAAACAGCTGTCTCATCTGAACGGATAGCATAGAACAGTAACTCAAAACTATATCATACAGATCTGCACAGGGTAAGAAAAAATGTTTTACAGGCCCAAGGCTAGAGACCTGAAGTGACAGCTCAGCAAAATTCCCCTATTTCCAGAACTGAGACTTTGGCTCAGTTTACTGAATGAAGCAGAGACCAGCTGGCACCACAGAGGAAGTAAAGTAGTATGTTTGTAGCTATACAGCCATTTAAAAGCTAGCACTCTGAAATAGTAGCAAATAAAGCAATTTAAGATTGCTTAAAGAAAATCAAATATGGTCATAAATATAAATCTAAAGAGAACATTCTTGCTGCTAAATTTGACTTAACAAGGTAACACCAGACACTAATCATTAAAACTCCATGAAGGCCAGAAAGCATTTTGTAAAACAATTACAATAGTGCCTTAAACTTGCATAGTTTTAAGCAGATACACTACCAATTGCTTAACAACAAGGTGACGTCCAGAACACTGGGGAAGAGAGAAACTCACTGCAGATATGTGGCCAGTGAATGGGAGGTGGGAAGATCATTAAAAACCGCTTAACCAGCTGTCCCCCACAAACCTAGACAGGAGGGGGGGATGGTCTATGTACGACTGACAACACAGCACTATGAGCCACTGCTAGGGTCTATAGAAAGGCTTACTCAGCTTTCCTATACAGGTACAAGGCACAGACACTGCACACTGTGCTGGAGACACTGACACGATAACAGGGTACACCAAAAAGTGCCAAATCCACAAACAAAAGATAAAAGCTATAAAAGGGACACATGTACATAATGAGGGGGTGCAGAGCAAACTAGCCCAGCCGTAAGGAAAAGTGATGACACTGATACATAGGGACCTGGGGGCAGTCGGGAAGTTCCATCCAGTGTCAGCTCCGGGGAAATACAGGATGAAGTCAGGGTCTCCCCATAGAGGCTTCTCCTTTCAGGACACACAGATAATGGAATCAGGGTGCACCCAGGGGCACAGCACAGGCCAATAACCAGGAAGCAGCCTAGGACCCCCCTATTACTGCACAGTGCACCTGGGAGACAAGGGACCAGCTGGTTCACATAACAAGGCTGTCTGTCTCGCAGCACCTGCCCAGGTGGTTGTGCCCGGCCACCAGCAACCCCCTGGGTCACCCTCAGCACATAGCGACCCCCACCCCCCCACTCACCCTTTAAATAGCAGCCCCCGGGGCACTTTCTATGAGCCCCACTTCTCAGCTGCCGGCTCTGCCCCTTACCTTAGTGTTCTGGTGGCTCTCCAGGGCTCTGAAGGCGGTCTCAGTGAGTTTGACGTGAAGCACGGTGACCTGGTCCTGTGTCCCCCTCCCGCAGGACAGCCCGTACCTCCCCTCCTCACTAAGAACCGCCGCCGCCATCTTCCTCGCTCACTCCCTCTTCCCCTCCCGATTCTACGGGAGCAGCGGGTTTTGTATGTCGCAGCCTAACTTGCTGCTGTGTGCACGAAACGGAACAGGCGACAGTGATTGGCCAGCCACGTGGCCCCGCCCCGCACGTACAGGCTAGCTCTTTATAGCCAGTGACCAGGGCTCTTTAACTCTCTCTATTTCGTTCCATGCGCGACGTCACGGCGTTAATGAGTGGGCGTGACCAGCAGTGACGTGCGCAGAGCCCTGAACTGGGTACACTGTGTCATAGCGGTGACGTCTCCTCCTCCCCGCTGAGCGGCGGGCTCCAGTGTGTCTGCTGTCTGTCAGTGTACAGGGACCTGCTGCTGCTGCCGCTGTTTAAATAGCTATTGTACTGGCCACAGCTTCCCCCTTATATGAGAGAGGTGCATTTATTTATTTATTAACAGTAACTTATAGAGCGAAATTCTCCACCATTTCATTTAGACACAGTATTTATTTAAACTGATATTAGAATACATTTTTATTCCCCCCCCCCCTCTCAAACAAGGGACCTTTGTTACAATGAAACAAGATAGTTACTGTGGAAACTGCTAAACGTAACATATAGGGGTTAATGTACTAATGCTGGGTACACAAGGGCGATACACTAAATATACTGCGTTCGCAGACGTGACAGTGCATTCAGATGCCGTTGCAGGGGCGTGCATAAATTATCCACTGCAATACCATACGCAGCCAGAGGCCTCATAGCGTGTGCTGAAGTTAGCAATTTCTGAGTGAGGTCTGACCTGCCTTAACTATGTGTCTGGGTCTGATGTTACCGATTATTTCGCTATATCGCCCAAGTGTACGGATGTGTGTAAGGGGAAATGGGCTTCCTTATGTTAGGATGTGATCGCATTGCGATTGCAAACATTTGCACAACACTGCTATCAGCAACTGCAGTGCGTGCGTATTGGCAGGATAGCGATCCTTGCTGAATCAGGCCCTGTGTTCAGAACATTTTCAAAATTGGGACAGATATTTGCAAATCTTAAAAACAGCCTTTTATCCTCTATTACATATGGAGATTTTGCAAATTGCTGGAAAAGTGCAAAATCGGAGGCTATTACATTTTCCCCAACATTGGATACTTATTGTACTACTATTCTCGGTATCAGATCATCCAGTCAGATCTTCTGTCAGCGCTGAGGACTTCGCCACTTCCAAGATGCTACAAGGAGCATATTGTGTGCCTCCATTATCCCCACTAGCTATCTAATTGCTACAATAAGTCAGTATTTTTACAAAATTATCAGAAAAGGTGCATACACACACAACGAATTTTTGAACGATTATCGTTAACGATATCATTTATCATTCAATCGTTGAAAAAATCGTTCACTTTCTAAGTTAAAACGATGAACGATTATCGTTCATGCGCATTCACGTTTGTAGTTCAGTCAGACGATTTTCAGTAAGGGAATATGCAAAAATCGTTTGTAGTTAAAAAAAAATCGTTCATTACATTTAGTAAATGAACGATTTTAGTAAGCGATTTTCGTTCATATTTCCCTTGAAAAAATGAACGAAAATCATTTACTAAAATCGTTCAATTACTAAATCGTTGTGTGTTGTATGCACCTTCAAGGCTATTTTATTTGCTAAGAAACCCTTGCTGTTATGCACAACAAGAAAATCCAGAATAAAGTATTTTCTCAAGCATTATAAGAGCTATCTACTAAGGGCTTGGTTCGGATGGTTGCGTTCACACGCTCCGGCCTCTGCGAATTTATGCGAATGAATGCAATCGCAATGTGATTGCAGCTCTATACAAAGCCGCCCACCACATTATCAAGCCACCCACTTCCCTTTACTTACATCCGCAATGCCTTTGCAAGTGTGAAAAAACATCGGTAACATCGGACCCATACGCACAGTTGTGGTTGACCATGACTTCACTCACAAACTGCTAAACTTCCTGTCAGTATCTACAGCTCAGGCTGCGTATGCTGCCGCAGGGGGTTAAGTATGCATGCACCTGTAACAGCGTCCCAATGCACAGGCACGTCTGTGTTCACCCGACCACCCCCCCAATACCATCTATAAACAGAACTTCTTGTCAATCAATATCAGAAAAGAGTCTGCGTACTTACTGCGATCCCTAACCCAATCACAGTAGCCAGTTCGCACACGCGTAGTGCGATCCATACGCATGCGCAGAATGCAAACATCGACTGAGTACATGTGAAAGCAGCCTTGCTAAAGTACGTGTCAGTCAGCTCCTGTTGTTTTTCAAACACAGTCTGTAAAGTGACAGGAGATGATTAGTTGGTACTTTATCACTTTATCTCTCTACACTTCATCTCTCTAAGGCTCAGTAAACACCCCCCCCCTTCCCCCGTAGAGAGAGATAAATTGGATGGAGATGAATGTTTCAACCAACCTTTATAAGGCTGTGTTTGAAAAATTACAGTTAGGAGCTGATTGGTTAGTACTTTATCACCGTCCAATTTATATTTCTCCAAGGCTTAAGGTGGGTACATACACCAGCCAGATTTCTCTGCCGACCCGCCAACAGAGCGGCCGATCAGGTAAGCTATACACACTTACCGATTAGCCGATTGGCGTGTCGAAGCTGACACCACAACTGGACGGGAATTTGTATTTGCCCGCCAAGCTGAGCCTGGCGGTCCTTAGCAAGATGCACCGTTATATCTGCAGAAATGTCAGCCATCTGCTGTGCTGCAGAGCAGATGCAATATGCCCGCTCTCGATATTTCGGACAGAAATGTGTGCCCATAGTTTATAGCGCATGCGCAAGTCACCGGTAAAATGGCCATGGTGCCCATTTTCCCTGTACTGCGCATGCGCAAACGACAAAATTGCCACGGTGGCCATTTTCCAGCTATTTTTTACAGCACAGACACCGGCACCGACGTGGGACTCCGGAGAGGTAAGTATACTATGGGTGCAGGGTGTGCGGTGCGTCCCCCCCCCACGAACCCAGGGGCCCGTGTGCCCCGCACACCCTGCACCCATTATAAATACACCCCTGCTTGGAGTAGGATTGCTTCTCAGCCAAGGGAGTGGGCTCAATCACAATTTTGCCTAAGAACACAGCCATGAATAAAGAATGGTACCAAAACATCCTCCAAGAGCAACTTCTCCCAACCATCCAAGAACAATTTGGTGAAGAGCCATGCCTTGATGATGGAGCCATAAGGCAAAAGTGATAACTTATACCCCTTTACCACCTAAATTCCGGGTCTGACCCGGAGTTGGAACAAAGTTCCTATCCGGTTCAGACCCGGAATTTTGCCCAGCGCCGACTCGGGATATTCCCGAGTCAGCGCCGCTCACACCGCAGTCGGGTCTGCATAGACCCGGCTTTTGCGGAGTGAAAGTGGTCGCTTGGAGATGACATCATCTCCAAGCGCCACTGAAGCCGGACCAATCGGCCGGCTAGCAGCGCACTCCAGGTCATCGTGACCCGGAGTGCGCTGTTCTCACAGCAGGGTTTCACGGGCTACGCCCGTGTTAAACCCTGAGAGTTACCTGGGTTGGATTGCCGGGTCACTCGACCCGGCGATCCAACTCTCTCCCCTTTTACACCAGGGAGCTGCCCGGGTTAACCCTTCAAAAACCCGGGTTTTAGCTCCGGTGTAAAAGGGGTATAAGTGGCTAATAAATCAGGGCTGATTTACCATGCAGGGAAAATGCTATTTCATTGAATAGCTATGTGGCAAATCGGATTCCCCCCACTGAATTGAAACATGAAGTGTTCAAAGTAATAAAGGTTAAATGCACATAAAAATGTAAATATACACATTCTCATTTGGTAAATATGTTTATTATTTCCCCTCAATTTACATGCAGATAAGTTAAATTAAAAACCTGCACCAAACTCATTAGTTTTAATGACATTGGGTTCCAAGGTTCAAGCTATCAACCCATGCATGCAATTTTTTTTCTGATTGAACTGTTGCATTTCCTTACAATCTCATCAAGATAAATTGAAAGAAACCTATTACAGTCTGACTGTCTTTGATATGATTGTTTTATATAGATTGTATATAACAAAAAAGTAATTGTTTAAAAGGGCCCATACATCAACAATCAATCGGGCCAATCTTGCATTTTGCCGATTTTGTAAAAAAAAAATAGCCAATGTATTTGGTTTGACGATCACAGATTCCAATCAAAAAATAATCAGCAAATTATGATTTCCAACATGTTGGATTTTGTCAAACTGGACCAATTGGTTGTTGGTGCATGGGCCCCGTTACTCACACAACATTTTTTGATGTGATAGAACAGAAGGACATTTGCAGTACATTATGGGACAGTTGTGAAAACACTTTGGGGGTCATTCAGACCCGCTCGCGAGCGCTGGACGCTCGCAAGCGGGTCGATGTTCCCCCACTGCGCATGCGCACGATGGAGGGAGCTCCGTCGTGCGCATGCGCGAGACCCGGCGAGCAACGGGCTCTCCATCGCTCCGGGTCTCGCACCAAACGGGGCGTGCTGTCGATGTTGATTGACAGCACGCACCCTTTGGTGGGCGTGCCGGGGGCGTGCCTGCCAGACGGAGGCGTTCCCATGGGAACGCCTACCGTCTGAAGCCGGCCCCACTGACATCCCTAGTGATGTCAGTGGGAGTGATTTTGGCTCTGATAGAGCCAAAATCACTCCAGGGCTTACGGCAGCGAGACCCTACCGCAGGGTCTCCGTCGCAAGCCCGATGGTCAAGACTATCGCGACCATCATCATGGATGCTCGCATATGCTGTGGGTGGACACATTAAGAACACAAAAAAATCAAAATCAGTGTATAATAAATACGTGTGGATTTTTTTATCAATTTATTAAGAAACATTTGTAGCATGCTGTCAGCTTTACATAGATGCACAGATTTTTCACATCATTTTACATTGATATTTCAGGTAACCATAAGCTAATTTGCCTTATTCTAAGTTGGGAATAAAGCAAAAAAGAGTAACTGTGAACCCAGACAAACGATGTTGCAATGCAAGGGGTGCAAATACATTTATTTTTTTACATGCAGGGTAAATACTTGCTGCTTTTGCATGTAGCCCATTCCAGAGTCATAAGTAGGGTAGTGCGGCCGGTGCTGCAGCACAGAGTGCAAGATGCCCTGGGGCGGAACCTCCACCACCACAATCTCTATTTGTCGGGTGTCCGCTTGTCACTTGCGGTGCGCCTTGCTTCTTCCATGCAGTCCTGAGCTCCACCTCCCAGACAGATCCCTGGTCCAATGGCAGCAGCGGGACAGTGATGCCAATAGCGGTAGGGAAGGGCAAGGCAATGGCTAAACAATGACAGGCATGGACTGGAGGAGTGTGAGGCTGTGAGAGAGACAGAGGAAGAGGACACTAGCGGCTTCAGCAGCGCAGGTAACTGTCTCTCCATGCCTGCACGCCCCCATCCCAAACAGCAGCACTTTTAGTATCACCACCCACCGAACAGCAGCAACTTCAGTATCCCCAACCCCTCTGCCCCGCGATCACTCACCCTGAACAGCAGCACCTTTAGTATCTTCATGCCTGCACCCCCCCCTCATGATCATGGTACCCCCCTCTCCCCACGTTCATCTTGAACTGGACAGCAGCACCTTCAGTATCTCCATGCAGTGTTATTCTCATTTATACATTTGTTCAATATAATAGTATACACAGTGTTATTGCTGCACTATAATCCTATAATTACTATCTAGGTAGCACTAAAGTACAGTGTTATTATATTTTATTTAAATGACACCAGTGTGTGGAATACTGTGTATATAGGCACTACAAAATTGTGGCATAATGTGTAACGGACATTACTGTGTGGCATTATGTGTATAAGGGGCATTACTACTGTGTGGCATAACGTGAATAAGGGGCTCTACTGTGTGACAACGTGAATAAATAGTACTACTGTATGGCATAATGTAAATAAGGAGCACTACTGCGTGACGTAACATGAATAAGGGGTTCTGCTGTGTGACGTAGCATGAATAAGGGCCTCTACTGTGTGACATGTGAATAAGGGGCACTACTGTATGATGCAATGTGAATAAGGGGCTCTACTGTGTGATGTAACGTTAATAAGGAGTACTACTGTGTGACGTAACACGAATAAGAAGTACTACTGTGCAATATAACGTAATTAAGGGACTATAATATGTGACATAACACAAATAAAGGGCAATATTGTGTGGCATAACGTGAATAAGGGGTACTACTGTGCGGTGTAATGCGAATATGGTTTCACTCCATGCGATATCCCTGTTTAAAGTATGGGGGTTGGGCGCCATTACTCTTTCTGGCACAGGGCACCAAAATGTCTAGGTACGGCTCTGGCCCATTCATGCAGGACAGCTTTATTTTTACACTGCAGTTTAGTTTTGCTTTTGGACACACCCCTCTCAAATATAAATCTCTCTGCAGGGGTGTATCTAGGAATCCGAGCGCCCCTGGCAAACTAATGGATCGGCGCCCTCCATAATTTCTGAATAATTACACTATACATAGTACTTAAAATGATTCCCCAGCTACCCCTCTATGCAGTGCCCACAGTAGCGGCCACCCCCCCCCCCATACAGTGCTCCCAGTAGTAGTCCTCCCCATGCAGTGCTCCAGTAGCAGTCCCCCCTAAGCAGTGTCCACAGTAGTAGTCCTCCCTGAACAGTGCCCCCCAGTAGCGGCCACCCCCCATACAGTCACCCCAGTAGTAGTCCCCACTATGCAGTGCTCCCAGTAGTAATCCCCCCTATGCATTGCCCCCAGTAGTAGTCCCCACTATGCATTGCCCCAAGTAGTAATTCCCCCTATGTTGCATTGCCCCCAGTAGTAGTCCCCTCTATACAGTGCACCCAGTAGTAGTCCCCCCTATGCTGCATTGCCCCCAGTAGTAGTCCTCCTATACAGTGCTCCTAGTAGTAGACCCCCTATGCTGCATTGCCCCCAGTAGTAGTCCCCCCTATACAGTGCCCCCAGTAGTAGTCCCCTATACAGTGCCCCCAGTAGTAGTCCCCCCTATACAGTGCCCCCAGTAGTAGTCCCCCTATGCTGCATTGCCCCCAGTAGTAGTCCCCCTATACAGCGCTCCTAGTAGTAGTCCCCCCTATGCTGCATTGCCCCCAGTAGTAGTCCCCCCTATACAGTGCCCCCAGTAGTAGCCCCCTATACAGTGCCCCCAGTAGTAGTCCCCCTATGCTGCATTGCCCCCAGTAGTGGTCCCCCCTATACAGTGCCCCCAGTAGTAGTGCACCCTATGCTGCATTGCCCCAGCAGTAGTCCCCCCTATACAGTGCCCCCAGTAGTAGACCCCCTATACAGTGCCCCCAGTTGCAGCCCCCCCATAAAGTGCCCCCAGTAGCGGCCCCCCTATACAGTGTCCTCTGTAGTAGTCCCCCCTATACAGTTCCCCAGTTGCAGCCACCCCCATAAAGTACCCCCAGTAGCGGCCACCAGCTATACAATGCCTCCTAGTATAGTGCCAGGCTTACAAACACAGAAGAAAAAAAAAAACTGACCTGAATCCCCGCTCCTGACGCGACTGCCGCTGTCCGCTCTTCCCGGCCCGCTCTGCAGTTCAGTATGGGAGAGATGTCATTACGTCTCTCCCATCACCTGCTGCGGGTGGAGCCGGAAGGTGGAGCTCATGAGTGAGCACCAGCCGGCTCCCTCCGTGGACGCAGCAGCCAATGAGAGTCTGTCTGACTCTCATTGGCTGGCTGCTATAACAAACACATAGCCGCCGCTGGCCAATGGGTAGATACGCTCCTGTCTCTCTGCACAACTTATATCTGCCCCACCTGCAGTGCAGCATGGTTTTGTCAAAGTGTAAAGTTTCTTGGTCTTTTTTGCTTTACTACCAACTCAGAATCAGGCCCTTTATATTATTGATGATAAAAAAACTTTTTTCATGATAGTAGGGTTTATGACATGGGGGTATAGTGCGGGTTTTTAGAAGTGGATATGTTGCCATAGCAACTAATCAAATTCTACTGAACATTTATCTAGGACCTTGTAGAAGATAATAGCAAGAATGTGATTGGTTGCTATGGGCAACATCTCCACTTCTAAAAACCGGCTCTATAGTTAATATTACCCATGGAATCACAAGAACCAATCAGACACTTGCTTTCATTAAATGTAAAGATAAATTGGTTGAGAAGGATAATCTGGAGACACTGGGCCTGACTCACTACCATACGCAACTGCGAATACGCACGCAATCTGTTGTTTCGCACTGCGCATGCATACACATCACAGTGCGCGTGCTTGAACTGGCCGCTGTGATGGGGACTGCAATCACAGCGGCTATGCAGACCCATCGCAGAGTGATTGACAGGAAGTACCGTGGTAGGTGGATGAGCGAATGCAGGCGTGCCAGTGCGTTCGCATGCCGATGCAGGGGCGTGCATAAATTATCCATTGCGATCCCATATGCAGTCTGAGGTCTCATAGCGTGCGTGGTTGTTAGCAATTTCTGAGTAAGGTCAGGGCTTGTGCACGGGTGCGTGAGGCTGCGTTAGTACTCGATTATACCGATTGTTTTGCTATTCTGCTAAACATTACAGATGTGTTTAAGTGTAAGGAAAATAGTGTAGGCATCCTTATGTTGTGCTGAGTTTGCATTGCGATCGCAGGGGATTAGCTTGCTATCGCAGTTGAACTGCATGCGTGCGCAGTATTGTGATCCGTAGTGAATCGGGCCCACAGTACTTGCTTTGCGAGTGGACACATAGGCCCAAATATAATAGCCTACAAATTACAGGCACTGCTGTGATTTCAGCACTAGAGCTACTAGATATAAAGCGGAAACTAGTTTTAAGGCAAAGCCAAGTTGGTTAAATTGCTTTCGAATTACATGTAGACAAACTTGCAAAATTGAAAATACTGTGCCTTAATGTTTATTATTATCTGTACAATAATCTATGATAGAGACTGTACTTGTTAATACCGGGACACATTCATCTTCAAAAGCCAGACAACTATGATTATCTGCAACAAAAGCAAATGTACGATATTACTCAATGTTTGCTGACACCTGAGCAAGCTTAGTGATTAAAACACATATTGTAGGTGTCATTTTTCCTCTAACATTTTATACACATCTTTTATGACAGCCTTTCAGTATGTTTGAATAGAAACTTAAAGTCCAGTCACCTTAATTCAATTAAGTAAATACTAAAACCACAATTGAGTTAGCATCGATTGATCACAGCATGATCTAGAACTGTCTAGAACAGTGTTGGCTAACCTTGACACTCCAGCTGTTATGGAACTACATAACCCAGCATGCACTGCTACAATTTTGCTATTAGGGCATGCTAAAACTGTGGCAGGGCATGCTGGGATATATAGTTCCACAACAGCTTTAGTGTCAAGGTTAGCCAACACTGGTCTAGAAAGTTAATCAGGTCTAGTTAAGCAGGTAGTCTGACAGACTCTCATTGGCTGCTGATGAAAACAAACACACAGCTGCCGGAGCCGGCGGCTGTGTGTTTGTCACTTGTGTAGCACTGCCCGAACTCCGTCCGGTCAGCGCTACACACGCGGTGCAGTCTGTGCCACAGTGACACAGACTGCCCGCAGCCCGCAGCCCGCATGACGCTGCGGCCCGGGGGGCACATGGCACCCTGCCCCCCGGCCCAGCCCGCCACTGGCCTGGGGTCACCATCAGAACAATCGCGACCATCAGTTGTGATTGTTGCCGATGTTCCTTTGACCAGGCTGTGGAAGCTAAAGCATCCTGCATCCTCACCGGGTACTGGCAGCCTGCGAGGCCGTGAAGTCTGCGTGCACCCACGCAGACTCTGGCCTTGTCCATTCCGGAAAACGCTGTCAGGGAACGCCCCCGCTCCGCCTCCCAAATGCCGCAGCCTGTCAATCAGGCTGCGGCTGGCAGACACTGCGAGCGGACTTGCAGTCGGAGGGCCGCACATACGCAGTACACCTCCTGCTCATGAGCAGTCCTCCCACCATCGGAGATGTGTGCTCTCTGAATCAGGCCCTATATTCAGATCTTTATATGCACAACTACAAAGTGGCTAAATAACTTCTGCTTTTTGCATTTACCGATAATCTCAAACATACATCATCTGGATAGGTATTATTATTGTTCCTATACAGATATTGACTTGATCTTTGTATTGTGCAAATTATGTATCTTGCTTCCTTGTATTATGCCTTTTATTTCATATTGGTATATGTATTTTTTATATATATATATATATATATATATAATATATATATATATATATATATATATATATGTTGTTATTAAATTTAAATATTTTCAGACCTAGCCAGCTCTCCAATCCTTCCCATGTTAGTATTTATTTTATGGGGCTGCAGTACCCAACTAGGTAGCAGCAGACTTAGGGCCTGATTCAGACCCGCTCACTAGTTGCAGCCGCTCGCTCCCAGCGTATGGAAATTCAGCTAAGTGACGTCAAGGCAGGTGATCGCACAGCAAGCAAAAGCACGCCCACTATGTCTGGGCGAGCAATCACCTTTTGTTTCTAGACGCCCACCAGCCTGTCATTAGCCGCCCACTTGCGTACGTCATCTCCAGGAAGTATATACAACCATCGGTACATCGGGATCCATCGAATCTGACTGCAGCGCTTGCGGTTGTCTGTACCCTACCACAAGCTCTGCGAGCAGTTTAGTGTAAAAATCAACCAGGTGACGTGAACTATGATGCTGCCTGTTAATTATGCACGCCCCAGAAACGGCGTGAAAACACTCTGGTACGCCTGCGCTGTCTTTGCTGGGTGAGCGAGACATTTGCGATCATTCGTACTAGTTTGCGCACACGTACTGCGACCTACATGCATGCACACATTAGTGAACATCGTCTGCAACGAGTGGCCATTTGCTAGCGACCGGCTCTGAATGAGCTCCTTAGGGCCTGATTAAGAGGTGGACACAATGGCAATGTTTGTGCAGTTGAGTAATTATTTGCTACTGCAGATGCAAAGGCATTGAAAGTGGGTGCCTCAGGGGTTTGCACCGTCCGGCACACACTCATACACAAGGGAAAGCGCATTTGTATATTAATTCCACTGCGACAACTGCGTCGGCATTAGCGTCCACCTCTTAATCTGCTACCCATATCACCAACATCACAACACAGCGCCTGGCTCCTGATCACAGAGGAGGAGCTGGCAGTGCAGACAGAAACATTATCTGGGGGCGGCCAACATCTCCGGGAGTGCTGGGCACACCCCCAAAGTGATAAAATGGGGTTGTACCGTGAGGTCATGCCCCCTTACATGTGAGACAACTTCCCCTTTTTAGGCTCGCCTTATTGGCCGCACTGGGTGTCACTGACCACAGTGCCGCCACTGTATAAATAGATAGAGACCTGGTGCTAAATGACAGAAGGGCGCTAGTAGACTTAGGACAGGCCCTGGATATTGGTTCTTTGTATTTGACATTGATCTTCTCTATGTGCTGAATATGGAGTCTTATATAATAGACTAGGCATGTCAAAATCAAAATACCAACCGGGCCGAATATTCAAGGTCTAAGAGTGTGTGGGCCGCAGCAAAAAAAAAAAGTCTTATATGCAATTTTGAAAGGTTTATTATTAATAAAAAACAATGCAGTGCCCCCTGTAGTAGTGCCCCTTAGCCCCTTATGCAATGCCCCCTGAATTTGTGCCCATTATGCAATGCCCCTTATGCAGTGCCCTAGTAGTGCCCATTATGCAGTGCCCCAGTAATGTCCCTAGTAGTGCCCCCAGTAATGCTCCTAGTAGTGCCCCTTATGCAGAGCCCCCAGTAATGTTCCTAGTAGTGCCCCCAGTAATGCCCCTAATGCAGAGCCCCCAGTAATGTCCCTAGTATTGCCCCCAGTAGTGCCGGTTATGCAGAGCCCCCAGTAATGTCCTTAGTAGTGCCCCTTATGCAGTGCCCCCAGTAATGCCCCTTATGTTGTGCCCCCAGTAATTCCCCTTATGCAGAGCCCCCAGTAATGCCCCTTATGCAGAGCCCTCAGTAATGTTCCTAGTAGTGCCACCAGTAATCCCCCTATATGTTGTGCCCCCAGTAATGCCCCTTATGCAGAGCTCCCAGTAATGTCCTTAGTAGTGCCCCTTATGCAGAGCCCCCAGTAATGCCCCTCATGTTGTGCCCCCAGTAATGCCCCTTATTCTGTGCTCCCTCCCAGTTTAGAAGAGGCACCACTCACCTGTGCAGTACTTTCCTGTCTTCACGATGGCTGCTGGGTACCGATCCAGACTACGCCATCTTCACTCCCACCATCCCGCGTAGACGATGCCGCTGACTGGATCTAATTAGATCCACAGCGTCAGGTGCCGGCTCCTCTCATCGCGGGAGACGCGGGTAACATCATGACGTCAACGGCGCTGCATCACTGGGAATGCTGGCCTCTGAAGCGATCAGAGGCTTCTGATCGCTTCAGAGACCAGCGTTACCAGATTTAAATAAAGTAAACACTGCCCGATCGGAGCTGAGCTGGTGTGGGCCGCATATAATATATATGTGGGCCCACACTGTCGGGCCTCACAAAATGTTTATTCGGGCCGCATGTTTGACATGCCTGTAATAGACAGTTGGGTCATATATATAGTATTTATTTAGCTTATATACCTCATACCTACTTTCCTAATCACCTCTATGGGAGAAGCCCAGAAAGAAGATACAGGTGGTTGGTAATGGAGGTGGCTGGACTATTTGCATCATTAAGTCCTGCTCCCTCCTCACGGAATGTGAATCCAGGTATTATTTTCCCTATCGGGGAGATGGGGGAGGAGCACCCACTCTTCCTGAAGCCAGAGAGACAACCCTAAAAATCGTGAGTGTCCTGGAGGTCCTGGTTGAATAGGTAAATATGATTTACTCTTTTCACCAATAACTTTCTGCATATGATATATGCCAGGTATATTTATTACTGTACCATGGGAACTTGCATGGAGCAGTAAGAATATCTTTTTTTTTAAACTAACACATTGCATTCACTAAATTGCCATGGTAATACTGTATAAAAGTCTCAGGTGAGTAGTATGTTATGTTGGTAACGGGATCCAGTCAATGCTGGCATCCCAAGCGCCAGCATCCCAACGGTAAGTACTGGGGTTAGGGGGAGGGTTATGGATTAGGGTTAGGCACTAGGGGGAGGGTTAGGGTTAGGCACTAAGGGGGAGAGTTAGGTTTAGGGTGCGGGGAGAGAGGTTTAGGGTTATGGAGAGGGGGAGGGTTAGGATACTGACCGACAAGTGTCGGTATCCTAACCCTTTTGGGATGCCGGCATCGGGATTCTGACCGCCAGGATGGGCGTTCCTGGGCGGTGACTGGGAGGGGGCTAGTAGTGTACCCAACAATGGTTCATTCAGTGGGCATGTTATGTGATTGTCACCGGATGTCAATGCAAGTGGCTGCATTCACAGACACTCAGACGCAAGCATAAAGGCCATAGGGCCTGATTCAGAGTTGTACACTCTGCTGATGTTTTCGCAGTTGAGAGATAACTTGCATTTTGTGGATGCATCTAATTCACATGGTTCAAGGTACATTACCGTAGTCGCTTGCAGCGACTATTTATTCGAAGTGTGATTGACAGGGAGCATTTGGGAGAGGTAACGGGGTGTGGTGACAAAGAACCTATCTGCAACAGATGCTGTGACATTTTATGCAGATGCTTGGATTTGCAAAGCCGCAGGTGGGCGTCTCAGTCAGGGGCGTAGAGAGCGCCGCCAGGCCTCAGTAAAGAGGGGGAGTGGCCTAATCGCGGGAGGTGTGGCCACACCCCCTTGTAAAAAAACACCCATACTTTTGCAGTGCCACAGATTGGCGCTGCGCGCCGGGGAGGGGGCGTTGTTAGCCCCTCAGCCCAGCGCAAAGCCAGGGGGGGCGCGATCAGTGTGATCACTCTCCGCCTCAGGCATAGGAGATTGCTGTGGCTGCTGCTTAGCAGCTGCGTGCAATCTCCCACTGCATCCCAGCACACACTGTGTGCTGGGCTGCTGCAAGGGAGGGAGAAAGGGATGGGGGAGTGGCACCGGACGGGCCCCCTCCGGGCCCCTCTGGAAGCCCGGGCCCCCCCCTCTCGGTGCCCCTTGTTCCAGTACATCTCCCGATGGCTATGACATTTGCATATTTTCACATAGCTGCTGCGTACAAATTTGCAGCTGCGACGGCATTAGCATACAATTCTGAACCAGGCCTATAGTCAGATGGAGAAAGTGCACCTTCCATAGAGCTGGTGGAAGTGTCGCTGGTGTGACGGATGTGCCAATTGGTATTATATCGTGCACGGATGCTAAATGTGGGCATCTCAGTTCTCAGTTGTGCACATCAAAAGTTATTTGTGGCTCCTGTCTTGCCTGTATAATCGTGGTGAGCTGTGTTCATGGCATGAGGACCAGTACTTAAAAAGGTCAGATCATAGCGATCATATAACTCTATGGAAAAAACACTGGCCCTCATTCAGAGCCGTACGCTCTGAGCAGAGCGCACGCTCTGAATGAGGGCCGGGCTCCATTTTCATGGAGCGTCCTCCTGGACGCTCGTATAGCTGTGGGTCACCACCCACAGGCTATAGGAGCGTGCTTTGTGATGGCCGCGATGGTCGAGACCATCGCGACCATCGAAATTGCGAGCCGGAGCCTGCGGTTGAGGTTTTCAACCGCAAGCTCCGGAGTGATTTTGGCTCTATCAGAGCCAAAATCACTCCCACTGACATCACTAGTGATGTCAGTGGGCCGGCTTCTGACGGGAGGCGTTCCCATGGGAACGCCCCCGTCAGGGAGGCACGCCCCCGGCACGCCCACCAAAGGGGGCGTGCTGTCAATCAACATTGACAGCACGCCCCCTTTGATCGGACACAACGAGCGAAGGACTTTCCTTCGCTCGTCGCGTCTGGCGCATGCGCACGACGGAGCTCCCTCCGTCGTGCGCATGCTCAGTGCATAACATCGACTCACTTGCGAGCGGACAGCCGCTCGCGAGTGGGTCTGAATCAGGCCCACTGTCTGTAACTACTGACATCTCTTTCATTTTGTATCAAAAATAATACAAGCAGGCTCAGGTTTGTCCAGCATATGAAACAAATTGTAATGAACACAGATAATGTGGTGGTGTCATTATGAGCGGCATAAAGACATGAACACAGATGACCCATTGTTTTTCTGTCTGCATCCGCCATCGTCATCATTAGTATTGACACTTACACCTACAAAGGGTTACATAGAAACATAGATACATAGAATTTGACGGCAGATAAGAACCACTTGGCCTATCTAGTCTGCCCTTTTTTACCTTTTGGTAACCTCAACCCTATGTGGGTTGCAGAAGATCTGTCTGGAACAGGGGCTCCTCCGTCATACGCACACCTTACAATAGCACGGAACTCTGGTCCCATGCCCACGATACTCCCATGAAAAGGATGTCTTGTGTTCACTCTACCATGTATGGAAATGTTTACAATACCATAGCTGTGTTTTCATGAGACATTACCTTTAATTAACTTTTTGTAACCTTATGCAATGCAAGCATAGATTGACTGATCATTGACAATATCCTATGTAGTTCAAAACTCAGCATGCAGACATGTCCAAGAATGCAGGAGCGTGTCAGTAATACCCCTTTCACACTACAAGCAATAACCTGAGTTATTGCACATGAACACAGGTTACTGTGCAGTGTGAAAGGGCCAGGTATAAATAAGCTGGGTCCAGTCAGTCAGTATTTCAACCCTGGTCACGAGAAGGGTTGAACATGTGTTCAACCCGGCTCATGATGCAGTGTGAACGGGTAACCCAGGTCGATGCGACACGGGTCCGATTCACAAGTATAGGAAGAGCCAGCTCTTGGAGATGATCTCCTCTCCATCACCGACATAGCACGTGATGGTGGTGATGTCATCGGCCTGGCGATAAGTCATGGCGGGCCGCCAGTCTAAAAGGGGTCTCAGCCGGGTTGCACCCGGAATACACACCTGAACAAAATCCCGGGTGAGACCCGGCATTCAGATGTGAAAGGGTCAGCAGTAAAAAACAAGCTGTGCTGATTGTTGACTTAAATTAATAAACAAGGACTGTTATGTTGTGATAGTAAGAAGAATAGGTAGTAGTTTGTATTTATCTTCTGTGTCATTGCATTTTCTGGTTCATATATTTATGGTATGGGATTTTTGTGGTGTATACTTTTTTATCAAAAACTAGCATTGTAGTAAAGATGGCATAATAAAGAAGTGGACCCTTAATTGAATACAGTACATTGTAATGTACTTTTCTACGTAATATACACATGATGGTGTATAAGGGGAAGTGATATGAAGAGGGAGAACTTTTAAAGACTGAGATATTGCGGCCAGTGCCGAGCTTTGTCTATTTAGCCATGAGATTTAAAGCACTTGCTACAACTCGCAGGCAATTCCTTTTGGCCCATTGCCTTTGTTTAAGTGCCGATTCTACTTGTGATGAGTAACTACAATGTATCAAGATTTCTATTTTAATGCTAATGAGAGCCTGGAAAATACAGTAAATTGCTGTCTATAAATCCCTATTTGATGTTATGTAACACTTTGCTGTACACCTTTGAAGTAAATCTTTTATTTCACAAAGCACTACTGCTCAATGAGGTGTGAGCTACCAGTGCCGTTCTTTGCTCTCTTCATATAAAGCCAGAAAGTTGTGCTCTTTCCAGGCTCCTAAGCAAATCAGAGTTACCCCTATCAGATTACCATCCCCTATCTAGTAGAATCACATTTTGTCATTGCTGTTCCTAATTAATCTCAACAGAACCTCTTTAAGACATTAATAGGCCCAGGACAAAAATCACAACAATGAGCTCACTATACTCTTTACAAAACACATAGAGAAATTGTGCCTGGGTCCCTAAAGCAGGATGCAAAGGCACAAATTATTTTGTAAAATGTATTTATTAAAGAGCACAGGGCATGATTCAGCCCCGCTCGCAAGCAGGTCGATTGTTAGGCAGTGCGCACGCGCAGCGTGCGCACACCCCGGAGAAAGAGAGAAAGTCTCTCACTCCAGAGCTCGCTACAAACGGGGTGGCTGTCGATGTTGATTGACAGCTCGCCACGTTTTGTAGGTGGGGAGGGGGGGTGGCTACACAAATGGAGGCGTTCCCGAAGGAACGCCTGCCATTTGTGGGAGGCACCACTGACATGACCTGCTCTGTTAGAGCAGGAAGCTCTCTGGGGTTTGCGAGAATGAGACCCTACCACAAGGGTTTCGTCGCAAGCCCCGGTGGTCGTGACCATCGCGACCATCACCTAGCCACTTGCAACAGCTGTGGGTGGTTACCCATAGCTTAGCGAGCGGCCAAGAGGCCGGTGTAAAAAAACACCGGCCCGCCCTGATTCAGAGCAAGCGCTCGCTTTTTGCGAGCGCCTCTGAATCAGGCCCACAATTGCTGTTTTATGATGTCACATGAATGAGCTTACAAAATTTTACATTTCAGTAGAAAGTAATTTTGAGAGTCATTTGAAGTAAAGGGAATGCACCATTTTGTGGTACCAGAGTAATTAAATGGTCATCATTGCATGATTAAGGTGCATTTAGAGAGGTGATTGCCATATTATGACTGGGTGCACATATATTTGTCTATTCCCCCAGAATGGCTGGGTGCCCTCCTGGATGCCCAAGAGTGTAGCTCCTAGATCTGGCCACTTTTCTGGGGAGGTCTCGGGGCTCAGTGAGGTGATTTGTGGTGGATTCTTACATTTGAACCTGGATCATGTTTTATAAACCTCCTCTCTGCACCTAAAGTAACAAGTAGTTTGGGGGCTAATGCTTCAAGTGGGGTGATTTGCCACCAAGTACACATGCCAGTTTGTTAGATTTAATGTTAGAAGTAATGTCACAAGCTGGGTACACACCTAACAGATACAGTATATCTGCAGATGATGGTTGTTCATACACATTGAACAACCATCATCTGTATCCTGGCCACGGGTCCTGCTGGCAAGGGGTCGTGTTGCGCCCCCCTCCCTGCGGCCTCTGCAGCAAGTGTACAAGCAGTTTTCTGACCGCCCGTACACACAGCACGATCAGCAGATACAGTATTGTGCAAAGGTTTTAGGCAGGTGTGGAAACAATGCTGCAAAGATAGAGTGCGTTCAAAAATAGAAATGTTAATAATTTATTTTTATCAATTAACAAACTGCAAAGTGAATGAACAGAAGAGAAATCTAAATCAATTCAATATTTGGTGTCACCACCCTTTGCCATCAAAACAGCACCATTTCTTTTAGGTACACATGCACACAGTTTTTGAAGAAACTCGGCAGCGAGATTGTTCCAAACATCTTGGAGAAATAACCACAGATCTTCTGTGGATGTAGGCTTGCTCAAATCCTTCTGTCTCTTCATGTAATCACAGACAGACTCGATGATGTTGAGCAGAGTCGTTACTAGACTTTTCGGTGCCCTGGTCCAGAAAGAGCATTGCCCCCCTCTACATTTTTCAAATAGGGACATAAGACGTGCAATTACCAGCGGCGGGGAGATCAGTGTATGATACCGCAAAGGTACTTGATGAATGTTGGTAACTCCTGGGTCGAGAATTGGAAGCTGTGTTCAGATCTGCCATCACAAATTTTTGGGCAAATAGCTCCATGTGTAAGGTGTCTGACATCTGAGAGGTGATAGGTTTGATCCTGGGTATGACAGTAACTTGAAATGTGTGTGTTATATAAAAGAGGATGTACCTGATGGTGATTAGGGAGGTGGTCAGGTGGAGGGGGAGTCGGCCAGGGAGGATATAGGGGCAACCAGCAGTTGCCAGGGATAAAAGAAAAAAAAGCTAAGTGAGAAAGAGAGAATGATTATAAACAGAAAATTGAGAAGCCCAAGCAGCGCCCCCTGCCCTGCGGTGCCCTGTGCGGTGGCACATGTCGCACCACCCTAGTTACGGCCCTGATGTTCAGATAAGGCTCTATTGGGGCCATAGCATCACTTCCAGGACTCCTTGTTCTTCTTTATACTGAAGATAGTTTTTATTGACATTGGCTGTATGTTTGAGGTTGTAGAATAAATTTGGAGCCAATCAGATGCCTCCCTGATGGTATTGCATGATGGATAAGTACATGCATGTATTTCTCAGCATTGAGGACACCATTAATCCTGACCAAATCCCCAACTGCAGTCCCAAACTTGCAAAGGAACCTCCACCATGCTTCACTGTTGCCTGCAGACACCCTTCGGCAAACAAACTCTCTTCTGTTACAGCCAAATATTTAACATTTTGACACATCAGTCTAGAGCTCCTGCTGCCATTTTTCCACACCCCAGTTCCTATGTTTTTGTGCATAGCTGAGTTGCTTGGCCTTGTTTCTACATCAAAGGTATGGCTTCTTGGCCACAATTCTTCCATGATTGACAGTCTGCTGCCGTTTGTGGGCAGGGAGGGGGCGGCGATGCCCTCCGTTTCCTGAAATGGAGGCGTGTCGCCGCCGTTGTGGGGGAGGAAAGAAGCCAGGATCTCCGTCCATGGGTCACTGCAGCCGTCCGATGTTATGCAGATTATCCGATGCTGCATTGTACAATGCAGCTTATATAAGTAATGCACGGGAGGCGTGATGCCTCCTGCTGCACTACCATATCTACCTGCGTGCAGCTTTGCAATTACGATCCTTGCAGAATCAGGCCCTGACTGCGGAGTTGTGATTTATCACAAATGATTACAGTATATGCTGACCGGTGGTGCTCACAGGTTGCTGGTTATAATATTTATCCAGTCTGTTATTCATCTTGTTCTAATTGTGTTTCTGATTATTCCATCTGATTTTCTACATTTCTGTCTATTATTCTACTGACTTGTATTTCTTATGATTACTCTGTCTCCCTTTGCTCTTAACCAGGAATGTTTATTACTACTCTGTCTTATCGCCAGAACTGAACCTTGGTAATTTGCTCCTTTGCTGCCTGCCCTGACCATTTGCTTTGTGAAGTTGACTTTGTTGATAGCATCCTGCCTGAACTCTGCTTCTTTTTTTTTTCTTTAAAAGAGCCCTTGTGTAAGGTGATTTTGATGGGGTACGTGAGAAATCTTTCAGGACTGTGCATGCCTATTTTTCATATCTCCTCTCCAAAAGTTCCCAGAGCGTTGGTCTAGTTGGTGAGTGCAGCAGACATAGTGATGTGATTTGGGTCATTGTGTCCCCCCATATGATTCATACCATTGTTGTGAAATGGTTCATCTTGCCCCCTCCCATAGTGTTATACTCACCTGGGAGTCTAGGAGAACTCCCAGAATTTCAGGAATCTTCTGGACAGTATGTTTAGCGCTTGAGCTAGGTTTTTGGTAAAGTATCTTGTCTTTTCAGGATACCATGAGATAGAAGCTAGGGGCAATTCAGACATAGTCATGAGAACCTTGTAGGGAATGATGAGAATAACAATTTGTCTTTAACTGAATAGATGTACAGTATATGTACAGTATATCTTTCTCCTGCAAACTTGCTACCTATATCTCTAAAAATCACAAATAGACTTCAAGATATCAGATATATATTTATCTCTCCCAGTTCATGAGGTGATCGGTAGACAAAATTGTTACAAGAGAAAGCAATTGTTGCAGTAAAACAATACATCTGGTAGCAACACTAATTTTTATTACATAGTTGCAGTTGTCATCACAACAGGGATTGCTGTAAAATATATCAGTAATCTGCAGACTTGTTGGATATTAAGACAAGTTTCTGTAATAACCGCATAGGATTGAGATGGCCAATAAGGTGGAAATTTAAACAGCATGTATTTATAGATGCCTTTCGATGTACTCGATTAATCACATAAATAGCCGAGATGACGTAGGATGCGAGCGGCCAGGGGGCGTCTTTACAAAATAGCAAGCGCATGTTTCGTACGCTCGCTCAGACATAGAGGCGTCAACAGACCGCAAAGAGCAACCGCTCAATTTAAATAGCCGGCCCCTTTTTCTGAACGAGCGAGCGCAAATAGCGTCCGGCTCTGAATCAGGCCCAGTGTGTATGTGTACTAATACAGACTTCTTTTTTCCAACGGAAACCTAGTGCCTATCAGTATTTAAACTGGGTTGTGTTCTAATAGTTATGTTTCTTAAGCTTGGTACACATCAATTGATCGACCAATATATCTGGTGCCCGTCGGGCAGTGTGTACCAGTGATATGTCTGTGAATGACGTCATTCACAGACATATCGCAATGGCTGTGCTGCACAGCTGATGGACAGATATATCTCCAGATATATCTGTCCATTGGCATGTGTGTATGTGCGATCAGCCGATTGCACGTACTGTAGAGTGACAGGCACGTGGGTCATAGTCAATCAGCGGCCACTACATGTAGAGAAAAAGAGTAGTGTCTTCTATCATTCAGCGTAGTATAAGGTATATGTGGTAACACATATACCTGTACTTGTCCGAGGTGGAACGGGACAGTAATTTTTTTATTTTGCCAAGCATACGCGCACGCAGGGGGGATTTCTGAGTACCCAGTATGCCAGCCAATCCATTGCCGCACAGCTGAGCGAAATACCAGAGCTCAGGCAATGGTGCCGCGCAGCAGGTGCCTACTCTGTACTCACTGGCTGAATATAGCCAGACTGCCAGAAATGTCATTCGTTTACCTCCCATGTCCTCGGCCACGCCTCGCGGCCCGTCAGTGAGGACTGGGAGCTGAGGACACTACTAGTTCACAGTGTAAGGCCATTGATAGAGGCAGCAAGTGCCCTTTCTGCCTCTATCAATGGCCTTACACTGTGAACTTGCACAACGTGACGTGATGACGTCACGCCGTATGCAATCTCTGTATATGCCTGCCTGTGAAGTGTATGGAGAAGCAGAACTGAGGAGCAGCAGTGAGTGACAATGCAGCAGCTGCAGCATGCTGGACCAGGAGCATAACACCTCGGCTGAATCGTCAGTTGAGATACACACTTGGGTGAGGCCTCAGTTACTCTTGAAGACCAGGGTAGAGATGAGCTGTCTGTCCTGGACCCTGAAGGGGAGGAGAGGGTGCACTGACTAAGCTATAAGGTAAGTTGCAGTGACTGTCAAGTGTAGCTGCTGTTTGTGATTGGAATGGGGTCTGTGTTGCATTTAGTAAGGGTGGGAGGGTAATTTAATTTTGTAAGGGTGGGGGGGGTCATTACATTTTTGTTTAAAAGGTAAATTTTAAAATATAATGGCCCTCATTCAGAGCCGTACTCTGAGCAGAGCGCACGCTCTGAATGAGGGCCGTCCTCCATAACTATGGAGCGTCCCCCTGGACGCTCGTATAGCTGTGGGTCACCACCCACAGCCTATACGAGCGTGCAGTTTGATGGCCGCGATGGTCGTGACCATCGCGACCATCGAAACTGCGAGCCGGAGCCTGCGGTTGTGGTTTTCAACCGCAAGGCCCGGAGTGATTTTGGCTCTATCAGAGCCAAAATCACTCCCACTGACATCACTAGTGATGTCAGTGGGCCGGCTTCTGACGGGAGGCGTTCCCTTGGGAACGCCCCCGTCAGGGAGGCACGCCCCCGGCACGCCCACCAAAGGGGGCGTGCTGTCAATCAACATCGACAGCACGCCCCCATTGATCAGACACAACGAGCGAAGGACTTTCCTTCGCTCGTCGCGTCTGGCGCATGCGCACGATGGAGATCCCTCTGTAGTGCGCATGCTCAGTGCAGACCATCGACCCACTTGCGAGCGGACAGCCGCTTGCGAGTGGGTCTGAATCAGGGCCAATATTCAAAGAGAGACACATAGAGGGCCCCATTTATCAGCTAAGGTAAACACCAGCAGCATTTTTCATTTAGTATCACTGTGATACAAATAAAATATCCACTGGTATTTACCAATACTCACCCCTCCGGTGAGTTCCAGCGAAGTCCTCCTCGTCTGCGAGGTCCTCCGCTGGGCTGCTGCCCGCGATGGTCCGTTTGCGCATGTGCATAACACGGGAACCCGGCAGTGCCTGGAAGGCTTCACTGATGCTGTCCCCATCTGTTTTTTAGTGATAGATGTCTGTCTGTCTGTACCCCATCATAGGCTGAGTGGTATAATTTACTGTAGTGGTCCTAAGTCCTGTGTAATATATATATATATATATATATATATATATATATATATATATATATATACACAGTCAGGTCCATAAATATTGGGACATTGACAGAATTTTCATATTTTGTCCTCTATTCACCACCACAATGGCTTTGAAATGAAACAAACAAGATGTGATTTAACTGCAGACTTTCAGATTTAATTTGAGGGTAATTACATCCAAATCAGGTGAACGGTGTAGGAATTACAACGGTTTCTATATGTGCCTCCCACTTTTTAACTATTTTTTTATATCGGGGGTACGGGTGCCAGTCGCTTGCTGGCACTTGTAGTTCCACAAGTGTCAAAGGGCAGGCACGCTGGCACCCATAGTTCCACTGTAAAAAACAATAGTTTAATGCTATTTTCAACACTATTACCCCTGCATCCACAGACCAAGGGTGCAGGGAAGAGCCCTGAGCTTCAGCATAAACCTGGGATGCTCGGGAGAGGGGGACCCTTATATTGA
Organism: Taudactylus pleione; assembly: GCA_031769625.1. Taxonomy (NCBI): domain Eukaryota; kingdom Metazoa; phylum Chordata; class Amphibia; order Anura; family Myobatrachidae; genus Taudactylus; species Taudactylus pleione. The sequence goes on along the minus strand of JAUIMM010000368.1, from coordinate 5,470,303 downwards.
GATCCCCGACTTGGGCTGACCGGCTTGGGGTTATAATGCTTTGGCCGGGGAGACCTGGTGAAAGGGTCCCCTGGCTGTGGCAATACTCCCTGGCCGGATTTGAGTCCAGTGTTGGTTTTAAAAATTTCCCTCCCCTATTTTTAAAACTAGGACTGGCTCAGCAGCCCAGTGCTGGTTCCTAAAATATGGGGGAATCCTACTCGTTTCTCCCCCATAATCCATACTTTTAGGAACCAAGACTGGCTGAGCAGCCCGGGCTGGTTATGCTTTTTTTTTTTTTGGGGGGGGGGGGAGGGGAAGACTCTAAATACATATTTTTTTAAATTAACCCTTTTTTACAGTTAAAACACACTAGCAGCCTTCACATATCTAACTGATATGTGCAGGCTGCTTATTCAGGAGTGTTTGGCTGCTTTCAGACACTGCAAACTCCGGTGAGAAATCTTGATCAGATACTCCATCGAAAAACACACTCTCAGCAAAACACGATTGTTGGTAAATTTAATTGTTTCGGAAGCCGAAAATCACCCGAGTTTCACAGAGTCAAATCGAGTTTAAAAACAGCAAAACTCATTATTCTTAGTAAATTTACCCCCTAGTGACAAATTTACAATACAGATACTGACTTTTTTTGGTGTCCTCTATAAAACGCAGAAGCTATTCTTAAAACGATGATTAAACAATGCAAATGCTGTTGTGTACTAGTGAAATATATAAATTCCCAGTTCTTGTGGTCAGTAAAGTTGTTAGTGGATGAATAGAACCCTCAAGATTGTACCTCCATTCAGAAAAGCACATTTGATGGTGAGTCACTTCTTATTGGGAATATCATAACTCTACTCTGCAGAAGTTGTTTTTTTGTGTTAAAGGTCAGTATCACCTCCTCCAAACGTTGAGTGAGAATGGCTCCAACAGTGGAGTTAAGAGACACCAACTTCCATAGTAGTGAAAGGCAATGTGGGATCAGGATGAGCTAACAGTGATGCTAAAGGAAAAATAGTTTTCAGCATTTGCATTAAAACCCCTTATCGGTGACTCGTGCAACTGTTCCAAAGTTTCTTATAGTTGTAATCGTTGTACTTCTTTCTCAGTCGTGGAGGTTGCACAATTCAAAATGGTATTAATGTAGTTGGAATTCACCATTGAGCCATCTGGTGATATATATCTACTAGAAATTGAATTTTATCCTGTCTAAATTCACATTGCTCCAGTTTAATATAGACTTGATGCTTCTGAAGTCGTTCAAGCATGGTACAGACATTTTGTGATGTTCTTCAAGATCTGAGAAATTAGAGATCTAATCCAAATAAGTAAAAACAAATTGATCTAGTAAATAAAGCTTGTAAATCATTGATAAAACAAATGTAATGTTGATAATATATTCCATGACAAGTACTGAAAATGTCCATATTTGTTACTAAATTCAGTATTCTATTCATTTCCAGGTCAAATATGTAGGCCCCACACAGATCAAACTTTTTCAATAACCAAATGTAATCACTCCAAACATTCTGAGCGAGTGTAACGTTTTTTGACTATAACCTTATTTACAACCTTATAGTGAATGCAAGCACATAACGCAGCATCGTGGAGGCAATTTTATTTAAACCTTTTACAGAAAGTATAGTACACATCTGGCTTCAGTATTGGGTAGCCTTGATTGATAATTAACACTACAGTGCTCAGTAGGGAAAGTTATAGTTTGTCCAAGGCTATGAAAGGGTTATGAGCTGACAGCCTGGTGATTCCAAAATGATGTGGAATTTGGGGAACTAATCAAATTAAAGCTTAGAGTGTTATAGTGACCTAGGACAAGGTCCATTTGGAGTTCAGTGTTTTCATCATTCAGTGTGTCCACATCTACAGACATTTCCTTAAAGACCTCAGTTTAACATTGTTATTCACCACAAAAGTGATGATTTATTTATTACCAGTTATTTACAGATAATATTTGGCCATTCACATCAGTCCCTGTCCCAGTGGAGCTTACAATCTATGGCCCTGATTCAGACCCACTCGCAAGTGGGCGTACGCACGTTCGCCGTACGTAAAAAAATATTTAAATTCAAGCACTCGCTCGTTTTTTCCTACGCAGCTAAAAATCCGCCCCAAACTCAGGCGACCCCTTCTCTGACTAACGAGCGTGCCAAATAGCGAGCGTACATCCCCGAAATGGCTTGAAGGGAACGCACGCACAAGTACAAACCGGAAGTGGGACTGTCAGATTCCGATTACCTGCTCGTTTTTTCGGCCTACCTCCCTCAATCGTATCATGCCAATCAATGTATCAATTAGCTTATTTTTTTTTTTTTTTCAACACAATGCAATAAACTTTAATCTTGTCCATGTTTGTATTTGCTCGCAGAATACGTACGGCTGAAACCTTCGCTTTTATTGTTCCAAAGACATGTTAGCCCCAATTAAACAATTGTTCTATTTGTTTGTCTCCCCACAATTTTTCTGTGGTTCATTTCTTTATTTAAATTTGCTTACGCATGTCACTGCATCAAGCCTATCATAACTCTCAAGAGATTTGTGGCCCTGTCGAACACATGACTCATACACTAACCAATAGAATTTGTCCTGTTAATTTCCCAAATACATTAGCCAATCAAATTTTTTTGTGGTGCTTTATTAAAAATATTTTGTCAAAAAAACACCATTGCCATCATGAGATCCGCCGCATTCACCAGGCGCGAACTGCTGGTGCTGACGGAGGTGATGGACAGGAGGATCACCAGTCAGCCTCCACCCATCTCCAACAGGCGCAAGCGTTCCGCATATGCGGAGGTACGTCGACGCCTGCGCTCCTTCGGCTCACGCCGACATATTGGCCAGCTGGAGCGCAGGTGGTCGGACCTGCACCGGCGGACGCCCCGCTTGCTGGCATGCTTTAGCATGCAGATTGCGGAAAGTAAGTGTTCTGGACTGTGGTTTTCAAGTTTATCTTGTGGGCCCTAACTGCGTGTGCATGTTTTCATGACTGTCCTATTGAGTCATTGTAGTCATATCTGCATGTGCATGTTTTCATGTCTGTCCTATTGAGTCATTGTAGTCATATCTGCATGTGCATGTTTTCATGTCTGTCTTATTGTGTTTTTTTTTTTATTTTTTTTATTTTGTTTGAGCAATAAATTGAAACAAAAAATCTGACATTGGATTGTGAAATTATTGTACAAATGGGTTAAATTTAATCCTGCACCAAAAGGCAAAAACTGGGAAAAAACAAAACAAAAAAAAAATAAAATGGGCTCTTTAAGGAACGTTTAAAAAATCATATAACGAGGCAAATTCAAGAGGCAAAAATAAAATGGTGCGAAAATTGATGACATTATTGTTACAATAGGCCCTAACCACCAAATTGAGGGCAAAATAAACCCCCACAAATGTACGCAAATTGATTGTGTCATCCTGACATTAGCAGCTCTGATTTCCACCTGCGTACGGTTTTGTGCTATCCCAAAAAACTGATTTCAAAACACATACCAAGCCGGTTTTCAATCCAACACTAATTGCTTTTCAGCCCTCCCGCGATTAATCGCAACAACATCGTGGAGTCCCGGGACGGAGGAGAAGGCCATCGCCAATGTGGTCGAGTAATCCAGACCCTAAGCTGTGCGAGCATTTTGAAGGGAAAGAGGATCATCCAGTGACGTATGAGTCGGTCCGAACACATTTTACGCTCGCATTTGCTAATGTATGTACGCCCCAAAAACGCCTCGCCACGCCTGCGTTTTTCCATCTCCACCCCCGTCAACACCCAAAAACGCCCTGTTCTGTCAATCACATTTGACATGTCACTTCCTGTACGCTATTTGGCGAACGAGACCAAAAAAGCTCGCAATCTGCCGTACGCACATGCGCACTGTTACACCGACGCATGCGCGGTTATTCAACATCGGAACGCAACGAGCGTACTGCTGTTTGCGAGTGGCTCTGAATGAGGGCCCATGTTCTCTATCACATGCACTCACACACATACACACTAAGGTTCATTTTTGTTGGGAGCCAATTAACTTACCAGTAGATAGGTCGTGGGAATCAATCCCCCAACCTCAGTGCTGTGAGGCAGTAATGCTATCCATTACACCGTCTGTGCTGTCCCCATATCATAATAATTGCCAACAGCACCAGAATCTAACATGACTGAGGTGGTAAAGTGAAGTGACCAAGAAGAAGATTTTTTTGGAGGACAAAATGTGTTGCTGAGCCAATGCACTTTCATCTCCTTGCACCAAAGGCAAGAGTGATTGTGAGACAGAATCAAATGCTAAGGTACCTCTGAAAATACTTCTTTATATTTGTCATCAATATGGTTCTATGGATTATTAAGGCAATTGGAGGCTTAATGCCCTGGACCACTATAATAAATAAATATTATTAGCATGTCTGTGTTTCTCATCAATCCAGATTTGATGATTTGCTTGAGTAAAACATTAGGCACTTTTTGTGTGGTAATTGTGGAGTTTTCAGAACAGTTATATAGACTGAAAGTTTTTCATCAATGGCAGTAGCGCACACAAGGGGGTTTCTGATTACCCATATCCCCCCTCAGTGAACCAATTTTTTTCCTTTAACGGCGCTGTCTGCTGCAGTCCAAAATAAAGCTCCACCCCTCGCAGCATTTGGTTCCGACCCTATTCAAACCCCCGCAAATTGTATCAGTGACCCGTACTTCCTGGTCTCTGCTGCATTTGGTGCTGCCTCTGACACCAGGATATTGTAAGCAGACAAGTAATGTGTGTCTGTGTCTCTCTCTATATATACATATCTGTATATATGTGTGTGTATTGATACATGTACATATGTGTGTACGTGTGTGTGGTTCATTCTTGCATGGAATGCGGCTGTATGCTGGTATATACATATAAATATACACACACACAGTAGTTTCACGGACTCGGCATATACCAGGTCACCTCAGTCTCCACCCCTGTGCTTGGCTCCACCCCCCCTTGAACAAATCCTGCGTTTGCCCCTGAATGCACTAACTTTAGACAATTCATCCTTCACTAGCGCAGATACACAGTTGGAACATTTCTGAGCAGACAATTTCCATGTAGTTTCTGCTGTCCTATGATGGGTCTTAGTAGTATACTCAGCAATGGAAGATTTAACTTGGCTCTTTTTGTAGAGCTGACCCTCGGTAGTTGCACATAAATTAGGGTCATAAAAACGTAATCCATGGCTGAAATAAAAGAATCCTGACCTTCCAACACAAGGACTACTTCTTCAGTCAATAATATTTATTATGAAGAATATCTCAATACTTTTGTTAAAAGAAACTCCAAGTTGCAGTTTAAAATATGTAGCAACCAATCAACTCTGAAGTAGCATTTATCAAGTACAGTCTGTAAAATAATAGGTAGGAGCTGATTGGTTGCTATGGGCAACTTCTCCACTGGTCCACTTCTTTACTCTCTTCACTGCTTGATACATTTACCCCTTCGTTTGAAAAAGTCTCTGTACTGACAATGATCTCCATTAAACGTAGGAGGCATAGGTAAATGTAACATTGTGCAGCAGGAAAATCATAATTTCTTAAGTCATCCAGGTGATTCTATAAATCTGTTATAAGCTCATCCTAAAGGTGCGTATCCACTACCCGATTACACAGAGCGATTGAATGAGAATGACTTCGTTATCGTTCCATCGCTCGTTAACTGGTCACAAATCTGAGGCAGCAAAATGTCGGCAACGACCAGCGATGCGCGTTCACGCTGGTCGTTGCCAGCATTGCTCATCGCCCAAACATGCTGGTCAACCTGACGATATCATCAGGTTGATCATGTTCGGGGATGAGGAAGGGTACCTACACTGAACGATATATCGTTCAGTGTGGGCACTGTGCAGTGTAGTGATCGGCTGAACGATAACGATATCGTTATCGTTCAGTCTTTTCACTGTCGGGTAGTGGATACCCGCCTTAAGTATGAACTAAGGGCCTGATTCAGAGCCGGACGCTCTGAACGAGCGCCCGCTCTAAATCAGGGCGTTTTTTTCTTTTTTTTGGAGCGTCCTCCTATACGCTTGCATAGCTGTGGGTTACCACCCACAGCTTATGCGAGCATCCATGATGATGGTTGCGATGGTCAAGACCATCGCGACCATCGGGCTTGCGACGAGACCCTGCGGTAGGGTCTCGGTGACCGCAAGCCTTGGAGTGATTTTGGCTCTATCAGAGCCAAAATCACTCCCACTGACATCACTTCCGTCTGGCAGCCACGCCCCCGGCACGCCCACCAAAGGGGGCGTGCTGTCACTTACCATCGACAGCATGCCCCCTTTGGTGCGAGACCCGGAGCAACAGAGAGCCCGTAGCTAGCCGGGTCTCGCGCATGCGCACGACGGAGCTCCCTCTGTCGTGCGCATGCGCACTAGGGCACCATCAACCCACTTGTGAGCGCTCAGCGCTCGGGAGCGGGTCTGAATCAGGCCCTAAGTTTTATAGTTTAATATTTTATCACGGTACTATATTTTATCATAGCCAAAACTCTTGCAGCTCAATAATATGCTGTTTCTGTACAACTAGCAGACTTTCTTCAGTGACTTCCATGTGGGGACCAGATGATTCTGTGAAGATCTGAAGTCAGATTCAGAAGCCAGAGGATAGAGCAGAATATGGGCCAAATAGTGACTGATATACAGACATAGAACATTCTTGTTATCAGTATACCAAACACAAGATACCAAAAAATACACATTCTAGTGGCTAATAAACAAAACAGAGTACTTCAGTACAGGAGAATGTAAGCACATTGGGCCTTATTCAGACCCGGTTGCTAGCGCTGAGCGCTCGCAACCGGCTCGATGTTTTGGTCCTGCTCATGCACAGCGGCCGAACTGCACGTGCGCAAGCCCCGGAGCGAGAGAGAAACTCTCTCTCTCCGGAGCTCATTACAAAAGGGCCGGCTGTCGATGTTGATCGACAGCTCGGCCTGTTTTGTAGGCGGGGTGGGGGATTGGCTACACAAACGGAGGCACTCCTGGCGTAACGCTTGCCATTTTGTGGGCGGCCGCACTGACATCAGCAGTGATGTCAGTGGGGAGCTTCCTGCTCGATCAGAGAAGGAGGCTCCCTGGGGCTTGCGGTTGCTGAGACCCAACCTTAGGGTCTCGTCGCAAGCCCCGATGGTCGCGATGGTCTTGACCATCGCTACCATCAACCTGGTCAGTCGCTAAGCTGTGGGTGGTAACCCACAGCTTAGCTAGTGACCAGGAGGCCGCACTTAAAAAAAAGAAGCGGCCGCCCTCATTCAGAGAGAGCGATCGCTTCTTGCGACCGCCTCTGAATGAGGGCCATAATTCTCTAATTCTTTCTGAGTCTATCAAGGTATCAATGCAATAAAGGTGACCTGCTGGTCTAATGGTTGCAAGATTTAGGGAGATAAATTTAGGTGGCTGTTTTCTTGTTGTACATTATTATTTCGAAACAATGAACTTTCATGCCCTATGTACAATTTTTTCAAAGTAACATTATAGGGGCAATTCTATTGTTTTTTGGTTGGTAATAATTAATGGGCACCTGATGGAGCAATTCATTTGTTTTGGCCAGCCATTAATATTGCGCTTATTGCGTCAAAAAGCTCCTAATGGGTGCAATACAAAAAGTGCCGCTTCGGCGCCCAAAAGCCGGACTTTTTGCACACCACCACAGGAGGCTGCAAGCAGAAATGTGGGTGCCCACAGCATTTGCGCCCGATCTGAATTGAATTGCTCTGTCAGTCGCACTTTACTTAGAGCGCCCAAAAACCAATTGAATTGCCCCCCATGTTTCATATGAAATAAATTAAATACTTACGTAAATAGAGCTGTAAAATTCAGATAGGTTATGAGAGTTCCAGTTTAGATAGCAGCCTGATTTTCAAACAAATCACTTTATGTCACTGTGTCCTAGGTTCAAAGTCTGTTTGTTTGATTAGGCACATCATGTCATGCATAAAGCAGAGTTTCAGAGCTGTATAGCAAGACAAAAACATAATAGTTAAAAATAATTTTTTTCTTTTTTATTACAAATATTTTATCACCTAGGATGTCAACCCAAATGATAGATTTTGTTTAAGAAATATAATTACTCTGGGACTAATGCAGAATTCCACGCAGGTCCATTTTGCGGACAGATCTTGCAAGTTTAATGAGTTGAGTACAAAGTTGCACATGGGTGATTATACGCATTTAGGGCCTAATTTAGAGGTGGACGGCAATGCATACGCAACTGTATACTCTCTCGGATCGCAGTAGCTAAAATATGCTAATGCACCAGGCAGAAAATTTTGTATTAAGATGCCCACCTGAGCCTTGTAGCTGCCTGCAACTGCGTTCACACACGCAGCATTGTACGCAGATCTTCAGAAGATCGATTGCTCGAGTAAGTCTATGGTCACTCAGAATAGGTCATTGAGACGCTGGAGGTTCGTTCTGAGCGTACGTGATCACAGATGCTGACTAGTACACTCCCAGGAAATGGACGGAACTCCCCATAACCACCCACATAACTGTCTCTTCCTGTCAATTACTTGTGAGTGAATCCTCACAGTGTGCGCATTCGCAATTCATTTGCAGCACGTGCGCAAAGCGGCTGAAGTGCATGTGCAGACCACCAATAATCGCTAAATTGCGTAAACATCGGAATAGCGTTCGGCTCTGAATCAGGCCCTTAGCTGCATACCTTTAGAATGTAAGCTCTTATGAGCAGGGCCCTCTACCCTCTTGTGCTTCTCCTAACTCTACTTTCATCTACTTCTTACTCCCTACTAGGGCACCTAACACTTGGTTGCTTTGCTCTGTTGCTTATCTGGGTGTTATGGTCGCGAATGTAGCAATGTATATTATCCATGTCCTATATTCTATTGTACTGTAAGTCACTATAAGTCAACCTATTTGCCTATGTACTTTGTAAGGCGCTGCGGAACACCATATAAATAAATGATAATAATAACAATAATGATAATATGCACAATGCGTTTAACTTTGCATTGGTCCCTCTGTTACTCACTGGTCCTACTTAAAGTTTAGGCTCATACACACTAGACGATGTGCTGTATGAGCGATATTGGTGAAAGTTATTGAGTGTACACACTGAACGATATCATTAACGATATCGTTCAGTGACGTCATCCTGCCATATCCCTGAACAGGCACTTTCTGACAATATCGTCAGATTGGCCTGCATGTTTGCACGACAGTAAACATCGTTAAAGACCCGAGAGAGCGCGCATTGTTGGTCATTTGGTGCATACACACTGGACGATATGAACGATATATCGCTGAACAATATAATTATTGTTCACTTTTATCGTCTAGTGTGTATGCCCCATTAGCCTCAGAAAACCAAGTAGATTTGATCAGATTGCAGGAACATGCAGTGTGGACACCCGATACCAATCCCAAATGCAGTCATCAGCTGAATACATTTTCCAGCCAGCCTGATTAAAATTTCACAAATATAAATTGGCTTTTATTGGGCAAAACAATAATTTTGGTCTTACAAATGGAGCATACTTGTCAACTCTCCCTCATTGTCAGGGAGACTCCTTGAAATAGTAGCAATCTCCTAGTCTCCCTGAACAGTCTGCCAATATCCCGGATTGCAATTTACTTCCATTATGAAGTTGTAATATAAAAAAAACCCAGATATATACATTCAAATGTGATCATTAGTATAACTTCCCTGCATTGGTTACAAGGCACAATGGGGGTCATTCAGACCCACTCGCGAGCGGCAGTACGCTCGCAAGTGGGTCGATGTTCCCCACTGCGTATGTGCACGACGGAGGGAGCTCCGTCATGCGCATGCGCGAGACCCGGCGAGCGACGGGCTTCCCATCGCTCCGGGTCTCGCACCAAAGGGGGCGTGCTGTCGATGTTGATTGACAGCACGCCCCCTTTAGTGGGCGTGTCGGGGGCGTGCCTGCCAGACGGAGGCGTTCCCATGGGAACGCCTACCGTCTGAAGCCGGCCCCACTGACATCACTAGTGATGTCAGTGGGAGTGATTTTGGCTCTGATAGAGCCAAAATCACTCCAGGGCTTGTGGCTGGGAAACCCGACCGCAGGGTTTCCCTCGCAAGTCCGATGGTCGCGATGGTCAAGACCATCGCGGCCATCTTTTTGGACGCTCGTATATGCTGTGGGTGGTCACCCACAGCTATATGAGCGTCCAGGAGGACGCTCCATTTTAATGGAGGAGCGCCCTGATTCAGAGCGAGCGCTCTGGTCAGAGCGTCCGGCTCTGAATCAGGCCCAATGATCCCTATGGCTACATGCATTTTCTGAAAAGTAATAGTGTGTTTACATCAAATAGTAGATCCAGGGCAGTTTCTAGGGTCTGAGGGCCTGATTCAGAGCCGCTCGTAAGCGGCCGCTCGTTCGCTCCGAGCGATATTCGCACATCTGCGCATGCGTATGGCTCGTAATGTGCATGCGCCAACCAGTCATTGCAGTCGGAAATCGAGCGCTCGCAAAATAGCGAGTGCCTGCTAATTTCAGTGACAGGATGAGGCGTTTGTGGGTAATAACAGGGGAAGGTGCTTGAAAACGGGGAGTGCCAAACGGTCAAAACGGGCGTTTTAAGGATGTGCATAATTAACAAAGCAGCGTCATCGACCACGTCACTTGGTTGTTTCTTAGCCTGAACTGTTCGCATGATTGCGGTAGGAAAATCCTACCACAAGCACTGCGAGCAGTTCAGACGCCTTTCGATGTACTCGATTAATCTAATAAATAGCTGAGATGACGTAGAATGCGAGCGCCCAGGGGGCGTCTTTACAAAATAGCGAGCGCATGTTTCGTTCGCTCACTCAGACATAGAGGCGTCAACAGACCGCAAAGAGCGAGCGCTCAATTTAAATAGCCGGCACCTTTTTCTGAACGAGCGAGCGCAAATAGCGTCCGGCTCTGAATCAGGCCCTGAGGCTCCCAGTGCGAGCAGTCAAAATGCGCCCCCCCTCCTCCCCCAAGAAGCAGTAATATTGTGGAGTGGGCGTGGCCTCATCATGAGGGGGTGTGGTATCACAGTAAGGGAGCGTGATCTCGAAAGACCACAGAATGTCAGCCGCTGTGACTACTGAGTACAGGGGTGGCTAACCTGTCAGAGGCAAAGCGCTGAAAAATATATGTAGCTAAATAAAAGACAGACAGCACAAAAAATGGTGTGTGGCCTAGCTGTCACAAGCCCACGCCGCATTTCTGTGTGCATGGCTTTTGTGTGACATTTGCAGAAGTATGACCTTGTATCACACCCGTTTTTAGTCGCGTTGGGAGCGAACCCAGCACATTGAAAATACAAGCCAGATCCGCATAAAATATATTGGAAAAGCCAGAGGCACATAAACTACGTTTTAAAACCACATCCACCTCAAATACATTATTAAATCCAGAACCACATAAAACACATTGCAAAAACAAGATTCACATAATACACACTTCATTTCAGCCCCCTCCCTTACCATTCCATCCCGACAGGTCTTAGGCTTCCCCCCCACTGACTCTCAGGCAAAAGTGCCCATTATGCAGTGCCCCCTTTAATTGTCCCCATATGCAGTGTCCCCTGTATTTGTGCCCCTTATGCAGTGCCCTCAGTGGTAGTGCAACTTATGCAGTGCACCCAGTAGTAGTGCCCCCAGGAGTGGTGCCCCCTATGCCATGCCCGCATTAGTAGTGCCCCCTGTAGTCATGCCTCCATCAGTAATGCCCCCAATAGTAATGGTCCCTGTTGTAGTGCCCCAGTAGTAGTTTACCCAGTTGTATTGCCCCAATAGTAATGCCCCCTGTAGTAGTGTCCCCAGTAAAAATTCCCAGTATTAATGCCCCTGTATTAGTGTCCCCAATAGTAATGCTCCCTTTGTAGTAGTGCCCCAAGTAGTTAAGCCCCCAGTAGTAGTGCCCCCAGTAGTAGTGCCCCTGGGCCCTGAGTATTGCCCCCGGTAGTGGTGCCTCCTAAGCAATGCCCCCAGTAGAAGTGGTGGCTCTCCCAGCAGAAGTGCCCCCAGAGTAATGTCCCTAGTAGTAGTGACCGGGTGCCCCCAGTGGTAGTGCCTCCCCCAGCAGACGTCCCCCCAAGTACTGTCCCTAGTAAAAGCTGCCTGCAAAAAAACCCAAAACACTAATGCTTACCTTCAGCCCCGCTCCAGCGTCCGCTCTGCTCGGCTGCTCCTCTGCACCATGGGAATGACGTCATGACGTTCTCCCATAGTGCACACCGGGAGAGCCGGAAGCCGGAGCCTCCGTCTCCGGCTGCTCTGCTCTGCCGGGCGCCCTCTGGTAACTGAATCTCAGCAGGCGCCCGGCAGTTCACAGGCTGTTTCTGCAGCAGGGGTCAGAGGCGGCATGCCCTGTGCAATCTGGTCGCCTGCTCCAAGAAACAGCCCTGAGTAGATCTTACTAACTGCTTTTGGACTTGCTTACATTTGGATAAAAGTCCATTTTATGGCACACCTCTCAGATGTAACAGTACACGTCCACTTTATCGCACTGCCCATAGGTGTTGCTTTCACAATCTCCCTGAAAAGCTTTTTCAAAAGTAGGCAAGTATGAAATGGAGTTATGTTGGTCTGTTTATGTCTACAGCTATACTGTTTGCATAAAACAAATTCACTTGCAAGGTGAGTAAAACATGTTAGCTGTCTATGGCCCTGATTCAGAGCCGGATGCTCTGACCAGAGCGCTCGCTCTGAATCAGGGCCCACCTCCATTAATATGGAGCGTCCTCCTGGACGCTCGTATAGCTATGGGTCACCACCCACAGCATATACGAGCGTGCAGGATGATGGTCGCGATGATCTTGACCATCGCGACCATCGAAACTGCGAGCAACAGCCTGCGGTTGAGTTTTTCAACCGCAAGGCCAGGAGTGATTTTGGCTCTATCAGAGCCAAAATCACTCCCACTAACATCACTAGTGATGTCAGTGGGGCCGGCTTCAGACGGTAGGCGTTCCCTTGGGAACGCATCCGTCTGGTAGGCACGCCCCCGGCACGCCCACCAAATGGGGCGTGCTGTCAGTCAACATTGACAGCACGCCCCCTTTGATGAGACACTCTGAGCGAAGGAAAGTCCTTCGCTCGGCGCGTCTCGCGCATGCGCACGATGGAGCTCCCTCCGTCGTGTGCATGCGCAGTGCGGACCATCGACCCACTTGCGAGCGGACAGCCGCTCGCGAGTGGGTCTGAGTGAGGGCTTATATTTCTTTTTTCTTTCTCAAAACTTCCTCAGTGTACAAGCAAAAAAGAGTGAACAAGACCTTAAAGTTTCCCCATTACCTGCACTTTGCATGGATTATATTAATAACACTGCAACTAGGTGCCGAATTAGCAACCAATTAGATGCTTGCTTTTATTATTGAACTTGCAGTAGGCACGCTAAAGCTATCTGCTTATTGGGTGCTGTGGTTCTCTGAAAATCTGTATTCAATATTAGACATTTTGATGGTGCACCAATATTTATAAGACAGTAGCTTAGAAATTCACCAGGGAGTACTGACATTACTGAAATATAAGCATACTTGCCAACTCTCCCTGATTGTCAGGGGACTCCCTGAAATAGCAGTAATCTCCCTGTCTCCCTGAAGAGTCTACCAATCTCCCTGATTGCACCTTATCCACATTATGAAGCTGTTATATAAACCCCTTCCCCCATAGATTTATACATTAAAATGGGATTATTAGTATAATTTCCCTGCATTGGGTGTAAGGCACAATGATCCCTATGGCTAAATGCGTTTTTTGCGTAGTGTGTTTTTAGCAGCAAATAGATCTTCCTAACTGCTTTGTGGCTCATTTACATTTGGATGTAAATCAATTTTATGACAGCCTCTAAGATGTATCAGTACACGCCCACATTGCCACCGCGCTCATAGGTGTTACTTTCACAATCTCCCTGAAATGCATTTCCAAAAGTAGGCAAGTATGTATATAAGCCATGGGATGTATTCTGTGTGCTGAATATTGTTCTGCGCACAGAATGGTGTTTTCACTGTGTGAAGATGACACTTACATCTTAAAGCAAATAGTTCTATATAATTCTGTAAAGGGCTTCTATACCTGAAATATTTGCTTATATAAAAGAGGTATTAAAAACATTCACAAATATATGTGTAAAGGTTGAGATAAATATGTGCTAGTACAGGATATATATATATTCAGTGTCTCTGTACGCAACCACTTTCAGCAACACACCCTTGTCACTCCAGTAACATGCCCATACTCAACCCCCTGTTCCCGCCCATGAATGCCCAACACATTTCTAATACACTTCTTGGTGCACGCGCCTGAATTTGTACTGCAGCTCTTTATGAACACCATCGGGACGCATGGGCGGTGCAACTCAGACGCATGCCAGGATGAAAAACATTGCATTAGAAAAAATAAAACACTTTGGCCCTACACAGAAAATATACAAATACCTTGGCCCCTACAGAAAACAATAAAACTCATTGGCCCCCACAGGAAAAAAAAACATAATGGGGTAGATGTACTAAGCCTTGGGGAGAAATAAAGTGGAGAGAAATAAAGTACCAACTATTCAGCTCCTAGCTATCATCTTTCAAAAAGAGGCTGTAAAGTGACGGATAGGAGCTGATTTGTTGGTACTTTATCTCTGTCCATTTTATCACTCTACAAAGCTTAGTACATCTCCTCCCCAGACCTCAGTAGGAAAAAAATAAAACACAATGGCCCCCGACAGGGAAAAAAACGAACAATTTGGCCCCTGACAGGAAAAAATAAAACAAACATTGCCCTAGTCCCCCACAGAAGACTGATCTGTTTGCAGTACTTTCTGACATGCTTGGCTTCGCCCCTCGAGAGCGGCGTATATTCGACTTGTTAGCTTCCAGCACAAGAGCTGCCAGAAGCTATAGTTTATTGTGACCACTGAGGTGCCCAGGCTGGCAACAGTACCAACACAGGCAACTGCAGGGCTCCCAGGTGGTCCATATCTTGCCCAGAGACGTAACAAGGAGCTGCAGCGCCCCATTCAGGCACATGCTATGGTGCCCCATCCAGTACAGAAATGTGTCTGGGGACTGGGTGTAGCCAACATGTGGGGCTGAAATGCAGCATGTGTGCAGTAAGGGCAGCACCCGCTGTGTTAAGTATATGTCCTTATGTCCTGGAGTCCGGGGGGTTACTGTATGTCTCGGAGCCTTGGATGGGGGCAGGTGGGTGATTTATGTCCCGTAGGCTGGGGGGGCAGGTAGTGCATGTCCTCTGGGGTGGGATGGGTAGCGTACATCTCTTGGGCTGGGCTGGGAGTATGGTGGGTAGTGTATATCTCTGGGGACAAGGGGGGTGTACGGTGGGTAATGTATGTTCCAGAGGCAGGTAGGGTAGTGGGGTTAGTGTATATCCCTGGGCCGTGGGGTGTACTGCATGTCTCGGGGGCTGGGGGTAAGGTGGGGAGTGTATGTTTCTGGGGGGGTGGTGTTTAGTGTATGTTCCTGAGGCCAGGGTGTAGGGTATGTTCTGGAGGATGAGGGGTAGGATGGATTACAGGTATGTTCCAGAGGGCAGGGAGGTGGTTAGGGTGGGTACTGTATGTCCGCTTCTCCCAACTAATGGCACCCAGAAGTGCCCGCTAGCCAGAGCAGATTACAGCTTCCAGTTTGCATTCCATAGTGGAACGCAAATCCAGGAAGCACGGAAGTCGCAGATCCAGCATGCATTGTAAGCTGGCCCAACAAGGGAAGCATGGGTCAAGCCCAGTGGGAACTTTACCGCTCTCCTGGTGGCCCAACCCACCCCTGTATAGCCCTGAAAATTAACATTCTTTATTGGTCCATCTTGCAATGTGTTTCTGGGGCTTTTCATGGGCTCGTCTCCAGCAATGTGTTTAGAATAAAATGAAAAGTGAAAGTTAATGCTAATGCTATTGCTTTACATCTGTGCTTGGACCTGACCACCCAACTACACATGTTCCCATAGGAACAGTGGGGTAACAGCTTATCTAATGGAGCTTGTAAAATAGATGCCTAACACCTTCCTCATAGAAAACTATAGTGAGTGCTCCTGCAGGCTGTTTTTGCAAAGTACAACATATTTCCAATATGTCCTGCTTTATAGCTGTGAAAGGACATAATTAATCCCATTCTAGTGACCACCCTACCAAAATACAATGCATACTACTGGTGAAACTATGTAATGCTACCCTACTCTGGAAGTTACTAAACAATGTAGACCCTGACATTTCTGGTTGTTAATAATACAGTCATACTGTTTTGGTGACACAAAGCATATATAAGAGAACTCTGCAGGAAGACATAGCAAACCTTAGATTACTTACCTGAACTCTGATTGGTGGATAGACCGACCATTCAACAATCAGAATGCCAAAAGCCATCTAGTTGATATGACAGTTTCCTAAGATGGCTGAAGCAGACGTGGGTGTGAGAAATTTTTTTTGCAGTCTGAAGAAATCAGGGAGGATTTGAATAAAAAATCTAGATATGAGGTAAAATGCATACCACTCACCAAAATTGTGGGAGTCCTCACAGATTATGAGCAGTGAGATCAGTGAGTGTGTTTTCAGCAGATTCTATATCAGTGGTTCTCAAACTCGGTCCTCGTGACCCCACACAGGTCACGTTTTCCAGGTCACCCAGCAGGGGCACAGGTGTATTCATTACTCACTGACACATTTTAAAAGATTCACAGGTGGAGCTAATTATTTCACTGATTCTATGAGGAGACCTGCAAAACATGTACTGTTTGGGGTCCTGAGGACCGAGTTTGAGAACCTGTGTTCTATATGTAAGGCAACTTGCGCTTTAAGCCAGCCACAGTCCAGCCAATCTTGTCACTCGGTCTGAGAGAGTCCTGCTTTATGTTTAATGTAACAGAAGTGACTGAGGCCCTCATTCAGAGCCGCTCGTAAGCGGTCGTACGCTCGTAGTCATCCGATGTTGTTAAACCACGCATGCGTCAGTGTAACAGTGCGCATGTGCGTATGGCTGTTTGCGATCATTTTTCCAGTCGTTCGTCGAATAGCGAACAGGAAGTGACATGTCAAATGTGATTGACAGAACTGTCCGTTTTGGGGAGGTGACGGGGGTGGAGATGGGAAAACGCAGGCGTGTCGAGGCGTTTTTTTTTGCGTATATAAATTATCTGATGCGAACGGCCAATGTGAACGGAACAAGGGTTACGTCACTGTCTGATCCACTTCAAACTGCTCGCTCAGCTTGTAGTCTGGTATTCTCTACCGCAATGACGATGGTTTCTTCGTTCTTCCCGTGGCTCATCGATGGTTTCCCAATTGATCAATTGAGGCCTCAAAAACAATCAGTTTTGAATTGCAAAAAGGCTTGTAAGGTGTTTAGCAAATAGCCTTTTTTTAGTTGCAAAAAACCGTACGCAGGTGAACTACTCAGCTGATAATTTCTGGGTTAGACAATTAATTAGCTTACAAATTTATTTTACATTTGCGTGTTTTTTCCAAATTGTTTTTTTTTTTTTTTCAGGCAACAATATTGTACGCAGGTTGGTTGTGTTTCTAAATTTTTTAGGGGCCAAGAAAACAATCGTCCTTTTGTTTTTTGCTAAGTTTTAATTAAAACTCATAAATTGTTTTTAACCCTTGGTTTATTTTTCCCTCAAAAATGTTTAGATTTCCGTTGTATTGTTTGTAATGTTGTTTGCGGGATTACCTTTTAACCAGTTTTTGAATAATTTAACAATAGAATTGTGCAGATTTTCAACATTATTTTTATTTTTTTTTGTTTATTTCTAAACAAATTTTGGGGAAACAAAAAAAACTTGATAACGTAAAAACAAATAACAAATGATTTTAAAAACACACAAACAAAATAAGTGGCATTTGAAATCCACAAACATACACAATTAATAAAAAATTCACAAGAAAGGAGAGGGAGGTTTTGGGCATTAAGGAATATTGGGCAAACACAGAGAAGGATTGTGGGAAAACTAGCCAGTGCTGTCATCGCCTTTTGGCCGGGGTAGGGAGGGAGCCTGAATGGATCCGGGATGTCCTTCTGCTGGCCTGGCCAGAGGCCGATGTTGTGGCCTCTGGACTAGGCATAGGGCTAGGCACATTTGGAGGGATGGCTTGTGCCAGAGGTGGAGGGTCCTGATGTTCCGGCAGGAAGGGAGACCGGCTCCAATATGTGCTGGTGAACGAGCTGCTCCAGGGCATTTGCTATTCGCACGTTGGCCCCAGTATTTTCTGCCAGGTCCTTAGCAATGGTCACGTTGGCCGCAGCACTTTGCTCCAGGGCGTCCGCCACCCGTAGCAGATTGGCGTCCATCCTCAGTAGAATCTCGGTCTGCTGATCCGTTTTAATATTGAGATCACTGAGGAGGCCCACTGCCTGTGAGGGGGAATGCCCTGGACTGTCTGCCACAGGGTCCACAGCCGGATCTACTGCTTCCTCCCCTGCAGAGCCAGCAGAAATTCTGCGGCCAAAGCTCCCCTCTGGAGCAGACTCATCCGCCTGTGTCTCTGTGAGAAAAAAGTGAAAAGAATAACATTATAATCTAGATATTGGCCCAAACACATTTCTGAGTTGTTAACATTACAACATTTACCTGGGGCAACATGAGGAGCCGCAAAGTCTGGCATGTCGGTATCCATGTTCGACACGCCAAACACCTCCTCATCCTGCACACACCCCTGGGCCAGCTCCTCCAAATCTGTGAGCTCCAGTTACACATGGGTGGGACCCCAACCTGTCCCCCCTGCATGCCTAGCCCTATCAGCCAGTTTTTGCTTAAGACGATATTTGAAGTCGCTCCATCTGTGGGGTAAAAAGTTGGCATTATTCCTGCAGTATTTGGACCTGTAAACACTTTTTACTAAAATTTAGTTTTTACGTACCGGCGTTTGACCTCCCGGGTTGAACGTTCACAATCACCCACCCTGTTGACACCACTGGCTATGTCATCCCACATTTTCCATTTCTGGCTTGCACCCATATTCCTTGGTGCCTGTGGCAGGTTGTCATTGCACATTTGCACCAAAACCTCCATCTCCTTTCTTGTGAATTGTGGCTGCCTTTTTTTTTTTGGTTTAGATGGCCTACTAGGCCCAGCAGCCTCTTCCATGGCATCCTCCACTCCTTTTTTTAAAAAGACTGTAAAAATTATAATGTCAAACGTTACCCAAATTATTGTTAAATATAAACCTTTAGTCCCAAAAAGACAAATACTTACCTGGCGCCTCTTGGCCGATTGCCTTGCTGCTCTGTAGCCATTTTTGACTTTCAGGTCTCACTACAGCAGACCGATTGGTGTTTTCAGTGACGTTTTTATACATGCGTCAGCATTATTTGGCCGCATCATTGATTGTGCGCTCCTATTGTCCGTCCTTAATTTGAGCGGGAAAATAAAGACTATTTATGGCTTGGTGTGACTTGAGTCGAGGTGGCGGGTTATGAATGTTGGAGGTTTGGCATAGGAGTTGATTGTTGGCGGTATTTGGAGTTTGAGGCGGTTTTCTACACTTGTGATCGTTTTGTTTGTTTTCTTACTTATTTAATTTCTGTTCGCTTTTTTTTTATTGTTTAGCTTTTTTTTTGGTGTTTTTGAGTAAGTCTTTTTAAAAACCACTGTAAAAAATAATAGTAAATAGTTTACAAATGTTAGTACTTATTTTTAATTTTTTTCTTTTTACAGTTATTTTGGCATTGCCCCATTGAAGTTTTTGTACTTTGGGATATTTGTCTGTTTTTGGTAAGTGTTTTTAGTTTCATGAAGTTACAATTTCGATGTGTTGGTCTTCGCATATGTTTCGCTAAGTAATCTTGTTTTTTTTCTTGGACCAATCATGTCTTACCACTAAATATAGCGTACTCTTTTGCGAAATAATGTTTGAGTTGTTTTTAATTTAAAATGAACGTACTATTTAGCGCACTAATGTCTCCTTATGTAACTGTAAAAAAATGCGTACTATTTAGCGCACTAATGCCTCCTTTTTTAACTGTATAAATTGCGTACTATTTAGCGCACTAATGTCTCCTTATGTAACTGTCAAAAATGCATACTATTTAGCGCACTAATGTCTCCTTATGTAACTGTAAAAAATGCGTACTATTTAGCGCACTAATGTCTCCTTATGTAACTGTAACAAATGCGTACTATTTAGCGCACTAATGTCTCCTTATGTAACTGTCAAAAATGCGTACTATTTAGCGCACTAATGTCTCCTTATTTAACTGTATAAATTGCGTACTATTTAGCGCACTAATGTCTCCTTATGTAACTGTCAAAAATGCGTACTATTTAGCGCACTAATGTCTCCTTATTTTACTGTAAAAAATGCGTACTATTTAGCGCACTAATGTCTCCTTATCTTACTGTAAAAAATGTGCACTATTTAGCGCACTAATGTGTTTTGTTTTTTTATTGTAAAATCATGTTTTACCACTAAATGTAGCATGCAATTTTCCGAACTAATGTGTGCTCCCTTCTCTATTTTTTACCTCAAAAAAATGTGTTTACAATCCAAGTATTAAAAAAAAAAGCTAAAAATATTTTCTACTTTTGAAATGTAGGTTGTTCTACTCATGACAAGACCCCGACCTGTAAGCATCTTTGGATTTCTTAGAAAAGATAAGTATATTTTTCTTTACACATTTGTCTAAAACAATAACTACCTGGCTTACCATTTCAGGTTGATGTTGGTCGTATTATATTGGCCATGGTTCCAGAACCCGACCAACCTCAACTTCGTCCCAGGCATAGGCCTCATAGGCGTGCAAGGCCCCAGATATATAGAACACGTGTCACCCTTTTTGGAATGCCAGATGATGAGGTATTAAGACGATACCGTCTTCCTCCCCAAATCATCCAAGACACTCTCTCATTAATAGAGAGTGATCTTGAACGGCAAATTGACAGTCCTACAGCAATACCACCACTTACGCAATTAATGTCGGTGTTACATTTCTGTGCCTCAGGATCCTTTCAAACCACTGTGGGAATAGTTGCCGGAATCTCCCAATCCTCCTTTTCAAGGATCCTGAGGGCAGTGATGGAGGCCATTTTTAAACACCTCCATCATTTTATTACAATGCCATTGGATATGGGTTCCCTTAGTGTGGCGAAGGCCAATTTTTACCAAATAGCTGGCTTCCCACACATCATAGGGGTTGTGGATGGCACTCACATACCACTTCGCTGGAGGCTATTTTTCGGAACCACAAACACTTTCATTCACTGAATGTAATGGTGGTATGTGATGCCTCCCTCCAGATCCTGTCCCTGAATGCCAAATTCCCCGGAAGTGCACATGATTCCTTCATCATCCGGCAATCATGGATTTGGCACAAATTAGACAACCTACAAGCTGGTGATGCATGGCTTCTGGGTAAGTTGACACCTTCTGTTGCAACCAATGCAAAGCTTGTTACACAATGGTCCTGATGTTTGTTTTTTCACAGGAGACAGTGGTTACCCTTGCATGCCCTGGCTGCTCACTCCTTATTTGGCTCCCACACCAGGGCCACAAAGTGAGTATAATTCCGCACTTAAGCCACCAGGCAGGCGGTGGAGCCTCCACCGCTCTGGTGGCGAGCTCATGTATTTGCCGGATATGGTTTTGAAAATTGTGGTCCTGTGTGGGATATTTCACAACATTGCCATAAGGAGTGGTGTCCCAATGCAGCCAGAGGATGCCTTGCCTGAGGATGGCCCCCCCGAGGTTGGTCGGAGGTCAGTATGTGGGGGGCCATACGCGATGATGAGGTGGCCAGATTTTTTAGGTAATTATTGTTAAAAATTTAGTTAATTGACATAATGTAGACATGTAAGATTTTAATGGCCAATTTTATTATTATTTTTTTTTTATTTTGTCTTTTATTCCATAAAATTACCCGAAAAAATGATGCCTACTACCTGATCCTAAAAATTTACTTCATGTGGCCACATTGGATATAACTTCTGGAACAATGATTTCTTCGCCTCATTTGTGGATTCATGTTGGCATGCTACTTCTTCAAACAGTTCTTGATTGTTGTTGTTATTTTGTTATTTTTGGTGTTGGTTGTATTTTTGAGTGTGTTTTCACTGTGTGAATTGATTGTGACAATTCACTTTGTGTTTATTATTTGTGTGGAATTCATTTTTGGTTAACATGAAAAAAACATTTCCTTGGTAAATTACAAGCAAGTGTAACCTGGTCCAAAAAAGGCAAACTTGCTTAATGGCTAATCCTGTAATGTGTTAAATTGTAAAGTATTTTACCATGCTTTGTGGCTAAAAACAAACACCAAAGGTATTATGGTGAATCAGTATATTTTCTAATCTAGGCCTAAGCAGGTTTGATTTAATATTTACATTCCCCACCCAAAAAAAGATAACAAAATTGCTGGTAATTCTACAAACCTATAGGTATTGTTAGGTGTTTAATGTGCCAGCTTACATACTTACTTGAGCTTTCTACAATCTAATTTACATTACTTCCAAAAACATGCTCCAATAGTCGACTTATGTAAGGTTAAACAATCTAATATTTACAGACAATGAATGAGACTTTAATAAATCAAAATATATTTTATTTTTTTGAACATTTTTATGGCGAAAAAACAAAAAAATTTGTGGCGCAGGAGCGCCAACATGTGATCCAGGACCACAAGCATGCCTACAACATTTGTTGGTTCAGTAAACAAGAAAGACACAAGTATGAGTGTTTGGGCATGTGTGATATGTGTAAGGGGAAAACATCCTAGACATTGTTTGGCAAAGATATATATCCAAAACATTAGAAATACTTAACAAATTGGAAATGCACAGGCAAAAGGACATCACCCAAAAACAAAAAAATGCAAAAGCAACCATAGTTTAAAAGGGAAATATACCGTTCAGAATGATGACTGGTCCTGGAGCCCCAACATCGTCCTCCTCTGATGTGGGCCAGTGCTGGTCGGATGGAGGAGGGGTGATTTGGCTTGGTGTGGAGGGGGAGGAGAAGAGAGGGGTGGGTGGAGGGGAGGGTGAGGAAAAGAGAGGAGCGGTGGAGGGGAGGGTGAATTTTGAGGAATGGGAATATTATGAGAGGGAGGGGCATCCCGGTCTGGCCGGTCTTGGGTGGAGGGGGAATTTGGGGAAGGTTGGGGAGAGGAGGTTTGGGTGGGAGTGGGGGATAGGGGACGAGGCCGATGTCGTTGACGTAGTAGACGTCGTAGTCTGCGCTCAGCCCCTAAATGATGGATCAAAATTTTTAATATTAATTTTTTTTTTGGTTTTCTAAAAAATTAACCCCCCCCCCAAAAATAATTTAAAAAAAAGCGCAATACGGAAAACATGCACACGCAGGTATGTCCTAAATAAAGAAACATGGCTAGACGGAAAACAGGCACACGCAGGTATGTCCTAAATAAAGAAACAGGGCTAGACGGAAAACATGCACATGCAGGTATGTCCTAAATAAAGAAACAGGACTAGACGGAAAACAGGCACACGCAGGTATGTCCTAAATAAAGAAACAGGGCTAGACGGAAAACAGGCACACGCAGGTATGTGCTAAATAAAGAAACAGGGCTAGACGGAAAACAGGCACATGCAGGTATGTCCTAAATAAAGAAACAGGGCTAGATGGAAAACAGGCACACGCAGGTATGCTTACATTTAAAATGTTTAAAAAATACACTTACTGTCGCTAATTTGCTGACGCAAATTGGCCAAAAGGCGTGGGGATCTGCGGTGGAGTCATGTGACCTACACCCGCACAAATATAATGTGAGTTATGATAGGCTTGATGCAGTGACATGCGTAGGCTAATTTAAATATTATTAATAAAGATGAAAAATCTGCATATAAACTAACACAAAACAATAGTAGCATTCAAACAAACTTTAAAATTTGATAAACCATCCCCTTGGTACAAACGTACGTATTCTGCGGAAGGAATGACACACACGAACAATAATAAAGTTTATTGACAGTGAAAAAAAAAAAAGATTGCAAAGATGTGAATACCAATTAAGCTAATGAATATACTGATTGCTATTAATCGATTCAAGTATGTTGGCAGAATGAAATAGCAGGCAATCGAAAAATGGCAGGCCCACTTCCTGATTTGACTTGTGCGAGCGTTCCCTGCAACCAAAGAGGAGACGGACGGTCGCTATTTAGAACGTTCGTTAGCTAGAGGAGGGGTTGGGAGACTATGGGGCGGAAGATTAGCTGCGAGCGAACATACGAGCGAGCACTTGAATTTACATTTTTTCGCTCGTACGCCGAACGAACGAACGGCCACTTGCGTCCAGCTCTGAATAAGGCCCTGAGGCCTGTTATTGTGAATAACCAGACATACTGTACAGGTTGATAGTGCCCAAATTCCAAAAATATTTTCTAACATTACTGATAATGAACTAATCCATGGGTAGATACCCTGGTCCTCGAGAGCTACCAACAGTGCATGTTTTCCAGGTCTCCTCACAGAATCACAAGTGAAAAAATTAGCTCCACCTGTGGATCTTTTCAAATGTGTTAGTGAGTAATGAATACACCTGTGCACCTGTGCACCAGCTAGGTTATTTTCAACCTTTTCAACTCGAGGCACACTACACAAGTTTTTAACATTTCCAAGGCACACTATCCGGCTATGCGGTGTGTGTGACCAATGAAAAACACATACACTTTGACTCCCACATAAAACTAACTATACACACAAAGTGGCCTCCACAGCAATAAAACACACTACATTGGCCTCCACAGCAATAAAACACACTACAGTACAAGAGCGCTGAGCTGACTGCTGCAGCACACTTGACAACCCCTCGCGGCACACTACTGTGCCACAGCACAGTGGTTGAAAAACGCTGAGCTAGGTGGTCTGGAAACGTGAACTGTTAGTGGCTCTCGAGGACCAAGGTTGGCTACCCCTGATGTAAGCTATGTCAGTGGGATCATTGTAGTCGAGTGTGTGTGTGTGAGTTAGGTTTAGTGGGGAACTAAGATTTGCTGACGTAAATGAAGGTCAGAAATGTCTTTTGTTCTTTTTTAATTACAGTGCTCAAGTAATACATAGACCTGCACCTGGAGCCGTGTTTTGTTTGCTGCTTGTTAAAAGTGAATATAGCAGCACACAGGAGAGTGAATCATTAATGTTAGTGAAGGCTCCATCTGCCAGCAACTGTGTAGGCCTGTGGTGTAAACGTTCCCAAAAGATTCTATATACAGAGCTTCTGCTAGCCAGAAAAGGCACAGGAATGTGTGTAGTGGCTGAGAGATCACTGTGCTGGCATTGTGCTGTGCTCAGTATTCAATGTAGACCTCTCTTCCTTAGGAATGTACAGTAAATCACCATATGGGAAGTCCTGTGCTTGTTTTTGCTTACTCCTACTTAACTCCTTTGATGCCATGGAGACTAAACTTTACCTCAATATCTCAGTAGAACCATTTCCAAAACACAATTTTATTAGCTAATATAAATTTTAATTTGCACCACATAAAACATTTAAAAGACATCCCTATGCTTAGACAACTTCAGCTTATTCCACAACTTGCGGCTCTCCAGGTGTTGTGATGGTATGCAGTCAGGAAGCCGATGGTCGAAATGCCGACCGCCGGCTTCCCAACTGTGCAATCCCGACAGGGGGCTAATGATAGGCGTCAAAATCCTGACGCCTATCATTATCCCTACGCCGGGAGCCCGACGCCCGGCATACCGACCCCGGGAGGGTTACGCTAAGGCTGCGGGGATGGGGGGGTCAGGTTTAGGCACTTACGGGGAGGTTAGGGTTAGGCTTTAGGGGGGGAGGTTAGGGTTAGGCACCCCTAATGGAGGGTTAAGGGGTGGAGAGGGTTAGGTATAGTTAGTTTACTTACCTATCGGGATCTTCACTGCTGCCAGTCTTCCAGCGTTGGGATTTGAACCCCCAGACAGAGGGGGCCATACAGTGTGATAGCCTCACCCCTGTAACACTTCTTATCTGGCCACTACCGCTGCTCGCTGTATAGCAGTGCAGCAGCAGCAGGCATAGCATGCAGGGGGAGAGAGGAGACTGCTGCTGCTAAGCAGCTTCCCTGGACCCTCTGTAGCCTAGCACACAGCAGCAGCAATCTTCTCTCTCTCTCTCAGTCCAATGTGTAATTGGTCTGGGTCCCCCTCTTAGACATAATTACCTACTCTCCCAAAAGTTGCGGGAGGCTCCAGTTTTTTGGGTAGCCTCCCGCACCTCCGGAAAAGTGGCTGGATCTCCCGCATCCTGCCATTTCCTAGTGAAGTAGATGCCCCCATTCTCGGCACACAGTGGGCTTACCTAGCACTCCGGCAGCTGCTGGTGCAGCCCTGCCTGTCTCTGAGTTGCGGTGGCTCGGTGACACCATTCGACAGGGTGACACCAAAATAGCAGAGTAGCTCTGCTATTTTGGTGTCACCCCCACGGACGGGGGCACCGGGTGCAGCCCGCAACCACTGTGTATGAGACCAGAGCATACTTGCAAACTCTCCTTGATTGTGAGGGAGACTACCTGGTTGCAATCAAGGAGATTACTAGACTTTTCAGGAAGTCAGGGAGATTACTCGTAGTTGCAATCTTATTGGGAGACTACCCGTAGTAGCAATCTCCCTGACTTCCTGAAAAGTCTAGTAATTTTCCTGATTGCACCTGACCCGCTTTATCTAGCTGTTATATACTTGGAAAAAAAATAAATCAGAGATATATCCATGATTGGGATCATTTCCCTGCGTTGGTTATAATAAGACACAATGATCGCTATGGCTACATGCATTTTCAGAAAAGTATCAGTCTGTTTTCACCAACAAATAGATCTTACCAACTGCTTTGGGGCTCATTACATGTGGATGTAAATCAATTTTATGACACGCCTCTCAGATGTAGCAGTACACGCCCACTTTACCGCCACGCTCATAGGTGTTGCTTTCACAATCTACCTGAAATTATTTTTCAAAAGTAGGCAAGTATGGCCCAGAGCCTCATATAAAGCGGTGAAATAGATGCTCAGCCCGTACACCCCAACCGTCAGAATATCAGCCTCTTACATCTGCTAGTCAATGAAACTGCTCCTCCATCAACATGTTTCAACAAAAAATTGTATTTCCACCATAAGAGAGATTCTGGGAATATATCTATAGGAAATGGTTCATACATCAGTGACATTTTAAATATTCGTGGAAGTGTATAATCAGGAGGCTGAGGATCAAAGACTGAGGATCCGTCTGGTTTTATTCTATGGAATATCATTTTTTTGTAGTTATTGAGCGCCTATATGAATTTTCTCATATTTCCTATTTTACATATTGCTGTTGGTGTTTGGTGAACTCAGAGATTTATTTGCTCTTGTGCGCAATTTCTGACATCATATTTTAGTTACTCAATATTTACATACGGTTTCCACCCTAATGTACAGATCTATGTAATATGTAGGTGCTTTATAAATAAAAGACAATAATATCTTGGCAGGTTTATTTATTTTTTACCTTTTATGCAACATGGCTAAGCTCTGTTCTGTGAATCTGTTACAATTTTGGTCATAGAGCAGCGTCCTGTTGTTTGCAAGGGCCATACGTTGATTTAAAGGCTTTATTGAAAAATACAAAAGACAGAAATATAAAGCAATATATTTACTAATGGTGGGTACACACCTGAAAGATATATCTGCAGATCGAGTGATCTGCAGATATATCTTTAGATGATGGTTGTTCATACATGCTGAACAGCCATCATCTATCCGGCAGCCGCGGGTCCCGCATAGATCTGCAGACCGCCCGTGTACACTTGCCGATGGACAGATATATCTGCCAATCGGCTGTGCAGCACAGCCAATGCGATATGTCTGTACACACTGGCCGACGGCTAGCAGATATATTGGCTGATCAATTGATCAACCAATATATCGGCCAATGTGTACCCAGCATTGCAGTTACAGAAGGGCAGGTACAAACAAATGAATTATCTGAAGGTAGGAAACCACACTTGCCTACTCTGCCGATTTGGCCGGGAGCCTCCCGAAAATCGAGCGCCGGAAAAGTAGGCAAGACTCCCGGCCCCTCCAGTCCCCCCGCCAGGGCCGCAACTAGGGGGGGGGGCTGGAGGTGCACGTGCACCGGGTGCGCCGCTGTACCCGGTGCCAGTGACCTCCAGCCCAGCGCTGCAGAGAGGCTCCAAGCCGGACGTCCGGCTTCTTATCTGCAGCGACGCGGTGTAGCTGGAGGCTGGAGTTCTCTCCCGAACTCCAGCTTCCGGCTCTCCCCACAGGCACTATGAGCTATTTCACATTATCCGGTTTTGGCCGGTCAGGCTGGCTTTTTTCTGGCACTCCGTGCCTTTCATAAGCAGCGGTTTTGAGCCGCTTTTTATGTCAGGTTTTTTTTTATTCTTATTGGGCATGCGCAGCAGCAGCTGCTGCACAAGCCCAGGCGGCAGAAGCCAGTGTGTGTGAAAGGAAACATTGTTTCCTTCACACTACTGGCGTGCAGGGACGGCACGGCCAAAGCACAGCACCGTCCTGCATAGTAGTTTTTTCCGGCTATATCACGGCGACCGTGCCGTGACCGTGTCGTGTGAGAGGAGCCTGTCCTTTCCCTGCAGTACTATATTTCACAGCCGGTTAAATACCGGGCGGCTTTTTGCCGCCCGGTCAAAACCGGCATGTGTGAAATAGCTCCATAGTTCCGAGGAGCAGCCGGCGGACCGGATGTGATGCTGGATGCTGGAGCAGGGTTCAAGGTAAGTTTTTTTTTTTAATAAGCTGCACTACAGGGGCATTATTATGGGGGCATGGGCATTATCACAGGGGCATTACTATGGGGGCATGGGTATTATCACAGGGGCATTACTATGGGGGCATGGGCATTACCACAGGGCATTACTATTGGGGCATGGGCATTACCACAGGGGCATTATTATGGGGGCATGGGCATTACCACAGGGGCATTACTATGGGGGCATGGGCATTACCACAGGGGCATTATTATGGGGGCATGGGCAATAAGGGGCATTACTAATGGGGCATGAGCACTACAGGGGCATTATTATGGGGCATGGGAATTACCACAGGGGCTTTACTATGGGGGCATGGGCACTACAGGGGCATGAGCACTACAGGAGCATTACTATTGGGGCATGGGCACTACAGGGGCATGAGTACTACAGAAGCATTACTATTGGGGCATGAGCACTACAGGGGCATGAGCAATACAGGGGCATGACTATTGGGGCATGGGCACTACAGCGACATTACCACAGGGGCATTATTATAGGGGCATGGGCATTACCACAGGGGCATTATTATGGGGCATGGGCATTACCACAAGGGCATTATATGGGAGCATGGGCTCTACAGGTGCATTACTATGGGGGTATTAACATATTGGCATTACTATGGGGGCATTACAATATGGGCACTACTACAGGGGCATTACTATGGGGGCATTATCATAATTGCACTACTACAGGGGCATTACTATATGGGCACTACTACAGGGGCATTACCTCAGGGGACATTACTATAGGGGCACTGCTGCAGGGGGAATTACCAGGGGGGGGGCACCAAATTACTGTCTTGCCCCTGGTGACAAAAATCCTAGTTTCGGGCCTGCCCCTGCAATTTATCCCACAGCAGATTCTCACTGAATTGCATCATCATGACCCCACCCCGGCATTGTGTAGTAGGGCAGAGCCAAAAGATGCAAGTATGTGGCTCTGCCCCTAGTCCCACCCCTAAACATCATGCAATGTCCCTGGTCATGCCCCTTTACCGGCCCCGCCCCCTGCTAAGCTGACCTGGCTGCTCCCTCCCGGAAGGGACAGCCAGGATATCAGCAAGTATGTAGGAAATCCTTCTAAATATTTAACTTCGTCAACTTGCTTGACTCCTTTTCCTATTCTATATTGCATAAAAAATAGATGAAGTAAAGCATTGCCATGATCATAAAATTATTTTTTTTTAGTTAATTTGCCCCTAGGATGTGTACCGCAAATGGTTGTGTTTTTCTATTATTGCTCCTGTGCTGCTGCTTAACACTCTTTAATGTGCATGCCTCTGCAAACTACAACTGGTCTAGGTGGGCAGAGAGGGGGAGAAGTCTGGACAAGTGCACTTTGGATATGTTTCAGTTAAGTCTGACCTATCATTTTAAATTTAATATAGATTAAATGTTTAATTGTTCTGACTAAAATAAGTTTTTGTTAATTAGTTTAACCTCATAAAAGGCTTAAATGATTGTGAAGGGACATTAGGATTATCTTTATTACATGTGTTTTTTGTGTGTTAAATGCTTCTTTTTTGTTTTAGGCAAAGTGCCAGGTCACATGAGCCTGGAGCTGAAATAATCAGGAGCCTATTGTAAAAAGCAGAGGAGGTGTGATCAGTGCTATGTGGTTGTGGCCAGTGTCTCAATGTCACCCTAAATCCGAAAAAAAAAGATACATTGAAAATATAGAAATGTAATTTTAACTACAGATGAACGGTTTGGTTTTGCTGAAAACTGAATAAACCCAAACTTTGGATTTCTGAGTTCTACAGAGTCCTGGCTCGGATAACTTTGGAGATCCAAGTAGAACTGAGTCCCATCTTGGATTTTCTCGCAAGTTCGAAACTTGGATCTAAAAACCAGATCTGACTTATTTTGGATAAATAAGCGAGATCTGCACCTGAAGTCACAAGTCCCTCCCTCGTGATTTCAGGTGCTGTGAGGTGGTCAGGATTGACTGGAAATTAATGTTATTGATGTTAATAATATTATAGGAACAAAAACAGGCCCACGTTACATGACTTTAGCGGTTTTTATACGTTTTTAAAGAAAACCAAAACTGAACCAAAACACTTGAGGGTGGTTTTGCCAAAACCAAAACACGACAATGATTTAGAACCAAAACACAGGGGTCTGCCCACTTTTCTGGGTGGCGAGGACCACCAATTGATTTTTGGGAGCCTCCCGGCCACTCCATGTGGGTAGGCAAGTATGGCAACTAGTGATCATCAAGCTATCATGACCATGGGCCTGGTTTTATATGGAGGCCTTGCAGGGCCCTAGGTCTACTAGCACCCACTGTAAGAAATTTTGGAGCGCCCTTCCCCCAATTATATCCATAATATTTTTTAGGTAAAAAAGAAAACATTGGCCACCACAGTAAAAAAAAGAATACTCAATGGCCCTTGACAGGAAAAAAAAACAACACTTTGGCCCCAAAAGGAAAACCCCCAAACACATTGGCCCCGATAGGAAAAAAATAACAAATTGGCCACCACAGGAAAAAAAAAAACATATTGGCCTAGATAGGAAAAAAACAAACATGTTGGCCCTGATTGGAAAAAAACAAACACATTGGCCTCGATAGGAAAAAACAAACAACACATTGGCCCCCACAGTAAGAAAATAAAACACAATGGCCCCTGAAAAGAAGAAAAACACACACTGGCCCCGATAGGAAAAAAACAAACACATTGGTTCCCACAAATAAATACACATTATCACGCAAAGGAAAAAAATAAAACACAATGGACTTTGATAGGAAAAAATGAAACACATTGGCCCCAATAGGAAAAAATCAAACACATTAGCCCCCACAGGGAAAAAAAGATAAAACATTATGCCCCCCGACAGGAAAAAACAAACACATTGGACCTGATACCAAAAATTTAAACACATTGGCCCCCACATGAGAAAAGACAAGCACATTGGCACCAGCAGGAAAAAAAAAAAAACTGGCCCCAATAGTAAAAAATAAATCACAATGGCCCCTGACGGAAAAAAATCCCAAATGCATTAGCCCCATAGGAAAAAATAAAACTCATTGGCCTCCTCAGGAAAAAAATAAAACACATACTAGTTGCCCAAGCCCTCCACAGAAGACTGACCTGTCAATCCCTCCCTGACCCTTAGCTGCAGGCTCCAACAGCACCAGCTCCTGCAGCAATGCATCCTCAGAGACTAAGTCACTACATACGTACAGACGCCGTGTGGCTGTGTGGCCTATAATGTCATGCCACCGCGTTGCCATAAGTCACGACCCAGCCTGCATCTGAGCAACCTGGGAGATTCCAGCGCTGCGCAGGCCCGAGGTTAGGACTGGCAGTACTGCTGACGGCCAGGGCTGTGGCTGCCACCAGCCTTTAACAGTTCTGGACCCCAGCAGCAGTTGTACTGTGCTCCTTTGGGGTGGCGCCCCTGTTTGGCTGCTTAGTAGTAACAGCCCTCGAGGCGGCCATGAGGCTTTGGGCTGTTGTCCTATCTGCCAAATTGTCTGTCCCTGGCAAAGCGTACTTAAAAATGTGTTTCTCTGTTGGTGTTCATGGCAGAAAAAAAGAATGACAATTGCAAGTAATAGTACAATAACACATAGGATTTATAGCATCATCCAGGCAATAAAGGAAGAAACCAATAGGCTTCAGCACATTTACATTTAGTACAATAAAATATAAGATGATATAACAAATTTAAAGAACAGTAGAAAGACTAGATAGCTCGCCATCCCCCCAGACCCACCCACGGCCCACTAAAAATGCTTGTAAAAAAATTATAATAAATAAAGAAATAATTTAAAAAATATTTATTTTTGACAAGGAGTTCACAATGTCATATGAGTTGTTATGTTTTATAATTTCTTTGTTTTATGGTTAACTGTGTTAATGCTTTAAAAATATGTTCAAGATAGTTAGAACATTTCATTACATTTAGGATACCTACTCTCCATGGGTCCCTTGTTCCACCTTTACTGAAAGAGCCACATAACATGTGCTGCAGTTAGTGTTTTAACTGCACTTTCTATTGTGATCAGTTGTTCACTCTTTTTACAAATGATCAAGATCTATTCAACGTCTGACTAACATAAAGCATGGCAATATACCACAGACAGATGTTAGATACGAATACATATGTAACCTTAAAATTAATGCTAGCTCTCTGGGGTTTAGCTTAATTTTTTTTAAAATCTCTTTTAATAAATGTCTCAGTGGTTACTTATTAAACACGTCAATAAACAAAATATAGTGAGGCTTGTGTATGTGTTCAGCTGGACTTATCGTCATAATTACAAGTCTGTTTACTATGCTCCTCAATAGCTTAGAGGCTTGACAGTGTTAGCAGTAAATACTATCATTGCATATCCCTATTTGTGGTTGTACACAATAAAATAACGTAATGAAGTGTCATATACACAAGAGACAATCATGTTTTGACTGTTATTAATAAATGTGAATGTTACATTTTCCATATGAATTGTAATTAAATACAAATGGCATTATATTAAAATAAAATTATAGTAAATACAAATTAAGTTAAAGTAAATCATATCTGTTGTTTTCCACTTTAATAATGAAATATGATGTTGTTTCATGCAGTAGCCAAATGGAAATGTCAGTTATCTAATACCAATACTCAGATGAAATTTCAGATAATTTAGCTGCAACACTAATATTTTAAGTTCTCATTTTATTTTGATCCATGTACAATTGGATGTACTCTTTTTTGCTTACTCATTTCCTTAGTGCGCATGCATAAAAAAGTACACATACAGGGCTGATGCAGAGTTGACAGAAAGCCGGCTGTAATTACACCCACATTGTGTGCGCATAATAAAATGAGGACATTCATCTGCATGACCAGTTGTTGGTACCTATACACTCGTACCGCCCCTATACATAGACTAGCTTTCATAGCCGACTTCACTATAAGAGTGCACTTAGGGCCTGATTCAGAGCCGGACGCAATTAGCGCTCGCTCGTCCAGAAAATAGGGGTGGCTATTCAAATCAACCGTTCGCTCTTTGCGGTCTGTTCACGCCTCCAGGTCTGAACGAGCGAACAAAACTTGCGGTCGTTTTTTTAAAAAATACGCCCCCTGGCCGCTCACATCCTACGTCATGTCCGCTATTTATTAGATTAATCGAGTACATCGACCAGCGTATGAACTGCTCGCTATTCTTGGGGTTGGTTTTTGCTACCACAATTTTGCGAGCAGTTCTGGCTATAAAATAACCCAGTGACGTGGTCAATGACGCTGCTGTTTTAATTACGTACACCCATAAAACGCCCATTTTGACCTTTAAGCACGCCTGCGTTCGGATCTCCACTCCCCGTTTTCAAGCACCTTTCCCCGTTACCACCCACATACGCCGCCTCCTGACCACACTGACTGGTTCGCGCATGCATATAACGATCCGTACGCATGCGCAGTTGGGCAAACATCGCTCAGAGTGAACGAGCGGCCGCTTACGAGCGGCTCTGAATCAGGTCCCTAGTCCAGACCTATCAGATCTGTGTCTCCAAGCCTATTGAATACAGGCATATCTATGTGTATGCACAACTGTCGACATGTTAGACTATTGACATATCATCCCTGGTAGCCAGCAGTGACTTAATTGCTCCAGATGGCTGCAACGTCTCTAGCAGCGTTTCCCCAGTGCCAGCGGTCATGTGACCGTGACTTCTGGGTCAGACCTCCAATACTCCGTGTTCAGGTGAGTATTTCTCCCCTAACCCTCCCTCTAGTGCCTAACCCTAGCCTCCCCCCGCAGCCTAACCCTGACCTCCTCCTGCAGCCTAACCCTAACCTCCCCCCGCAGCCTAACCTCTCCCGCAGCCTAACCCTATCCTCCCCCGCCCAGCCTCACCCTGCCCTCCCCCGCAGCCTAACCCTAACATCTCCCGAAGCCTAACCCTAGCCTCCCCCCGCAGCCTAACCCTGACCTTCCCCCAGAACCTCTCTCTGCCCTCCCACCGTAGTCTAAACCTCATAACTGTCGACTTTTTGACTACATCCCATCAGGAGACTAGTGCAACTACCAGTAACATTTTTTATTGACTCCTCAGCTGAATACCAAAATCATTAGCATTCCAGCTATATTACATCTAGTCACAGCTGTGCATTTTCATTACTTAATTGACATTTCCATTTGTACTACAGCAGGAAAGAAGATTCTTTTTTTAAATAACATTTTTATTAAAGCTTCACAATAGATCAAAGGCATAAATTGGCCAATATTAACAGTGACAAACACACAGATAGATTAGGTAGGTCTCTATACCAACAGTATGCCCTATCAAAATGAGTAAATGTTCTGTAGAGAAACATAGGCCATAACTCAATAATAAGAAAGCTTTGATTTTTTTTCTATTTTAAGAACATCAATTAACAAAGAAACATAACAAATGGCAACATCTGCTTGCTCGCATATTGAAATAATGGAACAGTAATCTGCCATGGAAGAGGGTGTCAAAAAAATCAGGGACTTTTTAAAATACAGCCTGTAAAGTGACAGATAGGAGCTGATTGGTTGTACTTTATCTCCCTCCAAGGCTTAGTACATAGACCCCTAAAATTAGTTCCTTTATGATTTGCTATCATCTAATTGCAGTACTAATTAATTTGAAGTATAATAATAATAATAATATTTTTTTATTTATAAAGCGCCACAACAGTTCCAAAGCCCTCTGCAAAGGGAATAGGACAAACAACAAGTTTTATAATTAAAAATTGATATAAATAATTTCATGACTTTAAATTAATATATAATTACACTGTTCGAGTATGTAACAATGTAGAGAAGACAATGGGGGGAGAACACAGCTCACAAAATTTTACAATCTAGAGTGCAAATGGGTGGACAGTACACTACAAGGAGAAGACAAAAGAGTAGGGGAGAGGAGAGTAGGAAAAACAAGGCAGAGACAGGAGAGATAGGAAGAAGGGTAGTCGGCTAGATTAAAAAAAAAGTAATGGTGAAATGATACAATCAAGTATAGATAAATAACATTATGTTAACAATAAGACAGCCAGCATTGTAAATCTCGAAAGAAAACTCACTTGTTTGATGTAAACATAGAGAAAGGCTAGATCAGAGAAAGCAGAGTTTGTTTTAAACTCTTTACCATATCAATTCAAACCTATTAAGTTTACAAAATAGTTTCTGACTGTGTGCACAAGCCAGATTGTACAGAGGGCAGAACCATTCTGTCTGTAAATGCAGACACAGTCAAAATAAAGAAATCTCTCAACAAAGGTGGCTTATCTAATGTGTTAATGTGATCAGTACAATGTTTCCTATAGAAAGAAATAATATGGTGGTTAAAAAATGAATCCACATCACTTTATCAGGAAGGGGAAATTACAATGTGGTTTATTATGGTAAATACATTATTTGCTCAATTAACGTAAATTGAATATTTAATGACCAGTTAAAACAAAATTATTTAAGCAAACAAACAAACAGCCCGTATAGACCTTGAATTAGATTTAAAATAAAATGTTTAGCGATAAACCAGAAATTATAGCATGTGTGGCCTCAAAATGAGCACAGTGCTCAATAATAATATAAATGAATCATAGGCCATTTTGGAAAACATGAATAAAATGACCTATGTTTGTGGTCCCCTTCTGATCGCTCTAACAAGCCCAGATGAATAGACAGATTTCATCCAATTTGGACACCCATGTTTATATCCAAACTGTGACTGTGATCCTGATGCTTAAGGTGCATATCCACTTGCAGATCTTGGAACGACAGTACGATTACAACATTGTAATCATACAGTCATTCCTCTTCCCCTGTAGTGCCTACACTGAACGATGGCCAGACATATCATGCGTCCGATTGGTACGTGTGTATGCACAAGTTGTTTGTGTACACCCTTACCAAATCGTTATATCAGATAGATGGCTGATACATTGTTCTTGTGTACCCCACACACTGTAAAATGCAGAGCTATTTTTGTTTTACTCAATAATTCATAGCATAACTTTTTTGTACGGCAGCTTGCATTGTCCAATATTTTTTTTATAATCTATCTATCTATCTATCTATCTATCTATCTATCTATCTATCTATCTATCTATCGATCGATCGATCTATCTATCCATGTATCAGTGGTGAGTGATTCAGCCCTCCCTATACATTGGCAGCTAGTCTTCATAGCAGCCTAGACACATAGGGGAAAATTCAATTAGCCGTGTTCTTTACCATGCGACTTCAGCTCCAGGGACGAGTGCCCAAAGGTAATTAATTAGCAGCCTGTGGTAAGCCGGCAACTAGCCCCGAGGCAGCACTTAACATGGATTTCTGCTCACACCACCGTAGAAGTGCAAGCAGGGAGAGAGCACACACAGCCCAGACCCCTCCATATGCATACATTTGCAAATTTTCGCCGACCATTTTAGTCACACCTTGAATCTGCACCATGCCTTTGGCTGTGTCTGTATGCCCATTGTCTGTGTACACACACCCTCTGCCTGTGTCTGCACTCCTATTTTAGCCCTGAACCCAGCCCCTTATTTGTACGGGATGTAGTGGGCACCGAGCGGTCAAGATGTCGGGGGTCAGAATTCTGATGCCAGAATCCCAACAGCAGTCTGAATCCTGGCTCCAGAATCCCAACTGCTGACATCCCGGTGAGTATTAGGGTTAGGGATAGGTACTAAGAGGAGGGTTAGGATTAGGCTGCGGGGAGGGGAGGGTTAGGGATAGGCTATGGAGGGGGTGTAGGGTTAGGCCATAGGTATAGCCATCCACTTTTCAACCTTGTGTGGGAGGACCCTGCCATCCCTGCACCCACTGGCACTGCCTGACCGTGAGTGTATATGTATATATATATATATATATATATATATATGTAGGTACAGAATAGTCCGGCACTCGCCAATAGGAAACACAATGTGCCTATGTGCCAGTCCAACAAAAGTGCATATGTATATGGGAAAAACGGAGGGCACTCCACAGGTCTCAGCAGCAACAGTTAAACAAACCAGGCAGAGCCGGTAGTATATGCCAACGTTTCAGCGCACAGCGCTTTTATCAAGACATACAGACTGTATGTCTTGATAAAGACTCAGAGACTAGCAAATCGTGTACACCAAACTGGGTATTTATTTTGTGGTCAACGTTTCGGCGCTCTAGTCTCCTTCTTCACTATGCTGTCCTGAGGAACGGGACTAAAGCCTCGACATGTTGACCACGAATATATAATATATATATATATATATATATATGATGTATAGTTCGGCACTCCTCACGGCTTATAGTAAATTCACTCAGGTGCTATCCGTGTTGAAATAGCATAAATGGATAAATAAACAGTGGCACTCTGAGAATTTCCAAAAAAGGTAAAATGTATTCAGATCATAGTAGAAAAGCAGACACTTTTTCTACTATGATCTGAATACATTTTGCCTTTTTGGAAATTCTCAGAGTGCCGCTGTTTATATATGTATATACAGTCAGGTCCATAAATATTGGGACGTTGATAGAATTTTAATATTTTGGCCTCTATTCACCACCACAATGGCTTTGAAATTAAACAAACAAGATGTGCTTTAACTGCAGACTTTCAGATTTCATTTGAGGGTAATTACATCCAAATCAGGTGAACGGTGTAGGAATTACTACGGTTTCTATATGTGCCTCCCACTTTTTAAGGGGCCAAAAGTAATGGGACTATCAACTCAAAAGCTATTTCATGGACAATTGTGGGTTATTCCCTCGTTATTTCATTATCAATTAAGCAGGTAAAAGGTCTGGAGTTGATTCTAGGTGTGACATTTGCATTTGGAATCAGTTGCTGTCGACTCTCAATCTGAGAACCAAAGAGCTGTCACTATCAGTGAAGCAAGCCATCATTAGGCTGAAAAATCAAAACAAATCTATCAGAGAGATAGCAAAAACATAGGCATGGCCAAATTAACTGTTTGGAACATTCTTAAAAAGAAAGAACGCACCGGAGAGCTCAGCAACACTAAAAGACCCGGAAGACCACGGAAAACAACTGTGGTGGATGACAGAAAAATTATTTCCCTGGTGAAGAAAAACCCCTTCACAACAGTTGGACAAATCAAGAACACTCTCCAGGAGGTAGGAGTATATTTGTCAAAGTCAACAATCAAGAGAAGACTTCACAAGAGTGAATATAGAGGGTTCACCACAAGATGTAAACCATTGGTGAGCAACAAAAACAGGAAGACCAGATTAGAGTTTGCCAAACAACATCTAAAAAAGCCATTACAGTTCTGGAACAACATCCTATGGACAGATGAGACAAAGGTCAACTTGTACCAGAGTGATGGGAAGAGAAGAGTATGGAGAAGGAAAGGAACTGCTCATGATCCAAAACATACCATCTCATCAGTGAAGCATGGTGGTGGTAGTGTCATGGCGTGGGCATGTATGGCTGCCAATGGAACTGGTTCCCTTGTATTTATTGATGATGTGACTGCTGACAAAAGCAGCAGAATGAATTCTGAAGTGTTTCGGGCAATATTATATGCTCATATTCAGTCAAATGCTTCAGAACTCATTGGACGGCGCTTCACAGTGCAGATGGACAATGACCCAAAGCATACTGCAAAAGCAACCAAAGAGTTTTTTAAGGCTAAAAAGTGGAATGTTATGCAATGGCCAAGTCAATCCCCTGACATGAATCCGATTGAGCATGCATTTCACTTGATGAAGACAAAACTGATGGGAAAATGCCCCAAGAACAAGCAGGAACTGAAGACATTTGCAGTAGAGGCCTGGCAGAGCATCACCAGGGATGAAACCCAGCGTCTGGTGATGTCTATGTGTTCCAGACTTCAGGCTGTAATTGCCTGCAAAGGATTTGCAACAAAGTATTAAAAAGTGAGAGTTAGATTTAGGATTGTTTAGTTTGTCCCATTACTTTTGGCCCCATAGAAAGTGGGAGGCACATATAGAAACTGTTGTAATTCCTACACCGTTCACCTGATTTGGATGTAATTACCCTCAAATGAAATCTGAAAGTCTGCAGTTAAAGCACATCTTGTTTGTTTCATTTCAAAGCCATTGTGGTGGTGAATAGAGGACAAAATATGAAAATTCTGTCAATGTCCCAATATTTATGGACCTGACTGTATGTATGTGTATATATATATATAGGAAAATTATATTAAATGTTTTTTGCAATATAATTGATGATGTATCTTGACGTTTGCGTTAGTCATGCAGAAATGCTTGTGAAAGTACCAATAAAACATCAGTCACACTGCATATAAGAATGCATCCTAACATAAGGATATGTGCTAGTCATTTCTCCTCCACCATATGTTACCATATTTAGGTGATACATACTGTATATTTAAGCATAAAATAAAATTTTATGTACTGTCACTCTCACTTTGTGTATTAATGACCTCTTGTTGTATCCTTTGTCTTTTGTTTTGACCATTCATCCCAAAACTTTTGCTAATGCGGATGACATTGTGCTGTAATTCATTGCTCCCTCTATGTATCCTCATGCTCTATGACATGGGAAAACCTTGTGGCTCTAAGACTAGTTTCCTCCCACATTGACCTCTTATTCAGTCTTATCATTACAGGATCATGTGATAGTTCAAAGACAGATAATATCCATGAGGATAGGCAGAGCGCTACATGTTGCCATTGGCACTGAACCATTATTATCTATTAACAGATTGCTGAAATAAATGTAACCTTGCAATAGGTTGCTATCTGTCAGGCTATGCTTGAACGTTACCACGTATGTCCAATATGGTCAAGTACAGTGCTTGAAACAAATAACTGGGTCCTATTGTGCACATTATTATAGAAAGGGGGCTAAACACGCACAATTGCAGATGATGGTCACTGTTTGATCTCATCATTGCCAGACGAGACCTGACAATGGGCCTGATTCATCACGAATCGCAATTGCTACCGCATACACAGATTGGTCGATGGTGCGTACTGCGCATGCGTATGCACCGCAGTGCACGTGAGTTAGCTTTGCGATCGTTCTGCGAACACCTACGCAGATACAAAGCCATCGCAGAGTGAGTGACGCCAGGTCAGCGTTTGGGGGTGGTGACAGGGGAGTGGTCGGAGCAACGCAGGCATGCCAGTCCTTTTGAACACCGTTTATTGGGCGTGTATAAATTAGCCATTGCAACGGCATACGCAGCTTGTGTACTCAGTGCGTGCAATGAGGTTAGCAATTTCTGAGTAAGGTCAGACCTGTTGTAATTCGATGTTACCGATGTATACGCAACAGGATTGAAAAGGTATTACGGATATGCAAAAGCGGTAGTGGGCGTCTTTATGCTGGCTTTGGGCATCTCTATACTAGCTTTGCGATTGCAGT
The DNA here is from genome assembly GCA_031769625.1 of Taudactylus pleione. Classification (NCBI taxonomy): domain Eukaryota; kingdom Metazoa; phylum Chordata; class Amphibia; order Anura; family Myobatrachidae; genus Taudactylus; species Taudactylus pleione. The sequence continues at coordinate 5,429,301 of JAUIMM010000368.1, read as the reverse complement.
CATTAGCATACTTTCGCAACATACCTGCGTGCATAATCGCAGCTGCGATCGCAATAGTGATCCGTAGTGAATCAGGCCCAATATGTGGATGTCAAACTGTGAATATGAACTTTTATGGTGCCTACATGGACTTTTGCAAAAGCAAATTTTGGTTAGCATATCTGAGCAAACTGACCAAACATAACATGTCTGGTTCCCTAAATGATGCCATGCCCAATAAAGATCTGATCCTAAATGAAAGCTTTATCATCCAGCTGAGGTCACTTGTAAATGCACATGGCAAATGACCTGTTCTTGTGCAGTTGTTCTCACTTTAATAGACATGCAGGCTAACCATGGTCAGGGGTGTATTGGCCATAGTGCTCAACAGGAACTTTCCTGTAGAGCTGCTGATCTATGGGCCACCTATCAACCAAGGATTTTTTTTAGGGGGAGTGTGTGCATGTAGGGGGAGGGGGAGGGGGAGGTGTGGAGTGCAGTGTGAATCTGTAGGATTTACTGGGCCGGCCCTAGCCTAAGGAGGGCAGCCCCAGCATTGATGTTGGTAACAGACAGGCAGCCTGCCAGTCATTGCAAACAACAGTGCAAAGTGCCGGACATTTCTTCCGAGGTAGTCACAGCCGCAGCAGAAAGTAAATATATTGAATTGGTGCATGGTGTGGGACCCCTGTACCCAGGGATCCATGTGCACTACACACCCTGCAACCCATTATAGATATGCCACTGAAATTAGAGAGTCTGTGCTTTTATAGATACCATCTCTAAAACATTGCTGTTACTGAGCACTCTATTCAAATAAGTTATTTCTTTAAGTCCCTGGAGTGCCTCCTTCTTAGGTTATATATGCAATTTGCCTTTGGACATATGTATTTTTAAATTATACTATGTTTCTTTATGTTCTTTTTTTTGCTATATTGATAAGATGTGTTGATCAAACACATAAACTGATATCCATGTTCTTAATAAAAGGTTGTATTACCTATTGCTAACTAGCGGTCACTGGGGTGCTGTCTGTACTGTGATAACAAATACTTTGATGCTCTAAGCATTGGCAGTCATTGGGATGCTGGCTGTATGGCAGTCACTGGGATGGTGTCTGAACTGTATAGCTTGTACTGAGATGCTGTCTGTAAAGTATTACAGTCATTGGGATGCTGTCTGCACTGCATGGCACTGTATGGCAATATAGGGTTGCTCAATGTACTGTATGGCAGTCACTGGTGTGCTGTTTGTCCTGTATGGTGGTCATGATGATGCTCAGTCTGCTTTGTGGCATTCACTGTGATACTATCTGTACAGTATGGTGGTCACAGGAATGTTCTATGTAATGTAATAGTAATCACTGGGGTACTGTCTGTGCTATAATAGCAGGCACAGGGACGTTGTATGTATTATAATAGCTGTCACTATGTTGCTCTCAGCACTGTATGGCAGCCACTGAGATTCTGTCTGTACTGTATGGCACTCACTGTGATGCTGTCTTTACTATATAGTTATCACTGGCATGATGCTTATACTGTTTTGCAATTATGTGAATCCTCTTGATACAGCATGGCAGTCATGTGGATGCTCATTGTACTATATAGCAGTCATGTGGATGCTCTAGTTATTTTATTGTAGTTAGGGTTAACAGTTTGCTATCTTCACCTACATTTGTGTTGGGACCCACCTACACTTCCCAATACGGCACTGGACCATGGCAAAACAGCCTCAACTGCAGTGGTTGCACATATTAGACGTTTTGCTAGGAAGAAGTGGGCAGTCATTGGCGGATTGGAATTTTTTTCCCTGAATACCCACAGGAACATTCCTTGTTCTAAGCAGGAATGCCACAGTTACAAACCCACTGTGGATCATCTTCCAAACAGTAGTTTGGAGAATGGGATGTTAATCTGAACTTCAAGGGACCTTATTTGTAGACCATTTTTCATTTAGTTACATGGCGACAGTTGTATATAATTTCTGAGATGGTGCTAATGTAGGGCCTGATTCAGAGAAGTCACTGCTGCATTTTGTACGCAGAGGATATGTGAAAATATGCTAATGTCGCAGACGCCGGCATCTGTGTTGAGATGCCCACAGGCACCATCACAAAACCAAGCGACTCTAGCATATGCAGATCCTTTGATAATTGGTCATCAGTGTTTGCTGATCTGTTGAGGAATCTGTGAAATTTTTCTATTAAAAATCCCAGATTTGCTGATCTTGATCATATTTTGGTTGGGATCGGCAAATTAGTGAAATCCAACATGTTGGATTTCACTGATGCCCCGCCCCTGATGTCTGGTGATCAGGGAATTGCCCCAATCCATTGCAGCTGTATGGTACCTTCATAGCTTTTCACTCGCCAAGCTTTGGTAATTGATATAAAAAAAGGGTTAAACATTATACCACGTGCAGACTTAATAAAATTGATCCTTATGAAACGAATCATATCCACTCATTTGTCTACTATAAACAAATAGTATTTACTGCTTATTCCAGTGTTTTTGGCAATTGCAGGGATACCACAGGTTGGTGCTCCAGGACCAAATCATATTATTTATCAATGGGATAGGCATAACCAGTGCTGGTGAATAGTACCAATCATAGTATTTGTGGTCAAACAGAAGTGCAACCCTGTCCACACCACATAACTGACCCTAAGGATGACATATAAGCACAATTTACTTCATTTAAGAACTTTTGCTGAATTTCTCAATAAGGACCTTTTGGCCCGGTGGTGCCATAAAAAAAATGAGGATACTCTTAGGTTTAGGTGATTCAGAGGCGCACGCTAACTGCACACAGTGCCGATATGCTCGCAGTTGGCCGATGTTGGAAGTACTGCACATGCGTCTGCGTCACACTGTGCAAGCATCCCAATGGTTACCACCCCGAGATGCAGAACGAGTTTGGACGCAAGAACTGTGGATTTCAAAGGGCATCCCTGGAAGATAACAGGTGGGTGGCTAGCCAGACACGGGTGTGTGGCGGTGTATGACTGACAGCAACGGTGTCTACAGTCACAGTAGTGCTGGCACGGGATGCCATGGTTAGATAGAGAAATTGCACCTGCCATAGGCTGGTGCAAGCTTTGGTGGTGCGCCCAATGGTGCAGCCGCATCTGTGTGCAGCTCTGAGTCAGGCCCATTGTGGCTAAAGAGAATCTGATATTTCTCATATTTTTACCATGCACTTATGTTCCAAGTACTAAATGATAAGTAATTAGTAACTTTAGTCATAAGCTTGCATCTGCTGTTCTGTGATGTCATATTAGTGTCTGTGTTAAATGAGAAGGGAAGCAGTGTTATTTGTTTTATATGGTGCAGTGGAGAAACAAGCTGGCTAGGGTACATCCGGCTTGCTGCAATGTGTGCCAAGAACATTTGTCTTGCTATACTTGTGCAATCCAGCTAGTAAACAAAGGCCAAATCATCAGTGGTTAATTGACAGAATATGCACTTTAATTCATGCGTGATTGATTGGCACTGGCTAGTATGTTCTCTCTATTTGTACAACACTGGCCAAAAATCAAAGTGTAGAGGATATGAAAAATATATTAATATATATTAGATGGAAAATAATATCAGGGGGGAATTTATAGAAGCGCAGTTTTTTAATGCAGTTTTAAAACTGTCATCAATCAAATGTAGCTTCCAGACTTAGATGGCACTATTTATTAATCTATGGCTTCAGATTAGAACGGCAATCTGTACATCAGGCAAAACATTACTGTTGACTTACCTATAACCATACTTACACACTCTCGCGGAAAGTGAGAGTTTTTAGAGGTGAGATGTTGCCCATAGCAAACAATCAGATTCTAGCTATTATCTTCTAGAAGGTGCTTGGCTGCCCCCAAGCTCTTATCTCACTGTGAATAGATACCGGCGCATGCGCACGGCATCTATTCACTGGCAGTGAGCACTGCACCGCAATTCCCCTTACCCCACGGGGCAATAAGGGCAGGGAGCATTCTGCCCTTTTTAAATCTGGCAGGGGGCGGCAGCCCAGCTAAAACAGCCTAGCAGGAATGCTAATAGACTACAGCCGCCACTTTCACTGCATCTCAGCTGACTGCACACATCAGTTGATCGGGTCACAGAGAGATTACTTATCAGCCATCCGGTGCCGGTTAGTTTTATTTTATTTATTTTCTTCACCAGAGGCAGGAGGGCTAGGGCAGAGACAGAGGGAGCATGCGGGGATGAGGGGGAAGGCAGGGACAGAAGAGGAGGCAAGGAGCTGGGCTGCAGCAGAAGGCCATGGAAAGCAGGCAGGAGCAGGGGTGCGTGCATGCACAGACACATTCTGTGTCCAGAGGATTTGCAGGAACAAGCTCAGTCGTTGCAATGCACATTTAGGCGAAAATATCACACTACAAACACATTTTAAATGCAGATTGTAGCAAATATACCCCAAAGTTTAATTATTTTTATTCACTTCCCATTGCCCAGGCGATACTTTTTCGCAGATGACGTCATTTTCGCAGGTTTCAACTTATCCCGTATTCAATATTAGTGTTTTTCGCTGGCGCGATAACGCAATGCAATGTAATAGGCAAAAACGTTTTGCCTATGAATAACCGGTGGAAAAAAGTGCAGAATTGGGGATTTGGGGTGCAGTGTTGCAGGAACCACCCTGCACCCTTTGGACACCCCCCCTGATGCTAACTACATCAAAAAACACAAAAAACCCACAAAGGACACCCCAAAAAAGCACTTTGAAAAAGTGGGTGAAAAAAATCAAAGTGGGGGTGAAAATTCAAAAACTAGCGAAAATGCCTTTGGGGGGGTCTGCAAGTATGGGGGAGGTGTATTTTTGATTGCAGGTGCTTGCTGTAGGTGCGTTTTTGGCGCTTTTTAATGCTTGATTTTAGCAACTTTATATGCTTGCACCCATTTTCATGTACCCCAAATTTGATGGGAATAATTATTTTCCCCCCAAAAAGTAGCAAAATCCTATTCTTCACCACTTGCTCATAGACTCTAAATATCGCCGATTGAGACCATCTAAAAACACCAAATACCTTTAGCAGAGCTATTCGGGGGTACCCATAGTTAACCCCCATGTCAGAGCACCTTTAGGGGGGTTTTCCCCAAAACTGACTGAACTTTTCGCCGATTTAAGTTTTTCCGGGTCCCGTTTTCTCACATTTGCAATTGAAAGTGGGGATATGCGGGGACGCGCGCGATAAGTTTTTGCCGGCAAAAGTTCCGATGATGGCGAAAAGTCCGGCAACGGGCTTTTCGCTTCAAATTGAATACGGGCCTATGTTTTAAAATACAGATTGCGGGAATACCTTCCTTTAATTTTGGCTCATCCATTATACATGCCATAGAGAATGCTACTAAAACCCTCATACACTCACTGGTCATCTCCAGATTGGATTACTGTAACCTCCTCCTATCTGGCCTCCCCAAATCCCATCTCTCTCTTCTCCAGTCTATCCTTAATGCTGCTGCTCAGCTTATCTTCCTCTCCAAATGCTCTACATCTGCCTCCTCTCTCCTTCAAGCCCTCCACTGGCTCCTTCCCTTTTAGAACCCAATTTAAGGTTCTCACGCTCGCTTACAAAACCCTCACCCAATCTTCTCCCATATACATCTCTGATCTCATCTCCCTTCACTCTCCTCTCCGCTCTCTTCATTCAATTAATGCACGCCGCCTTTCATGCCAGCTGATTACTTCCTCCCACTCCCACCTCCAAGATTTTTCCCGCACTGCTCCCCACCTCTGGAATTCTCTCCCACTCCCCAACAGAATCTCCACCTCTTTGCAATGCTTCAAACGGCTCTCAAGGCCCACCACTTCATCAAAGCCCTCCAGCTATCATTCTAACTCCCTGCTACATGCTCCTTCCCCCCCATCTACCCCATCTGTGTCAAACCTGCTTGTCTTCCTCTCCCTTTTAGAATGTAAGCTCTTACGAGCAGGGCCCTCTACCCTCTTGTGCTTCTCCCTACTTTAGTTTCATCTACTTCTTACTCACCACTAGGGCACCTAACACTTGGTTGCTTATGCTCTGTTGCTTATCTGGGTGTTATGGTCGTTAATGTAGCAATATATATTATCCATGTCCTGATCCTGTATTGTATTGTTCTGTAAGTCGCTTGTCTACAATTTATTTATGTACTATGTAAGGCGCTATGAAACACTTGTGGCGCCATATAAATAAATGATAATAATAATAATAATAATAATAGAGAAGAATGAAGAGACTGTGGGGTAAATTTACTAAGAATCGAGTCTGATCAACCAGCCAATGAGCGGCCGCTATATGTAAAGCGACCTCTTATTGGCTGCCGGGCTGTGGGATTTCCCGAGGAGGCCCGTCAGCTGTCATTTGCGAAGTGTTGGTGTGTGTGGCACACACCATTACTCGATTTGTTATGTTTGTTCAAGACCCCTGGATGCTACGGAGACCAGCGCGAGGATAGAGGTGAGTATCATATCTTTATTCCAGGTACATCCAAACAGATTCTACATGGGACAAGGCAGAGGCGGATTTACCGCTAGGCAAAGCAGGCGCGCGCTTATGGCCTGGTGGGTCCCAGGGGGCCCGGCCGCTGACGGGGATGTATAATAGAGCAGGACAGAAGGCATTTTGCTTGCTGCCACTGCCGGAAGCCAGCCAGTCAGCACCAGCAGCACACCACTCTGCTAGTCAGCGTCTCCTCCTCCCCTGCACTGTGATCACGTGACACGCACGGAGAGGGGGAGAGAGGAGCCAACAACACAGGAGGAAGACAGTGAGCCGAGGTGGTGCTCAGCTGCTGAATCAAAGGTGAGGTGTCTGTCAGTGCCTTTAGTTTAGGATCATAAGCAAGAGAGCTCACCGCGGGGGTGGCGGTGTAATTATTATTATTTATAGTCCTGCAGTTTTTATCAAATTCCTGGGGGGGGGGGGTAGGGAAGGAGGGAGAGAGCTGCCTTCATTCCCAGTTAGAGTAGGGGGGCATGGCGTGCTCCCTATAGTGCATTCATGAGCTCCCGCACGGTGAGAGCCAGACAGTGTCTTGGATACTCCCCTTCCTTTGCACAGCAAGCATGTCCCTCTCCTTCCTCCATGCTGCCTTACTGCACTGTGTGACTGAGCTACACAACTTGCCTTTTCCTGTGCTCACTGGGATTAGGGCTTTGCTGTGTAAATCTGAGTATGCTTGATGTACTTGATGTACTTGATGCACTTCTGACTGTGCACTGTCATAGTAAAAGAGAGGAGGGTGGATTTATTGCTCTGCCGCCATGTACATAAGGAGTACCATTAGCATATGACCTGCTTCCCCACACGTATGTAGCTGTATAGGAGTGTGTAGCTAGCTATGTCACTGCTCTGTTATATTTATATCTCTGCTGCAGGGAAAGCTACACAAAGGCATTTATCTCTGTGAAAGGTAGTGATAAGCTGCTGTCTGTGTATATATGACGGTTACTGACCTAAGACCTGCCCTCTCACCTCCTTCATCACACCCCTTCTACTTTCCATCCTCTTCTCTTCCCCTGCTTTTATTGATTGATGACTACCTCCATTATACTAACAAAAGGGATTTACCTTTTAGTGTGAACCCAGGACATGTAATAAGGGCTCAATTTAACAACAATCCATATTAAACCAGTGGGATATCTTGTTTAGTATCATAGTGATATTAGCGAATATGCCATTGGTATTTAATATTACTTACCCCTATATCTTTACATTATCAGTAGAATGTGTCAATTGTCTATGCCTCTGCTGTGCCTTTTATGAATATACAGTAGTTCTATTCAGGCAGCAATATAGTGTCACATCGGGGCCCAATTATCATTGCATATTTGTGGCTTAACCCCTGAAAACACCAGTTTTCAGGTGTTAACAGCAAATATTAAGTTTCCCCCAGATGTATCACAGAGGGGCCGAGGCAGATATCTCCGATACCTGCTGCAATCCCTCCATTCCCTCTGGCAGCAGCATCCCCCATAGGTTTCTATGGGGGGATGTTTAATGCTCATCTCCAATTATTAAAGGACTGCACATGCGCAGTCCTCCATTTGTGAGACCAATGATTGTGATGGTGGCGCCAGTTTGTGACCTTGGTCGCAGAGCTGGGATCACAGATGCAGCAGGAGTTGCCTGTTTCCTACAGACGCCTCCTGCTGAATTTGCATCTGAGATGGACGGAATTGCACAGCTGCTTGTGTGCGGCTCTGCCATTCTGTCCATCTATGAATCAGGCCCTCTGTCCCTTCAGCCAGCATTCAGATTTTAACTATCGGGCAGTGCCTATATTTTTTTTTTGAATCACGGCACCCTAGAGTATCAGCATTTTTTTACGGCACCCCTAAGGATGCTCATACACATGTGCACACGATCAGCCGATGTGTACGATTTATGTACGATTTCCCTTGAAACTCTCCCTGCCAGCTCTGCACACGATCTGCACATGATATGGACACAACTTGGTGTCCAATCTTCAAACAATCTCTCCTGCTTGCAGGCTTTTCACTGTGTATTGTATCCTACATTGTCAGATCTGACGATGCGATGTGCGACCTGCAGGGACGTGCATCGCATCGTGATCGTGAGTGGGGACTCACGATTTCCTCACGATTTTGGCATATTTTACACGATCTGTCGTTCCAATGCATCGGAATCGGCCAAATAGGGTAAAATATCGCTATGTGTGTGGGCACCTTAATGTTTAATGTTTTAAAAAGTTGAATATAAGAAGTAAAAATGACAAATAACGTAAGGGGAATAAATAGGGAATGTAAATATGATGTCCAGGATTGTTTAAGGAAGGGGGGCCCCAAATCGATGTCTTGCTTAGGGCCCCATGGGGTCTAAGTCCGCCTCTGGGACAAGGGGACAGACCAGCTGGCAACAGGTAAGTATGTGTGAGTGAGGTAGGTGTGTAATAAAGCTTTACTGTATACAATGTGTGTACTTTCTTAGTTAACTCTTTATTTTACAGTGGAGGTACAGGTGCTGGCCGCCTGCGGGCGCTTGTAGTTCCACAAGTGCATAAGGGCAGGCATGCTGGCACGTGTAGTTCCACTATAAAGTACAATAGTTTGTAACTATTTAACATTTTATTGCCCCTGTACCCACAGCCCAGGGGTGTGGGAAAGAGCCCCGGGCTTCAGACCGAGCCTGGAGTTTTGGGAGAGGGGGAACCCCTTCTTTTGTGTGTCCCCATCTCCCCTGAGATCCCCTGCTTGGCCTGACTGGCTTGGGGTGCGAATGCTTTGGCCATGGAGACATGGAGACTCGGTAATAGGATCTCCTGGCTGTGGCATTACACCCCGGTCGGTTTGGGTCCGGTGCTGGTTTTAAATATAGGGGAACCCCTACGCATTTTTTTACCCCCTATATTTAAAACCATCACTGGTCCTGCAGCCAGGTGCTGGTTCCTAAATTACGGTGGAACTCTACTTATTTTATTCCCCAGAATTTTTGAAACCAGGACTGGCTGAGCAGTCCGGGGCTGGTTATGCTTTTGGGGGGGGGGACCCTACATAATTTTTTTTTAAATATAAACACTTTACATTGAGTACACATGCAAAAACATACACAAATCACACTGATCTATTTATGTTTCTGGCAAACTCTCAGATTGTAATCTTGATTCTTGGTAAATTTGTGAGTTGTATTTCTTACATGAAAATTACTTCCGAGTTCGCCCGATGGTGAGTTTCCAGTTTGCGATCTCACCCAAGTTTTACGACTGAGAATAAAGAAATCTCTCCCAAACTCAACAGAGTTTGTCTTTAGTAAATTTGCGAGATGAAAAGCATGCCTAAACTCACCTGAGATTGTCATCTCGACAAAACTCGAATCTTAGTAAATTTACCCCTGTATCTCGAAACTGGTCACCAAAAGGCAAGTTTTCTACCAGGTAACAAACTACTGTCAACACCACAACCCAATCCATGCACTCATTACTAGAGAAATGTGGTTTATTTTTTCATGGAAAACGAACACACACCCGAACTTAGGGGTTCCGAGTCAACTGAGCCCCGGCTTCGGTCTTCCCGCCAACCTCGGATCCCAAAATGAGGTAAAATGTCATCTTCCCTTTGTCAGATGTCATGTGTCTTGGATTGCATATTAAGGTCCATCCCTCATTATTGGGTGCCATTTTACACAGGAGATCAGAGGAAAAGGGTGTGGGATTGGGCTGCAGCATTGTGAGGCACTAAAAAATGCCACTAGTAGTGGTCTGGAGCACTGTGTTAAAGGGGCTCTCTAGAGGCACTGTGGACCCTGGGCTGTAGCACTGTGAGGCACTATTTTGTGTGTTCAGGCCCAGACACTAAAAAACACCATTAAGAGCACTGTGTCATTAAAAGAAAAAGAAAACATAGAAGCACTATGGGAAGTGGGCTGCCACACTGTGAGGCACTGTGTTGTGTGTTCAGGTCTAGGCACTGTATTAAAAACACTGTATTGTGTGTTCAAACACTGTGTTAAAAAATTTAAATAAAACACTGTGTTGTGTGTTCAGGGCTAGGCACTGTGTTCAAAACAATGTGTTGTGTGTTCAGGCACTGTGTTAAAATAATAAAACTAAAACACTTTGTTGTGTGTTAAAAATAATGTAATTAGGGTGCCATTTCTCGGAGTGATGTGAGGCACTGTGTTCAAAAATAACATCATTAGAGTGCCCTGACTATGAGTGCTGTGAGGCACTGTGTAAGGTGTTCAAGCACTGTGTTAAAAAAATATTAAAATAAACTGTTGTGTGTTAAAAAAGAACTTCATTAGGGTGCAATTTTTGTCAGCTCTTTAAGGCATTGTGTTGTTAGTTTATGTACTGTGTTAAAAAATAATGTGATTAAGGTGCCATTACTAGAAGCACTATGAGTCGATATTGATCAGTCAATAGAAGAGCAGGAGCAGCTAACCAGTATTAATGCTGCGGCTGCTGCCAGCAGTCATGATAGTACTTCAACACCTACTAAAGGTGGTCATTGGGAAATAAAGTTTTAGAAAGGGCACCTGGAATCGAATCAATATTTCACAATATTAAAGAAAACCTCACTTCAAATAAAAATGGGAAAATTTACTCCCGAAAAGCGTAAAATTGCGATCATGCCATACACCACATGCAGTGGCAAGGAATAGCTGAGGTCATGGCCTTCCTTTATGAGTGTTCCTGCTACTGCTGTTCCATGCTCTAGAATGCCTATTGTGGAAGCCGGGGCCAAACACAGTCATGCATCTTCTGAAAACTCACATGTAACACCTTCTCACTTTAAGTCTACATGTGTCACCTTCAGTGGCGTAACTAAGGGGGGTTGAGCAGGTCATGTGCCCTGGGTGCCGTAGGACTGGCAGCATGGAACCGGCCCATCCTAGTTACCCAGTGTAGGGCTGACCGCAGTGAGGGCCTGATTCAGACCCGCTTGCGAGCGCTATGGTGGTCCAGTGTGCATGCGCATAATGGAGCTGGCTCCGCTGTGCGCATGCGCGAGACCCGGATAGCGACGGGCAAACCGTCGTTCCGGGTCTCGTACCAAAGGGGGCGTGCTGTCGATGTTGAGTGACAGCACGCCCCCTTTGGTGGGCTGGCCGGGGGCGTGGCTGCCCAAACGGAGGCGCCTACCGTCTGGGGCCGGCCCCACTGATATCACAAGTGATGTCAGTGGGAGGGCTTTCGGCTCTGTTAGAGCCGAAAGCACTCTTGGGCTTGCGGCAGCGACACCCTACCACAAGGGTCGCGTCGCAAGCCCAATGGTCGCGATGGTCTTAACCATCGCGACCATCATCATGGCCGCTCGCTATAGCTGTGGGTGGTCACCCACAGCTATGCGAGCGGCCAGGAGGCTGCTCCAAAAAACCAGAGGGCCGGCCCTGATTCAGAGCGAGCGCTCTGTCAGAGTGTCCAGCTCTGAATCAGGCCCTGAGTGCGGTCAGCTCTACGCATTTACACAGGATCAGCGCTAGGCTTCCCTACACCCAGCGCCAGTCCTGTGCTGCACAGCTGAGCCCCTTCCCTCCCCCTGAGCGCTTACCCAATAGCACCAGGAGGAGGGTGAGAGGTGGGCTCAGGCTGTGCCTTTTTACATACACACATCGCTGCCAGCACGGTGGTGATGTGTGTGTTAACCAGCAGCCAATGAGAGTCAGACAGACTCTCATTGGCTGCTGTGGTGACGATGTGTGTGTTAATCAGCAGCCCAGGAGAGTCAGACAGACTCTAATTGCCTGTTGCACCCACTGCAAGAGCCGGGCTGGAGCTCACACATGAGCTCTGCCTTCCGACTCCTGCGGTGGGTAATGGGAGAGACGTCATGACGTCTCTCCCATAATGCAGAGCGTGCCAGTCTGGGAGGACTGATGTGCAGATGGTGGCAGGGGCAGTATCCAGAGCGGGGATTCAGGTAAGTTATTATTTTTTATTTTTTTTACTTGTATATGTCTGCACTGCATTGGAGGGAGGGGGGCTACTACTGGGGGCACTGCATTGGCAGGGGGATCTCTAATGGGGGCACTACTGGGGGGGACTACTACTGGGGGCACTGCAATGGTAGGAGGGACTTCTACTGGGGGCACTACTGGGGGGGACTACTACTGGGGGCACTGCATCAGGGGGGGAACCTCTACTGGGAACTACTACTGGGGGGGACTACTACTGGGGGCTTACTACTAAGGGCATAAGGGGCACTGCACTGGGGGGACCACTACTGGGGGCACTGTATAAGGGGCACTGGATATGGGGGGATCACTACTGGGGACCTGCAGGGGGGGTACCACTACTGGGGTCACTGCATAGGGGGGGACTATTACTGGGGGCACTATATAAAGGGCACTGCATATGGGGTACCACTACTGGGTGCACTGCATGAGGGGGAGTACTACTGGGGGCACTGCATAAGAGGGAACACTACTGGGGGCACTGTATAAGGGGAACTAATGGGGGCTGCATAAGGGGGACCACTACTGGGGGCACTTTATAAGGGGAACTAATGGGGGGCTGCATAAGGGGGACCACTACTGGGGGTACTGTATAAGAGGCACTACTAGGGGCCTGCATAAGATGGACCACTACTGGGGACATTGCATACTGGGGGTACTGTATAAGGGGCACTACTGGGGTTAAGATGCATATGGAAAGGAATGTTCAGAGTGACGAGAAAGGGGTGTGTGTCATCTTGACATGCCCCATTTTTAAGTGACCACGCCCCTTGTGACCACAACCATTTTTTTGGCATGCGTCTTCACGCACGCACACGGGGGAGGGTGGGCTCCGTTTTTAATTTTGTCTTGGGCTCCAAATACCCTAGTTACGCCACTGTTCACCTTTAAAACAGGCAAATCAATTCACATAAAAAACTAATGCTGAAGAACACATTGGACCTCATTCAGAGCCGATCGCAAAATGCGAGCGCTTGCTCTGAATGAGGGCGGCCGCATCTAAAAAATTGTCTGGCCTCCTGGCCGCTTGCTAGGCTTTGGGTTACCACCCACAGCCTTAACGGGCAACCAGGTTGATGGTCACGATGGTTAAGACCATTGAGGCTTGTGACGAGACCCTTGTGGTAGGGACTCGTCTGCCGCAAGCCCCAGAGAGATTTCGGCTCTAATAGAGCCAGAAGCTCTCCCACTGACATCCCTGGTGATGTCAGTGGGGCCGCCCACAAATGGCAGGCGTTTGCTTGGGAAACGCCTCCGTTTGTGAAGCCACACCTACAAAACAGGTCAAGCTGTCGCCCCTTTTGTAGTGAGCCACGGAGCGAGAGAATTTCTCTCTTGCTCTGGGGCTTGGGCATGTGCAGTGCGGCCGCTGCTCGTGCGCACAGCCAAACATCGACCCACTTGCGAGCGCTCAGGCGCTTGTGAGCGAGTCTGAATGAGACCCATTATATGTTCACAAACTTCTCAAATCCCTGAGGAGAATGTAAGTGTGTCCACAAGTGCTATGTGTAAGTCTAACATTTCTGACACTGTACTCCTAGAGAAACCTTATTCCACCATTTTTGCACCCTCTGCAAATGAACGGATGAGCAGCAGTAAAAGTAAAGATGGTGATTTAAGGCCTGATTCAGCAAGGATCACAATTCTGCTTATACGCACACACTGAGGTTGCTAATATTAGCGGTGCTATTTAAATGTGTGCATTCACATTGCGAACGCAGCCTGACATAAGGACGCCTACTTCCCCTTACTCACATCCGTATACTAGGGCAACATAGCAAAACAATTGGTAACATCGAGTAACATCGGACCAATGCGCACAGTTAAGGCAGGTCAGACCTCACTCAGGAATTGCTAACTTCAGGTCACGCTATGAGACCTCAGCGGTGTCTGGTATTGCAGTGGCTAATTTATGCACGCCCATGCAATGGCGTTAAAACGCACTGGCATGCCTATGTTCGCTCGACCACCCCATCACCACCCACAAATGGCACTTCCTGTCAATCACTCTGCTCTGGATCTGCGTAGCCTCTGCAAATGCCGTTCCCATTGCAATTGCTAGTTCGCGCACGCACACTGCAATGCATATGCTTGCGCAATGCGAATTTAACCGACCAATTGCGTACATATTAGCAACTGCCTTCCTTGCTGAATCAGGCCCTTAGAAATTGAGGATGCCATTGTGGAAGTGCAACAGGATGAGGGGATATTTGTGCATCTACCACTAATAATGAGGATGTTGTTTGTATCAAAGTAAATCAGCCAACAGTGGCAGCAATTCTTGCCCGTGATAAGAAGAAGCCCATTTCTCTTATTGGCTATCCAAAACACATGACAGCCGATATAATGCCGTTTTTGAAATTAAAACAACTTGTTTTGTAGGGGCCCAAACAAACCAAGTACTTCAGTCATAAAAGTGGCATGTCCTTTTTAATATGCAATATAAGAGAGGGTCGGAGGTTCCAAGGACAATTCCATTGTAAACCACTTTTCATTATGGGCTTTGCCTAGATTGTGTGTGTGTTTGACAGATAGTGTATATTACTCTACCTTACAGTGTTTTTTTGTTTCTTGCAATGCCATCAATTTTGGATTCTTGTTTTAATTAGTGTTTTCCATTCTACGATTTTTTTTAATAGTTATAATAATAACAACACTGTAATCAATCAATCAATCGATCAATCAAGCTTTTATCTGTCTTCCACTAAATACTCCACCTCTATATATATATATACTTGTGATGGCTTTGGGTCTCTTATCTAGTTCTTGATTAATGAAACATTCAATAGCATTGCACTCAAGGGTAATAGACATCAACAGCGAGAATCATTATTGGTATGAGACTTGCACCTACCCCATGCTGGGTTCAAAAGATCCATCAGAAACAGGCATCTTGTGTTGGCACTAGGGCAGTAGTCCTCAAACTGGGTTCCGTGGTACCCTGGGGTGCCTCTGGGCACTTGCAGGGGTGCCACAGGTTGGTGGTATAGGACCAATTCAAACAATTTAATTTTGACTTGATAGGCAAAACCAGTGATAGTGGTTGCCAATCATGAACTATGTGGACAAACTGAAGTGCAACCCTGTCCATCACAATACAACTGACCCTAAGGATGACAGGAAAGCACAATTTACTTCATGTAATATTTTTTTCTGAATTTCTCAATAAACTTTTGGCCTAGGGGTGCTGTGAAAAGAACGCTGATACTCTAGGGTGCCATGTTCAAGAAAGTTTGGAAATCACTGCTCTAGGGTTTTGTCGGGGCCCCTTTGGGTAGCTGTATGGACTGGAGTGTGAATGAAGCTGGGTGGCTTAATAATGCTATTCCTCATGTAGGTTACTATTAGCAGTAGAATGCTAAAGATAATGGAAGAGATACTGAAACTAGATGCAAGCTATCAAGATAGCCTGTGGTAGTAGTAGTATATAGGTAAATCTGGAACAAACTGCAATAATACACTGGAGCCAGTTGCTGGAAGCACAATTGGTCAGGCTGTTGGAGGTACTGGAACTGGGTGCTGAATTTTGTTAAGCAAATAGTAAAGCAGGTAACTGGAACAGGTACTGAATGTTGTGAAGCAAATACTGAAGCAAGTAATTGGAAAAGGATGTAGGAATGCAAAACAGAACTAGGAGCCAAGGTACTGATCCTCAGAGAAAGATGTATTGGCCTGAGCAATCAGCAGCTTCTGGTTTAAATATGGTGCGTTTAGAACTGATATCTGGCTGAATCATGTGACCAGAGTTGCTTGAGATTGGTTTGTCAGTGTGGATCATGTGATAAAGTCCAAGATGAGGGCACGCATGAAGCAGAACAGCAGGTCTCAGAGATGCCAGGGGGGGCATAGATGGCCGTAAGGTGACACTGGTAATGTGAATCCATACCCCGATGTGTGACGCATCCCATCTGCGTCCACATGCTACGAACAAGCACGGAAATCGTCTTACATGCCCACGACGCTCCCATGAAACTTCCACGAGTTGGCTCAGTTCCGTGCTTCTGCATTCATTATCGCCGTCCAGAAAGAGAGCTTCATCGATGGATCAATCCGTACACACTTGCACACTCCTTCCATGTGCGTACATTTTGTCAGCAATTTCTTTCTATGGAGCATGCAGAGTATGAAGATATCTGCGAGATCTGTCAGCATTTCTACAGGCCCTATAACTTATTTTTGGGCATTCAGACATTTTACTGAAGAATTTTACAACAACTCCACAAACTGGGGGCTACCTGACTGATCAAAGTCACAACTCTCATCAATCACTGTGACATTTCTGAGCTTGCAATAATTATCCCCAATAATAAATCTATCACATAGCAGGGGAGAACAGCAGGGCATGGTGCGTGCATGGCATTCACGGGGCTCAGAGTAAGGTAACGGGATGGGGTGCAGCATGTCAGAAGTGCTGGTCCATTTGCATATGTGTGGATTTGCCTTGATTCACCAACCTAAAAACATATTCCTGATATTTAAGTTGAAACAAAATACAGCATTACCAGAACAGCAAATTGCATTTTAATGGGAACGCTGTAATATCTTCCAACTGTCTCGAATTAATGCAATTTGAGGAAACTGTCTCACTGTCTTGACAATTGGCACCTTTGTCCCGACTCCAGGGATGTTGGAATGCATGTCCCCACTCACCATGGTGTGTGGCAATTCAAAAGGAGAGGATAAATAGTCTATTTTCTGTGTGGTTTGTCCATGCCCAATTGTGACATCATTATACTGAGTGCATTGCAGTAACCTCCATATAATGTAGAGAGTATTGCAATGACCACCATATATTGCAGAGAGCATCGCCATGACCTCCATATAATGCAAAGAACAGACAATATTAACACAAATGCCACCCTCCAAACAGAACAAATACACCCCTCCCATAACATAAATACACTCCCCCCTAGATAACATTAAGACATCCCTGCACCTCCACTCACTCACTCACCTTCACTTACCTGAAGGAGGCTCTCTCTGGTCTCTGTGGAGCTCAAGAGGTAGAAGAGGAATTGAGAGACAGGCTATAGAGGAGAGAAGAGGCAGGGGCTTGGAGTGAAGTGGAAGGGTCTCAGGCAGGAATTAGAGTGAGTAGAGGAATAGAGAGACAGCGTGATGAGGGGAGGGGACTCAGAGGGAGAAGGAAGTGGCTGGGTCTCAGACAGGGATGAAGGGAGTACTGCAGTTATCTGCAGAACAATGCAGGCACTGGCAACTGGCTCTATAGGAGGTACAAACCACACTAATCAGTTAACCAGCAGCTGGCACTTTCTCCATCACCCGGTATATTGGTCTCTCCTCTTCCTTTCCCCCCCCCCCACTTCTACACTTTTCCCAGCCCAAATGCGCATTCATCTTATGACATGCCATTCCCAATTTTCATATAAATCTGCATTGTGCCAAGTTATTTATCAAAGCTGTCATGACAATATTCACTGCATCGTAAGCTGTTCCGAGTAGGGCCTCTCCATGACATGTACTACTTTCATGCTTCCTCCTTCAGCCTCGTAGACAGTTTTTATATTATTTGTTAGACGTACTGTCTGGCGCTGCAGAATTATGGCACCTTACTAATAAATTATGATGATGATAACATTGGGTGGAATTGAATAATGGAAAGAAAATGTACCCAATGTGTTGGCCTTCTTTTTAAATAAAGGGGGAGAACATAAATACAAACTGTGCTCATGGTGCACATGTTAAAACAGATCTGCCACATGTGTTACATTTAAAGACTAATAAACTATAGAGTAGATAATTACATGAAGTGGGCAGTGCAGGGCATTGATGATGCAGTTTCTTGCAAGTAACGCCAGCATGGCCCAGCCCTTGCTACATAATGCTGCAAATCACAGTATTATGCCATGCGTGGCAGGGCCATGATGACACAATTTGTGGTGCCACTCACTTTGCACCTCGCAACTGGACCTTCTCACACTGGATCTTCTGCAGGGCACAATTAAAACCTTTCACAACATTATTACCTCCATAGCGTGCAAGAAAAAATGAGCTAATACTGCTGCCTGAGGGCTGCTCACAGGTCAATTGGGGATGTAGTCAAAAGGTCGCAAATTACAATGTTGACACCACAGTGTTAAAATGTTGACAGGTATTGTGTCGACATTGTGTCTCCAGTGTCAAAATGTCAACATTATGGTTAGGCTGCAGGTGGGAGAGTTAGATTTAAGCTGTGGTGAGGAGGGGAGGTTAGGATTTAGCACTAGAGGGAGGGTTAAGGGTAGGGATAAGGGGGAAATACTCACTGAATGCTGGAGACTGCACACAGGCCCCCCTCTCTCTACCCGGTGGCTGGCAGCTCACTGAGCTATGCCAGAGTCTACTGCGCGGCATCCATTTTCGCTGCTGAAATGATTTTCACCTCTGCCCTCCCCCCCCCAAAAGGGTCCATTAGTCTATTTTTCGACAAAAGTGGCACAGGTTATTATTATTATTATTATTATTATTATTATTATTATTATTATTCTTTACCAGGTCCCTCTATATAATATACACAAAGAAAACATATTTTTTTATCCTAACATACTAGAAATGTCCTCCTCATGGGCTTAACTACCACAGGTGCAAGGGGTGCAGCTGCTATGGGGCCTAGAGCTATGGGGGGGGCAACTTCCTTGTCAAAGTAACATATCTGTATACATTTTTTACCATTGGGTGGTACATAGGGGCCCTTACAAACCTTTGCTATGGGGCCATCAGATACATAGTTATGCCCCTGGTCCTCCTAATGTAGAGAAGTAAAAGCAAGGAAGAAACTGAGAAATAAATAATAATAATTTGATACATATTATTCTTAAACTTTCCCTCATAACCCACTGTAATATACTGTCCATATAGGGGCGTATCTATAATGGGTAAAGGGTGGCCTATGCCGCACATCCTGCACCCCAGGACAAGGTCCTATCAGGCTAAGGTCCGGGTGATTTTTTCATCAATTTCTTCAAAAATATGGTCCCACAGTCAATGCTATCTTCTACGCATGCATCAGCATCATGTATTAGGGGGATGGAGCCATAGGCAAACGCAGGGGGGGGGTTCCGTCTGCCTGGAAACCCCCCTCCCCAGCCCACACTATGGCCACAATAGAAATAGTAATATAATAGATTGTTACTAGGGCTGCATGTTCTTCAATTTCACAATGAAATAATTAGCACCATCTGTGGATCTTTTAACATGTATCAGCCAGTAATAAATAACCTGTGCACCAACTAGAAGATCTGGAAAACATGCACTGTTAGAGATGCACTGCTATAGAGCAAAATATGTACATATATGTCCAGGGCAGTGCTAGGTTCTTCTGCTGCTCCTCCAGCCTCCTAGACTTGCTCCCATGCCCTGGAATGGTGCTCACATCTAAAATAAATACGTTCAGCTCAGGCAGGATGGCCCTACTGACACATCTAATGGCTTACTGTGATCTCTGGTCCTGTATATGCTGGAATTATTACACACAATACACTTTGTATGACGCTTATTAAACCTGGTTAAGTACTAAGTCTGCCCTCTTCATTGACAGGCCACACTCGCTCTAAACTTAAGCATTTGGAAACCCCCCTCTGGAAATCCTGCGTTTGCCACTGGGAGCCCACACAAAACCTGCACTCAGGCCTCCTCATATGTTAGAACACAACTAATAGAGCATGTTTCTTCATGATTTGGTGTGCCAGATTGTGCTGCAATAACCGTGTTTATTCCATTGTATTTTAATTGTTGCAGTGTGGTGATAAGTGCGAATGTTAACATGATGTGTGTATGGTGCTCGATCACGTCGCTTGCCCAAAACTTGTCTGCTCATTAAGTAAATTGCTGCATCCAACTGTTTACAGCTTTACAATACTTGGTCAAAGTTTGTTGTGTCAGAAAAGTTTAGTTAATTGATATGTACACAAAGTACTAATTATCATCTTAAAGTAAGCCATGTTCTGTAGTTAATTTAGCTGATGATCGTTAGCAATGTATAGATGACCCATTATACTAAACTATACTGCAACCATTTATTCTTATTGTGTTGGAACAGTGAAGTCAGTTCAGTTACAATCAGATTTCTATCAGGTACCACTATGGTGGAATAATCTCACAGTAATCAAAACCCAGCCATCTCTTATTGCAGTGCACTCTGCATCTGACCTTGAAAAAAGAAAATGTGAGCACTGTTTATATTTCTTACTAGCTTCACAAAACTAGTTTGTGACAATGGAATGAACACGAGTAGAACGGAATGTTCTCAAACATTTGTAATGTGGTTGAAACGTGCAATGTACCACAAAGTTTACTGAGGATACAGAGAGCACATAAGCCACTGGAATCACACCTTTACCATGCTTAAGGCAGGGCTAAATATCAGAGATATTTATGAAGGCTAGAAAGTTGGGGTTATTTCAAAAATATACTGCTCTCTCCATTAGTTAAAGCAATCTGTAGACATCTGGAGCTGTTCACAATGCCATTTACAGTGTTTTTCTTTTATGTGTTTTTGTTCTGAATCGGTATGTGTTCAAATCCTGATGCCAGAAAACCGACTAGAGAAGATCCCGATGGGGTAAGTAATTAAGCTATTCCTAACCCCATCCCCCCTAACCCTAACCCTCTCTTAGGGGTGCCTAACCCTAACCTCCCCTCCTAGTGCCTAACCCTAACCTCCCCCCGTAAGTGCCTAAACCTAACCCCCCCTCCCCGCACCCTTAACCTAACCCTCATAGGGGGTTGCCTAACCCTAACCTCCCCCCGGGGGTGCCTGACCCTAACCCTCCCTTTCCCTAGCCTAACCCTAACAGTCCCGGGGGGAGGCCTAACCCTAAGTCCCCCCCAGGAGCCCCTAACCTACCCCCCCCGCCGTGGCTGTCCGCTCCCGGCACCCGGATTACCTGCGTTTGGTATGCCGGACGTCGGGATCCCGATGTAGGGATAATGATAGGCGTCAGGATTTCGACACCTATCATTAATCCCTTGTCGGGATATGACAGTCGGGAAGCCTGCGGTCGGCATTTCGACCACCGGCTTTCTGACTACATACCGTTTTTGTTCAAAAGAAGCAAATCAATTGTTTGGGCTGGCGCATGGAGCTGAAACAATTCAATTGTTGCTACATTCGGACATGAACAGCCGCCGTTGCCAGCATTTCTGCTCACCCCCTACTGGAGCGATAGTGGAAGAAATCGTGCTCCAATTCAGGCCTCCTCCATTTCAAATTTCACTATCAACCTACAGTGCTGCCCTTTCCCGAATCTAAACAGTCTCATTGCAAAACTGTTATCTCCTTCCAGTCCTTCATTCCCCATTGTATCTTTGGTACTGTCAACTTCCTCCTTTGCCCACTCCTTGCCACCCTTCCTTTCTCTATGCCCTTGACCTCTCCACCTACTTCACATACAAAATTGAATTCATTTGTCAGGACATCACATCCCACCAGACCCTCGTCATCCCATCCTCTTCCTTCCCAGCCATCCTCTTCCGATCTTCACAATCCAGTTGGCCAACTCTGACTTCCTTCTTCCCAGTATCTGGAGATGAAGTCATGGCCCTAATCCGGTCCTCGATCCCTTCCACCTCCCCTCTTAACCCCATTTCCTCCACTTTACCACAAAAGACCTTAGAGTACATGTCACCATTTGAAGATGTCATTATCACCCTCATCATCACCCTCATCACTGTTAATATCATCATCACACTATATTAGCTCATCCCCACTGTAATCCATCATCACAGAAGCCTCTGTACTTTGTTGTAATTGGCGGCAAAGGTCTCCCTCATAGAATTTATTTAAATTCATTTTGAATAACATCAGTTTTTCAAAATTTTTAGTAGCCTCCTATACGTATCACTCACAAAGTTCCTGGCTATGCTAAACACCCTTTCTGAGAATACACCAGAGGGTAGGCAGCTTAAGTACACCAAAGTTAGTTTGTACAAGAGGCTCCCAATTGCATTTTTTTCCTCCCAGTATTCAAAGGCACTGTGTGATATGCTAATTTGTACATTTATCATTAAAATAATCCTCCATCATTCTATTCATGCTTACTGTATCAGATTGAATCACGGTAGTGGTGTAGTGAGCAATTCTTTTAAAGTTAGGTACCAACCATACAATGGTGCGACCCAGCGCAGTGCAATGCGAAGTAATGATACATCGAGTGTGCTATACACACTGCACAATCCAGTGTACAACGACACAATATGTCATTACATGCATGTAACTGCACCAAGTCATTAATTGCATCGTCCCATCTGCTGTGCAGAACAACAGATAGGACGAGATGAAGAGCGACCATTGTGAATGACGGATTGGGTACACACACAATACAATGTGTATGGTATATTGTTCTGATCTATGCCGGGATGATATATTGTACGATATATCGTATAGTGTGTACCTAGTTAAAGTCTGATCAGATGTCATAATGGCTCACTCTGGTGTGCTGAGTTGACTCATCAACATCACCAGTGAGTCTCTTGGAAAAGGTAAATTTTTTTCCTGGCAGCAGAATTTGCAGGAAAAACTGAAGCAGGAGATGTCATTATGTCATGTCTGTTGGAAAGAAAGACATTACAAATGACTTAAACCTAGGATCCAGCATGGTTGCCATAATGTAGTGATCCAATTGTAAGATGTTGTAAATCATTTGGTCCTGTCAATTATCAGTTTCATGTCCCCCTTCAGCTTCTCTAGCTGCTTTTCCATTAGTTTAATTAAATGTATGACCTGACTCAGGCTGGCAGTGTCTGAACTCACTTCATTGTTAAAATTTCAAATGGTTTCCATATCTTGCATAAAAGGGAGAGTATTCTCTACTGTAACATACTCCCGCCATTCTTCCTATCTCATGGGTTGATATATACATATGGAGGGCTTGTTGCTGTTCCTCCAGTCGCTGATGTATATACAGTAAAGGGTGGAATTCCACCTGGTTACTTCCTCTTGCTTTGGTTGGTTACATTGCAAATTGTGTTGTTGATGCAACTGTTGCAAACCTCTACATGTGGTTGCTGAATGCCGAAAATGCCCAGAAATGTTTAGAGCCACAGTCAGCATGTCCTGCACACATCTGTCCGTTTTTAAGAAATTCTGAACCACCAAGTTTATTGTGTGCACAAAATATGGTGTTCAAATCATACAGTTGTAATGTTTGTACAATGATGTTAATTGCATTATAGGAAATAAATTCTGAGCAGAGTCTTAGCAGGGTAAGCCATTTTGCTATCACATCCCCAAGTTTTCCAATAGATTAACACTGGTATGCTTCTTAGTGAAGCAGGTGATACAGAGAGTAGCCTGCCTGTGAATGAGCTGGCATTGTATGTTAGATAATGCTGCTGCTGAAGGCAAGTGGGATGTTACAGTCATGTAATCTTTAGTTTGACAAGTTGGTACAATGGAATTTTCTAAGCCAAGAATAACTTTTTGTAATGTCCTGGTACAGAGGAGGAATTTGCTGTTCTGGTAAATGGTATCAAGATGGAATTTGGTAGCGGGGACACATGACTTCCACTAATTGTCTAAAACCAGATGCATTGATAGTGGATATTGGACACAGATCTAATGCTAAAATAGCCATCATGGCTTCAGTGATCCGCTATGTAACAGGGTGGCAGCGGTCATACTTGGTTCCTCTTGCAAATGCTTGTTTCACAGTCAATTGCTGTTTGAACTACTGGTCTTCTTGCTTTCCTTCTGTGATAAAGATTCAGTTCCACCAGCAGCAGCCTCTGGATAGGGGAGGAGTCAGCTTGCCTTTACAATTTTTAATGCAGGAGTACTACCTCTGATCATTAATGAGGAGGTTGATGATGAAGGTGTTAGCAGTGGAGATTGCATGTGCTGGGATCTATTCATGCTGCTGGTAGCTGGTGCTGGACTGCTTGTGATTATTAGACATGATTTCTCAGATTTTGATAAATAATTTGCATGAACTCACTGCAAATGACGTAACAGGGAGGAGGTGCCTAGATCAGTGGTTCCCAAACTTTCTTGAATCACGGTGCCATAGAGCAGTGCTCAACAAATTTTTGTAAAATCTGGGAGCCAGCTTAAAAGCTTAGGAGCCAGACCAACATCCATGACCAAAACATATGAAAACTTGTATAGACCACCATACATGCCCCTTGAATGCCCCTAAACCTCCACACATGCCATCAGACCACCACACACACCTCTTCAATGGTCTTCAGATTCTGTTATATGGGCATACCTACCCTCAGTTCAAAATATGCCACACAGTAGGGCCCAAATTCATAGTATACAACACATATGTCCCAAATTCATATTATGCCACACAGTAGTTTCCTCCATTCAGTTCTGTCACACAGGAATGCCCTCCCACTGGTGTGTCCCAAGTTCATAGTGTGCCACATAGAAGAGCCCTTAACACAACTGCTGCCAATTCATAGTGTGCCACACAGGAGTGCCCCAATCCACAGTGTGCCATGCAGGAGAGCCCCACATAGGAGTTCCCCACACACAAGTTCCCTGCGGTCACTCTCCTCCTCTATGTCGGTAGTGATGCTTTCCCGAAGTCACTCTCCTCCTCAGCGCCGGTAATGATTCAGCGCCAATAATGTCACACTACTCTTCATGGCTCCCTGTGGTAACTCTCCACCCCTGCGCTGGCAGTGATGCTGTTCCCAGACTGTCACTCTACTCCCCAACCGGCATTGTTTTAGTGCCATGGTAGTCACTGTCTTCCACTGCTGCTGACAGAACTGCAGCTCCCCACAGTTACTCTTCCCCTCCCCGCTGGCAGTGCTTCAGCTATCTGGTCATTTTCCTCCAAAGTGCCAGTAATAATTCAGTTCTTGGCGGTCACATCACACTCCTCTGCAATGGCAGTGTTGCAGCTTCTCCACCTCCATGCCAGTAGTGATGCACCTCTCTGTGAGCAGAAGGGAGGAGCCACAGTGATTAATTGTGGTGGGTGTCCATTCCTCTGTGTAACAGGCCTGCAGCATCCTGCCCACTCCAGTAACCACAAATAGGAGTGCTTTGTAACTGTCTTTTTTTCAGTTAGCTTTATTTTTCACAGTACCTGGCTCTAAAATCTGGTCGCCAGGACTAAAATTTTAGTCGCCATAGCGACCTGGCCCCGGGATTTGTCAAGCCCTGCCCTAGAGTATCAGCATTTTTTTCATGGCAGCCCTAGACCAAAAGTTTGGGAGGATGTGATAACCATTGCATTGCCGATGTGGTACATCCCATCACTTATTGAGTACATACCATTGTTAACAATGCCATTATGTGCCTAGAAATGCATAAAGGACAGCTCTCCAGATAAGAGCTGTCCTTTGCAATAGAGGGACTTTTGGATTAATGGCCCAGAAGTCCCTCTGCGCATGCATTGTATGATGTGCTTGCCGCAGGGGACACTGGGAGGGATCTGATTGGATCCATCTCAGTACAGAATGTGAAAAGAAGACCATAGGCTTCTATTGGGCTATGCAATCTAAAAATTACATTGCCCACACAGCACAGTTTTGCCTATCACTATGAACATAAATAATTTGATTTATTGCCTGGATTATATGGAGGGCAAAAGGGGCGATCATCCCGGGGCCTCCACACATAGCGGGCCCCCCCACACTGTCCCCAGAACCATCCCCAAGATGAACTGTTTTTTTAAATCTTTTATCGGAGCCGCCTGCTGCGGCCCACGGATAAGCCCCACCCCCTGCATTTGGCTCTGCCCCTTTATTCTGTTGCTGGCCTGCTGCCCCTCAAGTAAGCAGTAATGTATATATGTGTATTTGTATCTGTCTATGTGTGTGTGTATATATATATATATATATATATGTGTGTCTGTCTACACATATATATATATATATATATATACATACATAGCTATACATACATACACACACACACACATCAAGCAGGCAGCCCGATGGTTGTGTGTATATATATATATATATACTGTATATATATATATATATATATATATATATATATATTGTGATAGGATCACTGGTAAAGTGGTCTGTGACAGGGACATTTATCCCAGATTCCTGTCTTATGTGTTTTAAATCCCCAGGAGAAAGTCTGCAGTGTAGCAGGCTTGAGTCTCGGCTTTTTGAAAAGCCGGTTTGGGACCTGGGGGTTGTGGGTGAGTGGAGAGGGAGGGCTCCACCCACGGCCACTCCAGGTTTTGGTTCTCTTAGCCTGGTAACAGGCTTGTTAGGGTTTCCACCTGAGAGTGGCCAATATAAGCCTAGTGTGTTGAGGGCTGATGGTCTCACCTGGGAGAGCAGGCAGGGAGTTTGCTCAGAGACACTTGAAAAACCTATTTGTGAGTACTGTGCTGTGCTTTGTTGCTGGCGAGGGCATTAGGCCCTGCCAGGTTCTGGTAGTGAGGGAACTACCTGTGAAGTTAGTGCCCCGACAGGGCTAGGATTTATATTTATGTTTTCTTTATATTTCTGTCATTGTACAATAAAGACTGGCGCCGACCAACTTGTACTTGCATCCAGACTGGTGTGCTGCTTCCCTGCTGCTGTGTGTGTGTGTAAGGAAGGAGTCCTCTACCCAGGAGAGGGACCCCCTAACCTAACTGTGTCACAATATATATACTGTACATACACGGAAGTAAACAGAATGGTCATGGCAACCAAGTGCATGACAACAATGATCTAGTATGAACATAAATAAATACACAAAAATAATCATCAAAACATTACATTCCCATTTACACTCAATTACATATTGCATCTCCATTTAGTCTGCATGGCCAGCGCATTATTACACTGTACATGCAGAAGAAGTGCAATAAACCCCCAGATAGAATATACCAACATCAAAATAAATAATACATATGAGACTGAAAATAAATCTGAAAATAATCCATCAACAATATGTAAATCATCTTGATGTAGCATAAGCATATTCAAAAAAGACTATGCCGGGGCGATTCAAATGTTCTGCCGGTGGCTTTTTATTTAAGACGCCCGACAGAGCTAACCTAACGCGCCCTAACCAGAAATTAAGACGGGTTTAACCATTTTAGACGGCTAAACCTCATCTTTTAGGCAGCGAAGAGGGCGATAATTAATGAGCGCCCAGAACAATTGAATATCAAACTTGGCGCTCATTAATTATCACGCCCAAAAAAACATTTGAATTGAGCCCTGCGAGTCTAATATACATTAACAGGGATTTTGCATGAGCATCATAAACAAAAAAAACATGATTTGTAAAGGCAGTAGAACCGTGGTATATCAAATGTCCAACCAAAATAAAATAAATAAAAAAAACAAAAAAGTAATTTATGATAATTCCCAATGCATAGATTTCAGAAATAGTCACTTTAAATAAAAGGAGTGAGCAATAATTCCTCATTAAGACCATTAGGGGAAATGGAGTTTAACTTATATATCCATTCACATTCACGTTGGAGTTAAGACGATGTCTGTCACCTCCCCTGCAAAATGGCGGAATATGATCCAAAGGCATAAATTTAAAATCCTTAATCGAATGTCCACACAGAAAAAATTGTTTAGCTACAAGTGGTGTAGTGGATTCAATCAATGTCTTGGCTTTTTTAAAGGAGCTCCTGTGCATGCCAATTCTTTCTTTCAGCATGAGTGTAGTCTTACCCACATACAGTTTATTGCAAGGGCAGATGATCACATAAACTATATATTTTGTTTCACAAGTCATACGGTGAATTAAATGAAAGATCCTGCCAGTGATTGGATGACAAAATTGTCAGTCTGCATAAATCGACAATTTACACACCCTGGGCATTTAAATTCACTCTTTTGTAGTGTGAGCCAATTAGACGTGGTGCTGACCCCTGGGCTGATGTCAGAGAATGTTACAAGCTCCTTTAGATTTTGACTTCTCTTATAGCACAACAAGGGTAGGATTGCACAATTTTTTCAAATAACTGGGTCCATCTGTAATATGTGCCAGTGTTTTAATATGGCTTTTTTTTAATATACCCAGAGGTCATTGAGTAAGTGGTGGAAAATGTCATCCTGTCCCGTGATTCTTCTCTTTGTCTGGGGACTAAAAGTTACTCTCTATTAAGAGCTAGACATTAATCAATAGCCTCTTGGACCTCTTTTTTGTCACATCCCCTTTGTATAAAACTATGTCCCATTTTATCCAATGCTGTTGGAAGTTTGTCAACATCTGAGGTAATTCTGGTGACTCTCAATAATTGGAAATATGGAAGCCCTCTTTTGAGTGAGTGTGGATGTAAGCTAGTAGCACATAAAAAACATTTTTATCAGTAATTTTTTTGAATACTTCAGTCATGAGTTTACCATCCACAATGGAAACCAACACATCAAGGAATTCCAAATACTGTAGACTACTTTTGTGTGTGAACTCAACAGAGGTTACTTTTTGATTAAGTACATGCACAAAAGCTTCCAATTCATCCACACTCCCAGCCCAAATCAAAAAAAGATCATCTATGTAATGAAATTTACACAAAATAAATGTTGAATACAAATGATCAGCAGTAATATAGGTAGTCTCGTAATCATACATATATAGATTAGCATAAGAAGAGGCCTTATTTGATCCCATTGCGGTCCCTTTCAATTGGAGAAAAAAGCATCATTGAATAGAAAATAATTTTTATGCAATTTAGTCAAATTATAATTTCTTATAACAGGTGACATCAGTTAATTGTATTTATACTTCATCAATATAACCACTTCTATTTAGTATTACAACCCCCCCACCTTTATCAGCGGGGCAAATTATAATTTCCTGATTCTCTTTCAAAGATTTAATGTCCTCAATCTCAGTTTTATTAAAATGTTTATGATATTTTGTATGTTTTCTAATTTTAGGTAAAGTATCCCTTTTTACTAACCTTATAAAGGTCTCAATAGAAGCATTATTACAGTGTGGATCGAAAAAGCTTTTAGATTTTAAGGGTGTAGTACAAGTGTTGGATTCACTGCCATTAGTCTGTTTAGAAAAATGATCTTTGAGTCTCAGTTGTCTATGGAATTTATATATTTCAGTTTCCCACTGGAAATCAGATTGGCGATAAGTCTGAACGAAAGATAAACCCTTTGCAAGGACAGACTGTTCTGCCTCTGAAAGAATATAATTTGAGAGATTAAATGTAACTATTTCCTCCCTCCCCTCTTCGGTCTGTCCTGTGTTCTTTTTATGCCTGTAGGCCCCTCGTCTACAGGGTCTCCTTCTGCCTTGTTTTTGCTGCGAGTTTACATCTTTCCCTTTAAAAAAGGTCCCCTAGATGAGGAGGAGTGATCAGAGTCACTCATAGAGGTATGTGAATCTACATCAGTAAGGTAATATTCTCTCTCTTTCTGAAATTAATATTATCCCTCCAGGTTCTCCTACCACCCTGGTTCAATAGCCAGGGATAAATATTACTGTATATACAGTGTAGAGATCTGAGATACTTGAATATCCTTGTGAAAAAAGTGCAAGCTCACTTTAACAAACATAAGCAAAATAAGAACACAACAGCCTATTTGCTTTGCCACTGCCCACAGCCTTTCCCTACACTGTCCTAGTTGAAATGGCACCAGATCATGAGGGAGGGACTGTGATATGCAATCCAAAACATGCGCGATCAGACATTTCAGGTAAAAAGGTAGAGCATATTTTTGAAGAATAAACATCTTGTTGTCTGCATCTTAATCTACCCATGCATGATATTCAGTTATTTAATATTTCAAATAGTTCGCCAAAACTAACTTAAGCAGTGCGCAATTCATTGCACAAATGACATAAAAAAGTATGATATAGAAGAAGTCAAGCATTTTGATATAGGTTGGAATGTGGTTTCAGATTTTTTAACAATTCTTTTGATACCTGACCAGGGGCCTGATTCATTATGGATTGCTATTGCGATCGCAGCTGTGATTACGCATGATCTGCTGTGAAAATATGCTAATGTTTGCAACTACTCACCTGGCATAGAGATGCCTACTACAGCTTTCTCACATACGTAAGGCCTCGTAATCTTGCTTATATATTTTTAATATCGAGTAACATCGGACCCTCACGCAGAATTACAGCAGGTCTGACCTGTCTCAGAAACTGCAACTCTCGTCGCATGCAGTGAGTACACAAGCTGCGAATGCCGTAGCAGTGGCTAATTTATGCACGCACAGGAAACAGCGTTAGAATGGACAGGCACTACCACTCCCCGTCACCACCCCCAAACGCTGATGTCCTGTCACTCACTTTGCGATAGCTTTGTATCTGTGTACGTGATCGCAGTGCAATTGCAGTACTGGCCTGCGCACGCGCAGTATGTGCCATCACCCAATCTGTGTACGCTGTTGCAATTGCGATCCGTGATGAATCAGGCCCCATGTGATGAAATTATCGACCAAAGTAAAATTTGGAACCCCAGATCTGGGTGATCTCAGCCATCTTGCATCCTGGAGATGAGATCATCTCCGACTGCCGGCTCTTTCTAATCTGTGAACAGGTCCCGGGTTGCATCGACCCGGGTTACCCATTCACACTGCACTGTGAGCCATGTTGAAATCATATTCAACCCTGCTCATTACCCGGACAACTGGACCCTTCCACACTGAGCAGTATCCAGAGTTGCTGCACTTTCATGTGAAATAACCCGGGTTATTGCTGGCAGTGTGAAAGGGGTATAAGAGTCTTCGCTAGTGAGGTGCCGCTGGTGGTGGTGGTGAATAAGGCTGACACTCCTCCTATGAAAGCAGGCTGTGGGAGGAACAGACAGTCCCTCTGAAGAGAGTACAAGGACAGAGAGAAGTGATTCCTCACTGACAAGAGAGCTGGAGATGACCAGAGAGGTCTGTAATTGTACATCAATCACAGCCATACAACTCCTTACCACACTTCCAGCTGACAGCTTAAGAGAATTCTTAGAGACTGGTTTTGTAGTGTGCAATATAGTTCCAGTTACTGTGCATGCCTCAGCCCTGCTTCCTATAGTGCCCCTGTATTACTAGCTAACAGCTGCATGCCTCTGCAGACCGTAATATAGGGAGTAGTCATCACAGCTTGGTGAGAGATAAAATTGTGAAATATAAAGTACCAACCTATCAGTTCCTAACTGTCATTTTTCAAACTCTAAAGTGACAGTTAGGAGCAGAATGCTTGGTACTTTATATCTCACAATTTTATCTCTCTCCAAACTTGGATGAATACCCCCTATAGTGTAGTAAGAAAACAGCCAAAAACTGTTTATTGAGTAACTCTTCAACCACAGCCTGTTGGAGCTTCTCAGTTCCCTTAGGGGTAGCCTATTACAGATATGAGCTAAGCTAATATTATATGCTCCAGGGATCATTTATTTCCTGTATCGCTGCCTTCTTCATAAACAAACAAACAAAACTAATTTGACCTGTACATATCTATCAGGAATTATCGTCTTATAGAGGCCCATTTACTAATGGTCGCATTTGCAGGATGTGATCATACCGGCTAAATGTATGAAAAAGCATCTGCAGGGACAGGGGCTCGAAAAGGGGATCCTGCGTATATGTGGTCTTAAGACCACAAATGCGCAATAGCCATTGCTGGGGGAAGGTTCCTATGGAACCCTCTCCTGGCTAGGTTTGCGATATGTAGACCATAGACTACAGCAGCTTATGCCATCTTCAGATGGCACAAGCTGCGGGAACCAAATCCAAGCTTGGTAAATCTGACAGCATTGTACCCCCCACTGAAATGTGATAAATTTGACAAAATTGCATCCCTCATAGAAACGGTCCTGGGCTGTAGGTCGGACGTGGACGTAGACCCCATTATGGCCCCTTGCAAAGAAAGGGATGTGCTTACCAGAGTGACCTCCATTGGGGTCAGTGGATGGTCATCATTGGCACTTTTGGCCTCAGACTAGTTACACTTTAGTTCTAAGCTCTGGGTGCAACCCAGACGAAAATGCCTAAAGGGAAGAAGGAATAAGTACACAACACAAACTTCGCTTGATGGATGAACGGTCCCAGTCTCTGTCCCTGCAATAGCATTATGACACAACCCACCCACACAGCTGTATTAGGCTGCTTTGGTTTCAATGTCATGTACCACCCACAATGTGATTACTCCTTCGCACCTCAGGCACTAACTCTTGTTGACCTGGTGACAGCAACAAAAAAGATTAGATGTAGTGTACTTCCTATTGATGCCAAAAACTTCAACAAAACAATGCCAGTAACTTGCAATACAGATGATATACAGACACACAGAATGGGGGTGATTCAGGCTCAGACACTATTGCTATCACAGCTGCTAACATGGTAGCAGCTGCGATAGCACTATTATGGTAATGCAGCAGGAGCATTCACGCATCATGCTTGCATTACTGATCTGAGATACATCCATGGACGCAGCATTGGATCATCTGCATGATCTTCGGCCGGCAGAGTGACCATGGGGTCAATCAAGCCAACCATCGTAGATACACAAAAGAGGCCAGGAAATCTTTGTCAGTGAACAGAGATCCTGGCCTCTTCCCTCACCCCCAAGGCAGTGACATGCCTCTTTATTATGTAACAGAGGTAATTGCCGCCCCCTTTCAGCCCAGAAATGGCAGCAGACTGTCTATCACTGACAGTCTGCTGCCAGACTGCATGAGGGATCAAAAAACTGTACTGCACATGTGCAGTACGGGTCATGTGCTGGCACAGAGGAGTCACAATCAGAGATGTGCACTAAACATCAGGTTAGCGCACATCTCTGAATCAGCCCCTATGTCATACAATACAGGTATCATACAATACAGGTAATACAGGTAATACAATACAGGTAATACAAGCAGGGTAATACAGATGGTACGCAGACAGTATAATGCAATGTAGGTGATTCAGAACAGAACAATGCAATGCAGGTCATTCATTATATGACTCTGCATAGTGCCATCTAATGAGGGCCAGTGTTATAGGACCTAGTGCCTTTTGTGTCTTGGCCTAGTGCCCTTGGTGCCCCAACATAGTGCCGCCTAACCAATGCATAGTACCTGGGTCTAATGTCCCTCATGGCTGCCGGGCCTAGCGCCTTCCTCTGGTCCCACAGGCTCATTGCCTGATTGCGCCCATGGGCATAATGCCTGACCCTTGTGGTCCAGGAGGATGCTTTTTTGCAATGGCCATCATTAGCTCAGGACTTCTGTTGTCTTCTGTGACACTTCTGGCCTCTTCTTCCTTCTTTAAAAACCCTTCTCTGTTCTCGCTGCTCCATCAAACTTGCACATAGCACCTTGCGCTGGCTGACATAAGCCAGTTCCAGAAGGCGGGATGATGACATGGTGAGCCATGATTGACTTGCTGCGGCCATCCCGGATTGGCTACCAGTCCACGAGCCAGCATTGACTCACAGACGGTGCCCAATTTGAAATGGCACCAATTGTGAGTGTTAAGGCATGTATCCCTGTGGATGCAGACCCGCCATTCTGTACATGGGGCACTGTCATGTTCTACTGGATGGGCTGGCAGGTTCTGGTTCTCCAAGGATCATGGCCAAGCACATGGGCAACTCCGGGTCCTGCCGCATCGGCAGCCTGTATCCCTCTGGACCCCAGTCTGCCCTCCTGTTTGGGACTCCCGGGTAACCCCACAACATGATGACCTGGTGGGGACAGAATCCCCACCTGGGACCATGAGTCACACCAGGCCCTGCTGCATCGATGTCCTAGATCCCTCTGGGGCAACCATATGACTTGGGGACTGGCTCCAATACAGTTAGATAAGGTACCCCATCCCAGATACAGTGGTACCATAGCTGAGATGTGCTGAGATGTAAGGGGTGTGGGAAGAATGTAGTGAGGGGGAATGTGTTACAGTGAGTAGGAATGTGATACAGTGTAGGGTGAAGGGAAGTATGTTACAGTGTGGGCTGAGGGAGAATGTGTTACGATGTGGGGGGAATGTGTTACAGTGAGGTAGGAATGTGTTACTGTGAGGGATGAAAGGGAATGTGTTACAGTGTCAGGGGAATGTGGTACAGTGAGTGAGGAATTTTGTTACAGTGAGGGGGGATGTGGTGCACTGAGAGGTGTGGGGGGAATGTTTTACAGTATGGGGTGTAGGGGATTGTGTTACAGTGTGGGGTGATGGAGAATGTGTTACAGTGAGGGGGAATGTGTTACAGTGTGAGGTAAGGGAGAATGTGTTACAGTGAGGGACAATGTGATACAGTGAGGTGGAATGTGGGGTGAGGGGAAATGTGTTACAGTGTGGGGTGATAGAGAAAGTGTTACAATAAGGGGGAAATGGGTTACAGTGACGGAGAATGTGTTACAGTGTGGGGTGATGGAGGATGTGTTACAGTGAGGGGTGAGGATAAATGTGTTACAGTGTGAAAGAATATGTTACAGTGTGGAGTGTGGGAGAATGTATTATAATGAGGGGTGTTGGGTTTGCTACAGTAAGGGGTGAGGAGGAATGTGTTAAAGTGTGGGGTGAGGGGAATGTGTTACAGTGATAGGGGAATGTGTTACAGTTTAGAATGAGAGGGAATTTGTTACAGTTTGGGGTGAGGGGGAATGTGTTACAGTGAGAAGGAATGTGTTACTCTAAGGGATAAGGGGGAATTTGTTACAGTGAGGGGGAAAGTGTTACATGAAGAGTTGTTGGAAAATGTTTTACAGTGAGAGGATATGTGTTGCAGTAAGGGATTAGGGAGAATGTGTTCCAGTGATAGGGGAATGTGTTACAAGGTAGAGTGAGGGGGAAAGTGTTACTGTTTGGGGTGAGGGGGAATGTATTACAGTGAGGGGGAATGTGTTACTGTGAGGGATAAGGGGGAATTTTTTACAGTGAGGGGGAATGTGTTACAGTAATGGGTGTGGGAGAAATGTGTTGTAGTGAGGGGGAATGTGTTACAGTAAGTGGGAATGTGATGCAGTGTGGGGTGAAGGGAAATATTTTACAGTTTGGACTGCTGATGGAGAATGTGTTACAGTGAGGGGGCAATGTGTTACTGTGAGGGATTAAAGCGAATGTGTTACAGTGACAGGGGAATGTGTTACAGTGAGTGGAATGTGGTACACTGATGTGTGGGGGGAATGTGTTGCAGTGGGGGGATGTTTACAGTATGGGGTGAGGGAGAATGTGTAATAGTGAGGGGGGAATGTGTTACGATGTGGAGGGGGAATGTGTTACAGTGTGGGGTAAAGGGCATGTGTTACAGTGAGGGGGGAATGTATTAAATTGTGGCGTGAGTGTGTTGCAGTGTGAGATAGGAGGGAATGTGTTACAGTAAGGGGTGAGGCGTAATGTGTTACAGTATGGGGGAATGTGTTACAGTGTGGGATGAGGAGTATGTGTTTCAATGAGGGGTGTTAGGCAGTGTTACAGTGTGGGTGAAGGGGAATGTGTTACAGTGAAGAGCGAGGAGGAATATGTTACAGTGAGGGTTGAGGGGGAATGTGTTACAGTTAATGGGGTGTTATTGTTATGTATAAGGGGGAATGTGTTACAGTAAAGTGTGTGTGGGGAATTTGTTACAGTGAGAGGGAATGTGTTACAGTGAGGGGGAATGTGTTACAGTGTGGGTTGAGGGGAAATATGTTACAGTGTGGGGTGAGGCAGAATGTGTTACAGTGTGGGGTTTGGGGGAATGTGTTACAGTGTGGTGTGAGGGAGAATTTGTTAATGTGAGGGAGAATGTGTTACAGTGTGGGGTGAGAGAGAATGTGTTACAGTGAGGGGAGAATGTGTTACAGTGAGGGAGAATGTGTTACTGTATGGGAGGAATGTGTTACAATGTGGTGTGAAGGAGAATGTGTTACAGTGTGATAGAAATGTGTTACAGTGAGGGATGAGGAGGAATGTGTTACAGTGAGGGAGAATGTGTTACAGTGCACGGTGAAGGATAATGTGTTACAATGTGGAGGAATGTGTTACAGTGTGGAGGAATGTGTTACAGTGTGGGGTGAGGGGGTATGTGTTACAGTGAAGAAGAATGTGTTACAGTGTGAGGTGAGGGAGAATGTGCTACAGTTAGTGGGGATGGGTTACAGTGAGGTAGAAATGTGTTACAGTGAGGGATATGGAGGAATGTGTTACAGTGAGGGGGAATACGTTTCAGTGTGGGGTGAGGGAGAATGTGTTACAGTGAGGGGGGAATGGGTTACAGTGAGGGTGAATATGTTACTGTATGGGAGGAATGTGTTACAGTGTGGGGTGAGGGAGAATGTGTTACAGTGAGGGATAAATGTGTAACAGTTTGGTAGAAATGTGTTACAGTAAGGGATGAGGGGGAATGTGTTACAGTGAGGGAGAATGTGTTAAAGTGCATGGTGAAGGACAATGTGTTACAGTGAGGGTGGAATGTGTTACAGTGTGGAGGAATGTGTTACAGTGTGGGGTGAAGGGGAATGTGTTACAGTGAAGAAGAATGTGTTACAGTGTGAGGTGAGGGAGAATGTGTTACAGTTAGGGGGGAATGTGTTTCAGTGAGGTAGAAATGTGCTCCAGTGAGGGATGAGGAGGAATGTGTTACATTGAGGGTGAATGTGTTACAGTGTGGGGTGAGGGAGAATGTGTAACATTGTGGGGGAATGTGTTACAGTGTGGTGTGAGTGGGAATGTGTTACAGTGAGGTAGAAATGTGTTACAGTGAGGGAAAGCCGGGATGCGTTACAGTGAGAGGGGGGAATGTGTAACAGTGAGGTTTAAATGTGTTAAATTGTAGGGTTACAGTGTGGGCTAAGGGGGAATGTGTTACAGTGTGGGAATTCACCTGTTCAATGCTGGGCTCTTAAGCATAAGCGTTCTCACCCAGATTCCCTTACAGCTACACAGCCTGTATGCAGCAGCCTTCCCTTCCTATATGGGGTAATTTTAAAGGGAGATTTTCCCAAGGGACTCCCCCTTCTCTTGATATGGCTCCTTCTACTAACTTCAACATAAAGGCACTACCCTGTTACTGGATGTCAATGAAGGACCTCCTTCACTTGTCACGAGAGTTCCTTCATTGACCTTCTACTATGCAAGCAGTGCTTTCCCTCTGCAGGAGTCTCCATATGGTGTAATGTAAAATAATATAAACAGGTATGAGGGATAGAACTGCAAATGAATACAAGTAGGTCAATGTCATGTCTCCCTGGCAGCATGTGGAATACTAGCTATCTATTACCTCTATTACCTCTATTTATCAAACACACTCACCATCCAAAAGATGACTAATATGAACCACAACCTGTTTAAAGACCATGTTTGATAATATTATAATCAACAAAATAAATAATTTGTGACGTTTACTTTAAACACCACAACTTTAATTAAGTCATTAGCTGAATTTTAAACAAAAGTAATTGTAACAATAATAACTCTATAATTAGTTGTTTCTTAATTAGAGTTAAACCACTCAGTTACAGGTAGGATCTTAAACTGTACCCTCCCCAAGTTCAATGCCTGCTTCTGTTTTTTTTCCATGCATTGTTATTGTAAATACTGGCTTCCAACATGCAGTACAAATAAGATACTAACATATTTAAACCTGGGAAGCGACTATTATTTCATAGAACGTGAAATCCAGCTGAAATAACACTGTAGACTGGCTCTATGTGAACAGAACTCATTGTTAGGGCAGTCTTAGGCTAACAGCACAGGAAGCTGGTATCCAAACTGACGGCTTGCCAAGAACAGCAATTCTGTGTAATGGGCTGCGCAGAGCAGTGCACTACTGTCAGTAAATGCTGTAAAGTCAGTGTATGGTTTATCATTTGTATCATTAGTTTCGTATTATGGCTTTATACATATTTTATCAGTATATTGTGTTTTAGATATATCCACTGCTTTTTGTAACTCTCTTTTCTTTGTAACACCAGGATTGTTACTTTGCCAAATTGTATTTCCAATATTAGTAAGGAAAAATTTGGCACAGTTTTAGACATAAACTGCTACGTAGTAAACATATATAGAGGCTTTAATGTTTACTTTGTCTAGAAAATATACCTGGACAAAGTTAAACATATACCCATAAGCTGCACATTTCTGAGCATATGTGATTACTTGGTAAACCTCCACAGGCCATACTTACCTACTCTCCCGGAATATCCTGGAGACTCCCAAATTTAATGTGGCTCTCCCAGATTCCAGGAGAGTAGGCCATTCTCCCAGATACTGCTCGCCGTTACCTACTTCCAGAGTGATGAAGGTTGTCCAGGTAGCTTGATTCACTTTTAATTGTGTTATCGTGCCCCACCCCATGCTTTACAATGCCAAAAATTGCAGCTTTGTTTAGTGGGGGTGGGGCTATGATGACACAATCACAGCACCATGCCCCCCCTCCCCCCACACTTCTTACCTGACTGCTCCATCCTGGAGGGGGAACCTTAGATGTATGCTACATGCAGGACCACCCATAAGAATTATGGGCCACCTGACAAATTTAGATTTTGGCCCATCTCTCCTATATAGGTGGTCTTTACAAGAATATGATGAAACAAAAGAGTCCCAAGTGCTGAAAAGTCAAGTGTGCCCTTTCCAGTCCATATTGTAGATCTCTTATTGCTCCCTCCACAGCTCTCACTCTCCCCTCTAGTCCCTAGATCTCTCATTGTCTCCTTCACAGCTCTCACTACCCTCTCCAATCCATAGATTTCTTACTGACCCCTCCAGTCCATAAATATTTATTTGCATCCTCCACAGCTCTTATTGTCCCCTCCAGTTCAAAGAGCTCTCACTGTCCCATCCAGTTCCTACATAGATCTTTCACTGCCCCCTCCAATCCATACATCTTTATTGTGGACTCCACAGCGCTCACTGCCCCCTCCAAACCATACATCTTTATTACAGCCTCCACAGCTCTTAAGCAATGCGACCAGCGACCCCCCCGTTGATGGGCCGATATATCGGGCGGCCGGTACACACTAGAAGATCCGGTGCCCGACTGCCCGATATGTCGGCTCCTGCTGTATCCCGCTGCATGGGGTTGTCAGCCGCATCGTCAGGTAGGCTTGCATGTAAGCGAGCAAACACACAACATAGTGCGTACACCTGTCATGCTCCGGACACTTAAAACCATATTTTTACCTCTCCAATGCCTGTTCAGGCTAGCAGGTGTATGACAGGGTGTATGACACCCCCTGCTGCATTTGCGATCCCAGCACTGTGACAGAGATCGCAGGCTGGGGTCACCATCGTGACCATCGGTGGTTGGTGGTGGATGGAACCGAGCGGCCGGACAGCTGAGTAAGCCTCAGCTTACTCAGGCTGGCCGGCTTGTGAGCCTAGAAGACTGCGTACGTCCACGCAGTCTCTGAGCTGGCCACTACTGGAAAACGGGATGGACACACACCATTTCCTGTAACGCTGGCTGCCCCTGCCCCCACAATGCCCCTTAAATGTCTCTGCCTGTCAATCAGGCAGAGGCATTCAAGGGCTTGCATGCAATTGAGAAGGACCCATTCTGCACACTCACAGAATGGAACCTGCGCACATGAAGATTTCCAATAATCGGTAATCTGCATTCAGCAGTGCACTGCTGAATCAAGCCCTCAAACCAATCCAGCTCTCAATCCAGCATCATCGGTCCCAATCTGATTCTGCTCATTCATTCAGTAGTATATATTCAGTTCCATTCAAACCTGCTGTACAATAAAGTCTTTCTATTCCTGTTCTTGCCTTTGGCACATCATTCATTGCCGTATCTCTACCGCCTCACATCTATACATGAAGAGGTCCTGGCTCAAACCACCTAAGTTCATCCACACCTCTCAAATCTCCTCTTCAGTCTCCCACACCTGTTCCAACCCAAAACCAACCCTAAGGCATGACAATTTGTACTGGCCAATGGATCCAGCCAAGTATCAGGCACAGGCTGCTAGCTTGACACCTGATCTCTTTGCTCCCCTAGACCACCAAGAGGCGGAGTAGGTTCAAGTTACTTCAAGAACTGACTAACCAGCTGGAAAACATGCAATCCACTCTGAGAAGCTCAGTAGCTGCCACTTTATCCATTCAGATTTCTCCGGTTCCAGTTTCCTCAGTGGCACCTCGTTTGCACATTCCTACTCCTGCAAAATTTGATGGGAACCCCAAAATTTGGAGGGGTTTCCTAAATCAATGTGAAATACAGTTTGAGCTCCAACCCAGCAAGTTTCCTACAGACCATACCCATGTGGCATATATCATCTCCCTTTTATCTGCATCCACCTTGGACTGGTCAACAGTCTTATGGGAAAGATCAGATCCCATCCTAATTTCTAGGAATTTCTCACGGCATTCCTCCGAATCTTTGACGAGCTTAGGAGAGTGTCATCTGCATCTTCACACCTACGTCTACACCAGGGTTCAAAATCTGTAGGCCAGTATCTGGTGCAGTTTCAAATACTGGCATCAGAACTCTCTTGGAATGATGGAGCATTCTATGCAGTCTTCTGGAATGACTTATCCGACAAAATTAAAGATGTTCTTGTTACTTGAGATCTCCTGGACAAATTAGTGGACTTGATCTCCCTGTGCACCAAGGTGGACTTATGTTTTAAAGAACGTGCTATTAAGAGAGTGAGATTCATTCATTAATTCCAAGCCTTGGGCAACAGTCTTGCCTCAGTCAGTTTCTAATCCCAAAGAGGAACCAATGCAAATCAACCATTCTCGCCACAGAAAGAACGCCAAAGACGACAGTCTGAGAATCTCTGTTTATACTGTGCTGCTCTTTCTCATCAGCTCAACAAGCGTCCAGGAAACTCCCGCTCCTAACTCAGCAAGGAAAGGCTAATTTAGGAGTAGTTCAGTCCTCTCCAAAGAAAACCGATTGCATTCTCTTCAAGTAGCCAAGCGCTTTAAGCAAGTCTCTACACTGTTGGATTCAGGCGCAGCTGTTAACTTCATCACATCTGAATTGGTCCAGCGATGGGCATTACTAACAGAGAGTCTGCTTCATCCTATATACCTCACAACGGTTGATGGAAGCTGCATCCTAGGGGGTACCATTACCCTTCAGACTCGACCTCAGCAAGTCAAGATTGGTGGTCTGCACTCTGAACTTTTAAACTTTCTTGTCATACCCAGGGCATCGCATTCCATAATTCTGGGCTTGCCCTGGATCTGTCTGCATAATCCTCAAATTGACTGGAGAACCTCACAAATCACCTTTTGGGCACCTTCCTGCTTCGTTTCTTGCCTCCAAAAAGGTCTTCCAGTATGCTTTGCAGTATCGTCTCATCTGGACACTCCTCCTTCTTATCAAGAATTCACTGATGTTTTCAGTAAATCTGGTGCTGATATACTTCCTCCTCACCATGAATGGAATTGTCCAATTGAATTAATCCCTGGGAAATATCCTCCCAAAGGGCAAACTTATCCATTATTGCTCCATGATTGAATATTTCCAAGAGAATTTGGAAAAAGGGTTCATCCGCCCTTCCACCTCTCCTGCTGGTGCGGGCTTCTTTTTCATCAGAAAAAGGATGGAAGTCTGTGCCCCTGCGTAGACTACAGGGAACTGAATGACATCACCATTAAAAATCACTATCCTCTAGGTCAGTAGAGCCACTATCTCCACCAAATTGGACTTGCGAGAAGCATATAATCTCATATGAATTCGGGAGGGAAACAAATGGAAAACCGCATTTAACACCTGAAATGGTCACTATGAGTACCTCGTTATGCCCTTCGGCATCAGCAATGGCCCTGCAGTATTCCAGCTCTATGTCAATGAGATCTTCCGTGATCTGTTGTACAAACATGTTGTTGTCTATCTTGACAATATTCTCATATTCCCCAATGATCTGGAAGAACATCACCTGCAAGTAAAGGAGGTTCTAACACGTCTCCGTTCCAATAATCTCTACTGCAAATTGGAGAAGTGTGTCTTCGAGGTCAAGTCTATTCCCTTCCTGGGATATATAATTTCAGGTTCTGGTCTCAAAACTGACCCAGAAAAACTCCAAGCAATTCAGGAATGGCTGCTTCCTAATACTCTCAGGACTGTACAGCACTTCCTTGGGTTTGTGAACTACTATCTCAAATTCATAAAGAACTTTTCTACCATGATTGCACCTACAACAGTGCTCATCCGGAAAGGTGCCAATCCATCCCAATGGTCAGAGGAAGCAAAGGATACCTTCCAAAAATCAAACTGAAGTTAATTTCAGCTCCTGTTCTACATCAACCTGATGTTTCACAGCCATTTGTCTTGGAAGTTAACGCTTTTTCCATAGGAGTCGGAACTGTGCTCTCTTAATGCACTCCTAATGGTCTTCTCCACCCCTGTGGATATTTCTCCAGAAAATTCACTACGGCTGAGTGCAACTGAATACAACTACTCTATTGGAGATCAAGAACTTCTCACTATTAAGTTAGTCTTAGAGAAGTGGCACTATCTTTTGGAAGGAGCTGTGCATCCCATTTCCATTCTCACAGACCATAAAAACTTCTTATATCTTAACATCTTATACATTGTTGTAGGTGAACAAGTTTCAAAGGTGAAACGTTCGTCCTATGAGCCCCGTTACAGCAGGGCACACCACTCACCACCTAGGAGATCCAAACAGTCGACACTTCACAGATACCTTCCTTTAGTGTGAGTTACACTCCCTCGGTGCATTTGACCTCTGCAATGCCCATGGCAACAGAGACCATCTAACACCTGGCATGGGAATTTTCACTCACACCTCAACTATCTTTCTATCGGCACTGTCAGAGTCCCTCTCTCATCCGGTTTCCTCTCAAGTAAGACACCCAACAGCAGAAGGGACAATAGAGAATTGCTCTCTTTTAAAGGTCTATGCAGTTTCATTAATGCTATGTATATATATAAGCCATTTTTGCAGGCAAAGTGTATTTGAAGTCTGTGCAGTTTTACCAATGTAACTGATATTTTTGATAGGAAAACTGTTTCAGATTATCCTCAGTATTGTCATTATGAAGAGGGTGAGCATTATCACCTCCAGACATCACCATAGCACTATGTAATTTATGGTACTTCTGTACCTAAAGAAGATTTAATTTTGTGTCATTTGATTCTCTTTGGAATACCTGTGCTTACAGTGATATTTAATAGCAGGGATATGTTTCCTGTTTTATTATTTTTATTGTGATTGTGTTTTGATTTAGAATAACATAGACTGTCACACGGAGAAGTATCAACTAATACCTTAAAAAAATATAGACTGTTACACGGAGAAGTATCAACTAATATATTCGAAAAACTCTCTGTATAGTGTATCACCTCTGTATACTTCTCGGTGGCTAGACATTATTGTGAATTATTTGTGGTTTATATATTCGCCAACACACCAATTAAATTTGATATTGGTGTTTGGATATTAATGTGAATTATTTGTGATATACTTTCACCACCATATCAACTGAGTTGGATACATTTTTGTTCCGGGGCAGTCTAGCCATTCACAATTTGAGTCTGAACACCCCTATTTTTTAATAGCAACAATAAAGGTTACATTTTATTATATATCATCGTTACACTTCTAATAGATTCTAAATTAACGAGTGCCCCATATAAGGAATTTACTTTTATTTAGCTTCTCTGCTAAATGTTCGATTTATAGTTGTGTATTCATTTACATTTCCTAGGGAGCACCACCAACTACAGTGCATATATTCAAAATTATAACACTGATACTCATGGAATAAGGGCCTGATTCAGAGCCGGACGCTATTTGTGCTCGCTCGTTCAGAAAAAAGGGGTGGCTATTCAAATGAACCGTTCGCTCTTTGCGGTCTGTTCACGCCTCTAGGTCTGAACGAGCGTACAAAACATGCGGTGGCCGCTCGCATCCTACGTCATGTCCGCTATTTATTAGATTAATCGAGTACATCGACCAGCGTATGAACTGCTCGCTATTCTTGTGGTTGGTTTTTCCTACAGCAATCTTGCAAGCAGTTCTGACTATAAAATAACCCAGTGACGTGGTCAATGACGCTGCTGTATTAATTATGCACACCCATAAAATGCCCGTTTTGACCTTTAAGCACCTTCCCCTGTTACCACCCACATACGCCTCCTCCTGTCACTCAAAATAGCAGACATTCGCTATTTAGCGAACAAAAGCTTTTCGGCCGCACTGACTGGTTCGCGCATGCGTATTACGATCCGTACGCATGTGCAGTTGGGCAAACATTGCTCGGAACGAACGAGCGGCTGCTTACGAGTGGCTCTGAATCAGGCCCTAAGTTGGTTGTTGATACATTATTTAATTTTAGTCCGGTGCGGGACCACCTCTAATTTTGTACAAGCACTCATACTCAACCAGTTTCATTCAACACTTCCAAAGGCACCCAAAGTCCAGACTCATAATTGAGTTGAATATGAAGTGGCAAAGATTCTGGACTCTAGAATCCATTATGGATGTC
This sequence comes from Taudactylus pleione, assembly GCA_031769625.1. Classification (NCBI taxonomy): domain Eukaryota; kingdom Metazoa; phylum Chordata; class Amphibia; order Anura; family Myobatrachidae; genus Taudactylus; species Taudactylus pleione. The sequence goes on along the minus strand of JAUIMM010000368.1, from coordinate 5,384,663 downwards.
TCCAATACTTAATCGACTTGAAGGGCTACGGTCCAGAGGAACGTTCTTGGACTTTTGCCTCTGACGTCCAAGCTCCTCAATTGATCCGAGCGTTCCAAGCCAAGTTTTCAGGAAAGCCAAAGAGGTTTTCCTGAGGCCACCCGTCAAGGGGGGGTGGTGCTGTCATGCTCCAGACACTTAAAACCACCTTTTTACCTCTCCTTTGCCTATCCAGGATAGCGCTGAGGTCTGCTCATGCTATGCATCACTCCCAAATAGCACAGAGGTCCGCTCATGCTGCACATCGCTCCTGGATGGTGCTAAGGTCTACTCCTGCCCCGTCTGCTCAGTGGCCTGTCACTGAGCATGGAGATGGCTCTCTGCCGTCACTTGCTCACAGCATGTCTCCCCAACATGATGGTATACAAACTGCATGCAAGTGTTTCCTCCAGAACACAGTATAGATGCAGCCATGTTGGACTCTGTCACCTGACTCTCCTCCATCACTCAGAGTGCTGTTCCCAGATCAGCTGATCGCAGCATCCAATCCCTGGGGATCCTCCCCTATAAATTCCATTTCCTGACTGGCCTCTGTGCCAGTACAACGTTGCTTCTTGCTGAAGTCACAGCTCAGTACTGAGGGCCTGATTCAGAGCCGGACGCTATTTGCGCTCGCTCGTTCAGAAAAAGGGGCCGGCTATTTAAATTCAGCGCTCGGTCTTTGCTGTCTGTTGACGCCTCTATGTCTGAGCGAGCGAGCGAAACATGCGCTCGCTATTTTGTAAAGACGCCCCCTGGCTGCTCGCATCCTACGTCATCTCCGCTATTTATATGATTAATCGAGTACATCGAAAGGCATCTGAACTGCTCGCAGTGCTTGTGGTAGGTTTATCCTACCGCAATCATGCAAACAGTTCAGGCTAAGAAACAACCAAGTGACGTGGTCGATGACACTGCTTTGTTAATTATGCACACCCTTAAAACGCCCGTTTTGACCGTTTGGCACGTACTGCGTTCAGATCACCACTCCCCGTTTTCAAGCACCTTCCCCTGTTACCACCCACAAACGGCTCATCCTGTCACTCAAATTAGCAGGCACTCGCTATTTTGCGAGAGCTCGATTTCCGACCGCAATGACTGGTTGGTGCATGCGCATTACGACCCATTCGCATGCGCAGATGTGCGAACATCGCTCGGAGCGAACGAGCGGCCGCTTACGAGCGGCTCTGAATCAGGCCCCCGGTCCATTATATCCAATTCCTAGATTTGGTAAACAAGTCTCCTATACCATCTTGCACACCAGCCTGGTTTTACCACTGAGACTTGTTCTTACAGCAACCATTGGTTCCAGACGTTACCTCCAACCATCAGTCTCACCCGATGCTTCCAACATCGGACTGTTATCAATTAAGGACCTCATTCAGAGCCGGACGCTATTTGCGCTCGCTCGTTCAGAAAAAAGGAGTGGCTATTCAAATGAACCGTTCGCTCTTTGCGGTCTGTTCACGCTTCTAGGTCTGAATGAGCGAACCAAACATGCGGTAGTTTTTTGGAAAACTACGCCCCCTGGCCGCTCGAATCCTACATCATGTCCGCTATTTATTAGATTAATCGAGTACATCGACCAGCGTATGAACTGCTCGCTATTCTTGTGGTTGGTTTTTCCTACCGCTATCTTGCGAGCAGTTCTGACTATAAAATAACCCAGTGACGTGGTCAATGACGCTGCTGTATTAATTATGCACACCCATAAAATGCCCGTTTTGACCTTTAAGCACGTCTGCGTTCGGATCTCCACTCCCCGTTTTCAAGCACCTTCCCCTGTTACCACCCACATACGCCTCCTCCTGTCACTCAAAATATCAGGCATTCACTATTTAGCGAACAAACGATTTTCAGCCGCTCTGATAGAGCCAAAAGCACTCCAGGGCTTGCGGCAACGAGACCCTACCACAAGGGTCTCGTCACAAGCCCGATGGTCGCGATGGTCTTGACCATCGAGACCATCTTCCTGACCGCTCGCTATAGCTGTGGGTGGTCACCCACAGCTATACGAGCGGCCAGGAGGCCGCTCTAAAAATTCAGAAGGACGGCCCTGTTTCAGAGCGAGTGCTCTGTCAGAGCGTCCGGCTCTGAATCAGGGCCTAAGTACAACACGTAATAATTTATTTTCCATCTAAATAACTAAGCAGTATAACTATCTAAAATGGGCAAAGGTGGGAAATTCTATTAAACAGATTCCCAGATGACAAGGCCAGCATTGCAGAGGGTTAGCAGTTCAGCATGGCAAACCTTTTTTCAATGTGTGCTAAAAATATGTTAAAATAATCATAGTAATTTAAAAAGAAGGGGGAGCTTTACGTTTGCAGATGACTGGCTCCACAGTGGCTGACTATGAAATCCAGTCTGTCTATAAAGTGGTAAGCTACTTGTTTTTTATTAAATGTTATCGGTAACAGACAGTTATCTTTTAATTATATGTATGAAAATACAAAATGAAGAACCTTGACATTGGGTTGCGAACATAAATGTTTTCCTCAAAACTATGAACCAATACCTCATATTTTTATTGTACAAGATATATTCAGCTTTGTACTGGTAAGGCCAAGTGCTGACAGCAACTCTTCCTTTTGTACTCATATAGTGTATTTATATTTCCTTGTATTCGTATAGTGCATTTATATTTCCTTGTATTCATATACTGTATTTATATTTGAATGCAGTTGGTCACTTTAGAAATGCAGGTTAGGCAGAGTGTACCGATATAAATATTTGGTACTTACTCATTAAAAGGAACACTCATGGCCAACTGATTGGTTAGATGACCCCAGCATTAATTTATGGTTTCCAGAAGTGATTTATTGCAGCTAAATTAGCTTCAAACAGATCACAGATTAATACTCAACAAAGTAGAACTTCAGGTGGTGTGTTGCAGTCCCACAATGTATTTTATTATGCCATTTTACAGTACACAAATTAAATGCAACTTCTTTCACATTCCACAAGTTGATACTTTTGCACAGTACATTTCCAGAAAAACTTGACAACGAAACAACAGAATGCCCATTTCTTCACCTTCTTCGCTTTCTTTCAGTTGACAAAATTCTTTTCTCCTGTTCAAATGCAATGGCTTCCCTTTCCGTGTGAGGCAAATCTCATTTTTTCAGCAAGATGACAGTTCCGGGGTCTGCTAACCAGTCAGTTAGCCAGGAGGAAGAGACAGGTGTCAGGTGGTTACCTAATTATTGCCTACTCACACCAGAGCACTACATCTGAAAGTTTACTCTCAGACTTCCAGGCGCAGATTCGCTAAAAATAAAGAATAGAAAATGTTAAAAACAAATTGAAAAAAAAAAAAATATTTAAATACAACTTTCAGATGAATAAATGTGTTATATGAATAATAAAGCATGTTTACTTTTTGCCACTTCTGCTATTTTTATAGCATAGGACATCCGGTGCTACAGGTACCACGGCTGTCCTTCATAACTAGGTCCTAAATAGTTACTCTGTGATGGGGAAGCTTTTGCAAGAGAGCTCCTGCGATCTCTACGACCGGCAATATCCAACGAATGTCATCGAAGGCTGTTAGGATTGGTAAATAGGGAGAAAACCTATATTAAATCCAACGAAACCTGCCTTTTTTTTTACAGGATTTATGAACTGAAATAGACTCCTAGATCCATATTAAAAGAATGGCAACAATTTGCTATAAAAAATATTCATGGGAGACAATGTGGGTTCACAAACTGGTTTCTGAAGTTTCAAATGAAATGTGATCATGTAAAGAAAATCTCCTATTACATATAAAATAAAGAAACCAATACCAATACAGCCCTTCTGTAATGACTAATACAATATGCACATGCTATATGTCTGATGAGTACTTGGATACCACCAGTACCTCAATGTGGGCAGTAGGAATTTATCATGTATTGGTATCATTGAGAGAGTAAAGAGGATGATAAATCAGGTCTATAATAGTAATCCAAAAGTATTAATCAATATTTATGCACAATGTAAAATAACAAAATGCAGAGTGTTTCTAATAATTCAAATAAGTAAACTATGTAATATTGTATTCACAGTTTATTAACGGTTTCAGATAGAACTCACTGGCAGGTGGTTCTGCAGTATTGTATACTTCAACCAAACTGTAGCAACAGAGAGTCGGACACAGCCGCATCTGTGCGTCTCCTGTGTGCTTTAATCCACAAAAGAAATAAATTTGCTCCACTGTGTCCGATATTGGCAGTGTGTGCAACTCAGAAGCAGGCCCAGAAACCGCAACGCAATGGAGAGAATAATTCATAAAGTAAAGGTTAAAGACAATCAGATGAATCCAAAGACATTTCCAAAGGTCAGGGCAAGCAGCATACAATAGTAGTTAATAAGCAAAGCTATGTTCAAAATAATAAGCAGTATACAGAATTGAATCCAGGGCCTTGCTCCCCAATCTCCTTTTTCTGAGACCTGATTTTGAAAAAAATAAAAATAAGTAAAATGTGTTGTTCTACCTAAATATCATGGACCTGATTCTAAGGGATTCCAAAATCTAAGCAATTGTCAATAACTTGTCATGATCAGCACTCCCTTGAGCCTGCATGACATGGGTGTTAAAGAATGAATCAAAAAACAACCACCTGGTCTGTCTAAAAGTGGTCACACTCCCCAACATATCACACTAATAATTCTAAAATGCTACCACCCCAAAGTTTATTTCAGAAGTTACTCACTCCAATTCAGAAGCCTTCAATACTCCCTACACAACTACAGTTATACCTTATAATTTCCCAAATATTAACGTGTAGTAAAGATATGTAGCCTTGATAAGCTGAATCCACAGCCAATTGGATCTGATACGAATCACAAAGATCTTCCTGATAGAAACAATGTATTGTGCATACTACTATGACATTTGTATGTGAAGATATTCACGCTTAGAGATAAAAAGGTTTTTTCCTGATGGAAACAATGTATCACTAGTATTGTAGCAGTATTCTTGGGCAAAACCTGTGTTACAAGGGTGAAACAACTGTCTCTTGTGAGAAATGTTTTTCTCTGAAGTGATTATTCCTATTATCTTCTTTATAGTGTTCAGAGGTAAATCATTTTTTATTGTTAATACTGTCACAGGTCTCCACCCCCTCCTATCCCCTACTCTGACTGTATTCTGTCCCTATGAATCTCCTGTGACTGTTCCTAACAAGGCTCTGTCCCCTCAGTCGCCAATAGTCTCTGTCCCCTCCTGACTGTCACTACCTTGACTCTATTCTACTGAATCTATTCACCTCCTGTCCATAGACAAGACCCCGCCTCTCACACCGAGTCCCCACCCCCCCTTCTACCCTGTGTGACTATTCTAATCTACTCCCTCCTGGTTAAGAACCCGTCCCTCACCCGAGTCCAAGCCCCTCACCCGAGACTCCACCCATTCATATACCCTCTCTTTCTTTTCTAATCTACTCCCTCCTGGTTAAGACCCCGTCCCTCACCCGAGTCATCGTCCCTCACCCGAGACTCCGCCCACTCATATACCCTCTCTTTTCTCATCTACTCCCTCCTGTCCCTTGCCAAGACAATGCCCCTTGCCCTGAGTCTACGCTCCTTTCCCAGTCTATCCTGTCTTTTCATTATTTTCTTATACCCTGGAGCTCCACAGGGAGACACTTCGTCCTTCTGGATAGGTAAGTGCTAATGGGGGGGTGAAAATGTTTAAATGTTATCTAGTGGGATGTTATACTTATGCAATGGGAAGGGGTGTATTTGTTTTCCACTTGGGAGGGTTAATACTGTCTGTGCTGGGGCTGGTGTATAAATGTGTGTGCATGGGTATCATTATTGTGTTTGTGTGTCTGAGGGGTGTATTTATATTTCGTGTTATATGTGGGTCAAAGATAGTCTCTGCATTATCTAACGGTCACAGCAATTCTCTTTGTATTGTCTAGCTGTCATTGCAATGCTCTGCATTATCTGCCAATCACTGCAATTCTCTTTGCATTATCTGGTGGTCACTGCGACACTCTGCATTATCACTGGTCACTGGGATGTTCTTTGCATTATATGGTGGTCACTGGGATGTTTCTAGCATTATCTAACAATCTATGCAACACTCTCTGCATTATCTAGCAGTCACCTTTACTTTAAAATTAACTCCACCCAAGCTAAAAAGTGCTGCAATCTGCTTTCGTACTAAGGACCTGATTCAGAGCCGGACGCTATTTGCGCTCGCTCGTTCAGGAAAAGGGTCCAGATATTTAAATTGAGCGCTCGCTCTTTGCGGTCTGTTGACGCCTCTATGTCTGAATGAGTGAACGAAACATGCGCTCGCTATTTTAAAAAAAACGCCCCCTGGCCGCTCGCATCCTACGTCATCTCCGCTATTTATTAGATTAATCGAGTACATCGAAAGGCGTATGAACTGCTCGCAGTGCTTGTGGTAGGATTTTCCTACCGCAATCATGCGAGCAGTTCAGGCTAAAAGACAACCAAGTGACGTGGTCGATGATGCTGCTTTGTTAATTATGCACACCCTTAAAACGACCGTTTTGACCGTTTGGCACGCCTGCATTCGGATCTCCACTCCCCGTTTTCAAGCACCTTCCCCTGTTACCACCCACAAACGCCTCATTCTGTCACTCAAATTAGCAGGCATTCGCTATTTTGCGAGCACACAATTTCCGACCGCAATGACTGGTTCGCGCATGCGTATTACAACCCATACGCATGCGCAGTTGGGACTGCCCCCAAATGGCAGGCGTTCCTTCGGGAATGCCTCCGTCAGGCCAGCAACCCCCCCTGCTCGCCTCCAAAATTGGGTGAGCTGTCGATCAACATCGACAGCCACCCCTTTTGGATGCGAGCACCAGAGCGAGTGCTTTTTGCGCTCGCGCACGCGCTTGCGCACTGGCACACAATCGACCCGCTTGTGAGCGGGTCTGAATCAGGCCCTAAGATTGGCCTGTCTCAAACTAATAGTAATGTTGTACATGAGTTTACATGAATGGTAAGTAAGGGGCAATGACTCATGCACTGCTGCCTGAATGAATTAACTGTTTGGTTCATAGGGCCCGATTACATTTTTCGCATGCGTATGCATCGCAATGCACGTGCGTGAACCAGTGCGAGCGATCGGGAAGTGTATGCTCGCTGCGCCTAGACTGCCCTGTACAATGAGTGACAGGAGAAGCCGTTTGTGGGTGGTGACAGGGGCAGGCCACTAGAAACGGGGGAGTGGAGTTGCGAATGCAGGCATGCCTGAGCGTCTTAACTCCGTTCAGAGGCGTGCATAATTAACAGGCAGCGTCATAGTACACTTGGTTGTATTTCACACTGAATTGCTCGCAGTGCTTGCAGTAGGGTATAGTCAACCACAAGCGCTGCGTTCACTTCCGATGGTACTCGATGTACCGATGGTTTTATACACATCCTGGAGATGACGTGTATAAGTGGGCATCTCAAGACAGGCTGGTGGGGTCTGCATACACAGAGCAATCACATGCCAAGACATAGTGGGCGTGCTAATGCCTTGCCATGCGATCGCCTGTCATGCTGGGAGTGTACCGGATTTGCATATTCTGGGTGCGTCTGAATCGAGCCCATAGTGTCATATTTTTATGTATATGATTTAGCTCAGTAATAAACAGCCAGAGAGATGTCAGAGAGGGTGACCGTTGTTCGAGGTGTCTGTCGCCAGGGCTGGCGAGATACAGTAAGCTGTCCCCGCACAGCGGGGAGGTGCCAGGCTGGAGAGATACCACTGCCGCCTTCTCCATTTGATGGGCGCATGCTGAGATTTTGTTCCAAGCAGCCACCCGACGGCTTCCTCCCTGCAGCCAGAGGCTGGAGCTCACTCACTTCTGGCTCTCGCAGTGTGTGTAGGAAGAGATGTCATGACGTCTCTCCCATAGTGCCGAGCGCGAGGTGCTATCGGAGAGCGACGGGCGCAGGAGCGGGGGTTTCAGGTAAGTATAGTGTGTCTGTGTGTCATTATGTGTAAGGGGCATTATTACTGTGTCATTATGTTTAAGGGGCACTAGTACTGTGGGCATTGTGTATAAGGGGCTTTACTGTGGGCATTGTGTATAAGGGGCACTACTGTGGGCATTTTGTATAAGGGGCACTACTGAGTGTTGTAACATAAGGGAAACTACTATGTGGTGTAATGTGAATCAGGGGCACTATGTGCAGTGTATTGTGAGTAAGATTGTGCTACTGTGTGAAGTAATTTGAATTGGGGATACTATTGTGTAGCCATGCATCTTCCTTGTGAAACCACACGCATTTTGTGTGGTGAACACTGAAGGCGCGCACTGTCCCTTTATAAAAGCTGGGAGAGAGGGCGCAAATTTATAGTTTGCAGGAGGGCCCTGAACATCCTAGCACCAGCCCTGACCACGTCTTTGGTTTATAGATGCGTGGTGGCACTGTAGCACATGTCAGAGGTTGGGCCTGTCTAACTAACTCTGGCAGGTCCTAGTGACCGCCAAGTCAGCCTACCTTGTCAAGGTACTGGGAGGAGGCAGCATAGGAGCGCATTCCTTCCAACAATACTGAGATTAGAAAAAAGACAGAAAAAAAACCTTGGCCCTCATTCAGAGCCGTTCGCTATTTGCGGTCGTTCGTTCAAATATAAGGGGTGGCTATTCAAATGATCCGTTCGCACATTGCAGTCTGTTCACACCTCTAAGTCTGAACGAGCGAGCAAAACATACGCTCGTTTATTTGATAAAAACGCCCCCTGGCCGCTCGCACCATACGTCATGTCCGCTATTTATTAGATTAATCGAGTACATCGTACAGCGTATGAACTGCTCGCTATTCTTGTGGTTGGTTTTTTCAACCGCTATTTTGCAAGCAGTTCTGAGTTTAAAAAAACCAAGTGACGTGGTCAATGACGCTGCTGGATTAATTATGCACTCCCTTAAAACGCCCGTTTTGACCTTTAAGCACGCCTGCGTTCGAATTCCACTCCCCCGTTTTCAAGCACCTTCCCCTGTTACCACCCACATACGCCACATTCTGTCACTCAAAATAGCAGGCACTCGCTATATAGCATACAAACGATTTTCGGCCGCACTGACTGGTTCGCGCATGCGTACTAAAAACCGTACGCATGCGCAGATGTGCGAACATCGCTCGGAACGAGCGTACTGCCGCTAACGAGCGGCTCTGAATGAGGGCCCTTGTCCCTTACACCTTTTCTACAATTGTCTCCAGAGGATCAAAAGTGCTATTCCCATTCACAAAAATAGAGACTATGGCAACCTGCAATACGTAGCTGAATAAAGAAGATGTCTTTGAGAGCTTGTGTGTTAAGCTTTTGTTAAATGCTGTTTTTCGGAGGGGGGTAATGTTTATTAAATAATCACCAAAGTCATCATTCTAGTTTTCAGTGTATAAACACACTTTTACCTTAGCAGCTTCTAGCAGTAGAAAGTGGGGCCACAATGACATCAGAGGGATTTTTACAGGAGTCAGCAAGCAAGGTCCTGCAGCACCAGGTTCCTTTAAGAATTGGCGGTATTAGGTGGCACAAAAAACTTTAGGTGACTGTGAAGTAGGTGTGTAATATTAGTAAAACAGTGTGGTTCTAAATGGTGACCCCTTTGTGCTAACAGTAAGACTTTCACGGCATATGAACATCGCACTGCAGGATATCAGTTAATGTACTAACATAACACCTGACACTTGCTCTATAGCTGGGTACACATTATACGATATATTGACGATTTATCGTACACATCGTATGGTGTGTACACCCGATCTGTCATTCACGGCAGTTGTTCATCACATCTTCCCATCTTCTGTTCTGCACAGCACATGGGACAATGCAATGAACTACACAGTGTTGTTACATGCATCATGTAACGACACATCGCATTGTTGTATTCCAGATTCTGCAGTGTGTACGGCATGCACAATTTATCATTACATCACATTGCCGCTGGGTCACACATTGTAGAGTGTGTACCTAGCTTAATGCAATGTAATTCTTCTGATTTAAGGATATTTGAATTAGCTTATACCTATTCCATTCTAGCAATTTACATACTATTATAACTATACAGGACCATAAAGTGTCCGTAGCACCGCACATGGAAAAAGCATAGTTAATTGGACTTCATTACCGACCTCCCGGTTCCAAACAAATTCAACACCATCTGGGTGGTAGTTGACCAGTTCCCCAAGTTGGCTCACTTCATACCCCTCACCGGCCTTTCGTCAGCTCCCAAATTGGCTCAATTATTCATGCAAGAAATTTTCAGACTCCATGGACTACCTCTGGAAATCATCTCTGACCAGGGAGTGCAGTTTGTTGCCAAGTTTTGGCGTTCTTTGTGTGCTTCACTTCAAGTCAAGCTCAATTTCTCCACTGCCTACCACCCCCAGTCTAATGGCCAGACGTACAGAGTCAACCAAGAGCTGGAGTCTTTTCTTCTTTTATACGTATCCCCCTCTCAGGACAACTGGCAGCACTTTTCCAGGATTTGGAAGGAGAGAAGCTCCTCCCTTGTGAAAGTTTCTAAGCGGTGTCACAATCATGGGATTTTGAGGCTGTGTTCCTTGGCTGGGCCTTGGACCTGGATTACTCAACTCAGGTGCTCTCTGGAGGAGACTTGGTTTTATGAAGTTTCTCCGCATGAGAGGATACAGAAGACTGGTGGAGAGTTTGGTTCAACACGGAGACTGCTTGATGCAACTGGGCAGCTGCTAGGTGAATGGTGGCAGTATGGGCTGCTTGGAGCGGCTGAGAAGCCATGAGGTGAGAGGCGGCAGTAAGGACTGCTTTGAGCGGTTAAGAAGCCATGAGGTGAGAGGTGGCAGTACTGACTGCTTGGAGTGGCTGAGAAGCCGTGAGGGGTGAGGTGACAGTATGAACTGCTTGGAGCAGCTGAGAAGCTGCGAGGGGCAAGGTGGCAGTCCGGACTGCTTGGAGCGGCTGAGAAGCCATGAGGTGGTAGCGTGGAAGCTACTTGGTGCGGCTAGGGAACCGTATGGAGATGGTGGTAGTGTGGACGCTACTTGGAACGGCTGGGTAGCCGCATGGTGACGGTAGTAGCTTGGACGCTACTTGGAGCAGCTGGGTAGCCATAAGGTGATGGTGGTAGCTCGGATGCTACTTGGAGCGGCTGGGTAGCCATAAGGTGATGGTGGTAGCTCGGACACTACTTGGAGCGGCTGGGTAGCCATAAGATGACGGTGGCAGCTTGGATGCTACTTGGAGCGTTTTGGTAGCCGTAAGGTGACGGTGGTAGCTCGGACGCTACTTGGAGCAGCTGGGTAGCCATAAGGTGAATACTAAGCTGGATAGCAACAAACACCTATGGAGCACAGTTGGAAGGCTCACTTAGTAAACTAAGAAACTAGTTGCACTGGCAATTTGCTAATGGGACAGGAGGTCCCTTTATACCAGGTGCTAGATGTTGACTAGCCAGGTCCAGAGGGTGAGCTGCTCCATTGGTGGAGACAGCATCACGTGTTCAGGCCCAAGAGGCTGCACCCATCTGTACTGGGAGTGCAGCAGGAGCGCTCATGGAAGAGAGCCCAGCTGAGGGAGACGGAGCGCAGGTGCCGGCGGGGAGAGGAGAAGACAGCAGCCACATGGGAGCAGGTGCAGAAAAGGCAGTGACCAGCTGGGGATTCGGAGCGCTGTGGGACAGTGCCCGGACAGGTAAGCAGCGGGGCCTGATTTGGAGGTCCCCGTGGCAGCTTGTGACAGTACCCCCTTCTTCATGTGTGGCCACCAGACACTTTCTTGGTTTGTGAGGGAACTTCATATGGAAAGCTTTGACTAGACGGGGTGCATAGACATCGGAAGCGTTTATCCAGATTCGTTCTTCCGGACCATAACCTTTCCAGTCGATGAGGTATTGAAGATGGTTGTAACGACAATGGGAATCTAATATTCAGTCAACTTCGAAACTCCTCTCCTTGCTGAGTTTGAACACTAGAAGCTTTAGGAAGATCCCTCTGGAATCTGTTCAAGACCAATAGTTTCAGAAGAGAAATGTGGAATGAATTAGGAATGCGAAGAAACGGAGGCAGCTTTAGCTTATAAGCCACGGGGTTCAGGACTCTGATGATTGGAAATGGACCAATATAATGTGGGGCAAATTTCATTGAGGGCACTCGGTGTCTTAGGTTTCGAGTAGAAAGCCAGACCATATCTCCGGTTTGAAGATTTGGAACCGCTCGTCTTTTGTGGTCAGCAAATTTCTTGTAACGGGCTGAAGTTTTAGTCAGAGTGGAACAAACCTTTTTCCAGATGTTGGAGAACCGCTGAAGAGACATCTTGGCGGCATGCACATCCAATGCTGGGAGAAGAGGGAAATCTGGAACCCGAGGATGATGACCAAATACTGTAAGAAAAGGAGTTGAATTGGTGGATGTGTGGTAATGGTTGTTGTGAGCGAATTCGGCCCAAGGGAGAAGCTCAATCCAGTCATCTTGGGAGGAGAAGATAAAAGTACGAAGAACTGTTCCAGGTCCTGATTGACCCTTTCGGTCTGACCATTGGTCTTGGGATGATATGCGTGAAGAATTTGAGTTTCACTTGAAGGGCTGAACAGAGTGACCTCCAGAACTTTGCCACGAACTGTACTCCTCTGTCAGAGATGATCTCTTGTGAAAGGCTGTGAAGTCTGAAGATCTCTTTATAAAGTTCTGGGCGAGTAGGGGTGCAGACGAAAGCCCAGTAAGAGATACAAAATGGGCCATTTTGGAAAATTGATTTATGATAACCCAGACTATGTTGTGGCCTTGAGATGGAGGAAGATCGGTGATAAAATCCATTGACAAGTGGATCCATGGTGTAAACAGAATATCTAGTGGCTAGAGCTGTCCGAGTGGAGCTTGTCGGGGTACCTTGTGCTGGGCACACTTGACACATGATGATACATAAGACCTAACATCCCCTTTCATTGAGGGCCACCAATAGGACTGCTGGATAAATTCAAGAGTCTTGTCCATTCCCAAGGGACCAGAGAACTGGGAAGCATGAGCCCACTGTAGTAACTTCTTGCAGAGATGAGGAGCAACGAATGTCTTTCCGACAGGTGGAATCAGGGTCACATTAATAGTGGTAAAAATAGCGGTATCTAAGATCGGATGAGGCTGTTCCGGGAAAGACTCGAGACCACCCTCCATGGAACAGTAAAGAGCGTCAGCCTTGCTATTTTGGGACCCTGGACGATAGGCGAGCTTAAAGTTGAATCTTGAAAAGAACATCGCCCATCTAGCCTGTCGAGGATTCAAACAATTTGTATACTTTAGATATAGCAGATTTTTATGATCGGTGTAGATGGTGATTGGGTACTGAGGACCCTCTAAGAGGTAACGCCATTCCTCAAGTGCTAATTTTATAGCAAGCAGTTCTTGGTCACTGATAGAATAGTTCCTTTCAGCGGGCAAGAATTTTTGGGAAAAGAATCCACAAGGATGAAGTTTTTCATCTTCAAATCATTGGGATAAGACGGCTCCAACCCCTATAGAGGAGGCGTTTACCTCCAGAATGAATGGTCAAGTTAGATCTGGTTGTTTCAATATTGGAGCGGAAATGAATGCTTGCTTGAGGAGTTGGAATGCGGACGTGGGATCAAATCGATTGGACAATCCCAGTTACGATGAGTAGGTAATATATCTGTGTTCTGTTTACTGTAAACTCTAAAAAGTTAGAATAGCATTTAGGCAGGCCTGCCGGAAGTTGTAGATCAGAGGATCAAACAGGAACAACTCGATGGAGGCAATTCTTAAAACAATCAGGACTCCAGGAGATGGTCTGCATAGTCGACCAGTCGATTTGGGGAGAATGTCTCTGTAGCCAGGGTAATCCAAGAACTAGAGAGTGAGAGGCTTTGGGAATCACTAGGAGGGATAACTCTTCAGAATGGAGAACACCGATGGTAAGTTTAAGTGGTTTAGTACGATGAGTGACGGTACCACTGGTGATGCGACTGCCATCAATGGCGGTTAGAGTGACGACACGAGGTAAAGCTTCAACGGGAATCCGATGTTCTCGGACAAAGTCCATAGTCACAAAATTTTCTGCAGCTCCGGAATCCAAAAGAGCTAGCGTAGCTTTAGAGCCTCGTGGAAGCTTCAACCGAGCCTGGATGGTGGAATCAGACTTCCTAGGAAAGTCAATGGCAACTCCTAACTTAACCTCTCTGTCATAAGTTAGGAGGAGGCATTTTCCGGACGAATGGGACAGGTTTTGACTAGATGTTGAGATGATCCACAATACATGCAGAGATTCTGTCTCTGTCGTTCCTCAGCAGATAAACGGAAGTGATTAACCTGTGTGGGTTCTTCACCCACGGGTGGTGAATGTGGTCGAGGAACTGGACGCGGTCTTCCACGGTCGATTCTGCCCCTCTCCATGGCACAAACTCTCGGTGCCGGAGATCCACTTTGTTGCAGAGAGAAATTAAGTCGTCGAGTTTAGGTGGAAGGTCACGGGAAGCCAGATCGTCTTTGAGTCTTTCAGAAAATCCAGCCCAGAAGGCTGCTATGAGAGCGTCCTCATTCCAATTGAGTTCTGACACCAGAGTCTGGAATAGAATGGCATATTGTCCTACAGTTTTGCTGCCTTGCCGAAGGCATAGAGGGCTTCATTCAGAGGTGGCCATACGGTCTACGACCACACGGCCGCCTCGATGTTTGTCCAGTGCGCATGCGCACGATGGAGCCGGCTCCTTTGTGCGCATGCGTGAGACCCGCTATGACCGACAGCGGGCAAGCTGTAAATGTTGATTGACAGCTCACCCCATTTGGAAGGCGGGCCGGGGGGGTGGCAGCCCAAACGGAGGCGTTCCCATGGGAATGCCTGCCATTTGGGGGAGGCCCCACTGACATCACTAGTGATGTCAGTGGAGAGCTTCCGGCTCTGACAGAGCCAGAAGCTCTCCGGGGCTTACGACAAGTGAGACCCTACCCTAGGGTCTTGTCGTAAGCCCCGATGGTCACGATGGTCTATGACCATCGTGACTATCACCCTAGTGGTCGTTAGAGCTCTAACGACCGAAACAGAGATGGGCGGTCAGGATGCAAGCGGCCGCCCAGTTTCTGAGCGCCCATTGCATCCTCCGACCGCCTCTGAATGAGGGCCCGAATGTCTGCTGAGGCAGAAGTGGTTCTCCCGGGTTCATCAAAGATCCTGCGAAATGTGGAAACGAAGTCTGGGTAGTTAGCAAGAAGAGGGTCCAATCTCTCCCAGAGAGCTGAAGCCCAATTGAGTGCTTGCCCGGAGAGCAAAGAAATTATGTAGGCTACTCGGGTCCTTGCTGTTGGAAAATTGGTCAGCTGAAGCTCAAAATGGATCTCGCACTGGTTCAGGAAGCCTCAACATAGTTTCGGGTTGCCATCAAACTTGCTTGGGGGTGCCAGTTGGAGTCGAGCAGCGGGTGGTGCCACAGGAGGAGGTGACACAGAAGAAGGGGCTGCAACTTGAACATTTACCGTAGCGGGATTGGATAACAAGGCCTGAATGCTATCCAAGCGTGATGACATATCCTGAATAAATTGAATAAGCTGGATTTGTGAAGTCTCTTGTGTTTCTAGACGAGATAGAACATTCTGGGAAGAATCCACTCCAGATCTTTGACCACTTGCTGAGTCCATCGGGCCAGTGCAAACTGTCACAATCGTGGGTTTTTGAGGCTGTGTTCCCGGGCTGGGCCTTGGACCTGGATTACTCAACTCAGGTGCTCTCTGGAGGAGACTTGGTTTTATGAAGTTTCTCTGCATGAGAGGATACAGAAGACTGGTGGAGAGTTTGGTTCAACTCGGAGACTGCTTGATGCAACTGGGCAGCTGCTAGGTGAAGGGTGGCAGTATGGGCTGCTTGGAAAGGCTAAGAAGCCGTGAGGTGAGAGGTGGCAGTATGGACTGCTTGGAGTGGCTGAGAAGCTGTGAGGGGCGAGGTGGCAGTATGGACTGCTTGGAGCGGCTGAGAAGCCGTGAGGGGTGAGGTGGCAGTACGGACTGCTTGGAGTGGCTGAGAAGCCGTGAGGTGGTAGCGTGGAAGCTACTTGGTGTGGCTAGGGAGCCGTATGGAGATGGTGGTAGCATGTGGACGCTACTTGGAGCGGCTGGGTAGCCGTATGGTGACGGTAGTAGCTCAGATGCTACTTGGAGCGGCTGGGTAGCCGTAAGGTGACGGTGGTAGCTCGGATGCTAATTGGAGCGGCTGGGTAGCTGTAAGGTGATGGTGGAAGCTCGGACGCTACTTGTAGTGGTTGGGTAGCCGTAAGTTGACGGTGGTAGCTCGGACGCTACTTGGAGCAGTTGGGTAGCCGTAAGGTGACGGTGGTAGTTCAGATACTACTTGGAGCGGCTGGGTAGCTGTAACGTGACAGTGGTAGTTCGGACGCTACTTGGAGCGACTGGGTAGCCGTCAGGTGATGGTGGTAGCTCGGACACTACTTGGAGCGGCTGGGTAGCCGTAAGGTGAATACTAAGCTGGATAGCAACAAACACCTATGGAGCACAGTGGGAAGGCTCACTTAGTAAACTAAGAAACTAGTTGCTCTGGCAATTTGCTAATGGGACAGGAGGTCCCTTTATACCAGGTGCTGGATGCTGACTGGCCAGGTCCAGAGGTTGAGCTGCTCCATTGGTGGAGACAGCATCACGTGTTCAGGCCCAAGATGGCTGCGCCCATCTGTACTGGGAGTGCATCAGGAGTGCTCATGGAAGAAAGCCCAGCTGAGAAAGATGGAGCGCATGTGGCGGCGGGGAGTGAAGAAGACAGCGGCCACATGGGAGCAGGTACAGAGAAGGTAGAGACCAGCTGGGGAGTCGGAACGACACAGGACAGCGCCCGGACAGGTAAGCAGTGGGGCCTGATGCGGAGGTCCCAGTGGTGGCTTGTAACAAGCGGTACAAGAAGTTCGCTGACAGGAAGAGGAGAGCAGTCCCCAGTCTCAAGCAAGGAGATCGAGTTAGGCTCTCTACTCAAAACCTGCGGTCAAGAGTTCCATCCATGAAATCTGCACCCCGTTACATTATGCCATAAACCATTGAGCGTGTTATCAACCCGTTTTCATTCAAACTCAATCTACCCTTCTGAAGCTACAGCCCAGAAGAATGTTCTTTGACTTTTGCCTCTAAAGTAAATACTCCTCAGTTTATATGAGCGTTCCATACCAAGTTTCCAAGTAAACCTAAGAGGTGTCTTGGGGACACCCGTGAAGGGGGGTGCTGTCACACTCTGACCCTTAAAAACCACTTTCTTACCTGTCCGGTGTCTGTCCAGGATAGTGCTGAGGTCCACTTGTGCAATGCATCACTCCCGGATAGCACAGATGTTCACTCACGCTGCACAACGCTCCCGGCTGGCTCAGAGGCCTGTACCATCCTAGTACCCAGTATACACTACAGTGTCCATCTTAGTGACCAGTATCCTCTAAAGGTACCATTCTAGTGATAATATTAAATCATAAAGTATGATTGAGAAATGTAGTTAGTTCCACTCTATATGTAAAAAATAAATAAACAAATATTTGTGGGATCTTTTGCGATTCCCCATTTTAGACTGCAAAAGGAGCCTCCATAGCTTTCTATGGGGGCTGTTTAATTAACATATTTACCAAGCTTTCCGATAGCTAATGCCATCAGATGGTGTTAGCAGCTGTAGCCTATGGGCTATAGGGCCTGATTCAGCAAGGAACGCAGCTGCTTATACCAGGGCCAGCTCTAGGGTTGTTCAACCTGAGCGGTCGCACAGGGGCGCCGCCCACAGAGGGCGCACCCCTCCCCAATATCCCAATTTCTGCGGGACATTACTGTCTCGCTGTTCCACCCATGGGCCGAAGTGGCCCGCGGGTGGTTAAATCGGGATGTTGGGACCCCTACCACTGCAGCTGTGTGGCGGTGCCGGACCCCGGATACTCTGAATGGATACTGCATGCATGCGCACAGAGAGCGCTGGGGAAGCCCAGCTAGTGAGGCTCCCCCCAGCCTGACGTTATTTGGAGGCGGACACGCCTCCTAATAACGTTACGTACGGGGCGTGGCCTATGTTAATTAGATCACCCCCCCTTTTTTACTGGGCCAGGTGCGTCTCTTAACGGGCCTGGCCCCTACCACTGCATTACCCCATTGAGCCATTCATGTCCCAGTTCGACACTGAGAAGGGGTAATTAATGCAGAGGCAAGGCAACATTCAGAGGAAAAGCGGACAGAGCAAGAGGGAGTGTGGATTGAGATGAGGTCAGGGAGGTTGGATGGATAGGAGCGATGAAGTGCTTTGAATGTGAGAGTGATGATCTTAAATTGGATTCTGCAAAAAAAACGGAGTAAGAGAAAGAGTTGATAAAGAGGAGAGGTTGAATCAGAGTGACAGAATTAGAAGATAAGGGGAGCTGCAGCATTGAGAATAGATGTAAAAGGAGAGAGTTGTGACAGTAGGGTCCAGATTGTAGATGGACTACTACAAAATATGGGAGCCTCCTATTTTTGCTGTCGTCTTATCCCTTTACACTTGAGACCTGGAAGAAGAGAAGGGCAGTATTAAGGGGCTGAACAGTGTATCACTGGTCCTGTAATAATATGTGCATAGGAGCCCATCCAGGGAAATGCTGAGCTATGTTCCCCCCCACCTTCCGGGCTGGTGTTCCAGTAGTATAGCTGGACATGCTCACAGGCCACTTATGCCCAGCATATATGGATGCATCACTCACTGAAGAGATTTGGGTCTCCATTTAACATTGATTCTAGTTGCCAGCGATATTACATGTCCGACGAGGTCCAGCGCTGTCCCTTTCCTTGGCGGTGTCCTCTTGTGTGTTGTCAACACCTACTGCTGCCAGCGACAGGCTACTGACTAAAACACAGGTTTAATAACTGTCTGGACATGGGCATAGTGGAGACTATACCGCTAGTGTCATCTATACAGTCACTAAGCTTACCACTGTGCTAAATACTGAATGGAGGTTCAACTCCTTTCCAAGTGCTTAAGGGGATATAGCTCATTCTTAAATGGAACCCTTGGTCCAACAGAGGTGTAGTGTGAGTGATGAATGTGTGCTATGGGTGCTAGAAGGTGTGAGTTCAGCTAGAATTATGCCATCCCAGTAAGCCACCCCCTCCTTCACAGTAGGTTGAAACTTATCTACCATTGACACTGTACATTAGAGAAGCACCGTAGATGTTTCTTGTGGGAAGTTCAGACCACATTAAAATGGCCCCTTATCACAGCAATAAAAAAATCTTCTGTAACCACAAATTACCAATAAAAGGTCACTGGGGCAGCTAAACAATGCTCCGCTCCCCATCAATACATTATGATAGCTGTAAGAGGACTCTTTCCGCTTTTCCAGGAAGTCTTGGGGCCTTCTGTGAATACAAGCCCTGTCAATAAAAGGGCTTTTTGCCCTTTGATAAAAATCACCTTTTAAGTATGAGCTGCTGTTCATGGGCCAATGCTTTGACTTTGCCCCAGCCTTAATTTGCAAGCCTATATCTGAGCCTAATAATGATGGTCTAGTGTCACGGGTCCCAAGAGGTTAAAGTGGGCTATGTTCCATCAGTTCCATTTGGAGACGGAACCAGTTCCGCCACCTCCTCCGGTCCCCCTTACCTGGCCAGTCAGCACTCAGCACGGCGACGCAGGGAGGCTCCATTTGCCGGGCACCTGCTGAGATTTTGTTACCAGTGGGCACCCAGCATCTTCCTCGCAGAGCCACTCCTGAGCTCCAGCTTCCAGCTCCCCCCACGGGCACTAAAGTAGGGATGTCATGGGGGTACTACTGATGGGGCATTAACACTGTGGGTACTACTAATGGGGGCATTGCTACTGGGGGCACTACTACTGGTGGAATTACTACTGGGGCACTACTACAGGGGGCACTACTACTGAGAGTACTACTAATAGGGGCATTACCACTGTAGGCATTACTACTGGAGGTATTATTACTGGGGGAACTACTACTGGGGGCATTACCAATGGGGGCACTACTACAGGGGTCATTACTACTGGGGGCACTACTAAAGGGGCACTACTACATTACAGTGCTCCGCTTAACCCTGGGGCTTTATAGCGCCCACTCCACCTGTACTTTCATCCTTGCGCATCTGACCAATGATTCCAAAAATAAGCTGTGGATACCGTTAGCAAAACTGACCCTTTCATTCGATTGTAGACATACAAGTCAATAAAAAAACAAAAATAAGAGAAAGTGGACTTTTCCTTTCATAGACACTTTGGTCTATATAAATTAGGGACAGGGATGTGATATATAATTTATTTGCATAATAGTGCTTCCTTTGTGGACGAGTGATACACGTGCACACACATATTATCTGAGATAAATGATATTCTGCATATAGAAATGTTTCTTTGTGATTTATATTTATAATCTCTGCCTTTTAGATGTTTTGAAAATATTGCCTCCTTATGCCTTCCAGGTCATGTGCCAAAATCACCCGTAACTAACAGCACTGCAATAGTAACAAAAAGATGAATATATTTCTTCGAATAACAATGGTATAAGACTGGATTTGTGTCAGTCAAGAGGTTAGCAGGCTGAAAGAACAATGCAGACCTTTGTCCTATATTGTGTATACCTTCCATGTTGGCTGTGCTTGGCAGAGGGAATTGCTTGGGATCAAGCTTACTAATTAATGTGGCTTTACACTAAAGCCCAGCTGTCAGCATCATCTCTCACTCCAATCCCATCATTAGAAAGAGGGAGCAACATAATGCAACATGTTAAGAAACAAACACCCTATTCAATCAAAAGCACAATTAGTTGGTTAAATGATTAAAATATACAGCTTGTAATATTTTGCAAACACTTTAATAAAGGACATTTTTCCTGAAAATTATCTATTTTTACCAATGCATATGTTTAGGAAGATAAATAGTAAACTAAACAATAATACTTAATATGCCAGTATAGAAATGTAAGTATATAGTTATATAAATGTATAGTCCCTGTGGCATGACATTGGGTAAACAGAAATGGACTGGGTGCAGGGACTTACTAGTTTTCTTATTGCATACTGTTGATTTAAAAGAGAGCTAAAATTATAGTAATAGGAAAGATATTGCACACTAAGTACCTTATTGCATGCTTCATACTGTACAAACTGTGCCAACACCTTCATGTAACTTATTATAATTATTATTGCCAGTTATTTATATAGTGCACACATATTCGGCAGCGCTTTACAGAGAATATTTGGCCATTCACATCAGTCCCTGCCCCAGTGGAACTTACAATCTATATGCCCTACCACATGTACATGCACACACATACACATTTTTGCTGGGCGCCAATTAACCTACCAGTATATTTTTGGAGTGTAGGAGGAAACCGGAGCACCTGGAGGAAACCCTATTTGCACAGTATGCACCATTAAAACAGTGCCTGTGGGGTCTATTTACTAAGCCTTGGATGGAGATAAAGTACCAGCCAACCAGCTCCTGTCATTTTTCAAACAACATCAATAGATTGTTATACGACCAACTTAGTAGGGCACACAGGGGGGTTTCTGAGTACCCAAAAAAAACCCTGACAGAGGTGAGGCCCAGGATGTTACGTCATAGTTAATTAGAGGTTCACCAATTGAGTTTGTCCTTGTTCCTGCTGAAAAATAGCACTGTTTTATATATATATATATATATATATATATATACACAGTATATATATATATACACAGTACTGTGTGAAGGCACTCCGGGACTAAAAGGCATAAAGTAGATCATCAACAAAGTCTGCTGTTTAGGGGGGTCATTCAGACCCACTCGCAAGCGGCAGTATGCTCGCAAATGGATCGATGTTCCCCACTGCGCATGCGCACGACGGAGGGTGCTCCGGGTCTCGCACCAAAGGGAGCGTGCTGTCGATGGTGACTGACAGCACGCCCCCTTTGGTGGGCGTGCCGGGGGCGTGCCTGCCAGACGGAGGCGTTCCCATGGGAACGCCTACCGTCTGAAGCCGGCCCCACTGACATCACTAGTGATGTCAGTGGGAGTGATTTTGGCTCTGATAGAGCCAAAATCACTCCAGGGCTTGTGGCTGGGAAACCCTACCGCAGGGTTTCCGTCACAAGTCCGATGGTCGCGATGGTCAAGACCATCGCGACCATCTTTTTGGTGACCCACAGCTATACGAGCGTCCAGGAGGACGCTCCATTTTAATGGAGGAGGGCCCTGATTCAGAGCGAGCGCTCTGGTCAGAGCGTCCGGCTCTGAATCAGGGCCTAAGTCAACATTTCGGAGGAACAAACACCTTTAGCAAGGCTTGATAAATGAGTTTGTTCCTCCGAAACGTTGACCTAAACAGCAGACCTTGTTGGTGACTTAATTTATGCCTTTCAGTCCCAGACTGATTTATGCCTTTCAGTCCTGGAGTGTCTTCACACAGTACTGTGGATATAGTTTTAGTGAAGAGCACCAGGGCAAGCTGCATTTGAGTTTGTAAGTGCCAGATGTTTCGGGAACATATATATTTATTTACTAACAGTTTCTTATATAGCGCAGCATATTCCGTTGCGCTTTACAATTGGAAACATAAATAGGACAAAACTGGGTAATAACACACAGATATATATATATATATATATATATATATATATATATGTATATATATATATATATATATATATATATATATATATCTATATCTATATATCTATCTTGGGGAGTGCCAAACTCCAATTATGCAGATTCAAATTTTCCCTTGATACTTTCTGTATTAATGTCCTTTTAAAGGGATGCAGATGAAGACGAAGAAGGGATCCACTTTCAGTTTCTACAATGATACCCCTAAACCAGAGTACACCCAATGACAATCAATCAGTTTCTGTCTGTTTTGTTAATATTTGGTTTTATTTAAAACAAATCAATGTAAAAATGAATAAAAACCTTACATCACACATATATCGTGGCCATTGTGGGTTAGATGTTGTTACTAACTCGCTGTCACCCCTTAATGGGGCGAGCTCATTGAGACCACTTTCTGGTCACAGAAACAAGTCACCCAATGTGTTTCATCAACAATGACTTCTTCAGGGGTGTTTAAATGTAGGAACTTCCAGCCTATACTTTAATCCTCAATCAGGAAGGCAATTAGTATGGCCTTTAAACAGCACTTAGACTAAGATAACTGGCTGCTCCTAACACAATATATATTTAGTTTTCCGGTCAAATGATGAATGACCGATCCAGCCTGATGTTTTTTATTGTCCTCAGCTGGAGATATAGAGGGCAGCTTCCCTGTAACAGTGTACAGCTCACTGGTCAGGTAGTGTATATATATATATATATATATATATATATATATATAAAATCCACAGTAGTTTGGCACACACACAGCAACAACAGTGTCCTGGGGTACAAGCACACACAAAAACGCAAAACATCGCCAAAAATCATGCAACTTATAGAGCACTTAGAAAACAGGTTAGGGAGACCGCCTTATCAGAATTGGGGAATGTGAATGATCTGCACGGTGGGAATGCGCAAACTGTCCTTACTTTATAAATTATATATATTTATATATTAATACAGCAATACAGCACTCATATATAAGCACTCACCAGCACTTCCTGGGAATATTTTGTGTTTATATAGAGCCCCCCTCCTTAAAAGTCCTGCGTTTGCCCCTGCAACTGTTTACAAGCCACCATACCTTTCATATTTGGAGCACAGGAAACCAGGCACCAGAGATGAAAAAATGTTTTATTATTAAAATAGCTATAGTTTATAGATATTAAAAATTTTGCTCCTATTTATTTATTTTTTTAATTTCTACACTTTAGCTCAGCCTTCCAGTGCAGCGCTCATATGTGACCTGGCAATGACAGGTAGCTCTGAGTATCAATCCGCTGTTTCTGTTAAATTGCAGTGATAGAATATTTTCTAACACAGAAGTCCCTAACACTTCACAGTAACCAGGTAACACAAAAATTTATCAATTCGTATAATCTAATGTATAATAATAATATTTTATAATGCTTTTTTGTTTTTTTGTTTTGAAGTTGCATTTTAAAATACAATTTACTGTAGGTCTGAAATTAGATTTTTTATCTTTTCAACTTGCATTGGGCAAAATAATACCCCAGCTAAATAATGTCTGAAACTGGCATAATCTCAAACTGTTTTGAATCATTACACTCAGCACTAGTTTAAATAAAGTTAAGGCTGTGAGCGAAACAGCTAACATTCCAGTAATGTATAGCTACCGTGAGTTCAAGCTGAGTTGGTAGCCACTAGGGAGCAAAGAGATTTCATGCACTGGTACTGAGTTGTTGCTCTTGTTCTTTCATAGATGACTCATAGACATAAATTGAAGATACCACCATACACAGACGGGTTTAGGAAATTGAGAGAAAATAAGCTCTCATTGTTCATACTCCATAAACGGTTCATTTTCATCTCATTAGGTCAGAATGGTAGGGTGAGCTTTGAGTTGGCTTTGCTGTTAGCGATTTGCTTATTCTCTGCTTCTCATAATTTACTGCTATAAATGGTGTATTCCATCCTGATATCGGCAGTAAGTCACGGTACCTGGTTTAGAAATAGGTCAGCTGACATTTCTATGAGTGTGTAATGGCACTGATCACATTTATATTAACAAAGTTTCAATTAATGGGGATAAGCTCTTCCTTTCTTTCTGAACTTGTTGGATCTCATACAGTACCATGGGGTGGTTCAAGGGGAGGGCTGGCAGGGCTATTGCCTGGGATGCTGTGGCCTGTGAGTGCAGCCAAAGTCATCGCACCAGCACCGCAGCTGTCTTTGACTACTGCTGGTCGATACCGATAGTTGCTGGGCAATAGGGCCCAGAGGCTCTTCATGGAGGTGCATTCTCTGACATGGGCAACTCGCTGGCGCGTCTCTCCTCCACACTGAGCTGTTGAGGAAGAGGAGCATGCAGGCTGTCCAAGAAAAAAGTAATTTTAATTGGCTGAGGATGGGATTGGAGTCACAGGAGGCTAGACTTACAGGGGGCAGGGGGCTGGAGTGATGGGTCAGGAGGATGGAGAGACAGGAGACTGGAGTGATGGGACAGCAGGATGGAGTAAACTAAAACTAAAATCTCAGCGCCTGATTTACACCTATGGGAGGATACCTGCCGCAGGTTAACTAGGGAAATTGCAAAATCCCACAATACACAAGAATATATATAAATAAAAAAAACTGGCTGGTATCCATTTTTTTTTCTCTATATATTTTTGTGTATTGCAGGAGGATGGAGTGACAGAGGGCAGAATAATGGAATGACAGGCAGTAGGAGGCTGGAAAGGCAAGAGGATAGAGTGACAGCGCCAGGAGCCTAGAAAGACAAGGGGCAGGAGCCTGGAAAGACAAGGGGCAGGAGCCTGGAAAGATGGGAGGCTGGAGCAACACAGGGGGCATCAGATTGGTGAGACACAAGGTGCAGGAGACTGGAAAAGACGCGTAGCAGGAGGTGACACAGAGGGCACGAGTCTGCTTGAACATCTGTCAAAACAGATTGACAGGTGGCAGGAGGCTGGACAGACAGGAGGCTGGAGTGACAAGGGGCTGGAGTGATGGGGCAGGAGGCTAGAGTGATAGGGTGCAGAAGGCTGGAGTGAAAGGGCAAAAGCCAAAGTGACAGAAGGCAGGAGCCTGGAAAGATGGGGGTCAGGAACCTGGAAAGATGGGAGGCTGGAAAGACAGGAGGCTACAGAGACAGAGAGTATGATAATGGAGAGACACTTGGGGCAAAAGACTGGAGGGGAGACATGGCAGAAGCTGACACAGGGGGCACATGTCTGGTTGAACCTCTGTGGAAAAACAGACAGCTGGAGTGACGGGGCAGGAGGCTGGACAGACAGGAGGCTGGAGTGACTGGGCTGAAGTGAGAGGGGGCAAGAGACTGGAATGACAGGCCGCAGAAAGATGGAGTGATGGGGCTGAAGTGAGAGGGCAAGAGACTGGAGTAACAAGGAGAAGGAGAAAAGAAAAGGGCAGGAGTCTGGAGGGGACACGGGTCAGAAGGTGACACGGGGGCACAAGTCTGGTTGAACCTCAATAGTATGATGATGACATTGGTTACATTCCTACATCTTTCAGACCAAGTAATATCTACTGCACACGAATAATGAGTACCAACTGAAAACACTGCCTGCCGCAGCCTGTGGCCTTCATTGTTTGCTAGCTAAGCATGGGATAACTAGTATTAGATTAAAAATGATTGACCATGTTCCAATTAACATCAGAGGTGGCAACAGAGGTAAAAAAATACTACAGCTACCAAGTAGATACATTTTTCAACTTGACACATTGGCCCCTAGATTGCAATGTTTCCTTTATATTGTTCCATCCAATTGGTATTCAAAAATTATTTAAGTATAATCAGAGTTCCTTTAAGAATATCAGTATATTTTATATTTTGCAACATTTTGGAAGAGAATTAAATTGTATAAATTTGTTCATATATATATATATATATAGTAATATAAAAGGAAGTGAATTGATTATGATCTATAGACGTCATCTTTGTTTTTAAATGCATTAAGTATTAGGTTTTATGACAATATTTTGTATTGTTTTCACAAGGTTCAGCACGCTATGTTGTTTAGGTAACGATAAACAAACATCCTAAATGGTCCGCATGATGAGCGTGGCCAAATGACGTCACCGATAGCCTGGAGTAGCATTCTCGCTGCATGGACATTGTCGGATGGGCGCGTGAACTCAGCTGGAACACATCAGGTAAACACTTGTGGTATGTGTTTATGTATATATATTTGTAGTGTCACATAAGCAATTGATTCCTGATGACTTGTTCATGCCCGGAACACTGAAAAATAAAAGCACTTTGTTGAAGCTAAACAAAGTCTCTGAGTGCCGGCAGTAAGCTGGATATATATATATATATATATATATATACATACAGTATATATGTGTGTACGTGTGTATGTATATATATATATATATATATAGTATATGTTTGTGTGTGTGTATATATATATATGTGTGTGTGGGTGTGTATATATGTATATTTATATATATATGTGTGTGTGTATATATATATACATATATATACATATATATATATATATATATGTATATGGCTATTTTTTGGTAAAAATAGGTTCAGGAACTATGGTCGGAGCTACTGGGGGTGGAGCTATAGAAATGTATTTAAAATATATATATATATATATATATATATATATATATATATATATATAGTATTTATAAAATAAGGCACTCAAAAAGGCCTTTAAAATACAATTACCTTATGGAAAATAAAGTTTGGCCCAGGACATTATGTCATACTTAAATATACAGTATATATACTGTATAAATATATATATATAATATATTCCACAGTAGGTGGGCACACACACAGCAACAACAGTCTCAATTCCTGGGGTGCAAGCCCAGTCATCCCTTGGAATTCCACAATTATAATCCAAAAGAAAGAAATAGAGTGCACTTACTGTACCAGTGACTTTTATAAACAGACTTTATTCTACTAAAGTGGTATACTGTAACATCATAGTGCAGTCAACGGATGGCCATAACCTGGCCTGTCTTGGGACAAAGCCCACATCAAATAAGGAGCATGCTGTGTCTCACGGACTGGAAAGCTGGAAAGTATCCCTCGTTCACAACTGCTCTGCAATGTGAATCAATGAATGTGTGTTTTAGTAGGGAAGAGGGTAAAGTTCAGCCTTCTCGCAATATGGGGCATGTCCCCTGACCCGATTCCCAGTATTACATAGTTGTAATTTATGGTGACAGGCATATCTGTATTCAATCTCAAGAAAAGAAAAATAATTAGTAAATCCATAAACTTTCAATCGTCAGAGGAGTGCCCTGTGTAACACCATGCGATAAAACACCTTCTTAATAAATTATATGAAATAAAGACTCGGAGACATAAGATTTGGCAGAATAATTGTTTAGCAATTTATTAAAATGATCTAATTAGTATTAAATTAATTTAAACTGATTGAAGATATGGTGGCAAAGAAAGGACGGCAACATGCAGCTTACTCCAGACATGCAGCACACAGACATGCATACCAAGCAGACACCGCCTACGGTGCAGAGCAACCGGAAACTAAACAACTTGTCAACAAAAAGGTATCCACTCAACCCTCTAACATGAGTACCTACCCGGAAGGGTGATGACGCTATCCCCAGCAGGGTGATCCAGCAAACTTAACAAGTCAAAGAGGGTGAGCGCACCAAAAGTCTATAATATCACAAACTGAAAGAGACTTGCACCCTAAGTGGCGACCTGCCGTTCTTTCCCGCCAACATGAATGTCTGGTTACAGGACCAACACACCGCCACCATACCACAACTAAAACACTGAAGAAACAACCTGGAACAGATCCAGGGAAACACGGATAACTCGGCTGGAGGAAAAAAACATAAACCCTGCTGAGGGAAGTATGAATTGTAATTAGTGATGCCAATAAGCCGAATTAGGTCCGTCAGTTCAGGCAAAATAAAAGGCCAAATGCTTCCAGACTTCCACTGCCACAGTGACGAGTCGGGTAGACAAGGACAAACAAGAATATACATTGAAAGTAAACAAACAAACAAACGTAACAAACAAATAAACATAACATCATAAAATACAAATGCAATCAATGAAGGGGCTGAATGTAGCGCTTATAACTGGAGGATTTCCAACGGCCTAAAGCCTTAATTTTAGAAAATCCTGCAGAAGGGGCGAAAGTTGCTGCCCCGATACGAAAAGAATGCGTACCAAAATCCCAGGGGGAGAGGCAGACACAAGAGACACAGCGCTCCAAAACCCATCCAAACTGATACTTTGTCAAAGGAGGGCTATCCGCATGCAAAAGCCAGGAGCCCGCAGCAGCAGGCCTGACTTCAAAATATTGTGTAGCCAGTGCAATAGGGCAAATTCGCAGGTCCTCGGAAAGGCACTAGCGAAATCCAATGGCCACTACCCAGCTGATCAGTTTTGGAGCACCTAATCCTACAGAGCAACGACCTCTCCCCCACCAGGACAACCATCCGGAGCAGAGCAGCATCAACCCTTTTGGAGGCTGCAACCAACTCCGAAATCCGAAAAGCTCCATGAAAGGCCATAGAGAAAGCTAATTTAAACAAAATAGTTTCAAAAACTGAATCCGCAACTTCTGCTACAGCCGCGAGGAGGAAAGGAAGGAGGGAAACATCGATAAGACGTCTTTTGTCGGGTGCTACCGGAACCAAACAAGCCCAACCTTTCAAGGCCATCTGAATCAGAAAGCTCTTGGTAAAGTCTGGAAGGCTTTTTTAATTTACAGAAAACTAAATGCCAGCTAAATAACGAGATACCACTGCTCTGGATCTGCCAGAGACATAGAGATGCCAAATAAAAGAAAGCATCAACTGATGCCTACTCTTACCTCCATGACTGTGGCTACGGGAATACTCTTCCCACTCTTCCCAAGCATGGTGGTAAACTCTCAGAGTACCCAGGGCGAGAGACCTATATGCTAAGCCTTCCATCCCGGCTTGATGACCTGCCAAACATAAGAGGGGCAAAGCACACCCATAGCATCAGCCTCAGGGGCCAAAGATCGAAACCTAGACCACTGAAACCGAGACAATGCATCAGCTATGTCGTTTTCTGCCCTGGGAATATACCGCACCCTAAATGAAATGTTGCAGCGCAAGCAAGTTAAGAGAAACTGCACCAAAACTCGCAACACTAGCACTGATTTAGTGCACTGATGGTTAATCGCATGCACAACACCAAGGTTGTCACACCTGAGCACTATACTGGGATTACACAAATGCTCGCCCCAAACTTCCAATGCAACCATGAATGGAAAGAGTTCGAGAAGAAAAAAATCCCTTGTGAGACCCAAACGTACCTATTCCTAAGGACAAGGTGCCGCACACTAGGAGCCGGCAAGGTAGCAACCAAATCCAGCGGAACCTGCCGCATCGGTGAAAAGCTGCAACTGAAAACTGTCGACAGCTGGGTCCATCCAAATCAGAACACCATTAAATTTCTCGAGAAAAGATGCCCAAACGGACAAATCCCTCTTGATCTCAGATGACAAACGAACCAAATGGTGCGGTCTGGATGCCCCAGCCGTGGACCGTTCCAGCTTCTGGCAAAAAACCCTACCCATCGGGATAACCCTACAGGCAAAGTTCAACAGACCTAACAGCGATTGCGCTTGTCGCAAAGCAATGCTACGAGCAGCCAAACATGCAGCAATAGCGTTGCGCAACTTCACCACCTTGTCCTGAGGAAACCTGCAAACCCCTGCCAGGGTATCGATCTTAATACGTAAAAAAGATAAGCAAGCGAGAGGACTCTCTGTCTTCCCATTGGCAACTGGCACCCCAAAATGGAAAAACAAAGCTCGCAATGAAAACAAAAGGAAAGCGCAATGCTCCGAATCGGCAGGACCCACACACAGGAAATCGTTGAGATAGTGAGCTATCCCGTGACCCCCGCAAGAAGTCTCCACGCACCAATGAAGAAAGGTGCTAATTTTTTTTAAAAAGGCTCAAGAAACAGAGCATCCCATAGGCAAGCACTTGTCTATAAAATACCCATTCCCAATGCAAAAACCCATGTACCTGAAGGACTCAGGATGCAGGGGCAGTAGACAGGATGCTGATCCCATATCCATCTTAGCCATGAGAGCACTGGGGCCATATGATCTAACCAACTCCAAAGCCTCCTCAAAAGACTGATACACCACCGAACAAAATTCCGGAGGAATAGCGTCGTTCACCGAGGACCCTGATGGGTAAGATAGATGCTGAATGAGCCTAAATTTACCAGGAGACTTTTTGGGAACCACTCCCATGGGAGAAAGGATCACATTCTCCAGTGGAGGTTGTTCAAATGGGCCCGCCATGCGCCTGAGGCTTACTTCCTTTTGGATTTTAGCATGAAGTACAGCAGGCAAATCTCGCGCTGACCGCAGATTCCTTGGGGAACCGACACTAACCTCACCCCTAATGGCCAACCGAAAATCAACAGCAAAACCTGAATACAAAAAACGTGCATCCTTAAGGTTTGGATACCAGCCCAACCATTTGGCCATAACATCCAAACACACTGGGGACGAAGCCTTACTTAGCACCGTTATTCCCTGCTGGCTTAGAAGATTGCTGTCCAGCCGACCGGGAACATTTGGAAACAGGAAGGGCTCCGCCACAATGCAAACAGAGGTGTCGAAAATGACACCACTGCCCCTGTGTACAAGTGGCATTGTTAAAAGCAAAATATTTACCTTTATTTTGAGACCTGGCAGCAGAACAGAAGGATCGTCAACTGGAAGACGCTGAGGCTGTGTAACTTGTTGCAACACCTCCACGTCCTTACCTCCAAACTCAATATTGGGCCTCCCATCGGGCTTCCGACTAAATTCTTTGTCGTAAGCCCGCCATGCAGACCCCCGTGCGCCTGTGTCCCATAAATAAAGGGCCGGCTGGATTGACCGCTAAAGGGTGCTGTAACCCCCAAAGGGCACTCCAAACAAAATAAAAAAATATATTTTTTTGTGTTTGTGAATTGTGTGTGCAGTAGCCGCACGTGCATCAACAAAGTAGTGCCAAGCGTGCGCCTGTGTCCCATAAATAAAGGGCCGGCTGGATTGACCGCTAAAGGGTGCTGTAACCCACAAAGGGCACTCCAAACAAAATAAAAAAATATATTTTTTTGTGTTTGTGAATTGTGTGCGCAGTAGCCGCACGTGCATCAACAAAGTAGTGCCATGCGTGCGCCTGTGTCCCATAAATAAAGGGTCGACTGGATTGACCGCTAAAGGGTGCTGTAACCCCCAAAGGGCACTCCAAACAAAATAAAAAAATATTTTCTGTGTTTGTGAATTGTGTGGGCTGTAGCTGCACGTGCATCAACAAAGGAGCAGCTCCAAGCGTGCACCTGTGTCCCATAAGTAAAGGGCCGGCTGGCTCATTTCTTAAAGGGTGGTGTAACCCTTTATCATCATTCCAGAGACGAAGTAGGAACACCACTACTTTTACTAAACAATTGACCCTCCAACAGTCTCTAGCGAGGAGGATGAAGTACGACAGCAGTCATCCTGAAGCAAAACGTATAACTGAGGCCTTGACTGCTATGTTGGTGTTAGATGTGCGTCCGGTATCCGCCATTAGTGCAGTGGGATTTAGACAATTGATGGAGGTAGTGTGTGCCCGGTTCCAAATCCCATCTAGATTCCACCTGCTTCCTCAAAGCAGCAGCGACAAGCGTGTGTCTGTCGGTTAAAGGGTGGTGTAACCCTCAAATTGCGCTCCACAAACAATAAAAAAATTCTTCTTTTTTTTTCTGTCTTTGTGAATTGTGTGGGCTGTAGCCGCACCTGCTTCCTCAAAGCAGCAGCGACAAGCGTGCGTCTGTCTGTTAAAGGGTGGTATAACCCTCAAAGTGCTCCAAAAAATAAAAAACTATTTTTTTAATGTGTTTGTGACTTGTGTGCGATGTAGCCGCACGTGCATCAACACAGTAGCAGCGCCAAGCGTGCGCCTGTGTCATAAGTCAAGGGCCGGTTTGGACATCTGGTCCGGACTGAAGGACGTGCCAACAATTACTGACAAGTCTACTATAACTGCATATGATACTGACCTCAAAGCAGCAGCGACAAGCGTGCGTCTGTCTGTTAAAGGGTGGTGTAACCCTCAAAATGCGCTCCACAAACAATAAAAAAATTCTTTTTTTTCTGTCTTTGTGAATTGTGTGGGCTGTAGCCGCACCTGCATCCTTAAAGCAGCAGCAACAGGCGTGCGTCTGTCTGTTAAAGGGTGGTGCAACCCTCAAAGTGCGCTCCACAAACAATAAAAAAATTCTTCTTTTTTTTCTGTCTTTGTGAATTGTGTGGGCTGTAGCCGCACCTGCATCCTC
This sequence comes from Taudactylus pleione, assembly GCA_031769625.1. Taxonomy (NCBI): domain Eukaryota; kingdom Metazoa; phylum Chordata; class Amphibia; order Anura; family Myobatrachidae; genus Taudactylus; species Taudactylus pleione. The sequence continues at coordinate 5,351,841 of JAUIMM010000368.1, read as the reverse complement.
AAAGCAGCAGCGACAAGCGTGCGTCTGTCTGTTAAAGGGTGGTGTAACCCTCAAAGTGCGCTCCACAAACAATAAAAAAATTATTCTTTTTTTTTCTGTCTTTGTGAATTGTGTGGGCTGTAGCTGCACCTGCATCCTCAAAGCAGCAGCGACAAGCGTGCGTCTGTCTGTTAAACGGTGGTGTAACTGCCAAAGTGTGCTCCAACCAAAATAAAATAATCTTTTTTTCTGTGTTTGTGTGTGAAATGTATGCACAGTAGCCGCACCTGCATCCTCAAAGCAGCAGCGACAAGCGTGCGTCTGTCTGTTAAAGGGTGGTGTAACCCTCAAAGTGCGCTCCACAAAAAATAAAAAATAATTTTTTTTCCTGTCTTTGTGAATTGTGTGGGCTGTAGCCGCACCTGCATCCTCAAAGCAGCAGCGACAAGCGTGCGTCTGTCTGTTAAAGGGTGGTGTAACCCTCAAAGTGCGCTCCACAAAAAATAAAAAATAATTTTTTTTCCTGTCTTTGTGAATTGTGTGGGCTGTAGCCACACCTGCATCCTCAAAGCAGCAGCGACAAGCGTGCGTCTGTCTGTTAAACGGTGGTGTAACCCTCAAAGTGCGCTCCACAAAAAATAAAAAATTATTTTTTTTCCTGTCTTTGTGAATTGTGTGGGCTGTAGCCACACCTGCATCCTCAAAGCAGCAGCGACAAGCGTGCGTCTGTCTGTTAAAGGATTACATCGGTGACAGCATCCAAGTAGGCATGTCAGACAGTCCGTACATGTACTGGCAGGAAAAAGAGGCAATTTGGAGGCCCCTGTACAAACTGGCTCTATTTTACCTGAGTTGCCCCCCCTCCAGTGTGCACTCCGAAAGAGTGTTTAGTGCAGCCGGGAACCTTGTCAGCAAAAGGCGTAGGAGGTTGCTTCCACAAAATGTGGAGAAGATGATGTTCATAAAAATGAGTTATCAACTTTTCCAGGGAGACCAGCCTCCAGAACGTACAGAGGGACCTGTGGTGGTGGATTCCAGCGGGGATGAATTAATACTCTGTGAGGATGAGGATGTACACAACACTGAAGAGGGTGAGGAATCGGTGAATGAGGAGGATGAGGACGACATCTTGCTTCCGTAGAGCCAGTTTGTGCAGGGCCAGATTAATTGCCAGCTTGTTTTGTGGGGGCCCAAACGAACCAATCATTTCAGCCACAGTCATGTGGCAGACCCTGGCGCTGAAATGATTGGTTTGTTAAAGTGTGCATGTCCTGTTTATACAACATAAGGGTGGGTGGGAGGGCCCAAGGACAATTCCATCTTGCATCTCTTTTTTTTCTTTGCATTATGTACTGTTTGGGGCCTAGTTTTTCAAACTGCCATCCTGTCTGCCACTGCAGTGTCACTCCTAGATGGGCCACGTGTTTGTGCCGCCCACTCGTGTCGCTTAGTATAGTCATCCATCTACCTCGGTGCAACCTTTTGGACATAAAAACACTATTGTGAGGTGTGAGGTGTTCAGAATAGACTGGAAATGAGTGGAAATTAAGGTTTTTGAGGTTAATAATAGCATAGGAGCAGAAAAATCAACACATTCTGTGATTTTAGCTGTTTTTATGCTTTTTTTAAAAAAAATACAGATCCAAAACACAAAACCCAGAACCCAAAACACGGAAGGGTGGTTTTGGCAAAACCAATCCAGATCCACAACACGAAGAAAGATCCAGATCCAAAACCAAAACACAAAACACGAAAAGTGGCCGGTGCACATCCCTAGTTTAAATGTGTCTTTTGACAGGTCTTGAGTTCTCTATATTCTGATATGCAGTTTCTGAGTTCTGCTCCCAGTTCCTGGGGTTCAGTCAGAGGGAAGTTCCAGGCTGTTGGCAGTCAGTTTCAGTTTGTTAACTCTGAGTGGCTCTAAATGAGTTTGTGCCCAGGTTCAGTACTATGTAGTTCTGATTCTTAGTGACAAGATTGCCTAAGTGCCCATTAGTTAGTTCGGCGTACCTATGCTAGGTTGCTGAGTTGAATTTACCACAGCCGGTGCAGGGTCTTCCTGTGTTCAGAGTTCTGGCCCATATCCCAGTCCTACTCCTAGGCTTCCAGTTACAACCACGATCATTAAGTGTAAGCTCTATTTCCATAAGGACTCCTGCTTCATATTTGCTCCAGTTAGGCTAAGGGTCCCGAGATGGATCCACAACAACCTCAGATTGTTACAGATACACCATATGCAGAGGCAGGGCCGGCGCATCCCACTCAGGAGGTGCCAGGCTGGAGAGGCGATCTCCCTGCAGCTGCTGCTGAGTCAGTTCTTGCTGCACCTGTCACACAGTATGACTGGCAGTGGCAGCATGCTATAGAGAAGCCTGAGAGGCTCCTCACACAGTCCCACTTCCTGCTGATCGGGAGTCCTCCTCTGTACGGTTGCCTGTGCTGCTCAGTGCGGATGGCACAGGGATCCCTCCGTCCTGCCTGAGAGGTCTCCACTCCCTACTATCCTTTACCCTGACTGTATTCTGTCTTATTGAATCCCCTGTGATGTGACTGTCCCTGACATAGGCTCAGTCTCCATCCTCTCCTGACTGTCACTACTCTGACACTATTCCACTGAAGATACACTCACCTTCTGTTCCTAGCCAAGACCCCACCTCTCAACACCGAGTCCCCACCCCCTCTTCTACCCTGTGTGATAATTCTAATCTACTCTCTCCTGTCGGAGACCTCACCCCCTCACCCAAGGCCCTACCCACTCATATACCCTGTTACTTTTCTAATCTATTTCTTCCTGTCCCTTGCTAAGACCTCGACCCCTTGCCCTGAGTCTCCGACCCTTTCCCAGTCTGTCTGAATTATTTTCCGGTACCTCTGCAGGGACAAGACACTTTCTAATTCTGGACAGGTATGTGCTAATGGAGGGGTGAAAATGTTTAAATGTTATCTAGGGGGATGGTATACTTATGCAATGGGGAGGGGTGTCTTTTTTTCTACTTGGGGGGTTAATACGGTATGCAGTCGGGATGCCGACGGTCTGATTGGCGATCGTCGGCATCCCGACTGTCTAAACACGGCAAGGGCCTAATGACAGGCGTCATTTTACCTACACTGGGAGCCCGACTCCTGGCATCCCGATCAAAGGTAAGCCGGGCGCCGGGTGTGGACAGCAGTGGGGTGGGAGGGTTAGGTTAGGTGTTTCCCGGGGGGGATTCAGGGTTAGGCACCCCCCGGAGGGTTAGGGTTAAGCTAGGGGAAGGGGAGGTTAGGGTTAAGCACCCCCAGGAGACTTAGGATTAGCCTGCGGGGAAGGCGGGGGTTAGGTTTAGGCAGAGGGGGGTTAGGGTTAGGCACTTATGGGGGAGGTTATGGTTAGGCACACTTAAGGGAGGGTTAGGGTTAGGGAGGGAGAAAGGTTAGCGATACTTACCTTAATTAACTATCAGGATTTTCACCCTTGCTGGCCGGCAGTAAATCATACTGATTCCGTTAATACTGTCTGTGCTGGGGATGGTTTACTAATGTGTGTGCGTGGGTATTATTATTGTATTTGTCTGCGTGTGTGAGGGGTGTTTTCATATTACGTGTTGTAGGTGGGTCAATGATGGTCTCTGCATTATCTGGCGGTCACTGTGGCACTCTGCATTATCTGACGGTCACTGCAATGCTCGCTGCATTATCTGGCTGTCACTGCAATGCTCTTCATTATCTGGTGGTCATTGCCATGCTCTTCATTATCTGGTGGTCATTGGGATGTTCCCTGCTTTATCTGGCGTTCACTGCGACACTCTCTGCTTTATCTGATGATCACTGCAACACCCTCTATATTATCTGGGGGTCACTACAACACTCTCCAGCCAAGTTAAACAGTGCTGCAATCTGCTTTCGTACTAAGATGGGCCTGTCTCAAACTAATAGTAATGTTATCCATGAGTTTACATGAATGGTAAGAAATAGGCTGCTGCCTGAGTGAATTGTCTGCTTTATAGTGTCACATTTTTAGGTATATGAATTACATCAGTAATATACAGCTTTCTTTATAATATCCTATAGGTGTACTTGCTGTTTAAAATGTTTGAAATTACTTGTTTATCTAACAGCCCGGGAGATGGCAGAGAGGGTGACCCATGTGGGAAGTGTCTGTCACCAGGGCCGCCAGGATTAGGTAAGCCAGCCCTGCCTGGGGAGGTGCCAGGCTGCAGAGGGGCCACTACCGCCTTCTCCATTTGATGGGCGCTCGCTGAGATTTTGTTACCAGCAGACACCCGGCAGCTTCCTCCCTGCAGCCAGAGGCTGGAGCTCACTCCTGTTTGATGTGATCTATAGCTTAGCTAAGTAGCAATTCATGTACCCTTACCTGTCTTGCGAAGCGATGCGGTAAACCATGGTCCAGCAGACCGTTCTTCTCTATTGACATGATTTGTTTTTTTTCCTTTCAGTTCTGCGCCTGCACCAGGTCATCTTGGAGACGGGGAGGGAAAGTTGGGTTGATTAGGTAGGGGCAGAGTGAGGGGGCACAGGCTGAGGCAGTCAGGTGGGGATGACCCGACATATGCATATGCCGGGTCATCTTACTATAGCAACGGGGGTGAGTTCAAGGGAGCACTGGGCAGAGCGAGCGCCGGGCAGTTCCTTAAGAGAGAGAATCGGCGGGGCAATGATTAATATAAACATGGGACAGAGCACTGGCGGGGTGCTGGCAGAGAGAGCCGGCAGAGGGGGCAGTGCCAGTAAGCAGAGTGAGGAGTCATGGGTCACTTTATTAGTCTCTGTAAGCAGGATAGCGCTGGTGGGGTAGAGGCAGAGCGAGCCGGCAGTGGGGATATTAGTCAGTGTAGCAGAAGTGAGCCGGCATATGCCAGGTCACTCAGGACAGTGGCGGTGGAGTGGAGGCACCGGTCAGTGAAGCAGAGGTGACCCGGTATACGCATATGCCAGGTAACTTCACTATACTCTCCAGAGTGTTCCTGTAACACACAGGGAGCAGGGGGAAGTTATTCTCCCTCCCACTTTCTCCCTGAGCACTGCTGATTGGCCGGTGTCAGGGAAGGGGGCAGGGAGAAGGCTGCGAGATAGCTTCTCTGCTCTTTTCCTCTCAGGAGGCTGTCTACAAAACTATAAATAAATAAAAAATATGGAAGTGAAACGGAAAGCCGAGCTTTCCATGCTTCTATGAATCGCTCTCCCCATACTAGTGTATGGAGAAGTGATCCTGACACAGAGCTGGGGCACCGCTGGGGAAATCTGAGATTTCTCCACGGTAACCCCTTCTGTGAATAGGAGGAAGCAGTGAAAAGTCCTGTTATCACTGATAAAGGGCTTTTCACTGCTTCATGAATAGACCCCACAGTGCTGAGTGCGAGGAGCTGTCGGATAGCAGTGGGCGCATTAGCAGGGCTTCAGGTAAGTATAGTGTGTCTGTGTGGTTATGTGTAAGGGGCATTATTACTGTGTGTCATTATGTGTAAGGGACACTAGTACTGTGGGCATTGTATAAGGGACACTACTACTGTGGGCATTTTATAAGGGGCACTACTAATGTGGGCATTGTGTAAAGGGCACCATTACTGTAGTCATTGTGTAAGGGGCACTACTACTGTGGGCATTGTGTATAAGGGGCACTACTGTGGGCATTCTGTATAAGGGTTAGTACTGTAGCAATTGTGTATAAGGGGCACTACTGTGTGTCATAACATAAAGAGTATATGGTGTAATGTGGATCAGGGGCACTATGTGCAGTGTATTGTGAATAAGATTTTACTACTGTGTGGAGTAATTTGAATTAGGGGTACTATTGTGTAGCCATGCTCCTTCCTTGTGAGACCCCTTGGCCTTTTTATGGTGTGCACTGAAGGCTGGGAGAGAGGGCGCAAATTCATAGTTTGAAGGGGGGCGCCAAACACCCTAGCACCGGCCCTGTGCAGAGGTTTGATAAACAGCCAACTTAATAAATTTGAGGCAATACAACATTGGCCATGACTCCTAGATAAGAAACAGGTGAGAGCTTTCTTAGGAATCACAGGGTATAACAGAAAATGTATACCTGATTTTGCCACCATTGCTAGCCTTTTGACTCCCCATACCATGGGTAAAAACTCAGTTATGGTTAAGTGGAATCCTGAGGCAGAAAAGGCTTTTCAGGCATTGAAGATAGTGTTGTGCATCCAGCAGTTTTGATGACACCTGACTTTAAAAATGAATTTGTTGTGAAAAAATATGCACCAGATGTAGGGGTAGGTGCTGTGTTGTCTCAAAGCATAACTGGTGAAGAACATCCTCTTATTTATTTAAGTAGGAAATTGAATATACATTAGATGCGGGTATGGTCATGCTGCTGTCAAGGAAACTGAACACCGATGTTTAAACAACACTGGAAGAAATATATACTGGAGTGTACAGTAGGACCACCTATGTAGAACACAATTGTTACCCAGGCAGTGGAGGAGGCAGTGGAGGAGTGGAGGAGTGCACTGAGAAGGTTCTTATAGTGGCTGGCTGAAGGGTGAATCTATATGAGTCATTGGTACTGGAGGTTAGTGGTAAAAGAGAGGTGTAATGTCATCTGTAGCCTGAGGCTGAGACCAGCTGAGTTCTGTAAAGGATTCTATTTGGGAAGTCCAGTAATCAGTGACCTGCTGACTGTTGGAGGCAGGCTACTGATATCCATGACTGCTTGTACTAACACATTGGGGTATATTTATCAAAGTTCGATTTTTTTTTCGTTTTCCGCATGATTTGCATTTGATTTTCATTCGATTTTGCATTTGGAGATTTACTAAAGGCAAAATCGAATGTCAAATTGAACATTAAACCAAATCCCAGTCAAATCCCACTCAAAATCAAACATCGGCAAAACATCTTACAAATGCCTGATTTACTAATATTCGATTTGAAAAAGAACACCAAATCAACTCAAAATTGAACTTCAAATCCCCAAAATAATAGACCTGCTTTGTGCTGGTGATTTTACCATGAGCGGATATGAATTACACAGATGCATGCACAGATCAGTGAGATCTGTGCATGCTTCTGTGTGTAAAAAGGTTGTAAAGTGTTCAAATAAAATAAAAATTTATGTGGGGTCCCCCCTAAAAGTGCACCCAGCGCCAGGCTTTTCCGAGCCCAGTGCTGGTTGTGCAAAATACGGGGAAATCCCTACGTCTTTTGTTCCCCATATTTTCACAACCAGGACTGGCTGAGAAAAGCCTGGTGCTGGTTGTGCTTTTAGGGGGGGGATCCACTTCATTCTTAATTTTTTTTTAACACTTTACAACTTTTTACACACAGAAGCATGCACGGATCTCACTAATCTGTGCCTGCATCTGTGTAACTCACACCTGCTCATGCTAAAATTCCAGCATGAAGCAGGTCTATTTTTTTTGGGGATGTGAAGTTCAATTTTGTGTTCAATTTGGTGTTCAATTTGGACATGGGCATGCAAAATCGAACAAGAAATCACTATTTAAATTCGAACCAAATCGAATTTGAGTTAGAAAAGGCTTCCAAAATCGAATTTTAGTAAATATGTGATTTTGACAGGGATTTCTACATTTGATTTGATTCTATTTCAGGTGAGCTAAATCGAACAAAAAATCTAATGCAAAATCGAACTTTGATAAATATACCCCTTTGTCTATTTCTTCACACAATCACCTCCCTCATTTTAGCATTTATCATATATGTCCATGCACTTTCGACTCCCCTTGTTGTACTCGGCTGCCTCCAGTCCATTGAACCGGTTGTTAACTGCAAGCTTCAACTCATCATCCAGAATGTTTTCCATGCAGGAACTCTTAAAGCTTAGTAAAAGGTGAAAACCATTTGGAGCAAGGTCCAGGTCGAAATGTTCCACCCAAAACTGTGACAAGTGAGGGACTTAACAGTCGATCTTCGGTTTAGACGTTGATCATCTATTATGTAACATGTCACAGAACTTTCTCACATAACCATACACCTGATTTAAATGATGAAACATTTTGTCATGTCTTACTTTCTGCACTTTCAAGAATCAAATAACATGCTACACTTCACAGTCAAAAGAAATTTGTATTGTAGGGTTCATTTTAAAAACACAAAACTTTGCCAAAAATCATGCAACTTACAGAGCACTTAGAAAATTGGTTAGGGAGACCGTCTGACCATGAGTTGGGGAGTGTGAATAATCTGCACAGTGGGAATGTGCAAACTGGCTTTACAGTTACAGAATTATACATACTGTATATTAATACAGCAATTCAGCATTCATATATAGGCACTCACCAGCACTTCCTGGGAATATTCTGTCTGTATATATATATATATATATATATATCACAATCTATAGGGAAATAGGCATTGCTACACAACACAAGGATAGGTGCTACCTATTACAGATTGCAGAGAGTCTTAGTGGGCTGTATGATCCAGTCACATAGAAATGATGGCCAAGGTTTCAGGAGGATGTGAGAGTGAAGAAGGTGAAAATATCTAAAATTTTGTGTGGACTGTACAGAGGAGATGTAATTGGGTAGGATACTTAAGTGGATGGTTTTTTAATTTGATAAGCTTGTCTGAAAAGGTGAGTTTTCAGGGAATGCTTGTAGGTTTGGAGACTAGAGGATAGTCTTATTGTGTGTGGGAGGGCATTCCACAGAGTGGGTGCAGCCTGAATGAAGTCCTCTAACCGTGAATGGGAGCAGGTAATGCGTGTGGTTGAGAGATGCAGATTTTGTGCAGAGCAGAGAAGTCTGGTTGGGGGATATTATGAGATAAGCGAAGAGATGTATGTTGACATAGTTTGGCTAATAGTGTGAGTGAATGTATTTCATATTGATTTCGGTAGAATACAGGGAAAAAAATGGAGGGACTGACAGAGCAGAGCAGCAGACAGTGAACATTTAGAGATGAAGATCAGCGTCGCAGTTGCTTTCAAAATGGATTGTACTGGTAAGAGTCTGTTTGGGGAAGACGAGTAAGGAAATCAATGTGGGAGAAAATGAGGGCATTAATTGCTGTGTCTTGTGTAAGATATATTCTGGATATGTTTTTAGATGTATGCAACATGATTTAGAGACAGATTGGATGTGGGGAACAAAGGACAATTCAGAGTCAAGGATAATACCTAGGCAACGGGATTTTGGGGTGGGTATTGATTGTTGAGTTATCAGTAGTGATAGAGATATCAGATTGGTAACTACTATTGGTTGGTGGAAATATTATTAGTTTAGTTTTGGAAATATTAAGTTTGAGGTGATGAGATGACATCGGGCCTATACAGATTGTGACAAATCTGCAGAGGGTAGGTACGGAAATCTGAACTAGCTGATAACTTTGCCCAGAGATGTGGTATAGATTGAGAAAAGCAGAGGACCTAAAAGTGAGCCGTGCAGTAAACAAACTGATAGAGGTAGTGAAGAGGAGGTGGATTCAGAGAAATGAACACCAACAGCAATTTGATAAGTAGGATTAGAACCAGTATAGGGCTGTGTCCTAAAGACCTATTTATTGTAGCATTTGTTTGAGAAGAGTGTGGTCAACAGTGTAAAATGCAGCTGAGAGATCTAGAAGAATAAGTAGTGAGTAGTGTCCTTTAGCCTTAGTGATCAGATGATTCACTACCTTCAGTGCTGTCACTGGAGTGTTGGGAACAAAGTGGATCCAATTAGTTGTGCGAGTGAACTGTGTGTGAGGCGGATATAGGCAAGTCTTTCAAGTAGCTTGGAGGCACATGGGAGCTCAGAGATCAGACGGTAATTTCAGATAGTTAGGGTCAAATTAATTTTTTTTCAAAATAGGAGTAATAACTGCATGCATGAATAGTGCTAGAAAGATAAATGTAGAGAGAGAGATTACATATTTTAGTTAAGGTTGTGATAAGCACAGGAGACAGAGGTAAGATCAAGAGGAGAGGTAATAGAGTAAGAAGATGAGAAGAGTGTTGATACTTCATCTTCATTAGCGGGTTCAAATGAAGAGAAGGTGCCAGAGGGTTCAAGGAAGAAATTGAGCAGGTTGCTGCCTGAGGAAGAGGATACCATTTTCATTTTGGATCTTATCAATCTTATCCTTGAAATAGAGCACTGACATTTGCTTGTGGGTATGGGAGGGGTAAGAAGTGATTTACATGTATTAAACAGTCATTTGCGATTAGACTCTTGAGCAGAGATGAGAGATTGGAAATATTTTTGTTTGTTTTGTGTCCAGTACATTACGATAAGAGTGGTAGATAGTCTTATATGTGAGGAAGTCACTTGGAGTACGAGTTTACGCCACTGACGTTCTAATATACGTGAGAGTTTTTGTAGGTGTCTTGTTAATTTAGAATGTCACGGTTGACATCTAAGTTTATGTGGAGTGGGTAGCTGGAGCCGATTCATCGAGGGCTATTTCTAGAGTTTGGTTAAGGTGCGATACATCATCTTCAAGAGAAGTGAATGTAGAAATTTGTGAGAATAATTGTTCCAGAGAAGTGGAAAGTTGTTGAAACTTAATATGTCTATGGATTTAAGAAGGCAGACTTCAGTGATATTGAGCTTGACGTAATGAAGGAAAGCGTACAGGAGATAAGGTTGTGATCTGAGAGACAGAAAGGAGTGTTAGTGAATTAAGAAATTGAGCAGTCTGGTGAATACAAGATCAAGGCAGTAGCCATCCTGATGAGTAGGAGTCAGGTGTCTATTTACTAAGCCTTGGATGGAGATAAAGTTAACGGAGATAAAGTTAATGGAGATAAAGTACCAGCGAATCAGCTCCTAACTGCCATGTCACAGGCTGTGTTTGAAAAATGACAGTTAGGAGCTGGTTGGCTGGTACTTTATCTCCATCCACTTTATCGCTCTCCAAGGCTTGGTACATAAACCCCTATATCCACTGGGAGAGTCCAAGAGAGGAGGTTACAGAGAGAAACTTGGAGGCACAAATAGACTGTTGACTAATCAAAAGGGATATTGAACTATGGGGATGTCAATGGATAAGAAGTGAGGTAGCCAGGCAGAACATTTTTTCAAAATTGTTGTTGTTGCACAGCAACACACAGAGAGAATGGAATAAAAATCCTGCTAGAATATACTACAAATGATGTAAATGTGAGCGATGGAACCTTTGGTACATAATTGGAACATAATTATTCCAATCCAGTTCTTTTACTAGCTGGACTAGTACTTGCCCGGGTGCCTACTTAAATCAAACACAAATATCCATGACAGTCACTATGGAGGATATATATATATATATATATAACAAAAAGGTGAGAACAAGCGCCTATATAGTGTAGTATTATGTGAAGTATGCAGCACACTCTATTTAGAAAATTGCCATGCATACCGTAATGACCCAGAACAACAGGTATTTGTTAGTGCAAATTCAGCTGGACTTCTTCAGGAGGAAGAAGAAGTCCAGCTGAATTTGCACTAAGGACGAAACGCATTACGACCAGCTACTATCAGATAAACTTGTTTGAAATTTTATCAATGTAATTCTCCATTTTTATGTGTTACGTGTATTTTGGATTAAAACCTTTTTTAAATGTACTACACTATGAGAAGTGTTTTCTCTCTCCTTAAATCCTATATTTGGAGTGTTTAATCGACTACCTTTGGGTGTATAAGAGGACTAACTTGGTGAAACCTGAAAAAGGACTCATATACAAATACCTGTTGTTCTGGGTCATTACGGTACGCATGCCAATTTTCTAAATAGAGTGTGCTGCATACTTCACATAATACTACACTATATAGGCGCTTGTTCTCTCCTTTTTGTTTTCCATAATCGTCTGGGATCATACAACAACTGATTCTTCTGGAGAACATACAGCTGCCACTGCAAAAACGGGATTTTAGTGGATAAAAAATATTGATGTAAAATAACTGCATTTACACAGAAACATACGGGATTGAGCGCTGTTTCAGTACCTCACTGTATTAATATATATATATATATATATATATATATAAATATATATATATTAGGGGTGTGCACCGGCCACTTTTCGTGTTTTGTGTTTTGGTTTTGGATCTGGATCTTTCTTCGTGTTTGGGATCTGGATTGGTTTTGCCAAAACCACCCTTCCGTGTTTTGGGATCTGGGTTTTGTGTTTTGGATCTGTATTTTTTTTTAAAAAAAGCATAAAAACAGCTAAAATCACAGAATTTGTGTGTTTTTCGGCTCCTATGCTATTATTAACCTCAATAACCTTAATTTCCACTAATTTCCAGTCTATTCTGAACACCTCACACCTCACAATAGTGTTTTTATATCCAAAAGGTTGCACCGAGGTAGCTGGATGACTATGCTAAGAGATACGAGTGGGCGGCACAAACACGTGGTCCATCTAGGAGTGACACTGCAGTGGCATACAGGATGGCAGTTTGAAAAACTAGGCCCCAAACAGTACATAATTCAAAGAAAAAAAAGAGGTGCAAGATGGAATTGTCCTTGGGCCCTCCCACCCACCCTTATGTTGTATAAACAGGACATGCACACTTTAACAAACCAATCATTTCAGCGCCAGGGTCTGCCACACGACTGTGGCTGAAATGATTGGTTCGTTTGGGCCCCCACAAAACAAGCTGGCAATGAATCTGTCCCTGCACAAACTGGCTCTACGGAGGCAAGATGTCGTCCTCATCCTCCTCATCAACCGATTCCTCACCCTCTTCAGTGTTGTGTACATCCTCATCCTCACAGAGTATTAATTCGTCCCTACTGGAATCCACAACCACAGGTCCCTCTGTACGTTCTGGAGGCTGGTCTTCCTGGAAGAGTTGATAATTCATTTTATGAACATCATCTTCTCCACATTTTGTGGAAGCAACCTCCTACGCCTTTTGCTGACAAGGTTCCCGGCTGCACTAAACACTCTTTCGGAGTACACACTGGAGGGGGGGGCAACTCAGATAAAATAAAGCCAGTTTGTACAGGGACCTCCAAATTGCTTCTTTTTCCTGCCAGTACAGGTACGGACTGTCTGACATGCCTACTTACATGCTATCACCGATGTAATCCTTTAACAGACAGACGCACGCTTGTCGCTGCTGCTTTAAGGATGCAGGTGCGGCTACAGCCCACACATTTCACAAAGACAGAAAAAAAAGAAGAATTTTTTTATTGTTTGTGGAGCGCACTTTGAGGGTTACACCACCCTTTAACAGACAGACGCACGCTTGTCGCTGCTGCTTTGAGGACAGTATCATATGCAGTGACAGTAGACTTGTCAGAAATTGTTGGCACGTCCTTCAGTCCGGACCAGATGTCCAAACCGGCCCTTGACTTATGACACAGGCGCACGCTTGGCACTACTTTGTTGATGCATGTGCGGCTACTGCGCACACAATTCACAAACACAGAAAATATTTTTTTATTTGGTTTGGACTGGAGTGTACTTTGGGGGTTACAGCACCCTTTAATGGTCAAGCCAGCCGGCCCTTTACTTATGACACAGGCGCACGCTTGGCACTACTTTGTTGATTCACGTGCGGCTACTGCGCACACAATTCACAAACACAGAAAATATTTTGTTATTTGGTTTGGAGTGTACTTTGGGGGTTACAGCACCCTTTAACGGTCAAGCCAGCCGGCCCTTTACTTATGACACAGGCGCACGCTTGGCACTACTTTGTTGATGCACGTGCGGCTACTGCGCACACAATTCACAAGCACAGAAAATATTTTTTTATTTGGTTTGGACTGGAGTGTACTTTGGGGGTTACAGCACCCTTTAACGGTCAAGCCAGCCGGCCCTTTACTTATGATACAGGTGCACGCTTGGCACTACTTTGTTGATGCACGTGCGGCTACTGCGCACAAAATTCACAAACACAGAAAATATATTTTTATTTGGTTTGGACTGGAGTGTACTTTGGGGGTTACAGCACCCTTTAACGGTCAAGCCAGCCGGCCCTTTACTTATGACACAGGCGCACGCTTGGCACTACTTTGTTGATGCACGTGCGGCTACTGCGCACACAATTCACAAACACAGAAAATATTTTGTTATTTGGTTTGGAGTGTACTTTGGGGGTTACAGCACCCTTTAACGGTCAAGCCAGCCGGCCCTTTACTTATGACACAGGCGCACGCTTGGCACTACTTTGTTGATGCACGTGCGGCTACTGCACACACAATTCACAAACACAGAAAATATTTTTTTATTTGGTTTGGACTGGAGTGTACTTTGGGGGTTACAGCACCCTTTAACGGTCAAGCCAGCCGGCCCTTTACTTATGACACAGGCGCACGCTTGGCACTACTTTGTTGATGCACGTGCGGCTACTGCGCACACAATTCACAAACACAGAAAATATTTTTTTATTTGGTTTGGACTGGAGTGTACTTTGGGGGTTACAGCACCCATTAACGGTCAAGCCAGCCGGCCCTTTACTTATGACACAGGCGCACGCTTGGCACTACTTTGTTGATGGACGTGCAGCTACTGCGCACACAATTCACGAACACAGAAAATATTTTGTTATTTGGTTTGGAGTGTACTTTGGGGGTTACAGCACCCCTTAATGGTCAAGCCAGCCGGCCCTTTACTTATGACACAGGCGCACGCTTGGCACTACTTTGTTGATGCACGTGCGGCTACTGCGCACACAATTCACAAACACAGAAAATATTTTGTTATTTGGTTTGGAGTGTACTTTGGGGGTTACAGCACCCTTTAACGATCAAGCCAGCCGGCCCTTTACTTATGACACAGGCACACGCTTGGCACTACTTTGTTGATGCACGTGCGGCTACTGCGCACACAATTCACAAACACAGAAAAAATAAATTTTTTTTAGCACTTAGGGGATCACCCCTGACGGACAGAGCACCCCCTGGACAACACTACAGCACCCCTTTAGGACTGGGACACTGCACAGGACTTTGGAGTGGACACAGCCCCTATGGACAACTGACTGCACAACACAGTCCAGCCAGCCCCTATGGACTTTGAAGTAGTGGACACAGCCCCTATTAACAACAGCAGCACAGCACAACACAGCCAGCCCCTATGGACTTTGAAGTAGTGGACACAGCCCTTATGGACAACAGCAGCACAGCGCAGCACAGCACAGCACAACACTACTCTGCACTACACTACACTACACAGCCCAGCTAGCCCTAACTCCCACCCTCCCTCTTCACTGTCCACAGCCGAGTGAGAAAATGGCGCCGACGCGGGTACCTTATATAGGATCCAAAACCCGCGAGACTCGGAAGGCGGGATGATGACGTTTTGCCTCGATTTCAGAATCCGAGTCAGGCGGGAAAAGTCGAGCCTGACTCGGATCTGCCTCGGATCGGGGGAGCTCGGGGGGGGTTCGGATTTCAGAAATCCGAACCTGCTCACCCCTAATATATATATATATATATATAATGTCCAAATTTTTCTGGCACTCCACCATAGACAGTCGGTAACACTCCGGGTGCCACTCCAATAATGGAAATAAACAGCAATAGAGACCAGTTGGCACTCCAGGAATTTTTTGCATCAATCATTAATAGAACATAAAAGAACACTCGGCACACCGAGATTTTAGTTTAAACTTTTTTATGCATCTCCTTGAACTAACCCTGACACGCAATTAATTTTTGTTCGATGGACTTTTTTAACATTCAAGAAACTGGGGTGCATGATGGGTTCATGTGTGGCCCCCAGTTTTGCGTACATGTTCCAGGTGGAAAAAGATTCCTTTCTATCTATCCCTGAGAGATCTGAGAAAATCAGCGGGTATACCAGATACATAGATGACAATCTTCCTCCTGTGGGCAGGTACCAAGGAGGACTTCACATGTACGTTGGACAACATCAATGCACTGGATTCGAACATAAAATTTACCTTTGAAGTAAGTGAGCAATCAGTACACTTCCTAGATGTCCTAGTAACCAAAAATGGTAACACTATCTCTACCTCAGTGTATCACAAGCCTACAGACCGGAACACTTTTCTGGAGGCAAGTAGTCATCATCCTGAACCCCTAAAAAGAGGACTTCCTTTCTCCCAATTTCTAAGGGTATACCGGATTTGCAGTGACACTATGGATGCGATCCAACAAATAGATCTTTTGCTGAATAAGTTTTTGATGAGGGGGTATAACCCCAAAATATTGAGAGAAGCTAAAAATAGGGATAATACCATGACATCCACATCTAAAAAAAAATATGGAAGACAAGATCATCTAGGTTAGTGAATACTCTACTGCAAGCAAAAAGATGGTAACTACAGCCACACCTGCCTGGCCTCTTATCAATCAAGATCCTGAGTTACCTGCTCTCAAAGATAAAAAACTTCTACCATGCTTCAAACAAGGCCGTAACCTCAAACATTTGTTAGTACATAACAATGTCACAAATCTAAATGTACCAACTCTCTCTCACTTTTTATCTAGTAAACAAGGGAACTATAGATGCATTAGTTGTACTACATGCAGGTATCCGGACATAGGTGACAGTTTCAACCACCCCAGATCTGGCAAACCTTACAAGATCAAATTTCCCTTAACTTGCACCTCACACTTTGTAATCTACTATATAAAATGCCCTTGTGGACAACTCTATGTAGGCAAAACTTCAAGAATGTTCAAGGAAAGACTGGCACTCCATTGCTCCTCCATCCGACTAGCACTAGAAGGCCAACTTTCTGAACTTCCTGTTGCCAGACATTTTAGGGACTTTAAACACAACCTTGCAAGTCTACGATACAAAATGATTAATTGGATCACACCCAGACTAAAGGGTGGTGATAGAGAAAAAACACTGTTGCAGAAAGAAGCATTTTGGATTCATGAACGCCAGTCTGTTTCACCGCTGGGTCTCAACGAGCATCTATCCTTGGCTTGTCCTATAAGCAGTTCCTCTGATGACCTCTGATATGCCATAAGTCTTGTCCAGTTTTTTTCCCTTTCTCTTCCCCTTTTTCCTTCTTTCTTTCCTTCCCACTTTTTCTCCTTATTCCTACCTTTCTTTTTCCCTGCTCTTTGTTTTCCTTTTAGTTTTGATTTCTAGTACCATAGCATCTAGTAATGCGCACAGGGATATCTTAGTTATTTCCCTCTTTGCCAGTGATTTACTTCTCCATTTTGTCCTTGAAGTCTGGGACAGCTCAGTCCACACAGTTTGTTTATATTCCATCGTGTCTCTTGAGCTATGTGTATGATGTTCACATATTTACATCTTGACAGGCCGTTTCTTTGTTTCCCTGGTGATGGGTGTACTCACATTTTTGGCCATGCACCACAGATTGCTGGGACGTCGGCACCAGTGCGCACACTAATGATGTAATCACGCGTCCAATCGAGGCTTGGGCCAGTCTGCATGGGGTGAATGTTCTGCTATAAAGGTATTTGTATTTTATTGCGTATGCTTTTCCTGATGAAATTAAGCAGTTCATGAAACGTTGAACGCAAATCTCTGTGTGCCGAGTGTTCCTTTATGTTCTATTAACGATTGATGCAAAAAACTCCTGGAGTGCCAATATATATATACATGAGGGTTGATTGAAAAGTAATGAGACTGACTCTATTTTTCTGTCCCATAGGTAGACATGGCAATGCTATGCTGGTTATTGTGAAGCTCATACATCAATGTGTCTCAACCACCGTAGTCTTCATTGTTTGGTCACAGCGAGTGGAAGTTCTTCGTACGCTTCATCATGGCAGATGAAGAAGACATGTTTGTCAAATTATGTCAGTGATATGTTATTAAATTTCAAGATAATTTTGGAAAAAGCGGAAATGAAACTCATGAAATGTTACAACAGGCACACAGTGGAGAAACAATTAGCGGTGCTGTGGTATTTAGGTGGCAGAAGCACTTCAAAGAGGGTAATACATGAGTGACTGACAAAGCACATTCTGGGAGACCATCCACCATGGTTAGAGATGTCAACATTGCCAAAGCTTCAGAGATGTTGGAAAAGGACAGAAGGTTAACTATACGCAACCTTTTGACTTCACTTGTCACCTCATTCGAACGGGTTCAGCATATTTTGACAAAGTAACTGAAAATGCATTGCGTGTGTGCCAGGTGAGAACCCAGAATCTCACAGAAGAGCAGATGCGACGATGAGTTGATTCATGCAAGAGCACCATTTGAATGTCGGATAGGATACCTGATTTCCTGACATCGATTGTGCCATGTGATGAATCGTGGATTTATCATTATGATCCGGAATCTAAACAACCATCCAGTGTATGGAAACAAGCAAATTAGCCTCTACCCCAAAAATTTAATTAATGGGACAGCACTGGAACACTCTCCATATAGCCCGGACTTAGCGCCCTGTGATATCTGGGCATTCCCAACCCTGAAAAAACAACTGCATGGAAAGAAGTTGAAGTGAAAAATGCCACAGCTGCAACATTAAAAGTGATGTCACAAAACAGTCTACTGCACGTCTTTGAATCTTCGTTGAAACGCTGCAAAAAAATTATTGAATGTGAAGGACATTACTTTGAAAAAGAAAAATGTTCAGATACCATGGAGTCATCTGATTCTGAATAAAAAAAATCAATCTCATTACTTTTCAATCAGCCCTCTTGTAAATATATATGTATATACAAAAAAAAAATATTTTTTGTTAAAGAAGGCACTCACCAAAAAGAAGTAAGAAATTTTATTTTACTGCATCACAAGATTAAATTTAGATACACATTGTTTACATTGTAAAAGAATATGGGTCATCTCATAATCTGCCATATAGATATTTGCATATGATGGCATGAGATTTTAACCCATTGATGTACCGGATTATTGAATATAATATTCATCTTTATACCAGAAACTATTATTTCGAAGAACCAAAGTTGCCAATTCTATTATAAACTCAGATGGAAGTCCATTGAATGTGTGTGTTACCAATGCCCTTCTTAATGCATTTAATCCTCCTTCATGGGGAATCACCGTGTAAAGCAACTGAACATCAAGTGTCGCCATTTTGATATCATCACCCATTGTGTCAATTGAAGCAAATTGTGTCAAAAAATCAGTTGTGTCTTTAATATAACTCAAGCTCTTACCTGTCACAGGTTGGAGAAAAAAAATCCACATAGACCGCTAGTGGTTGTAACAAAGAGCCTTCAGTCGATATTATTGGTCTCCCAGGTGGTTTTTGTGGATTTTTGGAAGGGTATATATTATGGGACATCTTGATTTTTCCAATTTCAAGAATCCATATGTGTCTTCATCAATCCATCATTGTGTTAGACCCATGTCTAGACAGCTATCCACCTTTGATTTTATTCTGATTATAGGATTGGTGATCAATCTCAAGTATGTTTCAGTATCACTCAATTGTCTCATCAGTTCTGCATCATAATCTGTCCAATTCTGCATGACAATGGCTCCACCCTTGTCAGCTTCTCTGATTACAATCTGTTTATTGCCACGTAAACTCTTGAAGGCAACCCTCTCCTCACTTGAGAGGTTATCAAAGATACAATGTGGTTTTGCTGATGCCACCTCATTGAAAATCATCCTCAGATACGTTTTTAAACTGGTATTATGAGAGGGGGGTATCAAATGTAGAAGGTCTTTTTTGAAAAACTATGTTCATTACCAGTGGTTTGATCTCCAAATAATTCCTTAAATCGTATCTTACAACCAAATTTCTAAAAATCCACTGTCTAGTTGAATTTGTTTTCTTTTTTACAGGGACAAATGAGAATCCTCTGGCCAATAGTTTCTTTTCTGACTGACTAAGACAATAGTTAGACGAATTAAAGACTACAGTATTTCTAAATTCTCCTCCTACTGCCTCTTCTCCTTATATCCACTCTTCTATGGGTGGGGCCTGCGTGCTTTGGATCTCCTGTGCCCGGTGGTTTTGTCGCTTGTATATTCTACATTGGTCACGCACTGTGTGATCTTTTGATTCATTGATACACTTCCAGTTTTGAGCTTTAAATAGGCGGGCCTGGGAGATATGCACTGTGTCTTCAGCTTATTGTTGGTAAATATGTTGCTCTGATGTCTCCTTTTAGTTGGTCTTGAGAATAATTCATCAGAATTGAAACGTCGACCTATTGAATTGACCCACTGAATAATTCTTGTGATGGAGTAAAATAAAGTCTTCCTTCTTTTTGTTAAGTGCCCTATTCTTCAAAAAGTATTTTTTTTATTTCTTGTAAATACTGGGTTACTGCGGTGGTCCATGGTTGTGCAGCCCAATGTTGAATATATGAGATGATGTGAGTGCGGGATTGTGTATATGTGTGTATATATATATATATATATATAATGTATACACAGATACATCTTACTAGTATTGCTTGATTCAGGTTGTCTATACTGCATCTCCTCAGACCTGATGACGGGGTCCCTGGAGGCCCTGGATTATTGACTTTACATGAGGATTTAGATGTATTAGTGCAAGCATGCTTTTTACATAAATAAGTTCACTTAAAAAAATCCTGGAAGAGCCATGCTTCTTCCTAGTCGCAATACTAGTATACTAGTGAGATGTATCTGTGAATTGTTTAGCAAGAGCACACAGGTGGATATCCAGTTTAAATAGGAGTGCCAGATTGTGCTTATATATATTAGAGATGTGCGTCGACCCCCGTGTTTTGGACCTGTATCTCCTTACGTTTTGGATCTGGATCTGGTTTTGCCAAAACCGCCCCTTGCGTGTTTTGGTTTTGGATCTGTATTTTTTCTAAAAAAAATTATAAAAACAGCTAAAATCTGTTTTTGTTCCTACAGTAGTATTAACCTCAATAACATTTATTTCCAGTCATTTCCAGTCAATTTTGACCACTTCACTTTTTCATCTACTTTAGGGCCACAAGGTTGCATCCAGCTAGCTGGCTGACTAAGCTAAGCGACAGCAGTGGGCGGCACTAACATGTGGCAGTTCAGCTTCCAACATGGCATTGCAGTGGTAGACAGGATGGCAGTTTAATAAACTATACAACCCCTAGAAATTTTAACAACCAAGAATATTTTCCTTAACTAGGTCAGGGGAATATGTTTATGGACTGAAGACAGGGAAAGGACGTAAGGATTGATTAGTTTTTAATTTATTTATTTTAATATTTTGATTCTTAAAAAAATTGAGGGAAGATCAATCTAGGATCAAGTTCTTCAGTTCCTAAATGACATCTTTGATCTGGAGGAGGTTTTTTAATTTTTTTATACATCTAATAAATATGAGGTGGCCTTGCTGGTGGAGGTGATGCTAGAACATACTGTAAACAGCTGTTTACTAGTTTGTAGTTGTACTCAGGAAGGTTGTTAGGGATAATGGAACCAAGACTTGCTGTTAACATCAGAGGAAATCAGCCTGCAGTTTTTCGGCTCAACTAGAACTCCCGGCATCTGTGATGTTTGCTGGGCCTACTGGAAGTTATTTGTCAACAACAGGTGGCGTGTTTTACCTCAGCCTGCCTTACGCACTGTATGTACCATGGAAATATGTATGTATGTGAGCAAAATACAGAACTAATTTTTGTATTAAACAGATTTGCACTTTATTGCACACATCCTGGGAGGAAGATGCTCTGTGCTGCTGTTCATATTTGCCCACCCCATCAACTTGGTGGTTCAGAATTTTCTTTAAAACATGAAATGGGCATGCAGGAGATGCTGTCTGTGGCCATTATAATTTCTGGACATTCAAAAACCATAAAATTAAAACTGCCAGGCAGCAATGCCCCAAACAGCACATAATGCAAAGAAAAGAGGTGCAAGATGGAATTGTCCTTGGGTCCTCCCACCCACCCTTATGTTGTATATATGAAACAGGACATTCACAGTTTAACAAAACAATCACTTCAGCGACAGAGACTGCCACTTGTGGCTGAAATTATTGGTTTTTTTGAACCCCCACAAAACAAGCTGCCACTGCACAGTTGACATTGGTGGCAATGATCCCATACACAAATTGACTTTACATTTACAACATAGGTAAAATCAGATGTTGTCATCGTCATAAATGTGTACATCCTCTTCTTCAGACAAAATTAATTTGTCCCTGCTGGAATCCACCATTACAGGCGCCTCTGTATTTTTTTTACTTAATAGCTGGTAAAGGTCTTCCTCATGGAATTTGCAATTAATTTTGATGAACATAATCTTTTTCACATTTTTTGGAAGTAACCTCCTATGCCGATCACTGACAAGGTTCCTGGCCGTGCTGAAAACTCTTTCAGAGTACACACTGGAGGGTGGGCAACTTAAGTAAAGCAAAGCTAGTTTGTGTGAGGGACTCCAAATGTCCTCTTTTCTTCTGCTCTACCAGTAGTTAAACAGACTGTCTGACATGCCTATTTGGATGCTATCCCGAAAATAATCATCCATCATTCTCTGAATGGTGACCGTATCAGACAGAATCACATTAGACATGTCACTAATTGTATGCAGTTCTTTCAGACCCAACCAGATGTCATTAGTTTTTGCTGACTGATCTGCATCACCACCAGCAGTGGGTCTTTTAGGAAAATTTAGTTTTTTCCTGGCAGCCTCAGAAACTGAAGGAGGAGATGCTGCTGTGTCACGTGCCGCTTGAGCTGACAATTTTTTCAGCAACAGCTCTTTGCATCTTTTCATATTTATGTCCATCAGAAAGAAAGACACAAGGTATGACTTAAACCTAGGATCAAGTATGGTCGCCGAAATATAGTGATCTGTTTTCAAGAGATTGATGACCCTTGGATCTCCTGGCAAAGCGAATGAAGGGCTTGATCTACAAGTCCGACATTCTTAGCGGAAGTACTCCATTTCAGCTCCTCCTTCAGTTTCTCCAGCTGCTTTTGCAAAAGTCTTATTAGGGGAATGACCTGACGCAAGCTGGCAGTGTCTGAACTAATTTCACATGTGGCAAGTTCAAAGGGTTTGAGAACCTTGCACAACATGGAAATTATTCTCCACTGCACTTGACTAAGGTGCATTCCAGCTCCTTTCCCTATGTCATAGGCTGTTGTATAGCCTTGGATAGCCTTTTGCTGCTCCTCTATCTGCTGAAACATATAGAGGGTAGAATTTCACCTAATTAGTACTTCTTGCTTCAGCTGATGGCAGGGCAAATTCAACAGTACTTGCTGGTTCTGCAATCTTCGACACACAGTTGCTGAATGTTGAAAATGTCCCAAAATCTTTCGGGCCACCGAGAGCATCTCCTGCATGCCCCTGTCATTTTTTAAAAATGTTTCACCACCAAATTAATTGTGTGAGCAGAACATGGGATGTGTTCAAATTCGCCCACATGTAATGCTCACACAATATTGGTGGCATTGTCAGAAATCGCAAACCCCGAGGAGAGTCCAAGTGGGGTAAGACATTTTGCAATGGTTTCCCTGAGTTTTTTTAAGAGGTCCTCAGCAGTATGCCTCTTAGTGAAACCGGTGATACACAGAGTAGCCTGCCTCTGAATGAGCTGGCATTTGTTAGATGCTGCTGCTGCTGTTTGCACTGTTGGAGGCAATACACCTACCCAGTGGACTATCAGTCATGTAATCTTTAGTTTGCCCTGTCCCACTTGTCCACAGGTGTTGGTGCTGGAGATTGCAGGTGCTTGGATCTAACAGAGAGAAGGGAGCAGCTAGGGGACACTGGACTGATTGTTACCTTTTTTTATCCAAAGTTTCTGAATTTGAAAAACCTTTTTCAATTTGGTGAATGCGCTGCAAGTGACGTAACAGGGAGGATGTTCCATAGATGGTAAAGAACCATACCTCTACTCACTCTTGCTTTGCAAAGGTTACAGATGACTTGTCCGGATTTGGGTGGAAATAATTCCACAAATGTGAAGTGGATTTTTTTGTCTTTTGCCCCGGCATGACAACAATGGGCTTTGCCTTTTTCCTATCATGGGCAACAACTGTTCTCTTATTTACACAAACAACATCCTCGGCATCAACATCATCATCAACAACCTCATCATCCCTGTTAGCTCCAACTACAGAAATATCCTCCTCATCCTCCTGGTGCAATGCCACAGAAGCACCCTCAATTTCTACGTAAGCATGATGACTTGTGCTGCTCATCCCCACATTTGCAGAGGGCACACAAATGGTGGAAGGAGGATCCTCTTCAAGTACAGTATTAGAAAGGTCAGGCTCACACATGGCAACTGCGGAAACCCTTGGACTCTCCTCAGGGATCTGTGACTTTTCTGAGCACACAGTTGGTTCATGTGCCTTAGCAATTTAATTTGTTTGACACTTCTACAGGGAGCAGGGCTTACATCATCATAATATACAGAACCACCAGTCATAAATAAAGGCCAAGGCCTTATCCTTTCCTTGCCACTTTGTGTAGTAAATGGCATATTGCCAATTTTTTGTTTCTCTTCAGTTAACTTAGTTTTTCTTTTTTTTTTCTTTAGCACTGTAAAACATTGCTTGTTTGATTTTAGATGCCCTGACTTAAGCCCTGTATGCTCTTGGGCATCAGCTTTAGTAGATGATGTAGATGGAATAGTATCGTTATGACTGGTGGCACTGGCAGCAGCTCCAGCACTAGTATGTGGTTCCTGCTCTCCTCTCAACTGATCATTCTCCATATCAACAAACATGAATGAAGTGGGTACAGCACACATGTCAATTTGCACCAATTTTAAATATTACACTGCGGTATCAATGAAATACAGTGTCACGAGATTTTTTATGAATAAGAAAAGAATAACACACTGCATTTCCACTAACAGTGTCACAATAATGTTTACGAATACACTGCATTTTCCAAACAGCGTCACAATATTTTTATCGAATACACAGTGTTTTCCACTTACAGTGTCACAATATTTTTTACGAATACACTGCTTTTCCACTAACAGTGTCACAATATTTTTTACGAATACACTGTTTCCACTTACAGTGTCACAATATTTTTTACAAATACACTGCATTTCCACTAACAGTGTCACAATAATTTTAATGAATACACTGCATTTTCCACTTACAGTATCACAATATTTTTTGTGAATACACTGCATTTTCCACTTAGTGTCACAATATTTTTTACGAATACACTGCATTTCCACTAAGTGTCACAATATTTTTAACAAATACACTACGTTTTCCACTAACAGTGTCACAATATGTTTTAGGAATACATTGTGTTTTCCACTTAGTGTCACAATATTTTTACAAATACACTGTTTCCACTAACAGTGTCACAATATTTTATACAAATACACTGTGTTTCCACTAATAGTGTCACAATATTTTTTACAAATACACTGCGTTTTCCACTTACTGTCACAATATATTTAATGAATACACTGTTTTTCCACTATCAGTTTTAACAATATTTTTAACGACTACACTGCATTTCCACTAACAGTGTCACAATATTTTTTATGAATACACTGCGTTTCCACTAACAGTGTCACAATATTTTTTACGAATACACTGCGTTTTCCACTTAGTGTCATATTATTTTTATCGAATACACTGCATTTCCACTAACGGTCTCACAATATATTTTATGAAAGCACTGTGTTTCCACTAACAGTGTCACAATATATATTATACACTGCGCTACTACTTACAGTGTCACAAACAATACATGTATGAATATTACACTGTGGTCTGACCGGCAGCATCACAGTAAAAAAAAAATATAATAATATAAAACACTGGGGTTCAGCACAAAAAAAATATATATTATTTTTTAATTATATTATTATCTTTTATTTTTTATATGCACTGGGCACCTTTGGTTGGACAGAGCATGCCTGATTGGACACAGCAGCCCCTGATTGGACACAGAAGCCACTGCCACTGGATGGACACAGCAGACCCTGGATGGACATAGCAGACCCTGGATGGCACAGAGGCCCTGATTCACAGCCGGACGCTCTGACAGAGCGCTCAGGGCGAGTGGCCAGGATGATGGTCGCGATAGTCAAGACCATCGCGACCCATCGGGCTTGCGACGAGACCCTTGTGGTAGGGTCTCGTGGCCGCAAGCCCCTGAGAGCTTTCGGCTCAAACAGAGCCAAAAGCACGTGATGTCAGTGGGGCCGCCCCCAAATGGTAGGCGTTCTCATGGGAACGCCTCCATCTGGGCAGCCACCCCCCGGCCCGCCCACCAAAGGGGGCGTGCTGTCACTCAACATCGACAGCACGCCCCCTTTGGTGCGAGACCCGGAGCGACGGATTGCCTGTCGCTATCCGGGTCTCACGCATGTGCACGACGGAGCCGGCTCCATCGTGCGCATGCACTCTGGGCCTCCATCGACCTGGTTGCGAGCGCTCAGTGCTTGCGACTGAGTCTGAATCAGACCCAGAAGCCCCCGTCCTTGATGGACACAGAAGCCCCTGGATGGACACAGCAACCCCTGGATGGACACAGCAGCCCCTGAATGGACACAGCAGCCACTGCACCTGGATGAACACAGCAACCCCTGGATGTACACAGCAGTCCTTGCCATGGATGGACACAGAAACCCCTGGATGGACACAGCAGCCCCTGCCCTGGACATATACAGCAGCTCTTGGATGGACACAGCACATCCGATCACTACACTCTCCAAAACCCACGAGAATCTGATGTTTTGCCTCGTTTTGAGATCCGAGTCACGCGGGAAAACCCAAGCCTAGCTCCATTCTCGCCTCGGATCTATATATATATTAGTATATATATATAAAATTAGGGGTGTGGTCAATGTTTGTCTTACCCTAGTTTAGCTCTGTTATTGCAACTTGTGTCAAATGGTTCCCCAGGAGTATAATAGCTGCATGGTGGAGTTATCATACCAGAGAGCATGTATCATATTTAAAATTTAAGTGATAGCAATTGCCATGTTTAACATCTGAGGGACAAATTCAATTAGGGGTGAGTCCATGTGATGTATAATTATTTAAATTGCAAATCAGTTGTAAAGGGTTATCTAACAAAGTCTCGTGTTAACAGTTTATCATAATGAAAAGTACTTGACATAAAGCAGAGGTTCAATGAAACAAGTTGGGCTGTACTCACTGTAAAAATCAGGGAGATTATGTTTATTTATTATTTATTAACAGTTTCTTATATAGCGCAGCAAATTCCGTTGCGCTTTACAATTTGAATCAGGATTAACATTATACTGGGTTGTAAAAGACATACATACATGACATACATAAGGGTAAGAGGGCCCTGCTCGCAAGCTTACAATCTATAGGGAAATAGGTGTTGATACACAAGGAGAGGTGCTATTGCAAATTGGTCCAGCCCAATTGCAGATTTTCTTGGTGGGCTGTATAATCCAATCACACTGGAAAGTTGGCCTAGGGTTAGGAGGATGTTCAATTGAAGAAAGAGAAGATGTGATAGGTATTTACTATAAGAAGAGAGTTAGATAGGGAGCTATAAAAGGTTAGGTGGGCGGTCCTGGAATCTGATAAGCTTGTCTAAAGAGGTGAGTTTTCAGAGAACGCTTGAATGTTTGGAAACTAGTGGAAAGTCTTATTGTGCGTGGGAGGGCATTCCACAGGGTGGGTGCAGCCCGAAAAAAGTCCTGTAACCGTGCATGGGAACAAGTAATGCGCGGGGATGAGAGATCTTGTGCAGAACGGAGATGTCGGGTTGGAAGATATTTTGAGATAAGTGAAGAGATGTATGTTGATGTGGTTTGGTTAATAGCTTTATGTGTGAGTGTAAGTATTTTAAATTGAATACGGTAGAAGACCGGCAGCCAATGGAGGGACTGACAGAGTGGATCAGCAGACACTGAACGTTTGGTGAGAAAGATCAACCTCGCAGCTGCATTCAAAATGGATTGTAGTGGGGAGAGCCTGTTTTTGGGAAGACCAATAAGGAGACTATTGCAATAGTCAATGCGGGAAATTATGAGTGCGTGTATAAGAGTTTTTGCAGTGTCTTGCGTAAGATATGGTAGAATTTTGGCTATGTTTCTTAGATGTATGTAACAGGATTTAGAGACAGATTGAATGTGGGGAACAAAAGACAGTTAAGAGTCAAGGATCACACCTAAGCAGCGAGCTTGTGGGGTGGGGTAGATTGTCGAGTTGTCAACAGTAATAGAGATATTAGGTTGGTAACTGCTATTGGCTGGTGGAAATATAATTAATTCTGTTTTGGTTATATTAGGTTTGAGGTGGCGAGATGACATCCAAGATGAAATGGCAGAGAGACATTCAGTGACACGGACCAGCACAGATGGTGAGAAATCTGGGGAGGATAGGTAAATTTGAGTATCGTCCACGTACAGATGATACTGAAAACCAAAAGAGCTGATTAGTTTGCCAAGAGAGGTGGTATATATTGAGAAAAGCAGAGGACCTAATACTGAACCTTGTGGTACTCGAACTGATAGAGGTAGCGAAGTGGAGGTAGAATCAGAAAAGCGAACAGTGAAAGAGCGATTAGATAGGTAAGATGAGAACCAAGAAAGGGCTGTGTCTTGAAGACCTAAGGATTGTAGTGTTTGTATGAGAAGACAGTGGTCAACAGTGTCAAAGGCAGCAGAGAGATCTAGAAGAATTAGGAGTGAGTAATGGCCTTTAGCCTTGGCAGTGACCAGATCATTTACTACCTTAGTCAGTGCTGTCTCAGTGGAGTGTTGGGAACGAAAGCCTGACTGAAGTGGATCCAATAAGTTGTGGGTGTTAAGAAAGTGTGTGAGGCGAGTGTAGGCAAGTCTCTCCAGTAGCTTGGAGGGGCAAGGTAGCTGGGAGATAGGATGGTAATTTGAGAGAGAGTTAGGGTCAGAATTTTGTTTTTTCAAAATGGGAGTGATCACTGCATGCTTGAACAGTGATGGAAAGATACCAGTAGAGAAAGAGAGATTACAGATTTTAGTTAAGTGTGGAATGAGCACAGGAGACAGAGCTTTACTGATTTGTGAGGGTATAGGATCAAGAGGAGAGGTAGTAGAGTAGGAGGATGAGAAGAGTGTAGCTACTTCATCTTCATTAGTGGGGTCAAATGATGAGAATGTGCCACTGGGTTCAGGTAGGGAATTGAACAAGACCCTGGCTGAGGAAGTGCATACCATTTCATTTCGGATATTATCAATCTTGTTTTTGAAATAGGAAGCAAGATCTTGTGCACTGATAGTAGCAGGTGGGTTGGGTGATGGAGGGGTAAGAAGTGATTTAAATGTATTAAAAAGTCGCTTGGGTTTAGAGGCTTGGGCAGAGATAACAGATTGGAAATATGTCTGTTTGGCATTATCCAGTGCATTACGATAAGAGTGGTAGATCATCTTATATGTGAGGAAGTCACTTGGAGTATGAGACTTTCGCCACTGCCGTTCTACTTTACGTGAGAGTTTTTGTAGGTGTCTTGTGAATTTGGAATGCCACGGTTGACGTCTAAGTCTACGCGGAATGTGATGGGTAGCTGGAGCTACTTCATCAAGGGCTAGTTCTATGGTCTAGTTCAGGTGTGATACAGCAGTCTCAGGAGAAGTGAAAGTAGAAATAGGTAAGAGTGATTGTTGCAGAGAGGTGGATAGTTGTTCAAAATTAATAGCATTAATATCTCTGCGGGTGTGAGGAGGTTTGGTTGATTTGCTTGGCATTGAGGCTGATGTAATGGAGGAGAGTGTGCAGGTGATAAGGTTATGATTTGAGAGAGGGAAAGGGGAATTAGTGAAATCAGAGACTGAGCATAGTCTGGTAAATACAAGATCAAGGCAGTGGCCATCTTGATGAGTAGAGGAGTCAGTCCATTGGGAGAGGCCAAGAGAGGATGTTAAGGAGAGAAGTTTGGAGGCATGAGGGGATTGTGGACTGTCAATGGGGATATTGAAATCACCCATAATAATGGTGGAGATGTCAGAGGATAGGAAGTGAGGGAGCCAGGCAGAAAAATGTTTCAGAAATTGATTGGGTGGTCCAGGTGGACGATAGATAGCAGCAATGCGCAGAGAGAAAGGAGTGAAAGTCCTAATAGAATGTACTTCAAATTATGTAAATTTAAGGGATAGTACCTGTGGAATAACTGTGTATGTAAAAGATTGGGACAGTAGTATTCCTACTCCACCTCCTTTACTATTACCTGGCCTGGAGGTAACTGTGAAGTGTAGACCACCATGTGAGAGTGCTGCAGGGGAGGCAGTGTCTGTTTGTGTGAGCCATGTTTCTGTTAATGCCAGAAGATTGAGGTTATTAGAAATAAAGAAGTCATGGATGGATGTTAGTTTGTTGCAGACAGAGCGTGCATTCCATAAGGCACATTTCAGTGTTTTGGAGGGTGATGGGAGGCATGTGATGTGTCTGAGGTTTGCTGGATTTATATTCCATGAGTAGGGCATGTGTGTAGGGCCAGGATTTGGTGATATGTCACCAGCTAAGAGAAGTAGAAGGAGAGAGACCTAAATATAGTTATGTGTTTTTGTATGCAAGTTTTTTATGGCAACAGGTTGTGGATGTTATGGTCAATTTAGAAAGATAAGTAAATAGCTCATGTGTGTTCATAAGAGGGGAGTAGAATATTGAGGCTGCAATGTGTACAGAGGGGTGAGCTGCAGGGAGAGTAAAGGATGCCTTAGAGAACATGCCATGGAGTGAAATAAGAATGAATAATGTTTGGTACATGATGGTTTAGAATAAAAAGAGAAAATACGTAGAATACAAATACTTATTGTTTGCATTTAGAAATTACCTGCTTTATGATGTTGTTCACTGTTTGTTCAACTGTTTTTTAACTGTTCATTTTGATACTTCATGCATGGGATGCCCAGCTCAATCGAGCCCAGCTCTCTAGATCTGACTAGTAAGATATACTGTGGCTGATTAACACAGGCTACATCTGAGACATGTCCAGCTGACCTAAGGTGTTAAACTGCCTTGTGAAAAATAAAAATATATATAAAATAAAATAAAAATATGTTGAAAAATAATGTATTTGTCTTTTCTGAAAGTTGATTAACATAAATTCTACAGCCAGAGTGCGGATAATTTTTGACTCACCCTGATAGATAGATAGATAGATAGATAGATAGATAGATAGATAGATAGATAGATAGAATGTGGCCATGATTAAACTTACCCTATTCAGTGCCATCTTTGGCTTGATCTAAAAATCAGGATGTCACCAAATTTGGTAGGCAGACTAATTAGGACATGGGGAGCAGAATTCCACGAAAAAAAATTTTAGTGCAAAAAGTTGCTGATAGACGTATGGCGCTTAATGATGTGAATGAAACAGTGTGAAAATGGAGAGTCAAAAAAGACTAAACTTAAATGAGCTATGATACCACAGCGATAAAACATTTGTCTGTTCCCTCTATCAGTGACTGTTTGAACTAATTTTATTTTCACCGAATGCTACATTCCATGTCCAAAATAGTCTCCCTACCAAATTTGGTGACATTCTGATTGTTAGATCAAGCTACAGATGGCTCTGTAGCTTGTGGGTTCACAAGGTGCAAATGTGGCACAGATCCCTGGCAGTGAGGGGGTTAAGTAATTTTCTGTTTGATTTACTGAAAAGGAAGGAAACATATAAATACAGGAAACAGAACAACTTCTGAAGAAACGCATTTACCTCCACAGGATTATTATGCGTAGAGCACTATAATTATGTTTAATGAAATACAGCATGAGTATTAACAAAACAGTTTACTTATCTCTGCAAAGTGGTAAGTAAATATGTATCAACCCTGCCCCCACTGATCAAGACCTGTAAAGCTATTGAATCTACAGATTGAGCTGCTCTATAAGGTAATTTGAGAAATGGTTGCCGTAAGTCACTGCTCTCTCTGCTGTTATCCCCACCCCACCTTACTGCCTATGTGTCATTTTATTTATGACAGTAATTTACTTGTTTTGTATATAATTTTCAAGGTGATTTTCTTCATTTCATTAAAATCCACAGTAATACATTGTTATAATGAGTTCACATATGCTCTCAAAAAAGCACATATTGTTGTGTGCACCCATATTTAACACCACAAACGACATCCCTGTAATTATCTCCCATTTATGACGCATGTCTTTATAAAGCACTGACCCACATCCCAGGGTCATTGGAGAGCACACGGAATGTTCTATTGTGCAGTGTTCACTACCATTAGGCAAATGGTGTCGCAGATAACAAAGGAGACAAGAGGCTCAGGAAAAGAAAACAAAGAGACACTAACACAATATTTTTATTAGGTACAATAATGCAGATATGACACATTTAGCCGTACATGCCAGTCTTTGGTCAAAGAAAATGCAGAATTTCAGCTGAACTGCAACATCAGTTTGTTATGTAAAATAAAAGAGGGAATATTTACGACAGGTGACAAACTAGGATGTTAAGCACACATTTCCAGACTCAATCCAAAATGAATTAATTTGCAACAACAACAAAAAAAGCCTTAGTTTTCACACCCATCCCCCTTATAGGTGTCATCTTGCTATTATCCTATATCCACAATAAGATCATGGACAAACTACTTGAAGAAGGAATAGGATTACAAACTACAAGATTGCCCATTACATTATGCTTAATTACTTATGATGGGGCATTTTCCAACATTAGTATATATAGTAGATACCTTAATAAATAATTTCCACTATGGGCAGTCAGCTGTGGGCTGATATTCAATTCCCAGCGAAAAATTTTCGGACGCAAAAAAACAGGTTTTAATCGACGATTTTCAGATCTTTTCAATCGATTTTTTTGTGGTATCCAATTAAACCCCGTTTTTTACTTTGTTTTTCTCATGAAAACACATAGGATCCGCAAAAAGTGCACACTACAGAAATCTCTCATCTGTTCATAAATGAAGACAAGTTAATTAAAGTCCTCACCAGGGGCTTGCTGGCAACTTTTAGCCTGGGGGGCAAATGCATGCAGGCGGCCCTGGCAGAGGAGTAGCGTGTGTGTCCGAAGAATATGCGTGCTACGCCGCCCCCCCCCCCTTCCAGTGTTCCAGGGAGGAGGCTGGTCCATATGGGATTAATGTAAGGTAAAAATAAAGATTAGGGCAGCCCCCTGTCGTAGTGCCCATATGCAGTGCCCCCGTGTGCCACAGGAGAGAACACCCTTATGCAGGCCTCCAGTAGTGCCCCCAGTAGTAGTCTCCCCCCTTGTAGTGCCCCCAGTAGTAGTAGTCCCCCCCTTTGTAGTGCCCCCAGTAGTAGTAGTCCCCCCATTTGCAGTGCCCCCAGTAGTAGTAGTCCCCCCCTTTGTAGTGCCCCCATTAGTAGTAGACCCCCTTGTAGTGTTCCCAGTAGTAGTAGTCCCCCCCTGTAGTGCCCCCAGTAGTAGTCCCCCCTTGTAGTGTCCTCAGTAGTAGTAGTCCCCAGTAGTAGTAGTCCCCAGTAGTAGTAGTCCCCCACACCCTTGTAGTGCCCCCAGTAGTAGTAGTAGTAGTAGTAGTCCCCTTATAGTGCCCCCAGTAGTAGTAGTCCCCAGTAGTAGTAGCCCCCTCCCCCTTGTAGTGCCCCCAGTAGTAGTAGTCCCCCCCTTGTAGTGCCCCCAGTAGTTGTAGTCCCCCACCCCCTTGTAATGCCCCCAGTAGTAGTAGTCCCCCCTTTGTAATGCCCCCAGTAGTGCCAGACACCCCCCCCAGTAGACACACGTAATATAAAAAACAAAATAAAAAAAAACACTTACCTGAATCCCCGCTCCCGACGCCATCTGCTCCTCCGTCTGTCCTCCCGGGCCGGGCTGCTCTGCATTATGGGAGAGACGTCATATGACATCATGACGTCTCTCCCATTGCCCACTGCGGGAGATGGAAGATGGAGCGGCTCCCGCAGTGGGCGCAGCAGCAGCAGCTAATGAGAGTCTGACAGACTCTCATTGGCTGCTGCTTACAACAAACACACAGCTGCCAGAGCCGGCGGCTGTGTGTTTGTCAGTGTAGCGCTGACCGGACTCCGTCCGATCAGCGCTATACACGCAGTGCAGTCTGTGTCACAGTGACACAGACTGCACCGGCCCCCGGCCCGCATGACGCTGCGGCCCGGGGGGCACATGGCACCCTGCCTCCCGGCCCAGCCCACCACTGGTCCTCACTCTGATGAATGAAAACACAGGGCTTTTCTCAACTGTATAAAGAGACCCCTTGATACGTTCCTAAAGTATATAAATCTTCAACAGCTGTAGATTTTTCATGCTTTAGGCTTCAAACCTATTAACATTTATTTTACGTTAAAAACCACAAGTAGAAATGTGAGTGAAGTCACATGTCAAAAGCAAAAGAGTTAATTGCACTTTTTTACTGCTATTGGAGGTTGCCTACACTTCCTTAATGCATATTATTAACACGAATGAATGGAGCAGGCAACATTTGGAGAACTGCAAGACTCCTGAACGCAATTTGCACCACAAGTGCGTGCAGGGTCATTGGACATAATGGTTTCCATCTTCAAGTCCCTTACATGCGCTATACTAGTTTTATAAACAGAAGCACAGCACGCAGAATTGACACTAGTGGGTATGAGGCCTATACAGGGCCAGCTCCAGGGGTCAGAGCACCCTGTGCCGGCCCATCACATGGCGCCCTCTCATCGCGCGCGGCGAAGCCATTTTGGGGCGTGGCCTAATTACCATAGGCCACACCCCCTATGTGACGTTATTTGGAGGCGTGCCCGCATGGCACGCCTCCAAATAACGTCAGGCTGGGGGTAAAGCCCAGCAATCCGTCACTGGCTGGGCTTCCCCCAGCCCTCTTCCATCAGTGAATAGATGCCGCTCATGCACGCGGCATCCATTCACACTCTGGGGGTCCGGCAACCTCCCAATTAGACCACCCGCAGGCCACTTCGGCCCTCGGATGGAGCAGCTGAAATCGGGATGCTGGGGAAGGGTGCCGCCCTCTAGGGGTGGCGCCCTTGTGCGACCACACTGGTCGAACACCCCTAGAGCCGGCCCTGGGCCTATAAATGTTTCTCTTCTCAATACAAACACATAAAGTCAAGCTGCAATATGTCCTGTAATTTAATGCGTTATTGTGAAACAGTATTGCTGCAGAGTAGGGATGGCCAATCTGCGGTGCTGTATCGACATTCTGCATCGATACAGGATTGGGTTGCATGAATTGATCCAGAAGAAACCCTAAATAGCAATATTCATACTTGATTATTTAATATTATTTATTTATTAACAGTTTCTTATGTAGCGCAGCATATTCCATTGCGCTTTACAATTTGAAACAATATTAATAGAACAAAACTGGGTTGTAAGAGACAGACATCAAGGTAAAAGGGCCCTACTCGCAAGCTTACAATCTATAGATTTATACTATCGATATTGCGATAATGCACATGTGCAGTAGAAATCTGCACTAGGGGCTGCACTGAGGCTAGTGCTACTGCTCTCCGATTCTCTGAAAGGCTGAGAGAGCCTATAACAAGACACCAAGAAGTTCATGGTGTCTTCTGATAGGCTCTCTCAGGGGTTTCATAACATTTTCTGCTCCTCCTGCCCCCCAGTACTGGAGGAACTACAGCCATGGGGGCACTTTCCTCTGTATCTGCTGGATCTGTCCTGTGATCCTCTCCTTTTAGGCAA
The DNA here is from genome assembly GCA_031769625.1 of Taudactylus pleione. Taxonomy (NCBI): domain Eukaryota; kingdom Metazoa; phylum Chordata; class Amphibia; order Anura; family Myobatrachidae; genus Taudactylus; species Taudactylus pleione. The sequence continues at coordinate 5,316,500 of JAUIMM010000368.1, read as the reverse complement.
AGTCAAGAACATTTGAAAAAAAAAAACAGTAAGTTTTACTGTTTGAAAACCAATCTGTCTCTTTTGTGTTTCTCAGTACGAAATGCTGATAAACAATATAGTGAACCTGATCTCTCATATTCTTGCTGGAAAGTGCCTGGTGGCAGGTGGGAAAGCAGGTGGGTATCTTCTCAAAATATGTGGTGATGTCTTCAATTTGTGTTTATTTCCCCTGTATAACCCCTCTCCACGCCCAGTTGTTGCCCTTCCTTCTTTTCTTTTCTGTACCTTTTAAAACTGTTTTTTTTTTAAATTTTAATAAAAATCATTGTTGTTTAAAAAAATATATGTGTTTGATTTGGCTCATCACTAAAAAGGAACAGATTACCTAGTAACTCCCACGTTTTCACACGTACAGGTCCCTTGGTATTTAAGTAATAGGTGAGCGGCTGTGTCTGTATTGGAAAATACCACCTCCTTTACTGTTTACAGGTCTAGTATTTACCAAGATGTCTACTTAAATGAAACATATATATTAGAGATGTGCGGGTTCTTGTCACCAAATTAATGCAAGTTCGGATTAGTTCAGATTTATCTTATTGGCTATCCAAAACACGTGACAGCTGGATAGCCAGTATGAGGCCGCTTTTGAGATCCGAACATATCCGAGTAAAACCGAACCACACATCTCTAATTAATATATATATATATATATATATATATATATTAGTAATTTTGCCATACTTATAATTTTTTTGCTACCTTTGAGTAAGTTGTGGTTTCCTCTTTCTATGTTAAATGAACATTAACCTGCACCACTTCTGACTAATTTCATGTTTTTTTCAGCTGCTCTAATACGGGAGGTTCAATCTAATCAGAGATTGATCATTTTACAACTCATTATTTCCTAAATTCTGTGTTACACAGCCTATTTTTATAACTGTGTGATATGATGATTTATTTTATCTGCACAATAGTGCAAATGAACTACCTTGGATGAATTTAAAGAAATATATCTCCTCCGTAGAGATTTTAGAGACAGCAGTGTGCTAAACCTCACCTCATTTATGGTTATTGATTAGTAATAGATGCTGGCATCCTGAACACAGTGGCCATGATTCAGAGCTGGACGCTCTGACAGAGCGCTCGCTCTGAATCAGAGCCGTCCTTCTCTTATTTTAGAGTGGCCTCCTGGCACCATCGCGACCATCGGGCTTGCGACGAGACACTTGTGGTAGGGTCTCGTTGCCGCAAGCCCTGGAGTGCTTTCGGCTCTATCAGAGCCGAAGGCACTCTCACTGACATCACTTGTGATGTCAGTGGGACCGGCCCCAGACAGTAGGCGTTCCCATAGGAACACCTCCGTCTGGGCAGCCACCCCCCGGCACGCCCACCAAAGGGGGCGTGCTGTCACTCACCATCGACAGCACGCCCCCTTTGGTACGAGACCCATAGTGATGGCTTGGCCGTCGCTATCCGGATCTCGCGCATGCGCATGACGGAGCCGGCTCCCTCGTGCGCATGCGCACTGGGCCAACATCGACCCGCTTGCGAGCGCTCGCGAGCGGGTCTGAATAAGGCCCAGAGTCCATTGCTCTTCAAGAGCCAGGGACAGTTACCCTGGAAACCTCAAACAGTGTCCTCTTGGCTGCCTTTCACTCTACATGTGAGTTTAAATAGCTTCCTGTTTGCTGCATATGTCTGACAATTGTTTCTGCTGCCCCACTTGCGGAACCAGTGTTCCTTAATGTATTTCTTGTTGTTAACCTGTGCTGACTATGGATTTTGCTCTTTACTCCTTTCCTGATGTTGGCTTACGTTCTGGATTTTGTGTTGTCTGCTGCCAACCACAACCACAGATTATATAATAACATGCCTTGTCTGCTGCCGGCCCTGACCTTGGATTAGATAATATTGTGGTTATACTTCCTCAAAGTGGAGATGTTGCCTATAGCAACCAATCAGATTCTAGTTTTTATCTTCTAGACGGTGCAAGCGCAAAGCGGCAGTGCGCGCTGGCGAGGGGGGTGCAGTAAGCCCCCTCAGCCAGGTGCATAACCAGTGGGGGGCGTGATCAGCTTGATCGCTCCCCCCACAGGCATAGGAGACTGCTGTGGCTGCTTCTTAGCAGCCACAAGCAGTCTCCCAGTGCAGCCCAGCACACAGCAGTGTGTGCTGAGCTGCAGTGATATAAGAGGGGGGGGGAGCGGTGCTGGACCTGGGCCCCCACCAGGCCCCTCCACCAAGCCCAGGCCTGGGTAATTTGTACCAGCTCTCCCCCCTCTCGGCGCCCCTTGTGGTGTGGCCACGCCCCCAGCTCTGCAAACAGTGTCTGATTATTCAGAAGCGAGGCTGAGCTGTTGCTGCCTCATCTCTCATCTCTCTGTAGTCCCAGGGAGCTCCACAAAGCTTGTGATTGTTAACTATAAAAATGTACACAAAAAGCACAGATGTTTATAAGTTATAAATATCTATTCTAATTATTTTTATATCAAATCTCAGGAATATGACGGGAGGCTCTGCCTACCCTGACTGCATGTCCCTGGCTGGAGTACATATAAGACTCTAACACTCTGACAAAATGCTACACAGCAGAGCAAGTTTACAAGAGGTTAGGAAAGTTGTATTAGAAGGACAATATTCAGCGGCAGGGCCGGTGCTACCATTAGGCAACCTTAGGCAGCCGCCTAAGGCCGCTGGCCGCTGAAGGGCGCCGCTGAGTCCACAAAAAAAAAATTAATGGCTTAATTCATGGCTGAGTGACATATAATGAATTTGTGGCACAGCTGTGTGGCATATTATGAATTTATGGTAGTGTCATGAGGTACATTATGATTTTGGTGCTCTGCTGTGTGCAATATTCTATATGGTATGTTATGAATTTGGGACACTGCTGTGTGGCATGTTATTTAACTGGGGAGACTTATGCGTGGCATATTATGAATTGGAGGGAGCTGGGGTGGTTGGTGAAATCTTGCCCATGGTACCCGGAAACCTTGCACCGGCCCTGTTCAGCGGTCATGTGACTGAAATGTAAAATCTTACATGGAGGGCTGTGCCCTTTTACTGAGATGGGGGTTGACAGGAAGGAGACAGAAGGAAGTCGATGCTGGGTGGTGGTGGTGCAGCATGCTGGACAATGGGTTTTCACTGGACCTAATTTACAAAGTGCACTGGATGTTTGCCGCAAAACCCCTTTCCCAGCATGCCCTGATGCTCTGCCCAGCGCATATGCATGCATATTCTTTGCTCTCAAAAGATACGTCTGCAATCTAGTGCACCTAAGTTTGTGGTTAGGCAGAAACATCTCAAACTGTAACATCACATCAATATCCAACCTCCTACTACTTTAGAACCGTTCCTTTCATTAAACAAAAGGTTTTCAATTTTCTCTATAAAATGCTACTAAGTTTAGCATTATTTATGTCTTAAATTATTCATTCAAACATAATAAAATAATATATTGGGGCTGCACTTATTATGTATTTGAAACTTTTTTTTTTACTTTGATCAAAGTGCATATTTAACTGGACACTTGCCAATAAAAATATAGGTTGAAACCAGATTTCCATCAGAGAAATTAATGAATGCAGTGGCTGCATGCCTTTCTGCTAGGGGTGAGCGGGTTCGGATTTCTGAAATCCGAACCCCCCCGAGCCCCCCCGATCCGAGTCCGATCCGAATCAGGCTCGACTTTTCCCGCCTTACTTGGATCTGAAATCGAGGCAAAACGTCATCATCCCGCCTTCCGAGTCTCGCGGGTTTTGGATCCTATATAAGGTACCCGCGTCGGCGCCATTTTCTCACTCGGCTGTGGACAGTGAAGAGGGAGGGTGGGAGTTAGGGCTGTGTAGTGTAGTGTAGTGTAGTGCTGCTGTTGTCCACTACTTCAAAGTCCATAGGGGCTGGCTGTGTTGTGCTGTGCTGCTGTTGTTAATAGGGGCTGTGTCCACTACTTCAAAGTCCATAGGGGCTGGCTGGACTGTGTTGTGCAGTCAGTTCTCCATAGGGGCTGTGTCCACTCCAAAGTCCTGTGCAGTGTCCCAGTCCTAAATGGGTGCTGTAGTGTTGTCCAGGGGGTGCTCTGTCCATCAGGGGTGCTCCCCCCAAGTGCTAAAAAAATAATATATTTTCTGTGTTTGTGAATTGTGTGCGCAGTAGCCGCACGTGCATCAACAAAGTAGTGCCAAGCGTGCGCCTGTGTCATAAGTAAAGGGCCGACTGGCTTGACCGTTAAAGGGTGCTGTAACCCCCGAAAGTACACTCCAATCCAAACCAAAAAAAAATTATTTTCTGTGTTTGTGAATTGTGTGCGCAGTAGCCGCACGTGCATCAACAAAGTAGTGCCAAGCGTACGCCTGTGTCATAAGTAAAGGGCCGGCTGGCTTGACCGTTAAAGGGTGCTGTAACCCCCGAAAGTACACTCCAGTCCAAACCAAAAAAAAAATTATTTTCTGTGTTTGTGAATTGTGTGCGCAGTAGCCGCACGTGCATCAACAAAGTAGTGCCAAGCATGCGCCTGTGTCATAAGTAAAGGGCCGGCTGGCTTGACCGTTAAAGGGTGCTGTAACCCCCAAAGTACACTCCAGTCCAAACCAAAAAAAAAATTATTTTCTGTGTTTGTGAATTGTGTGCGCAGTAGCCGCACGTGCATCAACAAAGTAGTGCCAAGCGTGCGCCTGTGTCATAAGTAAAGGGCCGGCTGGCTTGACCGTTAAAGGGTGCTGTAACCCCCGAAAGTACAGTCCAGTCCAAACCAAAAAAAAAATTATTTTCTGTGTTTGTGAATTGTGTGCGCAGTAGCCGCACGTGCATCAACAAAGTAGTGCCAAGCGTGCGCCTGTGTCATAAGTAAAGGGCCGGCTGGCTTGACCGTTAAAGGGTGCTGTAACCCCCGAAAGTACAGTCCAGTCCAAACCAAAAAAAAAATTATTTTCTGTGTTTGTGAATTGTGTGCGCAGTAGCCGCATGTGCATCAACAAAGTAGTGCCAAGCGTGCGCCTGTGTCATAAGTAAAGGGCCGGCTGGCTTGACCGTTAAAGGGTGCTGTAACCCCCGAAAGTACAGTCCAGTCCAAACCAAAAAAAAAATTATTTTCTGTGTTTGTGAATTGTGTGCGCAGTAGCCGCACGTGCATCAACAAAGTAGTGCCAAGCGTGCGCCTGTGTCATAAGTAAAGGGCCGGCTGGCTTGACTGTTAAAGGGTGCTGTAACCCCCAAAGTACACTCCAGTCCAAACCAAAAAAAAAAATATTTTCTGTGTTTGTGAATTGTGTGCGCAGTAGCCGCACGTGCATCAACAAAGTAGTGCGAAGTGTGCGCCTGTGTCATAAGTAAAGGGCCGGCTGGCTTGACCGTTAAAGGGTGCTGTAACCCCCAAAAGTACACTCCAGTCCAAACAAAAAAATAAATTATTTTCTGTGTTTGTGAATTGTGTGCGCAGTAGCCGCACGTGCATCAACAAAGTAGTGCCAAGCGTGCGCCTGTGTCATAAGTAAAGGGCCGGCTGGCTTGACCGTTAAAGGGTTCTGAAACCCCCAAAGTACACTCCAAACCAAAAAAATATATATTTTCTGTGTTTGTGACTTGTGTGCACTGTGGCTGCACGTGCATCAACAAAGGAGCAGCGCCAAGCGTGCGCCTGTGTCCCATAAGTAAAGAGCCGGCTGGCTCATTTCTTAAAGGGTGGTGTAACCCACAAAGTGCACTACTCTCCAGCAAAAATAAAAAAATATTTTCTGTGTTTGTGTGCGCTTTAGCCGCACGTATATTATATATCAATATAACATAAATGGAGGACCAAACTTTCTCCGATAAAAATAAAATAGGGAAAGATCAAGAACCACTTCCTCCTAGTGCTGTTGCTGCTGCTGGGAGTTGTTCATCATCCCAGAGAGGAAGTAGGAACATCACTACTTTTACTAAACAATTGACCCTCCAACAGTCCCTAGCGATGAGGATGAAGTACGACAGCAGTCATCCTGAAGCAAAACGTATAACTGAGGCCTTGACTGCTATGTTGGTGTTAGACGTGCGTCCGGTATCCGACATTAGTGCAGTGGGATTTAGACAATTGATGGAGGTAGTGTGTCCTCGGTTCCAAATCCCGTCTAGATTCCACCTGCATCCTCAAAGCAGCAGCGACAAGCGTGCGTCTGTCTGTTAAAGGGTGGTGACACCCTCAAAGTGTGCTACACAAACAATTAAAATATTGTTCTTTTTTTTTCTGTCTTTGTGAAATGTGTGGGCTGTAGCCGCACCTGCATCCTTAATGCAGCAGCGACAAGCGTGCATCTGTCTGTTAAAGGGTGGTGACACCCTCAAAGTGTGCTACACAAACAATTAAAATATTGTTCTTTTTTTTTCTGTCTTTGTGAATTGTGTGGGCTGTAGCCGCACTTGCATCCTCAAAGCAGCAGCGACAAGCGTGCGTCTGTCTGTTAAAGGGTGTTGTAACTCTCAAAGTGCTCCAAAAAATCAAAAATTTTTTTTTAATGTGTTTGTGACTTGTGCGAGATGTAGCCACACTTGCATCCTCAAAGCAGCAGCGACAAGCGTGCGTCTGTCTGTTAAAGGGTGGTGACACCCTCAAAGTGTGCTACACAAACAATAAAAATATTCTTCTTCTTTTTTCTGTCTTTGTGAATTGTGTGGGCTGTAGCCGCACCTGCATCCTTAAAGCAGCAGCGACAAGCGTGCGTCTGTCTGTTAAAGGGTGGTGACACCCTCACAGTGTGCTACACAAACAAATAAAATATTGTTCTTTTTTTTTCGGTCTTTGTGAAATGTGTGGGCTGTAGCCGCACCTGCATCCTTAAAGCAGCAGCGACAAGCGTGCGTCTGTCTGTTAAAGGGTGGTGTAACTCTCAAAGTGCTCCAAAAAATAAAAAACTATTTTTTTAATGTGTTTGTGACTTGTGTGCGATGTAGCCGCACTTGCATCCTCAAAGCAGCAGCGACAAGCGTGCGTCTGTCTGTTAAAGGGTGGTGACACCCTCAAAGTGTGCTACACAAACAATAAAAATATTCTTCTTCTTTTTTCTGTCTTTGTGAATTGTGTGGGCTGTAGCCGCACCTGCATCCTTAAAGCAGCAGCGACAAGCGTGCGTCTGTCTGTTAAAGGGTGGTGTAACTCTCAAAGTGCTCCAAAAAATAAAAAACTATTTTTTTAATGTGTTTGTGACTTGTGTGCGCAGTAGCCGCACGTGCATCAACAAAGTAGTGCCAAGCGTGCGCCTGTGTCATAAGTAAAGGGCCGGCTGGCTTGACCGTTAAAGGGTTTTGTAACCCCCAAAGTACACTCCAAACCAAAAAAAAAATTATTTTCTGTGTTTGTGAATTGTGTGCGCAGTAGCCGCACGTGCATCAACAAAGTAGTGCCAAGCGTGCGCCTGTGTCATAAGTAAAGGGCCGGCTGGCTTGACCGTTAAAGGGTGCTGTAACCCCCGAAAGTACAGTCCAGTCCAAACCAAAAAAAAAATTATTTTCTGTGTTTGTGAATTGTGTGCGCAGTAGCCGCACATGCATCAACAAAGTAGTGCCAAGCGTGCGCCTGTGTCATAAGTAAAGGGCCGGCTGGCTTGACCGTTAAAGGGTGCTGTAACCCCCGAAAGTACAGTCCAGTCCAAACCAAAAAAAAAATTATTTTCTGTGTTTGTGAATTGTGTGCGCAGTAGCCTCACGTGCATCAACAAAGTAGTGCCAAGCGTGCGCCTGTGTCATAAGTAAAGGGCCGGCTGGCTTGACCGTTAAAGGGTGCTGTAACCCCCGAAAGTACAGTCCAGTCCAAACCAAAAAAAAAATTATTTTCTGTGTTTGTGAATTGTGTGCGCAGTAGCCGCACGTGCATCAACAAAGTAGTGCCAAGCGTGCGCCTGTGTCATAAGTAAAGGGCCGGCTGGCTTGACCGTTAAAGGGTGCTGTAACCCCCAAAGTACACTCCAGTCCAAACCAAAAAAAAATATATTTTCTGTGTTTGTGAATTGTGTGCGCAGTAGCCGCACGTGCATCAACAAAGTAGTGCGAAGTGTGCGCCTGTGTCATAAGTAAAGGGCCGGCTGGCTTGACCGTTAAAGGGTGCTGTAACCCCCAAAAGTACACTCCAGTCCAAACCAAAAAAAAAATAATTTTCTGTGTTTGTGAATTGTGTGCGCAGTAGCCGCACGTGCATCAACAAAGTAGTGCCAAGCGTGCGCCTGTGTCATAAGTAAAGGGCCGGCTGGCTTGACCGTTAAAGGGTTCTGAAACCCCCAAAGTACACTCCAAACCAAAAAAAAATATATTTTCTGTGTTTGTGACTTGTGTGCACTGTGGCTGCACGTGCATCAACAAAGGAGCAGCGCCAAGCGTGCGCCTGTGTCCCATAAGTAAAGAGCCGGCTGGCTCATTTCTTAAAGGGTGGTGTAACCCACAAAGTGCACTACTCTCCAGCAAAAATAAAAAAATATTTTCTGTGTTTGTGTGCGCTTTAGCCGCACGTATATTATATATCAATATAACATAAATGGAGGACCAAACTTTCTCCGATAAAAATAAAATAGGGAAAGATCAAGAACCACTTCCTCCTAGTGCTGTTGCTGCTGCTGGGAGTTGTTCATCATCCCAGAGAGGAAGTAGGAACATCACTACTTTTACTAAACAATTGACCCTCCAACAGTCCCTAGCGATGAGGATGAAGTACGACAGCAGTCATCCTGAAGCAAAACGTATAACTGAGGCCTTGACTGCTATGTTGGTGTTAGACGTGCGTCCGGTATCCGACATTAGTGCAGTGGGATTTAGACAATTGATGGAGGTAGTGTGTCCTCGGTTCCAAATCCCGTCTAGATTCCACCTGCATCCTCAAAGCAGCAGCGACAAGCGTGCATCTGTCTGTTAAAGGGTGGTGACACCCTCAAAGTGTGCTACACAAACAATTAAAATATTGTTCTTTTTTTTTCTGTCTTTGTGAAATGTGTGGGCTGTAGCCGCACCTGCATCCTTAATGCAGCAGCGACAAGCGTGCATCTGTCTGTTAAAGGGTGGTGACACCCTCAAAGTGTGCTACACAAACAATTAAAATATTGTTCTTTTTTTTTCTGTCTTTGTGAATTGTGTGGGCTGTAGCCGCACTTGCATCCTCAAAGCAGCAGCGACAAGCGTGCGTCTGTCTGTTAAAGGGTGTTGTAACTCTCAAAGTGCTCCAAAAAATCAAAATTTTTTTTTTAATGTGTTTGTGATTTTTGTGCGATGTAGCCACACTTGCATCCTCAAAGCAGCAGCGACAAGCGTGCGTCTGTCTGTTAAAGGGTGGTGACACCCTCAAAGTGTGCTACACAAACAATAAAAATATTCTTCTTTTTTCTGTCTTTGTGAATTGTGTGGGCTGTAGCCGCACCTGCATCCTTAAAGCAGCAGCGACAAGCGTGCGTCTGTCTGTTAAAGGGTGGTGACACCCTCACAGTGTGCTACACAAACAATTAAAATATTGTTCTTTTTTTTTTGGTCTTTGTGAAATGTGTGGGCTGTAGCCGCAACTGCATCCTTAAAGCAGCAGCGACAAGCGTGCGTCTGTCTGTTAAAGGGTGGTGTAACTCTCAAAGTGCTCGAAAAAATAAAAAACTATTTTTTTAATGTGTTTGTGACTTGTGTGCGATGTAGCCGCACTTGCATCCTCAAAGCAGCAGCGACAAGCGTGCGTCTGTCTGTTAAAGGGTGGTGACACCCTCAAAGTGTGCTACACAAACAATAAAAATATTCTTCTTCTTTTTCTGTCTTTGTGAATTGTGTGGGCTGTAGCCGCACCTGCATCCTTAAAGCAGCAGCGACAAGCGTGCGTCTGTCTGTTAAAGGGTGGTGTAACTCTCAAAGTGCTCCAAAAAATAAAAAACTATTTTTTTAATGTGTTTGTGACTTGTGTGCGCAGTAGCCGCACGTGCATCAACAAAGTAGTGCCAAGCGTGCGCCTGTGTCATAAGTAAAGGGCCGGCTGGCTTGACCGTTAAAGGGTGCTGTAACCCCCGAAAGTACACTCCAATCCAAACCAAAAAAAAATTATTTTCTGTGTTTGTGAATTGTGTGCGCAGTAGCCGCACGTGCATCAACAAAGTAGTGCCAAGCGTGCGCCTGTGTCATAAGTAAAGGGCCGGCTGGCTTGACCGTTAAAGGGTGCTGTAACCCCCGAAAGTACACTCCAGTCCAAACCAAAAAAAAAATTATTTTCTGTGTTTGTGAATTGTGTGCGCAGTAGCCGCACGTGCATCAACAAAGTAGTGCCAAGCGTGCGCCTGTGTCATAAGTAAAGGGCCGGCTGACTTGACCGTTAAAGGGTGCTGTAACCCCCAAAGTACACTCCAGTCCAAACCAAAAAAAAAAATATTTTCTGTGTTTGTGAATTGTGTGCGCAGTAGCCGCACGTGCATCAACAAAGTAGTGCCAAGCGTGCGCCTGTGTCATAAGTAAAGGGCCGGCTGGCTTGACCGTTAAAGGGTGCTGTAACCCCCGAAAGTACAGTCCAGTCCAAACCAAAAAAAAAATTATTTTCTGTGTTTGTGAATTGTGTGCGCAGTAGCCGCACGTGCATCAACAAAGTAGTGCCAAGCGTGCGCCTGTGTCATAAGTAAAGGGCCGGCTGGCTTGACCGTTAAAGGGTGCTGTAACCCCTGAAAGTACAGTCCAGTCCAAACCAAAAAAAAAATTATTTTCTGTGTTTGTGAATTGTGTGCGCAGTAGCCGCACGTGCATCAACAAAGTAGTGCGAAGTGTGCGCCTGTGTCATAAGTAAAGGGCCGGCTGGCTTGACCGTTAAAGGGTGCTGTAACCCCCGAAAGTACACTCCAGTCCAAACCAAAAAGAAAATTATTTTCTGTGTTTGTGAATTGTGTGCGCAGTAGCCGCACGTGCATCAACAAAGTAGTGCCAAGCGTGCGCCTGTGTCATAAGTAAAGGGCCGGCTGGCTTGACCGTTAAAGGGTGCTGTAACCCCCAAAGTACACTCCAGTCCAAACCCCCAAAAAAATTATTTTCTGTGTTTGTGAATTGTGTGCGCAGTAGCCGCACGTGCATCAACAAAGTAGTGCCAAGCGTGCGCCTGTGTCATAAGTAAAGGGCCGGCTGGCTTGACCGTTAAAGGGTGCTGTAACCCCCGAAAGTACAGTCCAGTCCAAACCAAAAAAAAAATTATTTTCTGTGTTTGTGAATTGTGTGCGCAGTAGCCGCACGTTCATCAACAAAGTAGTGCCAAGCGTGCGCCTGTGTCATAAGTAAAGGGCCGGCTGGCTTGACCGTTAAAGGGTGCTGTAACCCCCGAAAGTACAGTCCAGTCCAAATCAAAAAAAAAAAATATTTTCTGTGTTTGTGAATTGTGTGCGCAGTAGCCGCACGTGCATCAACAAAGTAGTGCCAAGCGTGCGCCTGTGTCATAAGTAAAGGGCCGGCTGGCTTGACCGTTAAAGGGTGCTGTAACCCCCAAAGTACACTCCAGTCCAAACCAAAAAAAAAAATATTTTCTGTGTTTGTGAATTGTGTGCGCAGTAGCCGCACGTGCATCAACAAAGTAGTGCGAAGTGTGCGCCTGTGTCATAAGTAAAGGGCCGGCTGGCTTGACCGTTAAAGGGTGCTGTAACCCCCAAAAGTACACTCCAGTCCAAACCAAAAAAAAAATTATTTTCTGTGTTTGTGAATTGTGTGCGCAGTAGCCGCACGTGCATCAACAAAGTAGTGCCAAGCGTGCGCCTGTGTCATAAGTAAAGGGCCGGCTGGCTTGACCGTTAAAGGGTTCTGTAACCCCCAAAGTACACTCCAAACCAAAAAAATATATATTTTCTGTGTTTGTGACTTGTGTGCACTGTGGCTGCACGTGCATCAACAAAGGAGCAGCGCCAAGCGTGCGCCTGTGTCCCATAAGTAAAGAGCCGGCTGGCTCATTTCTTAAAGGGTGGTGTAACCCACAAAGTGCACTACTCTCCAGCAAAAATAAAAAAATATTTTCTGTGTTTGTGTGCGCTTTAGCCGCACGTATATTATACATCAATATAACATAAATGGAGGACCAAACTTTCTCCGATAAAAATAAAATAGGGAAAGATCAAGAACCACTTCCTCCTAGTGCTGTTGCTGCTGCTGGGAGTTGTTCATCATCCCAGAGAGGAAGTAGGAACATCACTACTTTTACTAAACAATTGACCCTCCAACAGTCCCTAGCGATGAGGATGAAGTACGACAGCAGTCATCCTGAAGCAAAACGTATAACTGAGGCCTTGACTGCTATGTTGGTGTTAGACGTGCATCCGGTATCCGACATTAGTGCAGTGGGATTTAGACAATTGATGGAGGTAGTGTGTCCTCGGTTCCAAATCCCGTCTAGATTCCACCTGCATCCTCAAAGCTGCAGCGACAAGCGTGCATCTGTCTGTTAAAGGGTGGTGACACCCTCAAAGTGTGCTACACAAACAATTAAAATATTGTTCTTTTTTTTTCTGTCTTTGTGAATTGTGTGGGCTGTAGCCGCACCTGCATCCTTAAAGCAGCAGCGACAAGCGTGCGTCTGTCTGTTAAAGGGTGTTGTAACTCTCAAAGTGCTCCAAAAAAAAAATCAAATTTTTTTTAATGTGTTTGTGACTTGTGTGCGATATAGCCACACTTGCATCCTCAAAGCAGCAGCGACAAGCGTGCGTCTGTCTGTTAAAGGGTGGTGACACCCTCAAAGTGTGCTACACAAACAATAAAAATATTCTTCTTCTTTTTTCTGTCTTTGTGAATTGTGTGGGCTGTAGCCGCACCTGCATCCTTAAAGCAGCAGCGACAAGCGTGCGTCTGTCTGTTAAAGGGTGGTGTAACTCTCAAAGTGCTCCAAAAAATAAAAAACTATTTTTTTAATGTGTTTGTGACTTGTGTGCGATGTAGCCGCACTTGCATCCTCAAAGCAGCAGCGACAAGCGTGCGTCTGTCTGTTAAAGGGTGGTGACACCCTCAAAGTGTGCTACACAAACAATAAAAATATTCTTCTTCTTTTTTCCGTCTTTGTGAATTGTGTGGGCTGTAGCCGCACCTGCATCCTTAAAGCAGCAGCGACAAGCGTGCGTCTGTCTGTTAAAGGGTGGTGACACCCTCAAAGTGTTCTACACAAACAATTAAAATATTGTTCTTTTTTTTCGGTCTTTGTGAAATGTGTGGGCTGTAGCCGCACCTGCATCCTTAAAGCAGCAGCGACAAGCGTGCGTCTGTCTGTTAAAGGGTGGTGTAACTCTCAACGTGCTCCAAAAAATAAAAAACTATTTTTTTAATGTGTTTGTGACTTGTGTGCGATGTAGCTGCACTTGCATCCTCAAAGCAGCAGCGACAAGCGTGCGTCTGTCTGTTAAAGGGTGGTGACACCCTCAAAGTGTGCTACACAAACAATAAAAATATTCTTCTTTTTTCTGTCTTTGTGAATTGTGTGGGCTGTAGCCGCACCTGCATCCTTAAAGCAGCAGCGACAAGCGTGCGTCTGTCTGTTAAAGGGTGGTGACACCCTCAAAGTGTGCTACACAAACAATTAAAATATTGTTCTTTTTTTTCGGCCTTTGTGAAATGTGTGGGCTGTAGCCGCACCTGCATCCTTAAAGCAGCAGCGACAAGCGTGCGTCTGTCTGTTAAAGGGTGGTGACACCCTCAAAGTGTGCTACACAAACAATAAAAATATTCTTCTTCTTTTTTCTGTCTTTGTGAATTGTGTGGGCTGTAGCCGCACTTGCATCCTCAAAGCAGCAGCGACAAGCGTGCGTCTGTCTGTTAAAGGGTGGTGTAACCCTCAAAGTGTGCTCCACAAACAATAAAAATATTCTTTTTTTTTTTCTGTCTTTGTGAATTGTGTGGGCTGTAGCCGCTCTTGAATCCTCAAAGCAGCAGCGACAAGCGTGCGTCTGTCTGTTAAAGGATTACATCGGTGACAGCATCCAAGTAGGCATGTCAGACAGTCCGTATCTGTACTGGCAGGAAAAAGAAGCAATTTGAAGGTCCCTGTACAAACTGGCTCTATTTTACCTGAGTTGCCCCCCCTCCAGTGTGTACTCCGAAAGAGTGTTTAGTGCAGCCGGGAACCTTGTCAGCGAAAAGCGTAGGAGGTTGGTTCCACAAAATGTGGAGAAGATGATGTTCATAAAATGAATTATCAACTCTTCCAGGGAGACCAGCCTCCAGAACGTACAGAGGGACCTGTGGTTCCAGCAGGGACGAATTAATACTCTGTGAGGATGAGGATGTACACACTGAAGAGGGTGAGGAATCGGTGGATGAGGAGGATGAGGATGACATCTTGCCTCCGTAGAGCCAGTTTGTGCAGGGACAGATTAATTGCCAGCTTGTTTTGTGGGGGCCCAAACGAACCAATCATTTCAGCCACAGTTGTGTGGCAGACCCTGGCGCTGAAATGATTGGTTTGTTAAAGTGTGCATGTCCTGTTTATACAACATAAGGGTGGGTGGGAGGGCCCAAGGACAATTCCATCTTGCACCTCTTTTTTTTCTTTGCATTATGTACAGTTTGGGGCCTAGTTTTTCAATGCCATCCTGTCTGCCACTGCAGTTTCACGCCTAGATGGGTCACGTGTTTGTGCCGCCCACTCGTGTCGCTTAGCATAGTCATCCAGCTACCTCGGTGCAACCTTTTGGACATAAAAACACTATTGTGAGGTGTGAGGTATTCAGAATAGACTGGAAATGAGTGGAAATTAAGGTTATTGAGGTTAATAATAGCATAGGAGCAGAAAAACCTACAAATGCTATGATTTTAGCTGTTTTTATGCTTTTTTTAAAAAAAATACAGATCCAAAACACAAAACCCAGAACCCAAAACACGGAAGGGTGGTTTTGGCAAAACCAATCCAGATCCAAAACACGAAGAAAGATCCAGATCCAAAACCAAAACACAAAACACGAAAAGTGGCCGGTGCACACCCCTACTTTCTGCACAGCGAGAATCGTCTCTAAAAATGTGCCCTCTATTGCCCTGCAAAATTAAGCGCATACTGCACCTCCATCTTACTCCAAAAACCCACATGCTACAGTGTAACTTAATGGAGCCAGTGTGATGGGATGAGTATTCGCCATTCCCTTCAGTGTATCATGTTGAGAGCAAATGAGCTATATGAACATCAGCTCTGGTCTAGTATGGGGAAGTGTCAGCATTTTATATGAACCAATTGTCTGCAAATCACATTAACCATCTACATTAAATATAAATTCATCCCAAAATGATGGGCAGCACAGATGGCATAGCGGTTAGCATTACTGCCGCACAGCACTGTGGTCTTGGATTTCTTAACTATATGGAATTTGTATGTTCTCCCTGGGTTTCTCCCACCACCTCCTTGGGCTCTCTGCCCTGGCTCTCCACCCCCTTTTTACCGTTCAGTCGAATATTCCGTCATGTCGTTTGCATCAGTAACTGTGTTGTAGTGTTATTTATTATTGTATACTGTATTGTACTGCTTACTGTATGTTGCTGTGTTACCATTTCATTTTATTTTCCATGAATGTAGGAGCATCGATGTTCACTCCTGTATGGTTCTAATTGCAGCAGATTACTGGTTTATTGCGCAATTGTTAATACTATTTATTTTATATTCATTCCTATAACATCACAGTCTTAACAGTGCTGCAGGGATGTTTGCTTATAGAGTTTACATCTTTCCAGTCATCAGCGCAAATGTATCCATTTTATTTTATTTACCATGTACTCTGTTGTTTTTTGCCCATTGTATGGCACAAACTCTGTCCTGGCACCCGAAGGATGATAATTTGGAAGTGGTAATTTGCTACTACCGCATTGCTGCAATTATGGCCAAGATTTTCACATCACACCCACATTAAAAACACTGTTGTAGCAAACGAGGGGTGCGCGAATGGTGCCCCCGCCCTAGGATGTATGCGGGTGGCATCATCACTGCCCTGCAGCACCTGTATTTGGCTTGCAGGGTGTCTGGAACATTATCACTTTGGCAAATATGGGATTCCCATAACCTACATTCCACCGTTACTTTTTGTTAGATGCTGCAACACAGTTGTAATATATATCTAGCACCCATTTAATATACACCCAGGTTTAGCATATAAAGAACCTGTCCTAAAATTGTCTACAAACAACTATGAATTTACAGTTTGAATAAAATAACATTACACGCCATCCCCTAGTGGACAAAAGTGGTACTGAAGAAATTTATAAAACTGCTCTGTGACATTAACGGTCTTATTCAGAGGTAGAAGCAGTGTCGATGTTGGAAAAAAAAATTTCAATCTGCGCATTCGTCAAAGTCACACTGTGCATGTGTCTTGATGGTTACTGCCAGGGGAAGCAGAACGAATTTGGATAGAGAGGGAGGCAATGTCAGTGGGCGTTCCTGGAGTGTAACAGTCGGTGGCTAGTCAGACGCGAGCATGTCGTGGTCAGCAATTGAACATTTTTCCGTATTCGCACTGATTTCGGGGGCCATGTTCAGATAGATATTCTGTGCCTCCATAGAGCTGGTGTAATGTTCACTGGTGAACTGATGGTTTGTCTTTATACACAAAGCGGTGGAGTAGTGCTGCAGCCAATGGCTGTCTCTGTGCAAATCCTATGGGCTGCAACCTTAGCATAAAGATGCAGTTGCGCTACGTAAAAAGTCGCAGTCATGGCTGCATTAGCGCCCGACCCTGAATCAAGCCCCAAGTGTCTGTTTTTGCTAGAAGTGATGTGGAGTTTGCATGTTGAAATGATGGTATCTGGTAAGTTTTGGGGGAGTAGATAACTCAATGCACGCAAGGCACCCTGATGCACCTTATTATATGGCAAGATGCAAAAATTAAATTTTGTTTTGCTGACAGGAAGCTGCTTATAAGAACGGGGGAGATTAAACCTTGAGGCAGGGGATAGGCTGGGCCTGAAGACATTGGATTTATGATAATAGAGTTGGCCAATAGTTGTCCAGTTAGAGGTGTGTAGGTTCTGACAATTTATATTGCCAATCCTGCTATCCCTTTTTTATTTGCTCTTCCCACCCTCCCCTTGTTCATGTTTAGGACATTGACTTCATTGTGGGGTATAAGTGTGGCTGACCAGTTCGTTTTTTATTTGGGTCTTATCTCTTTATGGTGAAAGCATTTTTGTTACCACCTTATCAGGGAGATAAGCCATATCGCCTGTTTGGGTGATATGTGGAGCATAATATGAAGGAGGGCTGTAAGGCCAGTTAACAGTCAGTATTGGGTGGGCTATTGCTCCCTCCCTTCTTAGCTCTTCCCTCTCACTGCATATGATAGTTGCATTGAGCTGGGTGAGGGCCATTGCCTCCTAATTAGGCCCCCTTTAATTTGAATGGTCTCCAACACAGATGATAGTTGTGTAAAGGCGGGTATCCACTTATAGATATACAAACGAGAGCACGATTACGACATTGCAATCGTGCTCTCGTTTGTATATCTAGTGATGTGCCTAGACTGAACGTTTACTCGTTCAGTCCAGGCACCCTCATCCCCGCACATGCTGAACCTGACGAGATCGTCAGGTTGACCAGCATGTATGGGCGATGTTGGATGTCGGAAGCGTCCAGCGGGCACGCGCCTCGCTGGTCGCTTCCGACCAAAACATGCCCGATGCATGCACAATTTTTAAGCGATTGCACGATAACGATGTTGTTATTGTACAATCGCTTGGTTAAATCGCTAAGTGGATAACCCCCTTTAGGGTTTTAGCACACTGTATAGGAAAAATGCTTTGGATCTTCAAAACTCCTAGTTGGCTCAGTACAGCTGCTAGAGCCGAAACTAGACTTTTTGGTGTCCTGTGCTAGAAAGAGCATTGGCGCCCCTCTCATTTTTCAAAGGGACATAAATGCACCCAAAAAAGGGGAATGGCCTCATGGGGAAGGACCAAGGAAGAGATAGGGGAGGCCAGGAGATGCTGGGGATGAAATAAGAGGAAGCTACAAGTGAGAATAATAATAAACAGAAATTTTACAGGCCCAAACAGCGCCCCCTGACCTGTGGTGCCCTGTGCCATGGTACCGGCCGCACTACCCTAGCTACGGCCCTGACAGCTGCCTTTTGACCACCACCATTATTTAATAGTTTGCCATCAATAAAGATAACCATACTTTTTGTCTATCTGATCTTTTAGTGGTTAGTTTTATTCATGTTATCAAATTTATTCTTAATATATCTGAAGCCAAGCCATCACTAGCCATCAAGGTGCTTATGCTGGGACATGATCAAGGGTAGATTAACAATGGAGCAGATGACATTACAGTCCCAGGTCTCCATGTAAATATAGGCCCATCTTCATGACAGCATGATGATCACCAGCCACCCAGGCGTACATAGCCACATCCACACAACACTGATCACAGCTCATCTGCTACTTACTTTCAGCACCAGCATCACTCACCCTAAATCTGGCCATGGACAATATATTTACAGGAGCTCCCTGATTTGTGTGTGGCTGCAGCTACACAGAATTTATTCTGACTGCAGAAAACTGTGTTTGTGCCTCCCAGGTGCAGCTGATTGGAGAAAGTACACTTCTAAGGACATTTCTACCAATGAAAGAAAATCATTCAAATGTTTGATAGTGACTTTATGTCCCCTCGCTTTCAATGTAAATTTAAGACAGAAACTAAGATAAATTCAGCTGTATTTTAGGAGAAAAACTTAATTAATGAAGGGAGTGATCTTAAACTGTTAGTAGGCAGGACTCTGATGTTTTTTGTTTTTTTTTACTTTTGTGGACTTTATAGTGATATTTTGTACATTTATAGTAAGCCCGCAAAACTAAGCACAGACTGATATTAAAGCTGCAGTTCCAAAAAGTGTAATGTGTTCTCTTTTTGTATCCAAAGTGGACAGTAAATGATCTGTGGGCCTGATTCAGAGCTGAACGCTCTGACCAGAGCGCTCGCTCTGAATCAGTGCCCTCCTACCTGAAAATGGAGCGGCCTCCTGGCCGCTCGCATAGCTGTGGGTGACCACCCACAGCATATGCAAGCGGCCAAAAAGATGGTCGCGATGGTCAAGACCATCACGACCATTGGACTTGCGACGAGACCCTGCGGTAGGGTCTCGCTGCCGCAAGCCCAGGAGTGATTTTGGCTCTATCAGAGCCAAAATCACTCCCACTGACATCACTAGTGATGTCAGTGGGGCCGGCTTCAAACGGTAGGTGTTCCCATGGGAACGCCTCCGTCTGGGCAGCCACGCCTCCGGCACGCCCACCAAAGGGGGCGTGCTGTCAATCAACATCGACAGTACACCCCCTTTGGTGCGAGACCCGGAGCAACGGAGAGCCCGGAGCTATCCGGGTCTCGCGCATGCGCACGACGGAGCTCCCTCCGTCGTGCGCATGTGCAGTGGGGCAACATTGACTCGCTTGCGAGCGTCCTTTGCTCCCGAGCGGGTCTGAATGACCCCCTGTGTCCCCACATATGTTGTGATTTGTACATTACCTTTAGTATCACGTAAATCTGATTTCTTATGCAAAACACATAGGTTCGAGCCACTAGAAAAGCTAGATGCCACGATTCAAATCAAGTTACTGAACAAAATTAAGATTCAATCAATTGTTAGACTGATTGAACCAGTTTGAAATTTGAGGAACACATGATGACGTATGTAGTAAAATGATGCTACACTACAGTATGTGATGTACTTCATCCCATAGCAACCAATCAGGTGTTAGCTTTGCTTTTATAACCCACACAAAATTACTATTAGCTGGTATGGGTTACAGCACATTAATATAACTTCATTTATTAAATAAGACTTATTATCATTTCCTTTGTGGAATAAGAATTGATGAGCTTGTATAGGAAATTATTACAACATGTAAACATTCAACTTAAAACTACGTAATTCGCTAAAGTTTAAGCATTGAGTCAAAGAAAAAATTGGCAATTTTGTTGAAGAATCCATGGTTCTTTGTGTTTCTCATAGTGTTCCTGATTAGGACCCTGTTTGATGTTTACGATCATCATGGTTGGATATTGTACTCTGTTTGGTACATATTTGAGCGATAGATTCCAACACAAAGTATCTTTGTTACACAGCTATGAACGATCAAGTAGTGCACATAAGCTGAGGTGACACACACAAATCTGCAGATCTGGGACCTAGGACAAGATACATAACTTGCTGGAGCAGTTTGGAAAACTTTTCATACGAAATGAACAGGAATTGAAGGTTTTATACTGTGATTTTGCAAAAAGATTGGTGCTTACCTAAAGTTACAGGTTAATCAAGGGCGTCAGAACGTTTTTAGGTTGGGGGGCAAGATATCATTTTGTCACCACTAAATCGCTGTAGGTCGCCATTTCAGGGGCAGCTGGAGTAACCCACCACACCACCTTCCTGATGCAGGGGTTTAACAGTAGTAATGCAGGAATCTCACCAGCAGGAGCTATACAGTGGCACCCTGGAGTGTACAGGGTTTGCTGGGCATTGTAGTGCATCTGGTGCTGATTGCACCATCAGGCTTTAAATTCACTTTGAGGGCAGTAGGGTGCTTGGGCACCTAAGCGGTGGTGGTACAGTGTAGGTAGAAAGCACTGCCCTACAGGGAGCCTAGGGTGCATCCGTGGCAAATGGACGTCGGAGAAGGGAGACCCGCGGCATGGCAACACATGCAACGCAGCAGCACATGTTGCAAGAGACTGTGAGATCCGTGGCGGGTCCTAGTACCCGCCGGCTCTGTAGTATATGAAGGAGGCAACGCAGAATGCTCCTCTCCCAAAAGCATTGACTGGCGCCTCTCAAAAAGTTTTTTTTGGGGGGCGAGCTACCCCTGCGCCTATGAGCTTAATGCAAGTTTAATAGCAGCTTCCACACTGTGGATAATTGTCCAGGTACTTATTTTATTTATTTCTGATTTCTTCTTGTTTGTGGAACTAGTTATCAGAATTAGATTAAAAAAGAATGAGACTCACAATCAATACTGCTCCTGGAGACATGACTATCATGTATTTACTAAACTTTAAGGAGTTTACAAACACCCAAGAACACTAGTGATATGTAAAAAGTAATCACTTGGTTATAGAGATTGTGCAGACCCCTTGTTTTGGTTTTGGCAGAACCTCCCTCTAGTCTAGTGTTATGGTTTTAGTTCTTTTCTGCTTTGGTTTTGGATTTATTTAAAATCGATAAAAGCAGCTGAATTAATGTAATTTGGACCTGTTTACATGCAATTCAAAACCCGAGATTTGTTTTTTAAATCTGAGTTCCAAATTTACAGCAGACCGGACCAGGTACCCGGTTCTACTCGGAACCCTAAAAGTGATATGAGCCCGTATATGATTCGACTTGGAACCCCAAAGTTTGGGTGGGTTTGGTATCCAGGAAAACCAAACCGCACATCTCTACTTGGTTTTCCCCATAAATATAATCCGATTGTTTGTTTATGATTAACTAGAAAACAATATGTAACAAAATGACATATACCTTTAATATTTCACCATGATCAGTAAAAGAAAATTTGGAAACTGGTTTTAAATGAATTTCTTTGCTGCAGGCAACCTGATTGCTGTGTGTGCTTTTACAATCAGCATAAAGAGTGAAAGCTAGGACAGCTACACAGTGCTGTGAGACAGCCTAGAGCAGAACCCTGTTCAAGTCTTATATTCTATATCCTCATTTGCAACCCATGTTCCACACATCTACTCAAAACCTGTATTTCCACCTGCTTGTACCCACAACCCAACTCAGACAGCATTCTAATTACCTTCAACATTATCTGCAAACTCTTAGCTGCTGAAGGTGTAGATCGACATTATTATTAAGGTTCTAGCAGTAGTTGTCGAGTCATCAGCTTTTATTTGTAGAGCTGCACAGTATAAAGCAGCAGGAGTGCATCATTATGACATGTGAGAAGGGTTAAGGTGCACCATGCTTCATACTAGTCAGACTAGATGACAAATCTCTCTATTTCTTTATGTGTGTGTGTATATATATATATATATATATATATATATATACCAGCGTTAGGATGGCACACCCACTAGTAATGTACAAAGTCCCGGTTGCCCTCTGAAAGCATGCTATCAAGTAGCAGCAAATATACAAACGAAATCAGCGGCACTCTGGTTCAAACAGCACACAAACGCAGGTGTGTTTGTGTGCTGTTTGAACCGGAGTGCCGCTGATTTCGTTTGTATATATATATATATATATATATATATATATATATATATATATATATATACAGGTTGAGTCTCCCATATTCAAAATACTTGGGGCCAGGGGTATTTTGGATAACGGAATATTCCGTATTTTGGAATATTTGCATATCAGCCTGACGGTAACTTTATACAATATTTTCAATAATTTTTTGGCTCAATCAAAGTTTGTGAACAGAAATGAAATTCATTTATGCTTCATATACACCTTATACACACAGCCTGAAGGTAATTTTATACAATATCTTTAATAAATTGTACCTTAGACAAAGTTTGTGTACATTGAACCATCAAAAGTCCAAGGTTTCATTATCTCAGTCATGCCAAAATTATTCCGTATTTCAGAATATTCCGTATTTCGGAAAATTTGGATATGGGAGACTCAACCTGTATATATGTATATATATATATATATATATACAGTTTATGTGTATTTATATATATATCTCACCAATATGCCTCGGCACTCCAACCACCTACCCACATCAGGCATGTACCAGGCATGTACCAGTGCCCTCCTCAGGTGACTGCGCCCCCCAACATAGTGTCCAAAAACATGAGGCGCCACTCAGAGACTGCAGAAATGCAACACTTTATATATTTTTATTGTTGTGTTTGTATATTCCCAAGGTATGTTGTTTTATATACACATGGTTGATGCTTTTCATATGATGTTTTTGTATTTGACCACGATGCACTTTATTGTCCATGTGTTTGTACATGGTCTGATTATGTTTACCGATGGCCGTGGTTCTGTTGCCGGGCAGCACCACGTCACTTCTGGTTTGACGGGATGCCGCGACTGGAAGTGCCACTGCATGGCTGGCGGCTGGCTGGACCAGGGGCTGCCTCTGGGAGATGGGGATAAGTTTCTACTAATTGCACACTGTATTTATATTTGTATTTTATCACACCACTTGTTTGTTGTATGCTGTCCTGAGGAAGGGGACGTGTTCTCCATAAAGTCGACTATGCATTAAACACCCGAGACCAAGTTCACTGTTTTGCAGTCTCTGAGTACCGCCTCTTGCTTTTGGACACTATATATATATATATATATATATATATATATATATAGTTTTGTACTCCAGAAATCCGAATCCACCCGAATTTTGTGGATCCTTACAGTTCTGATCTTCCTGTGGTTTGGAATTTGGGTTTTAAATCCAAAATTCCGGTTTTGAATTGCAAAAATTACATGATTTTTGCTGTTTTAAAACTTTTTATAATTTTTTTTAATAGAAAACCCAGATCCAAAACCAAAACATAAAGATGAATCCAGATCTATAACCAAAACACGGGGGTCCGTGCACATCTCTAATATATATACTAGTAGAGGGACCCATAATATGCCAGGTCACCACAGTCTGCCATCGCCAACTGCTTGCACCCCTGCTGTCCTGCCATGCCCCTGACTGCTGCTCGTTCCATCCCTCCAGCCCCACTCTGTGCTATACCTCATTCACGCTACGCTGCCTTCCATCCACCATCCCTCTACCCCTCCCTCTTGCCATGCACTACAGTGATTAATTATTGCTAGAGCTTCTTGTTGTATCTGGCTGCATTCCTGTTACTAGACTGTTGATTCCACATTGACCACATCACTTGAATTTCTTCTTGTCGGCTGCTCCACATGTGTATTGTCTCACTGGAACCAGATCCCTATCCTGCCCATTAACTATGTCTCCTGGATTCTCCAGCCTGTGGTTCTGCCCTGGTGTCTTAATTACTATGTACTGAACTTTGCTCCTGCACACTGACCATGCCCTGGCTTCTCCTTGTCTGCGGTTCTGCTATGGCACTATTTTTGGCTGTGCTCACCACGTCCTCCCTGCCTTCTCCCTCATATTTTGTATTCAACAATCTGAATCTCATTCACATATACATCAGTTGCTAACAACTGCACTTTGTGTATTTTGTAAGTTGTATTTGACAGTTCTAATAGTTTACTATTTAATTTTCTCAAAATAACCTTTTTTTAATTGTAGTGGCTTATTTTAACTTTGCACTACATCTAGCTTGTTTGAATGCAGTACTATAATGCTACTGTTCTCCCTATTAACATTCCACTCAACCCCACTATGGTTGGTGTCTGCAAACTACCTGTACAGGAGACAGGGGAGATGATGGGAGAGCCATAATTTCCATAGTTGACTGAACTGACTGATAGCTAGCAGCACTGATCATTATTTGGTAATAGAAACAGAAACATGCTTCAGTACCAGGGGCGTATCTTCCTATTGGTGGGCCCGGATGGCCGACGGCCCGTTGCCACCCGACATAATTAACAAACCATCACTGGTCTCTCTGCGCAGTGTACCGCAGACAGTTGTCATTAGTAAATGATCGCTGGTCTCCTTCTGTCTCCTCTGCTCTTATCAGTGTCCTCCATTGATTGTTAATGTGTATCAGGCTTCTTATATGTCCCTCTATACCAGAAACATTTAAAATTAGAGAGACTAATTTTTTTTTTTTTTTTTTCTAATATATCTCTTCTCCCACAATACCCACCACATACCAATCACCACTCACTAATTCCCATATGTCAACCTTGCAGGAAAAGAGTGCAAGCACCACATCAACCACAATGCTCTATTCGGAAGGTAATTTGCATATATGCAAATTATCTTGCCCAAAATGCACCTTGTTTGTTATTGATGCCCTCTTTTCCTGTGTTGTTGACATATAGAAATTAATAAACAGTGCTTGCATGTAGTAAGTGTTATA
The DNA here is from genome assembly GCA_031769625.1 of Taudactylus pleione. NCBI lineage: Eukaryota > Metazoa > Chordata > Amphibia > Anura > Myobatrachidae > Taudactylus > Taudactylus pleione. The sequence goes on along the minus strand of JAUIMM010000368.1, from coordinate 5,291,641 downwards.
ACTGAAAAAAATATAAAAATATACATATATTAAAAAAAAAGTATATATATATATATTGTCTCCCTATTTCTACAGGCGTGTAAGTTGAACTACCCCCTGTGTAAGTACTAATAAAAATGTCTATTTCTCAGTATGGGGAATTGACCATGATCTTTATAGATTGTGTAAACTCAGGTGTCAGGATTAAAACATGATCTTTATGGGCTGTTTTTATTATTGTGTGTGAGATAGCAATGGACCCATGTGGGCTGTTTTACCAGTGAATTATATAGCAGAGTTAAAAAAGCATAATGCAGTATACAGTCCAATTTGAATATATGTAAATTATTTTATCCATAGTGCATGTTTGTTTTTGTTGCTATGTTTTCAAGCTTTTCCTGTGTTTTTCGGCATTAGTAAATAGTGGTTTGCAATAGAGTAAGTTCTGTAAAAGATATATATATATTAAAAAGAGAAATAAAAAAAAATATTCTCCCTATTTCTACAGGTGTCTCAATTAAACTACCCCCAGTGTGTGTTATTTTATTTTTTCAAGTAGAAGCAGTCATTGGAGGGGGGCGCCAGTCCCTTAGTTTGCCAGGGGCGCTCGGACCCCAAGATACACCCCTGTTCAGTACAACCAATTTAGGCCTCTTATCTGCTATAAGCATAGCTACATAATCAGCAGTGGCGGATTTCCCTCTAGGCACATGAGACATGAGTCTACTCTAGTGCCCGGAGTCTGCTGTACTCGGAGCGCTGCCGTACGCTGGGTAGACAGGAGGGGGCCCCAGATAGAGAGTGCACACAGGACTCCTTCTCTCAATACACCCCTGCTCTAAAGACACCAAAGAAAATTCTCGCCCTAGGCTCCAATTGGTCTAGAAACGGCACTGCATGCACTGTTATGCTGGGTACACACTAGATAATAAGTACATATCAGGCACATCATCTAGTGTGTATGTGTACTTGCTATGTCGCTGACAATGCGCGCTCCCGCAGGTCATCAGCGACATCCTCTGTTGGCCCTACATGCAGGGCAAACAGGGGATGTCGTTAGCGAGGGCCATGCTGCAGAATGCAGTATGGCCCCCGCTGTCATTCCGTCGCTGCCCGCATCGGCAAGTGCGTAGGCAATTGCTGATGCCGGGTCCCGTCACAGTAATTTGGAGTTGTGCACCTGTGATTTGTCTGTTTCTGTGCCTGCAATAATAGTCTCAACAGGTATCACCTCCCATTATATATATTCAGAGTGTGCAGTCTAGGACCCTTTTCTATACACCCGTTGCTGCAGATGTTGGGCTGGGTACACATTGTTTAGTGTGTATCCAGCCTAAGTGTGTCCCGAGGAATGGATTGAAAAAGCACTGCTATAGAAGTCTATGGGAACAGCAGTGTTCTGCCGGTCCTTAATTAACACTTATGATATCTCCTAATTATAGACGGAACGATGCCACTATAGTTAAAGTTCTGAAAATCAGTACAAGTCAGAATGGTACATAAGCCTTTTTTTATGTTCTCTACATATCCGCTGTCTGCCCTATAGCTACTTCAAAGCTGTTTTCAGTGTCATCACTGCTCGCTGTGATCCTCATTCATGTGTGCAGATTTGTGTTACAGCCACAAAAAATTATATTTGCTGCCAGGGGAGAAAAAAACACATGAAAGGTTTATTCAAAACCCACTGAAATACAAATGTTTCTTTGACTGGACATCTCTATTATATTTAGATTATGGGGTCTATTTACTAAGCCTTGGATGGAGATAAATTGAACAGAGAAAAAGTCCCAACCAATCAGTTCTTAACTGTCATTGTTTAAACAGAGCCTGTGACGTGGCAGTTAGGGGCTGATTGGTTGGTACTTTATCTCCGTTCACATTATCTCCATCCAAGGCTTAGTAAATAGACCCCTATTTATCCTTTAAGAATTTTGTCTCAGCAAAATTCTAAACCTGCCAAACATCCAAATAGGAGAAAGACAGTTTGACTTCTATGGGGCTCTGAGATGAATCCATGTCTGATAACATAAGACTATCAACCATTGTCAGTGCACAGAACTTCCTATTTCTCACCCACTTTGGCCTAGGAACCCACAATGGTCCCCTGGCTGTACTTCTGGTAAGGCTGATGGATTTATTTTGTCATCTATAAACCCTCTGTGAATAAAATGGAGATCAGGGATTTCATTCCACCGTTAACATTTAGATTAACCTATGGCTACTGCGCCAGTTACATGTTATCCTAAATTAATCATTAAACTGATAGTTTTGTCAAGTATACTCCTTGATATGACAGTGACTTGTATATTTTTAACATTAAATTTGTTGGGAAGTCCACTAGTTTTATTTTTATTTGGCAAATGGTTACTCATTGATCATGAACACTATTTTATTGGATTTAATTAAAATTGTTCTGCTGAATGAAATCAAATGTTTGCACTATCCCACAAGGCTGGGCGCACCAGTATGCCTATTACATATTAGGAAATATTATATTTAGCAAATAACATCCTCACAACCCTTCTCCATCTATCAAACCTCTCCTCATCTGCTTACACTGCCATAGTGCTCCACAAGAAAAGGAAAAAGGAAAATTGACCATGCTTAGAAAAATATGCCCAGTGTAAACGTAATGTACAGTATGTGCCACATAAAAAAAACCTTAATAAAATAATCCAACAATATGAAAATAATGATCAAAGAGATGCAATAAAAACAGGATATTTAATGATAATAATAAAATGCTATTTCATAGAAAAGCTGCAAGCATACAAATATTTAATACCAGAGCGCTATTGTGGGTGGACTAACCAAGCTCCGTGCTTTCCCTTCCTTGATTACCGCTGCATAAAAGGACTTCGGGAACAGAGTAAGCCACCGAATGGACTGACCTCGGGAACAGAGGCACAGCTCAGACAATCCCCGGCCCCCCGCTCCTCACTGCATGTGCATGGATCTCCAGCACAGCGACGGAGCGAGCAGCTGTTCGTTTCTGGCATCAATCATCGCCCGAACATGCCGGTCAATCTGCCGATAACGACGGATTGGCCATGCTCGGGGATGAGGGAGGGTGCTGACACTGAATGACATATCGTTCAGTGTAGGCACTGCACAGTACAATGAACGACTGAATGATAATGATATCGTTATCGTTCAGTCTTTTCATTGACGCCTAGAGGATGTGCCCCTTAAGACACAGAGGGCCTGATTCAGACCCGGTTGCAAGCGCTGATCGCTCGCAATCGGGTCGATGGTGGCCCACAGCGCATGTGCACGACGGAGCCAGCTCTGTCGTGCGCATGCGCGAGACCCGGCTAGCGACAAGCAGTCCGACGCTCCAGGTCTGGCACCAAAGGGGGTGTGCTGTCGATGTTGAGTGACAGCTCGCCCCCTTTGGTGGGCGGGCCGTGGGGGTGGCTGCCCAAACGGAGGCGTTCCCATGAGAACGCCTGCCGTTTGGGGGCGGCCCCACTGACATCACGAGTGATGTCAGTGGAGAGATTCCGGCTCTGTTAGAGCCAAACTCTCTCTGGGGCTTGCGGCCACGAGACCCTACCACAAGGGTCTCGTCGCAAGCCCGATGGTCGCGATGGTCTTGACCATTGCGACCATCATCATGGCCACTCGCAATAGCTGTGGGTGGTCACCCACAGCTATGCAAGCGACCAAGAGGCCGATCCAAAAAAAAAAAAGCCCGGCCCTGATTCAGAGCAAGCACTCGGTCAGAGCGAGCGGCTCTAAATCAGGCCCAGAGCTCCTAGCAGTCACTCTTAATTGTGCAAAAAAATTTGTGTAGCAATTTAAAGGGAGAAACATTGTTTCATTTTTTATGTGTTTATTGTTTCTATGGTTTCAATGTGTATGCTTGGAACTTTTCTATAAAATAGCATTTTATTATTATCATTAAAATATCATGTTTTTATTGCATCTTTTTGATTATTATTTTGATATTGTTAGATTATTTTATTAAGCTTTGTTATGTGGCACATACTGTACATTAATTAGAGAAGCCATAAAGTTGGCCTGGTGGCATACCATGTGTTTGCAAATGCATGCAACAAATACTGTATCTCTGAATTTCTATTACCATATCGTTTTCAAGTACAGTATTGTTGCAGGTACACTTTAGTGTCCCGGGGGACACCCCCACCCCCTCTTACTGTTTTTGTGTTTAGTAAGACCCCTTCCTTTCATGCACCTGAGGAGTATTGCCAAAATAATTTGATCAGCTTCCACTTTGTTAAATTATACTAGTTTTCTACATGGAGTTTTTTTAGACTGAAACTGGATACTTTTGGCCATTTTTGATTTTATGTTCCAAGCTGTCTGCATTTAAAGTGGACTCGTCTAACCATATATTGTACATTAAACATTGTAATTTAAATTGTTTTTCCACTACACCACTATTCAATCTTCTTTCATTAACCACCCTCAAAAACAACATGCTAGGCATATTGTTACGGGTTTCTAACAAAATATCTGATTATGACAATTAAAGGGTGTATAATTATAGCTATTTAAAAATAGCCTGAGGGAGACTGAAAGTTGTGATGTGAATAGGGATAGCTTCTTTAACGTCACAGAATCCCGGATGCTTCAACAATCGCACAAAACAAGGTGTAAAACATGTTCCTGAAGTGCTATTCATTTTGAAAGCCATCAGCATAAAGGTTGCTTGGGAATATAGTCTATTTCAGCTCACTAACAACCACTTCATTGTGCAGGGATTCTTTTGTAATATGTCAATGGATCTAGTCTGAAATTTATTTCTGTAAATAATATTTGCAAAGTTGGCACATTCTGACATCGTAATGTGCTAATTATGCACTAAAGACACTTCAACTACCTTTTCCTCATTATAAGGGTTCACTTGACGTTTTTCCTACGTACTCTAATTATGGCCATACCAGCTCCCGAGCCCAAGAATACAACCTCTGTAGGTCAACATGAAGCACAGCAATAGAGATAGCTCCAAGAAAATCTGGTGTCGGTGCGGGTGGCTTCTGTCAATGGGTAAGTGTTTCTCTGCAGGTTACTATTAGTCTATAGGGGGCAATTCGCACCACATAGGTGCATCTACAGTAGGTCCAGAGAAGTGGAAAGATCTTTAGAGAGTTGCAAAAGTTTAAGTGTCACATCAATGTCCAATCTCATTTACTTTAGATCTACCTCCTTCAAATAACTCTCCCCCGGGAAGGGTTAGGGTTAGGCTGGGGAAGGGGGGGTTAGGGTTAGGCACCACTAGGGGGAGTTTAGAGTTAGGCACCCCCTACTGTACATTAGTGCTGATATTAGATGAGATTACGGAGTTCCATATCCTGATGCTTTTTTATAGCAATGGAAACTCATTAGAGACTTCTAATATCCTTGTAGTTAACAGTAGGGTCATACATTATCAATAACATAAACTTCACTCTTTAGAACTGTGTGTTAGGACATTACCCATAGAGTCGTGATATTACCCCTACCAAAGGGTCGTTGCATACAATTATAAAGGGACTGTAATTGCTGCAGCAAGCCGGTACCAACAACTATATGCCCTAGACACAATGGAGTGCAATGGCAGCTGCTGAATTCAACCAGTGGATTGGGTATGGGATGCCGGCACTCAGGATCCCGGCGGACAGAATCCCGATGCCAGAATCCCGACAGGGTTAGAATACCGACACTTATCGGTCAGTATCCGAACCCTCTCCCTCCCTCCTTGGTGCCTATACCAATCCTCCCCCTCCCCGCACCCTAAACCTAACCGTCCCACCTTAGTTCCTCACCCTAACCCCTAACCCCAGTACTTAACGTAGGGATGCCGGCCCCGGGATTCTGACATGTGTCGGGATTCCAGCGCCAGTATTCTGCGCCAGCATCTTGACTATCGGGATATTGACTGCATCCCCAACCAGTCAACGGATCTGTGGAACAGGAAGCTAGGAACCCATGACTATGACAATATATAGAAGCTTCAAAGTGGTATGGTGACTGGGATATCAGTGGACAATACTGTAAGACCAGCATGTGAAATTTGCATGATGGGCAAGCAAACACATTGCACCTTTCCCAAGTTTGCATCCAGAACACATATGCCATTGGAATTAGTGCATACCGATGTGTGTGGACCAATGGAGGTAGAATCCATGAGTGGAAATGTTACTTTATGACACTCATCAATGATACTACAAGGATGACACATGTTTATTTACTGAAGGACAAAAACAAAGTAACAAGTAAGTTCAAAGTGTACAAGAATCTTGTTGAAAATCAAACAGGTCTGAAACTGAAGGTACTAAGATCTGACAATGGCGGAGAATACACGTATAAAGATCGAGCCAACTACCTTAGAGAAAATGGTATACAGCATCAGCTGGCTTATACTGTACACCAGAGCAGAATGGAGTAAGTGGAAGAGCGAATAGGCCAGTAGTTGAAAGAACTCGAGCTATGCTGAATGATGCAAGTCTTGACAAAAGATTTTGGGATAAAGAAAAACAAACAACTGTTTGCCTCAATAGTCAATCACCTACAATGGTGCCACACCCTGCAGCCGTAGCACTACTGCAGAGCCACCAAGGGCATCCAAGGGACATTCTGGGCAGGCATCCTGCAACATGTGTAGCTCTACTTACTGGAGTTGGTGGCGGAGCTAATGGCACTGCCACCTAGGCATGACGCCACTGGTTTCGGTGGCGGAGCCAGAATCGTGCGACATAAGACCTGTTATGGCACTGTCAACACTTCCCCCCATAGCGGCTACAAAAAATTTGCAGCAGTTCCCACAAGTTCCCAGGATGTGTACATTGCAGACACTGGACCTAATCTTTCCTGCAATCTTCAAATCGTTCTTCCACCTAACACCTTTGCCTCCGGGCACAGCCTACCCTCAGCTTCATTCCTTACTACACAGAACACAATGACTGTTTAAGCCTCATTCCTCTGCATTAGATTGCCAGCACTCATGGCAATTGCTTACTGGTGGTTCTGCAGAATCTAATTATGTAAAAAACCCCATAATGTTCTGTGATATTATATGCATTATTTAAGCCCTGCACTGGCTCCCCTTCCCCTTAAGATGCCAATTCAAGTCTCTTACACTCGACCTACAAAGCCCTCACCAAATCCTTTCCCACTTACATTTCTGACCTTCTCTCCCTTCACACTCCCGCCTGTCCACTTCGCTCAACAAATGCATGCCGCCTCTCTTGTCAACTGATTACTTCCTCCCACTCCCCCCTCCAAGATTTTGCCCACACTGCTCCCTACCTTCGGAACTCTCTTCCTCTCCCTATCAGACTCTCCACCTCTCTACAAATCTTCAAACGGGCTCTCAAGACCCACTACATCATCAAGGCCTTCCAGCTCTCAACCTAACCCACCTCATGCTCTTTCCTCCCTATCTTCCCCTTCTGTGTCACGCCTGTGTGTCTACTCCCCATAAGGGCACCTTACACGTGACTGCCAACTCCCTGCTGCATATTGTGAGTGTTTTAATCACTATTGCAGCAATGTATATAAATCATGTCCTTGTCCTGCACTGTAATGTACTGTAAGTTACTTGTTTCTTGTCCACTTATTATTTTATGTACTCTGTAAGGCGCTGCGGAACACTTGTGGCGCCATATAAATAAAGGATAATAATAATAATAATAATAATAATATTAGTTCTGTTGTGATATGTTTATTTCTTCTCTCTTGGCGGATATACTTACCACTGCAGCAACAACCCCTCATGGGATATTCCGACACATATAAAGCATACTTTTGTTTTAATTAATTATTATAATTTTACTATCATTAATACTAATTGCTATTAAGATGTACACTCTGGAAATGAAGAGTCAAAACTAGGACTTTGTACATGCCTCTACCACCCAGCAATGTACATATTTTGTGTCATTTTATCTCCTGTTAACTTACTGTACGATTCACCTCTTTCAAATACAATTTACAGTCATGCTGGAACAGGGAATTTATAGTTGTGACACACTTTACACATATATGACCTCCAGAACATATACTCATCCCTGTAACCTGACACACACTATAAATCTAAAACTCCACAAAAAACGTTGATGAAGGAGGAAGGGCAGAGCAGACGAGATTCAAGAATATCTTTGTAATAACACGTTAATCTATAAAATATTCTGAAAACCTCCACATTCTTTATGAAGCTTGTGATCTCTCTCTGGCTTACAAGAAACAGCAAAGGGTTTCCCCCAGCACTCGGAATGATATCAGCAATAAAATTTGAAAAACTACATGGTGGTACATAGTTCAGAGATCTCAGTTGCATATATTTGCAAAAATATGGCTAATGGAGCATACACACGGTCAGATGTGTCAGATGTGTCAGATGAACGATTGAACGGTTTGACCGATTGAACGATTTGACCAACGATTTGAACGATTTTGCAAATGATTTGAACGATTTGAACTACGAACGATTTTTGACTGCATTAAAATGACTGAAATCGTCCAAAACTGACTGCAAACACATCAGATGTCAGATATTGTTATCTGACCCTCGGGAACGCGCATCGTTCATCGTTCAAACATGTCAGATATGTCAGATTTTCCTTCAGATATGAACGATTGAACTCTCCCTCTTCGACAAACCAGGTAATAGTACATGTGGGCGGTATCTGGGCTTGCTTCACCGCGATAATGGGCGAAGCAGGTCCAGACACTTACTGCCCATTAGTTTCCTGGCAATACCTCCTCGCACAGTCTCCAACAGCCAAGTAGCAAGGGGACAAAATATAGCATGGGGTGACTACAATGATTAAGCTGGTCAATAATTTTATCAATACTAAATCTACGGCTACTGCTCGCTATTCCTTCTTGAACTTTGTCCTGCTTTGACATGTAACCCAGCAGTTCTCAAACTTTTTCTTGCAAATAAGGGAATGGACTGTGGCACCACTCAAAATTTTTAATTGCAAATGTTTAATCGAAGATACCTAAGTTTTACTTATGCATAAATAAATGGGAGAGTATTATGTGGAGGAAGATCAAATACTAAAGAAAAAAAATAACAAAAACCCATTTATAAATTTTCACAACTGAATGAAAACATAATTGGATTAGGCATAATTGGTTTAGGCAAATTGGTTTAGGCAAATAGAGAAGACCTTGAAGTTTGGCTGGATGTAGCTGAGCTGGACCCTCACATCAGCCTCCTCATTTAGCCAACTGTGACACTTAGGGCCGTATTCAATTGCAGGCAAAAAGCCGTTCTCGGCTAAAAGTTTTTGCCGATGACGTAATTTCGCCTGTTGGAAACTTTCCGCCCAATTCAATTGCAATGACTTTTCTCCTAAGCAGAAAGTCAATGCATTCAGATAGGCGGAAAAGATTTGCCTCTGAACGGAGGCGGGAAAAAGTGCAGTTTTGGGGTGCAAAGTTGCGGGAACCCCCGTGAAGTGTTAGGACAGTCCCCCAAAGGTAAACTGTGTCAAAAAAAGTAAAAAAAAATCCATTAGAACATCCCCAAAAAGTACTTTCGTTTTGGGGGCGAAAAAGTGTAAAGTTGGGAGACATTCAGAAAAACTAGCAAACTAGACTCCAGGGGGGTCCCCAAGTATGCCCCAGGTCTTTTTTTCTTTGCAGGTGTTTGCGGCTGGTGGTTTTTCATGATTTTTAAAACTTCACTTTAGCAACTTTTAAATATGCTAGCCCCCATTTTCAGGTACCCCAAATTTGCTGGGACTAGTTATTTTGATGAAAAAATATTACTAAATGCTATTCTTCACCCCATATGCAAATACGCTAAATAGCACCTATTGAGACCATTTAAGTAACCCAAATACCTTCAGCAGGGCTATTTGGGGGTATACAAAGTGTCAGTGCTTCTTTTGGGGGGTGTCAGGCTTATTTCCCCAAATCTGACAGGACTTTTTCGTAAGTTTTGCCGGGATGCGTTCTCGCGTCCTTTGCAATTGAATAAGGCAAATCGCAGGGATAAGCGCGATACTTTTCTGGAGGCAAAACTGGTGATGATGGCGAAAAGTCCGGCATGCAAAAAGTCTGGGTTTTTTCGCCGGCAATTGAATACGGGCCTTAATCTCTGTGGTGGCATAAGCCAAGTAACTACATTCACCATGATATGCTGCTGAGAATGACAGAAGAACCTGGACTGCCTTCTTGGAAAGTGCCAAATACTCATTTCTCACCAGAACTGCAAAATGTAAACATTTGCAAACTCCTTTATTGAGGAATCACATGTCATATTAATGAATTATTCATATTCACTGGCATCTTTTTGTTTTCCAAAGGTTTTCGCACCAACAATTGTATCTGTAACTTACCCATTTCCCATCGTTTGCGCATGCACAGTACAGTGCCCAGAGTCTATAACTTCGGCGCTGGCCGCCCACAGCTCAGTGCGCTGGCGGCTGCCGGGCGGAGAGGAGGGGCTCCGTGTCTGAGTCTGCACACGGGCCCCCTCCTCTCTTGAAACACCCCTGGGTCTCGGGTTAAGGGAGGAACCAGAGGCGTGGGGCCTGAATATATGACCTCCTCATCCACGGTTGTCAGACATCGATGAGACCAATCCAAAGGTGCGGAGTCTAACCAGCTGGGAGGTGTTCACCAGTGACCCCTACCAATATGGGTTTAGCTGCACTCAACTGGCAGGTCGCGGCCCTTTGGACTGGTGTCTGATACCGTGGGAATAGAGACAGATATAAATGGCCCAGGAGATATACTTCTGAAAAGAAGCACCAATACAGGAGATAGGTACATGTCCAATAATGCTGATAGTGCTAGGTGTCCTGTCTGTGATGAGGAGAGCAAACACTGGAGTCTTGTAGCAAAATTGCGTCAAAAGACGCTATAACTAGTACACCAGAAAGGGGTCCTTGACGCTATGTTGCGTCAAGATAGACATCAGAAGGGAGTATTTGACTCAATGTTGCGTCAGAATATGGTCAGTAGTGGCACACAGGCTAGATGTTCTGGACACACTGTTGCACAGAGAGTTGGTATAGCTGACACACAGGCTAGATGTTCTGGACGCACTGTTGCACAGAGATCTGGCACTGGTTCCACAAGGAATCGCAGAGGGACCTGGAATGAGGTAACAGCAAGGATACACTCAGAAGTGACAACGTTGCATAAGCAACTTCCTGCTGTCTGGAGGCCGGCTTTATACCCTGCAGTAGCAGATCATTGGTAGACAGCGTCAGCTGACTACCACCATGCTACCATATTGTACAGAGTAGTCAGGTGTTGCAAACTGTCATGGCTGCATCCATGACGGTGACTGCAGTAACCAAGGCACAGCGCAGTTCAAGGCAGTATACATGGCTCTAGGAATAATGCTCAGCGCGTCACCCTCCGCTGCACCAGGCGTCTAACCATGCGAGTGACCAGGGACAGCCGGGGTGAGTAATGCCCGATCCTAGGCCGCAACCTTACAATCTCCTTATATGCCCATCATATCTTGCAAAAGGCATCTCACCCTTCCCATAAAAGGTGCAGCCCCCAGTAAATTAAAATTATGCCTCATAGCGTTCCTATATTTCATATTCCACACAGTGCACCCAGCAAGTTCATATTATGCCACAGAGTGCCACCATAGCTCATATGCCTCACAGTGCCCCAATAAGTACATATTATGCTACACAATGTACCTATAGTTCATATGCCTCACAGTGCCCCCCGGTAATATGCCACACAGTGCCCCTTGTAATGTAATTATGCGCACACTTACCTCAGCTCCACTTTCCAGTTTGTGATGTCTTTTCCTCTTCATGGTAATGATGGTATGGCAACATGCAATAAGTATCCTTGATGAAAAAGCCCCCCTGAATTCGCCTTTCTCCATACTGTGACAGATCTCAGAGTCTCCACGTCTGTCCTCTGAGTTGGGTGTCAAGTACTTCAAGTTCAAAATGGGATAAAAAAATATCTTGTTTAAACACCACAAAGAAACTGGAATGAACCTTAACTTCCTTTTTATGAATGATGACCCAAGAAGAGAGGTTTCTAAATAGATGCTTTGCCTGTCTTCAGGAAGACCTGTGGTGAAAAAGCATAGGGAGATTTGCCAGAGAATAAAATACATATCCCCAGCTCCTTAAGCATCTTAAGCTGAACTTAAAGATGGCTGGGTGCCACGATTACAGAAAGTTTGACAACCACTGATGTAAGGAGTAAAACCTACTGCTTTAATTGTAAAACTATCAAATTCCATTCATTTGCATTTTAAATATTACCATTTCTAAATTTCCACTACGATCACTGGGTTATACAGCATGTTTTCCATCCTGTATTTCCAAACATTTGGCCTAAGCTGCATGCATTTAGGGGTTGACAAAGGTGGACATGGTTGTGCTTCTGTTTCACTGCAAGCTTCTGATTCTCAGCCACCAGCACGTGTCTTATTGCAATGACCATAAGAGAAGCAAAACAAAGAGGGGAGTTGTGAAATATGAGGGGGAGTAGGTGTAGTGCAGGTGGGCAGTGGGTTGTGAGAGCAGATGGGAGAAGGAGGAGTAACAGATAATATTGGGGGACAATAGGAGACATACAAAGGGGGAGCAGAGAGACACATATGGGAAGGCAGAAAGACAGATACATAGACAGACACATAGAGGGGGAGCACAGACACAAACAGAGGATGGGTCAAATATGAGGGGAGAAAGAATGGGGGCAGTGATGGGCATGGGAGGAGAGGGTAGCCTAATTACATTGAGGTCTGCTAGGACTCTGGATCTAATTAAAAAATGCCCGTAGCTGCAATAAAAATTAATTAATGTTTGTTTTATTATGTTCTGGCTGTGGGGGCAATGAATAAATGTGTTTTATTTTTTTCCTGTGGGGGCAATTGTAGAATCAATGTGTCTTAGCTTTTTCCTGTGGTGGGAAATGTGTGTGTGTTTCTTTCCTGTGGAAGCCGGCCAATGTGTGTGTTTTTTTTCCTGTGGTGGCCAATGTGTGTGTGTTTTTTGTCCCTGTGGGGGCTAATGTGTATGTGTGCTTTTTGTCCCTGTTTAGGCTAATGTGTGTGTGTGTGTATTTTTTGTCCCTGTGGAGGCGAATGTGTGTGTGTGTTTTGTCCGTGTGGGGGCTAATGTGTGTGTGTGTTTTGTCCCTGTGGGGGCTAATGTGTGTGTGTTTTTTGTCCCTGTGGGGGCTAATGTGTATGTGTGTTTTGTCCCTGTGGGGGCTAATGTGTGTGTGTGTTATGTCCCTGTGGGGGCAAATGTGTGTGTGTTTTGTCCCTGTGGGGGCTAATGTGTGTGTGTGTTTTGTCCCTGTGGGGGCTAATGTGTGTGTGTGTTTTTTCTCCCTGTGGGGGCTAATGTGTGTGTGTGTTTGTCAATGTGGGGGATAATGTGTGTGTGTGTTTTGTCCCTGTGGGGGCTAATGTGTGTGTGTGTGTTGTCCCTGTGGGGGCTAATGTGTGTGTGTGTTTTGTCCCTGTGGGGGCTAATGTGTGTGTGTTTTGTCCCTGTGGGGGCTAATGTGTGTGTGTGTTTTGTCCCTGTGGGGGCTAATGTGTGTGTGTGTTTTGTCCCTGTGGGGGCTATTGTGTGTGTGTGTGCATTTTGTCCCTGTGGGGGCTAATGTGTGTGTTTTGTCCCTGTGGGGGCTAATGTGTGTGTGTTTTGTCCCTGTGGGGGGTAATGTGTGTGTGTTTTGTCCCTGTGGGAGCTAATGTGTGTGTGTTTTGTCCCTGTGGGGGCTAATGTGTGTGTTTTGTCCCTGTGGGGGCTAATGTGTGTGTGTGTTTTGTCCCTGTGGGGGCTAATGTGTGTGTGTTTTGTCCCTGTGGGGGCTAATGTGTGTGTGTTTTGTCCCTGTGGGGGCTAATGTGTGTGTGTTTTGTCCCTGTGGGGGGTAATGTGTGTGTGTTTTGTCCCTGTGGGAGCTAATGTGTGTGTGTTTTGTCCCTGTGGGGGCTAATGTGTGTGTGTTTTGTCCCTGTGGGGGGTAATGTGTGTGTGTTTTGTCCCTGTGGGAGCTAATGTGTGTGTGTTTTGTCCCTGTGGGGGCTTGCCTCCTTGGTATTTCTTTGTGTTGTTTTTAGTTAATAAAAGTAGTAATTATAGTTATAGTCAGATAGGGGGAGACACTGTTATATTTCTTGCACAGTGGTGCTAGTAGACCTGGGTTGCACATCAGACCTCTGAGCAAGACTTGCTGTCTCAGAATGAGCGTCTCGCCAAAGACGCTGGGGCCTCTGCAGCTATGAAGGAATTTGCAGAGGCTCACTAGAGCATGCCCAGAAAAGGGTCCTCACATGCCTGTGTTTTTCTAACATCTACAATAACAGCGTTTGGTGTATTATATACACCAAACGCTGACTACCTGTCACCCACTTTGCGAATAAATTCTGTCTCTCATCGCCATTGCTAATCCATTGCCGCGCATGTGCAGTACGGCTCTGATGTATGCACAGTGGCAAAAAAAAATTCCACTGCATCCAACGTCAACATTGTGTGCATCTCTGAACCAGGGCCTCTGTGTGTAAGAGGCTGTGCTGAATAGAGGGATGAGGACGGAGGGGAAGTGCAGGAAGGGGCAATAATGCACAGACACACTAAGCAGCAGTTCCGCTTGTGTAATAGGCACCCATTAAGGGAACAGGCAGTGCAGCCCAGCTTCTAAAGATGCCAATGGACCACCTGCCCATGGTGCCTTGGGGTGCCACCTAGTTTGGGAACCACTGTGTTACATTGTGTAAGAGCCCAAACTAATCAGCATCTGGGCTGTTTCTCTTGGTGAAAACCTGAAAAAAACACTTGGGCCCATGCACCTAGAGAATCTCGGCCTGACGAACACTGTGCCACTACTGGTGCCCGTGGCCAATATGGATAGAAGACCACTACTGATTGGCTATTAAGTTGATGGGTTCATTGCAGATTAACTCATTTTGTGTCAGCTGCAACTTTTCATACTGTAGTTTGGAAAAATTTCAAGTAAGTATTTTTTATGGATACAACGCTGCAATAGACTTATGGGGTCCATTCTAAAATAATAATGTATGCATAACTATTCATTTAGTATTAGTATATGAGGGCACTAATCATTTACTATTACTCAAAGGGGCACTAATCATTTATTATTACTATAAATGGGGCACTACTATTTGTTTATTTATTACAGGTCCAACAATTGTAGTGCACACTTGTGTAGAATTGATTACACTAGTTCCATTTCTTTTCCTTGGCATCCACCTACCAGGGTCCAAATCATTTGCATTGCTAAACCAGGTTAGAGAAGCTGAGAGGGCATATTTGCATTATTCTTCAATCATTTATTCCCTTTCTGGTAATCAAGATACATGCTTGCCACCAGGAAAGGACTGGGGGCAATAATCAGCCCCTGCCTTTATAGTGCGAGCGCACATGGGAGGAATGGAAATGTCCATGCATCATGTGGTATGGGGCGTACTGCAAGTTCAGTGTCCTTGTGGAACTCCACCATCTCACCATGCCACCAAGCAGAGTGCCTGAAGCTGCCAAAACTGCTTAGCCAGCCCTTTAGATGGCCAGTACATCCCTGCTTGCTGACTTGGATAGGAGATGCAGGCCTGGATAGGAGATGCAGGTAGCCACTGAAGGCCGAGGAGCCAGACTGTTTACATCATTAAGCATCAGAGAATCACCTCATATTGGCCTCGCCCAGGGGCGTCTTTAGAGAGGAGGGGGCCCGTGTGCATTCCCTGTACGGGGCCCCCTCCTCTCTTCCCGGCGGCTGGCAGCTGACTAACGTGGCTGGCCAGCCACTGGAGCATTAGTTCATTCTGGGCTCTAGAGTGTGCCCGGAGTCTACTGCGCACGTGCAAAACGCAGGAAAAATGGCCACGGCAGGTATTTTTCTGGCTTTTCTGTACAGCTCTGACACCTGGTGTGGGACCTCGGAGAAGTAAGTTTTAAGTAATATAGGTGCAGGGTTCTGCGGTGCGGGCCCCCCTGGACCCGGGGGCCCGTGTGCACCACACACCCAGCACCCATTATAGATACGCCCCTGGCATCGCCCCTCCGCATGAACCTGCGATTCTCAGCATTATTCGCCACATCCTGCCCATTTCTCTAGAAAATGTGGGTGGGCCATCTGCCCTTCCTTTCGGGAGTCTCCTGGATGTTCGGGGAGAATAGGAAACTATGGCAAGATGGCTCACCTGCCAAAAGCACATCCTTTTTGTCCTAGCAGGTTTTTTTGGTGTAGTTTTAAATTTGCAGTTTTGCATATAAGAAAGCTCACAGCTTACAGATTGCTTATAAAACACAGAGGAGTGAAGAAACCGCTGATGTGGTCACTTTACTCCAAGCACATCGGAGCTCCTGTCCCTGCATGTGCTATTTCATACATTTCGGCGATATTATCGCATACTACAGTGTGATCATGAGCACTCAGATCGCATTGAATTATGTGATCATTGATAAATGGGCCCCTTAAACTGATCAGACAATACTGCAGCTCGAGCCTCATGCTGAGTAACAGGATTGTTATCCACTTTTGCCACATAGGTGTGTCTGGCGGTTACCAAATGCTGTGATAGGTGAATCATTGCAAGATTTTAACATGTTGTGTCATATAGAGCTGGATTGATAGCATAATCATACTGCATTAGTTTTATAGGAGCCTTACATTACTAATGTGCTCCTTACACTTCCCACCAAGAACACCCCTTCTGGAGTCTCCAGGAGGACATCATTAAAATACAGTGAAGGAGATATATCAAACCTTGGAGAGAGATAAGGTGGAGAAATATAAAATACCAACCGTCATTTCTCAAACACAGCCTGTAAGATTACAGTTAGAAGCTAATTGGTTGGCACTTTATCTCTCTCCAAGATTTGATATATCTCCCCCAGTATATGTAAATATGTCCCACACCCTCAGTCTGTAGCTTTCTGTTTCATTCCATTCCCCTCCTGACATCATTACACTGTCCCTGTCTCATGCAGTCCCCTGTCAGTCCTCACACAGACACACATGTCCACAGGTCTCTGCCTGCCAACAAGAACAGCACGCTCATCTCTTGAAATACACTATGCTGCTGTGAGCATTACGCTAATTCCGTTGGCTACAGTTTGTCCTGTCCTTGTCCAGCTCAAAACTGGAGACATCCAGACAAGTAGAAGATAAAGAACGACAACAAAAAAATTGATCTGACCCTAGTCATACACACCTGTAGAAAGGTCATCTGGCCTTGGACAAATACACAGCAAAACAGGCTGCTTAGGCTGATAATTAGAGGTTAACGGACATATTGCTCAACAGTGGAAAACAAATGAACTCTTATGACCTACAGTATTAGCCATAATTGTATGTGTGGGATAAAAAGAAATCAACCTGATTTTTAGGAACTAACACAATAATATAAGAACAAATATAATATCTTAGTTAATAAACTGTTCATTAGTAGATGTAGTGTATGTATATTGCAATAGATGTAAGTTGCCCCCTTCCTGGCACCCTCCCCTGTCCATTATCAATGCTTCACTTATGTACAAACAACTACATAGCTAAATGCAAAACATAATTTGAATATCATTGAAAACATCATTCTAATAGTTAATCTAAATGTTGCAATTATATCCTATATTATTTGCCTGAACCTGATCTGTAATTATATATTTGTTTTATATTTGAGTAAGGAATTATCTGTTTGTTTTATGCATATTACTATCTTGCCAAAATCTGGATATTTATGTTGTTTGTAAAATATGGCACCATAACAGCAAAAACAATAAATAAATATTGATTGAACTTGATTGCCAATGTTTTTTTCATCATCTGGGTTTAATATTCATACTGATTTATTGTGAGATGTTAATATTTTTATACTAACGCTGAGTGAAGTGAATATAGAAGGTACAAATATGTATTTATTTCACCTTGCTTCAAAACACAGAAAAAGCAAGAGTGTCATACCGAGTATGCTTCCTACCCAGGGACCAGGGGCGTATTAAGAGAGGAGGGGGCCCGTGATCACTCCCCGTCCGGAGTCCCCTCCTTTCTCTCCGGTGGCCGCCGTGCACTGACAGCCTCAGTAGACTGTGCCCAGAGTCTAGTGCGCATGCACAGGTCTCCGGGAAAATG
Organism: Taudactylus pleione; assembly: GCA_031769625.1. Classification (NCBI taxonomy): domain Eukaryota; kingdom Metazoa; phylum Chordata; class Amphibia; order Anura; family Myobatrachidae; genus Taudactylus; species Taudactylus pleione. The sequence continues at coordinate 5,273,611 of JAUIMM010000368.1, read as the reverse complement.
GCGCAGCATTTTCCAGGCCTTTTGCATAGCTACTCACCTGCCGATGTGGGACTTCAGAGAGGTAAGTATTAAAAAGTAAGGGTGCAGGGTGCACACGAGCCCCTAAGTACAAGGGGCCCCACACCGTGCACCCTGCACCCATTATAGATACGCCCATGCCAGGGACCCAACTGTGTGTAATTGTATATTCTCCACGTGTTTGCACGGTATTCCTCTGGCTGCTCCGGTTTCCTCCTAAACTCCAAAAATAAAATGTACCCTAGGGTGTATGCAGGGCCGGCCCTAGCCCAAATTTTTTGGTAAGCAAGTATATTTTTGGCGCCCCCCTATACAGGGCCCCTTTTACAGTGCCAACGGTAGTGGTCCCCCCTGTGCAGTGCCCCTTGTGCCCCCAGTAGTATTCCCCTTACATAGTGCCCCCAGTAGTAGTCCCCTAATGCAGTGCTCCCAGTAGTGGTACCCCCTATGCAGTGCCCCTTTTACAGTGCCCCTGGTAGTGGTCCCCCCTGTGCAGTGCCCCTTGTGCCCCCAGTAGTATTCCCCTTATATAGTGCCCCAGTAGTACTCCCCCCTATGCAGTGCCCCCAGTAGTGGTACCCACTATGCAGTGCCCTTTATATAGTACCCCCAGTAGTGGTCCCCCCTTGTAGTGCCCCCCTAGTAGTAATCCCCCCTTGTAGTGCCCCCAGTAGTATTCCTCCCCCCTTGAAATGCCCCATTAGTATTCCCCCTGTAGTGCCCCCAGTAGTAATCTCCCCTTGTAGTGCTCCCAGTAGTAGACCCCCTTGTAGTGCCCCCATTAGTAGTCCCCCCCTTGTAGTGCCCCCAGTAGTAATCCCCCCCTTGTAGTGCCCCCAGTAATAATCGCCCCCTTGTAGTGCCCCCAGTAGTATTCCCCCCTGTACTGCCCCCAGTAGTATTACCCCCTGTAGTGTCCCCAGTAGTATTACCCCCTGTAGTGCCCCCAGTAGTATTACCCCTGTAGTGTCCCCAGTAGTATTCCCCCCCTAGTAAGCCCCCCTTGTAGTGCCCCCCAGTAGTATTACCCCCTGTAGTGTCCCCAGTAGTATTCCCCCTAGTAATCCCCCCTTGTAGTGCCCCCAGTAGTATTCCACCTTCCCCCGCCCCCCGCAGTAGAGACGTAATGAAAATTAAAAAAAAAAACACTTACCAAACCCGCTCCTGCTCCTGGTCCCGCCGCCGATACCAGCTCCTCCGTCCGCCGCTTTGCATTATGGGAGTGATGTCATGAGCAGCAGCCGATGGGAGTCTGTCTGACTCTCATCAGCTGCTAAAGCAAACACACAGCTGCCGGAGCCGTGTTATTATATCACATCTCAAATAGCAACGTTTCTGTGCCAACAAGGTATTTCAAGTACCCTGAGTGCCGCGATTTCATGCCCAGTACTTACCTATTTTTCGCGGGCACCGGGCCAAGTTACCTGACACCAGGGAGAGCAGGACCTATGGTGATTATATATATATATATATATATATATACTGTATATACAGTATATATATACAGGTTGAGTCTCCCATATCCAAATATTCCAAAATATGGAATATTCCGAAATGCAGAATTATTTTGGCATGACTGAAGTAATGAAACCTTTGATTGTTGATGGTTCAATGTACACAAACTTTGTCTAAGGTGCAAATTATTAAAAATAATGTGTACATTTACCTACAGGTTGTGTGTTTAGGGTGTATATGAAACAGAAATGAATTTCATTACTGTACACAAACTTGAGCCACAAAATTATTGAAAATATTGTATAAAATTACCTGCAGGCTATGTGTATAAGGTGTATAAAACACATAAATGCATTCTGTGTGTATATTTGGGTCCCATTCCCAAGATATTTCATTATTAAATGCAAATATTCCAAAATACGGAATATTCCGTTATCCAAAATACCCCTGGTCCCAAGCATTTTGGATATGGAAGATTCAACCTGTAATATATATATATATATATATATATATATATATATATATATATATATATGATAATAGTAATAATAAACCAATCTGTGCTCCATAGAGACTGTACTAAGCATTTATTATAGTTGTGAAAAAAAACAATGTCCAGTGTTCACATTTAATATTCTCAAGTCTAGTGCACCAGATACAAAATGTATAATGTCAGAGCTACCAAGTGATACATTTTCACCTTTTAGCAGAATATCTATAGAACTGGAAGTATATTAAAAAAAGTAGCTTGCTATAACCAGTAAAGATTTGCCTGAGGTTATGTACATTTTTATTAAGTAGCCTCTTATCCAGGCCTTAGTATTTCATGAGCTGTTACCAAGTGTTTCAGACGATCAGGGTCTGTGACAGATACCTACTGGATTGACTTTTGTGGATCCTTTTAGCCCATAGAATTTGTATAGCAATTTTAATGCTTTCATCATCTCAAGAGACCCATACATCTGAGGTGCATTTCCTTGATTCCCTGATCCGATTCGCCATTGATGATTGCCAATCTGTCAGGTAATCGGGGAAATTCTGCATGTTAAAAGTGCCTAATTTGCCGATTACGACCATTTTCGGGTTGGGATTGTGGAGATCTTTCTACATATTAAATATTTCTGATTCCCATCAGCAAAAAGGGGAATTGCTCCAATCTAGCATAGATGTATGGGGGAGGTGTTGGGGGAGTATAGATTTTAGGGCTACAGTTACCCACTCCTTCTGAGTAGAGTTGGTTGTAGGAGACTTCAGCAGCATTCCCAGAAGAAAGTTACTCATGCCTGCTGCCACCAGGCTCAGCAGAGTCAGGTCTTACATGGATGTCATTTGGATACCATTCTTAACCAATCTGATGGTCAGGAATTATATTAGTATGCATCGGTCACTTCATTTACAAATCAGACCCTGTTTAGCATGTCAAATCCTTCCTTATCAGAGGGTGGATACACCACGGGGCTGAAGAATGAAACCTCTATCAGTAACATGATAGGAAAATTGATGTCCCTGAAGGCAGCTAACTCAGATCCTTACGGTTAGGAGGTTAACTGCAGACAAAACAAAAATAATTATAGGCTGCTGTGGATGAGCAAGTCTTCATTCTGAGCAGACTTAAATGTTGCTTTCACTAAGATAAGTGACACAACATTGTTTACAGGAAAAACAGTAGCTTTTCAATTAATTATTAATGTACTTTTTATGATGCTTTTTGTAATGTTTATAGCTCAATAAGTGTATAATGCCTAAAAAAATAGTATACCTCTCTGATCACACTGTATAACAAGGGGATATCCACAAGATTTGTTATTCATTTTCTAATTTACCTAGACTTGTATATTATTATTATTATTATTATTATTATTAATATTACTACAGTACCTTACAGTTTAAATAAATGTATTATATGGGAACCGGATGAATGTAATAGGAATCTCAGATAAGTTTCCCTAATATCCATTTTCAAATTCAAATTCTATAGACATTCAGCTTGTTATACTATTTACTGTGAACTTTGAATAGGGAAAAACCTTTATCATTTATGACCAGTGTTTCCACTTTGTTTTGGAGGGGGGGGGGGGATTACTTTTTTTCCTGGTTTGCAGCAGTGTTTCCACTTTTGGATTTTTATTCCTGTTTCCCATTTTTTGGCCATATTATACTGTTTCCACCTTTGGATTACTTTCCTAGTCGGATAGATTAACCTTTTAGTTTTTAATCTTCTTTTACTGTAGTTACTTTTGTCAGCCCTCCTGTAATGTAATTACCAAACTTTTTGAGGAAAAAAAATGTGAGGGAATAAACAGGGAATTTTTTTTGGAAAACCAAGATGAAAACTGGTAGAGACCAGGAAATCTGAACATTTGAAAGTGGAAACACTGTTTATAAACCCTTTTAAAGTTCTGCTGATACTGTATTATGGCCCTCATTCAGAGCCGTACGCTCTGAGCAGAGCGCACGCTCTGAATGAGGGCCGGGCTCCATTTTCATGGAGCGTCCTCCTGGACGCTCGTATAGCTGTGGGTCACCACCCACAGGCTATATGAGCGTGCTTTTTGATGGCCGCGATGGTCGAGACCATCGCGACCATCGAAATTGCGAGCCGGAGCCTGCGGTTGAGGTTTTCAACCGCAAGCTCCGGAGTGATTTTGGCTCTATCAGAGCCAAAATCACTCCCACTGACATCACTAGTGATGTCAGTGGGCCGGCTTCTGACGGGAGGCGTTCCCGTGGGAACGCCCCCGTCAGGGAGGCACGCCCACCAAAGGGGGCATGCTGTCAATCAACATTGACAGCACGCCCCCTTTGATCGGACACAACGAGCGAAGGACTTTCCTTCGCTCGTCGCATCTGGCGCATGCGCACGACGGAGCTCCCTCCGTCGTGCGCATGCTCAGTGCATAACATCGACCCACTTGCGAGCGGACAGCCGCTCGCGAGTGGGTCTGAATCAGGCCCTATGTCCTGTTCAATGCAAGTGGAATGGACCTGGAACATGGAGTTCCGAAAGCTGTCCCAATCACTGACTTAGGAACAGCCCCCCCCTAAATCAGGTCAGTTGGGAGGTATGGCACTCTAAAGAGTATATTTACTAAAGTTTAGATTTTTTGGCATTTTTCCATTAATTTTGCAATCCACTTATTTACTGTACTAAGGGGAAAATCGACAAGAAACGGACCAAATGAATGACTTTAAAATACAATAGAACATTGTCCCACTATGTTTTTTTTAGTTGAAGGAAAACCAATCCCAGATTTACTATGCGTCTGGTTTAGAACCTGGCACAAAGCTGATGGCAAACCCAACCAAATAATAAACCTGCCCTCTCCCATAGTGCACTACACACTGCTGGAACCGGAAGCCAGAGCTCAGGATTGAGTTCCAGTCTCCGGCTGCTGTGCCGCTGGCTCGGGGAAAGAGCAGGGCGCTCGTTGGTAAGAAATCTCAGTGGGTGCCCGGCAAATGGACCAGAACACTGGCGCCAGAATCCCGTCATCAGTTGCGATGCTGACACCGGAATCCCGACATCCGGCACCCTGAACATGAGTATAATGGGACGGGTTAGCTTTAGCCGTGGGGGGTTTAGGTTAAAGCACCACGGGAAGGAGGGTGTCGGTTAGGCTCGGACAGGGGGGTTACGGTTAGACACCACCGGTGGAGGGTTAGGCACTGAGGGGGGAGAGTTAGGTTTAGGCACTAAGGGGGGAGGGTTAGGGTGCGGGGAGGGTTAGAATGCAGGAAGGGAGTGTTAGGGCTAGGGGGAGAAGATGGGAGGGTTAGTAAACTTACAGAGCCCATCGGGATTCTGAGCATCGGGATGCTGCTATTGGTGTTTTGATGGGCTGGCATCCCGACTGCTGGTCTCCCATACCCAACCCATGTGAAAGCTGTGCACTACTGCAAATGTCTTTCATAAAAGTTGACTGTGATTTCCCCTGCAGAGATCTGTGCTGTATTTTACCCATACAGCAGCAATTAAGTGCTATATTTCTCCCATAAGGCATCACACAAATGCTATAAATCATCCACAAGGCAGCAGATAGGTGAATAACTGTGACTAGAAAATAAATTTATTTTCAATAGAGGGATATGATTTACTTTAAAGAATTACAATATTTTAACCGTATACTTTAGCTACTACACCATACATTTTTTTTCAGTTTCCTGATAATATCGTGCTCTTCATAAAAACAACTTGTTTTAAGACTTTTTGTAAGTTTACCCACATCTGACAATATTGATTCTCTCATCATCTTTCTCCATTGTTTTAAGCAGACAAATGAAACCATCAGTACAGCCTATGTATGGGAAGGGCTTGCTTCTAAATTGCTGGAGCATGGCAAAGCGTCTCTGATCGACTGTTCACTTTTTGACCCATTAACGTACATCTAGTTAATTCATTTGGGTACACTAGACACAAGTCTCATCATTCTTGAACGATTTCCTAATTTGGCTATTTCAGGAATGAAGAAGGGAGATTCCCTATGGAGCCACAATGTGCATCCTAAGGGGGAGATTCAATTGTTAGCACCAGCGGCTGTCAGTGATGGCCGCCTGACGTAGCAATTAATTTGTTGCGCCGTTCGAGGCAGAATAGCTAGCACCCTCCTGAGGTGCCAAACAGAAATGTGAAATAGTCCATAGTTTGGGCACCCAACAGGGAGTTTAGATGCCCTAACCAGGACTTTAGATGGATTTAACCACTATACATGACTAAACCCTGTCAATTTTGGTGCGACAAGCGCAATAATTAATGGGAGATTAAAACAATGGCTAAACCCTATCTATTTTGGCGCAACAAGCACAATAATTAATGGAAGACCAAAACAATTGAATTACTCTGACAGGCACCCAGTAATTATTGTAGTGCCCAAAACTATTGAATCCCCCCCACCCCCCCCCAAAAAAAGTAATAACTGGTGATACAGCCAAGGATAACTAGGTCAGTTCTCCTTAGATAGTTTATACTTGTGTGATTACGCGCACATGATCTCCAGGTGTAGGGGTCTACAAGTGGAAATTACAAGCTGGCAATTGCACAATGTGGCAAACCGGTCTTTTACAGTGCAGTTACACTTACATGCAACTATAAATCAGGTCCTAAATGTAATTTACTCTTGTTTTGGTGTAAAACAATCTTATGGAGCATACACACGGTCAGATTTTTCTTCAGATCTGAACGATAACGATTTAAAAATTCGTTCAATCGTTCATATCTGAAGGAAAATCTGACAAATCTTTCAGATCTGTCAGATGAACGAATTGAACGATGCGCGTTCCCGATGGTCAGATAACGATACCTGACATCTGATGTGTTTGCAGTCAGACTTGGACGATTCCATTCATTTTAATGCAGTCAAAAATCGTTCAAATCGTTCATCTGACAGATCTGACAAATCTGACAAATCCGACTGTGTGTATGTATGCTCCATTACATTTTTCTTAAAACAAACTGAAATTGTACTACAATATAAAGTGTGTTGGAGTGAGTCTCATAGAACCATAATAATATATCATAGAAATAGTTAAAAAAAAAAATTAAATGTTTACAAACTTAGATTTAGATTTTATTTCATTTTGTTGTTTATTCGTTTCATTTATATTTACTTTATCATTGATGCAAGAGCCTCTGTAAATAGATACATCTGTATTGTAACTTTATTTTACTTTGTGCTACAATGAGCATATTATTTAGTGTTCTATGCTTGTTTAGAGCTATATCCTCAAATACCTTTCCTAACCTAACTGTAGATATTTTTTTTATACAACACTTGCTTTCTTACTTTGACTCTTAATGGAACAAGAACCTTTTTTGACACCATTGTTGGCCTGCTTATTTGTCATCGTCTGTGCACGATCTGTCCAAGCCTGCGGAAACTTTGATATAACAACGCTGATTGTATCAGTAAACCTGGAGCAGAAAGTAAATTCCTCCTCTGCCTCAGTTAGATGACTGACTAAACAAAAAACTTACATTTGGCAGCAGATTGTAAACAGCAACACAAAATCAAGATGTGGTTAGGCTAGAGACAGCGGAATAGTTATCATATTATTTAGATCAGATAACGACTTACTGTAATGTAAATCAACAATTGTGAAAGTTTAATTTAAGTCCTTAATTTGTTTTACCACTGCAAATAAACAGGTTGTATTAAATTGTTTAGTTGACAGAAACATACTTTTTATTTTGAGACTACGTGAAATGAATGGGATGTAGTCAGAATGCCGACCAATGGGATTCCGGTGGTCAGAATGCAGACGCCTGAATCCAGAAGGTAAGTACTGGGGTTAGGTGGAGGGTTGGGGTAAGGGGTTAGGCACTAGGGGGAGGGTTAGGCTGCAGTGGGGGAAGGTTAGGTTTAGACTGCGGAGAGGGAGGGTTAGGTTTAGGCACTGGGCGGTAGCTTAGGTTCAGGCACCTGAGAGGAAGGGTTAGGGGTTAGGTTAGGCTTACTTACCTGGGGGTGTCAGCATTCTAACCTGGTCGGGATACCGGCATCAGGATTCTGCCCACCGGGATCCCGAGCGCCGTCATACTGTACCCAACCTGAAATTTATGGTTTGGCTTTTTTGGACACTATATACTGGGTACTGCCACTCAGCTTGCTTGTATTAATTCAGTTTAGATACTAATCAGTGTACTCCATTTCCCTATCCTAAGCTGGGTACACACCTTTGCAACCTTTCAATGCGATGGTTCAATCGACTTCACTCCTGATCGAAAGTCTCGAATGCAGTGCCAATACGCACGTACACACCTATACAATCATACAATCATGGGCAGCACAGACGGTGTAATGGTTAGCATTACTGCCTCACAGCACTGAGGTCTTGGGTTCGATTCCCACCATGGCCCTACCTGTGCAGAGTTTATATATTCTGCCTGTGCTTGCGTGTGTTTCCTCCGGGTACTCCGGTTTCCTCCCACACTCCAAAAATATACTGGTAGGTTAATTGGCTCCAAACACAAATTAACCCTAGTGTGTATGTGTGTGCACATGTGATAGGGAATTAGGGAATGTAGAGTGTAAGCTCCACTGGGGCAGGGACAGATGTGAGTGGACAAATATTCTCTGTAAAGCACTGCGGAATATGTGTGCGCTATATAAATAACTGGTGATAAATAAATAAATAAAATACAGGGTGTAGTTATATTACCGGTGGCTCGAATGCCCGATACCTGTCTTTATCCCAATGCTGAACGGTAAGGGGGCTTGTTAGGTCTTAGCCGCAGGGGGGTGGGATAGGTTTGGGAACCCTTGGGGGGAGATTAGGGTTAGGCACCCCCTGGGGAGGGTCAGCACTGGACAGCAGGGACAACAGTACATATGTGAAAAAACACAAGGACATACTAAGTAGATAGGTAGGACAGAAAGTAGGGTGGGTCCTTTTTAGGAATTACAATTACAATTGAGTAGATGAGTAATATGGCTATTTATCTAATTACAGGGCCATTTTTGTTTTTACTGATAAGGATGACAATGTGAGATCAGCAATGCAGAATGCTGAAGCAAGAAAGGGTTAATGTAAGCAAGCATACATGGAAACAAAGCAAGTTACAGGGCTCATGATGATATTTCGCAGCCCTGCACAATCTCTGGGGCATGTGGTATTGTTTGCAGACCAGAACACTCTCCGTGCCAGGATGTAGTTATGACATCAGAATCCCAACAAGAGACTTAAGATAAGCATCGAAATACCAACGGCATCCCTAGGGGGGAAGGTTAGGGTCAGCCCCCCCCAGGAGGGTTAGGTTTAGGGTGGGGTAAGGGGGGGGTTAGGCTCCCCCGGGGGGTTAGGCTCCCCCAGGGGGAGGTTAGGGTTAGGCACCACTAAGGGAGGGTTAGGGTTGGGGGGGTAGGGATAGGTTACTTACCTGCCCTGTTAGGAATCTTCTCCCTTTGGGCTGCTGGCATTGGGATATGAACCGCCGGGTCTTCATACCCATTCCGTCTGTGCCATGTTGTTTTCCTAACTGTACCTTCTCCTGAGGGGAAATCTGTTAAGGGGTAGATTGCCACACATAGCAATTTTTTTAATGATTTCACCGATTCCCACAGATTGGAATGAGAAATCGTCGAGTGTGTTCGCTCTTTGTCAGGACACTGCACGCTCCCGTGGGGTCGTCAGCTACATCGTCAGGTTGGCCCTACATGCAGCTCAATCTGATGATGCGACTGACGACCCCATGCTGTGGGATGCGGCAGGGGCCAACATATCGGTCGGTCGGGCACCGGATTGTACAATGTGTATCAGCTACCCGATATGACAGCCTGTCAACGGGGGAGTCGTCACTTGTATCGCTGGGTAAACACATCGTTTAAAGTGTACCCAGCTGTACTCTGTCACCCTGTCATCCACCATGCTAAACTTACTGGCACCGCTTGGCAATAACTACTACTCCAGTGCAGGCCAACCTGGTGTCCCTAGTTTTAGGAGAGTAATCACTATCACCACAAAGATCCTTCATCAGCACATGGAACCACTTATGCTTCTAGGTATTGTAGCTGCTGTAACACATCTTTAATGGTTGCTCTGGTTAAATCCTCATGAAGGTTTACTTTGGATCAGGACTAATGAGTATCTGGCAGAGCAGTGAAGCAGTAAACTGGACAGTGCAGGATAGAAAGGACAATGGATTAATGATTAAGCTTTACTCTGTTGGTTACAGAAACACAGCAGAGACAGAGGTCGCATATGAACAAGCAGGTTCCCTAGTAGTGATGGCGTTTATTGCTTATATATCCCCTTACACACTGCTTACACACACCCCTCTAAGGTAATGATGTTATGCAGTTTACATAGTCTAATAGACATACTTTTATACAGTCTGTACACCAGAGCATGTCAGGGTAACCAATCCAGGCTGATCCTCTTATCAGTGCCCAGGATAAAACATGTCTTTTCAGTTCTACTTTATGCATCTATTTTAATGGTAGAGGAAGAGAGGTGTTCACCTCCCTGTTATCATGCAATGAGAGGCAAGGCTAACCCCATCTTGGACTGGGTGCTACTGGGTCTGGGCTGGGGATCTTACTGTATCTTGAGGGCTGACTTCTATGCTGTTGTCCCTGAAGTACCACCTCGGCTCCAGGAAGTATGGAATCATATTAAGGAACTGGTACAGATCTGTACTGCTAGGTGCCAGGGCATTCCTGTCTAGCATTGCTGCAGGAGCCTCCAGAGCTGTTGACCTAACACGATCACTGTAGTGGCCGCTCCATTGGGCATCTAGGAGTGTGGGTGCAGCAGTGCTACTATGCCTCTAACCCCTAGAATGTAAAGTGAGTAAAAGCGATTTCTTATATTTTACATTCTATCCATATATTCATTTATATTCACGTGCATGTAACTCCTATGCATGAAATACAATTCCTGTAAATCAGACAATTGTTCACTAGTGCATATGCTTAAATGCCGCATTGCGCATGCGCTGTGATTGCAATGTGGTTACGGACGCACAGAGGAAGCCATTGCAGAGTGAGTGACAGACTGTGAGCGTTTGGGGGTGGTGACGGGGGAGTGGCCATTACACTGCAGGCGTGTCTATACGTTTGAACGCCGTTTCATGGGTGTGCATAAATTAGCCACTGCAATTGCCTACTCACTGCGTGCGACAAGACTTGCAGTTTCTGCTGCTGGTCAGACCTTGTGTAAATTGTGCGTGAGGTGCCGATGATACTGATGTATACGCTGGAGTGCGATGTGTTGCGGATGTGAGAAAGCAGCAGTGGGCGTCTCTATGCCCGCTGCAATGTGGCTGACATTAGCACAGGATTTGCAGCTGCATATGTAATAGTGATCCTTGCTGAATCAGGCCCTATACTTGGAGCTCATCTATAAAGAGAAATTGGAGCATGGTAAGTACTGTACATTGTACAAGTCACTTCATTCTTTCTGGTGTTTTTTACGTAATGTCACTTTCCTGGCCTTGATTTGTCTCTTGTCACTGGAGGTCATTTTGGGGCATATTTATCAATTACTGCATAGGGTTGTCCACCTACCATCAATATTATGAAACCATCAATGGCTTGCACTCAATGATGATGGTTTTAGCAGCTCCAATGGTGGGAGTTATTGTACTTTTTGCTTTACATATGCACGGCTCCTTCCATCTGTGCATGCATGTCCTGAACCATCAATGGTAAAACCATTGATGGTTTCCAGACAATGGGGGGAAAACCACTGATGATTGTTCCATTGATGGACAAGCCTATCCCCAGGTAAATACCTAGTTAAATCTAATTTCTCACTACCACAGTTATTAAGTATTGGAGCAATGTATAGAGAAATTCATGAAGGGTCACAGAGCCTGATTCAGAGAAGGCTGCTTTGCCGTTATTTGCGCAGTTGGCCAATGTTTCATTTACATGTATCTGAGTCACACAGCACATGTGTTGCGATGGTTTACCAGTATTTAGACGCAGAGTAATTGATAGTGGGAGGTAATGGGGGGTGACTGTGTCAAAAGCTTTTGGTGGACAAGCAGAGACTGCCTCTTTGTACGCAGTCTCACTGGCTCTGGCGGCTTAGGTCCTGATTCAGAGGCACTCGCTATTTTCGAGTGCTTGCTCTGAATCAGGGCAGATTTTTTTTAAAAATCTGTCTCCAGGCCACTCGCATAGCTGTGGGTGACCACTCACAGCTTGTGCGGGCAGCCTGGCGATGGTCGTGATTATCACGACCATAGGGCTTGTGACGAGACCCTTGTGGTAGGGTCTCATCCACCACAAGCCCCAGTGAACTTCCTGCTCTAATAGAGCAGGAAGTTCACTACTGACATACGTGTGATGTCAGTAGGGCCGCCCATAAACGGCAGGCGTTCCTTCGGGAACACCTCCGTTTGTGCAGCCACCCCCCCGATCAACATCGACAGCCACCCCATTTTGCTGCTAGCCCCGAGTGAGTGAAGTTCTCACTCGCTCTGGGGCTCATGCACGCGCGTGCACTCTTCCCGACCATCGACCTGTTGCGAGCGCTATGCACTCACAAGCGGGTCTGAATCAGGCCCTTAGTTCTGCTGGACATTCTGAGCAGCTATAGGGTTGCTCAGAAATTTGCTGGTGTGTCCGACGATGCATCTTTGTGTTTAAGCTGCTGATAGTGAAGCAGCCGGTGGGTGTCTTGGTATACATTACAGTGGCATTAGCATGAGTTCTCAGTACCATTGCATACAAATACGGCCACAATGGGATTAGTGTCCACCGCTGAATCAGGCCCACAGAATATATGCTGTGCTACCCTCTTAATACAGAACAAGGAAACTTAATTAATGTTGAAAATCCCCCGAAAACTGCAGTTTTGTGAGTTTTATCCACACAAAAAGCTGCATAATATGCATCTTATTGTAACAAGGTTCAATATACAAATAAAAATCTAATTTGTTCCCACTCTACGCCATCCTTTGCACAAGTGCACCAAGGTTTCTGCCTAGGCTCCTGGGAGGAGCAGACGTTTGCATGAGCAGGGGGGCAGATTTGAGTAGAATGAGAGATGGAGCAAGTTGAGGAGCTTCTCACTGTGCACAGCAATTTCCACTCTGCAAAATGACTTACATTATCTCAAAGCCGATGGTCTTTGGGTTTGATCTTATATAGTAATAGCGTTGCATTACGGTATTAACATCTTGGCTGCCGGAGTGTGGGAGAGAAAACTTTCCCCTCTGGCGATCCAGGCAATACCTGCAGCGAATCAGCCTAGTGCTGATGTGATGTGACTTACCTCCTGGCCAGCCCCCAGTGTATGGGCGAGATCTAGCAAACATCACAAAATCTCATGCGCAGCCAGATCTCCGCAGAAGCCGCCACTGGTTAGTACATATATTTGCAGGTTATCCTGCTGACAGGTGAAAAAGCGTATACTTAACATTTTTTATTAACATCCGAATGATTTTCTGTCATCATACAAAAGTACAAAGAAAGAAAGAAAAAGTGTTCCAACAAGGGGCACTCACGGACTGTTGGTATATGGAATCATCTAATTGAAGACTCTCTATTGTGGTGACCCAAGAAAATGTATAAAAAATATATAGAAAATATAACCTTTAATTCATCTTTTTAAAACTTAAGGCCAGCAAAATAAAAAAGTGCAAAAAGTGTGTTTAAGTGATATAGTTGTGAAACAATACTAATAAACAATTAAATAAAATACAAATGTTTGAAATTGTCAGATGTTTGCAGATAACGTAGAGAAAAGTGATTTTCTTTATGTTATCGGCATTTGTACACTATGTAGACAAAAGTGATTTGACACTGACATCAAATAGATAACCAAGATTTTATTGGCGTCAGTAATTTGTAGGTCCACCACGTGCAGTGATTAGTGCAGACACCCTTCTTGGCAAACTGTCCACCAGTTCCTGGACAACAGCAGGCAGTATGTTTTGCCATTCCGCTTTAAGGGCCTGATTCAGACCCGTTCGCTAGATGCGGCGCTCGCTCCCAGCGTATGCAAATTCAGCTAAGTGACATCAAGGCAGGCGATCGCACTGCAAGGCATAAGCATGCCCACTATGTCTTGGCGTGCGATCACTTTGTGTATGCATATGCCCACCAGCCACCCACTAGCGTACGTCATCTACAGTAAGTATATATATACCACCATCTGTAAATTGGGTTCCATCGGAACTGACCACAGCACTTGCGTTTGACTGTGCCCTACCGCAAGCACTGCGAGCACTTCAGTGTATAATTCAACCAGGTGACGTGTACTATGACGCTGCCTGTTAATTATGCACGTCTCTGAAACGGCGTTAAAACTAGGGATGTGCAGGCTCGGATAGGTTCGAGTTTGCACGTGGAGTTCGGATTTTTCCCTCCAAAAAAACGGAACTCAGAACGAGGCAAAACGTCATCTTACATGGACGAACATCATCATTCCTGGTCTTTTGTCCAGGAATGATGATGTTCGTCCATGTAAGATGACGTTTTGCCTCGTTCTGAGTTCCGTTTTTTTGGAGGGAAAAATCCGAACTCCACGTGCAAACTCGAACCTATCCGAGCCTGCACATCCCTAGTTAAAACACTCACACGCCTGCGTTCGCACTCCCCCGTTACTACTGCCCTGCCCCTGTTACCACCCACAAACAGCCTCTCCTGTCACTCATTCCACTGGGTTGTTTTTTGCTTGGCGAGCGAGCGCTTCCCGATTGCTCAGACTAGTTTGCTCATGCTCACTGCGATGCATACGCATGTGCAATTGCATAACATCGGCCAGGAACGAGCGAGCGGCTGCTTGTGAACGGGTCTGAATCAGGCCCTAAGTAGAGTGACCAACTGTAACACTCAAGTAGGTTGAGTTGGCCTAGAACGCACCTGTTGCTATAATTCATCTCAGAGGTTCTCAATGGGGTTAAGATCTGGACTCTGAGCTGGCCAGTTCATCCCGGTTACCAAATCTTCCAGCGTCATCCTGGAAACATGACAAGTGGCATTGTCATCCTGATAAAAACATTCATTGTTTCAGTAGAAGTGGAAGTGCATGGGCCTCCCTACGAAGTGTTCCTGTGGCCATTTGGAGCTCATGTCAAATGATATGCATTTCGCTTGCGCAGGGGTGTCCAATCACTTTTTTCTAGTACATACCAATGTTCCTGGTAAGAATCATATAGCACTACTTATAGTGCATTTGATGTAAAACAGAATATTGAAACTTCCTTTCTAGCGCTGGTAATACATTACAGTCACAAATTGTTTTCTGAGGTTTCTCCCAGAAAAAAATCTGCGACTGTAATGTATTACCAGCGCTAGAAAGGAAGCTTCAATATTCTGTTTTGCATGTATATTTGGTGAAGGTGTGAGGACACTTTCCTTTTTGATACTACCTACCAGCAGCTGAATAGCGCACACATCCACTTATCACTCATTTTTTGCATAGTGCATTTGATGCTTACCACCTCTTCTTACATCTCCCCCTAAATTTCAATGGGTGTTACTAAAGTGGTAGGAGTTTGGACTTTATCCCTGATTCACTATGGACCACAACTGAGATAGTATGCTAATCCATGTGATCGCAATGCCACTACACTACACAAGGACGCCCACTTTACACACATCCATAATGTTTAGCAAGACTGCAAAACCATCAGTACAATGGAGTACCATCGCAGCCTCACGCACTCTTGCACAAGGTCAGACCTTACTCAGGAATTGCTACCTAACTAACTAATACTATGAGGCCTCAAGCTGCGTAGGGCATCGCAGTGGATAATTTATGCACGCCCCTGCAATGGCGTTCAAATGCACTGGCACGCCTGTGTTTTCCTGACCAACCCCCGTTACCACTCACAAACGGCACTTCCTGTCTATCACTCTGCGATGAGTCTGCTTAGCCTCGATCACAGTGACTGGTTCGTGTACGTGCACTGCGATGCATACGCATGCACAGTACGCAACAATCAGCCGATTGCGTGCGTATTAGCATCTGCCTTCCTTGCTGAATCAGGCCCTTTGATGTGACTTTATACACTTGCTGAGTACTGCTCTTTGAAGGTACAGTATACAATGTGTTCCTCTAGTGTGAGGAGGTGTCTCCTGAGAGTGGAGAGCAAGGGCCTGATTCACAGGTGCACACAATGGACACTTTGCAGTGCTGCGGTAGCTATAATATACAAATGCTAGTCTCAGTCTTACCCTTGTGTACTAGCATGTGCCTGACAACTCAGCAACTTTCACTAACACACCCACAATACTCCCATAACATGCCCATTCATAGGCCTATTAATAATGGGTGCAGGATGAGCAGTGCACAAGAGCCCCACATGGCACACCCTGTACTCAAAATATACTTACCTCGCCCCAACAAGCAGGTCCCTCCTTCTTCACGGCGCCATCTTCCCAGTTACATCTAGAGGAAGATGATGCTGCGCAGTAACAGCAATGACTCTTGCCACCTTCCCAAATGTCACTTTGACGATGGCACCACAGAGGAGGAGGGAACCCTCCAGCCAGAGCAGGATAAGATGTCTGATTTGGAGGGTGGGGGTGCTGCACAAGGGTCCCTCGGCAATTCCCCACCCTATCAGAGCCACAGGTCTAATTACCCCACTGGCCTAGTGCGCAACAATCTGGTGATCTAGGGAGGAATTAATGGTAGCCTACCTGTCCGGCCACATTCTTCTGCCTCTGGCCCGTCCTGGCCAGCAGCAGCTCTGCTAGAGCTCTTCTTTCTTGAGCCAGGCATCTTCTGGCCTCTTCCAGGGCCACTGGAGCTCTTCCTGCGATGTCTGCATCCTCCGCCTGCCACCCCAAAATGACTTCTCTGCCTAGTGGCATCTGACTTCAGATACCGTGGGCGGAGCCAGCCATGATGCGGCTCACCGCGATTGGTTCACTGTGGCTACTTTCTATTGGGTTCTGGTTCGCAAGCCGTAATTGGCTCACGGCTGGCACCAAATTCAAATGGCCGCCTGTCCGTGAGCTGCACCCAGCACCAAATGTCACCCATTGCTGGGAACAATCCGGTGAGATGTGTCACGCCGGGACTGCATGACCTCCTGTGCTGGGATCAACATGTGATCCCAGCGTTGCCGGCAATGCCCCCCTCTTCCGTGCCTGTCAGAACCCCCGGGTTACGCCACTACGTGCACCTCTGAATCAGGTCCCAAGTGTTCACCTTAAAGTGACCTGAGCAGGTTATCCACATGCACCAGTTAAAATGCACCAGTTAAAATGCAAGACATTTCAAGGTGCCCATGGATTGCATTGTTCTGTATGTGGGAAGGACTTATGCACAACTGGCTGTCCAGGGTTTGTACAGCTTTTCTGATGCTTGAAGAAGATATTAAATACTGCAAATCATGCTCTATTACTATATATTTAAATTTAGTTTACAAAAGTTATATGAAGTCTTCCAATGGTCATGCTTCTGTTTGGATTTAACAATTTATCATATCCAGATGTTCATTTATCTGTTTGTATTCTTTATGATGTAAAAGTAATACAGCACAAACTGAAAACAGCTTTCCTATATTGCACTGCACTAATGGCAGTCTCTTCCTAGGCATATGTATTATTTCCCAGGGATAGTGATACTTTTGGTGCCAAGATTTCTACCTTTCTGACAGTGATGAATTTTTGGGTGTCAAACCAGCACAGAGTACCTGCAGAGAGAAGGGAGTGTTCTGCGTTATCTTATAGCTTGTTGATGTATGTCATTTGGATAATTTGTGTTGTACACACTTAGGTAGCTGTATAATGTTAAGCTAGTTTTAAAATGTTTGGTTTACAACCTTATCTAAAACTATGACACATTCCATGTGAAATGTAATACTGTTACTTCTACTCTCGTCCTACTTTATTGCTATATCTTCATTCTCGGAAATAAATGTGGATCTCTTTCTGGATTCAGTGTTGGCCGCATCTATGTATTCTCACTGCCCATCTGCATAGTCATGCACAGGCTCAGAAAGAAAGGGGTGTGCGACAACACACCCGGGACATAGGCTGCTTGCCATAACAAAAACCGTGTAGCAAAAGATAGGTGCTGTCAGGTGTCACTCCAAATGGTTAAGAAATTCAAAGAAGAGTGCTAATACACCTAATTAATCAATCTAAATAATAAAAGATATTATAAAATTGTAACAGATATAGTATTGTTACACTACCCCTTATGCAGCCAACCAAACCTAGTAGTCACCTAGGTAGACACATAGATGCCAGGACACATGGATGTCACTCCTGAGCGCCATCTTCATATTTATATGCTCGCCATAACCACCCCCAGGGGCATAGCATTACCCATCCTAGAAGTAACATAGACTACCTGCTCTACACAACCCCTTTCCCGGGTCATAGACTACCTGCCCTACCCCTGGGACATAGATTACTTGCCCTACCCCTGGGACAGGCTCCTGCCCTATGCCCACTCTATTGGGGACATAGACTACCTGCCCTACCCACCACCACCTTCTCCCCCTGAGACATTGACTACCCACCCTACATAGACTACCCACCATCGAGGACCTAGGCTACCCACTCTCCCGGGACAGACTACCTGCCCCCAATACCCCACTTCCTCCTCCCTCTGGGACATAGACTTCCTGCTCTCGGACACAATGTCGATGTTGGACACAGTTGAACAATTTTTTTCCACAGCCAATGCATCTAAGTCTTCAGAGTGCATGCGCACAGAGTCACAGTACCCATTTAGATGCATGGTCTTAGAAATGAAAATGTATTGGGTATTCCTGGACGGTGACTGGGAGGTGGCTATATGGAAGCAGAGAGATGGTCCATCATATGGGTGAGTCACTGAAGTGCATGGCCAGCCCAAGCCAAATTATTTTGGTAAGTGAATATAGGTTATGGTGCCAGTAGAGGAGGAAAGGGAGGAGCTTGGATATAGAGAAGGAAAAGAGGGAGCCTGGAGAGAGAGAAAAAGAGAGAGAAGGAATAAAGAGAGCCAGGAGAGAGAGGAGTAAAGGGGGGAGCCGGGAGAGAGAGAAGGAATAGAGGGAGCCGGGAGAAAGAGAAAGGAAAAGAGAGAGAGATAGAGAGACGGAATAGGGAGAGCAAGGAGAGAGAGAGGAGTAAAGGGGAAGCCGGGAGAGAGAGAAGGAATAGAGGGAGCCGTGAGAAAGAGAAAGGAAGAGAGAGAGAGAGAGGGAATAGGGAGAGCCAGGAGAGTGAGAGGAGGAAAGGGGGGAGCCAGGAGAGAGAGCGAGATAAAGAGAAGAATAGGGGGAGCTGGGAGAGAGAGAGAGGAGGATAGGAGGGAGCCAGGAGAGAGAGAGAGAGAGAAGGAGAGAGAAGGAATAGGGGGAACCGAAAAACAGAGAGGAGGAAAGAGGGGAGTCGGGAGAGACATTGGAGAAATAGAGGGAGTTGGTAGAGAGAGTATAGGAATAGGTGGAGACAGGAGAGAGAGTTTTGGAATAGGGGGAGAAGAGAGAGAGACAGATTTTGATAAAGAATCTGGGCCGGATTCAGACCTGCTCGCTAGGCTGTGTTCGCAATCTGTTTGCAATCTGCGCATGCATACGCATCGCAGTGCGAGAACTAGTCCATGCGATCAGGAAGCGTTTGCTCAGTGCGCATAGCCAGCTCGCTAGAATGAGTGACAGGAGAAGCCGTTTGTGTGTGGTGACAGGGGATGGTCGTTGGTAATGGGGGAGTGATGATGCGAACGCAGGCGTGCCATAGCGCCTCAACGCCATTTCAGAGGCGTTCATAATTAAGATGCAGCGTCATAGTACACGCCACATGGTTTTTTTACACACTGAAACACTCGCAGTGCTTGCTGTACGGTATGGTCAACCACAAGTGCTGCATTCACTTCTGATGGTACTCGATGTTACCAATGGTTGCATACACATCCTGGAGTTGACGTGCATAAGCGAGCGTCTTAAGACAGGTTGGTGGGCGTCTGCATACACACCACGATCGCACGCCAAGACATAGTGGGCGTGCTGATGCTTTGCAGATCTGCATACTTTCACTGCGTGCGAACGCATCTAGCGAACGAGTCTGAATCGAGCCCTCTATTCCTAGCCTGGAGCTGGTGTCATTTTCGATGGTGCAACCAATGGTTGAGTCTAAAGATGCACCAAGTGGTATTTCAGCGTCTAAAGACGCTAAAGTGGGCGTCTCAGTCCTTGCACATTCAGATACATGGGTGTACACCGGGAAAGGGCTTGTAGCGGTATTTAAGTCCAGATACAAGACCGACAATTGCCGCACACAGGGACGCTGCAGCTTCTGACTGGGAATTAGAATCTCAGGCCCTGATTCAGAGCCGGACGCTCTGACAGAGCGCTCGCTCTGAATCAGGGCCGTCCTTCTCTTTTTTTAGAGTGGCCTCCTGGTCACTCGCATAGCTGTGGGTGACCACCCACAGCTACAGCGAGCGGCCAGGAAGATGGTCGTGATGGTCAAGACCATTGCGACCATCGGGCTTGCGACGAGACCCTTGTGGTAGGGTCTCGTTGCCGCAAGCCCTGGAGTGCTTTTGGCTCTATCAGAGCCGAAAGCACTCCCACTGACATCACTTGTGATGTCAGATGCTGGCCCCAGACGGTAGGTGTTCCCATGGGAACGCCTCCGTCTGGCCAGCCACACCCCCGCCACGCCCACCAAAGGGGGCGTGCTGTCACTCACAATCGACAGCACGCACCCTTTGTAGCGAGACCCATAGCGAAGCGTTGGCTGTCGCTATCCGGGTCTCGCGCATGTGCACGACGGAGCCGGGTCCGTCGTGCGCATGTGCACTGGGCCAACATAGACCTGCTTGCGAGCGCTCAGTGCTCGTGAGCGGGTCTGAATCAGGCTCTCAGTGTGCAATTGCACCAGCCCCAGGGGCATCTTATGAGAGGAGGGGTCTCATGTGAAGTTTCCATGCTGGCTTGCTCTTTGCGCTGATGCATGCACAAAGTATACTCAGGCACTGTATTGCTCATTTCTCTGACGAAAAATGTCACGAAAGCCATTTTCCCAGAGAATTCTTCTTATGCGGCCACAAAGTAAGTATATACAACGCATGTCTGTGTGCACCGCAGTGCCAGATTAAGGTCCACGTGGGCCTGGAGCTGAAATTTGCGAAGGGCCTATTTTATGCCACTGCAGGGGATGTGACTAAAGCTGAGGCAGTGGAGCGATTAAAAAAAAAGTAGTTTTTTTGGTGAAAGTGTGTGTACTGCATAGTCTGCCTTTCCTTGAGTGTAAAACAATTTAAAATTGTTCACTGATTATTGCCATATTTCTTTAAGTGTTCATCCCAGATTCCTAACCGGGTTGGGTACGGGATGCCAGGCGCTCATGTTCCCGGCAGTCAGAATCCCAACGCCGGCATCCTGACAGGGTTAGGAAACCAACACCTGTCGGTCAGTGTCCTAACCCTCCCCCGATCCCTACCCCCTCCCCCCGCAACCATAAACCTATCCCTCCCCCATTCAGCTTAAACCAAATCCTCCCTCCCCCTGCATCCTTAACCTAATCCTACCTCCCCACAGCCTATACCTAACCCTCCCCCATTCAGCTTAAACCAAATCCTCCCTCGCCCCACAGCCTGAAACTAATCCTACCTCACCGCAGCCTAAAACCTAACCCATTCTGCAACCTAACCCACCCCCTAGTGCCTAACCCTAACCTCCCCTAACCCTCCCCCAAACCCCAATAGCAGAGTAGTGGATAGAGAGAAAGTGGGACAGAGCAGAGAGTGGGATGGGTGGACGGTGGGAAGAGGTGCCAGGATCCTTTATTCGTGCGGATGTATGTATGCACATACCTACATTAACACACACACATATGCATGCTTACCTGCTTTCTTCAACTTCTTTAATTTGCAGCTGCTGGCCACTGTGGGGGTGGGCAATTTTTGCAACTAAGCAATCGCAATTGCCGGTATTTTGCCCCCCATCCTGTCCACTTCACTAGACAGTGGGCGGGATGCGGGAGATCCGCTCAGTCCTCTGGGGTACTACCTAAAAAAAAAGGAGCATCCCAGACTATACAGATAGAGTGGGTAAATATGTCTGTGTGTGTGTGTATATATGTGTTTATATATACATATATATATATTTATATATATATATATATTATATACATACATACATACATGTACAGTGTATATATATATATATAAATATATATATATATATTAGGGGTGAGCGGGTTCGGATTTCTGAAATCCGAACCCCCCCGAGCCCCCCCGATCCGAGTCTGATCCGAGTCAGGCTCGACTTTTCCCGCCTGACTCGGATCTGAAATCGAGGCAAAACGTCATCATCCCGCCTTCCGAGTCTCGCGGGTTTTGGATCCTATATAAGGTACCCGCGTCGGCGCCATTTTCTCACTCGGCTGTGGACAGTGAAGAGGGAGGGTGGGAGTTAGGGCTGTGTAGTGTAGTGTAGTGTAGTGCTGCTGTTGTCCACTACTTCAAAGTCCATAGGGGCTGGCTGTGTTGTGCTGTGCTGCTGTTGTTAATAGGGGCTGTGTCCACTACTTCAAAGTCCATAGGGGCTGGCTGGACTGTGTTGTGCAGTCAGTTCTCCATAGGGGCTGTGTCCACTCCAAAGTCCTGTGCAGTGTCCCAGTCCTAAAGGAGTGCTGTAGTGTTGTCCAGGGGGTGCTCTGTCCATCAGGGGTGCTCCCCCCAAGTGCTAAAAAAATAATATATTTTCTGTGTTTGTGAATTGTGTGCGCAGTAGCCGCACGTGCATCAACAAAGTAGTGCCAAGCGTGCGCCTGTGTCATAAGTAAAGGGCCGGCTGGCTTGACCGTTAAAGGGTGCTGTAACCCCCGAAAGTACACTCCAGTCCAAACCAAAAAAAAATTATTTTCTGTGTTTGTGAATTGTGTGCGCAGTAGCCGCACGTGCATCAACAAAGTAGTGCCAAGCGTGCGCCTGTGTCATAAGTAAAGGGCCGGCTGGCTTGACCGTTAAGGGTGCTGTAACCCCCGAAAGTACACTCCAGTCCAAACCCAAAAAAAATTTATTTTCTGTGTTTGTGAATTGTGTGCGCAGTAGCCGCACGTGCATCAACAAAGTAGTGCCAAGCGTGCGCCTGTGTCATAAGTAAAGGGCCGGCTGGCTTGACCGTTAAGGGTGCTGTAACCCCCGAAAGTACACTCCAGTCCAAACCAAAAAAAAAATTATTTTCTGTGTTTGTGAATTGTGTGCGCAGTAGCCGCACGTGCATCAACAAAGTAGTGCCAAGCGTGCGCCTGTGTCATAAGTAAAGGGCCGGCTGGCTTGACCGTTAAAGGGTGCTGTAACCCCCAAAGTACACTCCAGTCCAAACCAAAAAAAAAATTATTTTCTGTGTTTGTGAATTGTGTGCGCAGTAGCCGCACGTGCATCAACAAAGTAGTGCCAAGCGTGCGCCTGTGTCATAAGTAAAGGGCCGGCTGGCTTGACCGTTAAGGGTGCTGTAACCCCCGAAAGTACACTCCAGTCCAAACCAAAAAAAAAATAATTTTCTGTGTTTGTGAATTGTGTGCGCAGTAGCCGCACGTGCATCAACAAAGTAGTGCCAAGCGTGCGCCTGTGTCATAAGTAAAGGGCCGGCTGGCTTGACCGTTAAGGGTGCTGTAACCCCCGAGAGTACACTCCAGTCTAAACCAAAAAAAAAATTATTTTCTGTGTTTGTGAATTGTGTGCGCAGTAGCCGCACGTGCATCAACAAAGTAGTGCCAAGCGTGCGCCTGTGTCATAAGTAAAGGGCCGGCTGGCTTGACCATTAAAGGGTGCTGTAACCCCCAAAGTACACTCCAGTCCAAACCAAAAAAAAAAATATTTTCTGTGTTTGTGAATTGTGTGCGCAGTAGCCGCACGTGCATCAACAAAGTAGTGCCAAGCGTGCGCCTGTGTCATAAGTAAAGGGCCGGCTGGCTTGACCGTTAAGGGTGCTGTAACCCCCGAAAGTACACTCCAGTCCAAACCAAAAAAAAAATTATTTTCTGTGTTTGTGAATTGTGTGCGCAGTAGCCGCACGTGCATCAACAAAGTAGTGCCAAGCGTGCGCCTGTGTCATAAGTAAAGGGCCAGCTGGCTTGACCGTTAAGGGTGCTGTAACCCCCGAAAGTACACTCCAGTCCAAACCAAAAAAAAATTTATTTTCTGTGTTTGTGAATTGTGTGCGCAGTAGCCGCACGTGCATCAACAAAGTAGTGCCAAGCGTGCGCCTGTGTCATAAGTAAAGGGCCGGCTGGCTTGACCGTTAAGGGTGCTGTAACCCCCGAAAGTAGACTCCAGTCCAAACCAAAAAAAAAATTATTTTCTGTGTTTGTGAATTGTGTGCGCAGTAGCCGCACGTGCATCAACAAAGTAGTGCCAAGCGTGCGCCTGTGTCATAAGTAAAGGGCCGGCTGGCTTGACCGTTAAAGGGTGCTGTAACCCCCAAAGTACACTCCAGTCCAAACCAAAAAAAAAATTATTTTCTGTGTTTGTGAATTGTGTGCGCAGTAGCCGCACGTGCATCAACAAAGTAGTGCCAAGAGTGCGCCTGTGTCATAAGTAAAGGGCCGGCTGGCTTGACCGTTAAAGGGTGCTGTAACCCCCAAAGTACACTCCAGTCCAAACCAAAAAAAAAATTATTTTCTGTGTTTAGCCGCACGTATATATCAAATCGATATAACATAAATGGAGGACCAAACTTTCTCCGATAAAAATAAAATAGAAAAAGATCAAGAACCACTTCCTCCTAGTGCTGAAGCTGCTGCCACTAGTCATGACATAGACGATAACATGCCATCAACGTCGTCTGCCAAGGCCGATGCCCAATGTCATAGTAGAGGGCACATACAATCCCAAATGGCAAAGTTCAGGAAAATGACCTTGAAAAAGACATTTAAATCAGCTGAAGAGAAACGTAAACTTGCCAATATGCCATTTACGACACGGAGTGGCAAGGAACGGCTAAGGTCGATCCCTAGTATGTTCATGACTAGTGGTTCAGCTTCACATGACGATGGAAACCCTCCTCCCACTAAAAAAATCAAAAGAGTTAAGCTGGCAAAAGCACAGCGAAGAACTGTGCTTTCTAAGAAGATATCACAAATCCCCAAGGAGAGTCCAAGTGTGGTGGTGGTTGCGATGCCTGACCTTCCCAGCACTGGACGGGAAGAGGTGGCTCTTTCCACCATTTGCACGCCCCCTGCAAGTGCTGAAAGGAGCACCCACAGTCCACTTGCTGATATGCAAATTGAAGATGTCACTGTTGAAGTACAACAGGATGAAGATACTGGTGTAGCTGGCGCTGAGGAGGAAGTTGGCGAGGAGGATTCTGATGGTGATGTGGTTTGTTTAAATCAGGCTCCGGGGGAGACAGTTGTTGTCCGTGGGATGAAAAAGCCCATCACGGTCATGCCTGGGCAGAAGACCAAACATTCCACCTCTTTGGTCTGGCAATATTTCTATCCAAATCCGGACAACAACTGTCTTGCCATATGTACCATATGTAAAGGTGAAATAAGTAGGGGTAGGGACGTCAACCACCTAGGAACATCCTCCCTTATACGGCACCTGCAGCGCGTTCATAAAAAGTTACTGTCAAGTTCAGAAACTTTGCCTAAGACCGTAAGCAGTCCAGGGACACCTAAATCCCGTTGTCCTGTTGTATCCAAGCGCCTGCAAACCACACCGTCAACTCCCTCCTCGTCAATTTCCTCCTTAGTCAGGATCGGAAGTAGTCCTGCAGGCCATGTCACTGGCATGACTGACTCTCCTATCCGGGATTCCTCTGGAGGATCCTGCATTGCTACGCCTACTGCTGCCGCTGCTGCTGTTGCTGCTGCTGGGAGTCGTTCATCATCCCAGAGAGGAAGTAGGAACACCACTACTTTTACTAATCAATTGACCCTCCAACAGTCCTTAGCGAGGAGGATGAAGTAAGACAGCAGTCATCCTGAAGCAAAACGTATAACTGAGGCCTTGACTGCTATGTTGGTGTTAGACGTGCGTCCGGTATCCGCCATTAGTGCAGTGGGATTTAGACAATTGATGGAGGTAGTGTGTCCCCGGTTCCAAATCCCGTCTAGATTCCACTTCACTAGGCAGGCGATACCGAGACTGTACAGAAACGTCAGAAAAAGTGTCCTCAGTGTCCTGAAAAATGCCGTTGTACACAATGTCCACTTAACCACGGACATGTGGACAAGTGGAACAGGGCAGACTAAGGACTATATGACTGTGACATCCCACTGGGTAGATGTATCACCTTATGCAGCAACAACAGCAGCGTCACCAGTAGCAGCATCTCAGAAACGCCAGCTCGTTCCAAGGCAGGCTACGCTGTGTATCACCGGTTTCAGTAAGAGGCACACCGCCGACAACCTCTTAGAGAAACTGAGGGAAATCATTGCCCAGTGGCTTACCTCACTTAGACTCTCCTGGGGATTTGTGATATCTGACAATGCCACCAATAACGTGCGGGCATTACATCTGGGCAAATTTCAGCACGTCCCATGTTTTGCTCACACAATAAATTTGGTGGTGCAGAATTTTCTGAAAAGCGACAGAGGTGTGCAGGAGACGCTTTGGGTGGCCCGAAACATTTCTGGCCACTTTCGCCATTCAGCGACTGCGTGCTGAAGACTGGAGCACCAGCAAACACTCTTGAACCTGCCCCGCCATCACCTGAAGCAAGAGGTTGTGACACAGTGGAACTCAACCCTCTATATGCTTCAGAGGATGGAGGAGCAGCAAAAGGCCATTCAAGCCTATACATTCACCTATGACATAGACAAAGGAGGGGGTATGCACCTGACTCAAGCACAGTGTAGAATGATTTCCCTGTTGTGCAAGGTTCTCCAGCCCTTCGAACTTGCCACATGTGAAGTCAGTTCAGACACTGCCAGCTTGAGTCAGGTCATTCCCCTCATCAGGCTTTTGCAGAAGCAGCTAGAGAAAGTGAAGGAAGAGCTAAGACGGAGCGATTCCGCTCAGCATGTGGGACTTGTGGATGAAGCCCTTCATTCGCTTTGCCAGGATTCCAGGGTGGTCAATCTGTTGAAATCAGACCACTACATTTTGGCCACCGTGCTCAATCCTAGGTTTAAAGCCTATGTGGTGTCTCTGTTTCCGGCCGACACAAGCCTGCAGAGGTGCAAAGACCTGCTCCTGAAAACACTGTCAGTTGAAGCGGAACGTGACACGTCAACAGCTCCTTCTTCATTTTCTCCCGCAACTGGGGCTGCCAGGAAAAAACGTAGCTATCCTAAGCAAACCTGCTGGCGGTGATGCAGGGCAGGCAGGACCAAGTTTGTACATCTGGTCCGGACTTAAGGACCTGGCAACAATTTCTGACATGTCTACTGTCACTGCATATGATACTGTCACCATTGACAGAATGGTGGAGGATTACATCGGTGACAGCATCCAAGTAGGCCGTACCTGTACTGGCAGGAAAAAGAGGCAATTTGGAGGCCCCTGTACAAACTGGCTCTATTTTACCTGAGTTGCCCCCCCTCCAGTGTGTACTCCGAAAGTTTTTAGTGCAGCCGGGAACCTTGTCAGCGAAAGGCGTAGGAGGTTGCTTCCACAAAATGTGGAGAAGATGATGTTCATAAAAATTAATTATCAACTCTTCCAGGGAGACAAGCCTCCAGAACGTACAGAGGGACCTGTGGTGGTGGATTCCAGCGGGGACGAATTAATACTCTGTGAGGATGAGGATGTACATAACACTGAAGAGAGTGAGGAATCGGTGGATGAGGAGGATGAGGAAGACATCTTGCCTCCGTAGAGCCAGTTTGTGCAGGGACACATTAATTGCCAGCTTGTTTTGTGGGGGCCCAAACGAACCAATCGTTTCAGCCACAGTCGTGGGGCAGACCCTGGCGCTGAAATGATTGGTTTGTTAAAGTGTGCATGTCCTGTTTATACAACATAAGGGTGGGTGGGAGGGCCCAAGGACAAGTACTTTTTGGGGCCTAGTTTTTCAAACTGCCATCCTGTCTGCCACTGCAGTTTCACTCCTAGATGGGCCACGTGTATGTGCCGCCCACTTGTGTCGCTTAGCATAGTCATCCAGCTACCTCGGTGCAACCTTTTGGACATAAAAACACTATTGTGAAGTGTGAGGTGTTCAGAATAGACTGGAAATGAGTGGAAATTAAGGTTATTGAGGTTAATAATAGCATAGGAACAGAAAAACCCACAAATTGTGTGATTTTAGCTGTTTTTATGCTTTTAAAAAAAAAAAAATACAGATCCAAAACACAAAACCCAGAACACAAAACACGGAAGGGTGGTTTTGGCAAAACCAATCCAGATCCAAAACATGAAGAAAGATCCAGATCCACACCCCTAATACATACACAGATATATATATATATATATATATATATATATATATACATACATACATACATACAGTCACACACACATGCATAGGCACATACTTAAACACATACACACATATATACAGTGACATGTACAGTACATACAACACTCTATGCTATGAAACACCTGCCTATCTTGCATTAACCCTCTAAAACCAATAGCTGAGGTCTTCTGTCTATAACAACCGCCCTTATTCCCTTAGAGAATGATACTCTCGCAGGTACTGAGATGCCACCAGGTCTTAAATGCAGAGTAGTACAGGATTACACAAATGACAGGTGATCACATGTACAAGGCTGGAATAGTAGAAAACCACTACCAATACAATCAGGCTAATTGCCCAACATGTGAGTTATTAATAACAGCAGGAACTTATACCAGCAGACTGTAACATGCGATAGCAAACAGTTGTCACAGTTTCAAAAGTAAGTGCAAAACTTAGCAGTAGATATTTGCAATAAACATGAGGTGTGGATAAAAACAGCAGGAAATAGTAACAGCAGACTGCAACAATTGATAGCAAACATTTATCATGGTTCCAAAAGTAAATAGCAGCAGATGTTTTGTAAGAAGCATGAGACCATAGATCAGACTGGCTAGGCACATAGCGACACAGGAATTCAACAGAACTGAATACATCAGGATCAGCAGGCTAACGCCAAGCAATAATCTATAACCGCCAATGAGAAACCTGACCAATGCAAAGTAGCCAGGGAGCCCAACCCCCTTTATGAGAGAACCAGCGCAGTTGTTACACTGGACATACAACAGCATCCTGAGTGCTAGGTGACAGCCTGAACCAGAATCCCCTGCAACTGCCTTGAGTTCCTGCTGCCTAATGACAATTGGGACTGTCGGCTAGTGCGTCCAGGGGATTGCGGCATCCTGGTCGCCTGTTAATGGCCAGCACCCGCCGTGAAATAGAGTTGTGGCGACGGCTCGTAGCATTCTGGTAACTGAATCTGCAGCAGCTCCTTCCTCTCCTCTCTCCTATGCTGCTGCTGCCACAGTGCCATGCAGCCCTGCCCCCTACTCTGTCTCTGCCTCCCTCTTCTCCAGTTTGCAGTGCAGTTCCTGCTCTGCACTGCAGCTGTGATTAAAGTATGGGGGCACCTTGTAACCCCCATTCTCCCCTTAAACTGGCTCTGTGGCCGCAGGCTGGGAGCCAGGTAGAGAATCTCTGCCTGCCTTCCAGCCAGCTGTCATATGCACGGAGCAAATGGCTGCACACTCCATGTTGATGACCCCAGTCCCAGCTCGCCCCTACTCGAAGGCCCCTAGAATCATGAGGTCCTGGGCAGCTGCCTAGTGTGCCCATACATTAACCACTTGCCTGGCACAGTCGTATCAGATACGACCATAGCAGACTGGGCTTTCCCTGACATGGTCGTATCTGATACGACCAGTCAGAAATGGCCACTAGACGGCTATGGGAAGTTAATCTTCCCACTGCCGCCTATATCAGAGGGACCTTCTGGTCCCTGTACACCCGCGGCTCTCCCTCCTTTGTGTCCCGATCACTGCTGGCCACAGTGATCAGGCACCGTCAGCAGCCCCCCTCCCGGCAAACTTCCATGGCATAGCAACTTCCAGCAGCCAAGGCTTATGTAGCCATGGCTGCTGCGGTGACCCGATCACTGTGGCCAGCAGTGATCGGGCAGCCGGACCCACCCTTTCAGTAAGAAGCAGCAGCTGCGGCTCCGGCTCTACAGTGATCACTAAAAACGCCTTTTTAATGCGTTTCGGCTACACTGTATCCTTTTTAACGTAATTCGTCTACACTGTAGCCTTGCGGCTATCCCCATCAGCAAGCACCACCTGATCTTGCTTCTTAATTGGCCGGTCAGCGAGAGGGGATCTGCTGGCTGCTGTTCGATGCATGGTCTCCGGCTGTGTTTGGGAGCGATGCGGGACGACTGACCGCTAACCACGTCTATCTCTCAGCTGCCCCGTCAGATACCCCTGGCAGATCTCTCCTGATCCACGGAGCAGCCTATATATGCAGTCAAGTGGCCAACTGCTTGTGGCATGAAACCGAATGACCCCCAGCATTTGGCTTGATTAGAGACAGGAGTCTCTTTCTGCAGCAGGTACCTAAGCCGTATTGTGACCTCCCCAGGATACGTTATTTCATTTTTTAGACTCCATTGCCATTTAGCTACAACTGTCTCACCAACGGGAGTCATTAATATCCGCAGGGATTTGAATTGGCATTTTTCCAGACTATTAATATGACCCCATGTGTTTTAACCTATCTGCATAAACCTGCGACATATGTAACAATTTAATGTATTTCTATGTAGCTTACAATTGTTGATATTTTTAATAGTTGCCTTCATCATTTGTTGCTATTTTCAATATCTACAATCAGAGCTCTATTTACATGTTGAGTGTTGTAATATTTATACATATGTGGACTAGGAATCTGATCAATTCCGGTCCTCTATTCAATTGACAGCTATTAGTCTTCTATTGTATTTATTCATGTGTATCTTTTATCAAGGTTGATTAAATTGGTCAGTGCAGACCTTTATACACATATATGTGTTATTGTCTATGGGCCTGATTCAGAGCCGGACGCTCTGACCAGAGCGCTCGCTCTGAATCAGGGCCCTCCTCCATGAAAATGGAGCGGCCTCCTGGCCGCTCGTATAGCTGTGGGTGACCACCCACAGCATATGCAAGCGGCCAAAAAGATGGTCGCGATGGTCCATCGGACTTGCGACGGAGACCCTGCAGTAGGGTCTCCCTGCCACAAACCCTGGAGTGATTTTGGCTCTATCAGAGCCAAAATCACTCCCACTGACATCACTAGTGATGTCAGTGGGGCCGGCATCAGACGGTAGGCGTTCCCATGGGAACACCTCCGTCTGGCAGGCACGCCCCCGGCACGCCCACCAAAGGGGGTGCGCTGTCAATCACCATCGACAGCAAGCCCCCTTTGGTGCGAGACCCGGAGCGATGAAAAGCCCGTCGCTCCCAGGGTCTCGCGCATGCGCACGACGGAGCTCCTTCCGTCGTGCGCATGCGCAGTGGGGAACATCGACCCACTTGCGAGCGTACTGCTGCTCGCGAGCGGGTCTGAATGACCCCCTATGTCCCAACATAGTTATTAGAGCGCAGTGTTTTTTTGTTCTGGTTCTATTGGTGAGGTTGACAATCACCTCTTTTCATTGCATTGGTAACAGATTGCTCTAGCTTAATAGCGCTGGAGGGTTTTCTTTGTGTGTCAATCATAAAAGAAACCGACAATTTTGGAGCGGTTTTTGGAAAAAGAATTAGTCAGTTAAGTGGTTAAGATCGCCCTGATTGCACAGACTTGTGTCTCTATATGCAGTGAAGTTCAAAGGAATGGACTTGGAGGTCAGACTTTAATGAATGGAATCCTTGCTATCACACCATAAATGTGTATATAATATAAAGCATGCTTTCCATGCATATTTTGTGTATTGGCAAAGACTCATAAACTTGTTGAATTAAATGGGGTCGTTTTCAATGCATTGAAATTGTATAGTCCTGTGCAATGCCCAATTCAATAGTCAGGACCACTAGGACATCACCAACTTCAGATCAAATACAATGCAACCCTAGTGTTACATGACTAAAATGCTGTTGTACTGTACCTTCTGCTTCTGAACAAATATAGCAAATAGTGGTGAGTTATGTACACAACACATAAATACACTGCATTATATTGCTTCTGTATGAGTGATTGCCAAGTCTGTAAATGTTACTCTGTTAATGAATAAATCCAGTACAAGGCTTCCCCGCTGCTGACCTTACGTCACAACACGCATTATTGCCTAATCATTTACCATTCCTTGACTTTGATCCATGACAGCACTGCCAATTACAGAGCAATATGTGCATGATTCCAATGGTAATCCTGGCTGTGTCACTGCAATATTTCATTTGAAGTAAATGGAGCTCTAAGACCCATGTTGTTTATCCCCGTTGTTTTGTTTTTTAACAAATGTATTCATTCCATGTAAATCATATAGGTCTGAGGTCTTTAATGCCCTTCTCAGTATTTCACTCTTAGCCTTCTATTCCATATTTACTATATTAACGCCACAAATGAATACCCGTGTATTCATTTATCATTAAAATCTAAATTGACAATGTACTAGAATGTTTTGCTTTTAGATTTTTCAAGCTGCATAGAATATAAATGGTGCAACATGAAGACACAGATGAAACCCCCAAACATATGTACTAAAGCTCACATGGAAAAAAAACAAAGTATACAGGTACAAATTTTGTAATATCAGAGGGGATGTAGTCATGAAGCCGAGGGTCGAAATGCCGACCGCCGGCTTCCCGACTGTCTAATCCCGGTAGGGGTCTAATGATAGGCGTCAAAATCCCAACGCCTGTCATTAGACCTACGCCGGGAACCCAACACCCGGCTTACCAATCGAAGGTAAGCCGGGCGCCAGGCGCGGACAGCCGCGGGAGGGGGAGGGTTAGGTTAGGGACTCCCAGGGAAAACTTAGGGTTAGGCACTCCCCGGGAGGTTAGGTATAGGCTAGGGGAAGGGGGGGTTAGGGTAGGCACCCCGGTGGGAGGTTAGGGTTAGGCACCCCCCCCCGGGAGACTTAGGTTTAGGCTGCGGGAAAGAGGGGGTAGGTTTAGGCACTGACAGGGGGGGTTAGGGTTAGACACTTGGGGGGGAGGTTAGGGTTAGACACCCCTAAGGGAGGTTTAGGGTTGGGGGGGGTTAGGTTAGTGAATACTTAAAATACTTATCTGTCGGGATCTTCACTGCCAGTCTTCCAGTGCCTGGATATGTGTCCATATTTCATACCGATCCCTATCAGAGCACCCACACTTAAATTGTGAACAAGTACTTGAAAATACAGCTTCATCCTATCTCCTAACTCTCCAGTTTTACCCTTTTCACAAATGAAAATCCCAGGTTTATGCATGTGAACGTGCATTGACCCTGATATTGGTATGTGTGAAGAGAAACAACCAGGGACTGCCTATTTTGTCATTCTGGGCCCCACAATTTTTGATGGCAGCCTTGGCCACTCCCACAACTTCACACTCCTAAAGGGATGAGATGCAGGATGAAAAGCAGATTCAGCAACCATTTAAGCTACTGACATCACTGGAACTTCCATATTGGAAGTTCTTCATGAATGGCACAATGGCTTTTTGCCTCAAAGTATGTAAATATGCACATTTGGGGGCTCATTTACAGTATCAATGAGTTTTGTCATGAGCAACAAAGTTTAAAACTCGTTGCATATGATAATGGTGCTCCAGCCAACCAGCTCCTAACTATGGGCCTGATTCAGCAAGGATCACTATCGCAATAGCGATTACGCATGCAGTCTCACTGCGAAGATATGCTAATGATAGCAATCGCAATGCCATACGCAGTCTTACATAAGGATGCCCACCTTACCTTAAACACATCCATAATACTTAGCAAGTCTGCAAAACAATCAGTAACATCGAGTACTATCGGAGCCTCACGCACACTTGCACAAGCTCTGACCTTACTCAGAAATTGCTAACCTCATCGCACGCAGTGAAAGCCTAAGCTGCGTATGGCATCATAATGGCTAATTTATGCACGCCCCTGTAATGGTGTTCAAACGCACTATCGCCTGCGTTTTGCCGACCACGCCCCTGTCACCACCCCTAAATGGTACTTCCTGTCAATCACTCTGCGATGAGTCTGCGTAGTCACTGCAGTCCCGATCGCAGTGGAATCCTCATGCACTGCGATGCATATGCATGCCCAGAACACAACAAATGGCCAATTGCATGCGTAATTGCAGTTGCAATCGGTAGTGAATCAGGCCCTGTCATCTGTTTGAAAAATGACAGTTGGCAGCACCATTTATCATACGTAATGAGTTTTAAAACTTGTTGCATATGATAAAACTGGGCCCCTTGATGAAGAACAGATGTTTTCATTCAGGGTAAGAAGTTGGGCTAAGATGGGCAAAGTAAAGATGTTCCCAATAAAATATAGAAATGATGAACCTTGTTTAGTGGAACAGTGAAAATTTTAATTTTTGTAATGATATATTGGGGTGAATTGTTGCAAAAATGGGAAAACATCAAACACAGCTAAGTGCAGAGCTCAGTATGCTTGCTTTGTGCCCTGCTGGAGGCAGGTGTACAGCTAAACTGCTTACACAGACTAGAAAATAGCTGAGAATAGACTAGGGAAGGACATCGGTGATCACCATCGATGGCACAAAATCATCTATGGTAAACCATTGATGGTTTGCACCCCTCGATGGCCACCACTGCTGGGGGCTCAGTGCGCCACGGGCCACTCAGCATTGGGGGCGGGGTTTAGTGGGACACCGGGAGCTGGGGTAAGCCTTGTGACTTAGGCCCTCATTCAGAGCCACTCGCTATTTGCGGTCATTCGTTCTAAAACAAGGGGTGGCTATTCAAATGAACCGTTCGCTGTTTGCGGTCTGTTCACGCCTCTATGTCTGAACGAGTGAACAAAACTTGCGTTCGTTTTTTGGAAAAATACGCCCCCTGGCCGCTCGCATCCTACGTCATGTCCGCTATTTATTAGATTAATCGAGTACATCGACAAGGGTATGAACTGCTCGCTATTCTTGGGGTTGGTGTTTGCTACCACAATTTTGCGAGCAGTTCTGACTATAAAATAACCCAGTGACGTGGTCAATGACGCTGTTGTTTTAAATATGCACACCCATAAAACGCCCGTTTTGACCTTTAAGCACGCCTGCGTTCTGATTTCCACTCCCCATTTTCAAGCACCTTCCCCTGTTACCACCCACATACACCTACTCCTGTCACTCATATTAGCAGGCATTCGCTATTTTGCGAGCACATGAATTTCGGCCGCACTGACTGGTTAGCGCATGCGTATAACGATCCGTACGCATGCGCAGTTGGGCTAACATAGCTCGGAACGAATGAGCGGCCGCTTACGAGCGGCTCTGAATCAGGCCCTTAATTTATAAGAACAAAACAAAAGGGTCCCCGACTGCCATCAATGACAGAGAACCATTGGATCATTGCCATCGATGGCAAAACCATTGGCCATTGGTAGTTAACCATCGATGATTCTTGACTATCAGTGGTCCATGACCATCCCTAGAATAGACTGCCCCTGAGAGCTTGGATTGGTTAGTTGGCAAGTGCGAACAACCAAACCCTGGACAACCAAACCAATTTGCAATAAGTTCTAATGCAGTATGTTTGATATTCAAAAAAAATCTACAGTATTTGTCTCAAACCCTCCGAGTCTTCACGTTATATCCAGATATGCATGGGAGTCAGACTGCTAGGGTCTTTAGATAATGGCAATAAAGCTGATCAAATTCCACTTCCAGCTCCATCTACAGCAGGCATGTTAAACATGTGGCCAACGGGCATCATGCGGCCTGAATAAACACTTTCTGTGGACCCAGAGTGTGAGCTCACATAAATATAATATGCGGCCCACACCCCTGCCACGATCGGAGCACAGCTCTGATCGGGGAGTACAGGCTGGCAACAGTGGTCTCTGAAGCGATCAGAAGCCTCTGATCGCTTCAGAGGCCAGTGTTCCCAGTGATGCAGCGCGCGGGTAACATCATGACGTCACCCGCGTCACCTGTGACGAGAGGAGCCTACGCTTGCTGCTCTGGATCTAATTCACTCCAGTCAGTGGCAGCGTCTACGCGGGCGTGGACTGGAGCGGTGTCCAGCGGCTGTCGTGAAGAAAGGTAAGTACTGCACAGACAGGTGAGTGGGGCTTGTTCTATACTGGGAGGGGGCACAGCATAAGGGGCATTACTGGGGGCACAACATAAGGGGCATTACTGGGGGCAAAACATAAGGGGTATTACTGGGGGCTCTGCATAAGGGGAATTACTGGGGGCACTACTAAGGGCATTACTGGGGGCTCTGCATAAAGCGGCATTACTGGGGGCACTGCATAAGTGGCATTACTGGGGGAACAACATAAGGGGCATTACTGGGGGCTCTACATAAGGGGCACTACTAAGGACATTACTGGGAGCTCTGCATAAGGGGCATTACTGGGGGCTCTGCATAAGGGGCATTACTGGGGGAACTACTAATGGCATTACAGGGGGCTCTGCGTAAAGGGGCATTACTGGGGGCTCTGCATAAGGGGCATTACTGGGGGCACAACATAAGGGGCATTACTGGGGGCACAACATAAGGTGCACTTCTAGGGGCATTACTGGGGCACTGCATAAGGGGCTGTACTAGGGACATTACTTGGGGCTCTGCATAAGGGGTATTACTGGGGAAACTGCATAAGGGGCACAACATAAGGGGCATTACTGGGGGCTCTGCATAAGGGGCATTAATGGGGGCTCTGCATAAGGGGCATTACTGGGGGTACAACATAAGGGGCATTACTAGGGGCACTGCACAAGGTGCACTTCTAGGGGCATTACTGGGGCACTGCATAAGGGGCACTACTAGGGACATTATTGTGGCTCTGCATAATGGGCATTACTGGGGGCACTGCATAAGGGGCACTACTGGGGGCACAACATAAGGGGCATTACTGAGGCACTGCATAATGGGCACTACTACGGCACTGCATAAGGGGCATTGCATAATGGGCACAAATTCAGGGGGCATTGCAAAAGGGGCTCTAATACAGGCTGGAATTGCATAAGGGGCACTACTACAGGGAGCACTGCATTGGTTTTCATTAATAATAAACCTTTAAAAATTGCATATAAGACTTTTTTTTTTGTTGCGGCCCACACACTCGTAGACCTTGCATATTCGGCCAGTTGGTAATTTGAGTTTGACATGCCTGGTCTACAGTATATAAAGGTTAAAGAAAATGATATAAGCTAGTATATTGCTGGTATACGCATGTTGGAGGGGTAGTCCTGCTAAGGGCTCATTCCTACACATACAGCTGGTAGCTTTGTTCCTGACTTTAGGCCTTTATGAATCTCTTACATACTCAGGGCCTGATTCAGCAAGGAATGCAGTGGCAAAGACACACGCAATTGGTTGATTGTTGTGTTCTGCATATACTTCGAAGTGCGCATGCACAAACTAGCAATTGCGATGGGAACTGCAATTGCAGAGGCTACGCAGCCCCAGAGCAGAGTGATTGACAGGAAGTGCCGTTTGTGGGTGGTGACGGGGGGGTGGTTGGGCGAACACAGGCGTGGCAGTGCTTTTCAACGCCGTTGCAGGGGCGTGCATATGTTATCCACTGCGTGGCCATGAGCAGCCATAGCACTGATAGCGTGTGTCCAATGTTACTCGATGTTACCGATTGTTTCGCTATGTTGCCCTAGTAAACAGATATGAGTAAGGGGAAGTGGGTGTCCTTATGTCTGGCTGTGTACGCAGTGTGAATGCACATATATACAGTAAATAGCATGCTGATATTAGCAATGCAGTTGCATGCGTACAAACAGAATAGCAATCCATGCTGAATCAGGCCCTCAGTCAATCCTGCAGATATCCCCCACTCCCCCAGGTTCTTTCTCCTCACATTTAACATACTATAAAACAAGTTATGGTGGCTGTGTATTCTCTGATAGCTTTCTGGTGCGCAAAGTTGCCATTAAAGTTATCAAAACGACTGTGCTATATGCAGACCATGTCAGTAGGAACCTTTACAATTTAATGATGTAAGCACCCCTTTTACATATTATTAAAGACCCATTTGTCCCTTGCTTTGTTTATTAAAATAAAAAAGGTTCATGTTGATCCTATTATTCTAGGAAGCTACCAGTTTATTTAATTCACATAATCTTTGTATCATGTTTGTTATTTCCTGGAATTATATTAATAAAACTGGACAAAAAAGCATAAAATGTCATCCTAACCTAATTAACCTGAGTCTGAGGGCACCAAGTTGATCAGGTACATTGCATACCATAATTCAGCACGACATTCTTGTTGCAGAGGCTCTTGCTGGCTGCAGATATCTTTATTCTTCTTGACGGACAGCAGAACAGTATATTTAACCATCTGGAAAAAAAAACACGTTCCCAAACATTAAAGAGAAATTGAATATAAAAATCTGTCAGTAGATATTTGACCACTTTTACTCCTGGGAAAATAAATCCAATACATCAGCAATGTTTGTAGTGAGACAGTCTGTCATATTGAACAGATGCTTATATTCAGTGCAGGTAATGCACTAACTGACAGATGACTTGTCATTGTGCTTAAAACCCGTCTGCTGATTAAGAGACGGTAGAATAATGTTACCGAAATTCTGTGTGTTTTATGAGGTTTGTCATAAACTGTTATAATTTTGATTGTTTCAGGTATTGTGCAAGCTTTAATGTTAAAGGCAGTGCCCAAACATGTTTGTCAAAAGAAGCAGCCATGACTCAGAACTTAGTATTTGACTGCAAACATAGACATGTACCCACTGGTTAAAAATGGATAATTTGTGTTAATATTTAAATAAAGAGATAATCTACACAATATTCAGGAGCCACTGAAATTAATGATTAACATAAATTGAAATCAATAATACATAAAATAAAAAAAGTCACCAGACTGTGGGCCTGATTCAGAGGCGCTCGCTATTTGCGAGCGCTCGCTGTGTATCAGGGCGGGCCGTTTTTTCTTTTTTTTGCCAGCCTCCAAGCCACTCGCTAAGCTGTGGGTGACCACCCACAAGGGTCTCGTCCACCGCAAGCCCCAGTGAACTTCCTGCTCTAATAGAGCAGGAAGCTCACTACTGACATCACTGGTGATGTCAGTAGGGCCACCCACAAACGGCAGGCGTTCCTTCAGGAACGCCTCCATTTATCCAGCCACCCCCCCTGCACGCCCAGGGTTGGACTGGCCACCCCCTCCTCTAGGTGTCATGTTCCACACTGTGTACTGAATTATACATTGTTACTGTATTAGATGGTCACAGGGCCGTTGCTAGGGTAGTGTGGCCGGTGCCATCGCACAGGGCACCACAGGTCAAGGGTCACTGTTTGGGCCTGTCAAATTTCTGTTTATTATCATTCTTGCTTTTAGCTTCCTCTTATTTCACCACCAGCATCTCCTGGCCTCTCCTATCTCTTCCCTAGCCCTTCCCCATGAAGACATGGCCCTTTTTTGGGTGCATTATGTCCCTTTGAAAAATGAGGAGGGCACCATTGCTATTTCTGGCACAGTCCATCAAAAAGTCTAGTTACGGCTCTGGATGGTCAGTTGCCTTGTGTAGCAGGAACATGGATGAACATGTTATTGGTTTGCTTCTATAGAAACTACACCAAGATTTGCCTGATAGTTAGGCAAGCAATTGTGGTTGCTGGCCACACCTCCTCTGGTGAATGACCACACCCTTTAAGCATGGGCCCCTATCACTGCATTCCCCTGGTGGGCCCTTTATGCCTCAGTCCAACACTGTGCACGTCTACAAAATGGGGTGAGCTGTCAATCACAATCGACAGCCACCCCGTCTTGTAGTGAGTCCCACAGTGAGTGAAAATGCACACTGCCTGCCCATCGACCCGATTGCGAGCACTATGCGAGTCTGAATCAGGCCATGTATTTTTTACAGGTTCTACCCATCTAGCAAAGCCACTGGGCTCCCAGATTCCTTAGCTGGTTTGAGAATCTCTAGTGCCATCAAGCTGCCTGAAATTGTTCCACAGCTTGAAGTTTCAAATACACAGGCTTCATGCTACCATTAGACAGCTTTTGGCAGTTACCTAGAGCACCAGGATTTTGGAGGGTTGGCACACCACTGAATGAGGGAAAACCTGATGGGCAGCAGGGCCTTGTGAGGGAAAAGGTGATGGGTAGAGGGTGGCATGTAAGGGAAAAGGTGGTGAGCAATGGGTCATGATAAAAAATCTGGTGAGTAATGGTTGGTACGTGAGTGAAAAACTGGTGGTCAGGGGGTCATGTAATGGATTGTTCATGGCCAGGGCTGGCCCTAGCCCAAATTTTTTGGTAAGCGAACATATTTTGGGGCACCCCTAAGCATATTGTTGCGCGCGCCCAAAATAATTAAGGGGTTGTGGTCTCATGGGAAAAGCCATACCCACGAGCCACACCATATGTTTGTCACACTGGATGCATGCCCAGCTCCGGGAGCTGCTGGGCATGCCGTCAGTCCCTCTCTCCAGTGAATAGATGCGGCGCACATGCTAACTGCATTTATTCACCGCTTGCTCAAAGCAGCTACCCGTCTTTTAATTTTGTTTTTACTGATGATAGATATGGTTACTATGCAGGTGTATAGAAGTCACCCATTGTAGCGCACACCAGTCAGATGTTGTCTTGCATACCCACAGCAGTCATCCATTGTTTCACATACGCACACAGCAGCTAGACATTCTCTCTCTCTCTCACACACACACACGTTTACATATAGAGACGCACACACACCTACACACACAGGTTTACATATAGAGACATACACACACACACGCACACACACACACACACAGGTTTACATATAGAGACTAGGGGTGTGCACCGGCCACTTTTCGTGTTTTGTGTTTTGGTTTTGGATCTGGATCTTTCTTCGTGTTTTGGATCTGGATTGGTTTTGCCAAAACCACCCTTCCGTGTTTTGGGTTCTGGGTTTTGTGTTTTGGATCTGTATTTTTTTGAAAAAAAGCATAAAAACAGCTAAAATCACAGAATTTGTAGGTTTTTCTGCTCCTATGCTATTATTAACCTCAATAACCTTAATTTCCACTCATTTCCAGTCTATTCTGAACACCTCACACCTCACAATAGTGTTTTTATGTCCAAAAGGTTGCACCGAGGTAGCTGGATGACTATGCTAAGCGAAACGAGTGGGCGGCACAAACACGTGACCCATCTAGGCGTGAAACTGCAGTGGCAGACAGCATGGCAGTTTAAAAAACTAGGCCCCAAACTGTACATAATGCAAAGAAAAAAAAGAGGTGCAAGATGGAATTGTCCTTGGGCCCTCCCACCCACCCTTATGTTGTATAAACAGGACATGCACACTTTAACAAACCAATCATTTCAGCGCCAGGGTCTGCCACACAACTGTGGCTGAAATGATTGGTTCGTTTGGGCCCCCACAAAACAAGCTGGCAATTAATCTGTCCCTGCACAAACTGGCTCTACGGAGGCAAGATGTCATCCTCATCCTCCTCATCCACCGATTCCTCACCCTCTTCAGTGTGTACATCCTCATCCTCACAGAGAATTAATTCATCCCCGCTGGAACCACAGGTCCCTCTGTACGTTCTGGAGGCTGGTCTCCCTGGAAGAGTTGATAATTCATTTTATGAACATCATCTTCTCCACATTTTGTGGAAGCAACCTCCTACGCCTTTCGCTGACAAGGTTCCCGGCTGCACTAAACACTCTTTCGGAGTACACACTGGAGGGGGGCAACTCAGGTAAAATAGAGCCAGTTTGTACAGGGACCTCCAAATTGCTTCTTTTTCCTGCCAGTACAGGTACGGACTGCCTGACATGCCTACTTTGATGCTGTCACCGATGTAATCCTTTAACAGACAGACGCACGCTTGTCGCTGCTGCTTTGAGGATGCAAGTGCGGCTACAGCCCACACAATTCACAAAGACAGAAAAAAAAAGAATATTTTTATTGTTTGTGGAGCGCACTTTGAGGGTTACACCACCCTTTAACAGACAGACGCACGCTTGTCGCTGCTGCTTTGAGGATGCAAGTGCGGCTACAGCCCACACAATTCACAAAGACAGAAAAAAGAAGAAGAATATTTTTATTGTTTGTGTAGCACACTTTGAGGGTGTCACCACCCTTTAACGGACAGACGCACGCTTGTCGCTGCTGCTTTAAGGATGCAGGTGCGGCTACAGCCCACACATTTCACAAAGACCGAAAAAAAAA
The DNA here is from genome assembly GCA_031769625.1 of Taudactylus pleione. Lineage (NCBI taxonomy): Eukaryota > Metazoa > Chordata > Amphibia > Anura > Myobatrachidae > Taudactylus > Taudactylus pleione. Next base: position 5,231,550 of record JAUIMM010000368.1, on the reverse strand, counting down.
GAACAATATTTTAATTGTTTGTGTAGCACACTTTGAGGGTGTCACCACCCTTTAACAGACAGACGCACGCTTGTCGCTGCTGCTTTAAGGATGCAGGTGCGGCTACAGCCCACACAATTCACAAAGACAGAAAAAAGAAGAAGAATATTTTTATTGTTTGTGTAGCACACTTTGAGGGTGTCACCACCCTTTAACAGACAGACGCACGCTTGTCGCTGCTGCTTTGAGGATGCAAGTGTGGCTACATCGCACACAAGTCACACACATTAAAAAAATAGTTTTTTATTTTTTGGAGCACTTTGAGAGTTACACCACCCTTTAACAGACAGACGCACGCTTGTCGCTGCTGCTTTGAGGATGCAAGTGCGGCTACAGCCCACACAATTCACAAAGACAGAAAAAAAAAGAACAATATTTTTATTGTTTGTGTAGCACACTTTGAGGGTGTCACCACCCTTTAACAGACAGACGCATGCTTGTCGCTGCTGCTTTAAGGATGCAGGTGCGGCTACAGCCCACACATTTCACAAAGACCGAAAAAAAAAGAACAATATTTTTATTGTTTGTGTAGCACACTTTGAGGGTGTCACCACCCTTTAACAGACAGACGCACGCTTGTCGCTGCTGCTTTGAGGATGCAAGTGTGGCTACAGCCCACACAATTCACAAAGACAGAAAAAAGAAGAAGAATATTTTTATTGTTTGTGTAGCACACTTTGAGGGTGTCACCACCCTTTAACAGACAGACGCACGCTTGTCGCTGCTGCTTTGAGGATGCAAGTGCGGCTACATCGCACACAAGTCACAAACACATTAAAAAAATAGTTTTTTATTTTTTGGAGCACTTTGAGAGTTACACCACCCTTTAACAGACAGACGCACGCTTGTCGCTGCTGCTTTAAGGATGCAAGTGCGGCTACAGCCCACACATTTCACAAAGACCGAAAAAAAGGAACAATATTTTAATTGTTTGTGTAGCACACTTTGAGGGTGTCACCACCCTTTAACAGACAGACGCACGCTTGTCGCTGCTGCTTTAAGGATGAAGGTGCGGCTACAGCCCACACAATTCACAAAGACAGAAAAAAGAAGAAGAATATTTTTATTGTTTGTGTAGCACACTTTGAGGGTGTCACCACCCTTTAACGGACAGACGCACGCTTGTCGCTGCTGCTTTAAGGATGCAGGTGCGGCTACAGCCCACACATTTCACAAAGACCGAAAAAAAAGAACAATATTTTAATTGTTTGTGTAGCACACTTTGAGGGTGTCACCACCCTTTAACAGACAGACGCACGCTTGTCGCTGCTGCTTTAAGGATGCAGGTGCGGCTACAGCCCACACAATTCACAAAGACAGAAAAAAGAAGAAGAATATTTTTATTGTTTGTGTAGCACACTTTGAGGGTGTCACCACCCTTTAACAGACAGACGCACGCTTGTCGCTGCTGCTTTGAGGATGCAAGTGTGGCTACATCGCACACAAGTCACACACATTAAAAAAATAGTTTTTTATTTTTTGGAGCACTTTGAGAGTTACACCACCCTTTAACAGACAGACGCACGCTTGTCGCTGCTGCTTTGAGGATGCAAGTGCGGCTACAGCCCACACAATTCACAAAGACAGAAAAAAAAAGAACAATATTTTTATTGTTTGTGTAGCACACTTTGAGGGTGTCACCACCCTTTAACAGACAGACGCATGCTTGTCGCTGCTGCTTTAAGGATGCAGGTGCGGCTACAGCCCACACATTTCACAAAGACCGAAAAAAAAAGAACAATATTTTTATTGTTTGTGTAGCACACTTTGAGGGTGTCACCACCCTTTAACAGACAGACGCACGCTTGTCGCTGCTGCTTTGAGGATGCAAGTGTGGCTACAGCCCACACAATTCACAAAGACAGAAAAAAGAAGAAGAATATTTTTATTGTTTGTGTAGCACACTTTGAGGGTGTCACCACCCTTTAACAGACAGACGCACGCTTGTCGCTGCTGCTTTGAGGATGCAAGTGCGGCTACATCGCACACAAGTCACAAACACATTAAAAAAATAGTTTTTTATTTTTTGGAGCACTTTGAGAGTTACACCACCCTTTAACAGACAGACGCACGCTTGTCGCTGCTGCTTTAAGGATGCAAGTGCGGCTACAGCCCACACATTTCACAAAGACCGAAAAAAAGGAACAATATTTTAATTGTTTGTGTAGCACACTTTGAGGGTGTCACCACCCTTTAACAGACAGACGCACGCTTGTCGCTGCTGCTTTAAGGATGAAGGTGCGGCTACAGCCCACACAATTCACAAAGACAGAAAAAAGAAGAAGAATATTTTTATTGTTTGTGTAGCACACTTTGAGGGTGTCACCACCCTTTAACAGACAGACGCATGCTTGTCGCTGCTGCTTTAAGGATGCAGGTGCGGCTACAGCCCACACATTTCACAAAGACCAAAAAAAAAAGAACAATATTTTTATTGTTTGTGTAGCACACTTTGAGGGTGTCACCACCCTTTAACAGACAGACGCACGCTTGTCGCTGCTGCTTTGAGGATGCAAGTGTGGCTACAGCCCACACAATTCACAAAGACAGAAAAAAGAAGAAGAATATTTTTATTGTTTGTGTAGCACACTTTGAGGGTGTCACCACCCTTTAACAGACAGACGCATGCTTGTCACTGCTGCTTTGAGGATGCAAGTGCGGCTACATCGCACACAAGTCACAAACACATTAAAAAAATATTTTTTTATTTTTTGGAGCACTTTGAGAGTTACACCACCCTTTAACAGACAGACGCACGCTTGTCGCTGCTGCTTTGAGGATGCAAGTGCGGCTACAGCCCACACAATTCACAAAGACAGAAAAAAAAAACAATATTTTTATTGTTTGTGTAGCACACTTTGAGGGTGTCACCACCCTTTAACAGACAGACGCACGCTTGTCGCTGCTGCTTTCAGGACAGTATCATATGCAGTGACAGTAGACTTGTCAGAAATTGTTGGCACATCCTTCAGTCCGGACCAGATGTCCAACCCAGCCCTTGACTTATGACACAGGCGCACGCTTGGCGCTGCTACTATGTAGATGCACGTGCGGCTACATCGCACACAAGTCACAAACACATTAAAAAAATAGTTTTTTATTTTTTGGAGCACTTTGAGGGTTACACCACCCTTTAACAGACAGACGCACGCTTGTCGCTGCTGCTTTGAGGATGCAAGTGCGGCTACAGCCCACACAATTCACAAAGACAGAAAAAAAAAGAACAATATTTTTATTGTTTGTGTAGCACACTTTGAGGGTGTCACCACCCTTTAACAGACAGACGCACGCTTGTCGCTGCTGCTTTGAGGATGCAAGTGCGGCTACAGCCCACACAATTCACAAAGACAGAAAAAAAAAGAACAATATTTTTATTGTTTGTGTAGCACACTTTGAGGGTGTCACCACCCTTTAACAGACAGACGCACGCTTGTCGCTGCTGCTTTAAGGATGCAGGCGCGGCTACAGCCCACACATTTCACAAACACAGAAGAAAAAAGAACAATATTTTAATTGTTTGTGTAGCACACTTTGAGGGTGTCACCACCCTTTAACAGACAGACGCACGCTTGTCGCTGCTGCTTTAAGGATGCAGGTGCGGCTACAGCCCACACATTTCACAAAGACAGAAAAAAAAAGAACAATATTTTTATTGTTTGTGTAGCACACTTTGAGGGTGTCACCACCCTTTAACAGACAGATGCACGCTTGTCGCTGCTGCTTTGAGGATGCAGGTGGAATCTAGACGGGATTTGGAACCGGGGACACACTACCTCCATCAATTGTCTAAATCCCACTGCACTAATGGCGGATACCGGATGCACGTCTAGCACCAACATAGCAGTCAAGGCCTCAGTTATACGTTTTGCTTCAGGATGACTGCTGTCGTACTTCATCCTCATTGCAAGGGACTGTTGGAGAGTCAATTGTTTAGTAAAAGTAGTGATGTTCCTACTTCCTCTCTGGCATGATGAACAACTCCCAGCAGCAGCAATAGCACTAGGAGGAAGTGGTTCTTGATCTTTCCCTATTTTATTTTTATCGGAGAAAGTTTGGTCCTCCATTTATGTTATATTGATATATACGTGCGGCTAAAGCGCACACAAACACAGAAAATATTTTTTTATTTTTGCTGGAGAGTAGTGCACTTTGTGGGTTACACCACCCTTTAAGAAATGAGCCAGCCGGCTTTTTACTTATGGGACACAGGCGCACGCTTGGCGCTGCTCCTTTGTTGATGCACGTGCAGCCACAGTGCACACAAGTCACAAACACAGAAAATATATATTTTTTTGGTTTGGAGTGTACTTTGGGGGTTACAGCACCCTTTAACGGTCAAGCCAGCCGGCCCTTTACTTATTACACAGGCGCACGCTTGGCACTACTTTGTTGATGCACGTGCGGCTACTGCGCACACAATTCACAAACACAGAAAATAAATTTTTTTTTGGTTTGGACTGGAGTGTACTTTGGGGGTTACAGCACCCTTTAACGGTCAAGCCAGCCGGCCCTTTACTTATGACACAGGCGCATGCTTGGCACTACTTTGTTGATGCACGTGCGGCTACTGCGCACACAATTCACAAACACAGAAAATATTTTTTTTTTCGTTTGGAGTGTACTTTGGGGGTTACAGCACCCTTTAACGGTCAAGCCAGCCGGCCCTTTACTTATGACACAGGCTCACGCTAGGCACTACTTTGTTGATGCACGTGCGGCTACTGCGCACACAGTTCACAAACACACAAAAAATATTATTTTTTTAGCACTTGGGGGGAGCACCCCTGATGGACAGAGCACCCCCTGGACAACACTACAGCACCCCTTTAGGACTGGGACACTGCACAGGACTTTGGAGTGGACACAGCCCCTATGGAGAACTGACTGCACAACACAGTCCAGCCAGCCCCTATGGACTTTGAAGTAGTGGACACAGCCCCTATTAACAACAGCAGCACAGCACAACACAGCCAGCCCCTAAGGACTTTGAAGTAGTGGACAACAGCAGCACAGCACAGCACAACACTACTCTGCACTACACTACACTAGACTACACAGCCCAGCCAGCCCTAACTCCCACCCTCCCTCTTCACTGTCCACAGCCGAGTGAGAAAATGGCCCCGACGTGGGTACCTTATATAGGATCCAAAACCCGCGAGACTCGGAAGGCGGGATGATGACGTTTTGCCTCGATTTCAGATCCGAGTCAGGCGGGAAAATTCGAGCCTGATTCGGATTGGCCTTGGATCGGGGGGGCTCGGGCGGGTTCGGATTTCAGAAATCCAAACCCGCTCACCCCTAATAGAGACGCACACACACCTACACACACACGCACACACACAGGTTTACATATAGAGGCGCACACACACACAGTTTACATATAGAGACATGATCGTGGCTGGTGGGTGTTCTGCTGTATGTCTACAGTTGGAGAAAATCTATTTGCTCACACCCTCATGTCCTGTTATGCCTTGGGGCTTCCTTTTCATGTAAAGTACCTCCTATAGGTCCTCAATTTTATGAAACAATTACATAGAGCCAGTGTTTCATACATTTGAACAGATCAGTCATATCAATTTAATATAACCCACTATTCCCACTATTGTAGTAAGATATCACTTTACAGATGAATGTCAGAATTTTTTTTTCTTTCATAGTTTTGAAATAATAATAAAAATAGAAGGGTAAAAGGAATTATAAAAATACAGACCACATTAATGTGAAAATGATATAAAACTATGACTTCTTATTATCTACAGAGAGGTAATAAAGAACAAAAAAAACCCAGGAAATTAAAATAATAATTTATATCTTTATTTATAAAATGGTAGGTTTTTTTCAAAAATAATTTGCTTTTATAGTGTAAAGAAAAAGACAAAATAACAGTGACATCCAAAGCTTCAAATGCAATACATATAGAGGACTATTTATTAAGGGCTTTCCCCACTAAAATCATGTGGAAACTGCTATATCGGGGATATTAAAGAATTGCCTGACGCATGATATATCAGAACTATCTCTTGCCTTAGCAGACTGAAGCTGGGTACACACTTACCACACACACACAGGTTTACATATAGACATACATACACACACCTACACACACACACACACACACACACACACAGAGGTTTACATATAGACATACACACACACAGGTTTACATATAGACATACACACACACAGGTTTACATATAGAGACATACAGGGTTACATAGAGACACACACCTACACACACACACAGGTTTACATATAGACAGACACACATACACCTACACACACACAGGTTTACATATAGACATTGTGGCAGTATCACCCTAGGTGGCACTGGTGAGCAGCAGATTCTGTGTGGGGCAGGAGAGATCCACCCACACAGAGAAGGAAAGGAGTCTGGGAAGTTGGGTAAGGGCTGCCTTGTGGAGAGAGCTCAGGTGTGGGCTGGTGAGACAGACCAGTCAGAGAGCCCAGTGAAGCTAAGCGAGCCATTGGGAGGCCAGAAGGCCTGTGTCCGAATCTTGCAGGAGGCAAGGGGGGACCACAAACTCTCAGACTGTGATGAGAAGGCAGTGAAGCTGCAGGCTGAGGAAGCCAAGGCATAACCTGGAGGATACAGGGAAGGCATAGAGACAGACTATGTGTGTGTAGTTGTGTCAGCCAACTAAAGACCAGGCCGGAGCCTGTGTTGACCTGCAGGAAGCAGGGCTAAGCTGACATGGGACTTTTGTCTGCAGACTAGCTATCACTTATAGAGAGGGTTGAAGAAGTGAGTTAGTCGCCCCAAACAGGGCTAGGTTTGTTTGTTATTTTCTGTTTCCTGATTTCATATGCTGGCAGTAAAGCATCACCTTGTTTATTTCACCTGAAAGCTGTGTGTGAACCCTAATTAAGCACCTAAACACTGTACCCATTCACCCTCTGCCGAGCTAATTAACCCCAAGACATCACAATATGGTGGAGAATGCGAGCACTGGATTCTAGGAAAGTAAATGGACATAAGGAGGCTCACTGCACCTGCATGGCTCATCAAGGTGGTGAGTGAAGTTTTTTTTAAACAAAAATTGTCTGCAAATGTGCACTATTGCTGCAAGAATAATGTCTGTGAAGAGAAATGTGCACTTTCCCTCAGCATTGGAGGGGTTAAAAGAAATTGTGTGGTTTAAAGTTCTGTTGAAATCCTCAAGCTCGTTAAGTCAGGTGTGGCTAATCAAGTGTGGTATTGGGCAAAGCTTTCTATTCAAAGCCTATTGAAACTGTTGGATATATGCTGGTAATTGTAGTGCCACATGAAGAGAAATGTTTTGCTGTGTTGAAAATGCTTTGGAAGACAAAATGTGATATAGTAAAAATAAAACCAAGTTATTCCTGTGTATTTTGTGTCAAGAATTATGGGAAATAAAAAAAAATTTCTAAAGGCAGAATGCCTGCTACAAAGTTTGGCTCAAGCTAGAGAGATGGAAAACCCGGGCTGGAGTTTACAGTCTGAATGTGAAGAAAGTCAGTTACATGGAAGGGATTTAAAGCTGTTTGAAATCCTCTGTGGTGAATCCTTTCAAATTGATGGGGTAAACAGTGTTATTCCATTGAAAGAGACATTTTCAAAGCAGAATAAAGATGTCGGTGTGTGTGGTCAGTGTATGGTGCAAGGTCCGTCCAATGAGGGCTATATCAGCCTGGAAGAATTTGACAGAATGCGTAAAGCTTTGAATGAAGGCAATTCGTATTATGCTGGGAAGGTTGATGACTTAATGGAACAATTGGTTGATGAGAGAAATGTTCATGAACAAGCTGAAAAGAAATTACGGAGTGAATTGTCCTCTTTGAAATTGGCATTTGGGCAGCAAGAAATAAAAAACCGTGAAGTTCTTAAAGAGACAGACCTCAAATTGGCAGTGATGTCTGAATGCCTTGAGGATGCTAAAATGTTCCAATGTATTACAAAGGATGAGAATTATGTGCTGCTAGCAAAAAATTACATATTACAGCAAGATATTGTTGAATTGAAGCAAAAGTGTGTGGTACTTTAGCAGGAAGTGGAGGAGTTGAAAGAAGGTGTCCAGAGATATTGCAGTGATGTAGAGCGCACGCAAGTGAAAGTGGTAGATGTGACTCTGGTGTTAAAAGAAAAAGACTATCTAATTGTGTCCACTCAAGTAAAGCTTAAAGATTGTGAATTGGAGAAAAATTCTCTGGCGGAAAAGTTTTGTGAAGTAAAAGAGAAGTATCTCCAGATTCTGCGACTCGCGCTTAGTGGGAAACTGACCGTGAAGGAAAAGAGATGGAGATGGTCCGTCTTAAAGTCAGCTGTAAGGAGCAAGTACAAACTCTCCAATCCAGTTTGACAGCAGCTAGAGCAGTTTCAGAGTGTCTGACGGAAAGAAATGTGTCCCTGGAGGAAAGTTTGCATAAAGCCACCAAGCAAGAGGAATCTTTGATGAGAGAGCTTAACCTTGCCCATGGCAGGGCTTGGAAGTTGCAAAAACAGAGTGAGAACCTTGAGAAGTGTTTACTAAGTACACAGAACCAGTTCCAAAGATTCCAAGTGGAAATGAGTACCAAAGAACTGGGGTTGCAGAGTGACTTGGCAGAGTCTGAAATAATTGAACAAAATTTGAGACTTGCTGAACATGAAGTTGTGGAGCGCAGTCTGTGGCAATCTGAAAACAAGTTGGAAAGCACCATGGCAAAAATTACCCAGCTGGAAGAGCAGCTGTCTATGGCTCAAATAAAGTTCCACATGGTAGTGGGAAGATCAGAAGAGGAAAAGAAGTTAAATAACTTTCTGCAGTTGGATTCTGGAACAAAAATGGCATCCGATGTCTTCACTAAACCCAGTGTGGGAGAAGTACGTAACCACAAGCAGCAAATGTTACAGGTTGATCCTGAAAAGGCTGGCACACAGAGTGATGTGCTACTGATGCAGAGTCTCTTCTGTGATGAGCAGCGGACAAACAGTGAATTGCGGGAACAAATCAAGATGTTCCAGAATGATGTCTTTCAGCAGCAATGTGATCATAGAGATGTCCTCATTAACGATACTAGTGTACAAGAAGGGACAGAAGTATCTGAGTTGGGAAAGTCCCTAAAGGTCCATCTTGGAAAAGTGGATGAGATTCCTTGCAGTGACTTTCAGCTTACAGTAATAACTGCGGGTGTGAAGTCCTCCCAAAGGGGCACAGGTCCAGGTTGCATAACCGTATCCGAAATTGGCGATAAAGAAATAATGTATACAGGTGGTGATCGCATAACCCGTGAGGAAAAGGTACAAGATCTACAGATATGTTAATGGCTTCCAAAGATGAGACTCTGATGTCACTATATTATCACAGTGATGTGAATGTGCTCAAGTCATGCATTTTTGCAGTGGAAAACGGAACCTTACAGGCAGTTAATGGTAACACTCTTGTGAAGAGTAATTCTCATATATGTGAAGTAATGCCATCATGCAACCAGGATAAAACTTGCAATACTGCTGAATTTATCTGTGAGGAAGGGAAGTGGTCTCAAACTACAAAGCTTGAAGCAAAACATCCTGCTAAAGTGAATTGGAAAATAAAGAACTCTGTGGAGAGTGAACTTCAACCTGTGCTGGTGGAACATGTGGAAGTTCATTATATTTTCAAGGCTCAAAAATCGGGAGCACAAGAAAATCCAAGAGATCTATGCCTTAATAAAGTGGGAGATAGCCATCAGAGCCGTGAGATAAATTATGTGGATCAATGGAGTCAATATTCAAGTATCCTATGTGGACACGGGAGTCCAGAATCTGAGGGTGACAGTGCCAGTACGTTGTCTGTTGACATAAAGCCAAGGTCCAGAATTTGTGATGTTGAGGACTCTCGAGGTACTGATAGCTCCTCTTCTTTCAAGGGGCCATCAGTAAATTATGCCAATAGCCAATATCGTGCTTCAAGGTTGAAGGTTAAAGATGTGACAAAGAGAAGTTGGCCAAAATGTGTGCTTTTAAGAGGTGTAAGCAAGAGAAAACAAAGGAAAAGCCATTCTTTGTATGAACCAGAAGATGAGGAAAACAACTTGCAGGGTTCTGCTGAAGTTGACAAGAGTAAAGTTGAAGAATGTAACTTTTGGAAAAGTAACTTCAAGTACTTGATGCCTGATGTGGTAACCAAGCGTGAGCCTCAAGTACTGCACAAAGAAAGCAAGTACCACCGTTGGTACCATAAAGTGAGGAAAAAAGTGAGGAGAAAAATTAACTCTGGAACTTGGAGCATGTGACCCCCCCAGAAATGACTAGAGTCTGGATGATCGTGGAGATGGTGGATTTCCCTCATGAGGAGAGTGAAGAGGGACATCGTCATGTGAATGCCTCGTCCAATGTAGCTGAACCCAGGGGTTTCAAGCTGGGGAGGGGGATATGTGGCAGTATCACCAGAGGTGGCACTGGTGAGCAGCAGATTCTGTGTGGGGCAGGAGAGATCTGCCCACACAGAGAAGAAAAGGAGTCTGGGAAGTTTTGTAAGGGCTGCCTTGTGGGGAGAGCTCAGGTGTGGGCTGGTGAGGCAGACCATACAGAGAGCCCAGTGAAGCTGAGTGAGCCATTGGGAGGCCAGGAGGCCTGTGTCCGAATCTTGCAGGAGGCAAGGGGGGACCACAAACTCTCAGACTGTGATGAGAAGGCAGTGAAGTTGCAGGCTGAGGAAGCCAAGGCATAACCTGGAGGATACAGGGAAGGCATAGAGACAGACTATGTGTGTGTAGTTGTGTCAGCCAACTAAAGACCAGGCCGGAGCCTGTGTTAACCTGCAGGAAGCTGGGCTAAGCTGTCATGGGACTTTTGTTTGCAGACTAGCTGTCACTTATAGAGAGGGTTGAAGAAGTGAGTTAGTCGCCCCAAACAGGGGCTAGGTTTGTTTGTTATTTTCTGTTTCCTGATTTCATATGCTGGCAGTAAAGCATCACCTTGTTTATTTCACTCGAAAGCTGTGTGTGGACCCTAATTAAGCACCTAAATACTGTACCCATTCACCCTCTGCCGAGCTAATTAAACCCAAGACATCACAACACACACACACACACACACAGGTTTACATATAGAGACATACAGGGTTACATAGAGATATATATATATATATATACACACACACACAAATATCCAGGCAGGGTCACACACAGAGAGTGGGGAACATAAGCAATATGATCCCCTGTAGTCACACCTCCTCTCACCTTCACGTGGAGCTTCTAGTAGTTCCTCCATGCTGTCTGAAGCCCTGGACAGAGGCGTTGAAGAACAATATAGTGTAGCTCCGCCTCTGCATGAGTCAGAGGATCATGTGTACATGGCTCCTCCAATCAGGGCTCACCACACGCTCCTCTGACCCCCAGGGTGACTCATCATAGAGAGAAGCAGCAGGAAGGAGCTGCCTCATGTGAGTAAAGTATACCGGAGCACCGTTATTGCTCCTTCCCTGACAAAGGTATACATGGACCTGGCCCCCTAGGACATCGCGCCTGCCGGCCACCCCATCACATCCACTGTCGGGCTGCAGGATGGCAGCGACCTTCTCACTGTGGCACTCTACGTGGCCATGTACCCGGCGTAATGGTCAGGCCGGCCCTGTTCATGGCTTTTCCTGTCACCATCCCATCAAGGAGTTCCTGAACATTATCATACCCTAGGTGACCTAGTCACCTATGCCACAACTCCATAGACTGCCTTGAATCAGAGGCTGTCATAGCATAAAATTCCATGTAATACATATAATTTCTGCCACTGGGTTGCTTTTACAGTCCCCTTTTTGTTTTGCACAACATGCTCTCTGCGAGTTTGACCATGAATCCTTTTCCTTCTATGATACATTTGGCGATAAGTTTGTTCCGCAAATCTGGTACAAATTACACATCCTGGATGTCTGTGATTTATGGTTGGTTTCACCTCTAATTCTCAGGTGCACCATGATTGTCCCAAATCATGGCAGTAAGGACTTTGCGGTTGATTCAGACCCGTATGCTATGCTGCGCTCTCACGCAGCCAAAGGGGGCCGGGTAGATGCCCTCTATACCTTAGAGAGCGATGTAGAGCGAACACACGTCAATATAAAGACACCCAACTTTCTTTCTTAGCACATGTCATCTCCAGGAAGTGTGCGATTAATTGGTTACATCGAGAGCCATCGGAGTTGCATGCAGCGCTTGAGGTAGATCCTACCCCACTGCAAGCACTGCCATCAGTGCTGTCCAAAATACATCCAAGTGATGTGTACAATGACGCTTCTTTGCTAGTTATGCTCACCCATAAAACGCTGTTTAGACACCCAGACACGCATGCGTTCGCATTTCCACTCCCCCGTTCACAAACACCTTCCCCTGTTACCTCCCACAAACTGCACTCACATTAGCCTCCAGTCTGTGTACTATGAGCGCACAATTCCCGAGCACAGTGAGTGACTCGCACATGTGCATATTGACACATACACATGCGCAAACTGGCGATTATCGGCCATAGCGTGCATTCGCTGCTTAGCGTCCAGGTCTGAATCAGGCTGTTTGTTTCTGATCCCTCTGAATGATATAGGGTTACATTCAGTGATATAAACCAATCCTGATTGCAACTAAAATGCCTTGTGGCTACCGAGTCCATTTACCAGCAATCCTTACTGCGACTGTTTGTGACATTTAAAGCTGACTTGTGTCTTTTATTATGCTTCTTTTGCGTGCCACTTGAATCTCTCAGTCTTTATTTAGAGGCTTTATGTTCCTCTTTGTGACATATGAAACACATGCACTTAGGACTTTTGGGCTTAGTGTCCTTTGTGATTAAAACAGAACTGTCAGCATTTGTCTCAACCAGTATATGTTCTGTAACAGCTTAGCTCTCACAATCTCTGTTGATAGCTTAGTGGCACAGGATTCCAAAGCCACTACTAAAAAATCAAATTCAGGTGTCAGATTTTGCAGCATCACCATTGCAACCTCATCCTCCTGACTCCTAAATATGTCAATTGCTGAGATATGGGCATTATCTTGTCAATGTACTCATTCATGTCTTTGCATGCACTCAGTTTGGTACCATACAGTGTATGCCTCAGGTTTATCCTCCTTATCATACCTTTATTTTCATATGATGCCTGCAGGTTTATCCCATTTTCCTGTGAATTATGAATCTATCTACTTCATTAATATTTGGATTGTCACCTGGATCATTGGTGGTCTTTCACAACTCTTCTCACTTTAGCTCTATATGTCCATAGTGAATTTTAATATGGCATAATTCTCTGAGCCTCTCAATTTGACAGAGCTCATACTGGCTGCTGGACTGTGCATTTCCTGTAAATTCACACTCTGTGTACTGGGATCATAATCTATTAGTAGAACTTGTTTGGTCACAATAGGTGTCAGCAGAAAGTGAAATGGAGGTTACTCCACACAGATGTCCTCAACCAGACTGGATGCTTTATTTGGTAACAGATGGTATACACAGGGTTAACAACTGTGGTTGTGGTGACATAGCAGTAAGCATAGTTTTAACAGCGGTAACAGTAATGGTTGTGGCAGCGGTAATACAGGTCTCACTAACAGAAGCTAACTACTGCATGTTCGTGCATGACCGCTGCAATCTACAAGTGTCGAGATTAGAGTTTGTGCATGCACACAAACGTGTCATCCCACCAGCGTGTCACATCAGAGGAGGAGATAGTGCAGGAGTGCCCTCCTCTCAAATGAGAACTACTGTACCTTTGTGGCAAAGATCAAGAAGGTAGATTACAATTGTGGCTTGAAAGTGTCATCCTGTATATCCAAGAGAGAATAGTGTCTTGACAGTGTTATTAAAAATGTGCAAACGTGCATTTGTCATATGAAATACAATCTCTCATTGGGTAAATGTAATAGCATGTGAAATGCAGGCATCAGCAAGTTCCCAGCAAGTCTGTCCAATGTTTTAAAGTGGCAATCATTTAAAAAGGAAAAAGTAGATTGGTTTTGCCTTTAAATGATTGGCACTTTAAAATATCGAGCAAACTAGCCAGGAACTCAAAGATACCTGCATCTCGCAGGCTTTTACATTTACTCCTATACTGTATCTGTTGTGTACCACTTTATAAATCTAAAGGGGCTCTTTTTTCCTGTAGTAGTCCATATGGAAATGACCAACAAGATGTCCAAACCAACACCTGCAAAAGAAGATATTACAGCAGCAAAGGTATTGAATGAAGCACTAAAAGCAAGAGGAGTGATTATGCATACAGAAATCACCATCATGTATTTTTATACCAGGCCCTCTTTTTTTCCACAAACGAGACACCTTCCAAGAAGACAGTCTAATGAGGTTGCATCCCCATTGGGTGTGCTACATGACTGTATATGCCCTTAGTTTGCTCATCTTACCTTTTGAGTGTATCAGTTCTCCAGGTGTAAGGTGTTGCAAGTCTAACACTCAGTCACACCCACAGACCTGGACAAAGTTATATTTTAGTAAGCATGCCCAGTTGATAATTTTCTATATTGAAAATTGCATCCATATTTTCTGTAGGGTACTGCAGTGTTATTACTTAAATTTCTTGTCTTGATCATTGGAAGAAAAAATGCTCAATTAAGCTTTATAAAGCAAATTAGTTAAGCTTTGACACGCACACCTACTTTATAGACAGGCAGCCAATCAGGAGCTGTCCCTCTTCTTATTCAATCAAGCGTGAATATAAACCTTTTCTTAGATTACTGAATAGGATGAAGGCAAATTTAGATCCACCAAGCTTTTCAAGATTACATACAGTTTATGGGAAGTGGCTGGAACTGCACCTCTCAGGAACTCAGCCTAGGAGTCTTGCAGTTAGCTACTGGGGTGTGGTGGTGAGGACAGTACAGGGCAGTTAGGGGTGGGGGAACACAGTACAGGACAGTTGGGGGTGGGGAGCACAGTACAGGATAGTTGGGGTGGGGGAGCACAGGACAGTTGGAGGAGCACATTACAGGACAGTTGGGGTGGGGTAGCGCAGTACAGGACAGTTGGGAAGCATGCTACAGGACATTTGGGAAGCACAGTACAGGTACAGTTGGGGGAGCACAGTATAGCATGGTTGGGAGTTGGGGGGGGCACGGTATAGGACCGCTGGAGCATAGTACAGACAATTGGGTGTGGGGGAGCATAATACAGGATGGTTGGGGGAGGGGGCCAAAGTACAAGACAATTCAGGAAGCACAATACAGACAGTTGTCAGTTGGGACATACAAATGAGGATATGGGGAAATAGATAGACAGATATTTATTTAATTGCTCCTTTTTTTTGTGACCCCCATCCTCTAGAATCGCCTTCCTTGTGTGTCCTAAGCCAGTGTTGGAAAACAGAAACAGCCTCAGACTAAGAAAAAGCTTCTGATTGATAGACAGGGGGCTGGAGTGACAGGGGGCAGGAGGCTAGAGTGACAGGGGGCAGGAGGCTGGTGTGACAGGGGACTGAAGGCTGGAGTGATGGTGTGAAGGAGCCTGGAACAATGGTGCTGGAGGCTGGAGAGACACAGGGGGCAGGAAGCTGGAGGAGATACAGGGTAGAGGGGATACAGAGGGCATGAGTCTGGTTGAATGCTGACCATGTGATCTCCTACATGAATAGTGAAGACACTGTCTGCTCAAAGAGGATCATTTTCTTCCGAGGATTCCCATTACAGAGAAACCCTCATATAGGCAAGATGTCTTTTTTTTTTTCTTAGAACACACAAAAAAAAGTATAGATTTTTTTTTTAAGGGGGGTACTAAAGGGACTTTTTTCCCTGGGCTCTACCTGGTCTAGAACCGTCCCTCTCAGTATTGTATGAGTACATTGCTTATACTAGTTAAATATGAATATAGAATTGTACAGCTAGAACACGTGTGTGTGTGTGTGTGTGTGTGTGTGTGTGTGTGTGTGTGTGTGTGTGTGTGTGTGTGTGAGGAGGTGGGTTTTGAGGGGTTTATTATGTGGTGCGTGGATGTAGGGTGTGTGATGAGTAAGTGATGTGTGTGTGATAAACCGTGATGTTGATGCTAAGGTGTGCTTAACGTTATGTGGGTATGTATGCAAAGGGTGTTTGGAGGTGTGTTGGTTGTTGTGTGTATATTGTAGTTGTGATCATTGGTGTTGTGTGTGGGGACTAAGGGCCTGATTCAGAGCTGAACGCTCTGACCAGAGCGCTCACTCTGAATCAGTGCCCTCCTTCATGAAAATGGAGCGGCCTCCTGGCCGCTCGTATAGCTGTGGGTGACCACCCACAGCATATGCGAGCGACCAAAAAGATGGTCGCGATGGTCTTGACCATCGCGACCATCGGACTTGCGACGGAGACCCTGCGGTAGGGTCTCCCTACCACAAGCCCTGGAGTGATTTTGGCTCTATCAGAGCCAAAATCACTCCCACTGACATCACTAGTGATGTCAGTGGGCCCGGCTTCAGACGTCTGGCAGGCACGCCCCCGGCACGCCCACCAAAGGGGCGTGCTGTCAATCAACATCGACAGCACGCCCCCTTTGGTGCGAGACCCGGAGCGATGGAAAGCCCGTCGCTCCCCGGGTCTCGCGCATGCGCACGACGGAGCTCCCTCCGTTGTGCGCATGCGCAGTGGGGAACATCGACCCGCTTGCGAGCGTCCTGACGCTCACGAGCGGGTCTGAATGACCCCCTAAGTGTGGTGTCGGATGTGGGATAGATTAGGAATACCAGTGTGATGCAATGAGAAGCAAGTGTGCGCTGTGGGGGTAAATTAAGATCAGTCCTTTAGGGAGCACCTTTAACCGTAGTGTTCAAAGACCAATATTGTCCCCTATCAGACCTGTGGTATGTTAGACTCAGTGTGTGTGTGTCTCATCACACACCCTACACCTCTGCCACATATAACAACCCCCTTCCGTTCCACCCACACATGGGTAAGTGCTCTGTACAATTATATTTGAGTGGGTTTGGAACATATGTTAATGTACCGCTGCTGAGCTCTGTAAAATACTATTCATTCCACACTCAAAAATGTTACACCAAGGCTACACATTTTTATACATTTTTTAAGATGCCTAATAGCCTTTAAGAGCTTTTCTTTTCTTGTTGTTCGTAATTGACCCTAAGGGGTCAGTGAGAGTTTTTAGAAATGGAGATGTTGCCCATAGCAACCAGATTCTCCTTAACATTTAACTAGCACCTTCTAGAAGATAATAGCTAGAATCTGATTGGTTGCTATGGGCAAAATCTCCACTTCTAAAAACCCACACTGTAGTAAATGTACCCCTAAGTGTTCATTCTTCAAACATTTCCTTTACAATGCCACTCTCAACCTTACTTACCTACAGGTATACAGTATTCTCTGCACAAAAATGTATTAAAGGATAATTCATATTTTGTGGAGGTTTTTTTAGGTGTAATACCGTATGTGCAAATAGATGATATACTCCCAATTCCACCTTTAACTATTTTCTATATACACTTTTTAGTATACTATAATATTTAGCACTAAAGCTGCTGTCAACTTCATGATGCTGGGGTATATTTCAATGCTGAAAATATTAGGGCAGAAAATAGACAAACATGTACATCATAATATAATAGGTAGAAATATAACGCACCTGGGGCGGGATGCACTAAATGGAAAATGCGGTAAAAACCCTGTATATCACAATTTCCATATGCATCATTCTTCTGGCCGCCAGGCTCTGATGCGTTACCCTATAGAAACCTATGGGCTTCTACCGCATTGCGCTGCTATGAGGGATCCAATCAGATCCCTCCCAGCATGCCCCATGGTCGCCGCATCACTCTGCGCATGCGCAGATGGACTCCCGGGTCACATACCCGGAAGTCCGCTGTGCAGCGGAGATCACAAAGGACAGCTCTTATCGGAAGAGCTGTCCTTTGCTGTACTGATCGCATATGTTAGTGCATAATATGCGATCAGTAGAAATGCGGTGACTGGCGGTAAGTATTAGTGCATGCCGCCCCTAATGTCAAACTAGCACAGATATGCCATACACTGCACACTGCCCTCCCTGCTTGTGACAAATCACACTGCTGCTAAAGCGAGGCATGCATTGCCAGAACATATTCCTCTGGCCCCCCTTGTCACCCACAAACCCACCCACACGCCTACTACCACTACCCAGCCCCACTCACTATAGGAAATAATAGATGGAGATGGGAGGAAGTGAGGAAGAATATGTGGAGACAGGATGATAAGGGGGAGGAAGTTGGGGGAACAGAAAGGTTCGGGGAAGAGTTAGGTTTAGGGTTAGGCACAAGGTGGAGGGTTAGAGTTAGACACTAAGGGGGAAGGGTTAGGTTTAGGGTGCAGGAGGGGGTGGTTAGGTTAGGTTTAGGCACTAGGGGTGAGGTTAGGTTCAGACACCAGGCAGGGAGGGTTAGGGGGTAAGGGTTAGCATTAGGCTACTTACCTAATGGTGTCGGGATTCTGACTGTCGGGATGACGCTGTCGGTATTCTGATCAGCAGCATCCCGACTGCCGGGATCCCATACCCAACCCGTCTAGGAGAATGATGGGTCCAAAATACTAGACCAAACTATCTATACTCAACTACCAAATATTCAAACTACCAAATACAACAAACTATATAAAGTGACAATAGTAAAGTAAAAAAGATCATATACGTAACATTTGCATGTTAATTAAAGGGCAGACTGTGAAATACTTAAGCATGTAAGCTTATATCTGTGAGTCTAAGGTGTTGAATCGTCAGTATTAACCTTTAATATATTCCTGCCTGTAAACCTCTAAGATTCACCTGCCTATAACGTCTAAGACAAAAACCTGCCTATAACCTCTAAACAGAACGCTAATTGCGTACGCAGTATAACCGCAAATAAAGACAGGAGTGGAATCTGTTTCCAATGCACAAGTATTATTCAGGTAAAAGTACAGTCAGTTGCACGCAATCTATACATACACAAGTTAGGCGTAAAAGGAAATAATACAGACCCAAGTACAGTTATACATACGCTGCGCCTCTGGACCCAGAGATAGACCTCAGACTAGATATCCTCAGTTCACCCAAAATTCAGCATGAACTGGCAAACCAGTGTTCAGACACATGCATTTATTCCCCCCCAGACTGAAACAGGACAAAGGGAGAACTTCCTGCTGATCTCATTGGTTCCCAGAGGAGAAGCATATGTAACGACACATTTAACAGGTTGTTTCAAATAGACTTTCCCTGCCTCTAACAGCCGGAGTCTTTCTGGTAACGCCTCCTGTAACATTCCATCAACTAAACATTTTGTTGCTTGTAAGTTCTGCGATCCGTAACTTGAGTTTGCATGATGCGATCTCTCCACCGATAACACTGGGATGCTGTAAAAAGCGTACGCATCAGAACGAGACAAAACACACCTTGCTTATCATGTATAATACCTTAGAACAAAAACCTCTATTTCTTAGCATTTAAACTAACTTAACCAACTTGAATCATACAATTTGATGCTAATGGAACCTTGTGTGCGAATATGTAGTGTGTGAGTATTCGGGGTTTGATATAAGGACGCTAGATAATTTGGGGCAGATGTGTGCGCATAGAACTACTTTTCAGCGGTTCATACTAAGTCTCATGCATTCGCTAATATGCAATTATTTAATAGCGCCCTTGTGGGTATAATTGTGCATATGAAAAATGGTGAAAGAAGCGATCGCATAGTGCTAATAAAAATATCGCCACATGTACTATATTGTGAGTTCACCCAAAATGGCGCTTAGGCGGCCATTCGCAAAATGGCGTCTTGCGATCGCATTTCTAAAATGGAGTCTTGCGGCCATTCGCAAGATGGCGTCGCTGCGATTAAATTTTAAACTGAACTTGTCTCACTCAATTATTCAGCTTCGACAGTCCACCCTTTGATAGCAAACAACATGCTATCACAATCTGCTATAAAAATGTATTTTGGGCTTACATTCACATATTATTTAGTGTTATTATGGGATGGCACAAGGTGGTTCTTAATCCATCAACAATGTGTCTCTAGGCGGGGGCATAAAACTACTATTATATGCACACCACGGATCTTGGGAGATCATGTGACAGATGTGGGAATGCACCAGTCTTATAACAGTAGTTTTGAAGGGGAATTTGAGACTTTACATTGTCTGGGTGTTCTATAAATAACATTTCAATAATATCTTCTATGCATGTCTAAATATTATACATTTAAATGATGGTACTTCCTAGCTCAGGGTTATAGTGCAGTTCTGTATCTACCTAGGTATACATATTATCATTTCTGACCACCATCATAGTTTCATCCCTTCGTTTCACTCTGTTTTCACATTTTCCACACTTCAACACAATAGGAACACACCGGACGCATATGCCAATTACTATGATGACAATCAGTATAAGGATCAAGAATTTGCCTACGCTGGTGACCACTTCATGGACCCACTCTCCTAGACCTGAGAACCATTTCACTGGGTTCAGCCATGACACCCATCCTTCTATCTTTTCCCCTGCTTCAGCCACTGATGCGTTATGGTTCTTACGAAATTCCCACTTTAGCTGCAGAATCTCATCCATCTTCTGGTCTATCACCTCCTTAGGGTCGCTGGTATCATTAGTGACATAAGTGCAACACTTTACTCCAAATTGGGTGGCTAACGTTACGCAATACCCTCCAGTAACAGCAGTTAAATAATTCAACACTAGCCTGTGATGCACTAGTTCTTTCTTGTACGCTTGCAATTCTCTCCCTGTGTACCTGAATGTGTCATCGTACATCTCGGTGATATTATCTATTAATTTAGCAAGTTCCTGGATATATCTAAAATTTAATGTACCCCTAGCAATTCTGGTGGGATCCAGGGCGACTAAAACTTGGAAGCCAGTTGTCTCACTGATTAATTGAGCGGCTTTATGCATATCACCAGGTATCATATTTCTCTTGCCTCTGTGTTCATATTGTGTGTGAAGATATGGTGATGGTGTGTTTTTATGTATTCCCAACATTTCAACATGTGTGAGGGTCATAACTTCTGGGACTACTCTTCCCAGATAACACAAACCTTCGGAACTCGGGGAGAGCCATTTATATGCTTTTCTTCCACATATAAAATATACATTATCAGGAAGAATATAAGGAATGGTATGCATCATTATCATTAAACACATTTCTCTTGCAAACAATCCTATCTCAGGCTCTTCCATCTGGTATATGCAAGTTTCTGGTTGTATTATTTTAGCACAATAACCATCTGGTACTTTACCAATCATTTCTTTGGTGGAACTCAATGTATACCGGTACCTAAAATATTTCCCACTTGATTTAATTGAGCGTAGCAGATCATAGTTTATGGACTCATTATCAGCTCTTTGTGAGAAGGTCATCGTCTGATTATTCCCCGTCACTTCCCAACCTCCGGATTTATTGGGGTTGGTTATGTTTAAACACAAAAGTGATTTATCTACTTGAAATTGATAGAGTTTGAAATGAGGTGGTTTGGATGAGAGGAATTTTCCATGCAATGTTTTCCCCTTTTGTAATTCTAAAATTTCCGTGATATTCAGCGGAAATGGCACCAACCCTACATTATGCTGTCCCTGTGGCACATGTGAACACACCCAGCAATCGGTTTGATTTAACACTTTGCCTACCATGCTGTGATAATCCTCTAAAGGATACCCTCCCCAGTACGGGTTATATTTAGGTTGGCACCGTTGAATATAGTTCTCACCAACTAGGGACCCACAAAACTCACAAATACAGGAATCTTCAGATGATAACCCTTCACACCTTCCCCGAGTATCCGGAATGACAGCTCTCTTAACAATAACAGTACTAAGATTGGTCAGACACTCCCTTGATTGGCATTGCACTCCTCTTTTCTCCACTCCATCACCACTGCCATCAGCTCCTGTTTCCTCAATAGGTCCCCCATCACAGACACTGGGTATTCCCGAACTGACCAGGATGGTGAACACTCTAAAAGAGAATATAAAAATGAACACAGCAGGCCCGTCCATTGTCACAACAAGACCTGCAAATTTCTCTCAGTTCAGGTATCTCACTACAACCTTTTCAATCCTCCTGGAACAAGCTCGCGAGTGACAGATCCACACTATCAGCTTTGTCTCTGACCTGTTTCTCCACCGGTTGATTGACCTTTTTACAGTGAGTGGAATGGACCCAGGTATCTCTCTCGGCCACCTTCAAAGATGTAGTACTTGTCAGCAGCACCTGGTACGGACCTTCCCACCGATCAGTCAAACAACCTGAACGTAAGAAATTTCGGATCATTACATATTCTCCTGGTTCAACATCATGGCAGTTCATTTCAGGCATATCATGGGACAACAATTTCAGTTTCTGCTGCTGTTGCTTTAACTGCTTACTCATTGATATAAGATACTTCACAGTTACCTCGTTGTTACCCTTTAGATCTTCCTGTGGACTTATAATCAAATGAGGTTGTCTACCAAACAATATTTCAAATGGGGACAGATTCAGAGGAAATCTAGGAGTGGTCCTTATACTATGTAGGACCAAAGGTAAAGCTTCTGGCCATCCTAGACCAGTCTCCACCCTGATTTTACTTAGCTTATTTTTAATAGTCCCGTTCATCCTCTCTACCTTGGCACTGGCTTGCGGTCGGTAGGGGGTGTGAAGTCGGCTATTAATACTCATCAGCTTACACATATTTTGGAAAACATCACCTGTGAAATGGGTACCCCTATCACTTTCGATGATTCTAGGGATACCGTACCTGCATACAAATTCCTGAACTATTTTCTTGGCAGTAAACGCAGCAGTATTAGTGGCTGCTGGGTAGGCCTCAACCCAGTTAGAGAATACGTCTGTGCACACTAATACATACTTAAGGTTCCTGCAGGGTGGTAATTGGATGAAATCAATTTGTATCACCTGGAAAGGTCCATCAGTCGGTGGAATGTGGGACGGTTCGGTAGGGATCGCTTTCCCTATGCTCTTTCTCAAGCAGGTCAGACAGGACATTGCTATCTTCTCTGCTTGTTAAGAAAACCCTGGTGCGCACCAGTATGCCCTCACTAACTTGCACATGCCATGTTTACCCAGATGAGTCAGACCGTGTGCTGCTTCAGCCAGGCTGGGGTAATATGTCTTGGGGGCTACTGGCTTACCATGTCCGTCCCTCCAGAGCCCGGAGGACTCTTGCCCACACCCCTTGGACTTCCATATGGATTTTTCCTGAATTGAACACAAATTTTGCATCTCAATTAATTTCAGCATATCAATGGTTTGGAATGACATAATTGTTTCAAATGGAGAAGGCATTTTTAACCCCGCAGCCCATTTTGCAGCTTCGTCAGCTCATGTGAGGATGACCCGGTGTCAGCTCTCTGACACCGGGTCATCCTCACATGTGTGGGCTTTGCATTTAATTACTGCCACTGCTTTGGGAAGTTGGATTGCTTCTAAGAGATGTTTTATGTGTCGGGAGTGTGCAACTGGTGTGCCTGCTGCTGTCATTAAATTTCTCAGACGCCATAGAGCCCCAAAATCGTGCAACACCCCGAACGCGTACCTCGAGTCAGTGTAAATGTTAGCAGATTTGCCTGCTGCCAGTTCACATGCTCTAGTCAGTGCTACTAACTCTGCCACCTGGGCTGAGTGAGGAGGACCGAGAGGTTTAGCTTCCATGATGTCTGTGTCATTTACAACAGCATAACCTGTACATAATTCACCTGTGTCTGTTTGTCTATGACAACTCCCATCCATATAGAAAGTCACATCCACATTCTCTAAAGGTGTGTCATGTATGTCAGGTCTAGCAGTATAGGTCTGATTCAGATATGTCATACAATCGTGAGTGTCATCATGTCTGCTGAACTCACCTCCCGCCAGCAACTCCTCTCCTTCCACCCTTTGTACATCATGTTGTACATATGGCAGGTATGTTGCTGGATTCAGCGTACTGCAATGTTTAACTGTAATATTTGCAGGAGCGATTAGGGCTAGTTCCCATTTGGTGAACCTAGCCGAGGAGACGTGTCTGGTTTGAGCTGAGTTCAACAGAGCAGATACAGCATGGGGAGCGTAGACAATCATATCATGGCCCAATACTACGTCCTCACTTTTACTCACCAATAAAGCGGTAGCTGCTACACTTCTCAAACAGGTGGGGAGTGATCTTGCTACCGTGTCCAATTGGGCACTGTAGTATGCTACGGGCCTACTGGCATCACCATGTTTTTGTGTAAGGACACCTGCAGCACAACCATCGGCTTCCGTACAATATAAATCAAAAGGTTTTTCATAATCGGGTATTCCCAATGCAGGAGCTTTTGTCAGGCTATCCTTAAGATTAAGAAAAGCCTGTTCTGATTCCTCAGTGTGTGTGACGCGATCGGGCTTTGAGGAAGAGACTAGTTCCTGTAAAGGCAAGGCCAAAATAGAAAAACCTGGGATCCACATTCGGCAATATCCACACATTCCCAAGAAGGTACGAATTTGCTGTTGATTCTGCGGCAGTGTCATGTTTTGTATTGCCTGGATTCTATCATTTGTGAGATGTCGTAACCCCTGGGTTAGGCAGTGTCCCAAATATTTTACTCTGGGCTGGCACGGCTGTAACTTGTCCTTAGCCACTTTGTGTCCTGTTTGAGAGAGATGAAGTAACAAAAGTTTAGTATCATTCACACATGACATAAAAGAGTCAGAACATAGCAATAAATCGTCCACATATTGAATTAGAACTGATCCATTGGCAGGTTGAAAAGCTTGTAAACAGTCATGCAATGCCTGGGAGAAAATACTGGGGCTGTCTATGAAACCTTGGGGCAATCGTGTGCATGTATATTGCACACCTCTGTATGTAAATGTGAATAGGTACTGACAGTCAGGGTGGAGAGGCACAGAGAAGAAAGCAGAACAGAGGTCAATGACAGTGAAATGGGTTGTATTTGGTGGGATCTGCATCAGGATGACAGCTGGATTCGGCACTACAGGGAATTGGCTCTCTACTACCTTATTAACACCTCTAAGGTCTTGCACCAGCCTATAACCCCTCCCACCACTCTTCTTTACTGGAAAGATGGGACTGTTGGCTACACTAGCTGTACGAACTAAAATACCCTGTTGCAATAATCGCTCGATTATTGGAAACACCCCTAGTTCTACTTCCTGTTTTAGTGGGTACTGGGGAATTTTTGGAGCTTTCCTACCGCTTTTTAAGTGTATCATTACCGGGCTTACGTTTGCCATTAATCCAGTGTCCTGTCCATCTTTTGTCCAAAGGGAATCTGGAATTTGGGACAACATTTCATCTACCTGTGATGGATTTTCTTTTAAAACTGTAGAGTGGTACATTATCCTTTGTGGGGTGTCTAACATATCCCGCACCTCGTATACCATTCTCTCTGGGAAATCTAAATATACACCATCAGGGGTGCAATATATGACACATCCCATTTTACATAACAAGTCTCTGCCCAGCAGGTTAGTAGGAGCCGCGGCAGCCAGAAGAAAAGAATGTCTGGTATGCAACGGCCCAATACTAATCTCCGCGGGTCTGGTTAAAGGATAACGTTCCACTTTACCTGTCACACCCATTGTTGGTATTGTCTCGTTGGTCACCTGTAAATTAACGGGAGATTTCATCACTGACTTGGTCGCCCCTGTGTCTACAAGAAAAGGATATTCCGTACCAGCTACATCAACCATCAAGACCGGTTCTTCCCTAGTACTTCCCGTTAACCTGACTATCTGTAGACTACAGGTATGACCTGACCCCTAGCGTTGGCTACCATTCTCCAATAAAGCATTTACGGCTACAATTGGAGTTGGTGCTTGCTGAATATTTGCTGATCTCTGTGCATATCCCTTATGGGGATATCCAGGTTTCCCTTGGTGTGGGGTCCATACTCTTTTTACTGTGCAGTTTCTACTTAAGTGTCCTGTTTGTTTGCAATTAAAACATGTCCGTGATTCAGGTGAAAGCATGTGTTGATGTGAAGTATGAGCAGAGGGCAAAGGTGGTGGATATGGGTAAGGATAGGGATGGTAAGGGTATTGTGGGGGAAAAGAAGTGGGTGGATATCCTGGGACCTGTGGTTGCATTGGGTTAGTGGGATAGAGTTGTGTTTGTTGTTGAGTGGGGTTAGTGAGAGCAACTTGTTCTGACATGAGTGTGTGTGCAAGTGCAAGCGTGTCTGTTGGCTGTGATGTTAACGTCATTCTCTCCAGAGCTTGTATACTGACAGCCATTAATTTTTCGCTCTGGGTCTCCCTCTTTTTTGAGATGTTTTTGTCATGTTCTATGGCAGACTCTATGAGGTTATCTATTGTAAGTCCCCGCCAGCCAGGCTGTGAGGTCTGAACCCGAGTTTTTAAATTCTCTTTTAACCCATCCATTAATATCGTGACTATCATTCCCCTGTGGTGAATGCTATCTTTAATCTCTTCTATCCCAGTGTACTGGGTGATAGCCTGCAGAGCCCGGTCGCAATATTCTTCTGTAGTTTCACTCTCTTTTTGTTTGATTGTGAAGATTTTGTTCCAGTTAACTACTACTGGAAAATATACACCCAATTGAGTCACACTGCGGGAAATGTTACCTTGGTTTACTTGGTCTGTTAAGGGAACGTCGTCATCCAATACAGAGTCCGTGATAAATTTTGTCACATCGGTATTGTGTGGCAGGCAGGCCCTTAACACCACACGCCAATCTTTATTAGTGGGCTCATGAGAACTACCCAAATTTCTCAAAAATCTTTGACATTTGGCTAGTTCCTTTTTGGGATTGGGGAAATCATTTATGATGGAATTCAGTTCTGCTCTTGTCCATGGACAATGCATTACTACTTCCCTCGTGGGCACTACACCGTTTGCATCCGCATTTCCATTTGGAACAGTTATTGTCCGAATGGGATGCAGACCGGCAGCGGTGCCACCTCTGACCTGGTTACCTGGCTGGGTGTTTAATCTGCTGCTGCTACGTATGGTATTAACAACTTCCTCAATAGGTGCAGAGTGTATTAACACTTCCCTTGCTGTTACCGATGGAGATGGCGGCACCACCCGTGATTGTGGTGATGCAGCATCTATCATTTGTACAGCATGGGAAATGGCAGACATTACAATACGCTCATCTTCTACATCATAAACATTTTCTTTATGGTTACTTAAGAGGGGGTACAAATTACTTGTTACATTTTTATTGGTATTTTTGGTAACTGTACTTGCACCTCCATCCACATAAGGTGGGGGAGGTGAGCGTGAACTGCTGGCAATACTCTCCACGAAGCTACTTTGCCGCACGTGCGCGCCAATTTGCGGCTCGCCCGTATTGCATCTCAGCGTCGTGGATGTATTTTCTGGCAATGCGTTCGCAACGCTAGTTTGCGTCGTTTGCACATTTTTAAGCCAAGCATCCCCTTCATGCTGCCATATTTTTAAACATTCAAAATACTTAATCTTTTTCTCTCGGGATCGCACCATACTGATGTGATCCTGGACATTATCTAACACATTTTCGTCAAAACTACCAATTCTGGGAAACGGTCTAACACTCTTTCTCGTCATATTAAACCATATATCACAATACCTTATTGCATAAGTACCGTACTTAGTATGCATAATACGACGGGCTGATCCAATCGGAGCCTCCATTAGCAGCACATCATTGCTTAACATTTCTACTGTTTGCGTGGCTCCCATTCTGAGACAACTCCTACGCTTTTCAATAAAAATTTAAACTGGTGAAAGACAATCAAGATACTTTCACTTACCTGTGAACGATTTAAGTCGGCGGCGCCCGCACACCTGGATAAGATTTCGTAAGGCCACTTCCACACCTAGATAAGTTTTGAAACAGGCAACTTCCAGACCCGGATAAGCTTTAGTAAGGTAACTTCCAGACCTATGAGAGTTTATATGTCGGCCACTCTCACGCACCTCTATACAACAAACACAACATGTACACCTGCTACTGTGTTTAGAACGGTAAAGCTGCTTACCGAGCGACTAGGCTAACACTTGCACCTAGCCCTTAAGGATCATATGGTACCCTTAACTTTAGGGAATAAATTGCCCCTACCAACAATACACACACTGTTACACACTTTTTCTCTGCGCAGAAAATAAACGTTTAACCCAGATATTGGTAGATAGAAAAAAAATGTAAACCTCAATGGCTTTGTTCAAACACGTGGCAGCAGAACCGGAAGTGCGTATACGCTATTGTGTGATCGTACGCATACACAATTATGCGACTACCACACAAGCGTATAATTACTTTTTTTTTTTTTACTGCGTACGCAAAAATGCGTTTTAGCTGTGTACACAAATACTGCAGCACCCCTCTAAACACAATTCTCTATCAACAGAGGAAAAACAAACTTTTTTTCTCTCTTGTCCCTGGATTCTAATCAGTGCTACCTCTACACAATAACCGGCAGTACGCTCTCAGCAACACTGTGGTAATGAAAGACTAATGCGTCTCTCAAAAGGCGCCTCCACCCTTTTGCTGAGAAAGGACTGACCGAGTGTTATTGTGTATCAGATAGTATGATAAACCTACGAGCCCCCAACTGTTGAATCGTCAGTATTAACCTTAATATATTCCTGCCTGTAAACCTCTAAGATTCACCTGCCTAGAACCTCTAAGATAAAAACCTGCCTATAACCTCTAAACAGAATGCTAATTGTGTACGCAGTATAACCGCAAATAAAGACAGGAGTGGAATCTGTGTTTCCAACGCACAAGTATTATTCACGTAAAAGTACAGTCAGTTACACGCAATCTATACATACACAAGTTAGGCGTAAAAGGAAATAATACAGACCCAAGTACAGTTATACATACGCTGCGCCTCTGGACCCAGAGATAGACCTCAGACTAGATATCCTCAGTTCACCCAAAATTCAGCATGAACTGGCAAACCAGTGTTCGGACACATGTATTTATTCCCCCCCAGACTGAAACAGGACAAAGGGAGAACTTCCTGCTGATCTCATTGCTTCCCAGAGGAGAAGCATATGTAACGACACATTTAACAGGTTGTTTCAAATAGACTTTCCCTGCCTCTAACAGCCGGAGTCTTTGTGGTAACTCCTCCTGCAACATTCCATCAACTAAACATTTTGTTGCTTGTAAGTTCTGCGATCTGTAACTTGAGTTTGCATGATGCGATCTCTCCACCGATAACACCGGGATGCTGTAAAAAGCGTACGCATCAGAACGAGACCAAACACACCTTGCTTATCATGTATAATACCTTAGATATCAAAAACCTCTATTTCTTAGCATTTAAACTAACTTAACCAACTTGAATCATACAATTTGATGCTAATGGAACCTTGTGTGCGAATATGTAGTGTGTGAGTATTCGGGGTTTGATATAAGGACGCTAGATAATTTGGGGCAGATGCGTGCGCATAGAGCTACTTTTTCAGTGGTTTCATACTAAGTCTCATGCATTCGCTAATATGCGATTATTTAATAGCGCCCTTGTGGGTATAATTGTGCGTATGAAAAATGGTGAAAGAAGCGATCGCATAGTGCTAATAAAAATATCGCCACATGTACTATATTGTGAGTTCACCTAAATTGGCGCTTAGGCGGCTATTCGCAAAATGGCGTCTTGCGATCACATTTCTAAAATGGAGTCTTGCGGCCATTCGCAAGATGGCGTCGCTGCGATTAAATTTTAAACTGAACTTGTCTCACTCAATTATTCAGCTTCGACAAAGGAGAGATTGAAAACTACGTTAAAAAATGAAGAAAAGTCAAAAGTAATACTTACACAAAATAACAGTCAGTTGGTTAAGGTTCAGAACATGGGGTACACAGACTTACCAAGTGGCGACGATGATGCCAGTCCCCTCCATCGCTACAGACCCACTACCTCCTCCTCTTGTGTGGAGCTTTACCAGCCACCTCCCTGGTATAGGTACTGGAACACGCCAGGGTCCTATGTACAATCTACAGTCCCCAGCTCTCTTAACCTGGATCGCTGCACTTCTGTGCTCACCAACGCATTTCGTCTCTCCTCTAGCCTTTATCAAGGAGCGCAAAATGTTGCTGGAGACCTGTGCATTCCCAGTAGTCTCTGGTACAGTACCATTTAGCCAAACTACACTGACCTGTAGAAAATCAGCTAGCAAAGGGCGATGCTAGAAACACAAATCCTCCCTGGAGCATACAACAGAACAGAGAACTGAGAGCATGGAGGACAGAGGAGCAAGGATCCTGGGGACTCCACCTTCACTCTCTCCTTCCCCTTAGCAAAAACATGCCACACACCGATGTGGGGAGGGCTATGCAGTGAGTCCGAGCAGTGAGGGAGACGAGCATTGTGCTGCTTCTGCTTAGCACTGCTATTAGCGTCAGTCCATCCTTGAGTGCCAGTCTACTGCACCACCTGCACAGAGACTGTACATGTGACCCCTCTTCTCTTAAACTCCCCCTGTATAAGGAACTCACTACTACTAATCGTTGCATGAGAAAAGTTAGGCCCTCATTCAGAGCCACTCGCTATTTGCGGTCGTTCGTTCTAAAACAAGGGGTGGCTATTCAAATGAACCGTTCGCTGTTTGCGGTCTGTTCACGCCTCTATGTCTGAACGAGCGAACAAAACTTGCGTTCGTATTTTGGAAAAATACGCCCCCTGGCCGCTCGCATCCTACGTCATGTCCGCTATTTATTAGATTAATCGAGTACATCGACAAGGGTATGAACTGCTCGCTATTCTTGGAGTTGGTGTTTGCTACCACAATTTTGCGAGCAGTTCTGACTATAAAATAACCCAGTGACGTGGTCAATGACGCTGCTGTTTTAAATATGCACACCCATAAAGCGCCCGTTTTGACCTTTAAGCACGCCTGCGTTCTGATTTCCACTCCCCATTTTCAAGCACCTTCCCCTGTTACCACCCACATACGCCTCTTTCTGTCACTCAAAATAGCAGGCATTCGCTATTTTGCGAGCACATGAATTTCGGCCGCACTGACTGGTTAGCGCATGCGTATAACGATCCGTATGCATGCGCAGTTGGGCTAACATCGCTCGGAACGAACGAGCGGCCGCTTACGAGCGGCTCTGAATCAGGCCCTTAGAGTTAAAGGAGTCTAATAGTTTTTCCGAATGTTTGTGGTTATATAGCAGGTCACACAGTTATTGTACAAAATTACATCATTTCAGCAGCTCTGAGCTGGTTGACATCACGGTCAGGTCTCATTCTACTGTACATCATGCGTGGGCTTATCATACTATCCCTTTAAAACGGGACACTCATGAATTACACAGGTGCTGTGCCTGATTAAAATCAGGTGGAATGCAGCCACAGAACATGTGTAATTTATGTGGGTCCCATTTTAAAGGGATAGTATTAAGCCTAATCATACGTGGTCATATAGATGTCTATCCTTATTTCCCAATCCATCATGGTGTGGCTGGAGGGAAAGGGCACCATAATTGTATTATTTCTCAGATAATGATAAAACATTATCTTTTATATGTGTTGTCTAATTTAAATACAGTTAAGCTATATCGAAATATTTCAATATTTTAAAATTCATTGTTAGCTTTATTAGATACCTAAATGCTATGAATACCAAGAATAAATTAACATATCCTGCTTGGCAAGACTACTAACAGGATGAGAAGCTTCCTATTCAAAAGTGGCTGTATGGCTCAGTGTCTCATAAAATATGTGCAATAAATACCCCCAGTCTGATCAGCTCCGTAATTTTAGATTTGGTAAAAAATGGAAAAATATTTTTTAACCTTTTATTTCTACTGAAACAAAGGTCAAAATATGATAATAACACGTGCGCTTGTGAGCTCGTAAATGTATTCCACATGGTTTCCAGGGTCTCCAAGAATCACATATTGTAGCATTACAAACAACTTTTACAGCAGATTCCACTTTATTTTTAATCTGGTTCCAGAAGTGACTGAGGGCCTGATTCACTACCGATCGCTATTCTGCTTATACGCACCGCAGTTACTAATGTGAGCGGTGATATTTAAATGCATGCATTCACATTGCGACCGAATCCTAACATAAGGGTGCCCACTTTCCCTTACTAACATCCGTATACTAGGAGAACACAGAGAAACTATCGGTAACATTGAGTAACATCGGACCCATATGCACACTTGCACAAGCCCTGACCTTACTCAGAAATTGCTACCAGCCACACACGCTATCAGTGCTTTAGCTGCTTATAGCCACGCAGTGGATAATTTATGCACGCCCCTGCTACAGTGTTGAAACACACTGGCACGCCTGCGTTCGCCCGGCCACCCACCCATCACCACCCACGAATGGCACTTCCTATCAATCACTCTGCTCTGGGTCTGTGTAGCCTCAGAAATCGCAGTTCCCATCGCAATTGCAAGTTCGCGCACGCTCACTGCGATGCATATGCATGCTCAGAGCACAAACATCGACCGATTGTGTGCATATTAGCATCCGCGTTCCTTGCTGAGTCAGGCCCTGAATTTTTATTATAAATAGAGGAAAACATTTAGCTTACACTAAATTATTTACTGATTAGTTCTCATCAATATAGAACAAAGGGCCTGATTCAGAGCCACTCGTAAGCGGCAGCTCGTTCGCTCTGAGCGATGTTTGCCCAACTGCGCATGCATACGGATCGTTATATGCATGCGCGAACCAGTCAGTGCGGCCGAAATTCATGTGCTCGCAAAATAGCGAATGCCTGTTAATTTGAGTGACAGAAAGAGGCGTATGTGGGTGGTAACAGGGGAAGGTGCTTGAAAACGGGGAGTGGAGATCCGATCGCAGGCGTGCTTAAAGGTCAAAACGGGCGTTTTATGGGTGTGCATATTTAAAACAGCAGCGTCATTGACCACGTCACTGGGTTTTTTTTAAGCCAGAACTGCTCGCAAAATTGTGGTAGCAAAAACCAACCACAAGAATAGCGAGCAGTTCATACCCTGTTCGATGTACTCGATTAATCTAATAAATAGCGGACATGACGTAGGATGCGAGCGGCCAGGGGGCGTAGTTTCCCAAAAAACGACAGCAAGTTTTGTACGCTCGTTCAGACCTAGAGGCGTGAACAGACCGCAAACAGCGAACGGTTCATTTGAATAGCCACCCCTATTTTCTGGACGAGCGAGCGCTAATTGCGTCCGGCTCTGAATCAGGCCCAAAGTTTGCAGATATAATTTTTTAAGACAGCTGTTTTTATACTAAACGCAGATATTATTAATAGCCATAGATGACAGTTGTACCTCCCCATTTAGGTAATAAAACAAAATGAGACACTCTGGCGGCATTGTGATACAGAGTTCCCCTCCTTAATGCCTATCAGTGTAAACAATAAACTACTTACACCTCCCTCTCTATCTAGAACTGTACAGGCTGAGACAGTCTCCTGCATCTGATTGACAGTGGCAAATTTCCCAGGGGCGCCACCTGCTGGGGGCAGCATGTCACGCTGCCCCCTGCAGATAAATAAATTTTTACCTGCTTCCTGAGCCGCTGCAGTGACCAGTAGGGCGCAGACATGTACAGGGTCAGGGGAGCTGATCTTCCGGCACCAACTCCACTGCCTTCAAAGCAACGGTGCACTGCAGCGTGACCAGTGGAGTAACTAAGGGGAATCGAGCAGGGCGTGTGCCCTGGGCGCCACAGTCCGGCCCATCCTAGTTAGGCAGTGTAGCGCCGACCGCAGTTTGTGCGGTCAGTGCTACACATTTAAACAGGACCGGCGCTAGGCTTCCCTGTGCCCAGCGCTGGTCCTGTGCTGCACAGCCGAGCCCCTTCTCTCCCCCAATAGCGCCAGGAGGAGGGAGGGAGGTGGGCTCAGGCTGCGCAGTTTAACACACACATCGCCACCAGCGCAGCAGCGATGTGTGTGTTAATCAGAAGCCAACGAGAGTCAGCAGACTCTCATTGGCTGCTGCTGATGCACACACATCACCGCCACGTGGCGGCGATGTGTGTGTTAACCAGCTACCAATGAGAGTCAGACAGACTCTCATTGACTGCTGCAGCGCCCACTGCAAGAGCCAGGCTGGAGATCACTCATGAGTTCCGCCTTCCAGCTCCTGCAGTGGGTAATGGGAGAGACGTCATGACATCTCTCCCATAATGCAGAGAGCGCCAGCCTGGGAGGACTGACGTGCGGCGGCGGTGGCGGCGGGAGCAGTGGCCGGAGCCAGAGCGTGGATTTAGGTCAGTGTATTTTTTTAACTTGTGTGTCTGCACT
Source organism: Taudactylus pleione (assembly GCA_031769625.1). Taxonomy (NCBI): domain Eukaryota; kingdom Metazoa; phylum Chordata; class Amphibia; order Anura; family Myobatrachidae; genus Taudactylus; species Taudactylus pleione. The sequence goes on along the minus strand of JAUIMM010000368.1, from coordinate 5,197,384 downwards.
ACGGGGGGGGGGAGGGCTACTACAGTGGGCACCATTACCGGGGGTGAGGCACTACTGGGGACTACAACTTGGGGGGCTACTATTGGGGGCACTGCATCGGGAGGGGGAACCTCTACTGGGGAATCTATATAAGGGGCTTATTACTAGGGGACCACTACTGGGGGCACTAAATAGGGAGGACCACTACAGGGGGCACTATATAAGGACACTGGACAGGGGGGATCTTTACTGGGGGCCTGCATAAGGGAGACCATTACTGGGGGCACTGCATGGGGGGGACTACTGCTGGGGGCACTATATAAGGGGCTTACTACTAGGGGACCACTACTGAGGGCACTAAATAGGTAGGACCACTACAGGGGGCACTGTATATGGGGCACTGGATAGGGGGGATCACTGCTGGAGGCCTGAATGGGGGGACTACTGCTGGGGGCACTATATTAAGGGCACTGCATAGGGGGGACTACTACTGGGGGCACTATATAAAGGGCACTGTATAAGGGGGTACCACTACTGGGGGCACTGCATTGGGGGGACTGCTACTGGGGGCACTATATAAGGGGCACTGCATAAGGGGGACCACTACTGGGGGCAGTTCATAGGGGGGACCACTACATGGGGCACTGCGTTACTGGGACCACTACTGGGGGCACTGAATAAGGGGAACTAATGAGTGGCTGCATAAGGGGGACCACTACTGGAGGCATTGCATATTGGGGGAACTTTATAAGGGGAACTAATGGGGGGCTGCATAAGGGGGACCACTACTGGGGGTACTGTATAAGGGGCACTACTATGGGCCTGCATAAGAGGAACCACAACTGGGGACATTGCATACTGGGGGTATTGTATGAAGGGCACTACTGGAGTTAAGGTGCATATGGAAAGGAATGTTCAGAGTGACGATAAAGAGGTGTGTGTCATGTTGACATGCCCCATTTATAAGTGACCACGCCTTCGGTGCGTGCACATAGGGGGGTGGGGGCTCCATTTTGAAATTTGCCCTGGGCTCCAAATAACCTAGTTACGCCACTGAGCGTGATGCCAGTGCAATAAAGTTTTTTTTGTTTATTGTGGCGTAGTGTCATGATGCCACACCGGGCCACTGCTCTGAAGGCAAAGAATTCAAGCTGCAACTCGAAGAGGAGCAGCAGCCAGATAGGCCACACAAGAGGGTAAGTGACTGGGGCTGGAGAGACAGAAGCAGGCAGCTTTGCAGCAGCCATGCTTCACCCCCTAGGCCCAACTCCCTGCATCAAAGCATCAGCTGGGAAATCGGGGTGGGGATGATAATGTTATGCCTTGGGACGACCTGACTCCTCACTCTTAAATCCGCCACTGCTGATTTGTGGATAGTTCTAGCCATTCACCAATATGGAGAACTCCTATTACTCTGATAGGTAAATGGCCAAGGCCATCCACCAATCAATGTACTACTTGGTATGACTGTAACAGGATAGTTTATTTAAAATATAATTTAGCAGGAGTTGAAGAATGTTTAAGATTAATTTTAACTATAGTTAATTGATTATATAATTTTTATAGTAAGTAGATTAGTTTTGAAAGTCAGCAGTAATCAATCGAATAGGTCAGTAGTTCTCAAATCTAGTTCTCAAGCACCCACAAGACGCCATGTTTTTTGGATTTGTTTAATCATGTACAGGTGAGTTATCTACAGACAGAAATCCTCAATACATGATCTATTAGGGATACATGAAAGGTGTGAATGAGAACCAATGCAATAGGTAATTTAGTAACATAGTTGTCCATATGTATATTATAGATGTACAGGTTTGGATTTACTCTGTTGTTTTCGCCACATTAGCGCATGTTCAGATTAGTCCGGATATATCTTATTGGCTATCCGGCTCTCACGTGTTTTGGATAACCAAAAAGATAAATCCGAACTAATCCCAACTTGCGCTAATGTGGCAAAAATAACCAAGTAAAACCAAACCCGCACATCTCTAATGTATATATGTTATAGTCCTATGCTTAATTATACCTAAGCAGTTACAATATATATATGTATGTATAATATATCTAATAAGTATCAGATTCTGCAACATGATGTCTGGTCACACACTGCATGGCTGAACCTGGTGGCAAATTCAAATAATAACAGTCCTATAATATAGGTAATCATAATTTGAAGAAGTAAATAAATGACCTATCACAATGCTTTTTAAAATAATTTCCATGTTGGTGGAGAAGTTGCATTATTTAATATTTAACATCAACCTTGGCCATTTTCATTACGTCCTGTGCTGTAAATTCTCCTCTGTTATTCTTTGTTCCTAAGTATATGAATCTCTTATTTATATGTAACTGAGCCTGTGATTGGGCTCTGTATTGTTGTTTCACATCTGTATCTCACAAAATGAAACTTTATCTTTCATTTAGAACAGATTGTTACACTACTAATCTATTAGTACAATATATTCATTATGTTTGCTGACGGAATATGCTGTTCATTTTTTCTGATTTCCTTGTCATTTATGCACATTTATTGGGACTACTTTGGCCTTATAGTTTCTAAAAAGTATTTTTTGTAAGCCTTGAGGCAGCAATTTTTGAAATCAGCATCAAAAGTTGTATGAGCCTGTGCACTTTTACAACTTTTGCTCTCATAGATCTGCCACAGCAATTACTTGAACATTGCTGATTGTGCAACAGTTTCTCCTACCTCCACTCCAAGGCCACAACTCCACTACTATTACATACTGTGAACTGAAACTTTACCAACGTTACAGTAGTTCTACATATATACCAACCTTCATGCAAAATTTCAACAAAATCAAAGATGGTCAAGTGGGGGCCCCTGGCGCACTTGACATGGAATGACCCACATAGGATCCGTGATAAGTTTCTCCTTAGGGGGCATATGTATCAAAGCTTGATGTGAGATAAAATTGTGAAATATATATCACCAACCAATCAGCTCCAAACTATCATTTCTTAAACACAGCCTGCAAAATGTAAGTTAGAAGCTGATTGGTTGGTGATATATATCTCACAATTTTATCTCACATCAAGCTTTGATACATATGCCCCTAGGTGTTATGAGTTAGCAATAGACTCTTTCCACCAATGCGTTTCGACTTGTAGAACATTATCAAGGTGTCATAATTTATGTCCCTCTAAAATGATTTTGCATCACTACGTATTGCAGCGACAGAATATCTTTTCAGATGCACTTCATAACAAAAGAAAAGTAACCACTGCAGCTGAGCAATGCTCAGTTCCCCAGTAGCACTGTCTAGCAGCAGTAAGGGTAATCTTTCTGCTTGTCCAGCCAGTGAGTGAGAAGGAGTGCATGCTAGAGCTTGTCTAACTGGAGCTCCCAGTTCCAGATTCCATAAAAAAAATAAAAAAAAAACCCTTAAAATTTAAAAAGTTGACAAAATGTTAAAAAAAGAGCTGGGAGAGAACAGAATTCCTGTAAAATGGAGGGCTGAGCAGAAGCAGAACTTTGGGGTGAAAATAGTGGGGCTTCCTGTTCCACAATAGCTGCAGCCTGCAGAGATTGTTGGAGGTGAGCTCTCTTTGGGAATATGATAATGCCTGACTGAATGAGACTGTATAGGGTGAGAAAATAGAGTGGTATGGTGGGATAGGTATTTTTGCTGAGGAGGATGTAACCAACCCAGTGTCCAGCTTAGGGCCCATGGGGGTATCATCTGGCTCTACTCGTCTTTTAGCTTGAAAAAGTCCCAGGACAGGGATGAAACGCGTAGCTGCCCTGTGTGTTTTGTGCTGTTCCCGGTATCCATATACACGTCTCTACCTTGTGCATGTCACCCTGATTCTTGGTGTGGGGAGTTTTCATAGAAGACGCGGCCGCGCCTACCAACTGGTAGTTCATTGAACTCTCCCAGCACCATCCCATCCGGGCGGCTTCCTATACAGAATATCAGCCAGTGAGTCACTATTGCCGGAGACCTATGGTCCGAGCTCCCTACCTTGGTCGGTAGCACCTTCACTCGATACACTGACCGCTGTGGTGCTACTGGAGCTTCTCAGCGACCTGAGCTTTCCACGCAGGTCGGTACACCATACCTGTTCCACTGACTCCCGTTGCGCCCAACGGGGATATACATAATCAATGTCAGGTACTACGGCACATGTCAATTCTCTTACCAAATCTTTTTGCGATCTAACATATGAGGATATACAGTATACGGGATACTATGTACTAATATGATGAACTCATTGTTACCAATCTACAAGTATCGTTTACAAGCTGTTGCCATTTTTCACACTTGTTGCAACTGACCACGTTAACTCTTGGCGTGTCATTCATCTCCCGGGATACAGCACACTACAGAAATTTTATAACCATTTATAAACATTTACCTTTTCAATTTTTTATTATGGTACATTAATATTGCTGTTCATTTATGATTATTTTTTATACCTATGTCAATGTGTAGGCTAATTTATGTGCTTGATCTGTATTTATGATTTACTCCTTAGCCCTTTTTTCTTTTATATACATCTGTTATTAAATTTATTTTTATTTATTGTCTACGAGCACAGCATATATTTTTTTTTCTTTTCTACTCGTCTTTTATTTCACCCACTTTATGTCACAGTCAGCAACATGTTGTATGCTATCTCTGCATTTATTTAAGGTTCATGCCACTGACCTCAGCAAGTTAGCTGGTTTATATGATCCTATAGATTGTAAGCTTGTGAGCAGGACCCTCTTATCTCTTTGTCTGTCTGTTTCCCTATCTTGTTTAATCACTTTTTTGTTCCCAATTGTAAAGTGTAATTGAATACGCTGGCACTTTATAAGTAACTAATAATAATAAAAATAATAATGACGATGATGATGATGATAATAATAATAATTTGACTGTTTAAGGACATTGCCAGCAGACTGAGATGGGTTTCCAGCTTCTGGCATTGTTTGCACATGTGCTACCAACTGACCTGTCTGTGATCAGATCTCTACCCCTTACCACTTATCATGAGACCTTACCTAGCAGTCAGTGCTAGGTGATTGTTCTCTGAACTTGTACTTTCAATAAACATCAACTTCTGACTTTCTGCCTTGCTTCCTGACCACCATGCTATCTCCCTCGTTAGTGGCTTACCATCTACTGATCTGGTCTTTTACCTGACTTCATCTTACTTATACAGTTTTCTGTTATTAATGCTGCTGTGTACTAAACATTGCACTTGTCTCTGGATTACCTTATATCTGCCTTCTCTTTTGCCATTCAACATGTGTTTGACCTTGCATTGACTAACCCTTGTCTGTCAATTCCTGCTAGCTGTGTACCAACTCTGGACTCATTGACTATGATTTGTTTGTGTCCTGATACTTCAAGAGAGGTGAGCAACTCTTTAATACACCTGTATCAGTGTGCTTGCTCATTATATATTGCCATATCAAAATCAGTGTCCTTGCATCTGGGGTCCAACTCATACTTGCCAACTTTCTGGCTGCTCCTACCAGGAGGGAGCAGCCAGATCGGCAGGATGGGGGGCGTGGCCGGAAAAAGGGGGACTGGCCAGGCATGTGACAGGCATTTGTGGGCATGGCGGGGGCAGGGCCACACAATCACATCATTTTGACCCCGCCCCGCTACACAATGATGATAATACAGGCATTGTGGAGCAGGGGATGGGGCCAAAATGATGCGATTTAGTGTGAATCGCGTCACCGGCCCCCTCCACTGCGTGGGTTTAACTATTAATCGTGGGGGAGGGGCGGGGGAGATCAGCAGCTGCTGGGAGGTTTGCCTGCCTTTCTGGGGTGCCTGGACTGCACCCAATTTTCGAAAGGCTCCCGGCAAAATCTGGAGGGTAAGCAAGCCAGGTCCAACTTAAGGAAGAGGGTAAAGATACATAGATGCCTGTGCCACTTTTATTACAGGAAAACACATTGGGTCTGATTCAGATTTATGAATAGAATAAGATAGAGCAAGTAACTGTGTACCTGGACAAGCCATGTTGCAACTTGCAATGCAAGGGGTGCAACTACATACTTTTTTTTGTGAGGGGAAGGGTAGGTACAGTAAATACTGTCTGCTTTTGCATGTTGCCCAAAAGTGTTGGACAGCTTTATTTTTACACTGCAATTTAGATTTCAGTTTGGACACACCCCTCCCAAATCTAAATATCTCTGCACATTATACATCTGCTGACCTGCAGTGCAGCATGGTTTAATCAAGGTGCAGAGGTACTTGCTCTTTCTAAAGGTGAGTACACACCTGACAGATATATCTGCAGATGATGGTTGTTCATACACACTGAACAACCATCATCTGTGTCTTGCTGCGGGTCCCGGCAACCAGGGGGCGTGTCGGGGGCATGTCCCGGGAGTGTGTCCTGCCCCCCTCCTCGCGGCTGCCGCTGTGTGTGTATCAATTGATCTGCCAATATATCTGTAACTGTGTGGCCAGCTTAACTCTATTCCCAAATCTGAATCAGGACCATATTCTGTACATTTCTTTATCATATAAATTGGCTAAAAGTGAAATTTGCAAGATTAAACATAGTTTTGTATACTTGTTGTAACACAAAGTAAACTTGTCTTATGTAATACCGATACATTCTATTTTGCAATTCACTTTATTTGCATGTTTTATTTTTCCTCCAAATTGCAATTACATAAACATAAAAAATATTTTCATCTAACGTCAATTTAGAACTGAAAACAATATTTTACATTTGCTCTTATAATGTAGCGAGTTACAACCTTATGTAAATTGCTTGTTTTCCTAAATCCCATTAGTGTGCTGAAATCTGACATAATTGCATCCATTGGTATACCAGTAGCATTTTACTATGTAATATAAATGTCTGTCTACAAAAATGTATGTTTTTAGTTTTGCTTTTCTCATATCTAACTTAGGCCCTCATTCAGAGCCGTACGCTCTGAGCAGAGCGCACGCTCTGAATGAGGGCCGTCCTCCATAATTATGGAGCGTCCTCCTGGACGCTCGTATAGCTGTGGGTCACCACCCACAGCCTATACGAGCGTGCATGTTGATGGCCGCGATGGTCAAGACCATCGCCACTGCGAGCCGGAGCCTGCGGTTGAGTTTCTCAACCGCAAGGCCCGGAGTGATTTTGGCTCTATCAGAGCCAAAATCACTCCCACTGACATCACTAGTGATGTCAGTGGGGCCGGCTTCTGACGGTAGGCGTTCCCATATGAACGCCCCAGTCTGGGAGGCACGCCCCCGGCACGCCCACCAAAGGGGGCGTGCTGTCAATCAACATCGACAGCACGCCCCCTTTGATCAGACACAACGAGCGAAGGAAAGTCCTTCGCTCGTCGCGTCTGGCGCATGCGCACGACGGATCTCCCTTCATCGTGCGCATGCACAGTGCACACCATCGACCCACTTGCGAGCGGACAGCCGCTCGTGAGTGGGTCTGAATCAGGCCCCTCATTTCTTAGTGTAATGTATTTGTATGAGTAGATTTCAATGCATATTGTGTACATGACTGTTTCTGTACAGCTGTACATCCCAATAATAGTTGGATTATAGCTGCAGGACTTTCCTAAATGGCACTACAAAGTAGCCTAAACCTAAGTTTGTTTCTACCTTGCCATATAGCATGAAACTGAAGAAGTGCAATTTCCTCCATTCCTAAGTAAATTTGCTAACACTTTAACTAATCGTGTGAAATATCTCTGCCACTAGCATCAATTATATGAATGATTTCCATGTACAGTACACAGACATAAATGCAGCTAGTTAGTTTAAGGATGCATTAAAAATAATGCATCATTTTCACTGTTATATAACCGATTAAATTACATTATTCTACCTGTTTCTGGATTGTGAGATTTGCTTGTTATGAAGACATTTTATAGGTTCTAGAAGTGCAAAATGCTTTTCAAAATTTCTTTCACGCAAGCGTCATATTCCTGGGCCTTTTCATGTCTTCTTTGTATCTGCATGTAAATGTCGTCACTCATGTTGTTTTTTTCTGTTTGCTGCCGTATTTTAGTGTCCATGCCTTGTGATCATTCACTGTCTGTGTACGCTTCTGTCCCTGGATTCTGCAAATAAGCTCCACACAGTCACTTTGTCCTTATACACTGTTTTATCCATACGCAATGTTGTTGGAGAGAAGAAAAATTAAGTAAATTCTAAATCAACTTCCGTGAAGGCCATAAGAAATACAATCCCAAGGATTTCTAGTTGAAAGTATTCTTTATTATTTCTAAAACTCCAGCGGTTTAAATGGCTAAGTACAATTTTTAACAGGTACATGGACCCAAGTGAGCTCATTTGGAATTGGTATGAAATACCGTCGGCAGCCCGACAGAAGCAGAGTGCGACGTAGCGGAAGCCCGACAGCGCTGGAAATCCAGATCGTGGATAGGTAAGTATCCACTAACCTAACCCCCCTAACCCTAACCCTCCTTAGGGGTGCCTAACCCTAACTTCCCCCCCAAGTGCCTAACCCTAACCACCCCCTTCCCCGCTGCCTAAACCTAAGTCCCCCATGGGGGTGCCTAACCCTAACCCTCCCTCCCCCTAGCCTAACCCTAACCCTCCCAGGGGGGGTGCCTACCCCTAAGTCCCCCCCCCGGGAGCCCTAAACCTAACCCTCCCCCCCGCGGCTGTCCGCTCGCGGCGCCCGGCATCACTATGATCGTGATGCCGGGCGCCGGTCTCCCGGCGTCTGGGAAATGCGGGCTTCTACATCTAGACGCCCGGCATTTCACCCTTGCCGGGATAAGACAGTCGGGAAGCCGTTTGCCGGTATTTAGGCAGTCGGCTTCCCGATTGCCTCCCGCTCATTTAGAGCTGGATGTACTATACTATATATGCATACAGAATGTGCATATTAAAAATACTCCTGTAAAGAAAACTATATTTATCTGCATTTGTTCAATCAAAGCCATCTTTCTTAAGATGTATCCAGTATGAAAACAGCAGCGCTTGCTCTAGGTGTATATTGTTATGGTAAAAAAAACTAATTATCAACGTTGAGGAGCTCCATTCATATCAATGGACCCTCCTGGACGTCCCACAGTGTCAGGAATCGCATCACTAACCACAAAATTCTCAGAGTACATTGACCAGATCCTGCAACCACGAGTATCAATACCACCAAGTCATCTAAAGGATACAACACAAATTTTACAGATTTTGAATGAACTGGAATGGGAAGATAATTATTTACTGGCAACCTTTGATGTTAAAGCCTTATACACCTGTATAGAACATAGTAAAGGCTGTGAAGCAGTGGAAGAGATACTTAAATTAAGTGAGAAAATTCTGGCTAAACAAATAGAATTTGTGATAAAAGGAATACTCTTTATACTGCAACACAATTACTTCTGGTATGGGGGCTCCCACCATAGACAGGTTCGCAGGACAGCGATGAGGACAAAATTCGCCCCCAGTTACGCGAACCTGTATAGATTTTTTAGACCTCACAATATTTATAGAAAACAAAAAAAATCCATACCAGAACCTTCACGAAACAGGTTGATTGCCATAATTTCGTTCCACCAACCAGCAGTCATCACCAAAATTGGATAAAAAGCATACCCAAGGGACAATTCAAGAGAATTTGCAGCAATTGCTCAGATATTGAGAAGTTTGAAACTCAAGCAATTATTCTTAAGAACAATTTTCTGGAGCAGAATTATGATAAAACCCTTATTGAGACAGCGCTGAGAGATGCAAGGAAGATTGAAAGAAAAGACTTATTATCATATAAAGAAAAAAAGAATCAGGAACAGCAACAACCATTATTTATTACTCAGTATAGCAGTCAATACAAGGATTTAGAATGGATAATACGAAACATCCTGCTGAAAGATGATCTTCTGAAACAGATACTCAAGGAGAAGCCCACCTTTGTTTATAGGAGAGCAACTAATATTAAACAAAAATTGGTTAAAAGTCATCTATCACCAAAGAAGAATTCCCAAGAAGGTAACCAAAACTGGCTAAGGGACAAAAGGACAGTTTTTCCATTGCAACGGATGCAGAGCATGTAAAACCATGAAACAACAAACAACCACTCCAATTCAAAGCTTCATCTCATACAGCACCAAGAAGGAACACCGGATTAAAGAAAAATTAAGCTGTGATTCCAAAGGAACCATTTATTTGCTATCCTGTCCCTGCGGATTGCAGTACGTTGGACGCACTATAAGAAAATTAAGTACACGACTTGGAGAACATATGAGAAATATTGAAAATGGATTAAGGACACACAGCGTGTCTGAACATTTTAATTTACACCATAATAGGGATTCTTCTCTACTCTCATTTCAACCATATCTAAAGTGAAACATTCATGTAGAGGCGGGGATCATATTAAAGCCATGTAAAGAGAGGAAAGCAGATGGATTTATGAAATAAAAACTCTAACACCGCATTGTCTCAACATTGATTTTGAATTATCAAATTTCTTGAACGGAGGTTCCTGAGGTGTGTGGCAGGGGGCCAAATGAGATCACTGGAGCTGAGGTGTAGGCAAATACAGTAAGAGAGATTTTTATAGTCTTACCACCCAGGAAACGCCCAAAGCATCCCATCCGAACTTGGAAGCTAAGGAGGGTTGGGCCTGCTGAGTAGTGGGAAGGGAGACCTACCATGAAACACAGGTACTGTAAGTAAGTTCTTCTCTCTATCTTACCCGTATGTCAACACAATAGCCATGTCTCTACCCCTGGCAAGACCCTCTGGGCAATTGAGTTCAAATTTATTAAACTGCGGAATATTTAGAGAAATGGGGGAATCTATGAGAAGATAATACAGAGGGAATACTGTCCAATTGAAACAAAGACTAAACCAAGGCAAAAATCTATTAAAAAATAAAAAATACGAGATTAGGTCTGAAGATCCACCACAATAAACAAATATGCTTAAATGAAACCAACCTCCTCTTTCATTCCAATTTCTCTAACTAACTAAATTTATGTTAATTATACCATCTTGAATGGGATATAGATAAATCTAAACACTCTCCCACCATAATAGGATTAAGAATGCATAACACCAAAGTATTTGGATTTTATTCTATCAGAGGTCTTCAATACGAATTAGTTTAATTTATTTATTTATTTTATACTAGGTAACCAAGGAATTTTCCAGTCATTTTTAAGCTTCTAATAAACACACTCATTAAGTTTATTTCTCCCCAAAGTGATTACAAAGTTTCAACATAATTAACATACAAAGTACATCATGTAAAAGATTTTATAACTATCTTAACATAAGTTACTATTTTAGAAAGACTATTCACCAATTAAAGAAGAATTATCTGCAAACTAGCTGATACAATTTCTCTTGCAACAAGGAGATCAATTATTCCATCAGAGGCAATCAAATACTCTATTTAAGACAGACACAGGAGATCAGCAACACTATCACTGTCCCTGACGAAGCCCGACTGGGAGAAACGCATTGGACACACCCAACACATACCCGCAGTCAAACAGTAGCGAGATTTCACAAGGAGCAGCACGCACGGCTCCGGGGGCACGAGCTCTGCCGGACGGAGCTGTCCTTACTGCCGATACCGCCCATGCCTCCAGGACGCAGCCCTGAATAAGATTACAGAGGCCCCGCATGGAGGATAAAAACGGGCGTTTTAAGGGAGAGCATAATTAATACAGCAGCGTCATTGACCACGTCACTTGGTTTTTTTTTACTCCGAACTGATCGCAAAATAGCGGTTGAAAAAACCAGCAACAAGAATAGCGAGCAGTTCATACGCTGTTCGATGTACTTGATTAATCTAATAAATAGCGGACATGACGTAGGATGCGAGCGGCCAGGGGGCGTATTTTTTAAAATTACAACCGCAAGTTTAGCTCGCTCGTTCAGACTTAGAGGCGTGAACATACCGCAATTAACGATCGGTTCATTTGAATAGCCACCCCTTGTTTTAGAACGAACGACCGCAAATAGCGAGCAGCTCTGAATGAGGGCCTATTCTTGTGGCTGGTTTTTTCAACCGCTATTTTGCGATCAGTTCGGAGTAAAAAAAAAACAAGTGACGTGGTCAATGACGCTGCTGTATTAATTATGCACTCCCTTAAACCGCCCGTTTTGACCTTTAAGCACGCCTGCGATCTAATTCCACACCCCCGTTTTCAAGCACCTTCCCCTGTTACCACCCACATACGCCTCCCTCTGTCACTCAAAATAGCAGGCATTCACTATATAGCGAACAAACGATTTCCGGCCGCACTGACTGGTTCGCGCATGCGTATTAAAATCCGTACGCATGCGCAGATGTGCGAACATTGGTCAGAACGAGCGAGCAGCCGCTTACAAGCGGCTCTGAATGAGGGCCTTAATGCTGTACTACACTACTATTTTATTCAAACTGATAAGGTATTTAAATGAATGTGAAAAAATTCAGTACAACATTGGTAAAGCTCTAGTGGGTATGTACCTGGCACCCCTAAATTGCTTAATGTCGCCCCCTCAAGGGCAACTGGAGTAACCTGCAACACCACCAACTTGATGACAAAGATCAGTAAGCTTGAGGGAGTCTTTGTTTTTGCTGATTTGTCGAAGCTGGATTATTGGCTGAGACAAGATCAGTTTAAAATTGAATCGCAGCGACACCATCCTGCGACTGGCCGCAAGACGCCATTTTGCGAATGGCCGCCTAAGCGCCATTTTAGATAAACTCACACTTTAGTACATGTGGCTATAATACTATTAGCATCATGCGATTGCATCTGTGACCATCGCCATCAGTTACGGCGATTCACCAAAAGCCCATTTCATGACTTTACGTAGTTTGGGTGCTCTGGATAAAGTGTATATTATTATAATTCCCCTAAAGGATATATTGCATTAGCTAAACAGAGCAAATGGCCATGTGACAACTAGCCTGTGTAGACAAGCTTCCTGAATATAACGTCTGCTCTCACTCCAAATGGCCCTGCTCGAATACACACCTTACATTAGCAGGCTTCCTGCAATAAAATACCTAAAAAGCCAAGAGTGTTATTTTAGGTTTGGGTCTTGTAGCTGGGCTAATTAGCATCTACACAAGAGTCTGGGAGAACAAAGGACTTCACTTTTGAGCCTGGGAAGGGTGGGGGCTGCTGAGAGAGGGGGGCGTGTGGAACTATAAAGCTCAGCATTCCACACTGCTAGGTATTCACTTGGTTTAAGTGAGATCTAAGTGCACCATTTCTCATATACACATTAATATGCACAATTGCACTGGTAACTAATCGCATATTAGCGAATGCATAAGATCCTATATGAAAACGCTGTTCATTAGCTTTATGCGCACGCATCTGCTCCAAGTTAACTAGCATCTTTACATCAAACCCCGCATACTCACACATTACATATTCACATACAAGGTTCCATAAGCTTTAAGGTATAAGATTTAAGTTTGTGCATTTAGTATAAATGCTGTGAAATAAAGATTTTTTGGTAACTAAGGTTTTATACATGCTAAGTAAGCCGTGTTTGGTTTTGTACTGATGCGTACTCTTTCAACAGAATTACGGTATTATCGGTGTGGAGATCGCATCATGCATTCTCAACTTATGGACCGCAGAGACTTCAAGCAACAAAATGTATATTATATGAACAACTGTTAGAATGTTGCATGGGGTGGGAAACCAGAGACCCTCAGTTATTGGAGCCTGGGTTGTGTCTATTTGAATCAGCCTGTTAAATGCTCTGTAACAGATGCATCCCCCTTGAGGACCAATGGCATCAGCAACAAACTTCTCTATTGTGTTGTCTATTTCTGGGGGTATAAATATGTGTGCTCCAACACTGGGTCTTAGTCTTCGTGCTGAATGCTGATTGACGAAGGGTTTCTTGCTGATGCCTAACATCCGGTCAGGAAGCGCTACATATGTATACTGTACTTGGGTCTGTATAATTCCTTTGCGCCGAATTGTGTATGGATCATTAGCGTGTAACTGACTGTACTTTTACTTGAATAATACTTTATGCTTCGGAACCACATGTTCCAAGTCTGGAGTCTTTATTTACTGTATAAACTGCATACACAAATTAGTGTCATCCTTAGAAGGTATAGGCAGGATATTAGAAGGTATAGGAAGGAGTGTATAGAGGCTCTAATCCAGTATTGTTAGATTTGACCTCTGTAAGCGGAAATCAATGCTCTGTCCCTGCTTTTTCACTCACAGGCTCAACTCTACCGTGCTGCTCTGGGAATACATGCAGCCAAAAGAGCATCCCTGTACAGTCAATTTATCAAACCAGCACCAGGAGAGGAGGAGGATGGCTCCCCACGTGCTGCCGGGAGTTGCAGTTTGGCATAGGATTATGAGCTTATCGCTACAGTGCACTGAACCTCGCTCTAGAACTACAGAGACCATCGTGCAACAGTTCGCAGGACCCAACATGCACTTAATAGGATGAATTGTATGCACCCTGCTATCCCCTGTACTAAACACATACACCACTACAAATATTCTGTAGGCATAAAACAAGAAGACAATTCAAGGAAAAAAAACAAATATACATATCAAACACCACAAACTTTGCTTTATCTGTCTGCTCTATATAAAGACATGACCAAATACAGACATAGGGACTCTTAATCATTCCAATCCAGCAATTCATGCAACAACTAATAATGCAATGAGTTTAGCACAATAGGTGCGGTACACATTGCATCCACGCCACCACACATGGGAATTATTACCAAACAACACTACACACACTATGCTGGGCTGGTATAGGGTGCCTGTTAGAATCTCGGCGCCGGCATTCAGACTGCTGGCTTCCCGAAGGTAAGTAGCAGGGTTCGCGGGAGGGTAGAGTTAGGGGTTAGGGTTAGGTACTAGGTGGAGAGTTAGGTTTAGGCACTAAGAGGGAAGGGTTAGGTTTATGCACTAGGGGGAGTTACTGTAGGTTTAGGCACTGGGAAGGGAGGGTTACGGTTAGGGAGAGGGTTATGATATATACTGATAGGTGTCAGTATCCTAACCGTGTTGGGATGCCGGGGTTGGAATTTTGACCACCGGGATCCCAAGCGCTGGCATCCTGTACCCAACCCCCAGAGGAGGAAGACATGCTCAGACTTCACCTTATAATGGCCAAAGATCAGCGACAAAAAAGTTCTACTACTATAGGAAATGTCAATAGTATGTATTGTGAGTTGGCAAATGGTCACAAATAAATATGCAAACTCCTTTTACCTAAACCTTTATCCTCTGATATTTCAGTCATGTTACATAGAGGTTCATATGTGCATTCAGCTTAGTGATTTCCTCACTGCTTCGGTTCATTACATGGGGCTCCATTCTTCCTCAGCATTTAGAAAACACATGCCCAGTAGAAACTGCTGCCTGGCTCTGATGCATTGGTAGTGTCTAGAAGCTCTCCACAGAGAGGACCCTGACGTCATCAGTAACTGTCCAACGCCATTCCCTACCATCCACGTGGACATAGAGGGGGGATATAATCCTGTGGCGAGCCCGCGAGTGGCCACAATTCTTTTTTAGGTGGACTTGGGGTACGGAACCGCACATCCGCCGTCCCTGGACGTCACTTCCAGGTCCTTACCATGAAGGGAAAATAAGCTCTACCCTGATGCATCCCTCCCATGAGGCTGCTGCTTGGTCAGAGAAGCAAGAGATGAGCTCCACCAATCAGAGCTCAGCACATGTCTCTCTGAGCTTTTGTGGTGTCTCATGGGACTTACTAAGCTCCCAGTAATGCACTGCACTTGTCTTCCCCTTGCTCCTACCTGTTCTGGTGCTTATGCAGGTGTGGTGCTGGCTGCACCAGGTGACACCATCTGAGGGGTGATACCCCGCACGGATGGTGTCACCGAGCAGTGGTGCTTGATGACGCACGCATGTGCGTCATCCATTCAACACTCCACTGTGTCCAGAGATTCTGGGGGCTTCCCTAGATGCTGGGCTGCCCTGCCTACCTTTCCTCCAGCCCATGGGTGTGACAGCACCCAAAAAACAGGAATGTCGCACCTCAGTCGTGATGGTTGGGGGGTATGCACATATACACTGCATATGTACTGGTTTACACATATACACTTACAAACATACTGTTGTACACATAGCCACAGTTATACACATACATATTTAGTCACACACATACACTTACAGACATACTAGTTGGTGTGGCTCCCCTATTTGAATTTTGGACTGAACTGAAGCCCCACCCCTGGAGCCACCACCAATCATAATTACCAGGGAAGTCCAGGACCAGAGCATTGGAGAAGGTCATGTTGAGAGGTAGGTAGACAATCAGGAAGCCGGCTGCCTTAATACCAGCAGCCGGCTTCCCAACTGTCATATCCCGACGAGGGTGAAATGCCGGGACTTAGGTTTAGGCAGCAGGGAAGGGGGGGTTAGGGTTAGACACTTAGAGGGGGGATTAGGGTTAGGCACTTGGGGGGGAGGTTAGGGTTAGGCACCCCTAAGGAGGGTTAGGGGGGTTAGGTTATTTTAGTCAATACTTACCTATCGACGAGCGGCCGGCGGTATTTCATACCGATTCCGAGAGGTATGCTGTTGTATACATAGACACACTTATACACATAAGAATATAGTCACACAAATATATACTTGTGGTACCTCAGACTCTGGATGTCCGTAACCATGCTACCTATGTCAAATATATGTATATACATGTCTATTATATAGTATTTGTGTATGTCTGCATGTTAATCTTAAAAGTATTTTCTAGTTCACATACTGTATATTTGACCCCCTCCCCCCTCACAGAAGAGAGGAGGAGTGAGCAATGGAGTGGTTAGCCAGCAGAGGGCACATGACATAGAACCAGCTGGAAGCAGCTGCAGGTGGCTGAGGTGGACAGGTTAGTCGGTCAGGGAGACTCTCCTGAGGTAAAAGACAGAGTAGTTGTCTTCCACAAGGACGTGCTACTGGTGGTGGCCATGTGGGAAGTAATGACGGGAATGGAAGGATCAGCTCTGCTGGAGAGGCAGCAGAAAAGCCCACCTGAGCTGAGGAGACCGGCGGCACTCAGCAAAGAGACAGTGGATGGCAAAAAGAGATGCTCTGTGAGGCAGCAGCTAGTGAGAGGGAGGTGATTTCCCCTCTGAAAGATGCTCACCTAACTGAGCTTTGGTGAAAACGACCAGAGAGATCTGTAAATGCGCCCCATGCACAGCACTACAACCCTGGCCTACATTTCTAGTAAACTGATGAAGTGAACTACAATACCAGAGATTAACTTATTGTGTGTGGTATAACACCAGTCACAGCATACTCCTGGCCTTAATCTTCTACTCGTAAGAAAGACTGTAATATAGACACCAGGAAGCATTACCTCACGGCACCAGCATTACTGAGGGCAAGCTAGACTAATATCTACATCAGGAAGCATTACCTCACTGCACCAGCATTACTGAGGGCAAACTAGACTGTAATATAGACACCAGGAAGCATTTCCTCACTGCACCAGCATTACTGAGGCCATCCATTCACTGTTGATCTTCAGAGCCCTGTTACCCCTAGCCAACGTCAGCTAGTACAGACTGAAACTGATGGTAACTGAACAGAAAGGCATTACAGCCAGTGTACTAAGGATCCTCCATAAGGAAGTAAAGGAGGTATATGACCTCAAGTTATTTAGACAAATTAACATACTCATAACAGGAATTCAGCCTGCACCATAGCAATCATCATTAATGACTCCAGCTCAGCAATTTTCTCTCTACTAACTGAGGCATAGATAGTTATTTATCTTCTTTCATTTTAAACCTGAGGGGCCTTTTTACTAAGCAGTGTTAGGTGACAGAGTGAAAAGTGATAAGTTGCCAGCCAATCAGCTCCCAACTGTCATCTCACAGGCAGTGTTTGAAAAATGACAGTTAGGAGCTGATTGGCTGGCACCTTATCACTTTTCACTCTGTCACCTAACACTGCTTAGTAAATAGACCCCTGTGAGAGATAGGGATCAATGAATTATGGCCCTGATTCAGAGCCGGACGCTCTGACCAGAGCGCTCGCTCTGAATCAGGGCCCACCTCCATAATTATGGAGCGTCCTCCTGGACGCTCGTATAGCTGTGGGTCACCACCCACAGCCTATATGAGCGTGCAGGTTGATGGTCGCGATGGTCTTGACCATCGCGACCATCGCCACTGCGAGCCGGAGCCTGCGGTTGAGTTTCTCAACCGCAAGGCCCGGAGTGATTTTGGCTCTATCAGAGCCAAAATCACTCCCACTGACATCACTAGTGATGTCAGTGGGGGCCGGCTTCTGACGGTAGACGGTAGGCGCTCCCTCCGTCGTGCGCATGCGCAGTGCACACTATCGACCCACTTGCGAGCGGACAGCCGCTCGCAAGTGGGTCTGAATCAGGCCCTATATGTGCACTGACGGAAGCATCTTGGCCAATAAGGGTAGACTCAATTAGGGGGGATAAATCTAGTCCGGACTAAGGTACTGAAGTAAAGTGGTATAGCATACTGATTTATGTGTATACACTGTTATGCATTGAGATTGGTCAGTGTAAATGAGAGATACGATTGTAATGTTGCAATGTGTTATTATGTTACATGTTATAGTGGAGGAAAATGAATTTTATTCAGGTTTGCTGCATTTGCAAAATACTAAACTTTCAATCCCAATAGCTCCAGATCCAGAGTTCCAGCACAATAAATAGGTTTATTTGTTGTGGAAATGTATTATAAATATATAAATGCTTGTTCATTAATGTATGTTGAGAAGCTGTTGTTGTAATTGTGATTACACAAACTTTACTGAGGAATCATATTTTAAAATAAATTGAAAGTTATTTGGTAACAACAGGAATAATTCTTTGTGTCTGAGGCAATCCTCCTTTCCTCCTGGTAAATCAAGAGGATAAAGAGAACCTACCCAGAGTGTAAAAATCCATCCTTACTCAATAAGGTTCAAGAACATACTAACACACTCAAACATCTTCTGGCGGGGTGCTACATACTGTCACACACATATGCAGTCACACACTTGTACACATACTTACTGTCACACACATATACTCATACATAGTCACATATACATACATACAGTCATCACATTTTTTCTGGGACTGTCCCGCTGTCCCACCCGCGGGCCGCAGTGTCCCGCGGTGGGGGGGAAGTTGGGGTAAGCATACACCACTACTCTGCATAGCAGCGGGTATGCAGAGCGAGAATAGATGTTGTGTGCATGCACACAGGATCTATTCACAGTACAGGGGGAAGCCCGAGGGCAGCTCAGCATCTCGGAGATGCTGGGCACACCCCTTAGTGATGCAAACGGGGGCGTGCCATCAGGCCACGCCCACTCTGCTATCAGACCACACCAGCCTCTGGTGCACAAGAGTCCCGAATCCTCTGGGACAAATGTTGGGAGGTACGCATATATACAGACACATATACACAGTCACATAAGTAGACATAGTCATATACATACATTAATACATACATACATACAGTCATCACATACTGAAAAAAGGGATTTGCCCTCCAGCACACTATAGCAAAATCAACAAAAAATACTTAAATCCTACATGATAATAGAGATTCAGAGGTATTAGTTACATATATTTGCAAATATATGAATAAGCGCCAGGCCATCGTCAAGGCTCCTCTATACTGGCATCCCTAACATTAAGGGGTTCACGTCCGAGAAGCAAGGTACCCCAAAAAATTCCAGCCAAGGACCATCCCCAGGGTATCACACGAAAAGGGGAAAAAATGTTAGGGATGCCAGTATAGACTGAGGAGCCTTGACGATGGCCTGGTGCTTATGAAATGACTGTAGTGCTTCTAGTCTGACTTAACATTGTGGTGAATTGACTAGCTCTGGGACCAACATTCCAGCGATATTCAAATCGCAATTAATTGAATCGCCCTTATTGTATGGTTGTGCCCCTTCCCAGCGAGACCACAACTAATTTTTTGAACCTCTCCTTGCTTCAATTGTGGATGGGTGCACCAATGCTCTTTATGTACACATGGAACCATGTACTGTATAATAACGGCTCTGCTTTGCTGTGCACAGATGTGTCATCATCTGCGTTCAGCACCCCTGTCCTAAAAAAATCCTACAGTGACACTATCTAAACCTCTACAACTGCTAAGCTGGGGCTTGGCCAAGTGGGAAAATGTCTTCCCTTTACTTTGTGTGTGACCTACACCAGTGAATTTCCAGCTTTACCTAACAGAACCAACCAAATACCAATTGTCTGACTATGGCACATGTGTGAATCCCCTGCAGGATGAGCTCTGTTGTGTGTATTTTAATACAGATAATTATGTACACTTGTATGGTATTCTGATATTAATTATATTTGTAAGGGTATAGACTAAGAAGTGGGAGGAGTCAGGAATAGTAAGGAGAGGAGTCAATGCCAGGTGCGGACGCGAGGTGGGCCTGTGTGCTGTAAATGCCAGGGCGGGCCTATTATTAGTCCCAGTCCGGCCCTGGCTGCAGGGTATGTGAAGAGTGAAAATATTAAAGGTCTGTCTGCAAAACTGACTTGTGCTCATCTCTGTATCAGCCATAGAGAGCAACAGATTTTTTCAAGTGGAGTTTTGTTCGCAAGGGGATGGAGTTAGCAATGTCAGAAAAATGGAACAGCACAAATCTACACAGACTCTAAAGTAAGTAAAGCTTTAAAGTGATGCTCTTGTTGGTTCAATTTAATTCCTTATTTTACACAGAAAATCTTTCCGTGACAGGAGGCTGTGGCATAGTTCTGTGCAAATGGGTAGGTAAACGACATGTAACAGCTTCAGATGGTGCTTGGAATTCAGTAATGGTTACTTTTGCCTTCTTCTCAGTATGCTCTTAATCTGTTTTAAATGATTAATGTCATATGAGATAAGAGAAGAGAGGGTTTTTTACTTTCTGCTGTTTGCCATATGGCATTTCAGTATGGAGAAAGTTTTAAAGTTCAGAGAGGCTTAGACATGTACTGTATGTATATGCACAATTAGTGTCATTTTCCTTCTCAGTAAAAGTTGGCGTACTTCAGTGGAGATTAACCTCAAATTACATTTGTTCTCTAAATTTAATTCTTTTTATGGTTCTGTTCCAGTTGGCTGCTCAGGATAATAAAAATAACTTATGACCTAACAACAGTTTCTCCTATGTCTAATAATGCTGTAAACTGGCCAGGATACTTCAGCTAGTAAACAGTTCAGCTCATTGATTTACTAATTCACTATGCCTCATTTATGAAGCACACTCGATGTAGATTGGGAAACACTTTGGTTTTGCACCAATGCACTAGGATGGTCCAATGCTCCATTCAGGCCACATCAGAGTGCTCACCTACTGTCTGTGAACTATGGGCCTGATTCAGAGCCGCTCGTAAGCGGCCGCTCGTTCGCTCCGAGCGATGTTCGCACATCTGCGCATGCGTATGGGTCGTAATGCGCATGCGCCAACCAGTCAGTGCAGTCGGAAAACGTGTGTTCGCAAAATTGCGAGTGCCTGCTAATTTGAGTGACAGGATGAGGCGTTTGTGGGTGGTAACAGGGGAAGGTGCTTGAAAACGGGAAGTGGAGATCCGAACGCAGGCGTGCCAAACGGTCAAAACGGGCGTTTTAAGGGTGTGCATAATTAACAAAGCAGCATCATCGACCACGTCACTTGGTTGTTTCTTAGCCTGAACTGTTTGCATGATTGCGGTAGGAAAATCCAACCACAAGAACTGCGAGCAGTTCAGACGCCTTTCGATGTACTCGATTAATCAAATAAATAGCGGAGATGACGTAGGATGCGAGCGGCCAGGGGCGTTTTTACAAAATAGCGAGCGCATGTTTCGTTCACTCGCTCAGACATAGAGGCGTCAACAGACCGCAAAGAGCGAGCGCTCAATTTAAATAGCCGGCCCCTTTTTCTGAACGAGCGAGCGCAAATAGCGTCCGGCTCTGAATCAGGCCCAATGAGTGCACTTAGGTATGTGTAGAAACCTAAAGGAGGCACTTTGTAAAATTGCAAGTGTCACATATAAATTAAAAATCCAGGGCCATAACTTGTGGTGTGGGGGCAGTGGGCCATTACCCAGGGTGCAGGGGTTGCCACCGTCACTGAGGGTCCGTGAGGAGGGGGCGGGGCTAAATGACACGATTTGCACTATTTAGTCCCATCCCTTTCCTACGGACCCGAATTTCCTGGTAAATCTCCCCATCCTGCCCACTAGGAAGTGGGCGGGATGCGGGAGACATGCCTACTCTTCCGGGGGTGTGGGGTGTTACCCAGAACATCAGGAGCCTCCCGTGATTCCCGGGAGAGTAGGCATATATGATTTAATATAGAGTCTAGGTGAGTGGAAACATGCCTATGTATTAAATGTGGGTGCTGTTAATTTACTTATGGGGCTGGTTGTGATGAAGATGGCCTAATTTATATATGTTGGTGCCACTGAACTATTGTCAAGACTGGTTGAGAGGAAGGTCTACATATTTAATTAAGGCCTATTTATTAAATGTGATTCCTATTCATTTACTTTTAGAGGTGGTTAAGGGGCATTGAGGCCTAATTATTAAAAGTATATTATTAGTGTATTATTAATATCTTAAGCAAACACGGGGGGGGGTGCTGGAGACCCCCCACCCCAGCCCACACCATGACCACAATAGAAATAGTGATATAATGCAATTTTACTAGTGCTACATGTTCTTATCAGTGTCACATATGAAATAATCAGCACAACCTATGGATCTTTTAAAATTTCAGCCAGTGATAAATACACATGTGCACCAACTAAGCGATCTGGAAAACATGCATTGCTGTAGACCATCAATTGGGTTAATTATTAATACTGTTTTATACACTATCCAGTGCATAAGAAAACAAATAAGTACATACTGTAAATATATATCCAGGGCAGTGCTAGGTTCTTCTCCTGCTCCCTCCAGACTGCCGAACTTGCTCCAATGCTCTGGAATGATGCCCACATCTGAATTAAAAACATTCAGCTCAGGCTGGATATACCAACTGCTGCATCTAATGGCTTACTGTGATCACTGGTCCTGTATATGCTGGCATTATGACACACAATACACTTTGTATGACGCATATTAAAGCTGGTTAAGCGCTAATTATGCCCCCTTCACAGACTGGCCACACTCACTCTGAAATCGAGCATTTGGAAATTCCCCTCTAGAAATTCTGCATTTGCCACTGAATATTATAGTGGATGCTACTGATTTTATGTTGGGGCTGGTTAGAGTGAAGGAAAGCCTAGAGCTTTCACTCACTGCTTGGCTGTCCATAAGGTGAACCTATCTCATTTCCAATTAAAGGGTCTGATTCAGATTTGGGAATAGAGTAAGATATAGCAAGTAACTGTGCATATTGGTAAAACCAAGTGGGGCAGATTCAAAATGTGCAAAGAGATTTAGATTTGGGAGTAGTGTGTCCAAACTGGCATCTACATTGCAGTGTAAAAATAAAGCTGTCCAGGATTTGTGGGCTAGTATTTAGCCCACATACCCCAAAAATTATGTATTTGCATTTGCACCCCTTCCATTGCAACATGGCTTGTCCTGGTGCACAGTTACTTGATCTTTATTAAGGGCCCCATACATCAGCGACGGATTGCCGTGATTTGCGATGCTGCAACCCGGCATCACAGAATCGCAGATATCCAACATGTTGGATTTTCCCGATATAACGATCACAATCAAAAAATTATCGTGATCGTCAAATCAGAGAAATTTAACATGTAAAATTTCAGCGATCCTGCAGGATCGCTGAACATCGATGGTGGCCGGTCGGCATTTTCGACCAGCAGATCGGCATTTCCGATAGCATCGCTACATGTGGAGAGACAGCATTTAATTTCAGGGATTGGCACACACTTGATGATTCGCCCTGAATATAAAGGAGACTTCCTGAAATAGTGGTGATCTCCCCAAACTTCCTGAAGAGTCTAACAATCTCTCTGAGGCTCTTTCCGTCAATATTGCAGATTTTTTGTATTTAGTGGGACAGCTGCACATGGTTTACAGAACTTAAAAACTTGAGACCTGATTCAGACCCGTTCGCTAGCAAGTGGCCACCCATTGCAGACGATGTTCGCTAATGTGCGCATGCCTGTAGTTCGCAGGGCGCGTACGCAAACTAGTACGAGCGAGCAAAATCTGCTCGCTCGCCCTGCAAAGACAGCCCAGTGGAATGAGTGACAGTAGAGGCCGTTTGTAGGTGGTAACAGGGGCAGGGCAGTAGTAACGGGGGAGTGTAGTTGTGGACGCAGGCATTTCAGAGTGTTTTCACGCCGTTTCTGGGGCGTGCATATTTAACAGGCAGCATCGTTGTACACGTCACCTGGTTGAATTATACACTGAAGTGCTCGCAGTGCTTGCGGTAAGGTACAGTCAAACACAAGTGCTGCGGTCAGATCCTATGGAACCCAATGTACCGATGGTTGTATATACTTCCTGGAGATGACGTACGCTAGTGGGCGGCTAAAGACAGGCTGGTGGGCATCTGTAAACACAAAGTGATCGCTCACCAAGACATAGTGGGCGTGCTTATGCCTTATGCCTTGCCGAGCGAGTGGCTGCTTTGACGTCACTTTGCAAAATTTAAATATGCTGGGAGCGAGCGGCCGCATCTAGCGAACGGGTCTGAATCAGCTCCTTGATTCAAAGCATTTGCACCTTACCCCCATTATCTTGGTCGCTATATCAAATGGAAAATAAAATATATGGTTTATATGTGCACAACTATGAAACTGCTTTGTGGCTTATTTACAGTCGGACCTAAGTCACATTTATGACATACCTCTCAGCTGGAGCAGTACATGCCCTCTTTAGCACCGGAAGCATAGGGATTGCTTTCACAAGATCCATGAAATGCTTTTTCATAAGTTGCCAAGTACAGATTAGCAGGTATTTCATGCCAACCAAGCACTTCTTTTATACCCAGCCAGGATGCTCATATTACAATAGTTTGTTGTGTCTCAGGTTGCTCTTACTGTACAGAACATTTCAGTATATTCTTTATCCTTTACTAATAACTGTCCACTCTGGTGTAGGAAGGAGGAGGGTTTCATAATGTCATTTACAAATAGTATAGTGCCACAAATTGTGATATTTTGTCCTCACGTCCATTATATGCGTTAGGGTCTATAATAATGTTGTTGTTTTGAGTCTGTGTATGTGGCCGGAGACCGGCTACATGAGGTAATGGCAACTGCGGCACTGAAGGGGTTAACCCCCCCGTGCTGCAGCCCCATTTTTAAATGAAACAATAGGCGTTAGGCGCCCTGTTTTAAAATGTATTTTATTTGTATGTTACCGCGGCCCGGGCCCTCTCCTGCGGCCGTGGCAATGTTTTACCCCCCGCGCTGCACCAGGGGGGGGGGCTGCATCTAAGTGCCGCAGCCGTGGGCCATCTCCGGTGGCTGCAGCAAGTGCTAATGTTAGGAGCCACTGAGTGCTCCACGCTCTACAAGAGAGAGAAGCCACATGCTGGAGGTCAGAAGCACTGCTCCCGATGCCCCAGTGCGGAGTAGGGCCAGGCACACCACAGCCCGGGCTGTGTGGGGCGACCGTTGGCATCTGGGAGCTCAGGTCCTGGCGCCCTGCCTTAAAAGGCAGCTGAGCTGAGACGTGCACCCTGTGGGGCCGGGAAAGCCGCCCTCCCCCCTCGTGCAGCGATGCAGGGCTAGGAGAAGCAGAGGGCTGGGGACCGGGAGCTTAGCTCCCAGCACTCTGAGGGTTACCTGGTTACCTGGAGGGTTACATAATTGGTAACTCCGTGCTTGCTACTTACCGCAGACAGGCAGCGGAGATCTCCATGAGTCCTCCTATGCAGCCTCATGCCTGAGAGTGGTATGAGGAGGTGCATAGGAAGCTGGCTAATTGTTTTCAGGGAGCTCCAAAAGAGCTTCCTCTCAGTGGTCAGGAAACCCTGTTCGGGCACCTTGGTTGCCCACCTCTGGAGTTCAGATTCAGGCAGAGGTGGCAGGCTTGGCCCCTTAGCAGTTTTGGAGGGAACAATTTGTTCATCCCAGATGGTACAGAGCCGGAGGCATTGCTGAGCCCTGATGGTGGGCTCAGGCACAGGGAGGTGACCACTCCCAACTGTCCATAGGGGACAATGTTAAAGGTGAGCATGCCTTGTGCATGCACAGCACATGCACTTAAGTTGATTGGTTGAAAGCCACAAGGCAGACTTATCCCTGTGGTATATGTGTATTGGAGTGGCATAAAAGAAGGGCATGTGAGCCCTGTATGTGTGTATCTTTGTGGACATCAACATCTGTATGCTGTACCCCCTTGAAGCTGAGGGGAAGGGTATTTTTCAAGTCTATTGAACAATAAACATCTTTGCCTTTACAACTGCATCAGAATCATGCGACCAACAGAATTGCGCAAAATGCTATTCCGTTCTCCAGCTGTTCTGGATTGAGCCACGCATCTCCAAAGCTCAAGCCCTCTGCCAGCTACCATGCAGAGCCTGGTCCATTGCGAGGGATTATGAGAAATCAGCCGACACCAATCAGGGGGTGTCGCTGCCGCTCGTCGATGCATAAGCAGCAGAAGCAGTTCCAGGTGCCAGCGGTTGGAGCCTGGCTGTATGTAAGAAGTGTTTCCAAATGCAGCAAATGTTTGGTGGTGGCAGCATCGTTACATGCCCACGGCGCAGTGGACGGAGTGAGTAACAGGTGGTTACTGACGGTAAGCTGGAATCCCTGATAACCCAAGATCCAGTGAGGATCAAACCCAATCTGTAATCAGGCGGCCAGTGAGCTCATCCGGTCACAGTGTACTGCATTTATTTTGGATGGGTACCACTGCTTGATTTGCATGGTGATTGTTCTGCGCATCCGGATAGCTCTCATTGTTGGGCATTAGGTCCATGGGATAAGAAGGCACTAGGCCCTGGCACCATATTGTTGGGTCCACAGTACCCTGGCACCATAGGGTTGGGGCCACAGTAGGCGAGCACTAAGCCTAAAGTCATGAAAGGGCACTAGGCCCTATCACTATACATATTTATACCCCAAAGTTAGGTGGGCACTATGGCAGAATTTGCACAAAGGCACTAGGCCCTATAATAATAATAAGAGGCCCCATTGATAGGCGGGCACTTGGCACGAGGCTACAAAAGGACACTAGACCCAAGCCATGGTGGGCATTAAGCCCTAATTATAGTTATATTGTCACCTAATGGTAGGTTCACCTAGCCAAGGTAGTCTAGAGGTATTATAATCAGTGGTGGTAAATCAAATTTGTCCTATTTTATTGTTGTACTGTAAATGTGTGTTATATAGTGGTGGGAGATTCTTAGTGTTAGGTCTGATGCACTAACCCAACCTGTAATTGTCATTGTTGTGTCACTGGGGCAGTTATTTATATGTGAATGTTGCAGTCAGGCTGTTGTAGGTGGTACATGCTTAGGGGGAAAGGGCAGTGCAGTACAGCCATGTTGGTGGGCTGTGTCTTGTTATTAATTGAAGGTACTGTACTGCCAGTAAGTGTAATACATGTTTTGTCTGTTATCCCTGCCCTCGTCACTTTCCGGGTAATTCGAGTAGTGGCATTCCGGGGTGTTGCCAAGTCTGAGGCCAAGCATGCTAATGACAACGTTCCACTGAACCCAATGGAGACTGCAGCAGGCTCCCAGCCACCCCTCACATACACAGGACTGTGCAAAAGTTCTAGGCGGCTGTGGAAAAAATGCTACAAAGTAAGAATGCTTTCAAAAATAGAAGTATTAATTAATAGTTAATTTTTATCAATTAACAAAATGCAAAGTGAATGAAAAGAAGAGAAATCAAATCAATATTTGGTGTGACCACCCTTTGCTTCTAGGTACACTTACAAATAGTTTTTGAAGGAACTCAGCAGGGAGGTTGTTCCAAACATTTTGGATAACTAACCACAGATCTGTTGTGAATGTAGGCTTGCTCAAATTTTGTATGATAATAGTGAAGGTATATGATTAACCAATCATACCAAACAGGTTGAAACACAGTCATTAACTGAAACAGCGTGTGAGGCTTAAAACTGGGTGAGAAACAGCCAAACTCTGCTACAAAGGTGAGATTGTGGAAGACAGTTTCATGTCACAGGTCATACAGACTGAGGGCCTGATTCAGACCCGCTCGCGAGTGAGCGTCGATGGTGCCCAAGTGTGCATGCGCACGACGGAGGTGGCTCCGTCATGCGCATGCGCGAGACCCGAATAACGACGGGCAAGCCGTTGTTAAGGGTCTTGCACCAAAGGGGGCGTGCTGTCGATGGTGATTGACAGCACGCCCCCTTTGGTGGGCATGCCGGGGGCGTGGCTGCCCAGACGGAGGCGTTCCCATGGGAACGCCTACCATCTGGGTCCGGCCCCACTCACATCACTAGTGATGTCAGTGGGAGTGCTTTTGGCTCTGATAGAGCCCAAAGCACTCCTGGGCTTGCGCCAGTTGACCCTACCGCAGGGTCTCGTCGCAAGCCCGATGGTCGCAATGGTCTTGACCATCGCAACCATCATTTTGGCCGCTCGCTATAGCTGTGGGTGGTCACTCACAGCTACGCGAGCGGCCAGGAGGCCGCTCCAAAAAGGAGCAGGGACGGCCCTGATTCAGAGCAAGCGCTCTGTTAGATCATCCGGCTCTGAATCAGGGCCTGAGACTGAGCACAGCAACAAGACACAAGGTAGTTATACTCCATCAGCAAGGTCTCTTCCAGGAAAAGATTTCAAAGCAGACTGGGGTTTCAAGATGAGCTGTTCAATCTTTGTTGAAGAAGCACAAAGAAATGGGCAACGCTGAGGACCGTAGATGCAGTGGTCGGCCAAGGAAACTTAGTGCATCAGATGAAAGACACATCATGTTTACTTCCCTTCGAAATGTCCAGCAGTGCCATCAGCTCAGAACTGGCAGTAACCAGTGGGACCCAGGTACACCCATCTACTGTTCGGAGATGTCTGGCCAGAAGCAGTTTTTCTGGAAGAATTGCGGCCAAAAAGCCATACCTTCAACATGGAACCAAGGCCAAGCGACTCAACTATGCACAAAAATGGTAGCAGGTGCTCTGGACTGGTGAGTCAAGATTTGAAATATTTGGCTGTAACAGAAGGCAGTTTGTTCGCCAAAGGGCTGGAGAGTGTACAATAATGAGTGTCTGCAGGCAACAGTGAAAAGCATGGTGTAGGTTCCTTGCAAGTTTGCGGCTGCATTTCAACAAATGGAGTTGGGGATTTGGTCAGGATTAATGGTGTCCTCAATGCTGAGAAATACAGGCAGGTACTTATCCATTATACAATACCATCAGGGACATGCCTGATTGGCTCCAAATTTATTCTGCAGTAGGACAATGACCCCAAACAAACTGCCAATTTCATTAAGAACTATCTATCAGCGTAAAGAAGAACAAGGTCCTGGAAGTGATAATGTGGCCCCCACAGAGCCCTGATCTCAACATCATCGAGTCTGTCTGGGATTATATGAAGAGACAGAAGGATTTGAGCAAGCCTACATCCACAGAAGATTTGTGGTTAGTTCTCCAAGATGTTTGGAACAACCTCCCTGCCGAGTTCCTTCAAAAACTGTGTGCAAGTGTACCTAGAAGAATTTATGCTGTTTTGAAGGCAAAAGGTGGTCACACCAAATATCTATTTGATTTAGATTTCTCTTCTGTTCATCCACTTTGCATTTTGTTAATTGATAAAAATAAACTATTAACACTTATACCACCAGTCCCGCTGGTGTAACATTGCCAAATTTGCGGTGTAATTACATTCTGTATTGCTGCAGTATGGTGTAAAGTACTACAGCAAAGAGACAACAATTGCAAATAACCCCGAAAACACCTTATCCCTATACCAGTGGTTCTCAAACTTGGTCCTCAGGATCCCACACAGGTCAAGTTTTCCAGGTTACCCAGCAGGTGCACAGGTGTATTCATTACTCACTGACACATTTTAAAAGATCGACGGGTGAAGCTAATTATTTCATTTGAGATTCTTTGAGGAGACCTGGAAATCATTCACTGTTTGGGGTCCTGAGGACCGAGTTTGAGAACCTGCGCACTATACAATATTTGTACTTGTGCTGCAAAAAAAACCAGGCTGCTGCAAATGTCAGAGCCATGCCAAGTACAGCATATGCCCAGCATGTGTTAACTATTAGGCACTGAAATGTATAGTTAGGCTCTTTTCACAGAGTATAACATTTTGTGATATTCACATATACTGTATACAGTATATTAACTTTAATGTACAGCTAACAGTCTGAATCAGCAATTCACTGCTGTATGTTTATGAGATAATATATAAGACATCATAAAAACAAAGTGATAAAGAAACAGTGTAACAGGATCAGACATGATGCAGCAGTTTTGCAGTTAACGTGACAAAGCTGTTCTTGCTGTAGAACTGGGTTCACTCTGTACCATGACTTAGCACAAATACCCATCACTGTGTAACATAACTATGCGGTCTCCACCCAAGTAAGAGTTTCAAAATAGACATCTGTGCCTCTGTATAGATTATACATTTACTGTACTATGATACCACATAGTAGTCCTGACGGTCAACAGAGCATGTCAAGGAATGTAGATAAAATATAATCTTAATCAAAACATTCTGCAAGTGGTATTTTGAAACTTTCAGGGCATATTCATTAAGCCAATATCACCATTTCCATCGGGACTATTTAACAAAGACTGAACTCAGGAGATATCAAAAATATCTCTTATGTTCAGCTAAGTATCACAATCGTCATAATAATCAATAGGGACTGCGACTTACAATTTGTCATGCTCTGAAAAGCAATATTTTTGGAACTTGACCTCCTGATAGCTTATAACATTTTCAGATGGTATTAACTACTGTAGCCTTTAGGCTACATTATCACAGGAGATCCCTCTCCGGCTGCTGGACTGAGTTTATGTGCCATGACTTCAGTGGCATAGCCAAGTGAGGGTGAGTAAAGAATAAATATAGGAGCCAACTTTTTTTTTTATGTTTTTTTTATTTCACTATCCTAATATCAAAATGATGATAAATCTACACTCTTACTACTAGTGAATGACGTTAACATAAGATACTTAGAAAAGCATTAATTTGACATTGTATAATGAGGAATGTCAACTGCCGTACATCCCAGTGACCGCCATACAGTACACACAGCATCCCAGTGACTGCCATACAGTACACATAGCATCCCCAGATGACCACCATACTGTACACACAGCATCCAGTGACTGCCATACAATACACGCAGCATCCCAGTATCCACCATACAGTACACACAGCATCCCACTAACCATCATACAATACACACAACATGCCAGTGATCTTCGTACAGTACACACAGCATCCCAGTGACTGCTGCACAGTACACACAGAATCCCAGTTATCACCATGCTGTACACCCAGCATCCCAGTAACTGATGTACAGTACCATGCATTGGTTGTTATAAAAGACATACAGCATTCCAGTGATCGCCATACAGTACACGCTTTATCCCAGTAACTGCTTACCACAACTTCCGCCCTGTCGAAAGTGCCACCGAGGGCAATATTTATGTTGGAAGGAGCATTCGCTCCCCCTGGCTATGCTACTGCATAGCATCCTTAGTGGATCTAGGAAGTCTCCCTGGCAATCTGGAGTGTGTACTGTATTTGTGCTCCTGGTGACAACACATGCCCAGTACACACTCCTTCAGAATTTCAATAAGGGGGCTGGCTCCACTCTCCAAGGACTGCTTTAACAATATGGATGCATAAATACAAAATTAGTCTAACAGACAGTAAAAACACTTGGAAAAATTGGGGGAGCCCAAAGAAATAATAGGAAGTTTTCACCAAACTTCTCTGAAAGACACTCTTACAATACTTGGATATATTTTTTATATGGCGCACTTCCTCTCACAATGCACAAATAATCATAAACTACAACATAGTGTATTACTAATGTAATAATATAATTATACATCCATCATGTGTCACACAAAAGTGAATTTTCTCCTAGTGTCAGTAGGGGTCACCACCACTCCCAATGGTATTCTTGCCCATCATTCTCATAGGTATGTCATCACAGGAAAAGGCACATCAACAAAGGAGGCAAAGTTCTGAAGCCACTGCAGATGCTGCTCACTAACGCGTTTCGAATTTCTCTTATTC
Organism: Taudactylus pleione; assembly: GCA_031769625.1. Taxonomy (NCBI): domain Eukaryota; kingdom Metazoa; phylum Chordata; class Amphibia; order Anura; family Myobatrachidae; genus Taudactylus; species Taudactylus pleione. Next base: position 5,165,325 of record JAUIMM010000368.1, on the reverse strand, counting down.
ATGGCGTAGATCCATAATAGCCAATAAACAAAACACAGTGCCTACTAATGATCACTCTATAATATATCTATCCTAGAACAATCCAGGCCCTCAAGCTCTTATGGTTCCCTATTTCTCTGGTGGTTATACTGTTTAGCCCACAGTCATTGGGATCACACCCAAAAAGTCTTAAAAATGTAGGCCTTCAAATCATTGGTGGTGCTTGTCCCTCCCAAATGTGTAGCAGCTTTATAATACAGACCACAGGATTCTGAGGGAACACAAGCTCGATCTAAATTAATTACTTACCCTTTCTGTGAGGCTGAGAGTGTTGGGAACAGTAGACGGTAACCAGCAGGCAGAATTGTGTAAATAACTAATTCATCAAAGCGCATGTCAGGGTAAACATCCAGCTTTATTCACAAAGTGCTGAAATATCCTAATATAGTTTGTAGTTCCAATTGAGTAATAAGTAAAAGCCGGCCCAGGGGAAAATATGTTCCCTCAGAGACCATTTACTTTCTTTTTCAATTGTTTCATTTTGAATTAACAGTTGAGCGATGATCTCTGTCTGAGTCGCGCTGTGCGTGTGTCAAGTTACATTTTTGTTGTTGTCTGAAGTGAGGATTTATTTGCAAAGTGATTGACAGACGTTTGTGGGCTGCAACAGGGTTGGTGACACCCGTTTCGCAGTCCGTACCCCACTTGTCCAAAAAGAGGCGTGGCCTGACATAAAAGGATGTGGCCTCATGGGAAATCCCTCCGGGGGCATGCCCAGTATCTCCGGTGATGATGGGCTACCTCCAGAGGCTAGTGCTTGCACTGCTGGCTCCTCCTCCTGGACAGTAGCCGAGAGCTGCAGGAGAATGTCACAGCACCCGGCTCATGTCACAGAGGAGGAGCTGGCATTTTGGTGTCACCACCTCCGAGGGTGACATCCGGTGTGTTCCACACCCCCATAGCGATACCACTGTTGGCGACTCAAATAATGGCATGATGCATCTGTTTCAGTCGCAGCCTGTGACTGCGATCCCGTATGCAGTAAAAATGGTTCTGGCGTCTCAGTTCCCGTGGCCAATCAGCGTGACCACAGGGTTACTCAGAGGGCAGACAATCGACCAATCTGTGACCGATGCTGCATCTTTGCACACAGTTGATTGGATTTGCGAAGCCGCCAGTGGGCATCTCAATGATTTTCCACAGCCGCTGCGTACGGAATCGCAGTCATGATGGCATTTGTGTCCATCTCTGCACTAGGTCCTATGTTAGGAATAGGTGACCTTGCACAGTAAGGGGTCTATTTACTAAGCAATGTTAGGAGACAGAGTGAAAAATAATGAGAAAGTAATAAGGTGCCAGCCAATCAGCTCCGAGCTGTCATTTTTCAAACACAGCCTGTGAGATGACAGTTGGGAGCTGATTGGCTGGCACCTTATCACTTTCTTATCACTTTTCACTCTGTCTCCTAACACTGCTTAGTAAATAGACCCCATAATTACATGAATGAAATGTGATTTTTGTAAATGTTTAGGATTCACTGGAATATCATTGTTATTGTACAGAATCTCCACATTATATTGTCAGTATGCATTTTGTTAACATTTTCTTACTATTAACTAATATTACTATGCCATTAAGTAAAATTACATTTAAGTTATTAGTGGTTATTAACAGGCTTAAATCAATTCTCAGAGAAGGAATAAACTTCTGACCGCGAGCTGGAAGGGCGCCCTCAGCAATCAAACACTTATGTGTTATGCTGACATGCAGATGCTCCCTGTAGTTCTGTGTTCAAAAATATGTGTTTGTTGTAGAGAAGATTCCACAGAACCTGGAAGTATTACATGCCGACTGCTTTCAATTTTGTGTTCACTTGCTTTGTGTTACTTAAACCATTCATAATATAATACATTTATTGACTACAGATGATAATATAGTCCAGGAACTATACACTATTTGTAAACAAATGATATAAAACATGAAGGAGAATTTAAATAAATACAATAAAATAAGTAATTAAATTTATCCTTGTATAAGACCCTTACTCATTGCTTACTTTACTTGTCATACATCTGCTGTACACTTATTGATATCTTTTTTTCATTCCTACCTTTTGCACCCCCTAAACTCAATTGAAATGTAATGTTTGTTCCCAGTCATCTGCATAAAACTTATTTGCAATCTTCATTTATATGCTTTTATTGCTGCTGTACAAAGCGAAGAGAGAGAGAGAGAGAGAGAGAGAGAGAGAGAGAGAGAGATTGATTCCAATCCGTGTTATTTTGCAGTGAGATTACCTAAAAACATTTTGGCTGGTGCTGCTTATGCTGATGTGGCAGGAGCTGTTCATCCCTCTCATAACCTCACAAGCACTTTCAACAGATGTTGCGATCAGCCTCAAAATGAAATAATCACTGTGATGCTAGGAACTAATAGTTATTTACATGTAATATGTTGTTATAATGCACAATAGAAATTAATTTATATGTAAATTATATGTAAATTTCTGTAAATGAAACCTTGTTTCCTATGTCATTACTAATCTATCCGTGCCTTGTATGGTATACAATCGGGAATCCGGCTGCCGGAATTCCGACAGCTGGCTTCCCGACTGCTTTATCCCGGCGTGGGATAAATGACCGGCGTCTATATCTAGACACCTGTCATTTCTCCGACGCCGGGAGACCGGCGCCCAGGCATCCTGATCGAAGGGACGCCGGGCGCCGCGAGCGGACAGCCGTGGGGGGGAGTGTTAGGTTTAGGGCACCTGGGGGGGACTTAGGGTCAGGCCCCCCCCCGGGAGGGTTAGGGTTAGGCTAGGGGGAGGGAGGGTTAGGCACCCCCGGAGGGGACTTAGGGTTAGGCACCCCCCCGGGAGGGTTAGGGTTAGACTAGGGGGAGGGAGGGAGGGTTAGGCACCCCCGGGGGGAGGTTAGGGTTAGGCACCCCCCCTGGGGACTTAAGTTTAGGCAGCGGGGAAGGGGGGGTTAGGGTTAGGCACTTAGAGGGGGGATTAGGGTTAGACACAGGGGGGGAGGTTAGGGTTAGGCACTTAGAGGGGGGATTAGGGTTAGGCACAGGGGGTCATGTTAGGGTTAGGTACCTCTAGGCTGGTGCCGCAGCTGTCCAGAGGGGCCGCACGCTGCTGTGTACCCGGCAGCTCTCTTAGCTGACAGCCTGCCGGGTGCCAGCATTGAACACTAAGGAAGCCTGCGATCGCTTCAGAGGCCTGCGTACCCAGTAATGCAGTGCACGGGTGACCGGTGCGCTGAGGAGCCAGGGCGCCAGCGGCAATGACAGCACGGACGACGGCCGCAATGGATCTGGTGAGTACTGGGGGGGGGGAGAGGGAGGGGGCAGAACTACAGTGGCACTACTGGGGGCACTGCATTTGGTCACCTATACAGGGGACACTGCATAAGGGCATCACTACAGGGGGCACTGCATATGGGCACCACAACAGGGGGGAACTGCATATGGGCACTACTACAGGGGGCACAGTATGGGGGAGCACTACTTTAAGGGGCACGTCTACAAGGGGCACTGCATATGGGCACCACAACAGGAGGCATTGCATATGGGCACCACTACAAGGGGCATTGCATATGGGCACTACTACATATGGGCACCACTACAGGGGGCTGCCCCTAATCTTTATTTTTCTTTCTCTTTACTTTAATCCCATATGGACCCGCCTCCTCCCTGAAACACTTGAGGAGGGCACCATAGCATGCACATGCTCCGGGCACCCTGGCTACACGCTACTCCTCTGCTGGTATGTATTAACAGTTGTACTGTAACATTCCCCAAACTGCGTATGAGACATATTAGAAGGCATTTAGGCTATATCTGTGTTTTACAGTATTGGGTTGGGTACGGGATGCCGGCACTCAGGATCCCAGCTCTCAGCGTCTATTATCCGTATAATCATTACTGCTGTATATAAATATGATCTGACAAAATCAGCATTAAAACTCATAAATTGGTCCAAGTGTATAACTTATGTCCCAAATGCATACCCAGATATCAGCAGATTGGAGGCATATGAAGAGCAAGTCCCAAAACCCCCACAGATGTTTTCTCAAAGTGCTGTTTCCGGTAGCGATTCTATGAGTTCCAAGCGATTTCCAAATGAATGCGTTGTTCTGCTGATTTTATATCTTGTTAGTGTAATTATAATAAATTATCTTGGTTTTAAAAAGATAGTATGTCAGGATTTCCTTGTCATTCTTTCCTATGAGTAAATGGTATTTGTCTAACTATGGCATTGAAGAAGGATAGATCACAAGGTTTGTATGAAACATCCCGTATTGGGTCTTGCAAGAGCAACTACATTGAAAAATTTCCTCTGATCTAAACGAATCCTACCATTGAGGTCTTTTAGTGAGGACAATATACAACACTTTAATTCCAATTTCTACTAATGCATAAAAGGGGATTTTCATTATAAATTGATTTAAATATTACACTAAGGGGGAATTCAATTAGCCCCGTTAATTCTCGCACACAAAAAAAATGGGAGTTTTTTGCTTTTTTTTCCACGCTATTCAATTACAACCAGTTTTTTTTGTGCGCAATAAAAAAGGATTTGCCTGAAAACACAGAAAATCCTTGATAAGTTCACGGACCTGTTTCCCCGAACACGGAGACAGGGTCATTATCTGGAATTTTTTTATCACATGCCTCAGCCAGATGAAAAAAAATCCCCGAAAACGGACGACTTTGGGGCTAATTGAATAGCCCCCGGGTGGGATCAGTTAGCCCTGGTAAATTACTGCGGCTAATTTAATTTCTCCCTGTGAATGTTTTAGTTATTTAAACCACACATGTTATGGATTAATGTAAGTGGGAGCAGAAAATATGAACACAGTGCTGAATGTAAATGCAACATTTATTTGTACTTTTACTGCATTGGCCAGCACTACTCCAGACATTTAGTGGGCTACACTACTACATTAAATTAACTTCAGATCACTTGTATTTATAATAAGCCGCTTACATGATCAGTAACTATCCACAGCAAAGGGTCGATTCAATTAGATGAGAAGCGACTCGCTCCATGAGTAAGTGCGGCCATGTGCGGCTCCGAACCCCTAGCTTTCTGTTCAGAGCTGTCTACAAAAATACCCCACAATTTCAGGGTGGAGATCAGGCATGAAGTGTTGATATACCACTTCCGGTATTTACACAAGATTCTGGCAATTTCCACACCCCCCTCCTGTGGCTAATTGAATTGACCCCAAAGTGTTCTATGGTTGCAAACACAGAAGGGAAGATGTGTCAAAGTGTGGAGAGAGATAAAGTGGAGATAGATACAGTACCAACCAATCCAGGGGCATTTTAAGAGAGGAGGGGGCCTGTGTGTAGACTCAGTGCGGGCCCCCTCCTCTCTCTAGCTGTGCCGCGACAGCCAGCGGGTGAAGTAGATTCTGACTTAGTGGCAGAATCTACTGCACATACGCAGGTCTCCGGGAAAATGGCCGCCGCTATTTTCCCAGTGATTTTTCCTGCTGCACTCTGGAGGCAATGAACAGGTAAGAATAAATTCTATATGGGTGCTGGGTGTGTGGTGTGGGCCCCGCTGGACCCAAGGGCTCGTGGGCACTGCACGTCCTGCACCCATTATAGATAAGCCCATGAACAAATCAACTCCTGTCATCTTTCAAACACAGCCCGTAAAATGACAGCTGATTGGTTGGTATTTTAGTTCTCTCCATTTTATTTATTATTTATTTATTACCAGTTATTTATATAGCGCACACATATTCTGTAGAGCTTTACAGAGAACATTTTTATCCATTCACATCAGTCCCTGCCCCAGTGGAGCTTACATTCTATATTCCCTACCACATGTACACGCACATACTTACACGCTAAGGTTAATTTTTTATTAGTAGTCTATCAACCTACCAGTATATTTTTGGAGTGTGGGAGGAAACCAGAGCACCCGGAGGAAACCCACGCAAGCACAGGGAGAATATACAAACTCCACACAGTTAGGGCCATAGTGGGAATCGATCTCTCTCCAAGCTTTGAGAAATCTCCCCCAAAAGCTTATTTTTTACTTTCTCAGAATTTTATAGTGCTTACCAGATCATTCAGCTCATCAGCCTCTCTTGCAGTATTGTGAATAATTTTGTCCACCTAGACACCTTAATGTATCAAGGTACAGGAACTTTTACAATTTCAGTATATATTAATTGTGAATGTTAATAGTAGTAATTTAATAGCAACATGTATCTTAAGTTTAGAGTAGGATTATACAGAGGGGGGATGTAGAAGCTTAATGATGATTAGCCTAGATCAGTGTTGGCTAACCTTGACACTCCAGCTGTTATGGAACTACATAACCCAGCATGCACTGCTACAGTTTTGCTACTAGGGCATGCTAAAACTGTGGCAGGGCATGCTGGGATATATAGTTCCACAACAGCTGGAGTGTCAAGGTTAGCCAACACTGGCCTAGATCTTACTTCTTGTTGGACTAGCTAAGAGGTGTCAGCAATAACCTTCTTTAATGGCATATAGTAAATATCTGAGATAATGCAGCCTTTCCTTTTATTTGTAACTTGCAAATTCTGTTGCAATGGTAGGCTCACTATGACTTTTGAAAAAACTAAAGCTGGGTATACACGATGCGGATCGGAATTATAAATCGTACATATCATATAGTGTGTACGTCCGATCTGCTTTAGAATGTAAGCTCTCACGAGCAGGGACCTCTACTGCTTACTCCTCATAAGGGCACCTAACACATCTCTGCCAACTCCCTGCTGCTTATTGTGAGTGTTTTAATCGCTATTACAGCAATGTATATAATGTCCTTCACTGTACTGTAAGTTACTTGTTTTTTTTGTTCACTTATTAGTTTTATGTACTATGTAAGGCGCTGCGTAATACTTGTGGCGCCATATAAATAAAGGATAATAATAATCTGTCGTTAACAGCGGTTGTTCATCGCATTGTCCCATCTGCTATGACATGGTGCTGTTACATGCAGCATGTAACTATACATAACACCATCGTACACCAGATCGCGCAGTGTGCTCGGTACGCGCATTGTATCGTTACATCGCATCTCATTGTTGCTGGGTTGCACAGTCTTATGCACTGTACACAGCTTAAGTTTCATTCTTTAGTAACTAATTTGATGCCTACTTTTATTAAAGATTCATACAGTATGTAGTTCTTACATGTTCTTTCTAGATGCATATACTAGTCTCTTACCATTATGTATACCATAAATCTTTATTTCTTAAATTAAAACAGATGTATCTGAAATTATGTGTCTCCTTACTACGTAGCTCCAATCAGTTCCAGATACATCCTCCTCATGCCAACAGGGCGGACATGAAAAGACTCCAGAATGCGGCCCAGATCTTCCATATTGATTCATTCCTTTGCTAACGGAGATCCACCATACTGTTCCTCACATTCATTGCTTCTCACTCCATACATATCTTATATAAAGGGGGCTATTTAATATACATACACTTCTCTGCACATATATATATATATATATATATATAATATATATATATATATATATATATATATATATATACATATTCTATATATATACTGTATATGTACACATTATATATATATATATGTGTGTGTGTGTATATATATATATATATATATATATATATATGCAAATATTTTCTCCTATATTGTGGAAAATTGTATAGTGCAAATTAAAGTCCAGGTATTGTCCTTTTTTGTGGTGCAGCTTCTCCTAAATAACCTCTTCACAAAGGTCAATGTTTCTGTACGTTGATAAAAAGAATAAGAGGCGCACAATGGTGAAGTACGTTTAAAACTCAATTCTTTACTAAAAGTAATTAAGAATCACTCACATATAAAATTGTGATATATTGAAATATCACAAACAGCGCATATAGTAAAAGAACATCCGGTAATCCCACATAAGCCGGCACCCCTGGCGTCCTCTCCAACTCACCAGCGCTTCCTGGACTGATGATGTCACAATGTCTCCGTCATAAGCCAAGTACAAACATGTTTCATCCTCAGTGCGCCTCCTATTCTTTTTATCCACACATATACAGTCAGGCGCATAAATATTGGGACATAGACAGAATTTTCATATTTTGGCCTCTATTCACCACCACAATGGCTTTGAAATGAAACAAACAAGATGTGCTTTAACTTCAGACTTTCAGATTTAATTTGAGGGTAATTACATCCAAATCAGGTGAAAGGTGTAGGAATTACAACAGTTTCTATATGTGCCTCTCACTTTCTAAGGGGCCAAAAGTAATGGGACTATCAACTCAAAAGCTATTTCATGGACAGGTGTGGGCTATTCCCTCGTTATTTCATTATCAATTAAGCAGGTAAAAGGTCTGGAGTTGATTCTAGGTGTGACATTTGCATTTGAAATCAGTTGCTGTCGACTCTCAATATGAGATCCAAAGAGCTGTCACTATCAGTGAAGCAAGCAATCATTAGGCTGAAAAATCAAGACAAACCCATCAGAGAGATAACAAAAACATTAAATGTGGCCAAATCAACTGTTTGGTACATTCTTAAAAAGAAAGAACGCACCGGAGAGCTCAGCAACAACAAAAGACCCGGAAGAACATGGAAAACAACTGTGGTGGATGACAGAAGAATTATTTCCCTGGTGAAGAAAAACCCCTTCACAACAGTTGGCCAAATCAAGAACCTCTCCAGGAGGTAGGTGTATATGTATCAAAGTCAACAATCAAGAGAAGACTTCACAAGAGTGAATATAGAGGGTTCACCACAAGATGTAAACCATTGGTGAGCCTCAAAAACAGGAAAGCCAGATTAGAGTTTGCCAAACAACATCTAAAAAAGCCATTACAGTTCTGGAACAACATCCTATGGACAGATGAGACAAAGATCAACTTGTACCAGAGTAATGGGAAGAGAAGAGTATGGAGAAGGAAAGGAACTACTCATGATCCAAAACATACCACCTCATCAGTGAAGCATGGTGGTGGTAGTGTCATGGCGTGGGCATCTATGGCTGCCAATGGAACTGGTTCCCTTGTATTTATTGATGATGTGACTGCTGACAAAAGCATCAGAATGAATTCTGAAGTGTTTCGGGCAATATTATATGCTCATATTCAGTCAAATGCTTCAGAACTCATGGGACGGCGCTTCACAGAGCACATGGACAATGACCCGAAGCATACTGCAAAAGCAACCAAAGAGTTTTTAAGGCTAAAAAGTGGAATGTTATGCAATGGCCAAGTCAATCCCCTGACCTGAATCCGATTGAGCATGCATTTCACTTGATGAAGACAAAACTGAAGGGAAAATGCCCCAAGAACAAGCAGGAACTGAAGACATTTGCAGTAGATGCCTGTCGGAGCATCACCAGGAATGAAACCCAGCGTCTGGTGATGTCTATGCATTCCACACTTCAGGCTGTAATTGCCTGCAAAGGATTTGCAACAAAGTATTAAAAAGTGAAAGGTAGATTTAGGATTGTTTAGTTGGGAGGCACATATAGAAACCGTTGTAATTCTGATTTGGATGTAATTACCCTCAAATGAAATCTGAAAGACTGCAGTTAAAGCACATCTTGTTTGTTTCATTTCAAAGCCATTGTGGTGGTGAATAGAGGCCAAAATATGAAAATTCTGTCAATGTCCCAATATTTATGCACCTGACTGTTTGTATATATAAAAAATGAACAAAGGGGGTGCACTCACCAGTCTTCTAAAATGAGTTTTTATTTCATCTTTTTTTAAAAAAAAATTTACAGCATCATAGTAAAGCTCCGACGTTTCGGTCCTAGCCATGGACCTTTGTCAAGGTACAATTCCAAGTAGTACTTTGCATCAATATATACCTGAGTCCAATTAAGAGACTCCTCCCTCACAATCATGTGAGTACAAACAATACAAACATATAGAGACATGAAGACATCATTTGTAATTGTGCAATAATACCAATCAAAGACTAACTAAAAAATGAAAAGTAATGAAAAAAAACATGTTAACAGACACATATATAAAAACAAACCTTACAGGTATAATCGAGCTGCATCCCCCGCTAGCGTGCATGTCAATTCCCCAAACTTCCTGCCAAGTGGAACGCAAGTCGGTACCATTTCCTGTCAAGTGGCACGCAAGCTAATACAGCAGTCATGACAACCGCTGTTAAGGCTTCCTGCACTTCATCCGTCGATGCTAGCGCCCGGATCAATCAAATCACAAAGTAATATACAAGAACACTAGGGACCCCGTGACGCAGACAAACAAGTATACGTCACCATATAACCCATTAATTTAAATGAAGATGTAACTAACAGAGTTTTCATATATTGACTCATCAAGCTAATATCAATCGGGCAGTCGACATGCACGTCCATCAAAAAGACGTAGCCTGTAAGCAAACCAATGATAAACACCTCCTCATAGATAATATAATGATAGGACAATGTCTATCCATCCGGATTGAATTACATATGCCTAAATTATAATGTATACAAAAACATGGTTTGTCAACATGTGTGTCGACATTTTTTAAAAAATTTCAATTATAAACAACCAAATTTAGACAATATATTAGACAATATATACACACACAATACTTAGGTCCACACTCATGTCATAGTGATTATTGCTGGGGTAGCAACCTGAGTGAGCTCAACGGCTCCAAAGCACAGGTACAAAATGAGGTGCACTCACCAGTCTTCAAAAAGATTAGAAAGTTTGTTACTATTCACAGCATAGGTACAGACAGCATCATCGACGTTTCAGTCCTCCTTTGGTCCAAAGGAGGACTGAAACGTCGATGACAATATATATTGTGATAGAAGCATAGAAGCACTGGAGAAATGCTAAGTGGAGTGGAAAAGCCTGTATCTGCTATATTAGAGTATTGGGCTTTAAGAAAAAGCCGAATAATGGGTCCTGGGGGTGTGGGGTGTGGATTTGAGAAGAGAAGGGAGGGCGCCATCCACAGGGCCGTTTCAGGTATTGGGCCGTTCAGCCTGAGAGCAGGCTAATTAGTGGTTGCAACTGGAAGAGGCTCATATAAGCTGTGTCAGTGTTTGGCTCACCTGGGGAGAGCAAGCACACAGGCTGTTTCCTGGCTGCTGTGTGTTTGGAGGTGTACATCTACCCCAGTAGTGCTGATAGCTCAGGTACTGAAAGGAGAGGCTACTTATAACTATCTGGTATAGAAGCCCATTATATGTGTATGGAAATGTAGTGCTGATAGCTCAGGTACTGAAGGGGAAAGGCTACTGATCACTATCTGGTACAGAGGCCCATTATACTGTTTGTGTATGGGAATGTAGTGCTGACAGCCGAGTACTGAAGGGGAAAGGCTACTTCTCACCATCTGGTACAGAGGCCCATTATATGTATATGGGACTGTAGTGCCAACAGTTCAGTACTGAAGGGGAAAGGCTACTTATCATCATCCGGTACAGAGGCCATTATATGAGTATGGGAATGTAGTGCCAACAGTTCAGTACTGAAGGGGAACGGCTACTTATCACTATCTGGTACAGAGGCCATTATATGTGTATGGGAATGTACTGCCAACAGTTCAGTACTGAAGGGGAAAGGCTACTTATCACTATCTGGTACAGAGGACCATTATATGTGTATGGGAATGTAGTGCCAACAGTTCAGTACTGAAGGGGAAAGGCTACTTATCACTATCTGGTACAGAGGCCATTATATGAGTATGGGAATGTAGTGCCAACAGTTCAGTACTGAAGGGGAAAGGCTACTTATCACTATCTGGTACAGAGGACCATTATATGTGTATGGGAATGTAGTGCCAACAGTTCAGTACTGAAGGGGAAAGGCTACTTATCACTATCTGGTACAGAGGCCCATTATAGTGTATGTGTATGGGAATGTAGTGCTGATAGCTCAGGTACTGAAAGGGAAAGTCTACTTATCACCATCTGGTACAGAGGGTCATTATATGTGTAGGGAATGTAGTGCTGACAGTTCAGTATTGAAGAAGGGGAAAGGCTACTTATTACTATCTGGTACAGAGGCCCATTATACTGTATGTGTATGGGAATGTAGTGCTGATTTCTGAGGTACTGGAGGGGAAAGGCTACTTATCACCATCTGGTACAGAGGCCCATTATATGTGTATGTGTATGGGAATGTAGTGCTGATAGCTCAGGTACTGAAGGGGAAAGGCTACTTATTACTATCTGGTACAGAGGCCATTATATGAGTATGGGAATGTAGTGCCAACAGTTCAGTACTGAAGGGGAAAGGCTGCTTATCACTATCTGGTACAGAGGCCATTATATGAGTATGGGAATGTAGTGCCAACAGTTCAGTACTGAAGGGGAAAGGCTACTTATCACTATCTGGCACAGAGGCCCATTATACTGTATGTGTATGGGAATGTAGTGCTGATTTCTGAGGTACTGGAGGGGAAAGGCTACTTATCACCATCTGGTACAGAGGCCCATTATATGTGTATGGGAATGTAGTGCTGATAGCTCAGGTACTGAAGGGGAAAGTCTACTTATCACTACCTGGTACAGAGGCCATTATATGTGCATGGGAATGTAGTGCCAACAGTTCAGTACTGAAGGGGAAAGGCTACTTATTACTATCTGGTACAGAGGCCATTATATGAGTATGGGAATGTAGTGCCAACAGTTCAGTACTGAAGGGGAAAGGCTACTTATCACTATCTGGTACAGAGGCCATTATATGAGTATGGGAATGTAGTGCCAACAGTTCAGTACTGAAGGGGAAAGGCTACTTATCACTATCTGGCACAGAGGCCCATTATACTGTATGTGTATGGGAATGTAGTGCTGATTTCTGAGGTACAGGAGGGGAAAGGCTACTTATCACCATCTGGTACAGAGGCCCATTATATGTGTATGGGAATGTAGTGCTGATAGCTCAGGTACTGAAGGGGAAAGGCTACTTATTACTATCTGGTACAGAGGCCCATTATATATGTATGGGAATGTAGTGCCAACAGTTCAGTACTGAAGGGGAAAGGCTACTTATCCCTATCTGGTACAGAGGCCCATTATAGTGTATGTGTATGGGAATGTAGTGCCAACAGTTCAGTACTGAAGGGGAAAGGCTACTTATCACTATCTGGCACAGAGGCCCATTATACTGTATGTGTATGGGAATGTAGTGCTGATTTCTGAGGTACAGGAGGGGAAAGGCTACTTATCACCATCTGGTACAGAGGCCCATTATATGTGTATGGGAATGTAGTGCTGATAGCTCAGGTACTGAAGGGGAAAGGCTACTTATCACTATCTGGTACAGAGGACCATTATATGTGTATGGGAATGTAGTGCCAACAGTTCAGTAATGAAGGGGAAAGGCTACTTATCACTATCTGGTACAGAGGCCCATTATAGTGTATGTGTATGGGAATGTAGTGCTGATAGCTCAGGTACTGAAAGGGAAAGTCTACTTATCACCATCTGGTACAGAGGGTCATTATATGTGTAGGGAATGTAGTGCTGACAGTTCAGTATTGAAGAAGGGGAAAGGCTACTTATTACTATCTGGTACAGAGGCCCATTATACTGTATGTGTATGGGAATGTAGTGCTGATTTCTGAGGTACTGGAGGGGAAAGGCTACTTATCACCATCTGGTACAGAGGCCCATTATATGTGTATGTGTATGGGAATGTAGTGCTGATAGCTCAGGTACTGAAGGGGAAAGGCTACTTATTACTATCTGGTACAGAGGCCATTATATGAGTATGGGAATGTAGTGCCAACAGTTCAGTACTGAAGGGGAAAGGCTGCTTATCACTATCTGGTACAGAGGCCATTATATGAGTATGGGAATGTAGTGCCAACAATTCAGTACTGAAGGGGAAAGGCTACTTATCACTATCTGGCACAGAGGCCCATTATACTGTATGTGTATGGGAATGTAGTGCTGATTTCTGAGGTACTGGAGGGGAAAGGCTACTTATCACCATCTGGTACAGAGGCCCATTATATGTGTATGGGAATGTAGTGCTGATAGCTCAGGTACTGAAGGGGAAAGTCTACTTATCACTACCTGGTACAGAGGCCCATTATATGTGTATGGGAATGTAGTGCCAATAGTTCAGTACTGAAGGGGAAAGGCTACTTATTACTATCTGGTACAGAGGCCATTATATGAGTATGGGAATGTAGTGCCAACAGTTCAGTACTGAAGGGGAAAGGCTACTTATCACTATCTGGCACAGAGGCCCATTATATGCGTATGGGAATGTAGTGCCAACAGTTCAGTACTGAAGGGGAAAGGCTACTTATCACTATCTGGTACAGAGGCCATTATATGAGTATGGGAATGTAGTGCCAACAGTTCAGTACTGAAGGGGAAATACTACTTATCACTATCTGGCACAGAGGCCCATTATACTGTATGTGTATGGGAATGTAGTGCTGATTTCTGAGGTACAGGAGGGGAAAGGCTACTTATCACCATCTGGTACAGAGGCCCATTATATGTGTATGGGAATGTAGTGCTGATAGCTCAGGTACTGAAGGGGAAAGGCTACTTATTACTATCTGGTACAGAGGCCCATTATATATGTATGGGAATGTAGTGCCAACAGTTCAGTACTGAAGGGGAAAGGCTAATTATCCCTATCTGGTACAGAGGCCCATTATAGTGTATGTGTATGGGAATGCAGTGCCAACAGTTCAGTACTGAAGGGGAAAGGCTACTTATCACTATCTGGTACAGAGGCCATTATATGTGTATGTGTTTGGGAATGTAGTGCTGATAGCTCAGGTACTGAAGGGGAAAGGCTACTTATTACAATCTGGTACAGAGGCCATTATATGTGTATGGGAATGTAGTGCCAACAGTTCAGTACTGAAGGGGAAAGGCTACTTATTACTATATGGTACAGAGGCCCATTATATATGTATGGGAATGTAGTGCCAACAGTTCAGTACTGAAGGGGAAAGGCTACTTATCACTATCTGGTACAGAGGCCCATTATACTGTACGTGTATGGGAATGTAGTGCTGATAGCTCAGGTACTGAAGGGGAAAGGCTACTTATCACTATCTGGTACAGAGGCCCATTATATGTGCATGGGAATGTAGTGCCAACAGTTCAGTACTGAAGAGGAAAGGCTACTTATCACTATCTGGTACAGAGGACTATTATATGTGTATGGGAATGTAGTGCCAACAGTTCAGTACTGAAGGGGAAATTCTACTTATTACTATCTGGTACAGAGGCCATTATATGTGTATGGGAATGTACTGCCAACAGTTCAGTACTGAAAGGGAAATTCTACTTATTACTATCTGGTACAGAGGCCATTATATGTGTATGGGAATGTACTGCCAACAGTTCAGTACTGAAGGGGAAAGGCTGCTTATCACTATCTGGTACAGAGGCCCATTATATGTGTATGGCAATGTAGTGCCAACAGTTCAGTACTGAAGGGGAAAGGCTACTTATCACTGTCTGGTATAGAGGCCCATTATACTGTACGTGTATGGGAATGTAGTGCTGATAGCTCAGGTACTGAAGGGGAAAGGCTACTTATCACTATCTGGTACAGAGGCCCATTATATGTGTTTGGGAATGTAGTGCTGACAGTTCAGTACTTAAGGGGAAAGGCTACTTATCACTATCTGGTACAGAGGCCCATTATATGTGCATGGGAATGTAGTGCCAACAGTTCAGTACTGAAGAGGAAAGGCTACTTATCACTATCTGGTACAGAGGCCCATTATATGTGCATGGGAATGTAGTGCCAACAGTTCAGTACTGAAGGGGAAAGGCTACTTATCACTGTCTGGTATAGAGGCCCATTATACTGTACGTGTATGGGAATGTAGTGCTGATAGCTCAGGTACTGAAGGGGAAAGGCTACTTATCACTATCTGGTACAGAGGCCATTATATGTGTATGGGAATGTAGTGCTGACAGTTCAGTACTTAAGGGGAAAGGCTACTTATCACTATCTGGTACAGAGGCCCATTATATGTGTATGGGAATGTAGTGCCAACAGTTCAGTACTGAAGGGGAAAGGCTACTTATCACTATCTGGTACAGAGGCCATTATATGTGTATGGGAATGTAGTGCTGACAGTTCAGTACTTAAGGGGAAAGGCTACTTATCACTATCTGGTACAGAGGCCCATTATACTGTATGTGTATGGGAATGTAGTGCTGATTTCTGAGGTACTGGAGGGGAAAGGCTACTTATTACTATCTGGTACAGAGGCCCATTATATGTGTATGGGAATGTAGTGCTGATAGCTCAGGTACTGAAGGGGAAAGTCTACTTATCACTACCTGGTACAGAGGCCATTATAGTGTATGTGTTTGGGAATGTAGTGCTGATAGCTCAGGTACTGAAGGGGAAAGGCTACTTATTACAATCTGGTACAGAGGCCCATTATATATGTATGGGAATGTAGTGCCAACAGTTCAGTACTGAAGGGGAAAGGCTACTTATTACTATATGGTACAGAGGCCCATTATATATGTATGGGAATGTAGTGCCAACAGTTCAGTACTGAAGGGGAAAGGCTACTTATCACTATCTGGTACAGAGGCCCATTATACTGTATGTGTATGGGAATGTAGTGCTGATAGCTCAGGTACTGAAGGGGAAAGTCTACTTATCACTACCTGGTACAGAGGCCCATTATATGTGTATGGGAATGTAGTGCCAACAGTTCAGTACAGAAGGGGAAAGGCTACTTATCACTATCTGGTACAGAGGCCCATTATATGTGTATGGGAATGTAGTGCCAACAGTTCAGTACTGAAGGGGAAAGGCTACTTATTACTATCTGGTACAGAGGCCATTATATGAGTATGGGAATGTAGTGCCAACAGTTCAGTACTGAAGGGGAAAGGCTACTTATCACTATCTGGCACAGAGGCCCATTATATGCGTATGGGAATGTAGTGCCAACAGTTCAGTACTGAAGGGGAAAGGCTACTTATCACTATCTGGCACAGAGGCCCATTATACTGTATGTGTATGGGAATGTAGTGCTGATTTCTGAGGTACAGGAGGGGAAAGGCTACTTATCACCATCTGGTACAGAGGCCATTATATGTGTATGGGAATGTAGTGCTGATAGCTCAGGTACTGAAGGGGAAAGGCTACTTATTACTATCTGGTACAGAGGCCCATTATATATGTATGGGAATGTAGTGCCAACAGTTCAGTACTGAAGGGGAAAGGCTACTTATCCCTATCTGGTACAGAGGCCCATTATAGTGTATGTGTATGGGAATGCAGTGCCAACAGTTCAGTACTGAAGGGGAAAGGCTACTTATCACTATCTGGTACAGAGGCCATTATATGTGTATGGGAATGTAGTGCCAACAGTTCAGTACTGAAGGGGAAAGGCTACTTATTACTATATGGTACAGAGGCCCATTATATATGTATGGGAATGTAGTGCCAACAGTTCAGTACTGAAGGGGAAAGGCTACTTATCACTATCTGGTACAGAGGCGATTATATGTGTTTGGGAATGTAGTGCGAACAGTTCAGTACTGAAGGGGAAAGGCTACTTATCACTGTCTGGTATAGAGGCCCATTATACTGTACGTGTATGGGAATGTAGTGCTGATAGCTCAGGTACTGAAGGGGAAAGGCTACTTATCACTATCTGGTACAGAGGCCCATTATATGTGTATGGGAATGTAGTGCTGACAGTTCAGTACTTAAGGGGAAAGGCTACTTATCACTATCTGGTACAGAGGCCCATTATATGTGTATGGGAATGTAGTGCCAACAGTTCAGTACTGAAAGGGAAATTCTACTTATTACTATCTGGTACAGAGGCCATTATATGTGTATGGGAATGTACTGCCAACAGTTCAGTACTGAAGGGGAAAGGCTGCTTATCACTATCTGGTACAGAGGCCCATTATATGTGTATGGGAATGTAGTGCCAACAGTTCAGTACTGAAGAGGAAAGGCTACTTATCACTATCTGGTACAGAGGACTATTATATGTGTATGGGAATGTAGTGCCAACAGTTCAGTACTGAAAGGGAAATTCTACTTATTACTATCTGGTACAGAGGCCATTATATGTGTATGGGAATGTAGTGCTGATAGCTCAGGTACTGAAGGGGAAAGGCTACTTATCACTATCTGGTACAGAGGCCCATTATATGTGCATGGGAATGTACTGCCAACAGTTCAGTACTGAAGAGGAAAGGCTACTTATCACTATCTGGTACAGAGGACTATTATATGTGTATGGGAATGTAGTGCCAACAGTTCAGTACTGAAAGGGAAATTCTACTTATTACTATCTGGTACAGAGGCCATTATATGTGTATGGGAATGTACTGCCAACAGTTCAGTACTGAAGGGGAAAGGCTGCTTATCACTATCTGGTACAGAGGCCCATTATATGTGTATGGGAATGTAGTGCCAACAGTTCAGTACTGAAGGGGAAAGGCTGCTTATCACTATCTGGTACAGAGGCCCATTATATGTGTATGGGAATGTAGTGCCAACAGTTCAGTACTGGAGGGGTAAGGCTACTTATCACTATCTGGTACAGAGGCCCATTATATGTGCATGGGAATGTACTGCCAACAGTTCAGTACTGAAGAGGAAAGGCTACTTATCACTATCTGGTACAGAGGACTATTATATGTGTATGGGAATGTAGTGCCAACAGTTCAGTACTGAAAGGGAAATTCTACTTATTACTATCTGGTACAGAGGCCATTATATGTGAATGGGAATGTAGTGCTGACAGTTCAGTACTGAAAGGGAAATTCTACTTATTACTATCTGGTACAGAGGCCCATTATATGTGTATGGGAATGTACTGCCAACAGTTCAGTACTGAAAGGGAAATTCTACTTATTACTATCTGGTACAGAGGCCCATTATATGTGTATGGGAATGTAGTGCTGACAGTTCAGTACTTAAGGGGAAAGGCTACTTATCACTATCTGGTACAGAGGCCCAATATATGAGTAAGGGAATGTAGTGCCAACAGTTCAGTACTGAAGGGGAAAGGCTGCTTATCACTATCTGGTACAGAGGCCATTATATGTGTATGGGAATGTAGTGCCAACAGTTCAGTACTGAAGGGGAAAGGCTACTTATCACTGTCTGGTATAGAGGCCCATTATACTGTACGTGTTTGGGAATGTAGTGCTGATAGCTCAGGTACTGAAGGGGAAAGGCTACTTATTACTATCTGGTTGAGAGGCCCATTATATGTGTATGGGAATGTAGTGCCAACAATTCAGTACTGAAGGGGAAAGGCTACTTATCACTATCTGGTACAGAGGCCCATTATATGAGTATGGGAATGTAGTGCTGACAGTTCAGTACTGAAGGGGAAAGGCTACTTATCACTATCTGGTACAGAGGCCCATTATATGTGTATGGGAATGTAGTGCCAACAGTTCAGTACTGAAAGGGAAATTCTACTTATTACTATCTGGTACAGAGGCCATTATATGTGTATGGGAATGTAGTGCCAACAGTTCAGTACTGGAGGGGAAAGGCTACTTATCATCATCCAGTACAGAGGCCATTATATGTGTATGGGAATGTAGTGCCAACAGTTCAGTACTGAAGGGGAAAGGCTACTTATCACTGTCTGGTATAGAGGCCCATTATACTGTACGTGTTTGGGAATGTAGTGCTGATAGCTCAGGTACTGAAGGGGAAAGGCTACTTATTACTATCTGGTACAGAGGCCCATTATATGTGTATGGGAATGTAGTGCCAACAATTCAGTACTGAAGGGGAAAGGCTACTTATCACTATCTGGTACAGAGGCCCATTATATGAGTATGGGAATGTAGTGCTGACAGTTCAGTACTGAAGGGGAAAGGCTACTTATCACTATCTGGTACAGAGGCCCATTCTATGTGCATGGGAATGTAGTGCAAACAGTTCAGTACTGGAGGGGTAAGGCTACTTATCACCATCCGGTACAGAGGCCATTATATGTGTATGGGAATGTACTGCCAACAGTTCAGTACTGAAGGGGAAAGGCTACTTATCACTATCTGGTACAGAGGCCCATTATATGTGTATGGCAATGTAGTGCCAACAGTTCAGTACTGAAAGGGAAATTCTACTTATTACTATCTGGTACAGAGGCCCATTATATGTGTATGGGAATGTACTGCCAACAGTTCAGTACTGAAGGGGAAAGGCTACTTATCACTATCTGGTACAGAGGCCCATTATATGTGTATGGCAATGTAGTGCCAACAGTTCAGTACTGAAAGGGAAATTCTACTTATTACTATCTGGTACAGAGGCCATTATATGTGTATGGGAATGTACTGCCAACAGTTCAGTACTGAAGGGGAAAGGCTGCTTATCACTATCTGGTACAGAGGCCCATTATATGTGTATGGGAATGTAGTGCCAACAGTTCAGTACTGAAAGGGAAATTCTACTTATTACTATCTGGTACAGAGGCCCATTATATGTGTATGGGAATGTAGTGCTGACAGTTCAGTACTGAAAGGGAAATTCTACTTATTACTATCTGGTACAGAGGCCCATTATATGTGTATGGGAATGTAGTGCCAACAGTTCAGTACTGAAAGGGAAATTCTACTTATTACTATCTGGTACAGAGGCCATTATATGTGTATGGGAATGTAGTGCTGACAGTTCAGTACTTAAGGGGAAAGGCTACTTATCACTATCTGGTACAGAGGCCCAATATATGAGTAAGGGAATGTAGTGCCAACAGTTCAGTACTGAAGGGGAAAGGCTACTTATCACTATCTGGTACAGAGGCCATTATATGTGTATGGGAATGTAGTGCCAACAGTTCAGTACTGGAGGGGAAAGGCTACTTATCACTGTCTGGTATAGAGGCCCATTATACTGTACGTGTTTGGGAATGTAGTGCTGATAGCTCAGGTACTGAAGGGGAAAGGCTACTTATTACTATCTGGTACAGAGGCCCATTATATGTGTATGGGAATGTAGTGCCAACAATTCAGTACTGAAGGGGAAAGGCTACTTATCACTATCTGGTACAGAGGCCCATTATATGAGTATGGGAATGTAGTGCTGACAGTTCAGTATTGAAGGGGAAAGGCTACTTATCACTATCTGGTACAGAGGCCCATTATATGTGCATGGGAATGTAGTGCAAACAGTTCAGTACTGGAGGGGTAAGGCTACTTATCACCATCCGGTACAGAGGCCATTATATGTGTATGGGAATGTACTGCCAACAGTTCAGTACTGAAGGGGAAAGGCTACTTATCACTATCTGGTACAGAGGCCCATTATATGTGTATGGGAATGTAGTGCCAACAGTTCAGTACTGAAGGGGAAAGGCTGCTTATCACTATCTGGTACAGAGGCCCATTATATGTGTATGGGAATGTAGTGCCAACAGTTCAGTACTGAAAGGGAAATTCTACTTATTACTATCTGGTACAGAGGCCATTATATGTGTATGGGAATGTAGTGCTGACAGTTCAGTACTTAAGGGGAAAGGCTACTTATCACTATCTGGTACAGAGGCCCATTATATGTGTATGGGAATGTAGTGCCAACAATTCAGTACTGAAGGGGAAAGGCTACTTATCACTATCTGGTACAGAGGCCCATTATATGAGTATGGGAATGTAGTGCTGACAGTTCAGTACTGAAGGGGAAAGGCTACTTATCACTATCTGGTACAGAGGCCCATTATATGTGCATGGGAATGTAGTGCAAACAGTTCAGTACTGGAGGGGTAAGGCTACTTATCACCATCCGGTACAGAGGCCATTATATGTGTATGGGAATGTACTGCCAACAGTTCAGTACTGAAGGGGAAAGGCTACTTATCACTATCTGGTACAGAGGCCCATTATATGTGTATGGCAATGTAGTGCCAACAGTTCAGTACTGAAAGGGAAATTCTACTTATTACTATCTGGTACAGAGGCCCATTATATGTGTATGGGAATGTACTGCCAACAGTTCAGTACTGAAGGGGAAAGGCTACTTATCACTATCTGGTACAGAGGCCCATTATATGTGTATGGCAATGTAGTGCCAACAGTTCAGTACTGAAAGGGAAATTCTACTTATTACTATCTGGTACAGAGGCCATTATATGTGTATGGGAATGTACTGCCAACAGTTCAGTACTGAAGGGGAAAGGCTGCTTATCACTATCTGGTACAGAGGCCCATTATATGTGTATGGGAATGTAGTGCCAACAGTTCAGTACTGAAAGGGAAATTCTACTTATTACTATCTGGTACAGAGGCCCATTATATGTGTATGGGAATGTAGTGCTGACAGTTCAGTACTGAAAGGGAAATTCTACTTATTACTATCTGGTACAGAGGCCCATTATATGTGTATGGGAATGTAGTGCCAACAGTTCAGTACTGAAAGGGAAATTCTACTTATTACTATCTGGTACAGAGGCCATTATATGTGTATGGGAATGTAGTGCTGACAGTTCAGTACTTAAGGGGAAAGGCTACTTATCACTATCTGGTACAGAGGCCCAATATATGAGTAAGGGAATGTAGTGCCAACAGTTCAGTACTGAAGGGGAAAGGCTACTTATCACTATCTGGTACAGAGGCCATTATATGTGTATGGGAATGTAGTGCCAACAGTTCAGTACTGGAGGGGAAAGGCTACTTATCACTGTCTGGTATAGAGGCCCATTATACTGTACGTGTTTGGGAATGTAGTGCTGATAGCTCAGGTACTGAAGGGGAAAGGCTACTTATTACTATCTGGTACAGAGGCCCATTATATGTGTATGGGAATGTAGTGCCAACAATTCAGTACTGAAGGGGAAAGGCTACTTATCACTATCTGGTACAGAGGCCCATTATATGAGTATGGGAATGTAGTGCTGACAGTTCAGTATTGAAGGGGAAAGGCTACTTATCACTATCTGGTACAGAGGCCCATTATATGTGCATGGGAATGTAGTGCAAACAGTTCAGTACTGGAGGGGTAAGGCTACTTATCACCATCCGGTACAGAGGCCATTATATGTGTATGGGAATGTACTGCCAACAGTTCAGTACTGAAGGGGAAAGGCTACTTATCACTATCTGGTACAGAGGCCCATTATATGTGTATGGGAATGTAGTGCCAACAGTTCAGTACTGAAGGGGAAAGGCTGCTTATCACTATCTGGTACAGAGGCCCATTATATGTGTATGGGAATGTAGTGCCAACAGTTCAGTACTGAAAGGGAAATTCTACTTATTACTATCTGGTACAGAGGCCATTATATGTGTATGGGAATGTAGTGCTGACAGTTCAGTACTTAAGGGGAAAGGCTACTTATCACTATCTGGTACAGAGGCCCAATATATGAGTAAGGGAATGTACTGCCAACAGTTCAGTACTGAAGTGGAAAGGCTACTTATCACTATCTGGTACAGAGGCCCATTATATGTGTATGGGAATGTAGTGCCAACAGTTCAGTACTGAAGGGGAAAGGCTACTTATCACTGTCTGGTATAGAGGCCCATTATACTGTACGTGTTTGGGAATGTAGTGCTGATAGCTCAGGTACTGAAGGGGAAAGGCTACTTATTACTATCTGGTACAGAGGCCCATTATATGTGTATGGGAATGTAGTGCCAACAATTCAGTACTGAAGGGGAAAGGCTACTTATCACTATCTGGTACAGAGGCCCATTATATGAGTATGGGAATGTAGTGCTGACAGTTCAGTACTGAAGGGGAAAGGCTACTTATCACTATCTGGTACAGAGGACTATTATATGTGTATGGGAATGTAGTGCCAACAGTTCAGTAATGAAGGGGAAAGGCTACTTATCACTATCTGGTACAGAGGCCCATTATAGTGTATGTGTATGGGAATGTAGTGCTGATAGCTCAGGTACTGAAAGGGAAAGTCTACTTATCACCATCTGGTACAGAGGGTCATTATATGTGTAGGGAATGTAGTGCTGACAGTTCAGTATTGAAGAAGGGGAAAGGCTACTTATTACTATCTGGTACAGAGGCCCATTATACTGTATGTGTATGGGAATGTAGTGCTGATTTCTGAGGTACTGGAGGGGAAAGGCTACTTATCACCATCTGGTACAGAGGCCCATTATATGTGTATGTGTATGGGAATGTAGTGCTGATAGCTCAGGTACTGAAGGGGAAAGGCTACTTATTACTATCTGGTACAGAGGCCATTATATGAGTATGGGAATGTAGTGCCAACAGTTCAGTACTGAAGGGGAAAGGCTGCTTATCACTATCTGGTACAGAGGCCATTATATGAGTATGGGAATGTAGTGCCAACAATTCAGTACTGAAGGGGAAAGGCTACTTATCACTATCTGGCACAGAGGCCCATTATACTGTATGTGTATGGGAATGTAGTGCTGATTTCTGAGGTACTGGAGGGGAAAGGCTACTTATCACCATCTGGTACAGAGGCCCATTATATGTGTATGGGAATGTAGTGCTGATAGCTCAGGTACTGAAGGGGAAAGTCTACTTATCACTACCTGGTACAGAGGCCCATTATATGTGTATGGGAATGTAGTGCCAATAGTTCAGTACTGAAGGGGAAAGGCTACTTATTACTATCTGGTACAGAGGCCATTATATGAGTATGGGAATGTAGTGCCAACAGTTCAGTACTGAAGGGGAAAGGCTACTTATCACTATCTGGCACAGAGGCCCATTATATGCGTATGGGAATGTAGTGCCAACAGTTCAGTACTGAAGGGGAAAGGCTACTTATCACTATCTGGTACAGAGGCCATTATATGAGTATGGGAATGTAGTGCCAACAGTTCAGTACTGAAGGGGAAATACTACTTATCACTATCTGGCACAGAGGCCCATTATACTGTATGTGTATGGGAATGTAGTGCTGATTTCTGAGGTACAGGAGGGGAAAGGCTACTTATCACCATCTGGTACAGAGGCCCATTATATGTGTATGGGAATGTAGTGCTGATAGCTCAGGTACTGAAGGGGAAAGGCTACTTATTACTATCTGGTACAGAGGCCCATTATATATGTATGGGAATGTAGTGCCAACAGTTCAGTACTGAAGGGGAAAGGCTAATTATCCCTATCTGGTACAGAGGCCCATTATAGTGTATGTGTATGGGAATGCAGTGCCAACAGTTCAGTACTGAAGGGGAAAGGCTACTTATCACTATCTGGTACAGAGGCCATTATATGTGTATGTGTTTGGGAATGTAGTGCTGATAGCTCAGGTACTGAAGGGGAAAGGCTACTTATTACAATCTGGTACAGAGGCCATTATATGTGTATGGGAATGTAGTGCCAACAGTTCAGTACTGAAGGGGAAAGGCTACTTATTACTATATGGTACAGAGGCCCATTATATATGTATGGGAATGTAGTGCCAACAGTTCAGTACTGAAGGGGAAAGGCTACTTATCACTATCTGGTACAGAGGCCCATTATACTGTACGTGTATGGGAATGTAGTGCTGATAGCTCAGGTACTGAAGGGGAAAGGCTACTTATCACTATCTGGTACAGAGGCCCATTATATGTGCATGGGAATGTAGTGCCAACAGTTCAGTACTGAAGAGGAAAGGCTACTTATCACTATCTGGTACAGAGGACTATTATATGTGTATGGGAATGTAGTGCCAACAGTTCAGTACTGAAGGGGAAATTCTACTTATTACTATCTGGTACAGAGGCCATTATATGTGTATGGGAATGTACTGCCAACAGTTCAGTACTGAAAGGGAAATTCTACTTATTACTATCTGGTACAGAGGCCATTATATGTGTATGGGAATGTACTGCCAACAGTTCAGTACTGAAGGGGAAAGGCTGCTTATCACTATCTGGTACAGAGGCCCATTATATGTGTATGGCAATGTAGTGCCAACAGTTCAGTACTGAAGGGGAAAGGCTACTTATCACTGTCTGGTATAGAGGCCCATTATACTGTACGTGTATGGGAATGTAGTGCTGATAGCTCAGGTACTGAAGGGGAAAGGCTACTTATCACTATCTGGTACAGAGGCCCATTATATGTGTTTGGGAATGTAGTGCTGACAGTTCAGTACTTAAGGGGAAAGGCTACTTATCACTATCTGGTACAGAGGCCCATTATATGTGCATGGGAATGTAGTGCCAACAGTTCAGTACTGAAGAGGAAAGGCTACTTATCACTATCTGGTACAGAGGCCCATTATATGTGCATGGGAATGTAGTGCCAACAGTTCAGTACTGAAGGGGAAAGGCTACTTATCACTGTCTGGTATAGAGGCCCATTATACTGTACGTGTATGGGAATGTAGTGCTGATAGCTCAGGTACTGAAGGGGAAAGGCTACTTATCACTATCTGGTACAGAGGCCATTATATGTGTATGGGAATGTAGTGCTGACAGTTCAGTACTTAAGGGGAAAGGCTACTTATCACTATCTGGTACAGAGGCCCATTATATGTGTATGGGAATGTAGTGCCAACAGTTCAGTACTGAAGGGGAAAGGCTACTTATCACTATCTGGTACAGAGGCCATTATATGTGTATGGGAATGTAGTGCTGACAGTTCAGTACTTAAGGGGAAAGGCTACTTATCACTATCTGGTACAGAGGCCCATTATACTGTATGTGTATGGGAATGTAGTGCTGATTTCTGAGGTACTGGAGGGGAAAGGCTACTTATTACTATCTGGTACAGAGGCCCATTATATGTGTATGGGAATGTAGTGCTGATAGCTCAGGTACTGAAGGGGAAAGTCTACTTATCACTACCTGGTACAGAGGCCATTATAGTGTATGTGTTTGGGAATGTAGTGCTGATAGCTCAGGTACTGAAGGGGAAAGGCTACTTATTACAATCTGGTACAGAGGCCCATTATATATGTATGGGAATGTAGTGCCAACAGTTCAGTACTGAAGGGGAAAGGCTACTTATTACTATATGGTACAGAGGCCCATTATATATGTATGGGAATGTAGTGCCAACAGTTCAGTACTGAAGGGGAAAGGCTACTTATCACTATCTGGTACAGAGGCCCATTATACTGTATGTGTATGGGAATGTAGTGCTGATAGCTCAGGTACTGAAGGGGAAAGTCTACTTATCACTACCTGGTACAGAGGCCCATTATATGTGTATGGGAATGTAGTGCCAACAGTTCAGTACAGAAGGGGAAAGGCTACTTATCACTATCTGGTACAGAGGCCCATTATATGTGTATGGGAATGTAGTGCCAACAGTTCAGTACTGAAGGGGAAAGGCTACTTATTACTATCTGGTACAGAGGCCATTATATGAGTATGGGAATGTAGTGCCAACAGTTCAGTACTGAAGGGGAAAGGCTACTTATCACTATCTGGCACAGAGGCCCATTATATGCGTATGGGAATGTAGTGCCAACAGTTCAGTACTGAAGGGGAAAGGCTACTTATCACTATCTGGCACAGAGGCCCATTATACTGTATGTGTATGGGAATGTAGTGCTGATTTCTGAGGTACAGGAGGGGAAAGGCTACTTATCACCATCTGGTACAGAGGCCATTATATGTGTATGGGAATGTAGTGCTGATAGCTCAGGTACTGAAGGGGAAAGGCTACTTATTACTATCTGGTACAGAGGCCCATTATATATGTATGGGAATGTAGTGCCAACAGTTCAGTACTGAAGGGGAAAGGCTACTTATCCCTATCTGGTACAGAGGCCCATTATAGTGTATGTGTATGGGAATGCAGTGCCAACAGTTCAGTACTGAAGGGGAAAGGCTACTTATCACTATCTGGTACAGAGGCCATTATATGTGTATGGGAATGTAGTGCCAACAGTTCAGTACTGAAGGGGAAAGGCTACTTATTACTATATGGTACAGAGGCCCATTATATATGTATGGGAATGTAGTGCCAACAGTTCAGTACTGAAGGGGAAAGGCTACTTATCACTATCTGGTACAGAGGCGATTATATGTGTTTGGGAATGTAGTGCGAACAGTTCAGTACTGAAGGGGAAAGGCTACTTATCACTGTCTGGTATAGAGGCCCATTATACTGTACGTGTATGGGAATGTAGTGCTGATAGCTCAGGTACTGAAGGGGAAAGGCTACTTATCACTATCTGGTACAGAGGCCCATTATATGTGTATGGGAATGTAGTGCTGACAGTTCAGTACTTAAGGGGAAAGGCTACTTATCACTATCTGGTACAGAGGCCCATTATATGTGTATGGGAATGTAGTGCCAACAGTTCAGTACTGAAAGGGAAATTCTACTTATTACTATCTGGTACAGAGGCCATTATATGTGTATGGGAATGTACTGCCAACAGTTCAGTACTGAAGGGGAAAGGCTGCTTATCACTATCTGGTACAGAGGCCCATTATATGTGTATGGGAATGTAGTGCCAACAGTTCAGTACTGAAGAGGAAAGGCTACTTATCACTATCTGGTACAGAGGACTATTATATGTGTATGGGAATGTAGTGCCAACAGTTCAGTACTGAAAGGGAAATTCTACTTATTACTATCTGGTACAGAGGCCATTATATGTGTATGGGAATGTAGTGCTGATAGCTCAGGTACTGAAGGGGAAAGGCTACTTATCACTATCTGGTACAGAGGCCCATTATATGTGCATGGGAATGTACTGCCAACAGTTCAGTACTGAAGAGGAAAGGCTACTTATCACTATCTGGTACAGAGGACTATTATATGTGTATGGGAATGTAGTGCCAACAGTTCAGTACTGAAAGGGAAATTCTACTTATTACTATCTGGTACAGAGGCCATTATATGTGTATGGGAATGTACTGCCAACAGTTCAGTACTGAAGGGGAAAGGCTGCTTATCACTATCTGGTACAGAGGCCCATTATATGTGTATGGGAATGTAGTGCCAACAGTTCAGTACTGAAGGGGAAAGGCTGCTTATCACTATCTGGTACAGAGGCCCATTATATGTGTATGGGAATGTAGTGCCAACAGTTCAGTACTGGAGGGGTAAGGCTACTTATCACTATCTGGTACAGAGGCCCATTATATGTGCATGGGAATGTACTGCCAACAGTTCAGTACTGAAGAGGAAAGGCTACTTATCACTATCTGGTACAGAGGACTATTATATGTGTATGGGAATGTAGTGCCAACAGTTCAGTACTGAAAGGGAAATTCTACTTATTACTATCTGGTACAGAGGCCATTATATGTGAATGGGAATGTAGTGCTGACAGTTCAGTACTGAAAGGGAAATTCTACTTATTACTATCTGGTACAGAGGCCCATTATATGTGTATGGGAATGTACTGCCAACAGTTCAGTACTGAAAGGGAAATTCTACTTATTACTATCTGGTACAGAGGCCCATTATATGTGTATGGGAATGTAGTGCTGACAGTTCAGTACTTAAGGGGAAAGGCTACTTATCACTATCTGGTACAGAGGCCCAATATATGAGTAAGGGAATGTAGTGCCAACAGTTCAGTACTGAAGGGGAAAGGCTGCTTATCACTATCTGGTACAGAGGCCATTATATGTGTATGGGAATGTAGTGCCAACAGTTCAGTACTGAAGGGGAAAGGCTACTTATCACTGTCTGGTATAGAGGCCCATTATACTGTACGTGTTTGGGAATGTAGTGCTGATAGCTCAGGTACTGAAGGGGAAAGGCTACTTATTACTATCTGGTTGAGAGGCCCATTATATGTGTATGGGAATGTAGTGCCAACAATTCAGTACTGAAGGGGAAAGGCTACTTATCACTATCTGGTACAGAGGCCCATTATATGAGTATGGGAATGTAGTGCTGACAGTTCAGTACTGAAGGGGAAAGGCTACTTATCACTATCTGGTACAGAGGCCCATTATATGTGTATGGGAATGTAGTGCCAACAGTTCAGTACTGAAAGGGAAATTCTACTTATTACTATCTGGTACAGAGGCCCATTATATGTGTATGGGAATGTACTGCCAACAGTTCAGTACTGAAAGGGAAATTCTACTTATTACTATCTGGTACAGAGGCCATTATATGTGTATGGGAATGTAGTGCCAACAGTTCAGTACTGGAGGGGAAAGGCTACTTATCATCATCCAGTACAGAGGCCATTATATGTGTATGGGAATGTAGTGCCAACAGTTCAGTACTGAAGGGGAAAGGCTACTTATCACTGTCTGGTATAGAGGCCCATTATACTGTACGTGTTTGGGAATGTAGTGCTGATAGCTCAGGTACTGAAGGGGAAAGGCTACTTATTACTATCTGGTACAGAGGCCCATTATATGTGTATGGGAATGTAGTGCCAACAATTCAGTACTGAAGGGGAAAGGCTACTTATCACTATCTGGTACAGAGGCCCATTATATGAGTATGGGAATGTAGTGCTGACAGTTCAGTACTGAAGGGGAAAGGCTACTTATCACTATCTGGTACAGAGGCCCATTCTATGTGCATGGGAATGTAGTGCAAACAGTTCAGTACTGGAGGGGTAAGGCTACTTATCACCATCCGGTACAGAGGCCATTATATGTGTATGGGAATGTACTGCCAACAGTTCAGTACTGAAGGGGAAAGGCTACTTATCACTATCTGGTACAGAGGCCCATTATATGTGTATGGCAATGTAGTGCCAACAGTTCAGTACTGAAAGGGAAATTCTACTTATTACTATCTGGTACAGAGGCCCATTATATGTGTATGGGAATGTACTGCCAACAGTTCAGTACTGAAGGGGAAAGGCTACTTATCACTATCTGGTACAGAGGCCCATTATATGTGTATGGCAATGTAGTGCCAACAGTTCAGTACTGAAAGGGAAATTCTACTTATTACTATCTGGTACAGAGGCCATTATATGTGTATGGGAATGTACTGCCAACAGTTCAGTACTGAAGGGGAAAGGCTGCTTATCACTATCTGGTACAGAGGCCCATTATATGTGTATGGGAATGTAGTGCCAACAGTTCAGTACTGAAAGGGAAATTCTACTTATTACTATCTGGTACAGAGGCCCATTATATGTGTATGGGAATGTAGTGCTGACAGTTCAGTACTGAAAGGGAAATTCTACTTATTACTATCTGGTACAGAGGCCCATTATATGTGTATGGGAATGTAGTGCCAACAGTTCAGTACTGAAAGGGAAATTCTACTTATTACTATCTGGTACAGAGGCCATTATATGTGTATGGGAATGTAGTGCTGACAGTTCAGTACTTAAGGGGAAAGGCTACTTATCACTATCTGGTACAGAGGCCCAATATATGAGTAAGGGAATGTAGTGCCAACAGTTCAGTACTGAAGGGGAAAGGCTACTTATCACTATCTGGTACAGAGGCCATTATATGTGTATGGGAATGTAGTGCCAACAGTTCAGTACTGGAGGGGAAAGGCTACTTATCACTGTCTGGTATAGAGGCCCATTATACTGTACGTGTTTGGGAATGTAGTGCTGATAGCTCAGGTACTGAAGGGGAAAGGCTACTTATTACTATCTGGTACAGAGGCCCATTATATGTGTATGGGAATGTAGTGCCAACAATTCAGTACTGAAGGGGAAAGGCTACTTATCACTATCTGGTACAGAGGCCCATTATATGAGTATGGGAATGTAGTGCTGACAGTTCAGTATTGAAGGGGAAAGGCTACTTATCACTATCTGGTACAGAGGCCCATTATATGTGCATGGGAATGTAGTGCAAACAGTTCAGTACTGGAGGGGTAAGGCTACTTATCACCATCCGGTACAGAGGCCATTATATGTGTATGGGAATGTACTGCCAACAGTTCAGTACTGAAGGGGAAAGGCTACTTATCACTATCTGGTACAGAGGCCCATTATATGTGTATGGGAATGTAGTGCCAACAGTTCAGTACTGAAGGGGAAAGGCTGCTTATCACTATCTGGTACAGAGGCCCATTATATGTGTATGGGAATGTAGTGCCAACAGTTCAGTACTGAAAGGGAAATTCTACTTATTACTATCTGGTACAGAGGCCATTATATGTGTATGGGAATGTAGTGCTGACAGTTCAGTACTTAAGGGGAAAGGCTACTTATCACTATCTGGTACAGAGGCCCATTATATGTGTATGGGAATGTAGTGCCAACAATTCAGTACTGAAGGGGAAAGGCTACTTATCACTATCTGGTACAGAGGCCCATTATATGAGTATGGGAATGTAGTGCTGACAGTTCAGTACTGAAGGGGAAAGGCTACTTATCACTATCTGGTACAGAGGCCCATTATATGTGCATGGGAATGTAGTGCAAACAGTTCAGTACTGGAGGGGTAAGGCTACTTATCACCATCCGGTACAGAGGCCATTATATGTGTATGGGAATGTACTGCCAACAGTTCAGTACTGAAGGGGAAAGGCTACTTATCACTATCTGGTACAGAGGCCCATTATATGTGTATGGCAATGTAGTGCCAACAGTTCAGTACTGAAAGGGAAATTCTACTTATTACTATCTGGTACAGAGGCCCATTATATGTGTATGGGAATGTACTGCCAACAGTTCAGTACTGAAGGGGAAAGGCTACTTATCACTATCTGGTACAGAGGCCCATTATATGTGTATGGCAATGTAGTGCCAACAGTTCAGTACTGAAAGGGAAATTCTACTTATTACTATCTGGTACAGAGGCCATTATATGTGTATGGGAATGTACTGCCAACAGTTCAGTACTGAAGGGGAAAGGCTGCTTATCACTATCTGGTACAGAGGCCCATTATATGTGTATGGGAATGTAGTGCCAACAGTTCAGTACTGAAAGGGAAATTCTACTTATTACTATCTGGTACAGAGGCCCATTATATGTGTATGGGAATGTAGTGCTGACAGTTCAGTACTGAAAGGGAAATTCTACTTATTACTATCTGGTACAGAGGCCCATTATATGTGTATGGGAATGTAGTGCCAACAGTTCAGTACTGAAAGGGAAATTCTACTTATTACTATCTGGTACAGAGGCCATTATATGTGTATGGGAATGTAGTGCTGACAGTTCAGTACTTAAGGGGAAAGGCTACTTATCACTATCTGGTACAGAGGCCCAATATATGAGTAAGGGAATGTAGTGCCAACAGTTCAGTACTGAAGGGGAAAGGCTACTTATCACTATCTGGTACAGAGGCCATTATATGTGTATGGGAATGTAGTGCCAACAGTTCAGTACTGGAGGGGAAAGGCTACTTATCACTGTCTGGTATAGAGGCCCATTATACTGTACGTGTTTGGGAATGTAGTGCTGATAGCTCAGGTACTGAAGGGGAAAGGCTACTTATTACTATCTGGTACAGAGGCCCATTATATGTGTATGGGAATGTAGTGCCAACAATTCAGTACTGAAGGGGAAAGGCTACTTATCACTATCTGGTACAGAGGCCCATTATATGAGTATGGGAATGTAGTGCTGACAGTTCAGTATTGAAGGGGAAAGGCTACTTATCACTATCTGGTACAGAGGCCCATTATATGTGCATGGGAATGTAGTGCAAACAGTTCAGTACTGGAGGGGTAAGGCTACTTATCACCATCCGGTACAGAGGCCATTATATGTGTATGGGAATGTACTGCCAACAGTTCAGTACTGAAGGGGAAAGGCTACTTATCACTATCTGGTACAGAGGCCCATTATATGTGTATGGGAATGTAGTGCCAACAGTTCAGTACTGAAGGGGAAAGGCTGCTTATCACTATCTGGTACAGAGGCCCATTATATGTGTATGGGAATGTAGTGCCAACAGTTCAGTACTGAAAGGGAAATTCTACTTATTACTATCTGGTACAGAGGCCATTATATGTGTATGGGAATGTAGTGCTGACAGTTCAGTACTTAAGGGGAAAGGCTACTTATCACTATCTGGTACAGAGGCCCAATATATGAGTAAGGGAATGTACTGCCAACAGTTCAGTACTGAAGTGGAAAGGCTACTTATCACTATCTGGTACAGAGGCCCATTATATGTGTATGGGAATGTAGTGCCAACAGTTCAGTACTGAAGGGGAAAGGCTACTTATCACTGTCTGGTATAGAGGCCCATTATACTGTACGTGTTTGGGAATGTAGTGCTGATAGCTCAGGTACTGAAGGGGAAAGGCTACTTATTACTATCTGGTACAGAGGCCCATTATATGTGTATGGGAATGTAGTGCCAACAATTCAGTACTGAAGGGGAAAGGCTACTTATCACTATCTGGTACAGAGGCCCATTATATGAGTATGGGAATGTAGTGCTGACAGTTCAGTACTGAAGGGGAAAGGCTACTTATCACTATCTGGTACAGAGGACTATTATATGTGTATGGGAATGTAGTGCCAACAGTTCAGTACTGGAGGGGTAAGGCTACTTATCACCATCCGGTACAGAGGCCCATTATATGTGTATGGGAATGTACTGCCAACAGTTCAGTACTGAAGGGGAAAGGCTACTTATCACTATCTGGTACAGAGGCCATTATATGAGTATGGGAATGTAGTGCCAACAGTTCAGTACTGAAGGGGAAAGGCTACTTATCACTATCTGGTACAGAGGCCCATTATAGTGTATGTGTATGGGAATGTAGTGCTGATAGCTCAGGTACTGAAGGGGAAAGGCTACTTATCACTGTCTGGTATAGAGGCCCATTATACTGTACGTGTATGGGAATGTAGTGCTGATAGCTCAGGTACTGAAGGGGAAAGGCTACTTATCACTATCTGGTACAGAGGCCCATTATATGTGTATGGGAATATAGTGCCAACAGTTCAGTACTGAAGGGCAAAGGCTACTTATCACTATCTGGTACAGAGGCCCATTATACTGTATGTGTATGGGAATGTAGTGCTGATAGCTCAGGTACTGAAGGGGAAAGGCTACTTATCACTGTCTGGTATAGAGGCCCATTATACTGTACGTGTATGGGAATGTAGTGCTGATAGCTCAGGTACTGAAGGGGAAAGGCTACTTATCACCATCTGGTACTGAGGCCATTATTTGCATATGGGAATGTAGTGCCAACAGTTCAGTACTGAAGGGGAAAGGCTACCTATCACTATCTGGTACAGAGGACCATTATATGTGTATGGGAATGTAGTGCCAACAGTTCAGTACTGAAGGGGAAAGGCTACTTATCACTATCTGGTACAGAGGCCCATTATATGTGTATGGGAATGTAGTGCCAACAGTTCAGTACTGAAGGGGAAAGGCTACTTATCACTATCTGGTACAGAGGCCCATTATACTGTATGTGTATGGGAATGTAGTGCTGATAGCTCAGGTACTGAAGGGGAAAGGCTACTTATCACTGTCTGGTATAGAGGCCCATTATACTGTACGTGTATGGGAATGTAGTGCTGATAGCTCAGGTACTGAAGGGGAAAGGCTACTTATCACCATCTGGTACTGAGGCCATTATTTGCATATGGGAATGTAGTGCCAACAGTTCAGTACTGAAGAGGAAAGGCTACCTATCACTATCTGGTACAGAGGACCATTATATGTGTATGGGAATGTAGTGCCAACAGTTCAGTACTGAAGGGGAAAGGCTGCTTATCACCATCTGGTGCAGAGGCCCATTATATGTGTATGGGAATGTA
The DNA here is from genome assembly GCA_031769625.1 of Taudactylus pleione. Taxonomy (NCBI): domain Eukaryota; kingdom Metazoa; phylum Chordata; class Amphibia; order Anura; family Myobatrachidae; genus Taudactylus; species Taudactylus pleione. The sequence continues at coordinate 5,129,828 of JAUIMM010000368.1, read as the reverse complement.
GTGCTGTCAGCTCAGTACTGAAGGGAAAAGGCTAATTATCCTCATATAATTAAAAACATTGCTGATGATTTTAACAATATGGGTTTATACAGAAACTACAAATTAGCAATATGAAATACTTTTTAAAATTCAATTAATAAAAAATGGTTGGGGCAGCCACTGTGCACAAAACTCTGGGCCTGATTGAGACCTGCTCGCGAGCACTATGCGCTCGTAAGCAGTTCGATGGTGGCCCAATGCGCATGCGCACGACGGAGCCGGCTCCGTCGTGCGCATGCGCGAGACCCGGATAGCGACAGGCAAGCCGTCGCTCCGGGTCTCGTACCACAGGGGGCGTGCTGTTGATGTTGAGTGACAGCACGCCCCCTTTGGTGGGCATGCCGGGGAGTGGCTGCCGAAATGGAGGCGTTCCCATGTGAACGCCTCCGTTTGGGGGCGGCCCCACTGGCCCCACTGACATCACTCGTGATGTCAGTGGGAGAGATTTCAGCTCTGTGACAGCCGAAATCTCTCTGGGGCTTGTGACAACGAGACCCTACCACAAGGGTCTCATCGTAAGCCCAATGGTTGTGATGGTCTTGACCATCGCGACCATCTTCCTGGCCGCTCGCTATAGCTGTGGGTGGTTACCCACAGCTTTGCGAGCGGCCAGTATGCCGCTCTAAAAAACAAGAAGGCCGGCCCTGATTCAGAGCGAGCGCTCTGTCAGAGCGTCCGGCTCTGAATCAGGGCCTTTGGGCCTGATTCAGACCCACTTGTAAGCATCCGCACGCTCTCTCTGAGCGATGGTCGCACAACTGCACATGCGTATGGTTCGCAATGCGCATGTGCAAACCAGTCATTGCGGTCGGAAGTCGTGCGCTTGTAAAACACAGAGGGGCTGCTATTTTGAGTGACAGAATGTGCCGTTTGTGGGTGGTAACAGGGGAAGGTGCTTGAAAATGGGGGAGTGGTTGTGCAAACGCAGGCATGCCCAACGGTCAAAACGGCGTTTAATGGGAGTGCATAATTAGCAAAGGAGCATCATCGTTCATGTCACTTGGTTGTCTTTAGCCTGAACTGCTCGCAGTGATTACGGGAAGTAATTCCTACCTCAAGAGCTGCGTGCAGTTCAGATGCCGTTTGATGTTCTCGATTAATCTAATAAAAACAGGAGATGACGTGATTTGCGAACGGCAAAGGGGCGTCTTGAAAAAAATAGCGAGCGCATTTAGCGGATGCTCGCACAGAGCGAGCGGCCGCAAATAGCGTCCGGGTCAGACCCAGGCCCTCTGTTCCATGTGAGGTTTTACTATGCCTCACTTTTACCTTATTGCCTATTAATGGAAAGAAGTTTCTTTACTTCCAAAGGCACTCTGGGCCTGATTCAGGTTGGATCACAAGGCAGCATTCGCACGCAGCCAGCCGATGTTTGCATTCTGCGCATGCGTATAAGATGCAGTGCACGTGCGCAAACCAGCTGTGCGAACGGGAAGCGATCGCAGTGAGAAAGCAGAGCCTTCACAGAGTGATTGACATGAAGAGACCGTTTGAGGGTGGTGACGGGGGTTGGTCAGAGAAACGCAGGCGTGTCTTGGCATTTAAATGCCATTACAGGTGTGTGCATAATTAAGCCCCTGCGATAGCATACGCTGGCAGAGGTCTAGATGGCGACAGGATATTTAGCAGTTTGTGCGGTAGGGTCAGATCAACCACAACTGTGCGGATGGTTTCGATGTTACTCGATGATACCGATGTTTACGCTGACTTGCGGATGCATGTCATGGGAAGTGGGCGGCTTTATACAGTGGTGAGCATCTTGGTATAGAATACATTCATTAGCATATTTTCGCAGCTAGCCTGAATCAGGCCTTGTGTTCCCAGACAGGTGATTAATGAAAGCTTCTAGAAAGGCTTCTTTTATTAGCAATTTGGACTGTTACAGTATATTATGGATTTATTTCTGAGATCTACTGATGTTATGCAGTTATGTACAATATGTTTATGTCTTCACATAGAAAAGCTCATGTGCTTTATATTTGCACACTGTTATTTATTGATTTGTTATCAATTATATGTTCTGCAACTCTTAAAAGATCTTATAAAGTGTAGTGATTGTGAATGATTTACCCACGAACATTGCATTTAATTTATTTTTTACTCTATTTTATTCAAAATTTTTCAAAGCTATCCTGGGCAAAATCAAGGCTCTGGATACACAGTACTAAGCCCTACAGGTTGAGTCTGCTATGTCCAAAATGCTTGGGACAAGGGGTATTTTGGATATTGGAATATTCTGTATTTTGGAATATTTGCGTATCATTATGAAATATTTTTGGAAAGGGACCCAAATCTAAACACAGAAATGCATCTGAATGAATACTTGAATAAGTTTGAGGATAGATAAGCACCCTATTGTTTGATATTTAATTTTGTTAGGTAAGTTAAGGGTTAAAAGCTGGAGGGGGGTGTGGTTAGTATTCGTCACTTGAGGAGTATAAACCTATGGTAGGATTTAAGGGAGGGCTTAGAGGTCCCATATAAATAGCCTGGTGAAGGGAGCCATCTTCCTATTTCCAGTTTATTTCAACCAGGCTGGCTAAGTGTTCATAGACATTTCAGTGTTTTCTGTCTCTTGTTTCATTCCCATGTCATTCCATCTTTCCTACCACCCTCTCCGTCTCCTTTTAAGCCTCCTTTCCTGCCTTCATTGTTTTCCATGTTTCCCCCTCTCCCCTTCCTCCCAGCACCTATTCCCCTTTTTCCTCCCCCCCCTGTTTCTGCCATCACCTATTCCCCGTTGTCCCCCCCCCCCTTCCTCCCAGCTAGTGACAGCATGCCCCGACCCCGGCGTCCAACACCCTCCCCTGTCACTTAATTAGGCCGACAGGCCCGTAACCCTGTGCCTTCACCCCCAGCCACGAGGGCTGCGGCCCGATGCAGACCACAACACCACGCCCCCTTGCGGGCCCGCTTCCAGCACCAGCGCGCCAGGAACCTCTGCAGCTTTCCCTCCTGTCCTGGCCGCCTGGCTCTCCGGTAGTGCCGCGAGCAGCCCAGGCAGCTCCCGCTCCCTGGCCCCCCTTCCTCAGCAATCTGCCAGCCCACGCCCTGCAGCAGTGGTTGGCCCCCCCACAGGGTCGCGGCGGCCATTTTAAGTAGTCACCAGCCTCAGCATGGCATCCTGCCCAGCCCCCTGTGCCTCCACTGCTTTGGCAGCAGGGGGGTCCCTCCCTGCACAACCTCACTGCTGCTCCACAGTCCCAGAGCCCTCCCTTTAGTGCAGCACCTGCTGGGGGTTCCACATCACCGCGGCCCCAAGTGCACCACCCAACTTATTGCACCCCCCATTTCCCCCACCCCCATGGGAGTGGGTTACACCCCCCTTGCCTTTGGGGGCATTTGGCATGCAGCATATTACTCCTGCCCGCACTATCTTTTAACTGCGCAGCAACCCAGTTGCCCCCCTTAATTTCCTGCCATCAGGCCCCCGCACACACTCCCGTTACAATCCCCCTCCCCCATTGCTGCAACCCTGAGCCCTGACCCCCTTTGCCAGGGGTTTTCGCCTTACTACCAGGCACAGCGGCTGCCCCTTCCTTGGCCGCATACCCCCACAGCTGCATATTCCCAAACCGCCCATATGCCACAACACCCACTCACCCCCCTTGCTCCCCCCAGCCAGCCCCTGCCCCTGTACCCCTGCCGCCCGCAGCACCCCCGGCCCCCCCTCCTGCAGTAGGTGTTGCTGTTATGTTGGACTCACCGGGTATTGTCTCGAGCCCCCAGGTCACAGTTTCGGAGCATTCCAGGCTTATTGTCGATGTCCCGCGGTTGAATGGTACGGTGATTACATCAACTCAAGTCATGGTGGGCGCACAGCGCAGCGAGGGACTGTTGGCGAACACACAGGAGGATGTGGCTGGTTCTTCTACATCAGGATCTGGTGAGCATGGTGTTACTCCATCACGCGCGCTTCCCACATACACTGTTTCTAGCGATTCTTCCAGCTCATCCGAAAGGCTGCGCAAGTGCATACATTACTTAGTGCGCAAAATGAAAGGGAAGCGGGGGAGCACTAAGAGGTCTATCATAGTGTCGCAACTAAGGTGCCGAATGCAGCGGGAGGTATGGTTCACTGTGCTATTACGGCTATCCTTAGGGACTTAAGATCTAAATTAGAGAGGATCAGGAAGGGTAAAATTGTGGATATGTTGGCGATTTCGGCCGTTGCTAATAGGGCTTTGATCAGGCTAAGTCAGCTGGGATAGTTGCGGAGGATGTCCGTAGTTCGTACCAGAATTAAGCAGCAGGTAGGTACGTTTTGCAGAGCCCTACCTCATACTTGCCGACATTCAGCTCCCTCCTTCCGGGAGGGAGCTGAATGCCTGCATTGTGTGGGGGGCGTGACCGGGCTATGATGCCTCTTCACAATGCCGGAAAAAAGGCATTGTGAAGCAGGGGGCGGAGCCACGAAGACGCGACTCAGCGCGGGGTTTTTGCTAGTAGTCTGGGGGGGTAGGCAGCAGCCGGGAGGCTTGCCTGCCTTTCCGGGGGGTCGGGAGCGGCTCCCGACCAAATCGGGAGGGTAGGCAAGTCTGCCCTACCTTGAGCCCAGGCATGGGGATTATATGAATGTGCTAAAATACACACACATGGAACAGGCATTAGTCATCTGAAGGTACAGCGGTCATCCAGCCAATGTGTGCGGGCTGGTCTGCGGCACAGGGGCAGGTTAAGGAGAATATTGAAACGTGCATTGCGGAGGTGTTCAGAATAGCACCGTCACTGATTAATTTGGGGGTTTTTGGCGTGGGTTTGCATTTACCTTTGACACTGGAGTTATCCGGGGTTTAAAAGAGGAATCTGAAAGCGGCACATGACCATCCAGAAGTCGTTAGGAGTAAAGTGGAGGCGGAAGTCAGGTGGAGGTGCATGTGCGGCCCCTTTTTCTCCCCCCCTTTTAGAGGGTTTAGGTGCTTCGCCTTCTAGGGGGCGTCGTAGAAGGAATTGGGTAAATTTGGGTTGACACAGAGAGGGGTATTCAATATGAAAGGTTAACTTCCCTGGCGAAGTTAACGTTTCATATCGGAGTTTTTTTCTGCGTAAAGGTATGGTGCGCGCTCCCGCTTAGCCCAGTATTCAAAATAAAATTAACGAAAACGGGAAACTCCAAAGTTGGATTTGCGTAAAGTTACGAATTTTTCCTTAAAATAATTGTAAGACCCCCCTAAAGTTGTAAAAACATGGGGGAACACTATGGGTACCCCCGTTTTAGCCTTTAATTGAAAGTATGGGATTTAAATAGCCATAGCAGGTGTTTTTTTTCCGACATTGAAGAAGTGATGCAGAAGAGCACTTAGGTTATTTTTTTCGTTTTTTTAAGTGGTCCCATCAAATTTGGGGTACATGAAAATGGGTACTAGCATATTTTGATGTCTCTAAAGTAAGTTTTTAAAAATTCTGCATTTGTGCACCTGCCGCTATAATTCTATTCTAGAAAACACATGCCGCATACTTGCAGAATAGCCCGGAACCTATTTCCCTGTTGTTTAACAATTTTTTCCCTTATTTTTTTTGCACTCCAATTTATAAATTAATTTTTTGGGGTGTCCCTATTTTTTTTTTCAACTTTTTTTGACACAGTTCTTTTTTAAATGTCAATCTCAGGGGTGCAGGCTATTTTTTTTAAGCCTGCACCCCTAAACCCCAATTCTGCACTTTTTTTCGACACTTATTCAATGGTGAAAAGTTATCACCGTTTTTTATCAAAGACTTTTCAACACTGCGCTAAGTCTTTGAAATTGAATACGGTGTAAAACTAAAACAAGTGATATTAACGCAAAAACATTAAAAAGTGCGATATTAACGCAAAAAACGATGTTATCACACCCATATTGAATACCCCTAAGAGTCTCTTACCCAAATTAAAGGGTTGGGCAACCACGCAATATATCCGTCAGATCACTGTGTCGTTTTCCATTCTTGCAGACATGCACTGGAAATGGTGCGAGGTTTCGGGGGAAGGGATCTACTAGCTAAGGCAGATATCGAATCTGCTTTACGACTGCTGCCCATTTCACGCCGAGTCCTTTAAATATATGGAGTTTGGAGTTGCAGGGCTCAATTACGTGAGACATATAGAAAGCCCTTATGGCTTGTGGTTAAGATGACTGTTTTACATGCCGGCAGATGGGCCTTTGCATTTCGTGTACTTTCTTTGAGTGTTTTAGTTACTTTTTGCAGTGGTGTGTCCAGGCTGGTATAGGACATACTGTTGTGTCCCGCTAACTGGATGTTTTCATGTTAAGGGGCAAGTAGATACTCGAGTTTGCGAGTATTTATTTAATTTCCTTATGTGTTTCGTTGTTACGTGAGCCCCGGTGGCTCGTGGCAGGATGGAGGGTTCAGTTATGCGCATATCTTATTTGGGGTTAGAAATCGATACCTTAATAGGGTTATGCCGCTTGCCTATGGCAAAGGCGTGGCGTTTTGGGGAGTTGCTAGATGCATTTCGTTTTGGCGAAAAAGGTTTCGCTAATACAGTTGCAGTTGCTGATGGGCCCCCTCAGTGGCGTTTAGAGTCATACATAGGGGTCGGTTTTTCAGTAGACGGCTAGAGGGAGCCACAGCAGGGGTTAGGAAGCCTTGTCACCTCATTTGCATCTCTCTGGAGCTGAGTGGAGATCTGTGCATTTGTTTGGTTTTATGCGCAAATTCAACAGCGTACAGTTCTGCCCTCGTCACCCATAGCCAAGTCCGAACTTAGGGCCTGATTCAGAGCCGCTCGCAAAAAGCAGGGCGTGTGGTTTTTTTTCTGTTGCGGCCTCTTGGCCGCTCGCATAGCTGTGGAGTGGAGGTCGAGCTGTGGTCCAGCAAGCTTTGCAATAGGCAAATCCTGTTTTGGTGATAACTTAGGTGTGGTATAGGTCGGCAACTAATCAGGGACTGACTTAGATCCAGCCTCACGGTTGTTAGGCATTTACACTGCTATGTGTTTAAGGAATATTGAGTTTAGGTGACGGCATGTTTCGGGCGTTGCTAACGAGACAGCGGATGTCTTATATCGTTCAGTGGGACAGGTTTCATTTGCTTGCGCCTCCAGCTAATTTACATAGTTTATCCTTCCCCTTCCATGCCTGGCGGATCGTCACGCCGGCATGAAGGGCCTCACACTGAAGTCATTGGCACCAAGTACATTAAGACCTACATGCCGTTTTTGTGCGATTGGCAAGGTTTTTAGTTTCCAAGAGCGGGCAGTTTCAGACGGTTGATGATTGTATGGCAGAGTTTGTCTGTAGCTGCTATGACAGGGATCATTCCAAGGCGGCTTTGTCTTCAGCATTACGCAGTATAATTTTCCAAGTTGCACGTTTGACGGATCCTGACAAATCATTTGTATTAACCAAGGTATTAATAGGGTGGGCATGAGTATTAAAAGCTTATGTGCTTTATATTTGCACACTGTTATTTATTGATTTGTTATCAATTATATGTTCTACAACTCTTAAAAGATCTTAAAAAGTGTAGTGATTGTGAATGATTTACGCATTAACCAAGGCATTAATAGGGTGGGCAAGGGAGCATCCTAACACAGGCATTACGCGGAAAGCCCCATCAACCCAGCCCAGCCCAGCCCCAGGATTTGATTGGGCCAGTAAAGGGGTGGCTTTGGTCAAGTACTAGACGCCCCCCACCCCCTTTTTGAGTTTAGCATTTTCATTATCTTACTATAGGGCGAGCTAGTTGCTGCTACTAAGAGTTCTGCACTATCAGGTTTAATGTTAAAATAAGGTGGTAATTAAGCCGGTATTGATCTTATGCTGAATACATGGGTCTAGGACAGATTAACTGGCCAGGGAGCGATGGATTTCTATTCAGAAGCATGCAGATCCCGTGATTTGGCCAGTTGCTCTTTGGCAAGTTGCATTAAGTATTTGCGCTCCTTGCGAGTTTGTTGGGAAACCCAGGGGCCTTATGCCTACTGCCGCTAGGGATTCTCAAAGGATTTTCAGCTTTTGCCCTCAAAGAGGTTTTGCTGTTTTTTATCTTCAGATGGGTCACCCAACTATTTGTTTCCCTTTCCTTGGGGATAGACTGTTGTTGTAATATACATACCAATTTCTGTCTGTATAAATACCAATATCTGTCTGTATAAATGCCAACTTCTGTCTAGGTGAACTTTCAGACAGGGTTGTCTGGGTGTGGGAAAATTCCTATATTTACTGGGCTAGACAGCACCCTTTGGAGTTACAGACCCAATTTTTTTGTTGTGAGTGGGTAAGTGGCATTGGTTAGGATTACGAAAAATGCACTGAAAGTGCCTGCTAGATGCCCCATGAGCAGCAGAGGAGAAGTTTGGGGCCCCACTTGGGAGGCAATGATTTGGGCGCGTTCGTGGGTATTGATCGGATATGGCCATTGCACACTTGTCATTTAGCGTTGGCGGACACGTCATGCAATACCCAAGTTTAGGTTACGGGGCGGAGAGCTTTCATAGGCCCGATGGGGTACACCTCACAGGTGTGGGGCTAGAGCGGTTGACCAGTGACCTCTGCAATTTTCACTTTAATTTTAAGACAGTCACAGTTTTGGTGGCGGGCCTGGTTCTGCGAACCGGGCTTTGGCGGGAAGCAGGGCTCATGGGCGGCCTATTATTAGCGCAGGAGTGCCTGTGGTAGCATTCTTCCTTTGAGAGCGGCCAGTTTGTCACCGCCTATAGGGTGGACATGGTCATTGTTCCAAGGGAGGGGCCAATGCTGTGCCAATTAGGGGAGGATGGTACTGCCCCAGGTCAGTCTGCGCAGGGCGGGGATCCACCCCTATTATTTAGTATTAGTATACACCGGGCTGTGGCCTCGGAGCACTGCTTTCTTCTTGCCACCTATTCTAAAATTTTAATTTGGTCAATAAATTCTGGCTGTGACCTCTTTTAATTCCATATACATGTGTCAGTGTGTTTATTTCTAGGTTTAGGTTTAAGTTAAGATAACAAAAGGGAATAATAAAACAAATGGGTGACTTATGCATTTATGTTTGATATGCAACTTATACACAAAGCTTGAAGGTAATTTTATACAATATTTTTAATAATTTTGTGCCTTAAATAAAGTTTGTGTACTTTGAATCATCAAAAGCAAGGTGTCACTATCTCAGTCGTGCTGAAAAAATTCCGTATTTTGGAATATTTGGATATGGGAGACTCAACCTGTACTTTGTTTAAATACAAATTTAAATGCTACAAACAAAAATGTTACAGTTTTATTAGAAAGAGGTTATTGAAATATAGTTAATAGTGTGATGAAAAAATAAAAATCCTACAAAAATTAAATAGCAATAAAAGGTAGTCCCATTGACAGCAAAGTACCATTTTAATTTTGACCCAGGATGTCTTAGGATCACGTTAGCTAACCTTTTCAAAGAGGACACAACATTCCCTGAATCATGGCGTCTCTAGTTTTTCTGGAACACTAGGGGATGATAAGTAAGCTGTTTTAGGTTCTCTTACTAATTAAACTAATTGTGGACTCTTTATCCTGGGGGCCTTAAGGCAAATTTTTTTTTCTCTCTATTAAATATGCCTTAATTACAGAGTTCACAAGAAACAGTAATTACTTTCCCCTTTTGCCCTACAGCCATCCTTCATATTAACGTATGTTTAGTAAAACAACTACCACTATGATCAAAATTGTTTAGTTTAACAAATAACCTTAGCCTTAACTTAATGACTATATTTTAAACAAAGCTAATTTACCTTTCAGATGCAGGTCAACTTACTTTTTCCATATCTGGATTATTATTAAATCTACCTCCTTACTGTAATTGCACCATGGAGACTTTAAGACACCTTAGGGGCATTCAGTGTCTTATTTGTTCCAGCCATGGGTGGTGCTACCATTAGGCAGCATCTTAGGGTGCAAGGCCCTGAGGATGTACCACTGAGGCCACTTAACACTATAACTGTACTTAATTCTTGCAGTGGCCGCGGATCTTGTAAGTCATCACCCCGTTCTTTCACCTGGTCTGGCCTTTCTTCTCATAGACAGTGACACTGGTACTGGTGGCACTGCACTGCTGCAGAAAGCATCACAGCAGTGTCAGTCCATGTTTTCTTGGTTCTTACCAGAGAGTACTTGTAGCTCCGCCCCCCAGAAGGAACAAAGAGTTGAATATGAATGGAGCTGCATATAGACTGCAGAAAAACATTCTGATTTCCAATAATAAAAATAAGCTGTTTTATTATTATTATTATTATTATTATTATTATTATTATTATTATTATTATTTAAAATACAATATCATAAAGTTAAATAAAAGTGATATATAAAGCATTTTTTTTTTTTTATTGAATCTACATCTGGCAGGTACTGTATGTGCCGAAGAGTCCACGACTGGCCAGTGATGTAGTAATCTGGTGGTTTTTGTTGTATTTAAATAGGCTAGAAAAAGAATTTGCTAATAGAAATATATGTATTTCTTGCAGTTTTATAAACAGGCCTAAAACAGTGTAAGATGTATATATACAGTACACAGTCACCACAACATTAATAGTAATATATGATAGTCCCCTATAAATAACATCTATGCAATAGCATGGGTAGCTTTAGTTATATAATTTTTTTTTTTTTTTTTTTTAAATGACTTGTAGATTATACAATTTTATTTCAATCTCTTAACTTTTTTTATTACCTTTTTCACAAAAGTTCATCTGAAAGACAAAGACGAGGCATAATTTTCACTGCATGGGCCAAATGTAAGAGGGAGAGAGTTTAGATAATGTGAGAGTTTAGCAGTAATCTCTCACACTATTACATTGGTTGAGTTGTATTTTCAAAATGGGAAAACATCTGGATGAGAGTTTAAATTGTGAGAGTATTTTGAGTCTGAAAAACAGGCGAGTTTCCATGTTCTCGGTCTCTATTACATTGGCCGAGTTTAAAAATGTGAAAGTTTTCTCTCACATTTTCTAAACTCTCATCCTATTACATTTGGCCCCATATATCTGTGAACCAGCAAAGCCAGGTCATGCATGCACATACTATATGTATTTCTGTTGTTGATAAATCTAATAATATTGAAATAGCTTTTGGCACCACAAGGGGGGGGGGGGAGGGGGGTATATTTAGGTTCTGGGGGGGAGGAGTGGGTTAGGCACCACTGGGGGGGTAAGTGTTAGGTAAGGGTTAGGCACCACTGGGGGGGGAGTTAGGCGCTAAGGGGGGAGGGATAGGTTTAGGCATCAAGGGGGGAGGGTTTGGTTTAGGCACTAACGGGGAGGGCTAGGGTGCGGGGTGGGGAGGGTTAGGATTAGAGTGCAAGAAGTAAGGGTTAGGGGGAGCAAGGGGGAGAGTTAACAAACTTACCTGACCCCTGTCAGGATTCCCATCATCGGGATGCCGCTGTCAGCATTTTGACAGCAGGCATCCCTACTGCCGGGATTTCATACCCAACCATTTATAAGTGTAGACTGCACTTGTGTTATGCTTTCCCATCATTTCTGGGCATCTGTACACCCATATAGAAAGGGGGGCCCTAGACTGCGCACCCTGAATATATATATAATGGGAGGTGCTACCTGTGGAGACTATTGTTGCAAACACAAGAAAAGAAAGTACAAGTGCACAACTCCAACATTACTAATTATATATAATAAATTATGCAATAGAATTTTGCAATACATAGAGGTTTTAGCATAATCATGGCCATGGTTATGGGCCTACCCACCACGCCCCACGCCCAGGTAACCTCTGAGGGTAGGTCCCTAACCTACTGAGGTTGAAATCCAGAGCACAGGACACCCCCAAACAGGCCCAGCTGAGCCACCCCAGGGCATCACTATGATGAGAGAAGGTGAAGTGTAAGAAAGATAAGAGCAGCTACTGCTGCATATATAAGAAGGTGAAAAATACATATATATTAAACAAACAATAAAGGTGCTAAAAGTGCAAAAAGGAAAATGTGTTTATAATGCGATACCCTGAAGCAGCCCAAACAAAGCAATCCAGGGAACCCATGCCCCAAAATTCAACCCATAGCTGCACTGCAGTATAAAAAATTTTAGGACTTACCTAGGATTGTGCCTTGTACTAAGGTGCAGTCAAAATGCCTGAATCCCTGCTTAAAACCAATGGGGGAGGGGTGCTAATCTAGGCTGAAGGCGTCTCAAACCTTCATGTGTGCATGGGAGCACACTAAATAGAGTATATAGAAAGGGGGGCCCTAGACTGCACACCCTGAATATATATATATATAATGGGAGGTGCTACCTGTGGAGACTATTGTTACAAACACAAGAAAAGAAAGTACAAGTGCACAACTCCAACACTACTAATTATATATAATAAATTATGCAATAGAATTTTGCAATACATAGAGGTTTTAGAATAATCATGGCCATGGTTATGGGCCTACCCACCACGCCCAGGTAACCTCTGAGGGTAGGTCCCTAACCTACTGAGGTTGAAATCCAGAGCACAGGACACCCCTAAACAGGCCCAGCTGAGCCACCCCAGGGCATCACTATGATGAGAGAAGGTGAAGTGTAAGAAAGATAAGAGCAGCTACTGCTGCATATATAAGAAGGTGAAAAATACATATATATTAAACAAACAATAAAGGTGCTAAAAGTGCAAAAAGGAAAATGTGTTTATAATGCGATACCCTGAAGCAGCCCAACCAAAGCAATCCAGGGGACCCATGCCCCAAAATTCAACCCATAGCTGCACTGCAGTATAACATTTTTTAGGACTTACCTAAGATTGTGCCTTGTACTAAGGTGCAGTCAAAATGCCAGCATCCCTGCTTAAGTTAAAACCAATGGGGGAAGGGTGCTAATCTAGGCTGAAGGCGTCTCAAACATTCATGTGTGCATGGGAGCACACTAAATAGAGTATATAGAAAGGGGGGCCCTAGACTGCACACCCTGAATATATATATAATGGGAGGTGCTACCTGTGGAGACTATTGTTACAAACACAACAAAAAGCCCCCCTTTCTATATACTCTATTTAGTGTGCTAAACCTCTATGTATTACAAAATTCTATTGCATAATTTATTATATATAATTAGTAATGTTGGAGTTGTGCACTTGTACTTTCTTTTCATGTGTTTGCATCTGTACACCCATATCAGTGTTTAAGAAGGAGAGATGGTCATATAGAGGTTTATTGTTCCATTATGTTTTTTGCGTAAATCAGCTCCCACAGAATCTCACAAGATATAAGTGGAATTAAGGAAGTCAAATATGTAAATCATACTTTCTGCTTCGTCATACCAATCTGAATTGCATATAATTAACTAATTTCTGTTCAGTTAACAAGAATGTGAATATTTTCAATTGGAAATTGTACCTGAAGTGTGCAGAGGACAAATAGTGAAATAATCTGTGAGATTGATTTAAAAGAGTACGAATAGGGGGAGATAAATAGGAGTCATACAGTAAGAGAAGTGACTACGTGACCTCCTGCTGTGGATGAGATAAGGCTTAGGGGGTTACTGCACGTACTGTGTGTTACATCATGCCATAGTGAGTAAGTCACATGAGCCTGAATTCATTTAATCATTATGAGCTAATTTATTTAGCATACTTATATGATTGTTAATGTGAACTTTATATTTTGGCAACTTTATAAAACTACATATTTGATTTTATAGTATTAACATTCAACTCTATATTTTGTCTCATAGCGGCTGTTTTATTTTCCACATGGTGTAAGTTTCCTGCCAAGTTAACTAATGTCTAATGCAGGGGATATTAGAGATATCACCTGCATTAGGCAAACAACACAGCAGACCACAGTCCTCATTATTCTCAATGCGGTCTGGCCAGTTTACCAAGCTCCAACCTTTAAAACATGGCCACATTGGCTAACTCCATCTTCAGATGTCGTCAGCCACTGGAACCATATGACCATATCTCCCAACTTTTAGAAATCATTAAGTTGGACTCCTTGCATGCATGAAAGGAGGTGTGGTCTCATGCTCACTTGGCCACACCCCTGTCTGCCATTTTAGGGTGTGGTCACATGTCACATTGGAGTGAGACCAGCATTCTGGCAGCTGCTAGGCTGCCCGTTACCTATCTCCAGGCACTAAATGGACCCACACATGTGCACATGGCATACATTCACCTCCGCTGCTCTGCTCTAGCAGCAGTGACAGTGCCTCCCATTCTCTCATCCACCCGGGGGACAGTGAGACAGTGTCCAAAAAGCTTAGGAGGTATGGTAGGGGAAAGTATTACCAGAGAGGGTTCAAATTAAAAGATCTGCTCCTGGCCACCTCCATGCTACCAGTGATTACACATGCAGTAGCCATAACACAGTGTCAGAACTTGTAGTAAAGTAAATGGGAAAGGGGATGGGCATTTCAACACGGGACGAGTACAGTAAAGCAGTGTGCAGGTACTTGCTGTGTATTTAGAAGATGATACAGCCGCAGATCCTGTCAGGATGTGTATATGTTGCAGTGCACGTCCTCTGCTGCATGGTCCGTGCTGAGGATCATCACCAGCATGTACCTTGCTAATGTTAAAAAAACTGTTTCTATAAATAGACTCCCTTCCCACCCTCAAAAAAGTGCTACCAGTGCTCATAGCCTGGGCTACACTGTTGGGGTTGGACTGCTGAGGACTGGGGTAAAGTTATTTTCTCTGATGAATCCCCTTTCATATTGTTTGGGGCATCTGGAAATAAGCTTGTCTGGAGAAGGCAAGGTGAGCGCTCCCATCAGTCCTGTGTCATGCCAACAGTAAAGAATCCTGAGACCATTCATGTGTGGAGTTGCTTTTCAGCCAAGAGAGTGGGCTCACTAACAATTTTGCCTAAGAACACAGCCATGAATAAAGAATGGTACCAAAACATCCTCCAAGAGCAACTTCTCTCAACCATCCAAGAACAGTTTGGTGATGAACAATGCATTTTCCAGCATGATGGAGCAACCACTTAGTTATCACTTTGCCATAAGGCAAAAGTGATAACTAAGTGGCTCAGGGAGCAAAACATCGACATTTTAGGTCCATGGCCAGGAAACTCCCCAGACCTTCTTCCCATTGAGAACTTGTGGTTAATCCTCAAGAGGCGGGAGAACAAACAAACACCCACAAATTCTGACAACCTCCAAGCATTAATTAGACAAGAATGGGCGGCCATCAGTCAGTATGTGGCCCAGAAGTTGATTGACAGCATGCCAGGGCGAATTGCAGAGGTCTTGAAAAAGAAGGGTCAACACTGCACATATTGACTCTTAATGTAAACTTAATGTAATTATCAATACAAGGTCTAAAAACACTGAAGCAGCAAACTTTGTGAAAACCAATACTTGTGTCACTCTCAAAACTTTTGGCCATGGCTGAAGTATAAATATAATACATGTAGTCTAATCACCAGATAGTAGTGCAATAATCCACTCACTCAATGCCCTGTTAACTGTTTCTCTCTGGGGTCAGGGACAGGGTACTGCCAGGGTGACTGCTGTTTATTTTTTATCTAGGATCTGTTCCTACTGAATTATATGAAATTATACTGTATTTATTCTCGCTAGGGGACGGTGGTCTGATTACTGCACTACTATCTGCTGATTAGACTACATGTATTATATCTATACTATGTTTGCCTACTATTCATGATCAAATTTTCAGGATAATTATCACAAGCATTATTGTTATAATTAGGGGTGTGCACCGGACACTTTTCGTGTTTTGTGTTTTGGATCTGGATCTTTCTTCGTGTTTTGGATCTGGATTGGTTTTGCCAAAACCACCCTTCCGTGTTTTGGGTTCTGGGTTTTGTGTTTTGGATCTGGATTTTTTCTTAAAAAATAAAAAAAAACGCTAAAATCACATAAATGGGCCTTTTTTTGTTCCTACGCTATTAATAACCCCAATAACATTAATTTCCACTCATTTCCACTCTATTCTGAACACCTCACACCTCACAATATTGTTTTTAGGCCACAAGGTTGTACCGAGGAAGCTGGATGACTATGCTAAGCGACACAAGGGGGCGGCACAAACACGTGGCCCATCTAGGAGTGGCACTGCAGTGGCAGACAGGTAGCCAATCAGCGTTATGGTGCCCATTTGCATGTAGCACGAACCCGGGAGATCCGTGCTACATGCATCTGTGTGATTGGCACAGAGCAATGACAGGTCCGTGAGACCCGTCTGTGCTGCTGTGGTAAAAAAAAAAAAAAACCTGTGTAAAAAAAGAAAAAAATGGCGTGCACCCCCCCAAAAAAGAGCAACCAGCCCCGGGCATTAGTAACCCAGTGCTGGGTGTGCTTAAATACAGGGGACAAACGACGTAGGGGTCCCCTGTACTTAAGCACAACCAGCACCGGGCTAGTCAGAACCAGCGCTGGTTGCCAAAATACGGGGGAAAACGACGTAGGGGTCCCCTGTATTCTGCGCAACCAGCTCTGGGCTCTGATCCGGTCCTGGTTCTGGAAATATAGGGGACAAAAAATGAGTAGGGTTCCCCTGTATGTTCCAGAACCAGCACTGGACTTTTTCTAGCGGGGGGCTGATGCCACAGCCAGGGGAGCCCTTTCACCGGGCCCCCCAGCCGCAGCATCAACCCTGACCGCTAGTCAGCCCAGGCCGGGGATCCCTGGAGAGCTGGGGACCCCCCCAATAAAGGGGTCACCCTCTCCAGGGCACCCCAGGCCCAGGCTGATAGCCCGGGGCTATCCCCGCCACCCCTGGTGGCGGTGGGTGGCGGGTTGATTGTGTGGTGTGGTGTAAATAAAGAATATCAAACATTGTCTTTACAAGTAGAACTGCAAGTCCCAGCTAGCCTGCCCCGCATGCTGGTACTTGGAGAACCACAAGTACCAGCATGCAGGGCATTAAGGGCCCACTAGTACCTGTAGTTCACCTGTAAAAAAAATGTTTAAAAAAACACAGGACACACACACCGTGACAGTATAAGTTTATTAAACATACATACACACACACACATGTACACATACTCACCTATGTAACCTGTAGCATCGGTCCACTTGTCCGGTAAAGTATCCCTAGGGGACCTGTGAAAAAAAACATACTCACCATCTCCTATGCGAGGTTCTGTCCTCTTCGTTCCAAAGTAGGCATCCCCGGACTTGGCAAAAAAAAAAAACGAAAACGCGATCCACGAACTTAGTACCATTCTATAGAACGGTACTTCCCGAATGAGAGCTTAGCGGCGGGGTATCACCATGGAAACCCCGCTGCTAAGCGTTCATTGGCTGAGAGAGGTCATCTCCCGTCTCTCAGCCAATGAACGGCTCCCTCCATTGTAGTCAATGGTGGGAACCGCAGGGTAAACTTTAATAACCTTGCGGCTCCCAGCATTGACTACAATGGAGGGAGCCGTTCATTGGCTGAGAGAGACGGGAGATGGCCTCTCTCAGCCAATGAACGCTTAGCAGCGGGGTTTCCATGGTGATACCCCGCCGCTAAGCTCTCATTCGGGAAGTACCGTTCTATAGAACGGTACTAAGTTCGTGGATCGCGTTTTCGTTTTTTTTTTTTTTGCCAAGTCCGGGGATGCCTACTTTGGAACGAAGAGGACAGAACCTCGCATAGGAGATGGTGAGTATGTTTTTTTTCACAGGTCCCCTATGGATACTTTACCGGACAAGTGGACCGATGCTACAGGGTTACATAGGTGAGTATGTGTACATGTGTGTGTGTGTGTGTGTGTATGTATGTTTAATAAACTTATACTGTCACGGTGTGTGTGTCCTGTGTTTTTTTTAAACATTTTTTTACAGGTGAACTACAGGTACTAGTGGGCCCTTAATGCCCTGCATGCTGGTACTTGTGGTTCTCCAAGTACCAGCATGCGGGGCAGGCTTGCTGGGACTTGCAGTTCTACTTGTAAAGACAATGTTTGATATTCTTTATTTACACCACACCATACAATCAACCCGCCACCCACCGCCACCAGGGGTGGCGGGGATAGCCCCGGGCTATCAGCATGGGCCTGGGGAGCCCTGGAGAGGGTGACCCCTTTATTGGGGGGGTCCCCAGCTCTCCAGGGATCCCCGGCCTGGGCTGACTAGCGGTCAGGGCTGATGCTGCGGCTGGGGGGCCCGGTGAAAGGGCTCCCCTGGCTGTGGCATCAGCCCCCCGCTAGAAAAAGTCCAGTGCTGGTTCTGGAACATACAGGGGAACCCTACTCATTTTTTTCCCCTGTATTTCCAGAACCAGGACCGGATCAGAGCCCAGAGCTGGTTGCGCAGAATACGGGGGACCCCTACGTCGTTTGTCCCCCGTATTTTGGCAACCAGCTCTGGTTCTGACTAGCCCAGTGCCGGTTGTGTTTAAGTACAGGGGACCCCTATGTCGTTTGTCCCCTGTATTTAAGCACACCCAGCACTGGGTCACTAATGCCCGGGGCTGGTTGCTCTTTTTTTGGGGGGGGGTACGCCATTTTTTTCTCTTTTTACACAGGTTTTTTTTTTTTTTTTTTACCACAGCAGCACAGACGGGTCTCACGGACCCGTTAGTGCTCTGTGTCAATGACACAGATGCAAGTAGCACGGATCTCCTGGTCCGTGCGTGCATCTGTGTCATTGAAATACACAGCAGCACAGACGGGTCTCACTGACCCATCTGTGCTCTGTGTCACTGTCAATCACACAGATGCATGTAGCACGGATCTCACGAGTCCGTGCTACATGCAAATGAGCACCATAATGCTGATTGGCTGAGAGCCGTGACAGACGGCTCTGTCAGCCAATCAGCACTTTGCCCATTAAAGGCAAAGGCATTTTTTTTAAAATGGCCGCTCGAGGCAAAACCTCGAGATCCGACAGCAGATCTCGAGGTTTTGCCTCGGGAGAGGGATCCGGGGCAGACAGGGAGATCCGAGCTTGGGCTCGGATCGCCCCGGATCCCCGAAGTTCGGGTGGGTTCGGTTCTCAGGGAACCGAACCCGCTCATCCCTAGTTATAATATAGTAGAATCCTATGTGGCAGATTCAATTAGCCACAGGATTTACTCCACGACTAATTGTCGGCCTAAATTCCTGTGGAGCGGGGAAAAACTATTCAATTAAATAGCCTTTTTCCCACGCCGTAAAATCGGGGTGCGCTCGCGGACACACACTGATTCCGCGTAAACTGCGGAACCAGTGTTTTTTCCTCGCGTGCGAGGCCAATTTGTTAGTTTTGACACGGATTTTACCTCACACCTACATGAGGTGCGAGGTGAAGTCCGAATGTGGGGACTCGTGCACGAGGAACCCCCGCTAATTGAATAGGTCCAGCGCGGCGATTAGCCGTGGTAAATCCCACAGCTAATTGAATCTGCCCCTATGTCTGAGGCGTCACAAGGGAGGTGCGGGCCGCACCAGGTGTCACCAGCTGAGGGGTGACACCAAAGTGCTGGCTACCCCTCAGTGGCAGGAGCTGGGTGCTGCATTACGTGCAGCACTCGGCTCCTAGCACAGTGAGGGAGCCGGCACTTGAACAGGCTGGTCCCCGGGGGCAGCCTGAACCTCCAGCACCCCCGGTTTAACAAAAAAACGGGGGTTCGGCCCATGAGGCCAAGCCCCACTCATGAGGCCACGCCCCCTAATTTTCAGGTGAAGGGTACCTGTCCCAGCCTGCTCCGGGTGCGATATCAGGTAAGGATGCCACTGACTGTGGGACCTTGAATATCTTCTCAGGACGAGATACTACTCAGCCTTGTCACTTTATCTCTGTGTGTTGTCATTTTGTTGTATTTTTTGTAAGTGTTTTTTCTCATTTTACACATTAACAATAAAAGTTATGTCTTAGTTACGTTATAATATTTACGATTTACATTTTCTCATGATGGATTAGTGCCCCACCAAGGAGAGCACTGTCTTTCTTTCCTTCTACCTCCATATACTCCACCTACTCTCATGGCAGCAACCCTTTATGTTCATTATTTCACATCATTTTAATTTACTTTGCATTTTTTTTTTAATGAGACCAGTGCTCAAGTCGTGTCCCATTTCTCCCATCCCCCCACATCTCCTCTTATTTTGCATTGCGCTTTTCACACAAATGTATTCAGTTTTAAGTGAGCCTTACAATATCCTTGTGAAGAACATATGAATGCATTGAAGAATTATATTTATTCAGATGTACAAGAAGCAATGTCTGCATGTCACACAGCAATGGAATTATTATAGCTAACATATTACAGGGAAACTCTGACATCATCTACATTCAAACTGTTAATGTTACTTTAAAAACAATAATCAATACTTGCTTTACTGCACTCCTTCAGCGTTACTGTCTATGTCATGCTTTATTTCATGCTTTTTCTAATGATTACTGTAAGCTCTATATTCCATGCCAACTAAACACAAATAAATATACCAGGGAGAGCGTTATTGGCCTCTTAGTAGTACTGTATTCCAACTATACACATCCAGTGCAGTTTAGCAGCAGATTAAGAGCAGACAGAGGATCTCATTCAGAGCCACTCGCAAAATGCGAGCAATTGCTCTGAATGAGGGCGGCCGCTTCCTCTTTAAAATCCGGCCTCCTGGCCGCTCGCTAAGCTGTGGGTGACCACAGCTTTAGCGAGTGACCAGGTGATGGTCGCAATGGTCGAGACCATTGCGACCATCGGGGCTTGCGACGAGACCCTTGGGGTCGAGTCTTGTCTCCCGCAAGCCCCAGGTAGCTGCCTGCTCTAACAGAGCAGGAAGCAGCCTACTGACATCACTGGTGATGTCAGTAGGGCCGCCTCCAAACGGTAGGTATTCCTTCAGGAACGCCTCCGTTTGTCTGGCCACCCCCCCACCACGCCTACAAAACGGGGTGAGCTGTCGATCAACATCGACAGCCGCCCCTTTTGTAGCGAGCCCCAGAGTGAGAATTTCTCTCTCGCCCCGGGGCATCCGTGCGCATGCGGCGCGTGCATAGTGCCCCACCATCGACCCGCTTGCGAGTGCATAGGCGTTTGCGAGCGGGTCTGAATGAGGTCCAGAGGACAGTACTGGTATACTGTAGTGAGGGTGGTGAATACATTATTTAGGCATACTTGCCGACTTTTTGGCTCCCTCCTCCAGGAGGAGACAGTCAGGTCTGCACTGCGGGGGTCAGGGCTGTGGGCGGCAGGGCTCGGTGCAGATTGGTGGGACTGGTTGTGTGATGGACGCCATCGTAGCCCTGCCCCCGCTATGCAATGCCGAGATTACCAGCATTGTGGAGCAGAGGGCGGAGACGCAATGACATGATTTAAAGCGAATTGCATCATTGACTGCCTGTGAAAGGTTAGCGCCCACGGCCGGTGACCCCAAACCAGAGAGACTTGTCCACCTTTCTGGGTGGCCGGGAGTGCCACACAATTTTTGTGAGCCTGCCGGCTGTTTCATGGGGGTAGGCAAATATGTATATAGGATCAATTTACATGTGAAGCACATATAATGTTATAATGTATATAACAATCGTCTACAGTCCCTAGTTGCATGAGATCTGGTAGAGAAGCAAAGGAATGGTTTCACATTGGAAGCACTATCTGCGGATCTCCGTCTAGACTGCCTATCCAGCATGGGATTAGCAGATAGTGCTTCCAAACAATCACTGGGGGCTCACTGGCGGTGGCAGATTTTTACTACAGTCCTGCAGCCCCTAGGTAAAATCTGCCACTGGTATGCACCTATGTATGTATGTCATACAAAAGACATTCTAACATATCTATAATAATATCTGTATTTCAGCTAAAAATATAAGGTGTTGGATATACAGTAAACAAAGGTTAATAGCCTTCAATCGATCAAAATCTACATCCAGTCTGTATAATTATAAATCACTGTAAAAAATAAAATCATGTTTATTTAATTAAATTAGGGCCGGTGGAGAGTTAGTACTTTGGTTGTTGGCTCGGCATATGCCCTGAAAACTGGGCGCACGCATATGCATTATGCACCCATGGAAATTTGCGTTTTTTTGTCTACTTGTGCCTACTTGTGTCTGGATAGCTGAGGCAGGGCTGAAAGCGAGGTTCTAACTAGAGATGCGGCTCGGATCTTCCCACCTGACTCGGATTCCACTTCGAGGCAAAACGTCACACAGGTTTTGGATTCTATAGAGGTGCCACGGACAGGACTCGGTGCCATTTCCTTGTTAAGCACGCTGCTGTATGCTGTGCTTAACTCTGCTGTATAAGCTGTGCTGTGTTAGTAATGTGTATATATATTAGAGATGAGCGGTTCGGATTCTGTGGAATCCGAACCGCTCCGAACATTGGGGATCCGAGTCCACCCGAACCCTGTTCGGGTGTTCACCGCCTGACTCGGATCCCCGTTCGGGGCCGAACGGCGGCCGCCTGATGTCGGATTCTCACTAGAGAATCCGACATCAGGTCTCCTCGCGTGTAGGGCAGAGCGCAGTGATAGCGCTCTGCCCTACACAGACACAGACACACAGCCGCCAGCGGCAGCTGTGTGTTTGTTACAGCAGCCAATGAGAGTCACACAGACTCTCATTGGCTGCTGCACGGAGGGAGCCGGCTGGAGCTCACACATGAGCTCCGTCTTCCGGCTCCCTCCTCAGCGTGTGACAGAGCGGACGGCGCGGGAGCGGGGAATCAGGTAAGTTTTATTTTTTTTATTTTTTTACTTGTCAAAGGTCCGGGGGCGCTACTGGGGGGGGGTCTGCACTACTGGGGGGGGCTATACTACTGGGGGGGCCACACTACAGAGGGGCCTGCTACTGGGGGGGGGCTATACTACTGGGGGGGGTCTGCACTACTGGGGGGGGGTCTTCTACTGGGGGGGCAATACTACTGGGGGGGCCATACTACAGAGGGGCCTGCTACTGGGGGGGGGGCTATACTACTGGGGGGGGGTCTGCTACTGGGGGGGCCATACTACTGGGGGGGATCTGCACTATTGGGGGGCCATACTACAGAGGGGCCTGCTACTGGGGGGGGCTATACTACTCAGGGGGTCTGCACTACTGGGGGGGTCTGCTACTGGGCGGGGCTATACTACTGGGGGGGCCATACTACAGAGGGGCCTGCTACTGGGGGGGGCTATACTACTGGGGGGGGTCTGCTACTGGGGGGGCCATACTACTGGGGAGGCTTACTACTACTGGGGGGGGCTGCTACTGGGGCAGCCTACTACAGGGGGGGCCCATACTACAGGGGGGGCTACTACTGGGGCAGCCTACTACTGGGGGGGCCTGCTACTGGGGCAGCCTACTACTGGGGGAGCCATACTACTGGGGGGGCATACTACTGGGTGGCATGCTAATGGGGGGCATACTACTGGGGGGGCCTGCTAATGGGGGGCATACTACTGGGGGGGGCCTGCTAATGGGGGGCATACTACTGGGGGGCATTCTACTGGGGGCACTGCATAGTGGACCCTACTACTAAGGGGACTGCATAGGGGGCACCACTGCTGGGGGACATTGTGTAAGGGACACCGCTACTGTGGGCATTGTGTAAAAGGGTCACTACTGTGGGCATTGTGTAAAAGGGGCACTACTGTGTGTCGTAACATAAATAAGAGACACTACTTTATGGTGTAATGTGAATCAGGCCCTATGTGCGGTGTAATGCTAATAAGATTGTGCACTGTGACTCCTAGGGCGTAGCCCACTTTGTAAACAAGTACTGTGACTCTGCTGGCCGTACCCCACTGGGTGGGTGCACTACTTTTCATTTCTGCCACTGCTGTGTGGCAATGTGTCATAGATGTGCTTTATACTGTGATGTCTGTGTCGTTGTGCCGCTGCTTTGTCGCTTAGTAACCAGTCAGCTCACTGCAACCTTTGGCCAATAATGTTGAAAACAATATTATAAGCTGTGATATGGTCTAAATTGACTGGAAATTAATGTTATTGAGGTTAATAATACTCTAGGAAGAAAAAAAAGACCAATATATGTGATTTTAGCTTTTTTTGTCAATTTTTGTAAAAAAATCCAAATCCAAATCCAAATCCAAAGCCAGTCACCGCAGTTTGGCAAATCCAAATCCAAAGCCGGACGACGAATTAGAACCAAATCCAAATCCGGCAAAAATGGTCCAGCGCACATCCCTAATATATATATATATATATATATATATATATATATATATATATATATATATATTAGGGGTGTGCACCGGCCACTTTTCGTGTTTTGTGTTTTGGTTTTGGATCTGGATCTTTCTTCGTGTTTTGGATCTGGATTGGTTTTGCCAAAACCACCCTTCCGTGTTTTGGGTTCTGGGTTTTGTGTTTTGGATCTGTATTTTTTTGAAAAAAAGCATAAAAACAGCTAAAATCACAGAATTTGTAGGTTTTTCTGCTCCTATGCTATTATTAACCTCAATAACCTTAATTTCCACTCATTTCCAATCTATTCTGAATACCTCACACCTCACAATAGTGTTTTTATGTCCAAAAGGTTGCACCGAGGTAGCTGGATGACTATGCTAAGCGACACGAGTGGGCGGCACAAACACGTGACCCATCTAGGCATGAAACTGCAGTGGCAGAAAGGATGGCATTGAAAAACTAGGCCCCAAACTGTACATAATGCAAAGAAAAAAAAGAGGTGCAAGATGGAATTGTCCTTGGGCCCTCCCACCCACCCTTATGTTGTATAAACAGGACATGCACACTTTAACAAACCAATCATTTCAGCGCCAGGGTCTGCCACACAACTGTGGCTGAAATGATTGGTTCGTTTGGGCCCCCACAAAACAAGCTGGCAATTAATCTGTCCCTGCACAAACTGGCTCTACGGAGGCAAGAAGTCGTCCTCATCCTCCTCATCCACAGATTCCTCACCCTCTTCAGTGTTATGTACATCCTCATCCTCACAGAGTATTAATTCGTCCCTGCTGGAACCACAGGTCCCTCTGTACGTTCTGGAGGCTGGTCTCCCTGGAAGAGTTGATCATTCATTTTATGAACATCATCTTCTCCACATTTTGTGGAAGCAACCTCCTACGCCTTTCGCTAACAAGGTTCCCGGCTGCACTAAACACTCTTTCGGAGTACACACTGGAGGGGGGGCAACTCAGGTAAAATAGAGCCAGTTTGTACAGGGACCTCCAAATTGCTTCTTTTTCCTGCCAGTACAGGTACGGACTGTCTGACATGCCTACTTGGATGCTGTCACCGATGTAATCCTTTAACAGACAGACGCACGCTTGTCGCTGCTGCTTTGAGGATGCAAGTGTGGCTACATCGCACACAAGTCACAAACACATTAAAAAAAATTTTTTGATTTTTTTTGGAGCACTTTGAGAGTTACAACACCCTTTAACAGACAGACGCACGCTTGTCGCTGCTGCTTTGAGGATGCAAGTGCGGCTACAGCCCACACAATTCACAAAGACAGAAAAAAAAAGAACAATATTTTAATTGTTTGTGTAGCACACTTTGAGGGTGTCACCACCCTTTAACAGACAGACGCACGCTTGTTGCTGCTGCTTTAAGGATGCAGGTGCGGCTACAGCCCACACATTTCACAAAGACCGAAAAAAAAAAGAACAATATTTTAATTGTTTGTGTAGAACACTGTGAGGGTGTCACCACCCTTTAACAGACAGACGCACGCTTGTCGCTGCTGCTTTAAGGATGCAGGTGCGGCTACAGCCCACACAATTCACAAAGACAGAAAAAAGAATATTTTTATTGTTTGTGTAGCACACTTTGAGGGTGTCACCACCCTTTAACAGACAGATGCACGCTTGTCGCTGCTGCTTTGAGGATGCAAGTGTGGCTACATCGCACACAAGTCACAAACACATTAAAAAAAATTTTTTGATTTTTTGGAGCACTTTGAGAGTTACAACACCCTTTAACAGACAGACGCACGCTTGTCGCTGCTGCTTTGAGGATGCAAGTGCGGCTACAGCCCACACAATTCACAAAGACAGAAAAAAAAAGAACAATATTTTAATTGTTTGTGTAGCACACTTTGAGGGTGTCACCACCCTTTAACAGACAGACGCACGCTTGTTGCTGCTGCTTTAAGGATGCAGGTGCGGCTACAGCCCACACATTTCACAAAGACCGAAAAAAAAAGAACAATATTTTAATTGTTTGTGTAGAACACTGTGAGGGTGTCACCACCCTTTAACAGACAGACGCACGCTTGTCGCTGCTGCTTTAAGGATGCAGGTGCGGCTACAGCCCACACATTTCACAAAGACAGAAAAAAAAAGAACAATATTTTAATTGTTTGTGTAGCACACTTTGAGGGTGTCACCACCCTTTAACAGACAGACGCACGCTTGTCGCTGCTGCTTTGAGGATGCAGGTGGAATCTAGACGGGATTTGGAACTGAGGACACACTACCTCCATCAATTGTCTAAATCCCACTGCACTAATGTCGGATACCGGACGCACGTCTAACACCAACATAGCAGTCAAGGCCTCAGTTATACGTTTTGCTTCAGGATGACTGCTGTCGTACTTCATCCTCATCGCTAGGGACTGTTGGAGGGTCAATTGTTTAGTAAAAGTAGTGATGTTCCTACTTCCTCTCTGGGATGATGAACAACTCCCAGCAGCAGCAACAGCACTAGTAGGAAGTGGTTCTTGATCTTTCCCTATTTTATTTTTATCAGAGAAAGTTTGGTCCTCCATTTATGTTATATTGATATATATACGTGCGGCTAAAGCGCACACAAACACAGAAAATATTTTTTTATTTTTGCTGGAGAGTAGTGCACTTTGTGGGTTACACCAGCCTTTAAGAAATGAGCCAGCCGGCTCTTTACTTATGGGACACAGGCGCACGCTTGGCGCTGCTCCTTTGTTGATGCACGTGCAGCCACAGTGCACACAAGTCACAAACACAGAAAATATATATTTTTTTGGTTTGGAGTGTACTTTGGGGGTTACAGAACCCTTTAACGGTCAAGCCAGCCGGCCCTTTACTTATGACACAGGAGCACGCTTGGCACTACTTTGTTGATGCACGTGCGGCTACTGCGCACACAATTCACAAACACAGAAAATAATTTTTTTTTTTGGTTTGGACTGGAGTGTACTTTCGGGGGTTACAGCACCCTTTAACGGTCAAGCCAGCTGGCCCTTTACTTATGACACAGGCGCACACTTGGCACTACTTTGTTGATGCACGTGCGGCTACTGCGCACACAATTCACAAACACAGAAAATAATTTTTTTTTTGGTTTGGACTGGAGTGTACTTTCGGGGGTTACAGCACCCTTTAACGGTCAAGCCAGCCGGCCCTTTACTTATGACACAGGCGCACACTTGGCACTACTTTGTTGATGCACGTGCGGCTACTGCGCACACAATTCACAAACACAGAAAATAAAAATTTTTTTGGTTTGGACTGGAGTGTACTTTGGGGGTTACAGCACCCTTTAACGGTCAAGCCAGCTGGCCCTTTACTTATGACACAGGCGCACGCTTGGCACTACTTTGTTGATGCACATGCGGCTACTGCGCACACAATTCACAAACACAGAAAATATTTTTTTTTTTGGTTTGGACTGGAGTGTACTTTGGGGGTTACAGCACCCTTTAACGGTCAAGCCAGCCGGCCCTTTACTTATGACACAGGCGCACGCTTGGCACTACTTTGTTGATGCACGTGCGGCTACTGCGCACACAATTCACAAACACAGAAAATAATTTTTTTTTTGGTTTGGACTGGAGTGTACTTTCGGGGGTTACAGCACCCTTAACGGTCAAGCCAGCCGGCCCTTTACTTATGACACAGGCGCACGCTTGGCACTACTTTGTTGATGCACGTGCGGCTACTGCGCACACAATTCACAAACACAGAAAATAATTTTTTTTTTGGTTTGGACTGGAGTGTACTTTCGGGGGTTACAGCACCCTTAACGGTCAAGCCAGCCGGCCCTTTACTTATGACACAGGTGCACGCTTGGCACTACTTTGTTGATGCACGTGCGGCTACTGCGCACACAATTCACAAACACAGAAAATAATTTTTTTTTTGGTTTGGACTGGAGTGTACTTTTGGGGGTTACAGCACCCTTTAACGGTCAAGCCAGCCGGCCCTTTACTTATGACACAGGCGCACGCTTGGCACTACTTTGTTGATGCACGTGCGGCTACTGCGCACACAATTCACAAACACAGAAAATATATTATTTTTTTAGCACTTGGGGGGAGCACCCCTGTTGGACAGAGCACCCCCTGGACAACACTACAGCACCTCTTTAGGACTGGGACACTGCACAGAACTTTGGAGTGGACACAGCCCCTATGGAGAACTGACTGCACAACACAGTCCAGCCAGCCCCTATGGACTTTGAAGTAGTGGACACAGCCCCTATTAACAACAGCAGCACAGCACAACACAGCCAGCCCCTATGGACTTTGAAGTAGTGGACAACAGCAGCACTACACTACACTACACTACACAGCCCTAACTCCCACCCTCCCTCTTCACTGTCCACAGCCGAGTGAGAAAATGGCGCCGACGTGGGTACCTTATATAGGATCCAAAACCCGCGAGACTCGGAAGGCGGGATGATGACGTTTTGCCTCGATTTCAGATCCGAGTCAGGCGGGAAAAGTCGAGCCTGATTCGGATTGGACTCGGATCGGGGGGGCTCGGGGGGGTTCGGATTTCAGAAATCCGAACCCGCTCACCCCTAATATATATATATATATATGGGCGTGCACGCTGCTGTGCTGTACTCTGCTGTATAGGCTATGTCAGACTCACAAGTGACAAGTGGCTGTGCTGATTAATTATACTTAAATAATCTCCTGAAATGGCCGGAAGCCTCACGAAATTCGGATGTCGCTTCCGACCACCTGGGAGACTAGGCAAGTCTCCTGAAACCCCCGCCATGGCCGCCCACTTACTGAGCAAAAGGGTGCAGTCTGGGGAGGGCTATGATGCAATTAGCGCTGAATTGTGTCATCAAGCCCCCTCCCCCGCTTTACAGTGCCTATAAAATCGAGTCTGTATAGTGGGGGCGGGGCCAAGATGACACAAGACACAAGTTACTGTGCTGCTTAGTCAAGAATGTGTATATGTCACAACCAGGGTTTTGCAGCATGGAGGTTTGTGGTCCTTGCTGGTGGGGGCACTGTGGCGTGGTCCTTCCGGCGAGGGAGCTGACGCATGGAGACTGGCAATAGGTGTGTGCGGGGGTCTGCCAGTGTTGGGCCATCCCGGCAAGGGTAAGTCTAGCGCCGTCTCAGCACCACAGGTACATGGGAGCGGCTATCTTGCCTCAGGTCAAGTGACATAGTGGACCTATCCTGATGCTTCAGGTGATCTCTCCAAGCCACAAGCCACTGCTGGGTACTTAGGGGTTTGTAGCTCCCTGTAGTTGCCAGTGCAACGTGTTTCACTACAACCCTGAACCTTAAGCTGGCCACACATCTAAAGATTATCTGTCCAACCATCCAACTAGTTGATTGGTTAGAATGAAAATCTGGTAACGTATAGGAGTAAATGATGATCAGCAATTTGCTCCTAAATGCCAGAAAACAGATGAAAATTGACGATCAGGCAAGTTTGTTAAATGTTTGATCTAAACAATTTGTTCAAACAACAGTTTTTGTCCATTTTCCGGCGTTTGGGAGCAAATTGCTGATTGTCATTTGCTTTCATACCTTACCAGATTTTCATTCCAACTAGGGGTGAGCGGGTTCGGATTTCTGAAATCCGAACCCCCCCGAGCCCCCCCGATCCGAGTCCGATCCGAATCAGGCTCGACTTTTCCAGCCTGACTCGGATCTGAAATCGAGGCAAAACGTCATCATCCCGCCTTCCGAGTCTCGCGGGTTTTGGATCCTATATAAGGTACCCGCGTCGGCGCCATTTTCTCACTCGGCTGTGGACAGTGAAGAGGGAGGGTGGGAGTTAGGGCTGTGTAGTGTAGTGTAGTGTAGTGCTGCTGTTGTCCACTACTTCAAAGTCCATAGGGGCTGGCTGTGTTGTGCTGTGCTGCTGTTGTTAACAGGGGCTGTGTCCACTACTTCAAAGTCCATAGGGGCTGGCTGGACTGTGTTGTCCAGTCAGTTCTCCATAGGGGCTGTGTCCACTCCAAAGTCCTGTGCAGTGTCCCAGTCCTAAAGGGGTGCTGTAGTGTTGTCCAGGGGGTACTCTGTCCATCAGGGGTGCTCCCCCCAAGTGCTAGAAAAATAATATATTTTCTGTGTTTGTGAATTGTGTGCGCAGTAGCCGCACGTGCATCAACAAAGTAGTGCCAAGCGTGCGCCTGTGTCATAAGTAAAGGGCCGGCTGGCTTGACCGTTAAGGGTGCTGTAACCCCCGAAAGTACACTCCAGTCCAAACCAAAAAAAAATTATTTTCTGTGTTTGTGAATTGTGTGCGCAGTAGCCGCACGTGCATCAACAAAGTAGTGCCAAGCGTGCACCTGTGTCATAAGTAAAAGGCCGGCTGGCTTGACCGTTAAAGGGTGCTGTAACCCCCGAAAGTACACTCCAGTCCAAACCAAAAAAAAAATTATTTTCTGTGTTTGTGAATTGTGTGCGCAGTAGCCGCACGTGCATCAACAAAGTAGTGCCAAGCGTGCGCCTGTGTCATAAGTAAAGGGCCGGCTGGCTTGACCGTTAAAGGGTGCTGTAACCCCCAAAGTACACTCCAGTCCAAACCAAAAAAAAAATTATTTTCTGTGTTTGTGAATTGTGTGCGCAGTAGCCGCACGTGCATCAACAAAGTAGTGCCAAGCGTGCGCCTGTGTCATAAGTAAAGGGCCGGCTGGCTTGACCGTTAAGGGTGCTGTAACCCCCGAAAGTACACTCCAGTCCAAACCAAAAAAAAAATTATTTTCTGTGTTTGTGAATTGTGTGCGCAGTAGCCGCACGTGCATCAACAAAGTAGTGCCAAGCGTGCGCCTGTGTCATAAGTAAAAGGCCGGCTGGCTTGACCGTTAAAGGGTGCTGTAACCCCCGAAAGTACACTCCAGTCCAAACCAAAAAAAAAAATATTTTCTGTGTTTGTGAATTGTGTGCGCAGTAGCCGCACGTGCATCAACAAAGTAGTGCCAAGCGTGCGCCTGTGTCATAAGTAAAGGGCCGGCTGGCTTGACCGTTAAAGGGTGCTGTAACCCCCAAAGTACACTCCAGTCCAAACCAAAAAAAAAATTATTTTCTGTGTTTGTGAATTGTGTGCGCAGTAGCCGCACGTGCATCAACAAAGTAGTGCCAAGTGTGCGCCTGTGTCATAAGTAAAGGGCCGGCTGGCTTGACCGTTAAGGGTGCTGTAACCCCCGAAAGTACACTCCAGTCCAAACCAAAAAAAAAATTATTTTCTGTGTTTGTGAATTGTGTGCGCAGTAGCCGCACGTGCATCAACAAAGTAGTGCCAAGCGTGCACCTGTGTCATAAGTAAAGGGCCGGCTGGCTTGACCGTTAAGGTGTGCTGTAACCCCCAAAGTACACTCCAGTCCAAACCAAAAAAAAAATTATTTTCTGTGTTTGTGAATTGTGTGCGCAGTAGCCGCACGTGCATCAACAAAGTAGTGCCAAGCGTGCGCCTGTGTCATAAGTAAAAGGCCGGCTGGCTTGACCGTTAAAGGGTGCTGTAACCCCCGAAAGTACACTCCAGTCCAAACCGAAAAAAAAAATTATTTTCTGTGTTTGTGAATTGTGTGCGCAGTAGCCGCACGTGCATCAACAAAGTAGTGCCAAGCGTGCGCCTGTGTCATAAGTAAAGGGCCGGCTGGCTTGACCGTTAAAGGGTTCTGTAACCCCCAAAGTACACTCCAAACCAAAAAAATATATATTTTCTGTGTTTGTGACTTGTGTGCACTGTGGCTGCACGTGCATCAACAAAGGAGCAGCGCCAAGCGTGCGCCTGTGTCCCATAAGTAAAGAGCCGGCTGGCTCATTTCTTAAAGGGTGGTGTAACCCACAAAGTGCACTACTCTCCAGCAAAAATAAAAAAATATTTTCTGTGTTTGTGTGCGCTTTAGCCGCACGTATATATATCAATATAACATAAATGGAGGACCAAACTTTCTCCGATAAAAATAAAATAGGGAAAGATCAAGAACCACTTCCTCCTAGTGCTGTTGCTGCTGCTGGGAGTTGTTCATCATCCCAGAGAGGAAGTAGGAACATCACTACTTTTACTAAACAATTGACCCTCCAACAGTCCCTAGCGATGAGGATGAAGTACGACAGCAGTCATCCTGAAGCAAAACGTATAACTGAGGCCTTGACTGCTATGTTGGTGTTAGACGTGCGTCCGGTATCCGACATTAGTGCAGTGGGATTTAGACAATTGATGGAGGTAGTGTGTCCTCGGTTCCAAATCCCGTCTAGATTCCACCTGCATCCTCAAAGCAGCAGCGACAAGCGTGCGTCTGTCTGTTAAAGGGTGGTGACACCCTCAAAGTGTGCTACACAAACAATTAAAATATTGTTCTTTTTTTTTCTGTCTTTGTGAATTGTGTGGGCTGTAGCCGCACTTGCATCCTTAAAGCAGCAGTGACAAGCGTGCGTCTGTCTGTTGAAGGGTGGTGACACCCTCACAGTGTGCTACACAAACAATTAAAATATTGTTCTTTTTTTTTCGGTCTTTGTGAAATGTGTGGGCTGTAGCCGCACCTGCATCCTTAAAGCAGCAGCGACAAGCGTGCGTCTGTCTGTTAAAGGGTGGTGTAACTCTCAAAGTGCTCCAAAAAATAAAAAAACTATTTTTGTAATGTGTTTGTGACTTGTGTGCGATGTAGCCGCACTTGCATCCTCAAAGCAGCAGCGACAAGCGTGCGTCTGTCTGTTAAAGGGTGGTGACACCCTCAAAGTGTGCTACACAAACAATAAAAATATTCTTCTTCTTTTTTCTGTCTTTGTGAATTGTGTGGGCTGTAGCCGCACCTGCATCCTTAAAGCAGCAGCGACAAGCGTGCGTCTGTCTGTTAAAGGGTGGTGACACCCTCAAAGTGTGCTACACAAACAATTAAAATATTGTTCTTTTTTTTCGGTCTTTGTGAAATGTGTGGGCTGTAGCCGCACCTGCATCCTTAAAGCAGCAGCGACAAGCGTGCGTCTGTCTGTTAAAGGGTGGTGACACCCTCACAGTATGCTACACAAACAATTAAAATATTGTTCTTTTTTTTTCAGTCTTTGTGAAATGTGTGGGCTGTAGCCGCACCTGCATCCTTAAAGCAGCAGCGACAAGCGTGCGTCTGTCTGTTAAAGGGTGGTGTAACTCTCAAAGTGCTCCAAAAAATAAAAAACTATTTTTTTAATGTGTTTGTGACTTGTGTGCGATGTAGCCGCACTTGCATCCTCAAAGCAGCAGCGACAAGCGTGCGTCTGTCTGTTAAAGGGTGGTGACACCCTCAAAGTGTGCTACACAAACAATAAAAATATTCCTCTTCTTTTTTCTGTCTTTGTGAATTGTGTGGGCTGTAGCCGCACCTGCATCCTTAAAGCAGCAGCGACAAGCGTGCGTCTGTCTGTTAAAGGGTGGTGACACCCTCAAAGTGTGCTACACAAACAATTAAAATATTGTTCTTTTTTTTTCGGTCTTTGTGAAATGTGTGGGCTGTAGCCGCACCTGCATCCTTAAAGCAGCAGCGACAAGCGTGCGTCTGTCTGTTAAAGGGTGGTGACACCCTCAAAGTGTGCTACACAAACAATTAAAATATTGTTCTTTTTTTTTCGGTCTTTGTGAAATGTGTGGGCTGTAGCCGCACCTGCATCCTTAAAGCAGCAGCGACAAGCGTGCGTCTGTCTGTTAAAGGGTGGTGACACCCTCAAAGTGTGCTACACAAACAATAAAAATATTCTTCTTCTTTTTTCTGTCTTTGTGAATTGTGTGGGCTGTAGCCGCACCTGCATCCTTAAAGCAGCAGCGACAAGCGTGCGTCTGTCTGTTAAAGGGTGGTGACACCCTCAAAGTGTGCTACACAAACAATTAAAATATTGTTCTTTTTTCTGTCTTTGTGAATTGTGTGGGCTGTAGCCGCACCTGCATCCTTAAAGCAGCAGCGACAAGCGTGCGTCTGTCTGTTAAAGGGTGGTGACACCCTCAAAGTGTGCTACACAAACAATTAAAATATTGTTCTTTTTTTTCGGTCTTTGTGAAATGTGTGGGCTGTAGCCGCACCTGCATCCTTAAAGCAGCAGCGACAAGCGTGCATCTGTCTGTTAAAGGGTGGTGACACCCTCAAAGTGTGCTACACAAACAATAAAAATATTCTTCTTCTTTTTTCTGTCTTTGTGAATTGTGTGGGCTGTAGCCGCACTTGCATCCTCAAAGCAGCAGCGACAAGCGTGCGTCTGTCTGTTAAAGGGTGGTGTAACCCTCAAAGTGTGCTCCACAAACAATAAAAATATTCTTTTTTTTTTTCTGTCTTTGTGAATTGTGTGGGCTGTAGCCGCACTTGAATCCTCAAAGCAGCAGCGACAAGCGTGCGTCTGTCTGTTAAAGGATTACATCGGTGACAGCATCCAAGTAGGCATGTCAGACAGTCCGTACCTGTACTGGCAGGAAAAAGAAGCAATTTGGAGGTCCCTGTACAAACTGGCTCTATTTTACCTGAGTTGCCCCCCCTCCAGTGTGTACTCCGAAAGAGTGTTTAGTGCAGCCGGGAACCTTGTCAGCGAAAGGCGTAGGAGGTTGCTTCCACAAAATGTGGAGAAGATGATGTTCATAAAATGAATTATCAACTCTTCCAGGGAGACCAGCCTCCAGAACGTACAGAGGGACCTGTGGTTCCAGCAGGGACGAATTAATACTCTGTGAGGATGAGAATGTACACACTGAAGATGGTGAGGAATCGGTGGATGAGGAGGATGAGGATGACATCTTGCCTCCGTAGAGCCAGTTTGTGCAGGGACAGATAAATTGCCAGCTTGTTTTGTGGGGGCCCAAACGAACCAATCATTTCAGCCACAGTTGTGTGGCAGACCCTGGCGCTGAAATGATTGGTTTGTTAAAGTGTGCATGTCCTGTTTATACAACATAAGGGTGGGTGGGAGGGCCCAAGGACAATTCCATCTTGCACCTCTTTTTTTTCTTTGCATTATGTACAGTTTGGGGCCTAGTTTTTCAATGCCATCCTGTCTGCCACTGCAGTTTCACGCCTAGATGGGTCACGTGTTTGTGCCGCCCACTCGTGTCGCTTAGCATAGTCATCCAGCTACCTCGGTGCAACCTTTTGGACATAAAAACACTATTGTGAGGTGTGAGGTATTCAGAATAGACTGGAAATGAGTGGAAATTAAGGTTATTGAGGTTAATAATAGCATAGGAGCAGAAAAACCTACAAATTCTGT
Organism: Taudactylus pleione; assembly: GCA_031769625.1. Classification (NCBI taxonomy): domain Eukaryota; kingdom Metazoa; phylum Chordata; class Amphibia; order Anura; family Myobatrachidae; genus Taudactylus; species Taudactylus pleione. The sequence goes on along the minus strand of JAUIMM010000368.1, from coordinate 5,094,654 downwards.
GATTTTAGCTGTTTTTATGCTTTTTTTCAAAAAAATACAGATCCAAAACACAAAACCCAGAACCCAAAACACGGAAGGGTGGTTTTGGCAAAACCAATCCAGATCCAAAACACGAAGAAAGATCCAGATCCAAAACCAAAACACAAAACATGAAAAGTGGCCGATGCACACCCCTAATTCCAACCAATCAACTAGTTGGATGGTTGGATGTAAGTTGGTCTAGTGCACAGGTTCTCAAACTCACTCCTCAGGACACCAAACAGTGCATGTTTTCCATGTCTCCACACTGAATCAAGTGAAATAATTAGCTCCACCTGTGGTTCTTTTAAAATGTGTCATTGAGTAATGATTACATCTGTGCACCTGCTAGGTGACCTGGAAAAAGTGAACTGTGTGGGGATCTGAGGACCGAGTTTGAGAAGCACTGGTCTAGTGTGTGGCCAGCTTTAGTCTTGTGCCTGCCCTAACTCCTTGTTGGCCGCTGGCTTCCTGCATAGCTACACCACTCCGCCTTGCCTTGCTCTCTGCTGGAGATCAGCCCTACAGCTTCCACCAGACCCACTCCTGTCTGAACCTGTCTCCTCAGTTGACCCATTCTTGCACAGCCATTATCACAGCATTTCTATCTTTCTCTTCAGCCATTATCACATAATTTCTGGATTTCCCTTCAGCCATTATCACAGCATTTCTGGATTTCCCTTCAGCCATCCTCACAGCATTACCAGATTTCCCTTCAGCCATTATCTCAGGATTACTGGAATTCCCTCTCAGTCACTGTTCAGCATACCTGGATATTCACTTCACTTTCACAGCCTAATTGGACTCACCTGATTCATCTCTGCCACTGACCTGGACATTTGTTTACTCCCATCCACCTCAGTCTCCTTCAGCTACACATATTAACTCTGTCATTAATGTTCTTAGTTATATTATTGTTCATGTCTGCCATCTGTTTTGGTGTCTACTCCTGTTTCCAACCTGGGTCCACAACAAACACAGGTCCTAACAGCATATATATATATATATATATATATATATATATATATATACAGACCCTCCAACATGACCCGTTCCATTAGGTACGAAATGCTCTGCTTCTGGATTTCCCTCTTAATGTATGATTGCAGCCACCTGTGCTGAAACACCTGTCTCATCAATTACCTAGTTCAACACAGGTGACTGCAATCATACATTAGGTGGGAAGTTCAGGTTCAGGAGCAGAGTGTTTTGTACCTAATGGAACGGGTCATGTTGGAGGGTAGGAATATATATATATATATATTAGGGGTGAGCGGGTTCGGATTTCTGAAATCCGAACCCCCCCGAGCTCCCCTGATCCGAGGCCGATCCGAGTCAGGCTCGACTTTTCCCGCCTGACTCGGATCTGAAATCGAGGCAAAACGTCATCATCCCGCCTTCTGAGTCTCGCGGGTTTTGGAACCTATATAAGGTACCCTCGTCGGCGCCATTTTCTCACTCGGCTGTGGACAGTGAAGAGGGAGGGTGGGAGTTAGGGCTGGCTGGGCTGTGTAGTGTAGTGCAGAGTAGTGCTGTGCTGTGCTGCGCTGTGCTGCTGTTGTCCACTACTTCAAAGTCCATAGGGGCTAGCTGTGTTGTGCTGTGCTGCTGTTGTTAATAGGGGCTGTGTCCACTACTTCAAAGTCCATAGGGGCTGGCTGGACTGTGTTGTGCAGTCAGTTCTCCATAGGGGCTGTGTCCACTCCAAAGTCCTGTGCAGTGTCCCAGTCCTAAAGGGGGGCTGTAGTGTTGTCCAGGGGGTGCTCTGTCCATCAGGGGTGCTCCCCCCAAGTGCTAAAAAAATAATATTTTTTCTGAGTTTGTGAATTGTGTGCGCAGTAGCCGCACGTGCATCAACAAAGTAGTGCCAAGCGTGCGCCTGTGTCATAAGTAAAGGGCCGGCTGGCTTGACCGTTAAAGGGTGCTGTAACCCCTAAAGTACACTCCAGTCCAAACCAAAAAAATATATATTTTCTGTGTTTGTGCATTGTGTGCGCAGTAGCCGCATGTGCATCAACAAAGTAGTGCCAAGCGTGCGCCTGTGTCATAAGTAAAGGGCCGGCTGGCTTGACCATTAAAGGGTGCTGTAACCCCCAAAGTACACTCCAGTCCAAACCAAAAAAAAAATTATTTTCTGTGTTTGTGAATTGTGTGCGCAGTAGCCGCACGTGCATCAACAAAGTAGTGCCAAGCGTGCGCCTGTGTCATAAGTAAAGGGCCGGCTGGCTTGACCGTTAAAGGGTGCTGTAACCCCCAAAGTACACTCCAGTCCAAACCAAAAAAATATATATTTTCTGTGTTTGTGAATTGTGTGTGCAGTAGCCGCACGTGCATCAACAAAGTAGTGCCAAGCGTGCGCCTGTGTCATAAGTAAAGGGCCGGCTGGCTTGACCGTTAAAGGGTGCTGTAACCCCCAAAGTACACTCCAGTCCAAACCAAAAAAATATATATTTTCTGTGTTTGTGAATTGTGTGCGCAGTAGCCGCACGTGCGTCAACAAAGTAGTGCCAAGCGTGCGCCTGTGTCATAAGTAAAGGGCCGGCTGGCTTGACCGTTAAAGGGTGCTGTAACCCCCAAAGTACACTCCAGTCCAAACCAAAAAAAAAAATATTTTCTGTGTTTGTGAATTGTGTGCGCAGTAGCCGTACGTGCATCAACAAAGTAGTGCCAAGCGTGCGCCTGTGTCATAAGTAAAGGGCTGGCTGGCTTGACCGTTAAAGGGTGCTGTAACCCCCAAAGTACACTCCAGTCCAAACCAAAAAAAAAATTATTTTCTGTGTTTGTGAATTGTGTGCGCAGTAGCCGCACGTGCATCAACAAAGGAGCAGCGCTAAGCGTGCGCCTGTGTCCCATAAGTAAAGAGCCGGCTGGCTCATTTCTTAAAGGCTGGTGTAACCCACAAAGTGCACTACTCTCCAGCAAAAATAAAGAAATATTTTCTGTGTTTAGCCGCACGTATATATCAAATCGATATAACATAAATGGAGGACCAAACTTTCTCCGATAAGAATAAAATAGAGAAAGATCAAGAACCACTTCCTCCTAGTGCTGAAGCTGCTGCCACTAGTCATGACATAGACGATAACATGCCATCAACGTCGTCTGCCAAGGCCGATGCCCAATGTCATAATAGAGGGCACATACAATCCCAAATGACAAAGTTCAGGAAAATGACCTTGACAAAAACATTTAAATCAGCTGAAGAGAAACGTAAACTTGCCAATATGCCATTTACGACACGGAGTGGCAAGGAACGGCTAAGGTCGATCCCTAGTATGTTCATGACTAGTGGTTCAGCTTCACATGACGATGGAAGCCCTCCTCCCACTAAAAAAATCAAAAGAGTTAAGCTGGCAAAAGCACAGCGAAGAACTGTGCTTTCTAAAAAGATATCACAAATCCCCAAGGAGAGTCCAAGTGTGGTGGTGGTTGCGATGCCTGACCTTCCCAGCACTGGACGGGAAGAGGTGGCTCTTTCCACCATTTGCACGCCCCCTGCAAGTGCTGAAAGGAGCACCCACAGTCCACTTGCTGATATGCAAATTGAAGATGTCACTGTTGAAGTACAACAGGATGAGGATACTGGTGTAGTTGGCGCTGAGGGGGAAGTTGGCGAGGAGGATTCTGATGGTGATGTGGTTTGTTTAAATCAGGCTCCGGGGGAGACAGTTGTTGTCCGTGGGATGAAAAAGCCCATCACGGTCATGCCTGGGCAGAAGACCAAACATTCCACCTCTTTGGTCTGGCAATATTTCTATCCAAATCCGGACAACAACTGTCTTGCCATAAGTACCATATGTAAAGGTGGAATAAGTAGGGGTAGGGACGTTAACCACCTAGGAACATCCTCCCTTATACGGCACCTGCAGCGCGTTCATAATAAGTTACTGTCAAGTTCAGAAACTTTGGCTAAGACCGTAAGCAGTCCAGGGACACCTAAATCCCGTTGTCCTGTTGTATCCAAGCGCCTGCAAACCACACCGTCAACTCCCTCCTCGTCAATTTCCTCCTTAGTCAGGATCGGAAGTAGTCCTGCAGGCCATGTCACTGGCATGACTGACTCTCCTATGCATTGCTACGCCTCCTGCTGCCGCTGCTGCTGTTGCTGCTGCTGGGAGTCGTTCATCATCCCAGAGAGGAAGTAGGAACACCACTACTTTTACTAAACAATTGACCCTCCAACAGTCCTTAGCGAGGAGGATGAAGTACGACAGCAGTCATCCTGAAGCAAAACGTATAACTGAGGCCTTGACTGCTATGATGGTGTTAGACGTGCGTCCGGTATCCGCCATTAGTGCAGTGGGATTTAGACAATTGCTGGAGGTAGTGTGTCCCCGGTTCCAAATCCCGTCTAGATTCCACTTCACTAGGAAGGCGATACCGAGACTGTACAGAAACGTCAGAAAAAGTGTCCTCAGTGTCCTGAAAAATGCCGTTGTACCCAATGTCCACTTAACCACGGACATGTGGACAAGTGGAACAGGGCAGACTAAGGACTATATGACTGTGACAGCCCACTGGGTAGATGTATCACCTTACGCAGCAACAGCAGCAGCGTCACCAGTCGCAGCATCTCAGAAACGCCAGCTCGTTCCAAGGCAGGCTACGCTGTGTATCACCGGTTTCAGTAAGAGGCACACTGCCGACAACCTCTTAGAGAAACTGAGGGAAATCATCGCCCCGTGGCTTACCCCACTTAGACTCTCCTGGGGATTTGTGATATCTGACAACGCCACCAATATTGTGCGGGCATTACATCTGGGCAAATTCCAGCACGTCCCATGTTTTGCTCACACAATAAACTTGGTGGTGCAGAATTTTCTGAAAAGCGACAGGGGCGTGCAGGAGACGCTTTGGGTGGCCCGAAAAATTTCAGGCCACTTTCGCCATTCAGCGACTGCGTGCCGAAGACTGGAGCGCCAGCAAACACTCTTGAACCTGCCCCGCCATCACCTGAAGCAAGAGGTTGTGACGCGGTGGAACTCAACCCTCTATATGCTTCAGAGGATGGAGGAGCAGCAAAAGGCCATTCAAGCCTATACATCCACCTATGACATAGGCAAAGGAGGGGGTATGCACCTGACTCAAGCGCAGTGGAGAATGATTTCCGTGTTGTGCAAGGTTCTCCAGCCCTTCGAACTTGCCACACGTGAAGTCAGTTCAGACACTGCCAGCTTGAGTCAGGTCATTCCCCTCATCAGGCTTTTGCAGAAGCAGCTGGAGAAAGTGAAGGAGGAGCTAAGACGGAGCGATTCCGCTCGGCATGTGGGACTTGTGGATGAAGCCCTTCATTCGCTTTGCCAGGATTCCAGGGTGGTCAATCTGTTGAAATCAGACCACTACATTTTGGCCACCGTGCTCGATCCTAGGTTTAAAGCCTATGTGGTGTCTCTCTTTCCGGCCGACACAAGCCTGCAGAGGTGCAAAGACCTGCTGGTGAACACACTGTCAGCTGAAGCGGAACGTGACACGTCAACAGCTCCTTCTTCATTTTCTCCCGCAACTGGGGCTGCCAGGAAAAAACTTAGGTATCCTAAGCAACCCGCTGGCGGTGATGCAGGGCAGGCAGGACCAAGTTTGGACATCTGGTCCGGACTGAAGGACCTGGCAACAATTTCTGACATGTCTACTGTCACTGCATATGATACTGTCACCATTGACAGAATGGTGGAGGATTACATCGGTGACAGCATCCAAGTAGGCATGTCAGACAGTCCATACCTGTACTGGCAGGAAAAAGAGGCAATTTGGAGGCCCCTGTACAAACTGGCTCTATTTTACCTGAGTTGCCCCCCCTCCAGTGTGTACTTCGAAAGAGTGTTTAGTGCCGCCGGGAACCTTGTCAGCGAAAGGCGTAGGAGGTTGCTTCCACAGAATGTGGAGAAGATGATGTTCATCAAAATTAATTATCAGCTCTTCCAGGGAGACCAGCCTCCAGAACGTACAGAGGGACCTGTGGTGGTGGATTCAAGTGGGGACGAGTTAATACTTTGTGAGGATGAGGATGTACACAACACTGAAGAGGGTGAGGAATCGGTGGATGAGGAGGATGAGGATGACATCTTGCCTCCGTAGAGCCAGTTTGTGCAGGGACACATTAATTGCCAGCTTGTTTTGTGGGGGCCCAAACGAACCAATCATTTCAGCCACAGTTGTGTGGCAGACCCTGGCGCTGAAATGATTGGTTTGTTAAAGTGTGCATGTCCTGTTTATACAACATAAGGGTGGGTGGGAGGGCCCAAGGACAATTCCATCTTGCACCTCTTTTTTTTCTTTGCATTATGTACAGTTTGGGGCCTAGTTTTTCAAACTGCCATCCTGTCTGCCACTGCAGTATCACGCCTAGATGGGTCACGTGTTTGTGCCGCCCACTCGTGTCGCTTAGCATAGTCATCCAGCTACCTCGGTGCAACCTTTTGGACATAAAAACACTATTGTGAGGTGTGAGGTGTTCAGAATAGACTGGAAATGAGTGGAAATTAAGGTTATTGAGGTTAATAATAGCATAGGAGCAGAAAAACCTACAAATTCTGTGATTTTAGCTGTTTTTATGCTTTTTTTCAAAAAAATACAGATCCAAAACACAAAACCCAGAACCCAAAACACGGAAGGGTGGTTTTGGCAAAACCAATCCAGATCCAAAACACGAAGAAAGATCCAGATCCAAAACCAAAACACAAAACACGAAAAGTGGCCGGTGCACACCCATAATATATATATATATATATATATATATATATATATATATATATATATAAACCTAGCACTCACCATGTTTAAAGTAAACACTCACAATGATGTATAAATAAGTAAATAAATGAGTGCAGTGGATTTCTGACTTTGTATATATATACATATATATATATATATATACATATATATATATATATATATATACATATATATATATATATATATATATATATATATATATATATATATGGGTGTACGCTGCTGTGAGTGTGAGCTTTCTTTCTGGTGGTCCTGTGTGAAATGGCGCTCGAATCACTGCGAGAGGGACTTGTATAAAATCTAAAACCTGTGAAATCCAAAGCCAGGATGATGACACTTTGCCTCGATTTTAATTCCGAGTCTGGCGGGAAAACCCCAGCTGGGGCTCGGATCCCCTTCCTCCCTCATAAATTTGCTTTGGAATCCAAAATTTAAATTAAATTTACTACGAATCAACCCTTTCTTTGCCTGCCTTCAACTACATAGATATTCCATCAGGCCTCTTGAGTAATAAAAACATTTGTTTCCTGATGTGCCATGTTGGAAATTGAACTGCCACATGTTTGTGCCGCCCACTGCTGTCGCTTAGCTTAGTCAGCCATCTAGCTTGGTGCAACCTTTTGGCCTAAACTGGATGAAAATAATATTGGGAGCTGTGAGGTGGTCAAAATTGACTAGAAATTAGTTTGAAATGTTATTGAGGTAAATAATACAAAGGACCAGTCCTTTTGAGCCTGGAGAGGGTGGGGGCTGCTCAGGGCCGGCTCCAGGGTTAGTTGCACCCTGTGCCAGCCCGGTGTACCGCGCTCCTTATCGCGCGTGACTGAAAAATGGGGGTGTGACCTAATTACCATAGGCCACGCCCCCTTAATTGACCTTATTTGGGTGCGTGCCCGCATGGCACACCTCCCGTGTAAAGTCAGGCTAGGGGAAGCCCAGCACTCGTCACTAGCTAGGCTTTCCCCAGCCCTCTCCCGGCACTGAATGGATGCCGCACACATGCACGCAGCATCCATTCAACCTCCCGACCAGACTACGGGTGGAACAGGGTTGCGCCCTCTATGGGGTGGCTCCCCTGTTTGACCACACTGGTCGAACATTCCAAAAGCCAGTCCTGGGGCTGCTGGGGGCAGTGGCGTAACTAGGGCAGGGCGGGCGGGGTTCGTGCAATGGGCGCCGTTGGACCGGCGGCGCGGGGGGGCGCCGCCGGCCACGGTACCGGGCCGCCCGCCCTAGTTAGCCAGTGTAGCGCCGACCGCAATGAGTGCGGTCAGCGCTACACATTTACACAGGACCGGCGCTAGGCTTCCAGCGCCGGTCCTGTGCTGCACACCTGAGCCCGTTCCCTCCCCCAGGAGGCGGGCTCAGGCTGTGCATAACACACACATCGCCGCCAGCGCTGGCGGCGATGCGTGTGTTAAACAGCAGCCAATGAGAGTCAGATAGACTCTCACTGACTGCTGCAGCACCCACTGCAAGAGCCGGACTTCCGTCCGGCTCCTGCTGTGGGTAATGGGACTGACGTCATGACGTCTGTCCCATAATGCTGAGCGCGCCGGCCCGGGCGGGAGCGGCATCGCGATCAGGAGCAGGAGCAGAGATTCAGGTAAGTATATTTTTATAGATATATATATATTTTTTTTTTTTTGTAACCCATCTGCACAACGGGGGAGGGGGGTGGCTACTACCGGGGGGACCTCTACTGGGGGAGGGGTGACTACTACTGGGGGACCTCTACTGGGGGAGGGGTGGCTACTACTGGGGGGACCTCTACTGGGGGAGGGGTGGCTACTACTGGGGGCACCATTGGGAGCACCTACTCTACTGGGGACTACTACTTGGGGGAGAACTACCACTGGGGGCATTATGAAAGGGGCCTACTAGAGGCACTGCACTCGGGGGACCACTACTGGGGGCAATAATAGGAAGGGCCACTACAGGGGGCACTGGATAGGGGGGATCACTACAGGGTGCCTGCATAAGGGGACCACTACTGGGAAAACTGCATGGGGGGGACTACTGCTGGGGGCACTATATAAAGGGCACTGCATAGGGGGGGGACTACTACTGGGGGCACCATATAAAGGGCACTGCATAAGGGGATACTGCTACTGGACGCACTGCATTGTGGGGACTGCTACTGGGGACACTGCATAAGGGGAACACTACGTGGGGCACTGCATTTGGGGGGCCACTACTGGGGGTACTGTATAAGGGGCACTACCATGGGCCTGCATAAGAGGGACCACAACTGCATACTGGGGGTACTGTATAAGGGGTACTACTGGGGTTAAAGTGCATATGGATAGGAATGTTCAGCGTGAAAATAAAGGGGTGTGTCATGTTGACACGCCCCATTTTTAAGTGACCATGCCCATTCTTCCCCATGCGCACGCGCTCCTTTGACGCGCGCGCATATCGGTGTGTTAGGGGGGGGGCTCCGTTTTCAAATTTGCCCTGGGCTCCAAATACCCTAGTTAATCCACTGGCTGGGGGAGAGAGGAGTAGTGGAACTATAAGGCCCAGCAGCCCACACCGCTCTGTAGCTTCGTGCTAGGAGTGCTCCCCATCTCCTGTCTCCTGTGGTCTCCCTCCACACAGATCGCCTGACACTTCAGAGTAAGATAATATAGGCTTCTGAAATGTTATCCTTTTCTTTTATTTGAAATCAATCTGTGCATTTATATTTCTTATGTCTTGTTTATTTACCTGTTTTTTTCCCTGTAACTTACCCTGGAGATATTTTTCAATAAATCCTAAAAATGTATCAGCGTACCTTTTGCTCTATGAATTCACGTGCCTGGAGAGACCCATGCTACATTTGAGTAGTAATTGTGAACTGTTAAGGGTGATCTAAGTGTCTTGCGAATGCAAGAGCGCTATTCTAATACTCTTCGTAGTGGCAGCTCAAGTAAAACCCACGTCACAATTGCCCACCTGCATCAGGTTGACGTATCTGAGCGCATGCTGGGACGCGGTGCCGTGACAACCAGGAAAAAGATAATATGCCCCTGAGAAGTATTATCTGTGGGTGGTCATGGGCAGGTGCAAATACCGAATGTTGATGACAATCCTCAGCGCTTATGAACTATTTGTGATGGCTGTTTGAGACAGGTCTGCTGGTGCTGATTATTGATTTCTTCATAGACATGACATATATTATGCTTTGGTGTGTGTTTCAGCAATACTATTTATTTCATACACTAGAATGGGAATAATTTCTGCCGTACTGCAGATGTATTAGCAGTTTTATTGATGCCTAATAGCGAATATTTGTGCAGCAAATAAATTAAAGGCTACAAACTTGGGTATAATGGTGACATTTGCCTGCTATAAACTAGACCCATTTGCTACTATTAGCAAATGTCACGCATCTTATATCATTTGCCGCTTTGCATACAGTAAGTTTGCCATTGTGACTGCAATTTTGTGCACATTTGTGGCCAACTCTACACAAGGTCCTTTATCAGTAGTTGCCTATAAATTAGTGTAACACCACTCCATAAGCACAGATGTGCGGCGCGCCTTGCGAGTTTGCAATGCTCCCTCCATAGGCTGGACACGCTCTCTTCGATGGCAGGCTACATCTTCATGGTGGCAATGCTATGACATTGGCCCATGCAGTTGGTTTACCCAGTTGGATACCATAAACATTTATATTTTGAATTGTGTACACTTTAAAGATGTATATTTAATTTTAGGCATAAACAGTTCCAGTCAGGTACTTAACTCATGTTATTTGTACCGTGATGGTAGAGCTGTTACTTTTGCATGAACTCATGTGGCATTTTTTGTTTTTTTGCTGATTCCAAAAGTTGCCGCCTAAAGGTCCTTACCCTTTGGCGTTGGGTTAAACGTTTGGCGTGTCGTGGTTAATGAGTGCACTCAAAGCTAGCAAAAAAAGAAAAGAATGAAACAACTATTTTTTCTTTCAGTTGAATAGTTATTGTTTTATTCCAAATTCCAAGTGCTATTCTTTATTTGAATGCATTGCGTCTGTCATTACTTGGGGGATAATCAGGTATCAATCTTCAGTATAAAGCTGGCCACACACTAGACCAACTTACATCCAACCATCCAACTAGTTGATTGGTTGGAATGAAAACCTGGTAAGGTATGAAAGTAAATGACAATCAGCAATTTGCTCCCAAACGCCGGAAAATGGACAAAAACTGTTGTTTGAACAAATTGTTTAGATCAAACATTTAACAAACTTGTCTGACGGCCATTTTCATCTGTTTTCTGGCATTTAGGAGCAAATTGCTGATCATCATTTACTCCCATACGTTACCAGATTTTCATTCCAACCAATCAACAAGTTGGCTGGTTGGATGTAAGTTGGTCTAGTGTGTGGCCAGCTTTACTGTGTTGCCTCTAAATAAATAGTATTCAGTAACAGTTGTCAGTGACACTAATAGCACACCTGAAGCTTATCTTAGAATATGTTTGACCTCTATTTCTGTCTCCTCAGCTGCAGATATGTCGAGATTATTAGTTAAAACCACTTATTCCTCAGAGGCTTTATGCTAAGCAGCCTCTTGATGAGTGTAATTATGCTGGTGCCAACAGTCTATTTAACCAATCAAATTGCCACTTGTGCTGCATACATTTTAGTATATTTAAGCTGTTAGTTTTAATCATTTCTCCAAAAGAATACATTTGTCTCATTAGAGGGAGTTACCTACGTGTCACCCGGTAGATTTCTTTTGCATATCAAACTTGAGGCTAATGAGACTAATGGTTATTGTGTGATATGCATTGCCATGGACTATTATGTACTTTATAAACTAGGGGCTAATTATAAATTATAATATGACAGAACGTGCTCAATGCAGCAATATGGAGCCAGAAATCTCATGCAGATTATATTTGTCAAGATTCTGATAAATATATCGAAATAAAGCTTAAGGCAAAGTATCACTTTAGATATATAAAGAAATATATATATATACACCTACCCTCCAACATGACCCCTTCCATCAGGTACACAATGCTCTGCTCCTGGACTTCCCTCCTAATTTCTGATTGCAGCCACCTGTGATGAACTAGGTAATTGATGAGACAGGTGTTTCACCATAGTCCACAGAAACCTGCCAATACAAGGTCTCTTCTATGTTACGTTAAATAAATGATACTAAAAGTTGTGAGTAGTAAGCTTATTGTGTAGGATCTGGGATTGATTGGCTCACGGGCACTATGGTGCTCAATATGATAAAATGGAATCAATATTCTCATGCTCTGTGCTATGGCTTCTAGTCTCCAGGACCTATATGGCATTCCAGAATTTAACGCAAAGAGAGATGGTGACACAGGACTTTGTTTATCTAATAGCCCCAAAAAGTGTAATTTTTCTTTATCTTACTGTAATGAAGAAAAAATGTTTTATTTGAGTAAGCATTTTTCTTTTTAATGCATCTGCTGTCACCATGCTTAGATGCTATATATGTGTTCTGAGGGGTTGACCTGAGCCAAGGTCTTTATGGGGTATTGGGAGTGCAAGAGGGGGTGTATCCATATTCCCAAGTCAGTGTGGCCAAGTCCCCTCAGCACATATGCGTATGCCCCCAATAGCACTAGGGTCTGTCTTCTAAGCCCTGACCGGTAGCTCTGACTCTGAGGAATCATCAAAGTCTAATCCAGTGGTAAGGGCAGACAGAGGAGAGCTAAATTGACTAGTTGAGTCCAAAGCAAGCCAAAGGTCAGGCAGCTATTCAGAGAGTACTCTAAAACCGCATACACACGGGACGATGTGCTGTACGAATGATATTGGTGAAAGATTTCCCTTGAACTTTCTGTAGTGCAGGACAAACAATATTGGGTGTACACACTGACAGATATCTTTAAAGATACCTTTCATTTAAGTCATCCTGCCACATCTCTGAACAGGCAATTCTTGACGATATCGTCCAAATTGGCCTGCATGTACGGACGATCGAAGATATCGTTATCGTCCAGCGGGGCGCACATCGTTGGTCGTTCATTGCATACACACGGTACGATATGAACGATATATCATTGAACGATATCGTTATCGTTCATATCATTCAAAGATATCATCTCGTGTATATGCCCCTTTAGTCCAAAGCAGAGGTCAGAGCTAAAATTAAGACGCTAAGCTGACAGCAGGGATTACATAGGAATGTGATTGCACAATATAATACTGGAAACAAAACATTTTGCTGCACCGTTAGTGGGCAGCATGAAACTTGCATGCTTATGGGTATATAATATGTTGCTGAACATTAAACTGAGTGATTGAAATCTTGCTTAGCATGTTGGTTTATACTGGCTATATTCTGGGACATAATTTATTTAATATATATATTAAACTTCATTATGTTGGACAACTGATGGATAAATTAAAGCTTGCTGGGCATTGCTACCAAGTATTTTACATGGTGCTCAGCCATTTATGGGCATATTACACCTAATGGGTTACTGGGTATGTTACATCTTGCTGGATAATTAGTGAGCACATTTAATTTGATTAATTGTAATACTATGCATATTACATCTTGTTATGCAACTACTGGGTGGTATGTGACATACAGTATCAAGTGTCCTGTTCCAGATTCCACACACACAAACGTAGGGCCAAATGTAATAGGGTGAGAGTTTAGAAAATATGAGAGTTTAGCAGTAAGCTCTCACATTGGTCGAGTTTTATCTTCAAAATGGGAAAACATCTTAAGTCGTGAGAGTTTTTTAGTCTAAAAACATGCGAGTTTCCGTGTTCTCGGACTCTATTACATTGGCCGAGTTTAAAAAGTGTGATAGTTTACTGCTAAACTCTCACATTTTCTAATCTAAACTCTCACTCTTACACTCTTACATTTGGCCTGTAGTTTGATTAAAAAAAATAAGTAAAAACCAGAACAAAAAGAGTATAAGAATTAAAATAGAGAAAAATACAAAAAAAACACAAAGTGCAGAAAAAGGATACAATTTTAATCTAAAATTTTTTTTCATATGCACACCCATGGCTAACACCATCCGGAGATGGCTTTAGCTATTGGAGGACAGCAGCAGTACTTGTACTGTTGCTGTCCCTGGTAAATAGTATGTAAGCTGGACCCAAAACGTAAGCTATCACTTTTACTATTCACTGGGACAGTCCCTTAGTGTGGCCTCTCTCCCAGCAAGACAATTTTAAAATTTTAATAAGTAGACCCGAAAAGACATTGTTTATGTGGCGATAAGTATTGACACTTAAGGATAAATTTCAAACTGTGGCATAACTAGGGCAGGGCGAGTGGGGCATGTGCCCTGGGCATTGTAGAACAGGCGACGCTGGGGTGTGTGTGTGCTGCCGACCACGGTCCGGCGCGGCCCGTCCTGGTTGAACATTGTAGCGCCGACCGCAGTGTGTGCGGTCAGCGCTACACATTTACACAGGACTGGTGCTAGGCTTCCCTGCACCCAGCGCTGGTCCTGTGCTGCACAGCCGAGCCCCTTCCTTCCCCCTGTGCGCTTACCCAATTGCGCCAGGAGGAGGGTGGGAGGCGGGCTCAGGCTGTGCAGTTTAACACACACATCGCCGCCAGCGCGGCAGCGATGTGTGTGTTAACCAGCAGCCAATGAGAGTCAGACAGACTCTCATTGACTGCTGCAGCGCCCACTGCAAGAGCCGGGCTGGAGCTCACTCATGAGCTCCGCATTCCGGCTCCTGCAGTGGGTAATGGGAGAGACGTCATGACGTCTCTCCCATAATGCAGAGCGCGCCAGCCCACAAGGACTGACATGCGGCGGTGTCGGGAGCAGTGGCCGAAGCATGGATTCAGGTAAGTGTATTTTTTTTTTAATTATTATTTGTGTGTCTGCACTACGGGGGGGGCACTGCTTCGGGGGGGCTACTACTGGGGGCACCATTACTGGGGGGGACCTCTACTAAGGGTGGGGCACTACTGGGGACTACAACTTGGGGGGTACTACTGGGGGCACTGCATTGGGAGGGGGAACCTCTACTGGGGACTACTACTGGGGGGGGAAACTACTACTGGGGACACTGATTAGGGGCTTACTATTATAGGACCACTACTGGGGGCACTAAATAGGGAAGACCACTACAGGGGGCACTGTATAAGAGCACTGCATAGGGGGGATCACTACTGGGGACCTGCATAAGGGGGACCACTACTGGGGACACTGCATGGGGGGAACTACTGCTGGGGCACTGTATAAAAGGCTTACTACTAGGGGCACAAGGGGCACTGCACTGGGGGGACCACTATGGGGAGCACTAAATAGGGAGGGACCACTACAGGGGGCACTGTATAAGGGGCACTGGATAGAGCGGATCACTACTGGTGGCACTGCATGGGGGGGACTACCGCTGGGGGCACTATATAAAAGGCACTGCATAAGGGGTACCACTACTGGGGGCACTGCATTGAGGGGACTGCTACTGGGGGCACTATATAAGGGGCACTGCATAAGGGGGACCACTACTGGGGGCACTTCATAGGGGGGACCACTACATGGGGCACTGCATAAGGGGGACCACTACTGGGGGCACTGAATAAGGGGAACTAATGAGGGGCTGCATAAGGGGAACCACTACTGGGGGATTTGCATACTGGGGGTACTGTATAAGGAGAACTAATGGGGGTCTGCATAAGGGGGACCACTACTGGGGGTACTGAATAAGGGGCACTACTATGGGCCTGCATAAGAGGGACCACAACTGGGGACATTGCATACTGGGGGTACTGTTTAAGGGGCACTAGTGGGGTTAAGGTGCATATGGAAAGGAATGTTCAGAGTGATGATAAAGGGGTGTGTGTCATGTTGACACTCCCCATTTTTAAGTGACCACGCCCATTTTTTGGCACGCGCCATTGGCAAGCACATAGGTGGGGGGCTCCAAATACCCCAGTTACGCCACTGATTGCAAAGGGTCATAAATTAACCATCGAAGGGCGGGACGTTTCATAAAAAAACTACGATTTTTGGAGGTTTTTATTATTAAAAAGGGTCTGCAGCAAAATCAGAGATATTCACAGCACAGCAGTCCACCCACGCACATCAATCCACATAGAAGTCTATGGGCTTCTTTGTGCAAAAAAGCCTGCGGAGAGGGATCCCTCCAATGCTTATCTGTGCCGAATGTCGGCATTTCACATGTTGACATTGTGAACATGTCATTCTGCACATTTTAACAATGTCAACATCATAACTGTGGACATTGTGATGTCGACGTTATGAATGTCTATTTAAGTACCATCCTGTATACAGGCTACATTGGCTGTATAAATAATCACTTTGTGGCCTACAAAACCTGGTTTCCATAGATCGTTTACTAAGAAAATAGAATACTTCAAATAGCATACAAAATGTCAGCATGGTGCACCTATCAGCCTGGGAATACTGAGCTCGTTGGTTATTGCAGGATGACTCACAGAACAGCTGAGGAAATGACAATGTGTATATGCTGATACCAGTAATTTAGGAGCAGTGTCGTCCTTCTCAAATGTTTGCTGCTTTATATGGATGCTATTCCTATTACAATATAAAAACTAGAGATGTGTGCCGAGTCTGTGTAATAAAGGCATCATTGTACTTTTGCTATTGCCCTTTCCTGTTTAATATTTGAACTAGGGATGAGCGGGTTTGGATTTCTTAAATCCGAACCCCCCCGAGCCGAGCCGGGAACCGAGTCAGGCTCGGGTTTTCCCACCTGACTCGGACCTGAAATCGAGGCAAAGTGTCATCATCCCACTGTCGGATCTCGCAGGTTTTGGATTCTATAAAAGGTCCCCGCGTCGGCGCCATTTTTCACTCCGGCTGTGGACAGTGAAGAGGGAGGGTGGGAGTTGTGCTGCTGTTGTCCATAGGGGCTGTGTCCACTCCAAAGTCCATGCTGGCTGGGCTGTGTTGTGCTGTTGTCATAGGAGCTGGCTGGGCTGTGTTGTACTGCTGTCATAGGGGCTGGCTGGGCTGTGTTGTACTGCTGTCATAGGAGCTGGCTGGGCTGTGTTGTACTGCTGTCATAGGGGCTGGCTGGGCTGTGTTGTACTGCTGTCATAGGGGCTGGTTGGGCTGTGTTGTGCTGCTGTTGTCCATAGGGGCTGTGTCCACTCCAAAGTCCATAGGGGCTGGCTGGGCTCTGTTGTGCAGTGTCCCATAAAGGTTGTAGTCCTAAAGGGGTGATGTAGTGTTGTCCAGGGGGTGCTCTGTCCAGCAGGGGTGCTCCCCCAAGTGCAAAAAAAACAATTCTTTTTTTTCTGTTTGTGTGTGCTGTAGCCGCACGTGCATCAACAAAGTAGCAGCGCCAAGCGTGCATCTGTGTCATAAGTCAAGGGCCGGCTGGCTCATCTGTTAAAGGGTGGTGTAACCCCAAAGTGCTCCAAAAAATAAAAAATATTTTTTTCTCTGTGTTTGTTACTTGTGTGCGCATTAGGCGCACGTGCATCAACAAAGTAGCAGCGCCAAGCGTGCGCCTGTGTCATAAATCTAGGGCCAGCTGGCTCGTCTGTGGAAGGGTGGTGTTTTTTCTGTGTTTGTGACTTGTGTGAGCCTTAGGCCCACATACTGTATATCACATAAATGGAGGATGCAGGGCAGACAGAAATAAGTTTGGACATCTGGTCTGGACTGAAGGACCTGGCAACAATTTCTGACCTGTCTACTGTTACCAGGGCCGTAGAGAGGGTCGCCAGGCCCCGGTAAAGAGGGGGTATGGCCTAATCGCAGGAGGCGTGGCCACGCCCCCTTGAAAAAAATATCAAATAAAAAATGCTTTTGCAGCACTGCACGCCAGTGAGGGGGGTGTTGTGAGCTCCTCAGCCCAGCGCAAAGCCAGGGGGGCGCGATCAATGTGATCGCTCCCCCCCTCAGTTATAGGAGATTGCTGTGGCAATCCCAGCACACACGCACACGCTGTGTGCTGGAATGCTGCGAGGGGGGGAGGAAGGGAGGGGGGCGGTACTGGACCCGGGTCCCCGCCGGGTCCCTCTGGAAGCCCGGGCCCGGGTAAATTATACCCGCTCCCCCCACCCTCTCGGCGCCCTTGACTGTCACTGCATATGATACTGTCACCATTGACAGAATGGTGGAAGATTACATCGGTGACAGCATCCAGGTAGGCATGTCAGACAGTCCGTACCTGTACTGGCAGGCAAAAGAGGCAATTTGGAGGCCCCTGTACAAACTGGCTCTATTTTACCTGAGTTGCCCCCCCCCCCTCCAGTGTGTACTCCGAAAGAGTGTTTAGTGCAACCGGGAACCTTGTCAGCGAAAGGCGTAGGAGGTTGCTTCCACAAAATGTGGAGAAGATGATGTTCATAAATATAAATTATCAACTCTTCCAGGGAGACCAGCCTCCAGAACGTACAGAGGGACCTGTGGTGGTGGATTCCAGTGGGGACGAATTAACATATTTGCCAACTCTCCCTCATTGTCAGGGAGACTCCCTGAAATAGCAGCAATCTCCCTGACTCCCTGACCAGTCTAGTAATCTCCCTGATTGCACCTTACCCTCATTATCTAGCTGTTATAGAGAGAAAAAAAACAGAGATATATACATTCAAATGGGATCATTAGTATCATTTCTCTGCATTGTTTATAAAGCACAATGATCTCTATGGCTACATGCATTATCTGGAAAGTATCAGTTTGTTTTCATGAACAAGTAGATCTTACTGACTGCTTTGGGGCTCGTTTACATTTGAATGTAGGTCAGTATTATGAGTCGCCCCTCAGATGTAGCAGTATACGCCCACTTTACCACCGCGCTCATAGGTGCTGCTTTCACACTCTCCCTGAAATGCTTTTTCAAAAGTAGGCAAGTATGCGAATTAATACTCTGTGAGGATGAGGATGTACACAACACTGAGGAGGGTGAGGAATCGGTGGATGAGGAGGATGAGGATGACATCTTGCCTCCGTAGAGCCAGTTTGTGCAGGGACAGATTAATTGCCAGCTTGTTTTGTGGGGGCCCAAACGAACCAATCATTTCAGCCACAGTCGGGTGGCAGACCCTGGCGCTGAATTGATTGGTTTGTTAAAGTGTGCATGTCCTGTTTATACAACATAAGGGTGGGTCGGAGGGCCCAAGGACAATTCCATCTTGCACCCCTTTTATTTTTTGCACTATGTACTGTTTGGGGCCTAGTTTTTCAAACTGCCATCCTGTCTGCCACTGCAGTGCCACTCTTAGATGGGCCACATGTTTGTGCCGCCCTATTGTGTCGCTTAGCTTAGTCACCCAACTTCCTTGGAGCAACCTTCTGGCCTAAAAACAATATTGTGAGGTGTGAGGTGTTCAGAATAGACTGGAAATGAGTGGAAATTAATGTTATTGAGGTTAATACTTAACAGATGTAGGAGCCCGTGTGCACTCGACTTTTGGTTCAAGTTACGAACTCCTGACATTCAGCCATATCTGATAGGCTGAATGTGTCTAAATTAGGGGTGTGCACCGGCCACTTTTCGTGTTTTGTGTTTTGGTTTTGGATCTGGATCTTTCTTCGTGTTTTGGATCTGGATTGGTTTTGCCAAAACCACCCTTCCGTGTTTTGGGTTCTGGGTTTTGTGTTTTGGATCTGTATTTTTTTGAAAAAAAGCATAAAAACAGCTAAAATCACAGAATTTGTAGGTTTTTCTGCTCCTATGCTATTATTAACCTCAATAACCTTAATTTCCACTCATTTCCAGTCTATTCTGAACACCTCACACCTCACAATAGTGTTTTTATGTCCAAAAGGTTGCACCGAGGTAGCTGGATGACTATGCTAAGCGACACGAGTGGGCGGCACAAACACGTGACCCATCTAGGAGTGACACTGCAGTGGCAGGCAGGATGGCAGTTAGAAAAACTAGGCCCCAAACTGTACATAATGCAAAGAAAAAAAGAGGTGCAAGATGGAATTGTCCTTGGGCCCTCCCACCCACCCTTATGTTGTATAAACAGGACATGCACACTTTAACAAATCAATCATTTCAGCGCCAGGGTCTGCCACACAACTGTGGCTGAAATGATTGGTTCGTTTGGGCCCCCACAAAACAAGCTGGCAATTAATGTGTCCCTGCACAAACTGGCTCTACGGAGGCAAGATGTCATCCTCATCCTCCTCATCCACCGATTCCTCACCCTCTTCAGTGTGTACATCCTCATCCTCACAAAGTATTAACTCGTCCCCACTTGAATCCACCACCACAGGTCCCTCTGTACCTTCTGGAGGCTGGTCTCCCTGGAAGAGCTGATAATTCATTTTGATGAACATCATCTTCTCCACATTCTGTGGAAGCAACCTCCTACGCCTTTCGCTGACAAGGTTCCCGGCTGCACTAAACACTCTTTCGGAGTACACACTGGAGGGGGGGCAACTCAGGTAAAATAGAGCCAGTTTGTACAGGGGCCTCCAAATTGCCTCTTTTTCCTGCCAGTACAGGTATGGACTGTCTGACATGCCTACTTGGATGCTGTCACCGATGTAATCCTCCACCATTCTGTCAATGGTGACAGTATCATATGCAGTGACAGTAGACATGTCAGAAATTGTTGCCAGGTCCTTCAGTCCGGACCAGATGTCCAAACTTGGTCCTGCCTGCCCTGCATCACCGCCAGCGGGTTGCTTAGGATACCTAAGTTTTTTCCTGGCAGCCCCAGTTGCGGGAGAAAATGAAGAAGGAGCCGTTGACGTGTCACGTTCCGCTTCAGCTGACAGTGTGTTCACCAGCAGGTCTTTGCACCTCTGCAGGCTTGTGTCGGCCGGAAAGAGAGACACCACATAGGCTTTAAACCTAGGATCGAGCACGGTGGCCAAAATGTAGTGGTCTGATTTCAACAGATTGACCACCCTGGAATCCTGGCAAAGCGAATGAAGGGCTTCATCCACAAGTCCCACATGCCGAGCGGAATCGCTCCGTCTTAGCTCCTCCTTCACTTTCTCCAG
The DNA here is from genome assembly GCA_031769625.1 of Taudactylus pleione. Taxonomy (NCBI): domain Eukaryota; kingdom Metazoa; phylum Chordata; class Amphibia; order Anura; family Myobatrachidae; genus Taudactylus; species Taudactylus pleione. Next base: position 5,074,008 of record JAUIMM010000368.1, on the reverse strand, counting down.
CTGCTTCTGCAAAAGCCTGATGAGGGGAATGACCTGACTCAAGCTGGCAGTGTCTGAACTGACTTCACGTGTGGCAAGTTCGAAGGGCTGAAGAACCTTGCACAACACGGAAATCATTCTCCACTGCGCTTGAGTCAGGTGCATACCCCCTCCTTTGCCTATGTCATAGGTGGATGTATAGGCTTGTATGGCCTTTTGCTGCTCCTCCATCCTCTGAAGCATATAGAGGGTTGAGTTCCACCGCGTCACAACCTCTTGCTTCAGGTGATGGCGGGGCAGGTTCAAGAGTGTTTGCTGGCGCTCCAGTCTTCGGCACGCAGTCGCTGAATGGCGAAAGTGGCCAGAAATTTTTCGGGCCACCCAAAGCGTCTCCTGCACGCCCCTGTCGCTTTTCAGAAAATTCTGCACCACCAAGTTTATTGTGTGAGCAAAACATGGGACGTGCTGGAATTTGCCCAGATGTAATGCCCGCACAATATTGGTGGCGTTGTCAGATATCACAAATCCCCAGGAGAGTCTAAGTGGGGTAAGCCACTGGGCGATGATTTCCCTCAGTTTCTCTAAGAGGTTGTCGGCGGTGTGCCTCTTACTGAAACCGGTGATACACAGCGTAGCCTGCCTTGTAACGAGCTGGCGTTTCTGAGATGCTGCTACTGGTGACGCTGCTGCTGTTGCTGCGTAAGGTGATACATCTACCCAGTGGGCTGTCACAGTCATATAGTCCTTAGTCTGCCCTGTTCCACTTGTCCACATGTCCGTGGTTAAGTGGACATTGTGTACAACGGCATTTTTCAGGACACTGAGGACACTTTTTCTGACGTTTCTGTACAGTCTCGGTATCGCCTGCCTAGTGAAGTGGAATCTAGACGGGATTTGGAACCGGGGACACACTACCTCCATCAATTGTCTAAATCCCACTGCACTAATGGCGGATACCGGACGCACGTCTAACACCAACATAGCAGTCAAGGCCTCAGTTATACGTTTTGCTTCAGGATGACTGCTGTCGTACTTCATCCTCCTCGCTAAGGACTGTTGGAGGGTCAATTGTTTAGTAAAAGTAGTGGTGTTCCTACTTCCTCTCTGGGATGATGAACGACTCCCAGCAGCAGCAGCAACAGCAGCAGCGGCAGCAGTAGGCGTAGCAATGCAGGATCCTCCGGAGGAATCCCGGATAGGAGAGTCAGTCATGCCAGTGATATGGCCTGCAGGACTACTTCCGATCCTGACTAAGGAGGAAATTGACGAGGAGGGAGTTGACGGTGTGGTTTGCAGGCGCTTGGATACAACAGGACAACGGGATTTAGGTGTCCCTGGACTGCTTACGGTCTGAGCCAAAGTTTCTGAACTTGACAGTAACTTTTTATGAACGCGCTGCAGGTGCCGTATAAGGGAGGATGTTCCTAGGTGGTTGACGTCCCTACCCCTACTTATTTCACCTTTACATATGGTACATATGGCAAGACAGTTGTTGTCCGGATTTGGATAGAAATATTGCCAGACCAAAGAGGTGGAATGTTTGGTCTTCTGCCCAGGCATGACCGTGATGGGCTTTTTCATCCCACGGACAACAACTGTCTCCCCCGGAGCCTGATTTAAACAAACCACATCACCATCAGAATCCTCCTCGCCAACTTCCTCCTCAGCGCCAGCTACACCAGTATCCTCATCCTGTTGTACTTCAACAGTGACATCTTCAATTTGCATATCAGCAAGTGGACTGTGGGTGCTCCTTTCAGCACTTGCAGGGGGCGTGCAAATGGTGGAAAGAGCCACCTCTTCCCGTCCAGTGCTGGGAAGGTCAGGCATCGCAACCACCACCACACTTGGACTCTCTTTGGGGATTTGTGATATCTTCTTAGAAAGCACAGTTCTTCGCTGTGCTTTTGCCAGCTTAACTCTTTTGATTTTTTTAGTGGGAGGAGTGCTTCCATCGTCATGTGAAGCTGAACCACTAGTCATGAACATACTAGGGATCGACCTTAGCCGTTCCTTGCCACTCCGTGTCGTAAATGGCATATTGGCAAGTTTACGTTTCTCTTCAGCTGATTTAAATGTCTTTTTCAAGGTCATTTTCCTGAACTTTGCCATTTGGGATTGTATGTGCCCTCTACTATGACATTGGGCATCGGCCTTGGCAGACGACGTTGATGGCATGTTATCGTCTATGTCATGACTAGTGGCAGCAGCTTCAGCACTAGGAGGAAGTGGTTCTTGATCTTTCTCTATTTTATTTTTATCGGAGAAAGTTTGGTCCTCCATTTATGTTATATCGATTTGATATATACGTGCGGCTAAACACAGAAAATAATTTTTTTTTTGGTTCGGACTGGAGTGTACTTTGTGGGTTACAGCACCCTTTAACGGTCAAGCCAGCCGGCCCTTTACTTATGACACAGGCGCACTCTTGGCACTACTTTGTTGATGCACGTGCGGCTACTGCGCACACAATTCACAAACACAGAAAATAATTTTTTTTTGGTTTGGACTGGAGTGTACTTTGGGGGTTACAGCACCCTTTAACGGTCAAGCCAGCCGGCCCTTTACTTATGACACAGGCGCACGCTTGGCACTACTTTGTTGATGCACGTGCGGCTACTGCGCACACAATTCACAAACACAGAAAATAATTTTTTTTTGGTTTGGACTGGAGTGTACTTTCGGGGGTTACAGCACCCTTAACGGTCAAGCCAGCCGGCCCTTTACTTATGACACAGGCGCACGCTTGGCACTACTTTGTTGATGCACGTGCGGCTACTGCGCACACAATTCACAAACACAGAAAATAATTTTTTTTTGGTTTGGACTGGAGTGTACTTTCGGGGGTTACAGCACCCTTTAACGGTCAAGCCAGCCGGCCCTTTACTTATGACACAGGCGCACGCTTGGCACTACTTTGTTGATGCACGTGCGGCTACTGCGCACACAATTCACAAACACAGAAAATATTTTTTTTTTAGGTTTGGACTGGAGTGTACTTTCGGGGGTTACAGCACCCTTAACGGTCAAGCCAGCCGGCCCTTTACTTATGACACAGGCGCACGCTTGGCACTACTTTGTTGATGCACGTGCGGCTACTGCGCACACAATTCACAAACACAGAAAATAATTTTTTTTTTGGTTTGGACTGGAGTGTACTTTCGGGGGTTACAGCACCCTTAACGGTCAAGCCAGCCGGCCCTTTACTTATGACACAGGCGCACGCTTGGCACTACTTTGTTGATGCACGTGCGGCTACTGCGCACACAATTCACAAACACAGAAAATAATTTTTTTTTTGGTTTGGACTGGAGTGTACTTTCGGGGGTTACAGCACCCTTAACGGTCAAGCCAGCCGGCCCTTTACTTATGACACAGGCGCACGCTTGACACTACTTTGTTGATGCACGTGCGGCTACTGCGCACACAATTCACAAACACAGAAAATAATTTTTTTTTGGTTTGGACTGGAGTGTACTTTCAGGGGTTACAGCACCCTTTAACGGTCAAGCCAGCCGGCCCTTTACTTATGACACAGGCGCACGCTTGGCACTACTTTGTTGATGCACGTGCGGCTACTGCGCACACAATTCACAAACACAGAAAATAATTTTTTTTTGGTTTGGACTGGAGTGTACTTTCGGGGGTTACAGCACCCTTTAACGGTCAAGCCAGCCGGCCCTTTACTTATGACACAGGGGCACTCTTGGCACTACTTTGTTGATGCACGTGCGGCTACTGCGCACACAATTCACAAACACAGAAAATAATTTTTTTTTAGGTTTGGACTGGAGTGTACTTTCGGGGGTTACAGCACCCTTAACGGTCAAGCCAGCCGGCCCTTTACTTATGACACAGGCGCACGCTTGGCACTACTTTGTTGATGCACGTGCGGCTACTGCGCACACAATTCACAAACACAGAAAATAATTTTTTTTTGGTTTGGACTGGAGTGTACTTTCGGGGGTTACAGCACCCTTTAACGGTCAAGCCAGCCGGCCCTTTACTTATGACACAGGCGCACGCTTGGCACTACTTTGTTGATGCACGTGCGGCTACTGCGCACACAATTCACAAACACAGAAAATATATTATTTTTTTAGCACTTGGGGGGAGCACCCCTGATGGACAGAGCACCCCCTGGACAACACTACAGCACCCCTTTAGGACTGGGACACTGCACAGGACTTTGGAGTGGACACAGCCCCTATGGAGAACTGACTGCACAACACAGTCCAGCCAGCCCCTATGGACTTTGAAGTAGTGGATACAGCCCCTATTAACAACAGCAGCACAGCACAACACAGCCAGCCCCTATGGACTTTGAAGTAGTGGACAACAGCAGCACTACACTACACTACACTACACAGCACTAACTCCCACCCTCCCTCTTCACTGTCCACAGCCGAGTGAGAAAATGGCGCCGACGCGGGTACCTTATATAGGATCCAAAACCCGCGAGACTCGGAAGGCGGGATGATGACGTTTTGCCTCGATGTCAGATCCGAGTCAGGCGGGAAAAGTCGAGCCTGACTCGGATCGGACTCGGATCGGGGGGGCTCGGGGGGGTTCGGATTTCAGAAATCCGAACCCGCTCACCCCTAGTCTAAATCATTCCCTGTTATGCTAATATTCTCATAATAATGCTGCTGTCGCAGGATTACATTTAAATGAGCGATCAATTTATAGCACTAAACATGTTTTCCTTCTTAGCTTTTAAATGATAAGGCTACTGATATGCTTATTGCATATTTAAAAAAAACAAATGAGATTTTGTATTTATGTCTTGATTAATTTTCCTTTTACACGCTCGCTGCAACTTCATCACATTTGAATTGCAATATCTCACCATATATATTTTTAGCATTGCATACTGATCAATAATCATTACTATTACTGTAAAGCCCCACACCTAGGGGGAGATTAAGCAAACCTTGGAGAGAGATAAAGTACCAACTAATCAGCTGTCATTTACCAGGCTGTGTTTGTAAAATTACTGGAGCTGATTGGTTTGTACTTTATCTCCACTTTATCTCTCTCTAAGCTTTGATAAATCTCCCATCTAATCACCTACTGTAAAGTTATATTCTGCTCGAATCTGCCCTTGATGATTGCTGGAGTAAGGTGCTAATTTTGCTAGGAAATGTCGAGCCGGAGACAGTTGGCTATAGCTCTGCATGGGTAGCAAAAATGTGGGTTTTTTCAGAGTGCATTTTATATTTATAGTGCAACTTGCCTACCAATCTGCATCGGCCCTACAAAGCCAAAGGCAAACTGGGTTCCACCACCACCACAGCCACACAGCCTATACTATTGACCATCTATAGTGTTACTTATTATTGATACTATATTTCATAAAGTATAGAATGTATAAGGATACCAAAAATTACATAAATGTCCAAAGCCGTTGCTAAGTTCATCTGCCGCTTCATAAGACTCCCGGATTTCTTCAATGCTCTGCAGACACTGGCATAACTAGGGCAGGGCGAGTGGGGTGCGTGCCCTGGTCGCCATGGGACCGGCGGCACGGGGGGGCGCCGCCGGCCACGGTACCGGCCCGCCCTAGTTAGCCAGTGTAGCGCCGAGCGCAGTGAGTGCGGTCAGCGCTACACATTTACACAATGCTGGCGCTAGGCTTCCAGCGCCGGTCCTGTGCTGCACAGCTGAGCCCCTTCCCTCCCCCTGAGTGCTTGCCCAATAGCACCAGGAGGAGGGTGGCAGGCGGGCTCAGACTGTGCATAACACACACATCGCCGCCAGCACTGGCGGCGATGTGTGTGTTAATCAGCAGCCAATGAGAGTCAGACAGACTCTCATTGGCTGCTGCTGCTGCACACACATCACTGCCGAGCGGCAGCGATGTGTGTGTGAATCAGCAGCCAATGAGAGTCTCATTGACTGCTGAGCGCCCACTGCCAGAGCCGGGCTTCCATCCGGCTCCTGCAGTGGTAATGGGAGAAACATCATGATGTCATGACATCTCTCCCATAATGCAGAGCGGCCCGGCCCGGGAGGATGGACGTGCGGATGGCGGCGGGAGCTGGAGCGTGGATACAGGTAAGTATTTTTCTTTTGTTTCATTTTAGTGTGTATTTTGGGGGAGGGGGGTGCGCTCTATTACAAAGAAGGGGACTACTACTGGGGGCTCTACTGGGGGGGATACTACTGTGGGCACTGCTTCAGGTGGGGGGGACCAGTACTGGGGACTACAACTGGGTGGGGGATACTACTGGGGGCACTGCTTCAGGGTGGGGGACCACTACCGGGGGTGATACTACTGGGGAACTGCCTCGAAGGGGGGGACCACTACTGGGGGGATACTACTGGGGGGGGATACTACTGAGGGCACTGCTTCAGGGGGGGACCACTACTGGGGGGGATACTACTGTGGGCACTGCATTGTGGGGGACCACTACTGGAGACTACCACTGGGGGGGATACTACTGTGGGCACTGCATCATGGGGAACCACTACTGAGGACTACTACAGGGGGCACTGCATCAAGGGGGACTCCTACTGGGGAAACTATATAAAGGGCACTCTATAGGAGGGATTACTACTGGGGGCACTATATAAGGGGCTCACTACTGGGGCACTGCACAGGGGGGTCCACTACAGGGGGCACTGAAAAGGGAGAACCACTACAGGGGGCACTGCATAAGGGGGACAACTACTGGGGTCACTGTATATAAGGGATCACTACTGGGGGACTGCATATGAGGGATCACTACTGGGGGCACTGTATAAGGGGAACTAATGGGGGGCTGCATAAGGGGGACCACTACAGGGGCACTGTGTAAGGGGCACTGCATATGGGGGACCACTACTGGGGGCCTGTATAAGGGGAACTAATCGGGGCCTGCATAAGGGGGACCACTACTAGCGGCACAGCATAGGGGGGACTGTATAAGGGGCACTGCATTAAGGTGCAAATGGAAAGAAATGTTCCCAGTGACAAGAAAGGGGTGTGTGTCATGTTAACACGCCCCATTTTTCAGTGGCCACGCCCACTTTTCGCTGCGGCGCGCGCACATAGGGGGAGGGTGTGGGGCTCCATTTTCAAATTTGCCCTGGGCTCCAAATACCCTAGTTACGCCACTGTCTGCAGAGCAGGGACTTGGATTGTGGAATGGTGAACACATCCAGGAAAAAAACAAACCTACCGCATTTAACAACTTACTGTGATTGCTAAACCTGTATATGTCTGAAATATTCAATTCACATAAGCCCTAATAGGACTTTTGATGGGCTGGTCATACTCAAGCACTTGGAAACATTCATCAAGAAATCCTGCATTTGCCCCTGAGTGCCTATTGCAGGAGTTCCCAACCAGGTCCTCAAGGCACATGTCCAGGTTTTAAGGATAGCAATACTTGACTTAAAACCTTAAGTCACTGATGACTTAATTAGTACATCAGTTATTTTGATTTAACCAACTGTGCTTTAGCATGGATATCACTAAAATCAGGATTGTTAGTGTGCCTTGAGGACCGAGGTTGGGAATCACTGGCCTATTGGCCTGCATCTTATATTAAAATAATTTACTCTAAACCTAAGTCTCCAAATTATATAGATTCAATATATGAATTACTCTGAGTTTCCAATCAAAGTAGACATTCTCATCTTTGAATAATACTTAATGGGTATTAAGTATTAATCAAAAAGATGTCTGCCCATGCCCAGGCAGTTCAACTGCCCTGGCTCCTGCACCTGCAATACACTGACTGTGTGCAAACATCATGTCACGATCCTGTCTAGTTGTCACCTTTTTGCCACAATCGATTGAAAAAGGAAATATTTTTATACACAATCGATTGCTGCAATCAATCTCTGATGTATGGGGGCCTTTACCCCTGTCAGCTGCCCCATGGATCTTTGTGTGTAATTTGCCTAGAGGATTTCCTCTGATTATTGCACCTGGTCTCTCCTCTGTCTGTGAGCACTGCTAGCCCTGATTGGAATCGCAGGTGTGGTTCTGATTCTCAGAGCTGCAGAGATGAATACTCCCTCTGCATGTTGTGCCTTCCACCACTCAGAATGCTACTGCCACACCACCTGTCCGTATCCACCAATTGCTGCCAGACCCAGGGTATATATATCCTACCCTGATAGCATTCTGGGCCTGAACATCTCGTCTTCCCGTGTGTATGGTTCATGCTGTTTCTGCATTCAAGTATATCCCTGAAACCTGCTACAGCAACCCCTGGTGCAATCCAGAAAACCTGTTACAGCTGTACCTGGCAATCCAGTAAATCTGCTACAGCAACCCCCGGTGCTTCCAGAAATCCTGCTACAGCTAAACCTGGCAATCCAGTAAATCTGCTGACAGCAACCCCTGGTGCATCCCGAAAACCTGCTACAGTAATACCTGGCATCCAGTCGTCCTGTTACAGCAATACCTGGCCTGTGCTCTGCTGCTAGTCCTACTCCTGGTTGGTCCCTGGCACTCTGTAAACCTGCATCGTGTCACCCTGCCTTGCTTCCTGCTGTGGATCAACTCCTGCCCCTTTTACCTACCTACTCCCTCCCTGAACCTAAAATTCCCAAACCTACCCATTCCTTCCTGAAACCTGTTATTCCCAATTATCCTATCCAGCCTGCACCTGAGTTCCAACCTTGTCACAGCATTTCCAGATTACCCTGTTTAGCCCTCATCTCAGCATTACCTGACTTCCCTTCAGCCAAGCTCATCAGTTCTATCCACGTTGTTCCAGTCCAGAGTCAAGTTCCAAGCTCATCAGTTCAGTCCACGTTGCTCCAGTCCAGAGTCAAGTTCCAAGCTCATCAGTTCAGTCCATGTTGTTCCAGTCCAGAGTCAAGTTCTTAGTTCATCAGTTCAATTCAACAAGTCTTCCTGCCGGTCCCAGTCCGGTCCCTCCAGTTCCTGTCATTTATCATCAAAGGCAGTTTTCACTGCTACCCAAGTCTTGTAAATAGAGCTATTAACATTATCTGTGATTCCAGTCATGCCGGCCTCCGTTGAAACCCGATCACCACCTGAGACAGGTAACTCGCAGACACCAATCATGACAGAATGTTCAGGCCCAACGATGGTGGCGGATCATTCACCTATTACGGGACTAGATGTTTTCCGTAACCTGGTCACCCGCTTGGATTCACAGGAGGCCATACAGCATCAAGTGCTACAGCTTTTGAAAATCCTGAATAACCGGCTAGATGTTACCCAAACCTTACCTGAACCCCTAACTACCTTTCATCGACTGCTGGAACAGCTTCAGGCTCTACTCAGCAAATTTTTCAGATCATTCCTGAATTTCTTAAAGCTGCCTCTGCGTCGACTAAAACCTCTGCCTTGGAATCCCTAAGAAACAAGGATTCTTCCGGACCAAGTAATGTCAGACATTGTAGTTACCCACGCCCCAAGCTCTCTGTGGCCGAACGCCAGAGGCGCAAAGATTTACAGCTCTGTCTCAATTGTGGGAGTTCTGACCACTTCATTAAAGACTGTTTCCTTTGCAACTCCAGCAGTGGTTCCAAGTGTCAATGTCTCAGTGCCCGTTCCGGCTCCAGCCCGGATCCTGCCCGTTCCGGCCCCAGCCCGGATCCTGCCCGTTCCGGCCCCAGCCCGGATCCTGCCCGTTCCGGCCCCAGCCCGGATCCTGCCCGTTCCGGCCCCAGCCCGGATCCTGCCCGTTCCGGCCCCAGCCCGGATCCTGCCCGTTCCGGCCCCAGCCCGGATCCTGCCCGTTCCGGCCCCAGCCCGGATCCTGCCCGTTCCGGCCCCAGCCCGGATCCTGCCCGTTCCGGCCCCAGCCCCGATCCTGTCCGTTCCAGTCCCAGCCCGGATTTTGCCCGTTCCGGTCTCAGCCCGGATTCTGCTTGTCCCAGCAGGGGACTCCAGTCAGCAGCCTCAGGAGGGGGTCTCCAGTCTCGTACCCCAGGAGGGGGTCTCCAGTCTCGTACCCCAGGAGGGGGTCTCCAGTCTCGTACCCCAGAAGGGGGTTTCAAGTCTCTTACCCCAGAAGGGGGTTTCAAGTCTCGTACCCCAGGAGGGGGTTTCAAGTCTCACACCCCAGGAGGGGGTCTCAAGTCTCGCGCCCCAGGAGGGGGTCTCAAGTCTCGCGCCCCAGGAGGGGGTCTCAAGTCTCGCGCCCCAGGAGGAGGTCTCAAGTCTCATGCCTCAGGAGGGGGTTTCAAGTTCCTGTTATCAGGGAGAAGTGTCTTGTACTACAAAATCTGATCATGATTCCTGTTCAGCGTCTCCTGCAAATATTGTTTCAGAAGATGATAATCTCTGTAGCCTGTTCTCAGCTTTGATTGTTGATGCTACTGTCTCTAGCTCCCCAGGACTCCTTCCAGTTCCATCAGTTGGTCCGAATATCGAACATCTGTCAGCTTCTGTTGTTTTGACTCCTCATAAATCGGAGCATCCTCAAGTCTCTTCCAGCCCTGCACCTGAATGTGCGCCACAGTCCTTGAACACACAGGATTCGTCGGATAGTTCACCATGCATTTATTTTGATGGGGACTTATCTCAATACTATGCTTTATTGAAACAATTCTTCGGTATGATGAATTCTTCTTTGCCATGTGGAGTCAAGTCTACTAATATGGTAGAGTTTATTATCTCATCTTTTCAAGGTAAAGCTTGGGACTGGGTTGCCCCTATTTACAACTCCAAAGATCCAATGCTTCAAAATATAAAGACTTTCAGTGAAGCTGTTGTCAAAGAATTTGGTCCTTACCCTGTAAACCAAAATTCTAGCGAAGTTCTCAGTTCCAAAATATTGTCCAAGCACTCTGTTTGTGCTACCAAGAATTCGTCCTCCACTCCTCTGAAATCTGAACAACCGAATTCCAGGCATCCCAAGAGAGCAGCACTTTTGAATCTGTAACCCAGAACATGACTTGTGCACACACCTCCTTGTCCCCTTTCTGCTACTGTTCCTCCCAAAATTCTGATCCTGTCCTTCCCAGCCACATATTTCCACAGGAGTTTCCAAAGATTCCTGGTCCATTGCAGGGCACAAAACGTTCTCGCAGCAAAAAGAAGAATCAGCGAAGGTCTTGAACTATCTCCTTGTAGACTTTCCACTCCAAGTATCCCAAGAAATTGGGAAGATGTCTGAAGAAAGTTTTTGTTTTGGTGTCCGGAGTCCACCCATAAAGAGGGGTGTACTGTCACGATCCTGTCTAGTTGTCACCTTTTTGCCTTGAGACTTACCCCTGTCAGCTGCCCCATGGATCTGTGTGTGTAATTTGCCTGGAGGATTTCCTCTGATTATTGCACCTGGTCTCTCCTCTGTCTGTGAGCACTGCTAGCCCTGATTGGAATCGCAGGTGTGGTTCTGATTCTCAGAGCTGCAGAGATGAATACTCCCTCTGCATGTTGTGCCTTCCACCACTCAGAATGCTACGGCCACACCACCTGTCCGTATCCACCAATTGCTGCCAGACCCAGGGTATATATATCCTACCCTGATAGCATTCTGGGCCTGAACATCTCATCTTCCCGTGGTGTATGGTTCATGCTGTTTCTGCATTCAAGTATATCCCTGAAACCTGCTACAGCAACCCCTGGTGCAATCCAGAAAACCTGTTACAGCTGTACCTGGCAATCCAGTAAATCTGCTGACAGCAACCCCTGGTGCATTCCAAAAACCTGCTACAGTAATACCTGGCATCCAGTCGTCCTGTTACAGCAATACCTGGCCTGTGCTCTGCTGCTAGTCCTACTCCTGGTTGGTCCCTGGCACTCTGTAAACCTGCATCGTGTCACCCTGCCTTGCTTCCTGCTGTGGATCAACTCCTGCCCCTTTTGCCTACCTACTCCCTCCCTGAACCTAAAATTCCCAAACCTACCCATTCCTTCCTGAAACCTGTTATTCCCAATTATCCTATCCAGCCTGCACCTGAGTTATAACCTTGTCACAGCATTTCCAGATTACCCTGTTTAGCCCTCATCTCAGCATTACCTGACTTCCCTTCAGCCAAGCTCATCAGTTCTATCCACGTTGTTCCAGTCCAGAGTCAAGTTCCAAGCTCATCAGTTCAGTCCACGTTGCTCCAGTCCAGAGTCAAGTTCTTAGTTCATCAGTTCAATTCAACAAGTCTTCCTGCCGGTCCCAGTCCGGTCCCTCCAGTTCCTGTCATTTATCATCAAAGGCAGTTTTCACTGCTACCCATGTCTTGTAAATAGAGCTATTAACATTATCTGTGATTCCAGTCATGCCGGCCTCCGTTGAAACCCGATCACCACCTGAGACAGGTAACTCGCAGACACCAATCATGACACATCAAGTTGTCATAGGTTCTACACAGTGGCATCTTTAGAGAGGAGGGGGCCCGTGTGCATTCCCCATCACGGGACCCTTCCTCTCACCCCGGCGGCCGGCAGCCAATTGACGCGGCTGGCCGGCCACCACAGAATCAGTAGACTCTGGGCACTAGAGTGTGCCCAGAATCTACTGCGCATGTGCAGATCAACGGAGAAATGGTGCGGCACCATTTTCACTGTGATTTCCGTACAGTACATGTGCAAAATGCTGGAAAAATGGCCACGGTGGCCATTTTCCGGTGTTTTCAGCAGCGCTGAGAAACCCGACGCAGGACCTCGGAGAGGTAAGTTTTAGATAATATAGGTGCAGGGTGTGCAGTGCAGAGCCCCCCCCCCCTGGACCCCTCTACAGTTAACAACCTGCATTAATTTAATTCTTTTTGGATGCAACAAGAGGGATGGACAATGTTATGTTTCTTATTTTTCCAGAAGTGTAGGTGTTATTAAAGGCGTGTAATTACATTTATACACTGCAGATAGGATTCACTCAACTCTATTTCTTTTAGTTCTCTATTATTTATTACCAGTTATTTATATAGCGCGCACATATTCCGCAGTGCTCTCTTTGGGCTCTATTTACTACAATCCGCATATTGAATGCGGATTGTAGTGTGATATTACCGACTGAATTCGCATTGCGAATTCAGGCAATATCACAGGGATTTACTATAAATCCCTTGCAGGGACAGAGCTTGCGATAAAGCTCTGTCCCTGCGGATCCCATCCGCACTCTAGTCGCGGTATTTTTGGAAAAAATACCGCGACTAAGAGCCCGCGCATGTGCCGACCGACCACCGTTACTACCCCCCCACCGATGCTAAGCCCTGCCCCCCGGCGCTAAGCCCCACCCCCCACGATCGCGGGCCCCCCGCGACCCCCCCTCACCCCCCCCTGCACCCCCCCACCCTTCATTACACTTACCTGCATCCTCCTGGCCTCCGGTGATCTTCTCCGGGCTTCCCGATCAGGTGATCTCCCATACTGCACTGGGGCCCGATCACCTGATGACCGGGCCCCAGTGTACTATGGGAGACCAGCTGACCGGAGAGGAGCCATCACCGGAGGCCCGATCACCGGTCCCTGGATTCAGGTAAGGAAAAATTTTTAATTTTTTTTTTCTTTTTTGTACAGCAATCAGCTTGCGGTCTGCTTAGACCACATAGCTGATTACTGGTACCGGCTCCCGCCTCTGCTCTCCCCGTTAGAGCAGAGTGGGAGCCCGGTAACCGGGGGAGACCCTGGATAACGCCACACCCTTTTTCACGGTATTTTTTTACAATTTATTTTTAGTAACTTAGGTCGGATCACATTTCCCATTACAATTATGGGAAATGCGATCTGCTTTACTAAAAATAAGTGATACTGGGGGTTGGAGTAGAATTTTACTAATTCTACTCCAATTGCCCTGTAATAAATACAGGTGAAACTAAAATAATGTGAAAAGGGTGTGAAAACACCCTTTTTCACTTTATTTTAGTAAAAATAATGTTAATAAATAGAGCTCTCTCTCTCTCTCTCTCTCTCTCTCTTTCTCTCTCTCATATATAGTATATATTTGGCAGATTTTAACCTTTGCAAGTGGACTTCTTACTATGTGTCTGAGAACTCCTACGTAAGTCAGTGAGATAATTATAGAAGCAGCAGCCCTGTGAAGTAATCACGACATGCCTAGTTGCAATTGTCTTATACTGTTGAAGCATCCATGAGTCAGCCAGTGCACAGCGCAGGGTCAGGGCTGACTGCTGGAAATGGAACTGCGTCTACTCTTTATGTCACTGTCACGGCTGGGAAGTGGATGGTGAATCACATCCATTAATGACGTTTGTGGCAGCAGAACATTACATGCACAGAATTTAATGTAACACTTCCCATTTACTCTCATGAGGAGATTGGCTTACTGGAGGAAACTAGATTATTAACAGTATCTGTTTATGGAATAAGAGTAATTAAGCTCTTGGTACTGTTGCTCCACACAGTGCTGCTATAAATGTATTTATTGTGGTGTTCTAATTTATAACCATGATCCTAAATACTAAGGAACATGGAAACAGGTAACAAGATGAATAAACGTTCTGAAACATTTTGGAATCGATTACATGATATAGGAGTACATTCATTATGGCAATTATTGGGGACCAAACGAGAACCTTGGTTCACACATTAATGATCTCCGGAAGGAGCCGGATGGGGGAGGAGGGATCTGAAAGGATCAGAATGAAGATGGCGTAAGTTCCGGCAATCAAGCACTGAAAATATATTATTTTCAGAGTTTGAGGAATTTAGGTCCCCATACTAGTGTTTGGGGTCGGTGGGCCACATCAGGGCTGAAAGGTAAGCCATAGATTTATTTATTTATTTATTTATTTATTACTAGTTAGTTATATAGCGCACACATATTCCGCAGCGCTTTACAGAGAATATTTGGTCATTCACATCCGTCCCTTCCCCAGTGGAGCTTACAATCTATGGGGGTCATTCAGACCCACTCGTGAGCGGCAGTACGCTCGCAAGCGTGTCGACATTCCCCCACTGCGCATGCGCACAACGGAGGGAGCTCCGTCGTGCGCATGCGCGAGACCCTGCGATGGACGGGCTCTCCATCGCTCCGGGTCTCGCACCAAAGGGGGCATGCTGTCGATGTTGATTGACAGCACGCCCCCTTTGGTGGGCGTGCCGGGGGCGTGCCTGCCAGACGGAGGTGTTCCCATGGGAACGCCTACCGTCTCAAGCCGGCCCCACTGACATCACTAGTGACCCTACCGCAGGGTCTCCGTCGCAAGCCCGATGGTCGCGATGGTCAAGACCATCGTGACCATCATCATGGACGCTCGCTATAGCTGTGGGTGGTAACCCACAGCAATGCGAGCGTCCATGAGGATGCTCCAAAAAAAGGTAGGAGGGCCCTGATTCAGAGCGAGCGCTCTGGTCAGAGCGTTCAGCTCTGAATCAGGCCCAATATTCCCTACCACATGCTCACACGCATACACACTAGGGGTAATTTTTTTTGTTGGGAGCCAATTAACCTACCAGTATATTTTTGGAGTGTGGGAGGAAACCGGAGCACCCGGAGGAAACCCACGCACGCCCAGGGAGAATATACAAACTCCGCACAGTATCGAACACACGACCTCAGTGCTGTGAGGCAGTAATGCTAACCACTACACCATCTGTGCTGCTGTGCTGATCGGTGATATCTCCTGTGTTACCTTTATAATGAATGGCCCTGAAACTTAATTTACACAAAAGTAGGTGGAAATGTTAATTTTAAACTAAGTGATGATGATTGGACCCTATAGGGAACTATTTTCATGCACTTGAGTTGGTGGCATAAGTCTGTTATATATAGCACTTTGTTAATGCTTTCGTTATATGCCAGAAATGATTCTCATTTTTTTTTTTTTTAAATAAGAGATTGCTCTAAAAGAACAGTTTTGGGCTGTTGCAGAGTTATAAGTAAAAAGGGAGCACATTACTTGCGTATTTGTGCAGATATGCAGAACTATATGTGTCTCAAAATGTGTATGCCATGCTATGGGCTTCATAAGCATCTGAATAGATGCACAAGCTACGCCTCCTAACAGGCTTATATTCACTAATGTGCTGGTCTGAATAAGACACAGTTTCACGGACATGCCCTGCCTGAACTGTGGCTATGTGAGAATGCCCCTTCACACACCTGTTCCCCCTCTCTGACTTTGTATTCTCATACTTTTGTGTGCCCCTTTTCTGAGCATGCCTAAAACATACACCATACAAATGGACGTACGTTCATCTCTGCATCAGCCTCTTCTGTGTGTATATTGATTTGGTGAATGAGCCATTCTACCCTCCAGGGATTCCCCTACATGACTTGGGGATGATATTGCTATATCACCTGCTGACCTTTTTAATGACACTATACACTATAAATGTCATGCTAATTAGCTTCTGATTTGGGGTGGCAGAGCTCCACCTATCCACAAATGACACTGACAGATATATCAATTGATCGGCCAATATTTCTGGTGCCCGTCGGCCAGTGTGTACCAGCGATATGTCTGTGAATGACGTCTTTCACAGACATATCACGTTGGCTTTGCTGGACAGCCGATGGACAGTTATATCTGCAGACATATCTGTCCATCGACAAGTGTGTACAGGACCGCCAGTACACATGCAGCAGCAGCCCACAGGGATGGGGGTGGACCCCCCCGGCCAGCGAGACCCATGGCTGCCTGGAAGATGATGGTCGTTCAATGTATATGAGCGACCATCATCTAGAGATTGTCACGGCCAGGGTTTCTCGGGATGGTAGTCACCGGGTATTACCTGTGAGGTCGTTATGGCGGGAGGTCTCTGGCAGCAGTGCTGGTGTTTGGCGAGGGGCATTGGCTGCATGTGGTTCTGTATGGGCACATTGTCACTAGGCCTGGCGAGGTCTGGCGGTGTTTCCATTCCATTGGCATGGGCGCCGCCATCTTGCCTGCGGCCATGTGATTCCAGCTGTCCAATCCTAGTAGGTCATGTGCTCATTCCAGCCAGTCACAGCATGGCACTGAGTATTTAGGAAGGTCCAGAGCCTTCCTTCCTTTGCCAGTGCAACGTGTTTCTCAGCTGCGGCTGAGAGAGAGTACTTGTGCCTTATCTGCCTGCTTGTTATACGCTTCTAGCCTGAACCTTGCCTGCTCCAACCTGCTGGACTTACCCTGCACCCTCCATATACCTTCTTACCTGCCTGAGTACCTGAACCTGCTGTTTCCCTGCACCTTGCTTCATTTCACTCCCAGCTGGACTTCACTACCTCTGCCTGCATCAGTTACAGCTCACCAAACCTGCATTCAGTTACATCTCATCAAACATGCATTCAGTTACATCTCATCAAACCTGCATTCAGTTACAGCTCATCAAACCTGCATTCAGTTACAGCTCATCATTCCTGCATTCAGTTACAGCTCATCAAACCTGCATTCAGTTACAGCTCATCATTCCTGCATTCAGTTACAGCTCATCATTCCTGCATTCAGTTACAACTCATCATACCTGCATCGTGTTTTCAGCTCACCATGCTTATTTACTGGACTGTTCCTGCCTGTCACCACCTGGACATTTCCCCACTAACCCCCACTACAGTTATCAAGTGCACTTTAGTGCTATACCTGGACTTTTTCATTTGCCATTCCCATGTCTTCTAAGTCACTTATTAAAAACTCCACTTTTTCATTTAAGTCTCCTGCTGTGTCTACTCCTATCACCACCCCGGGTCCACAACAAATACAGAACCTCACACAGATATGTCTGCAGATCACTCGATGGTGTGACTAAGTCTGTACCCACCTTTATAGTACTGTATATACCCTAATCAGCATAATATTCAGGGCCAGATTTAGGGGTGACTGAGAGAGCTGATGCCTAGGGGCCACCATTACTACCACACTCATATGAGAATGGTGTCCAGACTGCTTGGACCAGAAATATACACTATAAGCTGTGAGGTCATGTTGATAATCTAGAGAGTGCCACACTGAGCTGTGCTGCAACCTGCTCCATCCTCCAAGTCAGTCACACCGATTGCTGATGACTACAGTGACACTCACACAGTGCTGGCTGTTACTCCAGAGTTCAGACAGTGACTTTGCTCTGCATCTCCGCCGACCTTCCTGACTGTTGACCACCATTGTACTACAAGGGAGCCAGGGCTCAGATGACAATGACTTCTGCATGAGGGGGCTCTGCCAGACTGCCTCTATTAATAAAGGGGCATAATGAGAGTGCTCTGATTGACATCTTTAAGGGTGCATCTTAAGGACACGGGTAAGATTGGAGGCATATCGAATGGGTTTAGTGTCCTTGCATCACCATGTCACTATAGTATTGCATTTAGTACTGTACACCCATTAGTCTCTTTTTCAAGCGTAAGGGGAGCAAGCCCAAGACACGCTCAGCTATAAAAGTAGAACTTTTTAGGTGTTTTTAGTTAGAGATGAGCAGTTCAACTTCCCTGGAAACCGAACACACCTGACCTTAGGAGATCCAAGTGTTTCTGAGTCCCGGCTCGGGTCTTCTCGCCAAGTTTAGATACCAAAATGAGGTGCGGATCTCGCCTGTTTTGGATTACATATAAAAGTCCCTCCCTCGTGATCGGGCGCCATTTCACACAAGAGAGTGAAGGGAGAGGGTGTGGGACTGTGAGCTGGAGCACTGTGTTAAAAAAAAGTCATGGGCACCATTAAGATGTCATTAGGACTAGGAGGAGTAGGTAGGAGTGCAAATAGTTTTTTTTTAAGTAGTAGCTGGAGTAGGTCCCTGGTGGAAAGGGACAGGCTGACTCAGGCATTCTCATTGTAGTGTGTTTGTTTTATTTGTCACACACACTGCACACTCACACACTGCAGTGCAAACAGGGTGCTGTCTGTGTGGTGTTTCTGTTTGTTTGTTAAGGTGAACCTGCACCTTTTTTTCTCTATGAAATCTATCACTTCAGATATATATACACAGTCAAGTCACATTATTATGACCACTAGCTAATAGCCAGAGTAACAGCCGTGTGCAGCACGGACAACAACTACATGGGCTGGGAGTGACTCAATAAGGTGCTGGTAGGTTGGCACAGGTATCTGGAGCCATGCTGACTGCAGTGCATCCCACAGCTGGAGGGTGTGTGGTGGATTTTCCATAGAGGTGGTCAATCGAGGTGGTCCCACAGATGCCCAATTGGGTTCAAGCCTGGGTAATTAGTGGAACAGGGAAGTACTTGGAAGTCTTGGTCATGCTCGTCCAACTACCGTCGCACATTTCTGGCCGTGTGACGTCGCATTGTCTTGCTGAAAGATCCCATCCGGCTAAGGGAAGACAATTAGCATGTATGGGTGTACGTGCTCTGCAAGGATGGATTCATAACCAAATCGGTTGAGTGTGCCTTCCACATGGATGAGTGGGCCCAGAGAATGCCATGAAAATATTCCCCAGACCATAACGCTGCCACCACCAGCTTGTGTTTTTCCAGCATTGGTTGCAGAGTGTTTGTTCACCGATGTTTCTTGCCTGACATGCCAATGTCCATCCATTCGATGAAGCAGAAAACGTGACTAATTGGAGAAGGCAACTCTTTGCCAATCAGCGGAGGTCCAATTCCGATACAAGCGTGAAAATTGAAGCCTTTTCCACCGATGCACCTTCGTTAGCATAGGTGCCCCATATGCAGCGCGGTTTGCTGAATTGTCATTTTAGACACACGTCTAGCGGCACCCAGGTTCATTTTGATGGTGAGCTGCTCCAATGTATCATGTCGGTCAGCCCTCACACACCTTCATAGCCGACGTTCACCTTTCACATCAATGGCACGTGGTGCTACGCAGTTTCCACATTGGTTATATGCAATGGTGCCATTTGTCCAGTCATGATACACCTTCACCACAGCAGCATGCAAAAAGTTCACAAACTGCGCTGTTTCAGAAATACTGCCACCTTTGGCCCGAAAGCCAATAATCATCCCTTTTTGTAACTTGGATAAATCACCCCTTTTACCCATGACAGAAACAAGTGATATGTGTGCAGATGGCCTATCGTACACCTTATATACCCACCAAGCCAGCAACCGGCACGTGACGTATTTAATGGGCTGCATCAAATCAAATGTAGGAGGTGGTCTTGTGGATGTATATACGCGTATGCTGCGGGTAATATAAATATTGAACACATCAACATTTTCCTCAATAAATATATTTGTAATGGGGATATTGTAATGAAATTTTCTCCAAATGTCATCAACAACTCATGCACTCCACACATGCTAAGAAATCAAACCATAGATGTCCAAAAATTAAGTTATGTGTAATAATGAACACATGAAGAAAGGGAGGTGCAAATAGGCATGGAAAGCCAAGACATCAGCTGATATCTATCAGTAATTAGAAAGCAATCCTACCCCTTGTCAGTGCAAATTAATATAAGCTGGTTCAGTCCCAACTGATGGCCTATAAAAAGGTGTCTCATTACCAAGGTGTCACACAAGAAACATTTCATGATGAATAAAAGCAAATAGCTATCTCAAGACCTTTGCAACTTCATTGTTGCAAAACATACTGATGGCATTGGTTACAGATGGTTTTCTAAACTTCTGAATGTTCCAGTGAACATTGTTGGGGCCATAATCCGGAAGTTTAAAGAACATAATTTCACCATAAACCGGCCATGACCAAGTGCTCATCGCAAGATTTCTGAGTGAAAAGAGCAGGCGCAGCAACCCAGTACTAGTACGTCGGCTGCTGCCAGTCATGGTAGTACTTCAACATCTACTAAAGATGGTAAAGGGGAAAGAAGGTTTAAGAAAGGGCACCTGATACCTGAAATCTAAACAATATTACAGAATGTTTAAAAAAAAATATCACCTCTAACTTACTTGCTACCAAAAATTATAAAATTGACAGCATGCCATACACCACAAGCAGTGGCAAGGAAAGGCTCAGACCATAGCCTTTCTTTGTGAGTTGTGGTCCCACTACTGCTGTTTCTTGTCCTAGAATGCCTATTGTGGAAACCAGGGCGAAACACAGTCAGACATCTTCTGTAACCTCGCATGCAACACCATCTCACTCTGAGTCTAGAGGTATCACCTTTCAAATATGCAAATCAGGGCACATAAAGAACATTAAGGCTGAAGAACAAACTGTGTGTTCACAAACTTCGCAGATCCCTGAGAAGAGTCTAACGATGTCAATGAGTGCTATGTGTGAGCCTGAAACTTCTGAAACTGTAATTATAACGAATCCTTCTTCCACCATTTCTGCACCCTCTGCAAATGTGAGGATGAGTAGCAGTAAAAGTAATGATGAAGATGTAGAATTTGAGGATCCTTCTATGGAAGGACAACAGGACTAGGCGGGTATTTGTGTACCTGATGCTAATAATGATGTTGATGATTTGTTGGTCAAAAAAAGTTGATAAAATTCAGAAAGGGGATGTTGTTTGTGTCAAAGTAAGTCAGCGACCAATGGCAGAAATCCTTGGCGCTGATAAGAAGAAGGAGATTGTGATGCCTGGGCATAAGACCAAAAAAGCCACCTCTCTCGTGTAGAATTATTTTTACCCAAATCCAAACAATATTTGTAAAGCCATCTGTACCATTTGTGGGGCCAAAGTAGAGGTAGGGACATTAACTATCTAGGATCCTCCTCCCTGTTTCATAATTTGCAACAAGTTCATGCAAATTATTTGGGAAAATCTATAAAAATCCTGTAAAATAATAACAAGCATTCCAGCATAAGTTAGTAGCAGACTGGATCAATCCCAGTATATGAAATCTCCACCTACAACACCTTCATCATCAATCTCCTCAGTATTAATCAGAGGTAGTCCTCCTGCATCTAATTTGTGAAGGCTAACTGACTCCCCCCATCCAGGATTACCAAGAAGAATCCTTGTGTGCCAGGACTGCTGTTACTGATGGGAGTAAATCTTCATCACAAAAGGGGACCAAGAAGACTAATAGTTTCAAACAATAATTGACTGTGAAACAATCATTTGCAAGAGGAAGCAAGTATGAAAGCAACCATCCAATTGCAAAACAGATCATTGAAACCATGATTACTATGCTAGCATTAGATCTGCGTTCAATATCCGCCATCAATACATCTGGTTTTAGACTAGGGGTGGGCAATAAGCGACCCTCTAGCTGTTGTAGAACAACATAACCCAGTATGCCCTGCCACAATTTTGCTATTTGGCCATGCTAAAACTGTTGCAAGGCATGCTGGGATGTGTAGTTAAACAACAGCTGGAGGGCCTTTTATTGCCCATCCCTGTTTTAGATCATTAATTAAGGTCCTGTATCCCTGCAACTAAGTTCCAAAAAAAAAATTATTCTTGGACTAGAAAATGCCATTGTGCCAGGTATCCACTTAACCGTGAATTTACACACATGTCATGTTTTATTCACACAATAAAGTTGGTGGTTCAGAATTATTATATTTAAAAATCACAGGTGTATGCAGGAGATGCTGCCGGTGGCAAATTCCATTTCTGGGCATTTTTGGCATTCAGCAACAGCATGTAAAAGATTGCAGCAACTGCAAGAACAGTTCAATATGCCATGCCACCAACTGAAGCAAGAAGTAGTATCCAGGTAGAAATCCACCATTTTTACAGATGTGTCCACATACATCTTACCTCCATGTGATACAAGTCACGTTAAACATAACACATAAGCGTCTTTTCATTTTCAAATGAGTCTTATTCGCAAAGTGATGCAAATAGGATATACTAGCAACTTCTGCTAATTAAAATCATATGCTGCATGCCTATATTCTGTATGCAACTGTGGGTGTATCTGTATGCAAAATGCTACATTACAATGTCAGCGGCTGTGACACTGTAACATAAATTCACATACAGATACATCTGCAGTTGCACACAGAACATATGCATTCCGCATATCATTTTCATCAGCAAAAGCTGCTTGTGCGTCATTTTACAAATAAGGAACATTTGAAGGTAAAAAGTCACACAAAAATACGCTCAGCACTACAGAGTAATGCCACAGCATGGCGCGACTAGAAGGGCTGTTTAAGACGCAAGGAAGTAAAACGTATCTGGACACATCTGCATGCTTCAGCAACTGGAGAAACAGCAACAAGCCTTCCAAACCTACACAACAACCATGACCTAGGGAGAGGAGGGGGGATGTAGCTTAGTTTAGCACAGTCGAGAACACTCTCCGTTTTATGCAAGATACTGAAACTATTTGAAATAGTAAACAATGAAGTGAGTTCAGACACTGCTAGCCTGAGTCAGGTGATTCCATTAGTTAAATCAGCTAGAGAAGCTGAAGGAGGAGAGGAAATAAAGCGATTCCGTAAGTATGTTGGACTTGTAGATCAAGTTCTTTATGTGCTTCACAAGGACCAAAGAGTTTGCAACATCTTGAATTTGGATCACTATATTTTGTCAAGTATGCTTGATCCTAGGTTTAAGTTATACATAATGACTTTCATTCTAACTGACACAGATCGTAAGAGATGCAAAGAGCTGCTGATGAGCAAGTTGTCATCTCAGTGGCACATGACATGACAACATCTCCTGCTTCAGTTTCTCCTGCAAATGTTTCTGGCAGGAGAAAACTGACCTTATCCAAGAGACCCACTGGTGATTATGATGAGTCAACTTGCATGAGTGAAACAACAGTATGACATCTGGTCAGGCTTAAAAGAATTACCCACAATTATTGAGACCTCTACCATGACTCAATCTGATACAGTAAGCATCAACAGAATGGTGGAGGATTATAATATGACAATGTACAAATTAGCATGTCGCACAGTCACTTTGAATACTGGGAGAGAAAAAAATGACAATTTGGAGCCCTTTGTACAAACTAGCTTTTCTTTACTTAAGCTACAGTGTGTACTTGGAAAGAGTGTTTAGCACAGCCAGGAACCTTGTGAGTGATTAGAGTAGGAGGCTACTTCCAAAAAATGTGGAAAAACATGCTCAGAAAAATTAAGACCTTTGTCACCATTTACAACAAAGTACAGAGACATCTGTAACACTGGATTCCAGTGGGGATGAGCTAAAATTGTTTGATGAGGATGATAATGACATCTTCCAACTGTGACAATGATTAAAAACACTGTTAGCCACTTTAAGCCCATTGGTAGCTTGGTTTTGGGTCCCAAACAAACCAGGCACTTCAGCCACAAAAGTAGCAGTCCCTGTCTCTGAAGTGTTTAGTTTGTTAAACTGTGCATGTCCTTTTTAATATACAACATAACACTGGGTGGGTGGGAGGTCCCAAGGACCATTCATTGTGAACCACTTTTCATTATGGGCTTTGCCAAGATTGTGTATGTTTGACAAGCAGTCTATGTTACTGTACTTTACTGGAGCATTCATGTATTTTTGTATCTTGCAATGCCATCCATCACCAGTTGCTCATCTAGGCGTATAGGTCCCATTTCCTGCAGCTTCTCGAATCCACTTTAAAAATCCCATTGGATTTTGAAAGCTTGTTTTTAATAGTGTTTTCCATGGCTTCAATTTGTATTGTTTTAATAGTTACAGTATATTAGTACTGTAATCAATTAATCAATCCTTTACCTGGTTTCCACTAAATACTTCACTCCCATTTACCTGTGCTGGCCTTGGGTCTCTGACCTATTTCTTGATAATGGAAAACATTCTATAGCATCGTTTAGTATATATTAAACTGCTATCCTGTCTGCTGCTGCAGCACTTAATATTCATAGATGCTATATTCCTTTTTAAACTTCCATGTATTTGTGCAGCTACTCTGTTGCATACTTTAGCAAGCCAGCGCACTGCAACCTTTGGCCAATATTGGAGAAAGCAATATTGTGAGCTGTGCGGTGGCCAAAATTGACTGAAAATTACTGGAATTTAATGTTATTGATTTTAATACTGTAGCGACAATAGCAGGCCCAAATTACACAATTTTAGCTGTATTTATCATTTGTAAAGAAATCCAAAACCTAAACAGAACCAAAACACTTTTAGGGTGGTTTTGCCAAAAACAAAACACAGGGGTCCGTGCACATCTCTATTTAGAAGGCGCTACACACCAAGTAATTATGGTGACAGAGTATTGGAATGTAGTGTTTTTCAGGTCTGCAAAGAGACTTTGAAAGTCCAGATGGAGTTTATTTCCAAGCAATTTCGACTTTCCTATTTAATACAGACCTGGATTTTGGAATGGGAACGTTGATGCTTTATCTAGAGCAGGGGTAGATAACATGTGTTACTCCAGTGCTGTGAAACTAAACATTCCAGCATGCCCTGTCCCAGATTCAATGGTGATGAAATGGTGCATTAAGAGATCTAATCTTTTGTCTATGCATTGCATAAATATTTTTTGTTATGATTCACCCCCTTTAAGCTCTCATGGTGGCCTACTGATTTATTTAAGTCACTTTATTAAGGTGTTTCCTCTGTTTTAGTTACCTGTATGTTAACACATGGAAATAATGTGAAACAAAGAAAAGATGTCTATAAATTATACTTAACACCTGTGGGGAAAAAACAAAGAGCAATAAGTCATCCTTATAGACCAGATTATTTTCCCATTAGTAATGTTTGTAAAGAATCTCACTTTTCCCTTCTTAGGTGAACACAACTCATTTGCTTATGGGTGATCCAGTTTTTCCCTTATCTCATATTGTTTATTCCTGGCTTTGTTCCCAGCCACTTCTGACTCCTCAGTCTTGGCTTCGACTTGGTAGTATTTTCCTTCGGGAGATCACAGTTTCATGTTTAAGTAAGTGTCTTCGGGAAACTCGTTCATCCACCCTAGCTTACAGATGGAAGGGGAGTTTTAACACATCATCAACATCTCTGCAGCCTATAAATGTGTATTAAACCTTTTCAGAACTGATACGATATACCTTTAAATAATAAAGTGTAATAAGAGAGTGTAAAATATTTTATCAGTAAGCATTGTTTTACTGGGCTTTTTTTCACTTTCTTTTTCTCAAATATCTTTTTATCTTTTTATATTTATTTCAATGAATGCCTTTATCTATGAAAGTTGTTGGCATTGAATGTCTGCGAGACTCCTGGATCTCAGATGGATCTTTCTGAGACGCTTGAAAAAGCAGGCAAGTCTTTCGGAGACCCCTTGCAAAGGCCCACTTCCCGAGCAAAGTGAGTGGTCCAGGTGGCTTGATGGCGTGATTCATGTTGAATCACATCATCATTTCACGCCTCCCTACTTTACAATGCCAGTAATCATAGCATTGTATAGTGGGATGCGAGGACAAGATGACGTAATTGCAAAATCGTGACACACGCACCACCCACACCATACCCCCTACTGCACTTCCCACTTGGCTGCCCACTCCCAGAAAGTAGGTAAGTATGATTTATACAAATGTATTGCAACATAGACTGCTTGTTTGAGTTTACCGGGAAATTAAAGGCTAATTAAATGTTTATAGTAAAAATTTGAAAAGTTACCACCTATCATCCTGGCTCCCCCTTATTTGAGCATAGAGATCCTTCCCTAGGATTCACCTTTCTGTATAGAGAGATCAATAAATCTATAATTGGCAGTACTTACGAAGGATGATTCTGTCTGTAAGGAGGAAGCAAGCTTAGACCTTTGGTGTCCACATCTCATGCTGATAGATAGATATAGCACACATATATATAGCACACACATACAGTATATTTATATATCTATATAATAATCTTATAAGGTCTGTGCCAGGCATGCGCACTGGGTGCCAAGGCACACACCTGCACCTCCAATGACTCCCACTGTTAGAGTGATGGGACAGACCCTAGCAGGAGAGTAGGTGAGTATGCAGCTGTGGGAGGGCAGAACAGGCAAAGAAGCAAGCAGGGGGTGGGATGGAGCAAATTCGTTGACAGAGAGAGGTGGATGGAACAAAACAGGAGCAGAGCAATGAGTGGCATGGCCACCCTGTGCCAGCCTTGCCCCCTAGCCCAATTACATCATGATTTCACTCCTAGAGGGACTGGGCAACTGGCTCTAAGAAGTAGAGTACTACCCAAAGTGCCCTTAGGACTGATACTTCACCTCTTCTATCCCTAAGCAACACTTTTTGGGGTTGCTGTCAATTCTGCCACATTGATAAAGTCCAACACTGCTTGTGCCCTGGGTAAGTAAGACTGCCAGTCAGGACAGAGATAAGCAGCATCATACTGTCTATGGGTCAACACAATTTTTTCCATCATCCTCTGAAAGGTGATGGGTGCCCCATGAAGCCTAAATGGCAATAACTTGTGTTGGAACAGCCCCTCCACTACAGAAAAAAGTTGTTATTTATTTTCCATTGTCTGTCAACAGCACTTGCTAAGTCTAGAGTGGTTAAGTACCATGCTGTTCCTAGTATTTCAATAAGTCCATCCACAAAAGGCATTGGGAAGACATCAAATTTATATACACTATTCAATTTATGGAAATCTTTGCAGAAGCGCAAGCTTCCGTTGGGTTTTGGAATGAGTACAATGGGACTTTACCACTCTTCAAGTATATCTAACTCTAAAAATGTTTACATTTCTTTAGGTACCGATTCCTGTTGGGCTTCTGCTATTTTATATGGCTTTAAGTTAACCTTAACCCCTGGTTCAGTGATTATGTCATGTGGAATGACTGTTGTTTTACCAGGTGTCAGAAATCAAATCTCTATTTCTTATGATAAATTCTTTAGCCTCATGTAGTTGAATAGTTGAGAAGGTGTTTTGGCTATTGTTACTATGAGAACCAAGGGTACTGTGGTTACTGGAGGTCCCAGTGTTGCTGACAGAGCTATTCTATCTCTCCAAGGTTTTATAATATTTACATGGTAGATCTGTTCTGGCTTTCTTTTCCCAGGCTGTTACAGTTTATAATTACTTCACCCACTATTTCTAAGATTTCAAATGGTCCTTGCCACTTTGCCAAAAATCTACCTTCTACCGTGGGAACCAAAATAAGCTTTGTCTCCAGGAGCAAAGGTGTGCAATTGGGCTTTACAATTGTAGATACTCTGTTGTGCCTGTTGGACAGAGGCAGTTTTAAAGAGGAGAGGGCCCATGTGCAGCCTACGTGTGGGCCACCTCCTCTCTGTCAGTGCAACAGAGTCTGGCTTTGTGCCAGAGTCTAATACACATGTGCAGGTCTCCAGGAATATGGCACCAACACTATGTTCTCTATTGTGCATGTGAAAATCTCCAGGAAAATGGCCACTGTGCCACTTTCTTAGTGATTTCTATCTGCAGCGCCGCACGGGCCTATGGAGAGGTAAGTATAATATAATATGGGTTGTGGGTTGTGTTGCCCCCACTGGACTCAGGGGCCCATGTGCATCACACACCCTGCACCAATTTATGGATACAGCGATGCTGTTTGGCCTGTTCCAAGGGCACGACTGCAGCTATTATTTCTGAGAAACATGCTCAAAGACCATCTTATAAGGACTAGGTTACCCTTCTTCTGTCTCTTTTGCAATATCCAGAAATCCCCTTCTTGTTTCCCATAAAGCAAATCAAAAGGCGAGAACCCTCTGGAAGATTGTGGAACCTCTCTAATGGCCAGCAATAAATAGGATAACAATCCCAATCTTTTCCATCTTTAATAGTTTATTATATCTCTCCACTAAACCATCAGTCTGAGGGTGATACTGCCACATAAGGGTATGACAACCTACTATCAGGCTCTACTGGGTTTCTGTCAACCACTTTACATTCTCTCTAGCACTTACCAGAGTACAGTTGTTTAACAGTTTTGAGGCAAATATCTATTTACTTATTTCAAGATCAGACGTACAGTCAACTGGTTCAACAACATTTTCTACTTCAGCATGAAGTACATCATTCTGCTCTCCTTATTCTATGACTCCCCAATCATGCTTGCAAAGAGAGCACTTCATTCTTGTGGAACACTCCCACTGCCACTGTATCAGTAACATTAGCAAACAGGTCTGGGTTATTTACTTCTGTAATAAGTTGGGTTTCCCACAGCTTTCAGAAGTAGGAAATATTTCTCTCCAATATAGCATCATACATCATTAAGGAACAATTCCACAGTGACTACAATGGGTCCACACTGTGTTTCTTCAGGAGTTTTGTAATGCTGAGTATCCCCATGGATGCAGGTTACACCAACAGTTTTTCCTGATGTTTTGAGAGGGTTCCCCATTTTGGCTTTTATGAGGGTAACCAGGATACCAGAATCTAACAGAGCCTCTACCCATTTGCCTTCTACAGTGATTATACACATTTGTTCATCTCAATCAGCCTGTCAGTCTGCAGTGCAGGCTAAATGAGCAAAGAAAGGTACTCTGCAATTGATATAAGCAGTATCATTGCATTTCAAAGGTAAGTGGACAATTAGCAGCAATGTGTCTCAAGCCACCAGATCTAAAACATCTGATCACATTTTTATTAAGCCTTATACGAGGCGAGAACCTTCCTGGCACAAATGGCCAATCCCCAGGTTCCAAGCCAAGCCTTAGGATGTTTATGTTCACTCCACCACCCAGCACCCTTTTACCCTGGAACAGTCTTATCAGTTGTTACTGGAGATCTCTGTTGCATTACTAGGGCCCATTTGGATACACTAAACAGTTCATCAGTCTCTCCACCATGGGGACAGCAGGCCATTCCGCGAGAGGAAGGTAAGCATGAGATATCTGTGATATCTCCGGCTTTACCTTCATAATGAATGACCCGATAACTTAATTTCTACAATTGCAGGTGAAAATGTTTATTTTCTCCTGCTTTTGTAGAAATTAAGTGATGATTAATAGCCCCCCTAGTATCATATTGGATCCTCAAATGTCATTGGCCTGAAGAGTCTCAAAGTAGAAATGTGGTGCGGAATTGACATAGGGCTCAACTTGTGGCTTATTGGTGCATCAAGTGAGGTTCCAGTAGAAACATGGATCCCTGATGTGTAGCAGGAAAGGTCCTGGGGATACATGTGCTAGAATTTTAAGCAACCAAATAATTTATACTTGTTTTCCTGGTTGTCATGATAAGTCCAGATGTGAACCCAGTACAAAGCCATAGAAAATCCATTGGCTAAACCTGTGGCAATGAGTCTGAGAACCTTGGTTGACCAAGCCACTGGTTTTGGCCCCCAGACTAATTTTGCTAGGTGGCTGCTAAAAAACCAGACCAAATGTCAAGGTAACAAGCAAGCAAACTTTCAAGAACAATAAAGATAGTTACACAGTAATTCAGTCAGTAAGAAAAGAGGTTCAGGCAATGAATGTGTAAAACCTGTTGCTCAGGGCCTGGTCAAAAGAGCAGAATTATTTAAATAGAGCATGATTACATCATGGTCCTGTGCACAAATGAGCACACTCACAAAGTGCAGTACACCTAACTGACTGCAATGACAAAGTGCGCACTTGGCGCAGATGCGATTTGTATGTACTTAATTGAAATTTAGGCTTGTGGGAGTGGAGAGTCTGATGTGTTTGGACGGGTTGGGTGCGGGATCCCGGCGCCCAGGATCCCGGTGGTCAAAATCCCGATGCCAACATCCCAACAGGGTTAGGATACTGACACCTGTTGTAAAGTGTTCTAACCCTACCTCCAAACCTAACCTCCCCCCTACCCCCGCTGCCTAAACCTAACCCTCCCCCTCAGATTAAACATAACTCCCCCCCCCAGCCTAAACTTAACCTCCCACAGTGCCTAACCATAACCCTCCCCCTAGTGCCTAACCCACACCCAGATCCGGTGCAAGGTTTCTCAGTACACTAAGCAAACTTCAGTCTACTGCCCCCCACACCAATACCCACTTCCTAACTTCTCAGGGATGTGGAGTCTTATAAATTCCACAGCCACTGCCTGCATTAAGTATAACTGTGATTCAGTGGGACCCCCAGATCCCTACACCCTAGGCAGTTGCCTAATGCTAAAGGTAGAGCCGGCCCTGCCCTTACCCCTAACCCTCCCCCTAACCCCACTACTTACCATCGGGAGGCCGGTGGGATTCTAGTGCCAGCATTCTGAGTGCCAGCATAAACAACACTTATGCAGTTTGCTTTGATGGCTATGGATTGCTGCACACAGCACCAAGTTGTTATTTAAGCCCCTTTTATAGCTATGAAAGAATCCGTTGACACATCAGTTAATTGATTATTTTGGGGTAAATTGAGTTGTGCTCATAACAAAGAAAACATAGGACAAGTTGTATTGTGGTTTTGTAATAAAGTCAGATATGATATATATATAATGTGTTCATGGATGTGTAAGCTTATGCGCCATGATTGGGAAAAAAGCAAGTTAGTTTCTGCTATCAGCCCCTATTTTCTTTCACAGTTGAATGCCAACATACCAACCTGCTACATCATTCTTGTCTGAAATATATATATTAGTTCAATTCACAATGGAATATAACATCAACGGGTAAAATACTTGTCTTGTTCTGACTGTTACACGACTGTGCTTTTTGTCTTTAGAATGTGTTGAGAACAGAACATTCCATTTGTGAAAAATCATAGAGTGTAACTTAAGATTGACTACCTACTTAGAAAGCTATTGCATCGCTCCTGCATTCTCTTCTATTACACTATGAAACATTACAACATCATTTACCTAGAACATGGGGCACATCATACATCATTTATCTGTAATAAAGCCTAATGTAGGCAGCAGTGGTGCCCTGGCACATCCCGTGCTGTAATTGACATGTGAGCATTAGTATTATTAATATCTACTACATATAGTCGTGTAATGATTTTATTTGACATGGAGAAGAATGAGTGCATTCATCTGATAGAATTTTTTTTTTCTTGTTTAAACCACTTCTGATTTGCATTTTCTCATTGTACATGTCTTATTATTTTATTTGTTCCCTATTCTCAGAAAACTAAGGAAGACTTATCCTCAATAATAATGTATTGTTTCTCCTGAATGAATGTGTGTAGCCAATTCTGTACTTACAGCGCCACACACACAGGCTTGTTCCCGGGGTGTGCCATGTGTGCAGAGGCAAACCCTAATGTCAGCACTGACCCTGTGCTATACATTACTATGCCTGTGATATCCAGTATAGATATTGCGCCATGTAGCATGTATTGAATAGGCTCCAGTGGCTATTCATGGTCGGATTCAGAGGTGGATGCTAATAAGACATCAGGCACATTAACCCGATATTTTACTTGTGTGCCAATGATTACCACCAGGGGGACCATATCGAAATTGCATGAAGATTCATGCAAATTTAATGGGTATTCCTGGGTGGTAACCGGTGGGCAGTGGCGAGCAGCGACGGGTATGTCGGGGGCATGTTTGTGTCAGGGACTGCATCTAAAGACGAAGGTCCACTGACACCAGTAGTCATAGGCCTAACGACATTCTGTCTGCCATAGACAGACACAATGTCCGATGGTGTGGCTGATGATCCACCGATCTTTGATTGGCCACGGCATTACCATACAGGGTACACTACTGCGTCCATCTCCGAATCAGGCTCCCTGTCTGTGAGTATCCCTAGCCAGCAGAGGAGGTGCACAGACAGGCACTTATAAGTCTTATACAGTGTACAGGGCAGATGCCAGACGATAAGGGGAGAAGTGGAACATAAGCGCCTCATCCCTGTGTATGATCTGCATCATTCTCCCTTGGCCTCAGCTGCAAGGAGCTGCAGAACAGGAAATCAGCAGAGAGTGGTCAGAGCTCAACGTCTCCAGAGTCCAAGATAGTTCTAACTGGCAGTAGTACATTGGTGCTGATGAGGCGGTGGGGCACTACATCTGACCCTGCATCACAAAAGGTGAATATATTATTTTAAAATATTAATATTATAATATAAAAGACCAAAAATAATAGATCCATAACCCTTGTCTCAGCCACCACATTTATCTGAATGCTCACCAACACCATCCCCGCTGTCCCTTAATGCAGTGTGTGCCCTTAAAATGTTTTGTTTGCCTGGTACCCAGACCTTTTCATCTTCAAAAAGGTGACTACATTATTTAAAATAATATTATAATCTAAATGACCAAAAATAATTGTCACAGCGCACTGGACACCAGCACCATTCTCCTGGGCCTGCTACTGTATCCTCCAGCTTTGTACTCAACAGCAGTTTGCAGCGGTCATGGCTACCCTGGGAGCTCACGTGAACTGACCTGTGTGAAATTTAAAGGGCCAGGCGCGCCAACGTGACATCACATTTGGCGTGAGAACTGAACTTCTCTATATGAGAGGGAGTCTCTGGGCACTAGATAGTGTCAGAGTGTATTCTCCCAAACCATACTCCAGCATTCCTAATAACTAGTGACCCCTACTGCTCGTTCCTGGCCTTGGCTTTGCTTCTGACCTGATTCCTTCTCTTCCCTGGTTCTGCGCTTGGCATTCCGGATTGACCATGGCTATTCTTATTGACCTGTTTCCCTCTGAGCCCTGGTACCATATCATCTGTTTGGTTCTGACCTGCAGTACCAACTACGCATTGTATGCCTTCTACGTACTTACTACTACACTCCAATGTACACCTGCATTCATGCTAAAGAACCTAGTCAGCTACACCCAACACACAGATCGCGGTACTCTAAGTCCAAACCTCCTTGCGGGGGTCCCCGATAAATACCACGACACGTTAAACTCTGTGCCTCTGTACTGGGTCTAGCCAAACCTAAAGTACAGACCAGCAACCTCTATCTGTGAGTTTGTGACAATAATACATTTCCCCTACTAGTTCACATTCGACCTGAGATCCATAAGCCTAACCTCAGACCCCATACTTATCTAAGTTCTCAACACTTTTACCTATCCTCCATGGCAGGAATTTTTTTTATATGCATCCAACAGTAATTATTCTCATTACAGATGTTTTGTTTTGCCAATGTTGAGGGTACATGTATTATTATGTGCTATGGAAAAATGTAAATAATGCACCATCTGTAATTTGTGCTAAGAAAGTGAAAAATAGTGCTAGACACACCTGATAGCATACCCTGGTCTTGGTCTTCCCACTTTATTTATGATTGCAGTCACCTGTGTTGTAAACACCCTTCTTATCGATTAACTTGTTCAACACAGGTGACTTCAATCATAAATTATATAGTAAGTCCAGGATCAGAGCCTCTTGTACCTGGTGGAACGGGTCATGATGGGGCATCTGCGATAGGCGGTGCTAGACATTCCCCTCCAGTGGTAGACCCCATAATAAAATGTGCTGCGTATGGCTATGAACACAAACAATGACTTCCTGCTGTATTTCACAGCCATTTATACACAATATGAATACTCCAGTGGGATCTAAACATATGAAGAATGCGATTCTGATTGCTTGTTGAGGCATCTTCAAACCTCGTTTTTCCCCTCAACCAAAGGATGAAAAAGAAAATAAATTGCATTTGTTTGATTTCATAGGAGCAATATCAAGAAAAGGTTTCAAACCAAAAAACAAACCATTTCAATATGGATCAGAGAATGAATTGATTTAATTTATAAGAAGGAATGATGTACAGTATCTGAAATTCTTAAGGCACACTCAACAAGGTCAGGGTCAACCTCATGGGCTAAGAAGGCTCAGGTGTCAGAGAAGGGCATCTGCAGAGCAGCAGTTTGGTTCTCTATACATGCGTTCACAAGTCACTATGCTTTAGATGTTTCAGACAACCAAATTGGAAGCCAAGATCTTCAAGAAGCAGTTAAATAAACTGTTCTTGTATAAGCACATACTACATAATAATATATAATATTAGTCCTCCCTCATTTCTGCTTGAGTACATCCCAAAGTAATAGCTACCATGGAGTAGTGAGGAAGAAAATAGTGAATTATAGTCACCGATAATTCAGTTTCTTTGGGATACTCCATGGCAGGCTATAGATAACCTTCCTCCCAGGGCCAGCTCCAGGGGTCGGAGCACCCTGTGCCGGCCCAGAACAAGGTGCCCTTAAACTTAATTACCATAGACCATGCCCCCTACATGACGTTATTTGGAGGCGTGTCCGCATGGCACGCCTCCAAATAACGTCAGGCGGGGGTAAAACCCTGCCCTCTGTCACTGGCTGGGATTCCCCCAGCCCGCTCCAGTCAGTGAATGGATGCCGCACACATGCGCGCTGCATCCATTCACACTCGGGGGGTCCGGCACTGCCGCACAGATGCGGCGGTGGGGGTCCCCAACCTCCCAATTTGACCACCCGCGGGCCACTTCTTCCCACGGGTGGAACAGCGGGACAGTACTGTCCCACTGAAATTGGGATACTGGGCAGGGGTGCGCCCTCTACAGGTAGCGCCCCTGTGCGATCGCACTGGTTGAACACCCCTAGAGCCGGCCCTGCTCCCTCCCCCCAATTGTGTTTTTCCAGGAAGCAAGTAAATAGAGACACTCAAAAAGACAAAGAAGGAAGAGGTGGAGTTAGCAACAGGTGTGTGGTCCATTTGGAAAAATGTCCTGTTTATAGCTAAGGGAATTGGTTACTAACCCATAGTAATGGCTGCCATAAAGTGAAGAAATAGAATGATTGGTGATTATAATCTGCTATTATCTCTCTTGAAGGTTTGATGCATCTCCCCCTTGTTGAGGTGTGTGTTGCAAGTCAGTCAGGTGTGTGTGGCATATTGGGGATTGAGATATATTAAGTTATACATCTTGGGACACTTGTACTGGGCCAGAGATTCCGAGGGGCCCCAGGCACGAAGCCCCCTGGCAATTCAGTTTTAACATCTGCCTTCACTGCTGCATTAATCAGCAGGGTACAAGCATGAAGGTGGTCGGGAAACCATTTTACCTAATTTTATGGTGTCCGGAGCAGGCCACAGTAACGTTTTCTGTTTATTGTAGTGTCATGACATTGTGCCACTGTAGGACAGAGAAGCTAGAATACATAGGAGGTACGTGTGATGCAGGGGACCTGGAACCAGAGTGATACAGGGGGTTGGAGCTGGAGAGACACAGGGTTGAATGGTTCTGGAGAGACACAGAATGGCTAGAGCTGGAGAGACGGAGGGCTGGAGACACACAGAGGATGTTTCTGGAGAGATATGGGTGAATTATTCTGGAGAAATTCAAGGGGGAATGACTGGAAAGACACAGAGGATATGAGGCTGGAGAAGAGGGAGGGATGAGTCTGAAGAAAACTGGGGGGAAGGGGCTGGAGATTATCCACAACTGGTAGGATTATCAGGTAATGGTTGAATATGATATGTATTTGTTAAATGGTTTTTAGACTTATTTAGGCAATTATATGGTATATATGCTTAACTAAACTTATAATCATGTTTTGAGGGGTTGTATTTTTATATATTTTGGTGCTCAAAAAATATCAGCTGTCCCATTTTGAACTCTCAGAAATATGGTCACCCCAATCTTCTGTTCTGCCTAAAACATACTTACTGTATGCACCTTTTTCCATGATATAAATTGATTAGCTGCATAAGTATCCTGTAGTACAGTAGCTACAATGTTAGCACTATTTTGTAAAGTAAAAGGCATGCAAGACAAATTGCTTCTATGCTGCTCCATCTGCCATTATATTAGAAATATTGAAACTCTCCATATATATTTGTGTGAATGCTAGAAGGCCCAGTGAGTGGAGGAGATAAATATTGGATTATGATACACAAATACAAACCAAGTCTGCTTGTGAAAGCATGGGAAAGCTCAGTTCCTGGATAGTATCCAAAATCTACACAGCGTTAAACAACACAATCCATAGATTTAGCTTTTAGAATAAATTCCAATTTAGTGGATGTACAAAATATAAAGCTAGTAGCATAATAATAATAATAATAATAATAATAATAATAATAATAATAATAATAATAATATTGTCTTACTTTTTATTAATAGTGTTCTATTATAGCTGCCTATAGTGATTATATACTGCCACCTGGAGGTGCAGTCAGCAAACAAGATGGTAAAAAATATTTTTTCTTATTTGTATAGCTATAGATTGACATTTGAGCAGTAATTTGAATGTATAATGCAGGTATTAGTGCTATAACAATGTTAAATGACCCTAATGTGCATATACTTGGCATGTCTACATTGACTAAGCCAATATTCATTGGGATGCAGTCAGGAAGCCGACGGTCGAAATGCCGACTGCCGGCTTCCCGACTGTCAAATCCCGGCAAGGTACGAAATCCTGACGCCTGTTATTAGACCTACGCCGGGAGCCTGACGCCCGACATACCAAACGAAGGTAAGCCAGGCGCCGGGTGCGGACAGCCGCATGGGGGAGGGTTACTTTTTAGGGCTCCCGGGAGGAATTAGGGCTAGGCACCCCCCCCGGGACTGTTAGGTTTAGGCTAGGGGAAGGGGGGTTAGGGTTAGGCACCCCCAGGGGCAGGTTGAGGTTAGGCACACCCACTGGAAGACTTAGGTTTAGGCTGCGGGGAAGGGGGGGTTAGGCACTTAGAGGGGGTTAGGGTTAGGCACTAGGAAGGGAGGTTAGGGTTAGGCACCCCTAAAGGAGGGTTAGGGGGGGTAGGGTCAGTAAATACTTTCCTTTGGAGCTGTCGGGAACTTCACTGTTGCCGGTCTTCCAGCATCGGAATTTGAGCCGCTGGACATATAAGTCCGGCGGCATTTCATACCGATCCCATATTCATCATGTCGACAGTAAAGAAATGTTGCCATAATGTTGACAAAACATCCCTCGTGGTCTAGCAGCTCAAGTTGTGTTTTCTGGGTTTGGCGGTCATGTTATGATGACATCTAGGGGATCCTGTGCAGCTTGCAGCAGTGAGTACTGCTAATCCTAACCCTCCCCTAGTGCCTAACCCTAACCTCCACTTTGCAGCCTAACCATCCGCTGCCACAGCCTAACCTTAACCCTCCCCCTCGTGCCTAATCCTAACCCTCCCCTCCCATAGCCTAACCCTCCCCCTAGTGCCCAGTCCTAACCCACCCACTCATAACCTAACCCTGCCCTCCAAAAGCCTAAGCCTAACCCTCCCCCTAATGTCTAGTCTTAACTCTCCCCTCCCATAGCCTAACCCTCCCCACCAGCAGCCTATCCCCAACTCTCTGGTCCGTGCATAATGTTGACATTTCACATGTTAACATTGTGAACATTTCGACATTCTGCACATGCCGATATGTCGAGTGTTGACATTGTGTTGTTGACATCATGAATGTCAACATTGTTAATGTCGACATAATGACTACGTCCCGTGCCTATCATGAAGCGACCTGAGATGGAGGGTTTTGGGAGAATAAAAAATGTTACTTTTCTTGCTGCAGTAGTCTAAATGAGTGGTTTATTAATGGATTTAATAATGATTAAAGCCACAATGTTTTACTCTGAGAGTACACTACAAATATACAGATATACATGGCAGATTGTATAATAGAGGAGGAGTCCGCACAAGGACTAGGAACACACCTCAAGCATATAAACGCTAAGAATTAAACAAGGAGTTTATAGACTTTCTCACTCACTGTTTAACTCCTTATCAAAGGCAGAGTTACAGCAACATAGGCCTGGGGCTGAAAATGATCAAAGCACTATTGTGAGAAGTGGAGGAGTTGTGACCAGTGCTGTATTAGTATCATTTATTGGTGGAACCTATGCGGTTTGCAATAGGTGTCAGCGGAATGTGAAATGTATGGTCAGGCCACACAGATGTCCTTAACCAGGATGCTCGATTTATTAGTAGCAGCTTTAACACAGGGTAAAAGCGGTACATTGTTAATGCAGTGTGCACAGTATGCAGTATAGCAGTATGCAGTGGTATACTCAGGGTTACTATGACTATAAGATGGTCTCGTTCTAAAGAGCTAAGTACTGCACATACTATGGCACTCTTACACAGTGGCATGCAGTGGGTCACTCATGTGCAGTGACGTCATGTCGCCATGTCACTGCTACAGAGACAGAACCTTCTCAGGACTGTCTCTGGTCATCATTATACCTTACTACCTTACTCAAAATATTTTGTCAAAGTCTACCTGTAACCAAAGACATGGGGTTATGCAACAAAACTGCTAACAGTTTTTCGGGAACACATTTTGGAGTTGTGACATTCCTTTGTTAACATATCAGCAACATTCTCTTCCTTTGCAACAAAGGTAATGCTGATAGATTTCTTCTCCACTAATTCACAAATGAAGTGATGTCTAATAGCAATGTGCTAAGACCGGTGCATGGTGCTATAGGACAAGTCAATTGCACCCTTGTTGTCACACTCAATGTTGATAGTCTCACCCTGACTCAGAAGACAATTCTTAATTCACACAAAGTCTCTTTTAAGTATAAGGCTTCCTTGCCAGTTTCTGTAAGTGCCATGTATTCTGCCTCAGTGGTGGACTACAGTGGGTTGCTTTCTGCTTGCCCAGCTGATAGCTGTGCCTGCCAGTACAAACAGGTATCCCATGTAAGAACAATGGTCATCCTCATCTGGTCCCCAGATGGCATGACAGAAATATTTCAATGCAGAATTTCCACACTTTGATAACTCTAACTTCTAGGGTGTTGAACCCTTTAAGTATTTTAGGATCACTTAACTACAGTCCAGTGATGTTTCCCAGGGTTACTGGAAGAGTGACTCACCCTGTGTGATGTCTGGTCAAGTCCCAATACTTTCAGTACATACATTAAACTTCCAACATCGCTCTGATAAAGAACTTTTTTAATATCCTCTATATCTGCCTTGCTTGTTGTGAAATGGCCTTTGTAAGTTTAGTGCCTTTTTCAATGGGGGCACTGACTGGTTTTGCATCTGACATTGCATACTTACAGTCGTAAGTATTACTTCAATGTATCCCTGCTGATCTTTAAGCCTAACAGGTGATGTGCAGGCCCCAGGTCTTTTAACTTGAATTTTTCTTCTAATAGATGCTTGACACTGGCTATATGTTTCTCCTAACCGGCTAGTAACAGATCATACACATACACGACTACAATGAGCAACTTTTGCTCTATTGTCTTGTAGTAGAAACAGTGATCAGTCTCTGAACATGCAAAGTCCATTTCCAATAGTACAGCATCTATTTTAATGTGATCTATTTTAAGGAGACACATAACATGAATAAGGGCCCTGATTCAGAGCCGGATGCTCTTAAAGAGTGCTCGCTCTGAATCAGGGCGTTTTTTTTGGGTGTGGCCTCCTGGCCGCTCGCATAGCTGTGATAGGGTCTCGTGGCTGCAAGCCCCAGAGAGATTTCAGCTCTAACAGAGCCGGAATCTCTCCACTGACATCACTCATGATGTTAGTGGGGCCGCCCGCAAATGGCAGGTGTTCTCATGGGAAAGCCTCCATTTGGGCAGCCACCTCCCCGGCCCGCTCACCAAAGGGGGCGAGCTGTCACTCAACATCGACAGCTAGCCCCCTGTGTTGCGAGACCCGGAGCGACGAAGTGCCTGTCACTATCCTGTCTCGCGCATGCACATGACGGAACCGGCACCGTCGTGCGCATGCGCACTGGCCCACCATCGACCCGGTTGCGAGCGCACAGGTCTGAATCAGGCCCAGAGTTTTACTTATAATGATAAAATGTGTAAGCTATTTGAGTAAAGGCCCCCATACATCAGCAATTGATTGCAGCAATCGTGCAATTTGCGCATGCGTTCTGGGCCACCATCAACCCCGTTGCGAGCGCTCAGCGCTTGCGACCGAGTCCGAATCAGGCCCAAAGTTCCTTTTAATACATTTTTATAATAGAATGATGTGTATATATGTGAAGTAGGATTGCCTTCATATTAATATGATTATATGGATATTTTTATGCGAAGAAACGGATGTATTTTTACTTTGATTACTGATCAGGTGTTTAACATCACCCTAAATAAAAGGGTATATAAGGAGCTCCGGAATGACAATAAAGATTTGCTCAGAAGCAGCTGGACACAAATTATCCAGTGAAACGCGTTAAGCCTTTCCCGAACGCTGCTGCATATACTTTTGGATGTGACTCTCGGTTTGCACGGATTTTCAGACACAATACAACTGCTGTTTGGACATTCCTTTATTTATCCACCTTAGGATACAATTACAAGTGGGCTATCGATCCAGCCCTTTCATTTGCGGTAATCGCTAACAGGACTGTGGTACAAAGATTATACCACTTGGTAAATATTTGCTGTGTATGTGTACAGAGCTTCTTTTGGAAACAGGTCCATATTACAGCTAGTGTCTATTTAATCTAATCTATTGATTTGTGAGTCCTCCTAGCAGCAGGATATATTTATACTTATTTGAACATCTATGTCACGACCAGGGCTGTGAGGGGTCAGGGTCAGCGGCACTTACCTGTCCGGATGCTCTGGCGGGGTCCTTCTGGCGGGGGTGCGGGCACATGGAGGTCCGTGCTGCATGCTACAGGGTTCTGGAGGCATAGTGTCCTGGCTGCTAGTGTGAGTGTTGCACACCTTGGCAGCGCTGCAGCGCGACATGGGCGCCGCCATCTTGGATGTGGTCAGGTGACTCCTTTTCGGCAAATCCAGTAAGAGCACTTCTGGGAGCCGTAGCAACCATTGTCACTTCCTCCAGTTACATAAGGGCTGAACTGCAGTTCTTTTGTGCCAGTGCAACATTATTCCCAGCCTAGCTGGGTGTTAGTTCTCTGAGCTCTTTGCTATACCTTGTTAATGCTGAGTCTCACATATATGTATATTGCTCCAGGTTCCAGCCTCCTAGACACTCTGCATACCAGCGGTGCTACTCCCTACTACCACCCCCAGAGGGAGCCCTGCTTAAGCTATTCTGACAGTCTGTGATCCTCCCGGACTTCCCAGTTACCTTTTTTTGTGTATCCGCAATCCGTTGTGTATCTCTCCATCAGTATCACTTCTTCATCAGTGGGCCATCCATGAGCAACACACATCTCAAACCAGCATCCTTTCAATATCAGACGTCTGCCCTTATAACCTCTCCTGGATCCAGCCCGGGTTCATCCCCAAAAGTACTTAATCCTCTTGTGACGATCTATTTTATATATTGTGCTACTATACAGAATCGTTAATTTATATTTACCTATGTATATGATTTTTTTATACATCCGTTTCTCAGCTAATTGTCTAATTGAGTAACTAACTAATATTTCTCTTTAAGCGCTGGTTTTTAGATACTTATCTATTTGAATGTACCACTTTCCTTTAGATCACGCAACACTTTCTTAAATAAACAGACTTTTCCTCCTTGGAGCATGTCCTCCTTATAATGCTCAGGAAGTTCCATATAAATTTCTTCAATTAACTCACCATTTAACTGACACTTAACTGACAAATTATTTTTCCAAAAACCGCTCAGAAATTGTCGTTTTTTTTTTTATGACTGAATTAGGTCAAGAACATCTTTTTAAAACTAATCCAACCCGATTTTTTTTTTAAATATATTTTTTTACACACCGTATACCATAAAATAGCAGTTCTTATGGT
This sequence comes from Taudactylus pleione, assembly GCA_031769625.1. NCBI lineage: Eukaryota > Metazoa > Chordata > Amphibia > Anura > Myobatrachidae > Taudactylus > Taudactylus pleione. The sequence continues at coordinate 5,031,944 of JAUIMM010000368.1, read as the reverse complement.
ATACTGTAATGATGACATTTGACAGCTGTACCATCGATGGTCGATGGGTTCAACCATCAATAGAAACCATCGATTGTTTGAGACCACAGCCACCGATGTTTCATTAGCCTCAATTTACGAACCATCGATGGTCGGTGGCCATTCCTAGTATACTATATAGTATAGCATCCCTAAGCGTAGCCCCCCCCGTATCAAGTCTTGATCATATAGGACCACCATAATTAATATAAAATGACCTACAACACCCCTGCTGGACCCTTTTGCACCCCGCTGGTCCCCTGCACCCTGCCATGGATACCGCTGAATCCCCGCAATGCAAGCCGGACCCCTTGCGCACAATGCCAGACCACCACGCACCCTCGCCAGATGTGTGTGTGTGTGTATATATATATATATGTGTGTATATATATATATATATATATATACACACGGTATACATATATATGTATATCTACACAAACACACAGGGCCTGATTCAGAGCCGAACTCTCTGACCAGAGCGCTCGCTCTGAATCAGTGCCCTCCTCCCAGAAAATGGAGCGGCCTCCTGTCCGTTCGCATAGCTGTGGGTGACCACCCACAGCATATGCGAGCGGCCAAAAAGATGGTCGCGATGGTCAAGACCATCGCGACCATCGGGCTTGCGACGAGACCCTGCGGTAGGGTTTCGCTGCCGCAAGCCCAGGAGTGATTTTGGCTCTATCAGAGCCAAAGTCACTCCCACTGACATCATTACTGATGTCAGTGGGGCCGGCTTCAGACGGTAGGCGTTCCCATGGGAACGCCTCCGTCTGGCAGCCACGCCCCTGGCACGCCCACCAAGGGGGGCGTGCTGTCACTCACCATCGACAGCACACCCCTTTGGTGCGAGACCCCGAGCAACGTATTCCTCGTCGCTCGCCGGGTCTCGCGCATGCGCACAACATCGACCCGCTTGCGAGCGTCCTTTGCTCGCGAGCGGGTCTGAATGACCCCCTCAGTGTATATATATATATATATATATATTTATATATGTGTAAATTGTGTGCTTTTTATTTCTTGCATTTACAAGGCCCGATCACTGTGTCCACCAGTGATCGGGACAAGGGCGGAGTTGCAGCCAGAAAGAGGGGTTGGGGACAGAGCACCAAGTAACCTGCTGGCCAGGGGAGGAGAGAGTGGGGTGTGCTGGACGTGGACAGAGCAGTAGCCGCCGCTGCGGCTTCTGCATCTCTGTCACAAACCGCACCGCTGGAGGTAGAGGTGGGCGAGCCGCTGGCTCCCCGGGGACAGAGCAGCAGCCGCGGCTGACAGAAGCCACAGCTGCTGCTTCTGTAGTTCTAATCTCACCGGCAACCAGCGCCGGTGAAGGAAAGGATGGCAGAGCCGCTGGCTCCCCGGGGACAGAGCAGCAGCTGCGGCTGACAGGGGCTGCAGTTGCTGCTTCTCTAGTTCTAATATCACCGGCAGTCAGCCACGCCGGGGGACAAGTGGATGGGGGTCCACACACAGCAGGGCAGTCGCGTTGGGGGGGGTCACGCCGGTTGCCCGATCACTTCTGGCCACAGTGATCAGGGCACACAGGGGGAGTATTGAGTGATGCAGAGGGACCAGCAGGTCCCTCTAATATAGGTGGCTGGGGGAAGATTAGCTTCCCACAGCCACACAGTGGGCATTTCTGACTGGTCGTATCAGATATGTCCATGTCAGGTAAAGCCCAGTCTGGTATGGTCGTATCTGATACGACCGTGCCAGGCAAGTGGTTAAATCAAAGTCTAACTGCTATAGAAGCAAATCATGCATGGCAGATATGGCAATGACTAAACATAATGTACTGTACTTTGCAACAGGTGAAAAGATTTCTTAGTCAATGCCGGATTTTTATGCATATCCTTTAGCGATGGGCAATAGTTCCATCTGCATTTAACTTTTTACAAAAGACCCACTTGTTCTTGACTGTCTTGCAGTGACTTGGCCTGTTAACAACAATCCATGGGCCTGATTCAGCGAGGATCACTATTCTGCTTATACGCACGCAATGCAGTTGCTAATATCAGCAGTGATATGCAAATGTTTGCATTCACATTGCGATTGTAGCCTAACATAAGGACGCCCACTTTCCCTTACTCACATCCATATGCTTTGGCAACATAGCAAAATAATCGGTAACATTGAGTAACATCGGACCCATACGCACAGTTAAGGCAGGTCAGACCTCACTCAGGAATTGCTTACTTCAGTGCACGCTATGAGGACTCAGGCTGCATATGGTATCACTGTGGATAATTTATGCATGCCATTGCAACAGCGTTCAAATGCACTGGCACGCCTGTGTTTGCCTGACCACCACCCACAAACAGCACTTCCTGTCAATCAATCTGCCATGTGTCTGTGTATCCTCTGTGATCACAGTCTTGATTGCAATAGCTTGTTCACGCATGTGCACTGTGATGCATACGCATGTGCAGTACACAACAATCGGCTGGTTGTATGTGTATAAGCAACTGCGATCCTTGCTGAATCAGTTCCCATGTATTGTTGTCATACAGTGATGCCATTTTTTTTTATCTATTGTTGATTTCTATTCCTCCCAGTTGCTACTTGACTTTTATTCTTGGAAATTCTGTGGTTCACAGAAAGTGACATTTGCAAACTCTTAATAATATCTCCTAGGATTTTTTCCTTTATTATTTCTCACAGAACTCCTGCTCTGTGATTGGATATCCACACTGGCAGCCTCTAATTCAGACATGCTTCCTGCTGTGGAATTGTCCAGCATACACTTCTGCTGTGCTTCTTGTTACAGCTTTACATTAGGTGGTGCTGTTTCTTGGAACACCACATCTCTAGATTTTCTAAGCTTTTTGTCTCTAATGTCCCATAGTCTGTATCCTTAACATTCTCAGCAGTATCTAAGCATGATACACTCTACGGCACCCTAACACTTTGAGATGATTGACATTTGACTTTCTTCCAGACCATGCCTTTGGGTGCACGGTTCTTCAGCTATACTGTATAGCTACTGCTTCTGCCTAAAAACAATTTTCTAGGCCTACGTCACTCAGCACAGTCTGAGTTTTTTTTACAATTGTACCCACTTATTGATTTCACTTCCATTAGACCACACACATCTGTATGCACCAATGCCAATGGTGCCTCAGCTCTGGTTGCTTACCTTGGGAAGGGGCAATGGGTTTGCTTACCCATTATACAGCTCTCACATTCTGGCCTCTTTGCTTTACATTTATTCCTATCACAATCTCATCAATGAATTTCTGGGCATTATCATACCCCAGGTGGCCTAATCGCCTATGCCACAACTCCATAGATTGACTTGAATCAGTGGCCTTCATCGCACAACCCTCTTCTGTGTCTAGGACATATAGTTGCTGGAACCGGGCAGCTGTGCTATTACAGTCCCTCTTTTATTCTACACAACCCCCTTGACCTCTGAGAACTTGACCTTGAATCCTTTCTCTTCTAGGATACTTATAGCTTTAAGGTCTGTCCTCAATTCTGGTACGAATAACACATTGCTGATGACTATAAATATGCCCATCACTTCCCCCCATGTCTGTAGACCTCACTACATGCCTTTTATATGTCCTTCACATCCTCATGTCCTACCTCCCCAAAAATGTAGACACAGACATACAAAGTTGGGGAAAGGGACAGATACATAAAAGATACACTGTGCAAGAAAGATCCTTACATGGTTTTGAGTGGAAAAACTGAACGCAAAAGCTGGTCTAAATGGCATGCAGGGGGCCTGTGGTGAGGTCAGAGTAGCATGTGGGGGAAATGAGCAAGTCTGAGTGGCACATTAGTGGGCCTGTGGTGAGGTCTGACTGAAATATGTGGGGTCTGAGTGCATGTTTGTAAGGAGGTCTGGGTGGCATATAGGAGCATGTGAACAGCTCTGAGTGGCATGTGGGCAGTACTGTTATATGAAAGCAAGGTGGGTATAGGTGACCTAGGCACTTGACTAGGCAATGCAGCTCCAGAGGGGGCACCTTGGGATGGGATGGGCAGAGGCCACTACACTAACAGAGCAGCACCAAGGCACTCACTTGCTTCTGATTGTGAATGCCATGGCCTGCCTCCTCTGTTCCGCCCACCTCATATGTTGTCACATTGAGCACCAGGCAGTCAGACACCAAAGTGGCTGGCTGTGAAGTATTCCTTATTCCAGGATTATGGAAGTGTCGGTGAGAGATGTTCTGGATGGAGGTGGCCACAACTTTGAACCAGTATGAGGTGTTTGAAGAAGAGCAGGATGAGATGGAGTTTCTGCAGTGGAAGTGGAAGAGATCCATGTTGTTCAGTGCCCGCTGAATTGATCTGCCGTCTGGGATCCTGAGTCACAGCAAAACTTTGCCCTCAGATTGGCTTGCTGTCACTCTGCTAGTACTGTGTATACAATGTACGCTAAGGGCAAGAGGGCAGGGGCTGAGCTCTGAAGGGCAGTGATAATATATAAGGTTCTGTATGAGGGGATTCTGTCATATAAGGGGGCAGGTCAGATATTGTCGACATAGTAACAGGTACACATACTGCCATATAAAGACAGGGCATGAGTGGGCCCTGGCATATGTAGTGGCATGAAGGGGCTTTATATGGCATAAGTAAGGACATGAGGAGCCTATAACATATGAACAGAGCCGTACAAGGGCACCACTCCATTAGGGGCACAGTGTAGCCACTAGAGATGGAGCCTGTGTTTTGGTTTGGCAAAAAACACCCTCAAAGGTTTGAGGCTTGGTTTTTGCCAATATCTGTGGTATTTTCTATCTCTAAGTATACTCATTGTGTGTTAAGTGAATCACAGCAACTGTCTATTTTGCAACTTAATTTTGTGAGTATTGGTACCTTTCACATTATTTTATATTTATATACCTATATACCTATTTATATACCTATTAAAAGTTATGTTTTAACTTAATATTCATCAATTCTTCTTCAAAGTGTGCCCCAACAAAGATCCTTACTTTTCTCTTTTCTAATACAAAACCACCTTCAAATGTTTTGGTTTTGAATCTGGATTTTAAAAAAATAACATTAATTTCCAGTAATTTCCAGTCAATTTTGACAACCTCATAGCTCACAATATTGTTTTCACCCATATTGGCCAAAGGCTGCAGCGAGCTTACTGACTAAACTAAGCTATAGAGCAGCAGCACAAACACATAGCAGTTTAAAAAAGAATATAGCACAAACATAGTGGAACTGCAGTAACAGACATGATGGCATAGATAATCTATGTGATGCTACAGAATATTTTCATTAATCAAGAACTAGATTGGAGGCTCACGGCCAGCACATGTAAATGGAGGTGGAGTACTATTTAGTGTAAGCCAGGCAAAGTATTGATTATTGATTCACTATCTGTGAATGTGTTTGAGCACTGAAAAATTGCCGTTTGCAGCCATTCTGTTTTATGAGAATTTATATTAAGGAAATATTCACAAGTAGTATTAATAAGCAAAATAATATTTTGTCTTGTGTGTTTCATTATCAATTTCATGTACTGTTTTAAAATGACTGCTAAATTTTATACTAAAGGAAAAATGTTTTAAAAATTAAGCTTAACTGAACCACCTTAATTGACCAGCTTTAGTAGATGCTAAAATACTATGACAGGCAGCAGCCGCAGCACTAGTGCTGGGTTGCTGCTCTGGCTATTCTATCGACTGATCCGTTATTGGTTTTATTTTTGACACCAGGACAGGAATAAAGCTACTGTTGTTCAACTTACTGTAATCCATCCCTGTCTGTATTTAACAAGTTAAAACCAAAAAATTATATTTTAGCTATACTTACCTAAAGACACATTCACTCTCATTACTGTTATTATTTTTTATGCTGCAAATTGAAATCTTACATCTAAGTAAAATCTCAAGACATGTACTATGTTTAACAGGCACAAGAGGTCACTGCATCTAGATAGAGCTCAGCATTGCCATTGTCTAAGTATTGTTATTCTGCTCCATTGCTGTGGTTGCATCTCCTGCTGGATTATTTACTCTGCCTGTTGTCTTCTACTTCTCTGTGGACATTGAACTCACCTTTACTACAGATGTCAACTGCACCATTACAGTTTCGTCGCCGGACCCTTCGTGTATCGCGGGTTTCAAACCCGCTCCGGATCCCCGTCACGCCGCAGTGCTCAACCCTGCTCCGCACCCTCACTACATCGCGGGACTCAACCCCGCTCCGAATTCTCATCATGCTGCAGGGCTCTACCCTGCTCCGGACCTTCAACGCATCGCAGGGTTCAACCCAGTCCCGGATCTTCACTACATCACAGGGCTCAACCTTGCTCCGGATCTTTACTACATCACAGGGCTCAACCCTGCTCCGGATCTTCACTGCATTTTGCAGGGCTCAACCCTGTCACGGATCTTCACTGCATCACAGGGCTCAACCCTGCTTCACATTACAGGGCTCAACCCTGTTTCGGATCTTCACTACATTGTAGGGCTCAACCCTGTTCCGGATTTTCATCACAATACAGGGCTCAACCCTGGTAATGTCCTTTATACCATCCTGAGGTCTTAGTCTCATATTGGACTCGGGGTTCTCTACCACATTAGTATCAGAGACTTTATTTACATATGGGGCTTTACTCCTATATTGACTACTGCATATCTGAACTTCTGTGTTGTTGAGACTTTATGTGAAATGTTCCTATATATATATTGCCTGTGAATAAATCCTATTTACTTTTATTCCGTGTTACTGAGATTTTATGAAAAGGTCATTCCTAAAACCACCTCAGTTTATAGTGCCCAGTAGGCCTGACTCCTTCCAGGAGTCTCAAGTGTCGGCAGCCATGACAGAAACCTTGGAAACATATCCTTGTTTCTGAAAATCGGTTTGAAGATAGAAGAGTTTATATACCCAGTCGGGTGAACTTTGTTTTATTGCATTCTTGTGTATTGGTTTGTGATACCTATCTAATATTTTGTTTCTCTTACTTATGTGGTAGCGCTTAGTGATATACCCTTGTTGTTATAACATTGTACAAGTATTGCCGCACGTATCATGTTTTGCTCACATGATAAACTTTGTGGTTTAGAATTTCTGAAAAAACTAACAGGACTGTGCAAGACATGCTGCTGTCGCCCATCAAATTTCTAGGCATTTTAGGCAATCAGCAACCACTGAATATGCTTCAGTGACTGGAGAAACAGCAACAAGCTATCCAAACATACAAATGAAGCCATGAGATTGGGAGAGAGGGGCATGTTCCCTTAGTCAAGCACACTGAAGAATGTTTTTGGTTTTATGCCAGTTACTTACAAAATTTTAAATTGTAAGCAATAACTGAGTTCAGACACTGCTAGCCTGATACAAGTGATACCTTTAATTAAACTACTGGAAAAGCAGCTAGAGAAACTGAAGGAGGAGATGAAACAAAGTGTTTCTGCAAAGTATGTTACACTTGTAGATGAGGACCTTTTTTGCCTCACCAGGAGCAACATCTTGCAATTGGAACATTTTGGCAACTATGCCCAATCCTATGTTTAAGTCCTATGTAATATATTTCTTTCCAACTGACACATATCTTAAGAGATGCAAAGAGCTCCTTGCAAGCAAGTTGTCAGCTGAAGTGGCACATGACATGACCAAGTTTCCTGCTTCAGTTTCTTCTGCAAATGCTGCTGCCAGGAAAATAAAACCTGACCTTTTCCAACAGACCCACATTTACTAAAGTACATGTGTCATTCGAGTTGCATCATCAATGAGTGTCATGAAGTACCTGAATCTGCTGATTGATTACACTTCCATTGGCCCACACATGTCTGTATGTACAAGTTCCAGTGGTTGCTCAGCTCTGATCGCTGACTTTTGGAATGGGCAGCATGCCTGTTTTCCAATTATGCAGTTCTCATAGGGTGGACTCTCAAAGTATTTCACAGACATTTCTGTCACCATGGCATCTAACAACTTTCAGACATTTTCATAGCTCAAGTAACCAAATCTCCTATTCCATAATTCCATGGATTGGTTTACATCAGAAGAAGCCACAGCACAACACGGCTCTGTTCCCAGGACGTACAATTGCTGGCATTGGATTGTAGCGAATGTCCCAACATCTGTGGCACTACGGATCTTGTTTCCTATCCTACTGTCACAGGATTATACATTTTTAAAGACTTGAACCAACCTTTATTGCAGTTGAGACTTTCAATTCCATGTACCAGCAGTACTTGCTATGGCTATAGGCTACATTGTTTTTGTCAAAATTCCATGAGCAATTACTTGATCCACTTTGTCTGCATTCTGAGTTATCACATTTTATGACACTTGAAACATTTGAACTCTGGTTTCTTGGGCTCTGCACTTTTAGTGTTTAAGGTCAAACTCTCAGCAGTTGACTCTGCATGTATGCATTCCTGGATTTGCAGTAGCTTAGCCCAGCCAATTTTTGTTTTATAATTTTGTCAGCACAGGACTCCAAAGCAACCAATAGTTAATCAAATTCTGGTGTTAAGTTTTGCAGTATAGCCATCCAACCTTCTCACATGGGCATATTAATAAGAGACGAGGGTCCCTCACATGCATTCGCAATGTCTTCTGGGGCTCCTATTGATGTCAATTCCTAGGTATATTTTTGAGCCTGTCAGCTTGCCAAAACTCATGCTTGCGTCTGCACTGTACATTTTATGAACTGCATGTGAATACTTTTTCTGCACCTACAGCTTCCTTTTTTTCACTGCATATAGCAATCACTTTCCTTCCCAGTAATAACAGCTCACAGTGATCACTCTTTGTTTTCTTTTTCCAGTGCCTGGGCCCTTATCCTATTAAGGTCAGTGTTATACAAGTAAAGACTAGATGTATGCCAACATGAATGTAGCTTAACCAGCTACATCTTGGGGCACAAGATGGAACTGCAGTTTACAGAAGGGTAACATACATACACATATATAGTATAGTGGTAGCAGCGTCTACTTCCTGGCTGATACACATACGTGGAGCAGAGCTTCCGCATGCTCTCAGCATCTCACAAGATCAGGAGACAGCTGATGATGTCAGCTGTGTGACTCCCTTTATGAAAGACAGCAATGACCACAGTCCAGTCTTCAACACAATTCAGCCTCCTGTATGTCCTGACATGTCATTGTCTCCCTTATTCCTCCACTACAATGTCCTTTCTGTTCTTCCCAGTTCAGGGAGGACAGAAACCTACTGTGGAACAGAGGGGTTAAAGCTTGGAAGAAATTTTACAATTCAGGCTGCACGACTGTCCATCTGAATGAGGCGCAATATTGAAGGACAGTAGAGCTTCTAAGGCAAATCTCACCACCTGAGCTCCAGCATATTACTGAGAAAACATTAAGTCTCATCACATTGCCTTTGAATGTGTAAAGGCCCCCCTCCCTCTTTACAGTACGTGATGAGCCTATAGTTCTGGTGCACCTAGTGGACTTAGGGAAGGAAAGAACATGGGTGCCCAATCATTCATTTGTGATCTGCAGTGGCAAGGTCAACTGTTTCAAACAGGAACAAGTCCTGCCCAAAACCAGGTATTTTAGCAAAAGAGCCTGAATCTGTCTGCATAGTATGGATGCTATGTGTAAGCCTGCAATTAGATCAATTAACTTCCCTAGAACTGATAGCTCGTTCAGTGTTATGTATAGATGATCCACTAGATTTGTAATCAGTCTTTGGACTACTATATCATAAATGTTTTATATGGTTCTGTTAAGGAGAGTGATATGGTATCTAGGTTGAGGCCCAAGAAAATTATTGATTTAATAGGATTTAGAACAGTTTTATTTTTCATATTTATTGTGAAACCATAATTCTGAAAAAGACCAGTGCAATATTCCCTCTCCCTTGTTTACAATTAATAAATCATCCAGGTTATAAGGTACATATGTTATCTTGAGTAGAATCTATTTTTTATTGGGAATAAATGGTTGATCCATTCCTTCGGAGAGTTCAGCTCTATTTACCATATGCATTGGTTATTCCAGAGGGTTGTTCCATTTGAACTATACAAGGTTATTGCTAGATAAAATCTTTTCAGACCCTGGACTGGCCTGAGGGCTTTCTGTACTGGCTCTCTTTGGAAAGGGCTGTTTGTATTGTTGCCTCTGATGTCTGAGGGTGACTTACTTTTTGACTGTCTCAGACCTCTTGTAAGAATTCTGGTGCAAATACATCTGCATTTTGTAGGGTGGGTTAATTAGGGGCCAGGATGGATAAACCTGATAAGTTTGTCCTGTAGTCGAGATAGTCCTAGCTCTAGAATGAATCAGTGCTATCTTTGAGCCCACAATGATACTGTGGTAGCTCAGGAACTTAATTTACTATCCCTCTGCATTTTCCAGAATATAAAGGAGAGGACCTGAATTATCCATTCATTTAGACTGGTTGTCTTGTGGAGTTGCTCAGTTTCTGGATTTACATTTTTACCCACAAATGCTACTAGAGCTGAGACAATCGCTGAGTTAATTGCTTAAATATTGGATATGACAATGTAACTTTACAATGTTAACTCCTCCGACCTGTTTCAGACACATGAATCACTACTTGATGAGATGCTTTCTGTAAGGAGCAAAATGAGGCCGCTACTGAGCAACACACGAGCATTAGCAATGGATATTTAGAGAAGGCTGGGAGGCAACAGACACTATAACCCTATTTCAGGGCATTGTGCTGAAATAGAGCATGGGTATCAGGACCAAGCAATTCCCTTTCTTCTGTTTCATATATTTACTTAATGTAAAATCAAATGGATTATCCTTTCCAATGTTACCATTTTTGTAACAATGTTTTTACTCTCGCTGCATCAACTCTTCTTTGGAATGTTAAGGCACTTCTTATGCTGCGTACACACGGTATGATGGCAATGATCAGACGATAGTTGTCTGATCGTCCTGCATGTGTTGGATTCATCCAACACATGCAGTAACCCCTTAACAACTATAACTACGTTCGCGTGTCCCTACAGTAAGCAGGCTAACCTGGTCGATATCGACCAGGTTAGCCTGCTTGCACAGACGACGGTAGTTGGTCGATAACCATACGTGGCTGCGCATCGACCGTCGTATGGTCGTTTGCAAGGGCGAGAAACTGTCAGATTTTAACGATAATGATAGGATTGTTAAAATCTGACAGCTTATCGTACCGTGTGTACTCAGCATTACACTGCTAAATCTGTCAACTCCTGTTGCAGCATGATGATGACAACATTAAAGAAATACTATTTTATTTTAAATATACATTTTTTTCGCTTCATAAAATTGTTTGTCGAATAGATCATGTTTAGATTATTATACCCACATGCACTCATTCATTTTAATGTTAAAAACACACACTAAGATAACTGCTTCCACAATGTATTATGCGTATTAGACAAAATAAATTATAACATCACATCACATTTTTTTTACCATTGTTGGAACATGCCATTTTTTAAAGACTTTATTTTTTAAAATGTATATATTCTGCTGAACATTTTTTTTATTGACACAATTTATAATGTCATTTTAAAATTGGATAAATTCAATAACATTTTGTTGACATTTACAGTAATTTAAAATTATTTTTTAAACAGTGACCCACTAAAGTGCACATGTTGCCTACACAGTGGAAACAGCCATTTTGTGGGCTGATCCAATATGCATGAGAATGTGGCCTGTCAATTCACTGGGCACTAGTTACTTTGTAATGTCACTATGGAATTGACTTTCTCTCTTCACATGCAGTGTTTTATTATAACTGAGATTGCATTGACTAATGTGGTTTATCATTTGATCACTGTTAAATTTAATGGTCAATACTCACTTCTGATTTTCCTGGCTCTCTCTTTTGCATTTGACACATTGGATCACTCTCTTCTCATACAAATTCAACAATCCCTAGGTCTTCAGGATTACTGTCCTATCCTGGAGGATATGTATCAAGCCTTGGTACATCTCCCCTACACTCTTTATTGGCCTGTGTCTTTCTGCCCATTTCATCTTGGATGTCCTCTCACCACTTCAAACTCAATCTTTCAAAAACTGAGCTGATAATATATCCAATAGGAAACAGAAGGTCCCTACCTGTCATCTATTCCTGCTGTCTAGGTGTCGTCCTTGACTCTGAACTGTCCTTTGTTCCCCACATTTAAACTATTGACAGATCCTGCTAAATACATGTAAGAAATATTTTCAGAATATGCACATATCTTACACAAGACACAGCTACAATAGCAATCCATGGAATTGTGATCTCCCATATTGACTATTGCAATAGCAATAACTGGTCTTCTGTGTAAAAGACTTTCACCCTTACAATCTATTTTTAATTTTTAATGCAGTAAGTATACTGATTTTCCTTACACAATGTTCACCTACTGGTGCTATGCTCTGTCAGTTCTTAAGTTGACAACCTGTATTTTACTGAATCCAATCTAAAATACTACTACTAACATTTCAGGCCATAAACAAGACTACACCTAAATACCCCTCCACTTTGCATTAAATTTGCATCTTCCATCTAAATTCATTACTTTCTCCCTTTCCTGATTACAGGCCTTTTTTCCAGACTGCATCAACTCTGCACAGCAAGACTTTGTTTTAGTCTCTAGACCTTTATGTTTTACCTGAAAATTCCAGAAACACCCACATACAGTAACTTTTACACAATTACCTCTTATATGTGTTTTTTCCATACATGAACAACTCTCTGACACCCGGGCAAAATTGCTGCCAACACTGCTGTACGACTGGATCATACAGCCCAACAAGCACTTTTCATCATTGGCAATCTGGCTGGATCATTATGCAGAATATGGCACCTAAGCTGATGTATCAAATTAATATTACTCTATGCATTGTAAATTTGTGACCTAAGCTCTTTTACCTCTCTCTCTCTCTCTGTCTGTTAATACTCAGCCTGTCTTTCATTATTGTGTTCCCACTTGTATAGTGCTGGCACTATATAAATTTTAATACTACATAATTGTTATTGGTTTCTAGCTAGACAAGTGATAGGCTGAATGTTGTTTTAGCTTACAAAATGGATGTCTTCACCAGGAGTAGACAATATCTGCACTTTATTGAAAATAACACTGTGAGGTATTAAAGTTAGCCATCTGGAGGTGCTAATGCTACTACATCATGTCTATTCTATCAATACGGTGTAAATATAAATATAATACCCTACATAAAATCTCTTTTATTGAAGATTGTTTTTAGGTTGTACCTAAACTGGTTATCATTAAAGAATTGTCCTCTTTTGACAACTTTTTAAAATACTAATGAATACATAATTCATTCAATCATTATTGTCTCAAGTGCATTTTATGCTTGTATATATCAGTTAGGCACATTACAATATACTAGAATAAATACATACTGCAGTATTATTTGCCTAATATCAGTGGGTTTGAAATTCAGAGTGTGAATGGCTTTACAATATGTGAAATTCAAACCCATTTATGTTAAGTTACTTTTTGGGTGGTTAATTCTTTTAGACATTGATATTAAAAAGTTAACAAGAGTTGAACAATCTTTCAAACGTTTACCATACATTACCAGATAAATGATTTTGTGTAAAAAAATAAATACATAGTCAAGTTCAATTTGAAATATCATACAAATACTAGTGTTCATTGAATGATGTGATCTATAAATTATTACAGTAAATAATAAATAATGTAAACGTCAAAAAGAATAAAATATATATTAGATATATTTATATATTATATTTTAATTATGTTAGAAAAATACTGTAGATTTAATTAACTAATTATATTACCCCACTACCGGAGGGGGGAAACACATCTAAAGACCTACTGTATTTAGAATATTATTTGCAACTATATTTCTGGAAACATTTCTCTGTATACATATTTATTACAGAGCTTATTCTTTAATTATAAAAAATGATTACACAATATAACGCTTGTTGTGTATTCTCCTCTTTGTTAATTTATTTTAGGAGGGGACCATATATTTTACTGTGTTGCTATTTGTTTGTTTTGTGTTACTACAAAGTGTTACTGTATGTGATGATGGTGCTGCATAAAATTTAAAATTAACAATTTTAAATGAAAATTGTTACTAATGATTTCCTTGTTCTAAAAATTAAGCATATATGATGTCAAATAATAATAAATGTAATAAATTATTGTCTCACATGTCTATGCATTATATTATAAGCCTCATAATTTTATCAGCAATTTGCTGAATTCTTATATTCAACTGAGCAAGGTTGTAGGATTTGTAATCATTTTTGATACAGAAATAATTCAATTTTAATCAATGAAAATTTCAATTGCGCAGTTTCTTTTGTTAAGAAAAATATAGAACATTTTTGTGAAGTAAAAAGTGCGGCACACAAAAAAATCCAAATTAAGTGTTAATAAAGATTGGTATCTTATTCCAACAAACACATATTAAATATAGGAAAATAAAATGTTTCTTCCAAATAACTGTTAGAAATTAAAATAACAAATGAAAGTGACTAAGAACAAAAATTATATATTCAAAAAATCACATTACATTGTAGTCATAAACTTAGGGTATGCAATATATATGGTTACATGCAGAATATCAACACCAGAATGTCGACAATCGGAATGTCAGCAGCTGACTTTAGGGTTAGGTTGACATGCCAACATTCTGACAATGTCAACATCATTTCAATATCAACATTGAATGTCGACTTTTGACATGTCGGTGTTCAGACCATGTCAACATTTTGTACCACATCCGAACTTTAGGATAATTCTTAGCAGACCAGGGACAAGTTTGAATGCAGAAGACCTACATCAGTGATGAAGGTTGACTGGACTCAGTAGTGGAACTAAAGGGGTGCAAAAGACATATGTCAGCTTAGTGCACTGATATGAGGGGGTGCTAGTAATGCTGGGTTCACTCCATTCTACTGTCCCCTAAATCCACCATTCTGTTCTGAATAGAGCAAAGTGGTTGCCTCCATTTAAAATGAGACACAGGACCTCAAAAGAGCAGAGCCAGGGGACTGAAAGGCAACAGTGACATCTCCGGGCCCACACACACATTTTGCTGTGGGCTCTGGTTATGCACTGTTCACTGCCTGACTGGACTTAAATGCTGATGAAACGTATGTTCAAGGGCATTTTCGTGTAAACTTAAGTGCAACTTTCTACTGTTGTCAGGATTACATAATGAGATACATTTCTGATGTTGGTGCACAGCACTAAAGAGTAAGAATAGCCGATAACAAGTAATCAGCTTGTAGCTCTAATCTTTTTTGGCATATAAAGCAAATGAATGCTTTTTTTACATGCTATTCCCTGTGCACCTGTTTTCATAAATATTCCCCTATATCTTTGTAATCACACCCTGGGAATTATTAACATTTCTGATTTCAAAAGGAATATATCCATACATAATTATGTCAGATGTTAATAACAAGGGCATCACTGCTATAAGTACAGGGGCTACAGCTTCTATGAGGACCACAGCTTAAGGGGAATTCACCTTCCCTGTCATAGCCCCATATATACATTTGAGTTTTACTATTGGATGATAAATAAGGGTCCTTTGAAAGCATTGTTTTGGGCCCATACCTTTTAATTTATGTCCCTTATCCCAAGAATTGTTTGTTAGAATTACTATTTTCTATACCTGCTTATGTAATTTGTATGTTGCTTTCCCCATTGACTATGTACAAGTTCTTTCACAATGACTTTGGCAGTGTGACTTTTTCTTGGTAGTGCATACAGTACGTTTACAATGCTAATTTTTGGCAATTTCCTGGAAATCTAGGCTTACAAAATGAAAATATAAAGGGCAGTGGCATGTTTCCAACATTGTAAAATATAATTAAATCTACGACTCCTTTTCTACAATATTCAGAAGAGCTTGCAATAAAAGATCATCTCTATGCTTGTAATTTTTCTTTTTATAGAATCGATCAATATATTCATTGTATAGACTGTTGTCTTTGTCATTTACATCTGGCTGCTTGCTTATTTTATTCAGAGCATAATAATAATGGTGCTTAGGTATTTCAGTAATTTCCTCTTCATATGGAGGTCCTTCTCTGTCAAAGGCATTCTTCAGAAGGTGTAGAATAGCTTTCGATTTCACAGCCTCTTCCATTTCGTCACTCGATTCAGAAGTTGGTTTCACTGTAGGTGGTTTTTCATTGACAGTTTCCTGAAATGATAAGGAACATGGTCAAGGCTACATTTGTACCGAGGCCCTTATCACGCCAATTACTTGGAATACATATGGAAAACTTCAATGTAGTCTTTACAAGAATCTTCTGTGGGGATCTTCATAATGCAGATGACTGTCAAAGCCAGATAATCAGCTGAGACAGAACCTGTTTACAATCGGAATCTGCGCGACGCCATCTCACAAATGGCGACAAGACTGATTCTTAGAAATAGATCACACAACGCCATTTTGTCAAAACCATAGAGTAACATTCTCCCCCAAACACATACCAACAGTGTTTAACATACATAAAAAATGACTTATTAGCATTAGAACACTTTTTAGTAATTCTTCCAAAAATCATGCCCTGATGTGCACAAAGCCCATTCTGGGGACAACCTTGATACCATAACAAACACAGTATACTAGGAAAACAACTAACAATACACCAGAATACGGTGAGCATTTTACATATAGAGTGTATGAGCTGTGGCAATTGTAATATAACCCAGACATTGATCTACACAATTGAATTTGTCTGAATCCTAAACTGGTTTTAGTCTCACTATCAGACAGATGGTCTCCACCCTGTCTGAGGGTGAAGCTCACTGCCCATAACACATTTGCATTGCAGTTTGAAAATGTTAGTGAGAAATTAGATTTTATATATATATATATATATATATATATATATATATTAAATCCATCATAAATAGAATCTCATGCATAAACACCACACATTATGCACAGTTGCGCTGCTAACATGACGCACATTAGCGAATGCACAATATCCTGCATGCGAACGCTGTTTATTTACTATTGTCTTTTCCCAAACCCCTAATACTTACATAATGCACACTCACATAAAAGGTTCCAAAGCTTTAAAGTATAAGATCCAAGTTTTATACATTTATTACAAATGCTGTGAAATAAAGACTATTTTGGTATCTAAGGTTTAATACGTGATAAGTAAGCCGTGTTTGGTATTGTACTGATCTGCATTTCCTCAACAGCTTTCCGGTACCATCGGTGAGAAGATCGCAACATGCATTCGCAACTTATGGACCGTAGAGACTTAAAGCACCAGAATGTACATTGTAAAACCAACAGTCAAGATTTGCATGAGGTGGGGATATGGAGGCAACAAGCTGTTAGACGCTGTTCTGTGTCCATTTGAATCAACCTGTTAAATGCCCTGTAACAAACGCACCACGATGGGGAACCAATGGGATCAGCAACAAACCTCTCTATTGTGTTGTCTGTTTCTGTAAGGGTATAAAGGTGTGTGTTGTGACCCCTGTCTGGAGTCTTCTTGCTGATTGCTGATTGATGGAGGTTTCTTGCTGATGCCGGTATCTGGTCCAGAGCGCGTGCGTAATGTATAACTGTATCTTGGGTCTTTATAATTCTTTGCGCTAAATTGTACTTATATCACAGCGTGTAACTGACTGTACTTTACTTGAATAATACTTTGTGCTTTGGAAACACATGTTCAAGATCTAAAGTCTTTATTTTACTGTATGACTGCGTACGCAAATAGTGTCAATTTTAGAGGTTTTTAGGCAGGGTTTAGAAGGTATAGGCAGGTGCGTATAGAGGTTGATATCCAGTATCCTTATGACTTTGTCTTCAAGTGATATTGGGGCATTGATGGTTTCACTGAATACAGTTCCTAAAATTGTCAAGTGCTGACTGAATAAAAGATTAAATAGTTATAGGTAATAGATCAACCAAAAATAGGTGTTTAAAAAAGTGACTATTTTTAAACCAATAAAGTGAGTATATATAGTTAAACAACATCAAATAAAAACAAGAGGTGCCATGCATAGTGCATTAAAAGTAATTGTATATATATAAAATTAAAAACAGTTATGGGTAACTGTGTTCCACAAGGTACTCTAGATATTACTGTGCTCATTAATAAATCATATTGTGGTGTTTTTTCTCAAACTTCTTCTTTATACAACACCATAGACTCCCAATGCCAAAAAAACTAGTAAAAAGTCATAATTCTACACATTGTAGTAAGACTTTCCTGCTCCCCTTGAAGAAGTCCAGAAGGGATGGAAAAGCGTCTGGACCTCCTCTTCCTCCATTTACAATTGGTACATGGACTGAGACTATTCCTTTTTTGAACTATATGGACACTCTGAACATTTTCTAGCACCTAATTTGGGACTAGTTTATGGCTAAGTTAAGTGATTTTTACTTATTTTAAGATATTTATTGTTTTTATATGTCTGGTTCTGTTTATAAATGTACCTCCCTTTTTATCTACAGTGTGTAGAATTATGACTTTTTGCTTAGCCTATCAATAAGGGGTTTATTTGCATTAATTAGAGGGAGAGAAGAACTTTAGACCAGACCAAACTAGCCTGAGCCACAGTCAATTTTTTTACTTATTTCAATTTTTTCGTATTTTGGGCCTGATTCAGAGCCGGACGCAATTAGCGCTCGCTCGTCCAGAAAATAGGGGTGGCTATTCAAATGAACCGTTCGCTCTTTGCGGTCTGTTCACGCCTCTAGGTCTGAACGAGCGAACAAAACTTGCGGTCGTTTTTTTTGAAAAATACGCCCCCTGGCCGCTCGCATCCTACGTCATGGCCGCTATTTATTAGATTAATCGAGTACATCGACCAGCGTATGAATTGCTCGCTATTCTTGGGGTTGGTTTTTGCTACCACAATCTTGCGAGCAGTTCTGGCTATAAAATAACCCAGTGACGTGGTCAATGACGCTGCTGTTTTAATTATGCACACCCATAAAACGCCCGTTTTGACCTTTAAGCACGCCTGTGTTCGGATCTCCACTCCCCGTTTTCAAGCACCTTCCCCTGTTACCACCCACATACGCCTCTTTCTGTCACTCAAATTTTCAGGCATTCGCTATTTTGCGAGCACATGAATTTCGACCGCACTGACTGGTTCGCGCATGCGTATAACGATCCGTACGCATGCGCAGTTGGGCAAACATCGCTCGGAGCGATCGAGCGGCCGCTTACGAGCGGCTCTGAATCAGGCCCTTAATTCACAAACAATTGTTCTGAATCATAACACACCCATGGCAACAAATGAGACCACCACTTGGAATACTACAGCATTTCACTGCTTTACACCAAAAGTCTATCTGGTACGCATATATTTTGGCATAATCTGAGTATGTTTCCACTGCACTTGGATAACTACACTATTAGATGCTCTTTCTTTCTCTCTCTCACTCATATATATATATATATATATATATATATATATATATATATATATAGAAATCCAGTGGTCCTGCACTCACGTCCAACTCCAACAGCGGGGTGCAACCTCCCAGGACTTAACTGTAAGTCCCAATATATCCAAAGGAAGTCCTGTACGTGGCAAGAACAGAGGGCACTCACCAATAGCCAACGAATTATTTTTATTCCATATCTCACATGGGTGAATAGTCTTGGTGACACTATTGGCTATTCAGTACAAGTGATGTTATTCTTGACAAAGGTCCTCTGGGATCGAAACGTCGACTAAAGTTATTCACCCATGTGAGATATGGAATAAAAAGAATTCGTTGGCTATTGGTGAGTGCCCTCTGTTCTTGTCATGTACAGGACTTCCTTTGGATATATATATATATATATATATATATATATATATATATTCACACATTTTCTCTTCCTTAAATAAAAAAAGGGCGCTGCTGTCACATACTAGATAATTATAAATTAATTAATTAATCCCATCAGAGATCAATAAGAAACCAGCACATCAATAAAAAAGTGCAAAACGTGTAACTTTATAAATAGCAGCATATAAATAAAAAAAATTCAGAATAGCATATCTACAGGCATGGTACTTAGCTTAACCCATCTTGCCATCTATATCAAGAACACATAGGCCCGACAGCCGTTTCAGTAGAAAAAGGTGGATGCTTCTAGGGGTTAGAAGAAGCATATTTGTAATGCAGATGTCAGTTGCCAATGACTCAGTCTACTTGACCTTTCTCGCACCTTTCAGTGGTCATTAATGTTGTGAAAATGATTGCAGTTAAGAATAAATATCCCTTATTAATGGTATTTGACCTGTTTTTCTTCAAACAGGGGAAGTTTCAATCTACTAGAAAAAAGTGTACACTTTGATACAGATCAGACACATAGAAGAATGGTCTTTAACACCAGAGATGGGCATAAAGAATATTTAGTCATACAATTTGGTCTCTATAGGATTCAGTATGATTTACCGCCGACAGCGGCAGACCGACAAGGATGAAAATCCTGATCGTCCCAAGGTAAATATTCACTAACCTATTCTACCCCCTAACCCTAACCCTCCCTTAGGGGTGCCTAACTCTAACCTCCCCCCTAAGTGCCTAAACCTAACCCCCCTTCCCCGCCGCATAAACCTAAGTCCCACGGGGGGGTGCCTAACCCTAACCTCCCCCCGGGGGTGCCTAACCTTAACCCCCCTTCCCCTAACCTAAACCTAACCTCCCAGGGGAGTGCCTAACCCTAAACCCCCCCGGGAACCATAAACCTAACCCTCCACCCCCGCGGCTGTCCGTGACCGTTGCCCGGCTTACCTTCCACCGGTAAGCCGGGTGTCAGGATTTCGATGCCTGTCATTTAACCCTTGCCGGGATTAAACAATCGGGAAGCCGGAGGTCGGGATTCCGTCCATCTGCTTCCCGACTGTTTCCCGTCTCTATAATGTTCCAGTCATTTTCCAGGATTTTTTAAAATTGATTATAGTTTCAGTCAGTGTTAGAGTGGTTTGAAGAAACTTCATAGTCACACTCTTAAGTGTTTAACAAATTCAGGAAATATTCTTTATCTGCTATACTGGAAACATAGGGCCCGATTCAGCATGGATTGCAACTGCAACCGCGTAACACAGATCGACCGATTGTTGTGTACTGCACATGCAAATGCACCGCACTGAGCATGACGATCGCTCTGCGATTATGGACACACCATGAAATCCATCGCAGAGTGATTGACAGGCCATGAGCGTTTGGGGGTGGTGACGGGGTTGTGGTTGCAGAAACGCAGGTGTACCTGTCCGTTTGAATGCCTTTGCATGTGCGTGCATAAATTAGCCACTGCGATTGCCTACGCAGCTTGAGTACTCACTGTGTGCGAGGAGACTTGCAATTTCTGCATATGGTCAGATCTGCTGTAATTGTGCGTGAGGGGCCAATGTTCTCTGAAGTTACCGATGTATACGCAGGACAGCGAGGTAATGTGAGAAGGCAGCAGTGGGCGTCTCTATGCTGGCTGAGCGGTGGCAGACATTAGCATATTTTTGCAGATTCATTGTGTGCGATCACGCAGCTGCGATCCGTGCTGAATCAGGCCCATAGTTCATGAACTACTGAAGCTTAATATTCAGGATAAGGAATCACCAGCCAAGGGTTACCCATGGATCCAGTAAAGATTCATAGTGTATTAGACTGGTCTCCAACCAAGAACTTGAAATCTATCCATAAGGTTTTGTGTTTTCTTATTACTCTTAATAATTAAGAATGTATCTTCATTAATAGAACCCATGGCTGC
The DNA here is from genome assembly GCA_031769625.1 of Taudactylus pleione. Lineage (NCBI taxonomy): Eukaryota > Metazoa > Chordata > Amphibia > Anura > Myobatrachidae > Taudactylus > Taudactylus pleione. The sequence continues at coordinate 5,010,275 of JAUIMM010000368.1, read as the reverse complement.
TTTGACTAAAATGTGGTTGTGAGAAGTACAGATGTGTCCACATTCATCTAGCCTCTTTGCACGTTAAACAGTCCTTCGTCTCGGTAGCGTAGAGCGTCTTTTCGTGCAACTTCTTCCCTTAAAATGCATCTTTAGAGATATATTAAGATGCAAAATGCTACGTTACAGTGTCACAGCTGCTGACACTGTAACGTAGCATTTTTCATGCAGATACATCCGCAGTCACACACAGAATATACCTGTAGGCATGCCGCATATCATATATCATATAATATAGTTTCCTTTGCACATGTATGGCGGCAGGGCAGCTGACAGGGGGTGGAGCCTGAGGGAGGTATCTCAATTGGCATCATGATCCGGCACACTGTGTGTAGGTGCCAGAGCTGGGAGCGTGAAGGGCTGCTAACTGACAGCTGAGCCTGTCATGTCAACCATAGAGCGAGGTGGGCATCCCGATTCCCTGACACACTGTGGCCCTGATTCAGAGCCGGATGCTCTGACAGAGCGCTCGCTCTGAATCAGGGCCGTCCTTCCTGATTTTAGAGCGGCCTCCTGGCCGCTCGCATAGCTGTGGGTGACCACCCACAGCTATAGCGAGCGGCCAAAAAGATGGTCGCGATAGTCAAGATCTTCGCGACCATCAGGCTTGCGACGAGACCCTTGTGGTAGGGTCTCGTCTGCCGCAAGCCCTGGAGTACTTTTGGCTCTATCAGAGCCAAAAGTACTCCCACTGACATCACTTGTGATGTCAGTGGGGCCGGCCCTAGACGGTAGGCGTTCCCATGGGAACGCCTCCGTCTGGCCAGCCACGCCCCCGGCACGCCCACCAAAGGGGGCATGCTGTCACTCACCATCGACAGCACGCCCCCTTTGTAGCGAGACCCATAGCGAAGGCTTGCCCGTCGCTATCCCGTCGTTGCCGGGGTCCGTCGTGCGCATGCGCACTGGGCCAACATAGACCCCTGTATGTGTGTCTCACACATACTATGTGCCGGGATGCTGATGGTCCACCTTGCCCTATAGCTGACATGACAGGCTCAGCTGTCAGTCAGCAGCCCTGCACCACTCCCAGCTCCGGTACCTACACACAGTGTAGCACTGTGTAAGGAAGGGGAGAACCATAGGGCCCACGGCTATAAGCAATGGCGGGAATCTATCTGGTTCTCAGCCAACGATGGTAAAAACCATTCAACATTGATTGGAGACGATCAATGATTTTGAATCATGGATGGCCGATGGCCATTCCTGTGCTACACTGCAGCTGTAATCAATAGCCGTGGGTTGGGCCCCCTGTGAGAGGGGGACCTGTGGCAACATCCACACTGTGCTCCCCCCATCATTAATCCAGCTCTGCTGTTGGTGCTCCTCAAAGCATGCATCCTTTGAACACACTTTGAAGTACACATTACTGAAACCAGTACTAGCCATGAAATATGAATCGAATAATATTGCAACGGGATAACTGTAGAGCAAGTTTGGGAGCTGTTACAATCACACAATTTTGAAATAATAATTTAGAAATCATTTTTCTTTCAAAGTGTTTACAAATAATAGCAGTCGTGTATGATAAAAAGCAGCTAATAGGGCCTAAATATATGTTGAACAGGATCTAAAACCGCTCTCTAAAGCATGAAGTGATTGCATACCTTGTTCTTGTCTCCTACTTTCTCCACTCCTCTCCGGTCATTCTGAACAACATTATAGGAAGTGTAGACTCTTGGGTGGCTCATGTGGTCTGGACGGGTCGATGTTCCATGCAGAACTAGCTTCCAGCTATCAATTGTTCCTTCATTTTGTTTTCTTCCAGACTACATAATAATAATAATAACTTTTTATGTTGATATTTTTGAATAGCAAATCTAAAATCATTGAGTAAGGAAAATGGTGCAAACGTATTGTGCAATAGTTACAAAGCTACACTAAATTGTTTAAACAATAGTAAGAGGTGGAAGTCATAGGCATGATGGGGGGGTGGACATATCAAACCTTCAAGAGAGATAAAGTGTTGCCCATAGCAACCAATAAGCCTCTAATTTACATTTTATATACTGTGCTAGAAACTAATATCTAGAAGCTGACTGGGGAACTTCTCTCTCAAAGGTTTGATACATCTCCCTACAAGAGAAAAAGGAATGAAAGTAGTTAGACAAAAGCTCGGTTTGAAGAAAATTAAAGATTTAGGGGCATATTTATCACAATTCGATTCTCAGATGCGGATTGGCTGTGATAAATTTGCCCAATATCGCAATGCAATATTTGAATACATCACAAGGATGTATCAAAAATCGCATGCACGGACAAAGCTTGCGATAAAGCTCTTCCCTGCAAATCCACTTCACATATTTTTCACTGTATTTTTCGCAGAAAATACAGTATGTGTCCGCAAATGCGCTGCTACCCCCCCGTGACTGAAACCCCCAGCGATTGCCATCCCCCTCGCAATTCCCCTGGAGAACAGCTGACCGAAGCCCCAGAGGACCTCACTGGAGCACCGAGCTCCGGTCCCTGGAATCAGGTGTTTTGTTTTGTTTTTAAACTATTTTTTTTCCCAGTTATTAGCATCTGGTCTATGTAGACCGCACAGCTGATCACAGGGGCCCGGCTATGCTCTGCCTGTCAGAGCAGAGCAGGAGTCGGGGAACCGGGGGGAAAGCCCTGATAACGCCATCAGAAGATGGCATTATTATCAAAGGGCTTTCCCACTAATTTTTTTAAAAAATTTTAAGTAAATCTCAGGCACATCATACTTCCTATTACAAGTATGGGAAATGTGATCTGCATACTAAAAATATATACAAATTAAAGGGCACAGAGTAGTTTTTCATGAAAAGTACTTAATTTTCCTTTAATAAATTAATGTGATACTAAAATAATGTGAAAAGGGTGTTTTTAGTAAAAATAATATTGATAAACAGGCCCCTTAGAGCATAGAGGAAATCTAAAAAGCATGGGAGGGAAAATTATGCACAGTATGAACATTTTAAGAACTGTAGCAAATAAGGAGAAGCATGTGTGCAGTAAAAAAGGAATAAGACAGGAATAAGCATGGAAGTGTTTCCAAGTAGCATTTAATAATAATAACAGGAATGCATTGTGATACGTATATCAGTTATAAGTACTTGGGTCAGATCAACTCTATTCATATCAGTAGGTATATTACACCTAAGGTTGGTAGGAATCAGCGAGTGCATCACTGTAAAGATTAAATTGCAGCAAACATCTGGAAACTTCATATCTCGTGTAGTTTAGCGGCTGACTTATATAGGAGTTATGACCATCTGAGCTCATTATTGTTCCATATACTACTTCTTACCACATCACTGATTTTGACAGTCCATACTCCTGCTGGGTCTTCTCCCCAGGTGTGAACAGACATAAAGGCCCAATTTTTGAAACCATTAGTAGATGTGTCTCTTTCTCTTTCAGTCAAGAGAACGGTTTTGGTTCCTGCGTATAATAATAATAGTAATTATTACTTTTTATTAAGTATAATTATTCGCAAAATATTTTGATTGCTCATGTGTCACATCCAGATTGTAAATGACCAGCAGAATTTCCCCAGTGGGCTGATAAACCAGTCCTCTTTGTATACAAAGTGTCAGACGATGGAAATGTTATACAACAGTAACATAATAAAAAATCCCCTATTATCCTGTCAGTGGAATAGTACTCGTGACAATAGTACTCGAACAATGGATTAATATAGATAAAGATATCAGGTTCGCTCAACTGATTGGAATTCGTGTTAAAAAAAGAGAGGTGGACCCCTCTTTGTTGGGTGCTGCCACAGATTGTGGACCTAGTCCAACAGTTCCCAGAGCGTAGTTTACCCTAATTGAGTTATATTATAATAGAACAAAGAAGAGCAGGATCCAGATAACAATTTAATAACACTATTGAATATCACAATTAAAATACATGATAACTACATGCGGCCCTGTGATTCAATTTAACTGCAAAAATGCATATATTGTATAGTAACCATATATCAACTTAATTAGAGCAGTCATGAATTGATTAGTTATCTTGGTATTGTTAGTACCAGTCCATATGTAGAACTCAATTATATAATTAGTTCATTAATGACTTGGCATGCAAAGAGTATTTTTAATGTAAATTGTAGATCGGTCCAATTAACACAGTCAAGCAATGTATTAGTGGAAGCTGCTAGTAGGTAACAATTAGCTTGTTAGTATTACTTATGGAACTTGTTAACTTTGTTGATGTCCCAGTGAGTAAATCCACATAGAAAACACGTAAATACCCCTTTTACACCAGAGCAAAAACCCGGGTTATTGCAGGGTCAACTCGGGTAGCTCATTAGTGTAAAAGGGGAAAAGGTTGGATTGCCAGGTCGAGTGACCCGGCAATCCAACTCAGGTAACTAGCAGGGTTTAACACGGGAATAACCCTTGAAACCCTGCTGTGTAAACAGCGCGATCCAGGTCACGGTGACCTGGAGCGTGCCGCATGCCTGCCGATTGGCCGGCTTCAGTGATGCTTGGAGATTACGTAATCTCCAAGCATCCACTTCAACGCCAGAAAAGACAAGTTTATGCAGACCCGGCTCCGGTGTGAACGGCGCCGGCTTGGGAAAATCCTGGGTCGGCGCCTGCTAAATTCCGGGTCTGATCCGAATTGGCACATCAGGGTCAGACCCAGAATTTAGGTGTAAAAGCTGTAATAGTTAGACTTACCATGCTATTCTTGTAAACCAGGACATTCATGAATTACACAGGTTCTGTGGCTGGCTGACTTCAGGCCAGCACTTCACCTGGCTTTAGTCAGCCACAGAACCTGTGTGATTCATGAGTGTCCTGGTTTACAGAGATAGTATGATAAGCAAGAATATAATTACACTTGGGTAGTTGTTTGGTCTTGCTTTTAAACACTGCTGTAATCCTCAATTCCCACCTTAGACTATATATATATCGTTTTTAAAAAAGGAATAAGTAAATACAAATGGGCAATGAAACTGAGACTTGGAACACATACACAGGAAGTGTTGTGTGTTCCAATAACCAGAACTAAAAAATAGGCAAGCTTTGTGCTATCTGAGTTAATGAAGTATGGTATTAAGCAGCTGCCCAGATGACAGAGTGCATTGTCAGTACCAGCAGTCATTGACATGACTGGCCTGCTTCTAAACACTCAGCAGGTCACTGAATGCTGATTGCTGGCCTTCCCAATCAGAATCCTCAACAGAACCCAGCTGGGTGCAGCCTCAGGCTAGAGAAGACATAACACCTCCCTCAGGTGTTACCAATAACCTCCTGCGCTGATGACTTATGCAAGGAATCACCTATCAGCCAACCACTAAAAAAGCCTACTAAGTGCATTTCTCCAGTGCCTGAGTATCAATTGTGTCAACATAGTTGCTCCTACTCCAGAACTTTACTTTCCAGTATAGTTTGCTTCCAGTGTTGCTTCAACTCAGGTGTTTGGTCTCCTTGACAGCAGGACATCCATACCCGCATTTTCATCTGCGGTGTTTCCAGGCAGAGTCCCCATACCAGCTAAACACTCTGTTGCTTTCACAGTGGGAACTAACTACACTGGGCCACAACCTAGGTCCTCGTTCAGTAAACTCCATATCCTCTTTGCAGGGATCCCTGGTAAGGTCCAGTGGGGGTCTAGACTGCGCCAGTGTATTTGGTTGTGCCACGTTTACCCGTTTGCATTTATGATCTATGTGCATGTGTGTACTCTGATATACTCACTGTTTGGTTTTGAGCTCCAGGGTTATTGCATCTACTCCGTGTATCTCATTGCACGCTACATGCTGTTTCTACAGTACCAACAAATCTGTGCCTCTTATTGCACGGTACGCATTGTTCCCACAGTGCCAATACACCTGTGCCTCCCATTGCATGCTATGTGTACAACTCTGTGTACCTAACTGCACGCTATGCACTTTACTAACACTGCTCCGGCTACCTTATTGCACATTACACATTGTACAAAGTGTCACCAATCTGTACCTTAATGCATGCTACGCAGAGTACAAATAGTACCAATCTCCGTGTACCTTTTTGCATCCTATGCACTGTACAAACAGTGCCAACGTATATGTGTACTGTATTGCAAGTTACCAAACTACCTCCTTTCAGAGTATCGCAGCTATAACCCACCCAATGTAATCCCAAGACTTCGCAGACATGACTTCTCAGGAATCTGCTGATCGGACAAGGCGGAGAAACGCATCAAGTCACATGTGCAGACGCTGTTTGGCACGTTTTTACATCCAGCCATACAACTTAAGAGATCGGTGCAGCCGTGGACTACGCTTCTGGAGTTGCAACCAAACTGCTTAAGTGGGACGCTGGCTGGCTGTGCGTGGATCAGCTGTGTCTGTGAAGCAGAGTCTGGGTCCAAGCATTCAGCAGTTTATATGGTAGACATCAGTCTATACTGCCTATTGTGAAAGTTGATTACTTATTTGCACATAAGACTGTTCTTCCTCAGTTTTGGGCTCTGTTATCAAGCAGATGGGAGGTAGAGAACTTGTGTATTTATTTCTAGTACTGCGCTGCCCTCCTGTGGTGCTGCATAATATGACCTACAGCAGCTGGGAGGTGTTAAAAAGCCATACCAGACATCCAAGTGTTATTTTATGTTTTTGCAGTGTGCATTTAACCACTGGGACATCACCAAATTTATACTAACAAGCTAATTTTTAACTATTTCTAATTTAACTTCTACTAATACATTGTTGCACTCTGTGAGAAAAGGAACTATCTACAATTTGCATTAAGAATAATTTTTGCAAGCCAAGTCATTTAATGATTAATTACAGAATTGATTTCTATATGAACTAATGCTAACAACACTGAGATAACTAAACAATTACTGCTCTAATTAAGTCGATATATGGTTGCTATATACGTATTTCTTTGCATTATAATTGAATCACCGGCCGTGTGTAGTTATAATGTATTTTAATTATGATTTTCAATTGCGTTATTAATTTGTCATCTGGATCCAGCACTTTTGTGTTTGATTTATTGTTATCTTGTGGTGAGGGTTCCAGTATCCAACTGATTGAAGCAGCAGTTTCCAAATAAATATATATCTATTCCAACAGTAATTATACCTACTATGATCAGTGCCTAGTTTTTCTCTCTTTTTTAGACATACTGTATATTGTATGAGAACAAAGAGAAAAAGGGAAAGTACTCTCTTTTTGTGGGGCACTCTACCTTTAAAACTTAGCTTAATAATTTGCTACTAGAAACCACAATATCACAATGATTATTCCAAAGACATCTGTACACAAAACATAGAACAAATAGCAACAAATAATCTGGGCCAATATTAGGTCCAGTGATAAAAAATGACTTGAAATGGGGAGATCAATGTACAGTATATCCAATCTCTAAATTATAGTGAGTAAGATACAATAATTATGACACTATGGTCAAACAAATGACGAAAGTAATATACATAGAAGATTTATATTATTAGTGAATGAATACCCTTCACTTATAGTATCGGTGACCACCTGATCAATGTCCTGTTTATTCAGGACTGTACACCAATTTTATATCCAAACTAATTTTTTGTATATTCAAAATCATCACATGGAAAAATAAATAAATATATATAGTGGTGTATCTTAAAGTAACATATGAGCAGCAATACCGTGACAGTAACAAAGATAAGGTTGTTTATACTCTACCTCAATTGTCACAGGTATCCTCCTAATGATTACTTATAAATTAGTGAGGTAAGTACTGTATCAATTCTGTTAAATCATATGCATATTTTGGATAAACTTCCATTAGTATCCAACATTGCAGAGTAAATAATATGTAAATATGGTAATCACTATTAGTGTCTTTATCAAGAATAATAAGTAAAAAGAATAGTCAAAGAAAGAGTCTCTCCTTTTGGGAGAAAAGGCTGCTGCAGGGTGTTTACACTTGCATAGGACACAGGACCTCATTCAGACCCGGTCGCAAGCGCTGAGCGCTCGCAACCGGGTCAATGTCAAGGCCCGAGAGAAACTGTCTCGCTCCGGAGCTCACTACAAAAGGGCCGGCTGTCAATGTTGATCGACAGCTCGGGCCGTTTTGTAGGCAGGGCGGGGGGGTGGCTACACAAACGGAGGCGTTCCCAAGCGAACGCCTGCCGTTTTGTGGGCGGCCGCACTGACATCAGCAGTGATGTCAGTGGGGAGCTTCCTGCTCTATCAGAGCAGGTAGCTCCCTGGGGCTTGTGGTTGCCGAGACCCAACCTTAGGGTCTCGTCGCAAGCCCCGATGGTCGCGATGGTCTTGACCATCGCGACCATCAACCTGGTCGGTCGCTAAGCTGTGGGTGGTAACCCACAGCTTAGCTAGCGACCAGGAGGCCGCACTAAAAAAAAAGAAGTGTCCGCCCTCATTCAGAGAGAGCGATCGCTTCTTGCGACCGCCTCTGAATGAGGGCCACAGTGTGAGCGGATCCCTCCCTATACATGGGGATAGAAATTATAGGACACAGGCATCCTCTGTTGGACAGGATACTCAGAGGGCATATCTGATGAAAAAATTCAGTGCAGATCCGCTCTCCTGCGTCCCGTGCAATGAGAGTGCCTATAGCAGAGGTATATGAATGATAGGTTCATATATATAGAAATACTGTAGGTGATGAAATATATGTTTGAAAGGGATAGTGGACCTCATTCATGGTCGTACGCCACCGATTTTCGCTAAACTGCGCATGCGTAAAGTTCGCAATGCGCATGCGCAAACTAGCTGCTATGATCAGAAATTTCTCTCTCCTTGAACACAGCCAGGTCGGTAGTTTGAGTGACAGAATGAGGCATTTGTGGGTGGTAACAGTGCAAGGTGCTTGAAAACGGGGGAGTGGAGATCCGAACGCAGGCGTGCCTAGTTATGCGAACGGCGTTTTATGGGAGTGCATAATTAACAAAGTAGCGTCATGGCACATATGACATGGGTGGTTTGTACACTGACCTGATCGTAGTGCTTAAGAGAGGGTATGGTCAACCTTAAGCTCTATGACCAGTTCCGATGGTTACCGATGGTCTCGATTAATCCTTATATGGCCTCCCCTTGGTCGGCCAGCTAACGATCCGATCTTAAGGACGCAACTTACGAGTGCATCATTTGCATATCCGGCCCCTTTTCCCTTACGACTCTGAATGAGGTCCAGTGTGTGTGTGCAAGACACAGTGGACTATAGGTGAGTGGTTCTGGGGATTCCCTATTCAACAGAATAAGTGCAGAGAGGAGGGACATCCGTGCAGAGGGCTATCCCCATTATGCCCTGATGTGAAAACAGTGCAGGGACAGAGACAGGGTGCGCTCTACACTATGTTCCCAGAAAAAGATACCTGTAGTGTGGAGGTCACTGCTCGTGGTGGTCAGCCAGTGGAGTGCTAGTGCACAGAGGTGTCCCCCGAGGTGCCCAGTCGCGGATTTCGCCGGGAGGCTTTCTCAATGAGTGTCCATGTTGTCTAAATACTTTAATCTACTAGCTATGTTCGGCTTAGTCCACTTAAAGCACCTTTCAAAATGCATTTGGGACACTGTTGCTGTAACTCACAGCATTCAATCAGAGCACTGCTTCCATTTTGTATACTATACTACAAAATACCAACTAAAATCTTATTGGCTGCCACCAGTTACAACAATTTTTTTTGGGGGGGGCACATATAACCGTGAACTAGGGGTCTATGTACTAATAATCACGGACCAGCTGCGATTTTTCATATATCTATCTTTAAAGGTACATTTTAATTTTTAGTGAAAATATCCCTGCTATGTACAAAGGGGAACTCGCAGGGACAGCGGTTGTGGTAACCGTTATCCATGCAAGTTATTTCCCGGGCAAATCAGAACAGAAGTGAAAAACTTCTCTGGGGGAAGCTGACACTGCGCATACGCACAGTGTCAGCTTCCAGAGCCGACCAGGGGGCAGCGGAGGAAAGATTGAAGGATCTCTCTCCTGCACCTGGAGCCTCCATAGGCTTACAGCAGCTTACACCATCTGAAGATGGTGTAGACTACCAGGGCTAATCTACGAAAAGCTTTGCATTTTGGAGTTTAGTACATAGGGGTCAGATCATAGTCCCTATTGATAACAATGGCAATTGCGATCTGCAGTGCTAATTAGCACTTTGCCGGAGATTTCTGTGAAATCTCCTGCATTATGCTTTTCGTACATAGGTACACTACATAAAATTATGCAGAAACTGCACTTTCTTCCTTAGGGGCCTATTCATCAACCGATAAATGGCCCGGTAACCATGCAGAAACAGACCCTTGATAATCAGCAAACTTCAAAAACTAAAAGTTTTCAGATTTTGCTTCTGAGAGCAAGCGCCATCTTCAGACGGCTCTTGTTCTCGGATCCCCGCTCCTTCCTATGGGAAAAAGTTCCGGGGATGCGAAGAGGGATCCAAGCGTATCCCTCCGCTGCCTCCTCATTACCTCCCGGGCGGGGAGCTTGGGTCACGCATGCATAGTCGGGACGACTATGCATGCGTATATATAGTCGGGACGACGGGGAGGAGGTAAGTAACGCAGCTACTTCTGTAGCTGCGATACTAACCAAAAGGAAAGCTGCTTTTCGGAGCACCGGAGCAATGATGAATTGCTCCAGTGTAATCTGTCCCCCGCTGCGATTTGGATACTTAAGTATCCCTCGCAGCGAGTTCAATACTTCATCATCAGAGGCCATACAGCCTTCGATGATGAATAGGCCCCTTAGTCTTTAAAAACGTAATATACTGTCTTTTACAATATGTGCTACAACGCCTAAGTGTCAATCCCAAAGTCTTTTAATCATGTACCTGATGGTGAAGTTAATGTAATGTGAAGATCTCCACGACGAGTATACTCTATAGTAACTTCCAGTTGCAAGTGTTCCAGAGACTTTATAAAATTATCTTGGCCTTCACATGCCTTCGTGGGAATTTCAATTGTGATTTCATCTTCTGATCTTAAATGTCTGTAAAAACAAAGACAGAAAGATTGGTGATATGATCTTTTCTGTAATTTATTCCACAGCAAATCCTAATCGCACCATTAAGGACAATGGGAAAACTGTTAGCCCACAATGTATGAACAAGTTTTTTATGTTCATACAGTAATAGATGAACCTTTTAATAAATAGTGACTTCACAAGGATACTTCTGTAAAGATAAATACAAATTACATACTATGGGGTAAATTTACTAAAGTAAGAGTTTTTAGAAGTGAGTTTTAAAAGTGATGTTGCCCATAGCAACCAATCAGATCCTACTTAACATTTAACTAGCACCTTCTAGAAGATAAGAGCTAGAATCTGATTGGTTGCTATAGGCAACATCACTTTTAAAACTCACTTCTAAAAACTCTCACTTTAGTAAATTTACCCTCTATATATCAACTAAAAAATGTAATATATTTTTAAATCTGTAACTCGATTTAAATAGAATATCATGACCTAAATAAACAGGTGATGTCTAATATTATTAGACTATTATTCCCATTAGTGATTTATAGTATTACAATATTGTTCTCTTGAATAATGGTGTACTGAATATATTTTTTCAATATAGTTAAAATATTATGAAAATTAAAATAAAATTACAATTATTACCATGTAACATATTGAAGCAATTATATATATATATATATATACAATATATATATACAATATATATATATATATAACATATTAAGTCTTCTGGAGAGTAAATAAGTTTTATTGTGATATAATTATAATCTTCTTGAACAATGTTTCGTTTCAGCAGCACTTGCTTATTACATTCCCTCAGAGACAGTTATTTTTAGTTTGGTAGACTAATAATATGTTACAAACTTCCATGGTGTTTAATGTAATGAATGACATGGAATTATGAAGTATTGACACAAATATAATTTATCCAGTTATGTTTGCTTGCGTCATGAGACTATACATCTATTTTTATATCACAGCATCTCTTTGTACAGTTATTTCAAGCTTTTAAATGCACAGAGAAGAAATTATGAATGATGCTAACTTAACTTGACTACCGAGTCACGTCACGGCATGGCATGACTAGAAAGGCTGTTTAACGCGCTAGGAAGTAAGATGTATATGAAAACATCTGTAAGTGCACTTTAAAGCAATTTTTCCAAAATCATAGGTGCAAATTGTTGACTATGATAATCCAAACTTACTTGCAGAAACGTACAATGTTGTTTATTTTACCTGGGTGAGAAATTGCTGTCTTTAACAATACACTCTTTCTTCTCAGGGACTCCTTTCCAAGTTTTAGGGTCAGCTAAATCCACAAGTGCCTTAGCGTTGAGCAGCCCAAATCCAAACCGACTGTTTACCATGAGTCCTGCTCCATTTTTTTTCCATCCAGGATTATTGGCCAGCGGGTCATACTCACTTGTCCAGATCACCAAGTGTTGCATATCCCTCCATGTGAGATTAGGACTAAAAAGACAGAAAATCACAATTACATTTTCAGACCTATGTACATTTTTGTTTTGAATTGTTGACTTAAAAAGTTCTCAGAGTACATATTTAATATAAACAATTACCAACATTTAACTAGACTATGCACAATGACACTTCATTTGCATAGTCTTATGAGTCTTTATAATTGTACATCAGAGTAGAACTTTTGGGGGTGATGCAGCATTGGACGGAATTGCAAAGCTTCATGCAGGCAGCTTTGCAATTCCATCCTTGCAAATATGCAAATGCAGCAGGAGGCGTATGACACCACTTGCTGCATTTGCAATCCCAGCACTGCGACCGAGTTCGCAGGCTGTGATCACCATCGTGACCATTGGTGGTCGCGATGGTGGATGGTGCCGGGCCACCGGGAAGCTGGGTAAGCTTCAGTTTACTCATGCTGGCCAGCTTGCGAAGCCAGGAAACTGCATCTGTCGACGCAATCCCTGGCCTTGCCACTCCCGGAAAAAGGGGACGGGCATGCCCCCGTTTCCAGGAACGCCAGATGCCCCCATCCCCGCCCCTTAAATTCCTCTGCCTGACAATCACAGACATTGAAGGGGCTGCGTGCTATTACACAAGACCCATTCTACACACTCGCAGAATGGGTCCTGCGCACACACAGGTTCCCGATAATTGCATGCAATGCTGAATCATCCCCGTTGTCTGGTTCTAAGTTGTGATATTGGAAAATCTGTTCCATTTTCAAGAAATCCATTCTGAAATTATTAATTACTGGTCCAAGCAAATAAGTTGTGTAAATGAAAATGTTAAAGAAATTTGTTCATATACATTTAAAAAACAACTTTTTTAAGCACAATTTAAATGAAGTAGTTATCTGGCAAAAACACTGACATTTTTAGAAACCTGAACCATATCTATTGTACATCATAGACTTTTGGTGTATCTAGCAAAAGAAAAACTGGCAAGCAATAGTTCACAGGTGATCCTTACTTTTGTTCTAGAGCGAGAGCAAAGATCCCAGCAGCCAATGGAGCTGAAGCGGAGGTCCCCGTATGTGTTTCGGTGCAATCATTATGTAGGTCAGCACTTATCTAGATATTGATCAATATGAAAAAGTACATAAATCACTGACAATTTGTCTTTAATACAATTAATTACACATTTAACTTCAGCTTATTGGGTAGGGGTCAGCCATCTTGGACTACTCAGACCTCAGACATGATCCTAAAGTCAATGAGATCCGACTGGAGGTCCCACAATACATCTTTACTCATTTTCATGGCTACAGCACTCATATATACATTGATATTACTTTATCTCAGTTTTGATTCTGAGAGACTACTAAAGCATACACCTCAGTCCATTCCTCTCCTTGTTGCCAATAATATCTGTCCCTAAGATGCTCCATTATCTACATTAACTGCACCTAGGAACAGCATCATTTTGTCATTGGGAGGGGATTCCAACGTTGTCATTCCCCATAACACTAATAATGTATGTATATAAATATGACACAAATACTACAAATAGAAAATATAGGGCCTGATTCCGAGCTGCAGACGAGGCGGCCACAAATCTGGATATTCACGGAAGGCAGATTTAAGGAGAAATTAAATCAGCCGCAGTACTTTTCAATTAGCCTAGAAGTCGGCACTTATTGGGGGCGTGGCCTAATCATGGGAGGCGATTCTTAGAAGAAAAAAAGCAAAATATATTTGCCGTGGTGCTGATGAGGGGGGCGCGGTGAGCCCCTTAGTCTGGGGCAAAGCAGCGTGTGCTGGATTGCTGACAGCTGGTTATCGGGCATTTCTGACAGCTGCCAATCGGGCATCTATTTACAGGAGCACAGCAGGCTCCGAAAAAAAATCCCTGATAACTATCTGTTTTCGGGCAGGCGCCAGCTTTAACACATAGGATCCTTGAAATTATCATGGATCCTATATATATTCGCCCGAAAAATTGACTGTTTTCGGGGAGATACACATAGGATCCGTGATAAGTAAAAAAAAGAATAGAACTAGATCTAATTGTATTGCACGAAGGTAATTCAAGCGTTAAAATCCAGTTTTATTTCCCTGAAAAATGATCGGGTCTAATTGAATTCCCACCTTAGCATCACATGCAGACTGCTTCATGCTTCACTGTTTTTGCTTCCTCAGCTGTAACTGTCATCATTAGCACTGGCACTTACACTTACCCCATGCTGGGTGCAAGAGATCCACCTGAAACAGACATCCCTTTTCTGTATGGAACCCTCTAAATAGCACGGTAGCCTGGCTACACATGGCACTCCAAAATAATAGTTCTTGCATCTGCCGGTTGATGCTCAGAAACACTATAGCACGCGCTATTTGTTGCTGATAACTTCTAGGTGTGTCCGCTTTATTACTTGCGTGTGACTCAGGCACCTAATGCAAACTCTATGGGCGGTATTCAATTGTTTTATCCTACCTGATATCCCATCTAAAGTGACGGGAGATCGCTGGGCGATATTCAATTGATTCAGATTATAGCACCTATTATTTCCTGTAGACCGATGGCGCCTCGCTCATGCTTGCATCTTAAATCCATTCCGGAACTATCTGCTTTCTTCTCCCCGTCCCTCCATGAACACCAGAATTTTCTCTCTATGACACAGGATGCCTTCAGCATCCCGGCGGCTGGGATGCCGACTCTTACATTACGCTTACATTACCGGCTCCGGAATACCGACACCGGCCATAATCCCGGCACAAACATCCCGACTGCCGGGATACCGAAGGGAAGTAGCGGGGTTGGGGGGAGGGTTAGGTTTAGGTGTTAGGGTTAGACATTAGGAGGAGGGTTAGGGTTAGGCACTAAGAACGGAGGGTTAGGTTTAGGGTGCGGGGAGGGGGAGGTTAGGCTCAGGCACTAGGGGGGGGTTTAGAGTTAAGCACCAAAGAGGGAGGGTTAGGGTAGGGAGAGGGTCAGCATGGTGGCGTCACAAGGGCGGTGCAGGCCGCACACGGGTGTCACCCGCCGAGCAGTGACACCAAGCTGTAGTACAGCACTTGGCTCCTGACACTGTGAGGGAGCCGCCACTGCACACAACGCAGTCCGCACCTCCTGCACCCTCCCCCTCAGTAAGAAGCAAGGGACCACGGGGGTTTGGGACGCGAGGTCACATCCCCTGCCCACGAGGCCAAGCCCCCTTTCCGGCGGCACACACAACATCCCTCCCCGCACCAGGTGACACCGCAGGGAGGGACGCCACTGGGTTAGCATACGGTATGTTAACGCTGTCAGGATCCCGGCGTTGGGATTCTGACCGACAGGATCCCGACTGTCGCTATTTCATACCGATCCCCTTTGACAAATTATTCTCCCACTATCATTCAATGGTTTTATTTTGTTTTGTTTTTTTTTTCATTTTACTGTTTGTGAAACTTTCCTAATTATTTGCAACCTCCTTGTTCATTGGGTAAACTTTTATCCTTTGACAAAAAAAATAAAAATATAAAAAAATATATCCCCCAAAAATAAGAAAAATTTTAATTTTATTTTCACAAGGTTGAATCTCGTATCTGCTTTTTAGCCTAGAGAGTCATATACAGTAGATAAATAACAACCTTTGAATCTTATCAATATGAAGCTCTTTTCCTTATAAATAACCCATAGTTTGGCTCATACACTCTCCACTTACTATTCTCTGGTCGGTGTAATCCCCACTGCTGTATGCTGTGGCCAGTGTGGAGGAGCATTTCTCAGCATACCAGGGAGACCGTCCTTGCTGGGAGGCGCTGCTGATAGAGATGGTGTAAATACTATCCGTGTACCCATCACAGTCACAGTTATCACCTTGGCGCCCACCATTACCAGAGGCCCAGACGTAGAGGGAACCTTTTCCATTTCGTCCCTTTGAATATAAGTATTACATCATTAATGGCTTATTTACGACTGCTTCATTAAATAATTATATTGGTTTTAAACTACAGTACCTACCACAATCTATTTAGGCAAATTTCTGACCCCCACACGGGGGGAGGAATCATTTGCCTCAGCCTATACATTTGCAAGGAGCCAGTGACATAGTGACACACTTAAGCACCAACTGACCAATATTAATCAGGAATTGACTTATATTCACGAGGTAGCATTTCCTAGTGTATTTAGAGGCTACATTCTTGTGAATGTTAATTCAGTCCACCTAATGGCTGCCTCTCCTGTGTGTGTATATACACTTTAAAGTTGTACTTATTTTGTGTATATATATATATATATATATATTATATATATATATATATATATATACACACTGTATATTAATTAATGGTAAGATTTTGGGCTAAATGTAATAGGGTGCTGGTTGTGTAAAATACAGGGGACCCTACATCTTCTTTCCCCCGTATCTTCACAACCAGGACTGACTCACGCAGCCTGGTGCTGGTTGGGCTTTTGGGGGGAAGCCCACATAAAATGTAAGAAAAAATGTAATACTTTCATTGTCTTTTTACACAGAGAAGCCTGCACGGATCTCGCTGATCTGTGTAGGCTTCTGCAAAACTCGAAACTTGTAATGAAACTCGCATTACATGTTACGAATTTTCCCCGAGAAAAACTCGCAGTAGGTGTGAGTTTGATCTCGTAAAAGAACTTGTACCCTATTACATGTAGTACATTGTGTTCTGTCTAATTTATATAACATGGATGGGGTACATCTACAGCAGGGATGGGGAACCTCCGGCCCGCAAGACCATTTTATCAGGCCCGGCCAGCTGTGGCTCTCTTCCCTCTCTTTGTTTTTTTTTCGGGCAGCGCTGAGCCCTGAGCACTGGCTGCTGTAGATATTTTGGAGGAGACTAGACTTAACTGGAGTCGTGCAATACTGGCCTGGGCGAGTCTTTTAATTTTCCTGTGGGGCTGGGCTCTATATAGCAGACAAGTTGATAATTTTGTATGGCCCGCGAATGATTTTATAAACATCCAAATGGCTCTCGGCAGAAAAAAGGTTCCCCACCCCTGATCTACAGAATGCTTTGAAGTGCTAAATGTGCTACTATACCATGTTTGTTCTGGAATGCATAGTGGTGGTAGGGAAGGACTGCTCTGAGTTAAACCACAGAATTACCAAATTAATGTATCAACTGTATCTGCACAACAGCTGCTGTAAGCATCATAAGGATATGATAATAATTACATGGAAAATAGATGATTGCTTCCAAATTCCAAAAATTACAATCACTTTAAAAATATGCTTCAAAATACATAACTTGGCATTATCCTGCTTAGTCATGTGACCATGCAGCTGCTGTTCTTTACATATCTGTGTACCCAACGGACAACTGCTGTGGGGTTCATGATGTCAGCAGACACTACTTTACTCAGATTTGAAATGCTGTTTGTGCTATTTGTGCCTTATTCCTTGTAGATTGTCTGTCTGTCCTATGAATTCCTCCAGCATACCACAATGGACTAGCAAAAGAGACATACATCCTATATGATAATAGTAATGCAGACATCACAGGGGCCTTATCATCAAATGATAAATGGCCCGGTAACCATGCGGAAACGCTAGTTTCCGCATATTTAAATTACTGGGACATTCATCATCAGGGGTCTGATAGGACCACCTAATATTCAGCAAACTCCTGAGTTTGCTGCCGAGAACAAGCGTCATCTTCAGGCGGTGCTTGCTCTCGTAGCCCTCTACCATCACCTCAGTCTGTATGTTTTTCATGCTTTTGGAATAAAGCTTTTTGGAATGGAATGTGAGTACCGGTCTTTCACTTTACCCTTGGGTAAGAGGTGAGTGTGTATATATTATGTTGTTGTAGACACTTCTAGATCAAAAATAAATGATTCAATACATCTATTAGGGAACTGGATTGTTGTATATTTTTGTTCTGTATAATTTGCCAGCAAATAAAGTTACTTGTCTTTAACAAGTCATGGAATCGGTGGCAAAAGTTTTGCACCTTGCACCCACATCTACACATGTGACATCATTTACAAGGTTTTTAGTGGACAGAGGTCACATGGGAGGTTGCTCACTTTGGTGTTTTTCACAGAGGACATCAAATTAAATGCCAGTTGCTGTTTTTTATTGACTAAGCAAATATTATTTACATTGTTTCTGCTTTTGTGTGAATATATACTAATATTTTGAAAATGTAGAAAAACCTTTTGGGGATCAGAGAGAATAGCGACTTATTTACATATTTACCAAGTGTACCTGGTTTTCAAGGGATGCTACTACCTTGCTTTAAGCATTATCTTCTTGCTAAGCCCTGACTTTATGAGGGAGCTTGCCTAATTAAGCTTACTACCTAATATCACGGCTGCATAGCTGTGACATCATATGACACTAGCCTCAACAAGGATTATAGGTCCTTGCTATCAGGGCCGCCATCAGGGGGGGACTGCGGGGACTCCAGTCCCGGGCCCGCAGAGAGAGGGCCCGGGTAGCGGAAGTGTGAAGTTGTGAAATGCAGTGATGGGCGGTACCGCATATCACTGCTGGAATACATCGGAGGCAGCCAAAGAAGTAAAGTGACTTGGTGGTATTTAATACATGGAGCCGTCCGCAAGCCAATCACAGCAGCTCGCGGAACGGCAGTCAGCCAATCAGCAGCAGCCGCTGCTGATTGGCTGCAGTTCCGCGAGCCAATCACAGCTCGTGGAACAGCAGCCAGCCAATCAGCAGCGGCCGCTGCTGATTGGCTGGCTGCCGTTCTGCGAGCTGTGATTGGCTTGCGACCGACTCCATGTATTAAATGCCACCGAGACTCTTCTCCTCTTCTCTGGCAGCTGCCGGTGCATTCCACCAGTGACACGCGGTACCGCACATCACTCTGCGCTGAGGGAGCTCCCAGAGTCACGGAGATGGCCGAGTGTCCAGGCAAGTTTGGGCTCTGTTGTAGGGAGGGAGTGCCTAATTTCTGTATTATATACAGTATATATATATATATATATATATATATACACACACAGTATATATAGTGTGTGTGTGTATATATATATATATATATATATATACATATATATATATATATATATATACACAGTATATATACTGTGTGTGTGTGTATATATATATATATATATATATATATACACTGTATATACACTGTGTATATACAGTGTATATATATATATATATATATATATATATATATATAAAATCATACACCTACATGTGGGTAAGTGCTGTTATATTACTTGCTGTGCTGACACTTACATTTGCATGCTTTTAATTTAATATAGGTAAGCACCAGAGGCTTTTGCTTGTTGTATGTATGTTATGTATATGTATATATATATATATATATATATATATATACACACACAAAACATCTTGTGCTTAGATATGTTAAATTAAAAACATGCAAATAAAAATGTCAGCACAGCAAGTAATATAACAGAACTTACAAATGATTAATCTGTGCCCCCAATAGGTCCAGCCCTCCCTGTCTCTCACCCCCAAAGTAGCTCCACCCACATCTCCACCCACTTCTGCCCCATACCCCGGGGTGAGGGGGGCCCTGCCTAATTTGTCAGTACCGGGCCCCACCATTTCTGATGGCAGCCCTGCTTGCTATGGGTTGTGACTGGGAATCTATAGTATGTGATCCAGGTCAGTTTTTTGGATAGTCTTAGTTTATACCATAGAAATCTCACAATAGGAGTGATTACTTTTGTAAACTTTAGACTACAAAGGTGGCTTTTATGGAATGAGCAAACTTCATGTTAATTTCATGGAACTTCATGTTAATTTTATGGAATGAGCAAACTTCATGTTAATTTCATGGAACTTCATGTTAATTTTATGGAATGAGCAAACTTCATGTTAATTGGATACCCCAGTAAGTTGTGGTGCACTGGTGATATGCAGCCGGTGTTATTAAATATCCCTTTGTGTATTGTACTGACAGGCATTGTAACATCAGAATACTTAACACTGCCTTTCCTATAAGAGTAGTACAAAAAAAATCAAGCTTATTAATTGAAGTGCAATAAAGAAATAACCCAGCTGTATAAGTGTTTCTTCAATGTTCACTCCTGAAACATATTGCCCTGGAACTTCTTGTAGCAGTGTTACAGAAAGGTCTTTGGGCCGTATTCAATTAGGAGCAAAAAATCCGAGGCCGGACTTTTTGCCATCATCGGAGGTTTTGCACTCGAAAAGTTTTCGCGCGCGTCCCCGCTAATCCCCCTATTCAATTCCAAATCGGCGAAAACGGGACCCGGTGAAAACGAAATCGTCGAAAAGTCCTGTAATTTTTGGGGAAATCAGCCTGACACCTCAAAAGATGCTCTGACATTAGGGGTTCACTATGGGTACCCCAGAATAGTCCTGCAAAAACTATTTGGGGTCTTTGAATGGTCTCAATAGGCACTATTTAGCGTCTTTGGGACAGTGGTGAAGAATAGCATTTACCAATTTTTTGGGGGGAAAACAAGTAGTCCCATCAAATTTGGCTTACATGAAAATGGGTGCAAGCATATTTTAAAATTGCTAATGTCAAGCATTAAAAAGCGCCAAAAACGCACCTTCAGTAGACACCTGCAATCCAAAAAACACCTCCCCCATACTTGTAGATCCCCCCAAAGGCTACTTCACTAGTTTTTTAATTTGTACCCCCACTTTGAACTTTTTCGCCCACTTTTTCAGAGTGCTTTTTTGGGGTGTCCTTTGTGGGGGGTTTTAGCGTTTTTTGACGCAGTTAGCGTCAAGGGGGGTGTAAGAAGGGTTCAGGGTGGTTGCCGCAAGTTTGCACCCCAAAACCCCAATTCTGCACTTTTTTCCGCCAGGTATTCATTGGCAAATCTTTTCCGCTGGTTACAAGGCGCAAACTTTTCGCACCAACGAAAGGTCGGACAAATTGAATGCGGGGTTAATTGGAATCGTCGAAAATTACGTCATCGGGGAAAAAATGTTGCCAAAAATGGCTTTTCGCTGCCTAATTGAATACGGCCCTTTGTGTCATCTTTTTTCATCCTCTTCCACTTATGATTTATGTCCTCTTTTTCTTAATAATCTCTACTAAAGCCGGGTACACACTAGACGACATTTTACACAAATTTGCCAATAACGACCATTCATTACAACAAATTCTTTAAGTTGTCCAGACAAAGTTTGTGTACAGTGAACCATCAAAAATCAAAAGTTTCATTACTGTATTCGGAATATTTGGATATGGGAGACTCAACCTGTATATATTATATATACATATATATATATATATATATATATTATACACATACATATGCAGAACCCCCCCCCTTACAAATCCTGCATTTGCCCCTGAACCCCCCTCCAGATTTAAGACCTGGACTGTGGGTGCCTTGCAGAACGAGTTTGGGAACCCTGCTATGTACCTTAGAATTTTAACCCTGACTTTATCAGTTTTACTGCTTAAAGTCAGCAATTGATTGCAGCAATCGTGCAATTTGCAATCGATTGTGTATAAAAATCTTTACCTTTTTCAATCGATTGTGGCATCTCTGCAATCTGCAATCGATTGAAAATGGGAAAGATTTTTATACACAATTGATTGCAAATTGCACGATTGCTGCAATCAATTGCTGATGTATGGGGGCCTTTACTCAAACAGCTTACACATTTTATCATTATAAGTAAAACTCTGGGCCTGATTCAGACCTGTGCGCTCGCAACCGGGTCAATGGTGGGCCAGTACGCATGCGCACGACGGTGCCGGTTCCGTCGTGCGCATGCGCGAGACCCGGATAGCTACGGGCAATCCGTCGCTCCGGGTCTCGCAACAAAGGGGGCATGCTGTCGATGTTGAGTGGCAGCACGGCCCCTTTGGTGGACGGGCCGGGGGAGTGCCTGCCCAAACGGAGGCGTTCCCATGTGAACGCCTCCGTTTGGGGGCGGCCCCACTGACATCACGAGCAAAGTCAGTGGGAGAGATTTCGGCTCTGTTAGAGCCGAAATCTCTCTGGGACTTGCAACAAGACTCTACCACAAGGGTCTCGTCGCAAGCCCTATGGTCGCGATGGTCTTGACCATCGCGACAATCTTCCTGGCCGCTTGCTATAGCTGTGGGTGGTCACCCACAGCTATGCGAGTGGCCAGGAGGCCGTTCGAAAAAAAAAAATAGCCCGGCCCTGATTCAGAGCGAGCGGCTCTAAATCAGGCCCTCTGTGTCCTACATACGGTTCCTGCTACTTTGCATTAATTTACCATTAGTTCAGGCATTTATAGAAAAGAATAATAAAAAATAAGAATAAAAAAAATATATGTTTATTTTACATTGGCAATCCTATTTTAATAACCTCTATTAATGGATGCCTGCTAATATTTTATGATTGTTTTTGCGGTCTCTCACCTGTTTGATGCCATACTCAAAGGCCTTTTGGGCCAGTCTCCCAGGGCCTTCTACAGTTTTACCATCATCGTTTGGTCCCCAGCTAGCACTGTAAATATCCACGTGCTGTGGATTAAATCCAATAGAACTTGCTTCAATGGCATCAGTGACAACACCATCCAGCATCCGAATACCTAAATGAAAGAACATAAATCATATGTACAGAAATTATTCATCTATGAACATTATAATTCAATATTCTAATTTTTCATATTTCAAGCGATTATTTAAATAACTCCTAGCCACAGTAATTTAAATAACCCATAGCCACAGTAGGGCTTTCAATAAACATCTGAAAAGTTTGCAGTTCCCAGATCAATATTTACCACTTTTATAATCAGCATAGAAATGTGCAAACGATGCACTGAATGTACTGAGGTAAATGGATACTTACTGAAGATTTTATAAAGTGTCATTTTGCCTCATATGCGTATTTCTACCCCGCTTGTTTGTAAATGACTATATTGTGTGTAACTGCTATGCTGTCAATTAATTTTTTCATCATTCCAAACAATGATTCACTCAACAGCAATATTGTGTATCGACGTAGATCTACATCACATCCAGTTGTAGCTTAGTAACAAACAGTAGGATTAATTGGTAGGACTTTGTCAGCTCACTGGACATGTATCAGTAGATACTACTTACAGGCTAAATATGCAGCAGGCAGATAAAGCAGAGGGTTTACAGTCACAAGGGGTATAGATTAGTCAGCAGACATACTGTAGTGATGGTAGATGAAGCCTGGGAGTAAATTTACCATTGACCATTTCGGGTGATTTATTGATTTTTTTTCCTGCTTGCAAATTTACTAAAGGCAAAGTCAGGTGAGTTAGAGAGAGAATTCTCTCATCTCACTCGTAAAACTCGGATGAGATAGCAAACTCGAATTAAATCACCATAGGGCCAAATCGGAAGTAATTTCACCTAAAACATACATCTCTCAAATTTACCAAGAATCGAGATGGCAAAGACGGGGGAGATAGGAGCAAACTCTCTGTCAAATTCACTTTTCAAACTCTCAACCCCCGAGCTGCGAGATGGTCAGAAACATACCCAAATCATTGTGATTTGTGTATGCTTATTTCTGTAGGGTGACCTCAAATAACCTTGTGGTTACAGCAGTAGATACAATGTCGCGGTTCCCAGCATAGACTTCAATGGAGAATTCTCCCCATAGAAGTCTATGGGGAGACACGGTGACCGCACACAGCCAATTAGCAAGCTGCTCCGACGGAGATGCCCGCTGATTGGCTGACGGCTCCTTCAATGATGGGGCCCACGTGTGCCCCGGTCATTCGCGCGGAGTAAAGCTATGTGGAAACACATAGCTTTGCTCGGTTTGGCTTGGAATCGGGTACTCGTACTTGAGTGGGTGATTGTAGCTCCCACTACATACGGCAAGTACAGCTTGGATAGCATGGCAAAAGTTTTTAGAGGCCAACCCAGATAATACCAGCAGACTATTAGACCACAACTGGGTGAGCTACATTTCAGGGATTTCTAGGGCATCCATAGTTGGTGACATAGCAGTTTTTTTTTTCTCCTGAAGTTAAAAGGCAGTCACTAGGTGGTTTCTTGTCTCAAATGCTCTGAAAGGCTGGGGCAGACGCCAACCTGGAAAAGGTGATGTACAAAGGCCTATTGACTCATACATGATGTCCAATTTGATGGGGACAACCAGTAGTATCATTATCAGCCCTTTAGATGGATTCAGTATGATTTATCGCTGGCCGCATGTCCGGTAGTTCTAATCCCGACGGCGGCAGCCCGACAGAGGAGGAAATCCCGATCGTCCTTAGGGTAAGTATAACTAACCCAATTCCCCCCCCCCCAACCCTAACCCTCCCTTAGTGGTGCCTAACCCTAACCTCTCCCCCCAGTGCCTAACCCTAACCCCCCTCTAAGTGCCTATACCTAACCCCCCCTTCCCCGCAGCCTAAACTTAAGTACCCCGGGGGGTTGTCTAACCCTAAGCCCCCCTTCCCCTATCCTAAACCTAACCTCCCGGGGGGTGCCTAACCCTAAATCCCCCCCCGGGAGCCACTAACCTAATACCCTCCCCCCCGCGGCTGTCTGCGTCCGGTTTATTTTCGATCGGTAAGCTGGGTGTCGGGCTCCTGGCGTAGGTCTAATGACAGGCGTCGGGATATCGACGCCTGTAATTAGTGCCTTGCCAAGATTAGACAGTCGGGAAGCTGGCGGTCGGGATTACATCCGTCGGCTTCCCGATTGCTTCCCCTTTAGATGTGGCCTTTTTCCAGGTGGCTTTTTCCTTTACTTATTTTGGGGCCTTTTGGATAGGGAAGCTGGTGGCTGCTTTAGAACATCAATTGACACAGGTAATATGTGCACTAATGTACTGATCAGTGAGTCTGGTTTTA
Organism: Taudactylus pleione; assembly: GCA_031769625.1. Taxonomy (NCBI): domain Eukaryota; kingdom Metazoa; phylum Chordata; class Amphibia; order Anura; family Myobatrachidae; genus Taudactylus; species Taudactylus pleione. Next base: position 4,985,132 of record JAUIMM010000368.1, on the reverse strand, counting down.
TGCAAAATTCACCGGTCGAAAACTGATCAGAAGGGCAGGGTTTAGTGTATTTCACTTTCATAATAAAGATATCTGTCCACTCCAATTGGCAACTCATTATGTATTGCTAAGCCCACGGGTCAGCCTGGTTTTCGCCCGAGAGGGGTGCACACCTGACCAAAGTTCAGTTCTTAGCAGTATTCAATAAGTGTACTTCAGACCTGGGGTTGGATGACAAAAACTTTGCCTCTTACTGATTTCAGATTGGAGCAGCAACTACTGCTGGCACTTCGTAGTTGTCTATTAGTAATATCAAGGCACTGAGAAGGTGCAAAAGACATTAGACAGGACAGATGGGTACTCATGCTCATCACTATTTCAGGTGAGAAGGGATTTTCCTCTGTGCGGGGTTGTTTACTCGGGTTGCTACGAATTTACTAATCATTCCAATTTGATCTAATAGACTCAAGTTTTTCTTCACCCCCTCCATCGGTTCCAAACCTGATGTAGGCATTTTAATAGAGATTAGCTATGGAAGGCATGTATGGAGACATGTAGATCGCAGGCCACTCGTCTGTTTTCTCAGCTGCGATCTATGGGCCTGATTCAGTATGGATCGCTATTGCGATCACGGCTGCAAAATCGCATGCACTTTATCTGCAAAAATATGCTAATGTTTGTAACTGTTCAGCCAGCATAGAGACACCCACTACCGGTTTCTCACATCCGTAATACCCCTCAGTCCTGCGTATACATCGGTAACATCGATTAACATCGCACCCTCATACAGAATTACTGCAGCTCTTACCTATCTTAGAAATTGCAAGTCTTTTTGCACCCAGTGAGGACTCAAGCTGCTTATGCCGTTGCAGTGGCTAATTTATGCACGCTCAGGAAATGGCGTTCACATGGACAGGCACGCCTGCATTTCTCCTACCACTCCCCAGTCACCACCCCCAAACGCTGCTTTCCCATCACTCACACTATGATGGCTTTCTATCCTCGCGCACAATTGCAATGCTGACCTTTGCACGCACACTGCGGTGCATACAAATGCGCAGTACGCGCCACCATCGGCCGATCTGCGTATGCGGTTGCAATTGCGATTCATGCTAAAGCAGGCCCTGTGTTAGGGAGAAGGGTTTAGTTAGATGTAAGGATAGGCAGTTAAATAGGGTTCATTAGTAAGGATGGAGGGGAATGTTGTGGGCACAGTTAGCTGCAGAATTGGGTAAGGATGTAAAACAGTTTGGTTGCCCTAATATAGTGGTATTACACCTTGCTGGAAACAATCTAGGCAGAATGATTAATGCTATTAAAGCAAAATTTGACTGAGCTACATGCTTATTTGTCTGTCATACGACTGGTTTGGTTGGCTATTGTCCCAAGTAGGTACTGACAGGCTGGGTGTGGGCTAGCTATGCATGTAGCAAGTTAGAAGGTTAACCGAAGGGTAGGCAGAGTTATACATGGTCTAGGTAGCAAAATGGTAAGTCACTCTCGCTTGGATGCCAGGGTGGAGTCACTGTACGGGGCAGACAGTGTGCAACTGTGCAACAGGGTTATGGCATGGTTTGTGGATGATCTCCTAGCTTATGTCAGTGCAGAGTCTATTTGGTTGGTGGCAGGCTAGGTCCTGAAAGGGTCCTAGCATTGGTGGGAAAAATGCAATAGCAAAATAGAATACAATTAAGGCACAATGGTATATATGTGATAGGAGGATGAAATGTCCTCTGGGGACATGTAGGGATTGTGCACACTTACTGATTTTACCTGACTCAGTATAGGCAGCGGACACCTGCCTCGGTATAGGGAGAGGCTTGTAATGCCACAGCCCTCTTTGTTACTGATGAATCGTGAAGGTTTCTCCCAAGCTTATTGACCGGCGGCATACAGTACATCTTATTCGGGTGGTTGCCTGCCAAATGTAGGAGGAATTTCTGGCTTCATGACCCATGGATTGGAGGAATCTAATAATTGAGTTGTAGGTGGGCACAGCAGTGCCCACCATTACCTAGGTGGGTACAGTATTTCCTACCCCGACGATCAGATATAAATAGTATGTTTGCAATTGCTTTTTCTGGACCACCAATGTCATAGAAGTTATAAATAAAATTGGACCTTCTTCCCGCCAGCTATTGGGGGGGTCATGTTTTATTTTTTATGGTTAAGATGTCAATACTTGAAATGCAGTTATATAAGGGATTAGCAAATGATTTAGACACAAGGTTAACCATCATATTTAAGCAGCTTATTGGAATACTGTAGTATTTGGTAATACATTTTGGTAATTTACCTTCCCCCTTTAGTAGATGTGCTCAAGGTGCATTTCTCTGTTCTGTGTTCACCAGCATGTGAACTGAAAATTAGTGGTTTTCAAATTAGGGAGTTCAAAATCTTGGACAGACTAAAAATGCATTAAGGCTCTTCCAGTGTTCAGCTCTGCAACTGTCTAAGAATAGGCACTTTCCACAGCGTTCCAATGTAAGAAATAGACTGTTTTGTAATATGTCAGAAATGAATAACTCATTCATGACGTAAAGCAGGGGTTCCCAACCACGACGTAAAGCAGGGGTTCCCAACCACGGTCCTCAAGGCACACTAGCAGTCCAGGTTTTAAGGATAGCCATACTTGAGCACAGGTGTCTTAATTAGAACCTCAGTTATTTTAATTTCACCATCTGTGCTCAAGCATGGAGATCACTAAAATCCTTACTGTTAGTGTGCCTTGAGGACCGAGGTTTCGAAACACTGACGTAAAAGTTCTACTATGAAATATACAGTATATTGTGAAATGTTACCATTGTTCACGTCAAAATAATGCAGCAACTATTCCAAATTTATGGGGGGATGTATCCAGCTTTCTAAAGAGGACAGTTGGAGACGTTGTACATAAAGAAAGAAAGCTTTATATGCGGCCAGCGGCTGCAATTAACACTTCACTTTTCTTATTAGAGCGGTGTTTTGGGGTGGATTGGCTGGGCTAGTTTGGGGGTGTCCTGCGCTCTGGATTTGAGCCTTAGTATGTTAGGGACCTGCCCAACAAGAGGTTACCCGGATATGGTGGGCAGGACCATAAGCTTGGCCAAGATTATGCCAAAAACCTCTATTGTATTTACTGCAAAATGTATTTATTTATATATAATCAGTTAATTTGGAGTTGTGCACCTGTATTTTTTCTTTGTGTATATATCAATGGTCTCCACAGGTAGCACCTCCAATTATATATATATATATATATGTCCAGAATGTGCAGTCTGAGATCTATTTTCTTTGTAAACTAATTTGTGCATTGATTTGCACACCTGGGAAGCCTGAGCCACTTCCCACTCAGACTAGCACTTCTACTATATTGGTTACAGCATGGAGTCTGGCAATGTAATATGCACACCAGTCAGAGGCACAATATAGGTAAGTCCTGCTAATATTTAGACTGTGTAGTGCATCTTTGGTTCATTTTTGGGGTGTGGGTTCCCCTAGATTGCTTTGCTGATCTGCTTCAGGGCACTGCAGTATAACACATTTTCCTTTAACACATTTTAATACTTCACTGTCTGTTTCCTTTATATATATGTATTTCACTTTTTTATTTTTATGCTTTATATGCGGCCAGCGGCTGCTCTTAACACTTCACTTTTCTTATTAGAGCGGTGTTTTGGGGTGGATTGGCTGGGCTAGTTTGGGGGTGTCCCGCGCTCTGGATTTGAGCCTTAGTATGTTAGGGACCTGCCCGACAAGAGGTTACCCGGATATGGTGGGCAGGCCCATAAGCTTGGCCAAGATTATGCCAAAAACCTCTATTGTATTTACTGCAAAATGTATTTATTTATATATAATCAGTTAATTTGGAGTTGTGCATCTGTATTTTTTCTTTGTGTATATATCAATGGTCTCCACAGGTAGCACCTCCAATTATATATATATGTCCAGAATGTGCAGTCTGAGATCTCTTTTCTTTGTAGACGTTGTACATAGCAACCAATCAGCTTCTAGCTATCATTTTATAGGATTTCCGAGAAGCTGATTGGTTGCTATGGGCAACTTCTCCACTTGTCCTCTATTGAAAGGTTTGATACATCTCAACCATAATCTTGACTCTTACCTCCAACTTTTGCATTGTATGCAACGCCGACACCACATTTCTTATTGTTTGCGATCATTGCAACTTCTCCAGCACATCTTGTGCCATGTCTGTAATATTGACAAGAAATTAAATGCAGTCAATGACCTTAATAATACAGTAAAATAAAAGTTAATTACTTTTAGCCATTGCTACAGTGTAAATACTATTGTTGAGATAGCAATCTATTTGCATATTAAGTTTACATTTTATCATTGCACCTGATATCTTAGTGGTCAATTCAAGTAGACACCAGGGGGGGAAGTTGCCATTGTAATGGCGTGGAAACGTCACCAAATGGCACCGCAACTCGCCTCTCTTGTGGCCCAATCTTATGGATTTTCGGACGTTGCCTCATGGGGCTACGAACCAAAATCTGCGAATCCGTAGGTACCATAAGTGCGGCATATAATCACACTTACTCGAGGGTGCAAGTATTTTGTGGCTAATAAATCAACCCCTTAGTGTCACTGATACCAGTTACCCTCAGTTATGACAACATTTCCTAGAAAGTACTTGTGCTTTTTTAATTGAAAATACTGTTCCCAAAGAAGTATTATCTTACAAAAACTATTAATCCTCATATCTCTCACTTTGTAAGTAGAATATTTAATTCTTTTACACATTTCACACTTACAAAATACTTATGTCTGTGTTTATATTGAAATATATGTCAATCTGGCAAACTGACAAAGCGATGACCTGCTTGGCAAGTAACTACACTCATCAACATTGTATCGAACAGACAGTAGAGGAATGCTTTGGAAGTTCACTGAAATCATGAAGATACTATCAGTAGTAGATAATATGAATTGACTAGAGCAGCACACAACTTGCACTATAAGGGATAGAATGAAGCTGCTGCACATGCCCAGTCGCAGTAGCTTTTCCTACCAGGTCTGCTGCATGTGTGGATTGGAATTCTTAATCAGTTTGCCAGACAAGAGAGACTAGAGAGCAGCTGCCAGCAAGAAGAAACAGTTGTCTTATCAGTAAGTGGGTGAATGTGTGCTTAGAAAGCTCAGTTCTGTCTCCTACATGTTATAATACATATATATATATATATATATATATATATATATATTAAAGGATGTTTAACTGGCAACTTATATTGTTTATAAGAGATAAATATGATGTAGAAAGGCTTGTTTTTTAGATTCTCTCATACAGCCTATACTATAGACCATCTATTTTTGTTAATATTTTATAATTAGTTGCCCATTAATGTTGTTTTTATATACTTACTTGTTCTCATTTGTAAGGTCATATCGTGGGAAGGGGTCTTGGTCATTATTATTGAAGTCATAACTTGCTTCAGGATCCTGGAATACAAAGAATCAATCTAGAATCAAATATACAATAGCATAAGCAGTGAGCTGTATTGTTCAAACCATGGAATAATTACATTGGTTCACATTTACTACTTGATTAAGCATTTATTATTCTAAGCACCCTGGGGAAGAAATAACTATTTAACACAAAGTTTCTACTGTTTATTCTTCCCACATAAACCAGCCGAGGTACCTCTGGTAGTGTACACAGAAAAAAACGTATCATATTATACAGTACACATAAAATAAAATTTACACTCAGTTTTCATGGTGAAAATATTTACATTATCCTAAAACTGGTTATTCTGTCCCATGTCTCTCATCTATAGCAAAACATGAAGGATTATTGCTAATGTATTACCTACTTGCCCGTCACTTGGTTATTTTAACAATTTTGGCAAGAAATTCCAGAGAAAAAACAACACAAATATCACAGTTTGTTCCACGCAGGAAAAAAATAAAACCCATACACATTGGCACCTTCAGAAAAAAAATAAAACCCATGCATATTGGCCCCTATAGGAAACAAATAAAACCTACACACATTGGCCCCTACAAGAAAAAAATAAAACCCACATTCATGGCCCTCACAGGAAAAAAAACACATTCATTGCCCCCACTGTAACAAATATTATACATTGAAGACAAACTGTAAAGAACTTCAATAGAGAAACTTGGAAGTCTCAGTAAGTCACCTTACCAGTAACTGTAGTGCACTCTGCGGCAGCGTGACCTACGATGTCACACCACCGCGTCACCATTTAAAGGTCACAACCTGGGCTGCATCTGAGCTGCTCAGAAGATGAGCCCAGTGCTGCCCAGGCTAGAAGTTAGTTTATAGGGTATACAATCGGGAAGCCGGCTGCCTTAATACCGGCAGCTAGCTTCCCAACTGTCATATCCCGGCGAGGTATGAAATGCCGGGCGTCTAGATGCAGACACCCGGCATTTCCCCGACGCCGGGAGACCGGCGCCCGGCATCCCGATCGGAGGGTGCCGGACAGCCGCGGGGGAGGGGAAGGGTTAGGCTTAGGCCACCAGGGGGGGAGTTGGGGTTAGGCACCCCCCCGGGAGGGTTAGGGTTAGGCTAGGGCACACCCCCGGGGGACTTAGGTTTAGGCAGCGGGGAAGGGGGGGTTAGGGTTAGGCACTTAGAGGGGGGATTATGGTTAGGCACTTGGGGGAAGGTAAGGGTTAGGCACCCCTAAGGAGGGTTAGGGTTAGGGGGTTAGGTTAGAGAATACTTACCTATCCACGATCTGGATTTCCAGGCGCTGCAGGGAATCGCAAAGGGTATTTCATACCGATTCCGTTTATAGGCACCCTAGAGTATGGACGTGGTGCTGCTAGCGCATGGTGATTGCCGTCGATCATCGGTCACTGGGCCTCAGTGGCAACAGTACTGCTCCACCTATGGGATGGCACCCTCATGCAGCCACTCTGCTAGAATGGCCCTGGAGCTGGCCCTGTCCAAAAATTCCCATAACCAAAAATATATAAACATATAATGTAGAAGGCTATGGACAGAGGTTATTAGGCACAATTTGCCAATGGCAAGAAGGACTATATGCACATTTATGAGCCTATATAATTTGTGCAGAAGAAATGAGCCCTGTTCATGTGGCAGTAGGTTAATCACAGCAGGCCGCCAGAGCCTGAGTCTGCAGACAGGGTAAACATGACAGCGGAATTGGCTATTTGTCCTTGGCCAACAGTAGTTTTTATTGCTGTACTATAATTGTGCTTAAATAAGCCTTAAACATACATAATTTCCATAGATATCTGTATGGTTCCATTCCAGACCATCATCAAGTACAGTTACAACAACGCCTTTTCCGGTTATTCCCTTTCTCCATACTGGGATGACGTGAAGGTCCAACTTGGGTAAAGATGGGTTGGCTCTTGTGTCTTGCTGAGGATATAAAATAAAAAAATTAGCATGGAACATTTGGATCATGCACTTCTGCAATACAGTTAAATTAAGCAATATGTGCAAGCTGACATATTTATTTTTGTGCATCAAATTGCAGTTACAAATTATTATGTTTATATTTTATAAAAAAAATTTTATTGAAGCAATGAGTGTTACATAAGAATATCTTGCAAACAATATGCAGAATAACCATCAATGTATACATTACTGGAAGTTCAAAAACAGAACAAAGTATTGTTGTATACATCAAGTCAAGAGAATACATATATATTACAAAAAAGAAAAAAATTAAAATCACCTTGCTCGCCCCAAACCCTCCCTCCATGAAACAAAGCAATCACCCATGTCCGCAAAATAATGGACTTTTGTAATATAAAATTACACAGCAATAGGAGGGTCATTATCCACCATGCATAGCATATACCATGTGGTATTTGAAAAATAATTATGAATTTGGGATTTAACAGCTGCAGAAAACTTCACCATATAACTCTCCCATACTGCAAAAAATTGTTCCAAGTTATTATATTTATATAATTAATTACAATGAAATCAAAGTATTTTTCCATTTTAATCTATACAGTCAATGATGGCACTAATGCATTGTAGAGGGTTAAGTGACTGTACATACCAGAATAGAGGGGTACACAATAGCGCCCTTCACTTGCTGCCAAGCCCCCCAATCTACTAATAAGCATCAGCCACCACTACGATGGGACACAGTGATGAGGTGTGTATGCAGTGTAATGTTATTTTGATCCTAGGAAGATTATTCTATCTCAATTTACTTCTATCCCATAGCATTCCCAGATATAGGAAGACATTGTTTCCTTTAGAATGCTGACAGTCTTCTCTATCACTGTCCTGGCCAGAAATTCTCTACCTGACTTTTCAGTGGATTGCATATCCACAGCGTATGTAAGGAGATATTTATAAAAACCAATCCACACACACTTCAAAGGTGTTCTAAGCCCCCTAGAAGAATGTTTTCATTGTAAAGACATTGGTGTAGAGTTGTCAAGCAGTGAGTTGGTCAGATTGCATCTTTTTTGGCGGTTTTTAAACTGCCAGATTTATTAATGGTCAAACCACAGGGAAATTACAGCAAAAACACCTATTTAATAACTAATGTGGATTTTTAAAAATGTATTTAACTTTTAAGGTAGGCACACACTAGCGACAGGACCCGGCGGGGTACCACCATTGGCAAGTGCCTACACACTTGCCAATTTCGGGAGTGACTGTGCGACAGCGGGGGCCATGCTGCATTCGGCAGCATGGCCCCTGCCAGATGATATCGGCCATCGGATGTAACGGACCTAACGACGTGCGAGAGCTGGCATCGTCAGCAACATAGCCTGTACACACTGGCCGATGTGGACAATATGTCGTCCGATCCGCTGGATCGGACGGCATATTGTGTAGTGTGTACCTGGCATTTAGACTGTTAGCGCCAGCCTACTCATTTACCTAAAAATATAATTGGATAGCTTTCTTGAATTTATCAGCTACAAATGTGAGTCAAATAAATAAAAGTATACTTTTTATTTCACTTTCTCTTTTTTCTTATTTTAAACTGGGGGGAAACCCCGATTAGTTTGATGGGTCACCATATTAGCCATTGCTAAAGGGTTCAGTGCAAACTAAATTTAAAAGAGCTACTCCTAGTAGATGCAGTTTACAAGGACGACAGGAGAGACCTGATACCGGGGGCTAGATTTACTATTGCGCAGTTTGTCAAAGCCGACGATGATCAGCGGCATTGACCTATGGATTTAAAAACAGCAACAGCAATAAATGTTAAACCAGTCTGTTTTAGCAGCTTCTGTTGCCATTTGAAAACCATCGGTCAAAGCAACTGATCATTGGCGACTTTGATACACCGACATTTCGTTAATCTACCCCAGGTGATGTTGTTATGAATGTCTCTCATAATGTTTAATGACTCTGGGCACTTACCAAATACCACTGATGACTCCACATGGGATCATTGAATAGATTCTCTGTGTTTGGATTGAAGATGGAGCGCTTATTCCTCTCTTTAATGTACTGCTGTTCTGCCCATGACACCTAGGATTACACCGATACATCATGGGTTATTTGCAGTATTATACACAATTTAAAATCCCAGCTATTGAAAGCATATATTTTATTAATAGAATTTGATGCATAAGTGGTATAAGTGTAGGAACAGTGAACAATTGATGTATGCAACCAAACCCACCGCATAATTCCCCCAACAGTGCAGTTGGCACGAAATGTTTAAAATGCCCTCACAGAAAGTCTGTGGTGTTTACCTTTCCGTCCACTGTTCAAATGATTTTCTAGAGCAGGAGTATGCAATGTGTGGCACTTCAACTGCGGTGGAAGTTGACATCATATCATGCCCTGCCAGAGTTTTGCTGTTTGGGCATGCTGAAACTGTGACAAGGCATGCTGGGATGTGTAGCTCCACAGCAGCTGGAGTGCCACACATTGCCTACCCCTGTTCTAGAGAGATCAATGGTGAAAGATGAAGACTTGTTAGATGCACTCTAGAACAGAGGTTCCCAAACATGGTCCTCAAGGCTCACCAACAGTTCAGGTTTTAGAGATATCTATGGTTCAGTACAGGTGACTTCATTAGTACCTCAGTTCATTTGATTTAGCCACCTGTGCTCAACCATGGATATCTCTAAAACCTGCACTGCTGGGGAGCTGTGAGGACCGCGTATGGGAACCTCTGCTCTAACCTAATATTCAACGCAGGTAACAGGATGGAGGTACTAGCACAGCTGTGTCTGACAGCAGGAATATCTATGCTTCCACCTAACTCAGCATAGCCAGCCCGCAGTCGCTTTGACACCCCCCCACTACACATAATCTATATGAGAGACTACTGCTATTACCCAGTTACACCACCTCAGTTACAAGTGTAGATGCTACTAAAATATATACTGTACAACTATGCATCACCTGTAATTACGTACACTTGTTTCCAGAGCGTGCGCAGTACAAAAAATGCAAGATGCGCTCTGGGAACAAGCGTATGTTCAACTCTGCACTGGACCTTATGTCTATAATAGAGTATAAACCTCTCTTCTGTGTACATCCTTGTGTTTGTGTTGTTCTTATTGTCCAATAAGATTAAGAAATTTAAAAAAAAAGAGGGGGGGGGGGCATTTATATATATTTGAAACTATATTTTTATCACTCCAGTATGTCCTAGGGCACATACCCGCTCATCATCAGCTAGCCGCTTTGTAACGTGTGGGGCACTTCTCCGCATTCTCCTCGGATGTACTGGAAGTTCAAATAAATAGTGATTTTTAAGTGATCCAATCTGTAAGAAAAAAACACGATGCATGCCTAAATAAAATATATAATACTGATAAATAGTGTATACATACACAGGCACACAATACTAAATGAACACATAGAATTAGAAAGCCTATTATATTTAAATAATAGATAGCACAGAATAAAGCCTCTTAGAACTGATGGCTAGAAGTACACTGATTTCATGTAGGTAAGAAAACTATAAAAAAGCTTGAAAAAAGTCCATGCCAGGAGCGAAACATGTTGGTAGGGTTATCTATCCAGCTCCTGCTACATCTGCTTAATACTTTTCACCCACCGCTACCATCGGTTTAATATTCTACCAAGCACCAGTGTGAACATCAGCATCCTGAGACCATTCATGTGTGGGGATGCTTCTCAGCCAAGGAAGTGGTCTCACTCACAATTTTGCCTAAGAACACAGCCATGAATAAAGAATGGTACCAAAACATCCTCCAAGAGCATCTTCTCCCAACCATCCAAGAACAGTTTGGTGATGAACAATGCCTTTTCCAGCATGATTGAGCACCTTGCCATAAGGCTAAAGTGATAACTAAGTGGCTTGGGGAACAAAACATTGATATTTTGGGTCCATGGTCAGGAAACACCCCAGACCTTAATCCCATTGAGAACTTGTGGCCAAAGAGGCGGGTGGACAAACAAAAACCCACAAATTTTGACAAACTCCAAACATTGATTAGGCAAGAATGGGCAGCCATCAGTCATTTTGTGGCCCAGAATTTGATTGACAGCATCCCAGGGCGAATTGCAGAGGTCTTGAAAAAGAAGGGTCAATACTGCACATATTGACTCTTTGCATTTAAATGTAACACCCTCTAAGGGATGGTATTTGTAAATACACCCCTCTCAGTGTTAGAGCTTGCTTCCTGTTGTAGATATTACATGCCTGAGACCCTGGGATCAGTTTTCAGGTAAAGGAGGGGCTGGAGAGATAGACACGCATGGGTGGGAAGACTGGGTGTGTAGCTGGCAGAGCAGAGGGAGGAGGGGGAGAGAACAAAGGGGGTTGAGAAGAATTTGGGAGAGGGCAGACATCTTTGGGAAGCTTCAGAGCTGGAAGCAGAAATGTAGCCCTCGTGCTCCCCTGGCAGGGGGAGATTGGCGGGGCCGTGGTGACTGCCACGATGCCCATCTAACGCCAAAGGAGAAATAGGTCTGGAGTGAGACCACTGAGATAAAGTCTGTGAGAGACCACAGAGAAAGAGCTGGAAGGTTGCAGTGTGAGCCGCTCAGTGAAGTGTTCAGCACCCATGAGAGGGGTAAGAGACGCAAGTATATGTGGTGAAGAGATGGGGAAGAGGAATTTCCCAGGAGCTTTTACGGTTAAGGTACCAGAGGAGTCCCTTATGCATAAAAGCCCCCCAGCAGCCATTAAAGGGGGGGTCACTGTGGTAGCAGTGTGGCTATAGGAGCCATTCCTGTAGGATAGGGATGGACGGCAGCTGAGAGTCTGATAGCTGCAATAGAAAAGTCTGTATATTGCTGTCCCATGTGATAGAGAAGGGGAGCAGAGAGAGGCAGACTGTGTATGAGACACTCTGTATATTGTCTTAGAAGAGACAAAGGAGAGGCAGAGTGCAAAAGAAGTTATGTGAGATGTGTGTGAAGCTGTGGAACTACAGGCACCAGCCAGCATAGGGCCAGGTGGACCTGCATGTATGAAGTGGAGAACTACAGGCACCAGCCAGCAAAGGGCTAGGTGGACCTGCACGTATGAAGTGGAGAACTACAGGCACCAGCCAGCAAAGGGCTAGGTGGACCTGCACGTATGAAGTGGAGAACTACAGGCACCAGCCAACAAAGGGCTAGGTGGACCTGCACGTATGAAGTGGAGAACTACAGGCACCAGCCAGCAAAGGGCTAGGTGGACCTGCACGTATGAAGTGGAGAACTACAGGCACCAGCCAGCGAAGGGCTAGGTGGACCTGCACATATGAAGTGGAGAACTACAGGCACCAGCCAGCAAAGGGCCAGGTGGACCTGTGTGTGTAAAATGCAAAGCATTCATTGTGACTGTGCTTAAAGACTGTGCTGGTGAAGAAGAGTGTGATGTAATGTAACCATATCCATAAGATTGTCATATACCATCTGACATGCCAAATATATGAGCTGGAGGGAGAGGAGAAGCTGCTGTAACCATATTCTTGTCCTGTAAAGTCATGTGCAGGAGGAAAGAAATAAATTGGTTTATTTTTATAAGAGAAGGTCTGGCGCCCAAGTTATTCAATAGAACTGTTGCTGCATGTGTCTATCTATACCTGTATCTATATGTGTGACTGTTATAAAGCCTGCATGGTCAGGGACCCCCTTCTCAGGTATTGCCCACACCCTGGAGAGCTAGCCTGAGGCAATAGGAGGTGTATCACTCCAAATGCACCTATGTACCACACCGCACACTGAAGGGGGGTTACATAAACTTAATGTAATTGTCAATAAAAGCCTTTGACACATATGAAATGTTTGTAATTACTTCAGTATACCATAGTAACATCTGACAAAAAGGTCTAAAAACACTGAAGCAGCAAACTTTGTGAAAACCAATACTTGTGTCATTCTCAAAACTTTTGGCCATGGCTGTAAAACAAGCAGCGGCAGGATATTAACAACTGGGGCAACACAAGCCAGGAGGCAACAGCTGACTGCGGTCTCCACATCAGGCAGTGAGCCGGCCCTCGTTGCTGCCGCACCTACTTCACAGGGTGAACTGGCCTCTGATATTGCCACATCATCGTTAATAATTCAGAGGCTTTACTATAACCACGGATACACAGAGGTCCCTCTAGGAGAGTGGTGAACCGGCGCTCTACAGGTACCATCCTGCCATTGGTGTAACAAAGACTGGTTGTAGTGCTGTACAGATCATGGTTAGCTCCCCTATATAGGTGGCTATCAAGCTGGGAAGATTTACTTCATACTTTTAACAGTTGGGATAGCAGTGAACACTAAGCATACTATCTAAATGACATTAATTATATATTAAGCAGAGACACTTTATACTCATTGCACACTTGATGAGCACTGATTGATTTTTGGTGCTTACTATTATCACAGGGTTTATGGGGATGCAGTCAGGAAGCCGACGGTCGAAATCCCGACTGCCGGCTTCCCAACTGTCTAATCCCGACAGGAGACTAATGATAGGCGTTGAAATACCAACGCCTATCATTATCCCTACGCCGGGAGCCTGACGCCCAGCATGCCGAACGAAGGTAAGCCAGGCGCGGACAGCCGTGGGGGGGGGTTAGGTTTCAGGGCTCCTGGGGGGACTTAGGGTTAGGCACCCCCCTCGGGAGAGTTAGGGTTAGGCTAGGGGAAGGGGGGGTTAGGGTTAGGCACACCAGGGGGGAGGATGGGGTTAGGCTGCGGGGAAGGGGGGGTTAGGTTTAGGCACTTACAGGGGGGATCATGGTTAGGCACTAGGGGGGGAAGGTTAGGGTTAGGCAACCCTAAGGGAGGGTTAGGGGAGGGATTGGGTTAGGTGTAGTTACTATACTTACAAATCGGGATTTTCAGTCCTGCCGGTCTTCTGGTGTCGGGATTTGAACCGCCGGGCATAGGTCCGGCGGTCATTCATACCAATCCCGGCACATGTGAGAGATTTTTTATAGGTAGTAGTCAGTAGGATATATTGTTACTGATTATATTTGATACATTTTATCTATGTTTATATGTTACAAGTTGTGTTTGTGTAACAATTGTGTTAAAAGATGAGAAGCATACTTATTGGGATCGTTCAAGCTGTCTATTAGCATTAGCACGGTCTATATCTCCAATTGAAGAAAACTTAAAGCTACTTAAAATAATGTATGTACGTGTGCAACTCTTACCAATGTTAAGTCTAATTGAAACTGAAATGTTGACCTCTATATATCCTGTTTGATTAATAAATGAATATTTATTGGTAAGGATTCCAAGTCTGGTGAGTGCCATATTTGTATCTGTTTTTAATTATATTTTATTGTGTTTGTTTTTAGTTTCTAAGGAGCATTGACGACAATATTCTCTCTTGCGGAACAGGGGTATAATAACAAACACTTATTACACCTGCTGTACATCTGGTGCAAATGTTACTGTCTTTCAGCTGGATGCATCTTGGGATGTGACCGACACATTATGCATATAAAGGTGCTTTGTGTAAAAGCATCTTTTTCCCTACGCACTGTGAGGTTCTGGTTTTGTTGTGGACCCGGGGTGGTGACAGGAGCAGCCACAGAAGCAGATTTAAATGAAAATGTGGAACTTTTAATGAGTGGTTTAGTAGACATATATATGGCAAAAAAAATAGTCCAGGTATAGCACTGAAGTGCACTTGAGAACTGTTGTGAAGCAAATGGGAGAATGTCCAGATAGTGACAGGCAGGAAACAGTCCAGTATGCAGGTGTGGTGAGGCTGAAATAATTGCAGGATGAAGTAAGTCCTGCAGAGTGGT